>JAQJVK010000004.1:26343059-28743059 GCA_035578135.1 Flexamia atlantica | reverse complement strand
GAGTTTACCAAGGCGCATTTGTCATACTTAAATTATTAGTCTAACTAATTATTACGGACAACATAACATAAGAAAACAAACAGTTATTTGAAAATCGACTGCAAAGTTGTTTATACCACACACATATTTTTAAATTGGTTGTTTGAAATAGAAAATAAAGAGTAAATTATATTTTGAAATCGTGGTTTTACGTTATTTCAGCAAACAGTTTTCTGTAATTCAGTTTCTGTTGCTAAATTAATATATAACCCTTCTGAATCTTGAACTAAAATGGCTCACTAAATCTACTATAGTTCTGGACAGCCTTACTGGCGGGTAAGTGAGTGCGCTGTATTCGGATTTGGCATGAAACATCTGTGTTGTGTGGGCATCAATCATATGATCCCATGTTTAAGTAAAGACGCACTTACAATATGAAATTTTAAGCTGCAAGCTCATATGCAATAAATATTAAATCTAAACAAGGTCTTGTTGAAATCTATTTAAAACTTCCAATTGTAAAATGACTAAGAAGAAGTATTATTCTCATTTAGTTGTGGAAATACTTAATATTATGTTTCGTATTGCGCAAGACATCTTCCGGTATAGTATTGCAAGAATAATTTCGTAGTGTTTATGTGCCTTAAAAACATAAACAGTGTTTTGACAGATCGACAAAATCATGAGTTTTAGCAGATGATTTGTTGAGTTTCCACATTTTGACACCTGCCAGTAAGGCTGTCCAGAACTATATAACTCATAAATGAATGCTTAAAGTCTGATCAGATAGCTATTCCTTGGTTTAAATTCTTGTAATAACACATGGCTTTGATGGAAAACTTTGTTTACCGCATTAGCTGCTTTATTTTGGAAATTTCTTTTTGTTATTTAAGGGTGTCTAGGGCCGTTCCCTTTAGTCTAATCTTCATAAATTTTATTTCGTGCAAAACTTCACGCCAAGCACTTTCCATCGACACCTAAGTTATTAAAATTGGCCCAGTAGTTTAGGAGGAGTAATGATCACAAAAAAAACCCTACCATATTAAATAAGGTTAGATGACTCAAAAACTTCTTTTATGCAGATTACTTGGCCAGAGAAAATCTAATAACATAATCAATCGAATTTTAAAGTTGTAAAATTTTAACATTGGCCTAATGTTGCAGTGATAGCAACGAAAATAAACAAGGAAAATGTAAAAAAATTAAGTAATCATAACAGCTATTTGGAATCTACAGCCATCAAGGGAAAATACAGCAAGTGGGATGAAGAGTCCATGGAGCATTAAAAAAGGTTTCTATTTATCAGTTTTATGACATTGAAATATATTATAGTAACTGGTTGAACTGGTAAACATGAAATAACACCGAGCAAGATACTCCACCAGATACTGAGTACTGTATTATACTTTCTCATAAGATTGCAAACGAAACTAAGTTTGAACAATGTCTAGTTATTTAAAATTGGAAAAAGAACGACTTTAGAACTTGACGTTCATACCCATCAACGAAAAACTCAAGAACGGAGTCCATCTTCGGTGCCAATCGTGACAGTGTCTGACCACATGACCACTCGATGAGTGAAGGTTATATTTATTTTTTCTAATGCTTTCTCTTTACTGCTTTCCTTTTACATTATAATAAAGCTGCGTGTTATTCAGATGTTAAAAACTTATTACTTAAAATATTGTTTTTTAGCTCAATGGCACGATCTAATAGATACAAGGCGATAAAAAAATTGCATCAAACAATAAATTAACTTATTGTACACAGATTGGACGAAAATTGGGCAAGTATACATAATTACATCTTAACATCATTACATAAATACCAAATAATTTACAAAGTGAAAAAAGCTACAACTCCAGTGAAATACAAAGAGCATCTTAGACTTAAACATTAATTGATCAATAGTGCAAAGACAGTAAAATATGTATCACAAAAAACAAACAATTATCACACTGTTGAAGCAGCAGCTCACTCGATGACTGCAACATTGTCTAGGAAAAAATCCATATTAATGTAGATGTCGTTGCTAGGACGACGGAGCCTCGGGATGGTGTTGCTTTGCAGGTAGCTATGAGGCAAGTGACCAAGTTCAAATAGACGCTGGGATGGTGTCGGTGGGGATCCTGAAGTTGATTAGCTCTAGTAGTAGTAGGCAGTCGACCCGTTGTTCACCATCTTATTCAAAAATGCTAGATCCGCAACTTTTCTCCTCACCTCTAGTAGTAGTAGGCAGTCGACCCGTTGTTTACCATCTTATTCAAAAATGCTAGATCCGCAGCTTTTCTCCCCACCTCTAGTGACTCAAGTCTTAGAAGGCCGTGGAACTCATCCTCAGGGACCTCCAGGGTTGAATCCCTCCTTGAAGCCGATGTATCTCACACAAATTTTCTGTGAATGCTCTCTATTTACAGTTCTTTACCTCCAAAACTGTGATATGACTACAATATATAGGCTTACATACCTTCAGTCAACAGTTTTATATTGTAAAAAGTATCCTACACTACATATGTTTCAAAGCATTAAAGCTTCATCATCATGGATTTAAAAAATGAGATGTACTTATAGATTTTTGCAAATCCCTGATGAAGCTTTAATGCTTTAAATTTATATGTAGGATAAATTTATACAGTATAAAACTGTTGACTGAAGATATGTAAACCTATATATTATAATGCTCTCTAACTGATAATTGAACCAATCCGGTGAAGTGACAATATGATTGAGACATATTCCAACATTTGGCAGACCAGCGACTTGTAGCGAAGATTTGCCGCACCAAAGCTGAAACCGTGACTCGTACGTAATCAGACCAAGCATGTGTGAGGCCCTATTGCATACATCGTCCAAATGCAGGTAAAATTAAAAGGAGGAGTCAATACTGATACACTAAAACCTCGATCAACCGTCACTCTTTTAATTTGTCACCCTCTGTTTTGTCACTGCTGCTGTACTTTTAATGTGTCGTGTAATTGACGTCATGAAGCATGAAAGAAAACATATGCACAATTGTGATTAAACGCAACTGTTGGCCGAAAAGTGAAAACGTGTCGTATTAAGACCTACAGTTGGGCTTCATACCTTACGAAACCTTAAAATTCTACTTACTGTACAGGTTTATAATGAAATTTCAGTTATCCTTCTATTCTGTAACCGTCATAATCCTGGTCCCAAAAGGGTGACGGTTAATGGAGGTTCTACTGTACAGTATGAAGATCTTTATGCGATGACACATTGTCTCAAGTGACCCATTCCAAGCAGTAGTCTGCTATTTATATTATTTTCTTTTCTGCTGAACGTAACTAGTTTAGCCTTTTTTTTTTTAACTACAATTTATTTGCAAGGCACCTTTCCAACACAGAGTCTTTAGCATGTTGAAAAACTTGGCAATCGTTCAGGGAAGTGATTTTGAGAAAAGTTTCACGTGATCCGCAAAAAGCAAAAAAAGTTGACAGAGTCCCATTATTGTCGTTAATAAAAACGTTGAACGGATGAGAATCCCATTAGAGAACCCTGGGATACGCTGGATGTAACAACAAAGACAGACGATGACTCGGAAGCGAAACGGACGGTCAGTTGACGATTGACAAGGTAGCTGCGGAACCAATAAGTCTATAAGTCTTTATTTGGCCATTAAATACAATTATGTGCAATAGGCTACGTCAGGCATAATATAATACAATAAATATAAATTATAATAAATATAAAACAAAACTCAAATACAAAGCCGTGCAAAAGAGAAAAAAACATGCGCAAACCATGCATATACTCACATTAAAAGAAAATTTAGTTGCCTGAAGTTGGCAGTTGGCAACTTCAGGGGGAAACCAGTTCAACATGGGCCCTACAATCCCACATTGCTCTAGCTTGGTGAGCAGAAGATGACGAATTATCTTGTCAAATACCTTGCAAGCATGGATTGATAATGCCCGAAACTATTGGTCGTTAAAAAACCATTATAAGATACAAGAATCATTTGGCAGTACACTGGGTAGTTTTCAAAAGGGAGTTTACAATAAACAGTTTTTCATCATACTGTCCCGAAAACAGCCGTTTTTAGTTCTCTAAATCGTACGCAAAATGATCGTTTTTGGATCACTTCGAATAGGAGTACTGAAAAAACATATGGTAAATTTTGCCGTACTCTAATGTCAAAATTTGTTTATGTTACGTTTGAAAGGTTGAACGATTTCTCAACTTGTGTTTGTAAACAACTAACAGTTGTGTAAATGACGATGACTATTTTGGATAACCTCAAAATTATGTAGTCTAATTTTTTAACGATTAAATGGTTATTTATACATAATGATGAAAATCGTTGTTCATCACACGGAGCAAAAGTGTCTCCTTGGTACTCGATCGCATTTCCAAGCTCGGCTGTGCCTCGCCTGGAAATTACGATCTCGTACCAAAAAGAGCCACTTTCGCTCCTAGTAATGAAAACTACTATTACAGTAAAAACATGCCATACGTATAAGGCGAAATGTATACATCGAGTTTTAAAGCAATTTTACAAAACCTATAGGCAAGCCAAGGTAAATTTACCCTGTTTGTTTTCACAAATACTTTTTACATTTGCAATAGACTTTGTTTTCCACATGAAACTCTGACATCTTCTTTGTTGTTGTTGTTGTTGTTTGCTTGTTCGGCCTATCTAAACCTCGAGGAAGAGGATTCAGCTCGAGCTTCCTAATTTTTCCGTTTTCAGGTCTTGGTTTGAATCTTGAAATTTGTCTTGTAAAACTGTAAGCAAATGGCATATTTCATTTTATAGGTCTTGCCAGAAGGAAACTCCTTTGCAAACTGAACTCATTTACTTTATCCATTTATTTTAAATTGACGGCCAATATATTATTAAAATATTATTATTTTGTTCTAACAGTTTTTCTCTGGTGGGCACCAGCAAGCGCCACCAAAAAGAAGCATTTTGCTCTTTGGGAAGTTTGGAAAGGCTCCATGGACCTCCAAAACCCAAACGTTTTGCATGTTGACCAATTTTAAAGGGCTTCGGGCGCCGACCAGCAAACGCCGCCAAAATGGCCCAAGCAAACTCACTTTTTCGCGTATAGCACGTTGAACAGTTTGTGAATGCTTCCCGGGCGCCAACAAAAGTCGCCAAATTACATGTAAAGCACTTTGAACAATTTTAATATGGGGACGTATTTATAATTCGAGATATAAAAAAATCTTTGAATGGTTTTATTTAAATGATCAATAGTTTAAAATGAAGCTCTTAAATCACTGAATCTTTTAAGACCAAAATGAACTGTGATCACTGTGATTAGAACTGGAAAATTAAGAAAAATAAAACAAAAACGGTTTACTTTGGAAATGCCCACAAAGGAATAACCGGGAAGAATTTAAATTTGAGCATATCTCGAGAACGATACAATACTTTCAAAACAGATTGCGGCACAGCGTGAAAATCGAGTTTATAATATATCACAACACTGAATTCATATTAAAGAAAATATCTTGTCTCCAATATGGCAGATCCAAGATGGCAGCTGGAAATTAATTCCCATTAAAAATGAAGTATTTTTCACCCAGCAACTATTGGCGATGATTTCAAATAAATATCAGAGGAAATTTTCGTTTGGTTATCATAAATAAAATGTTTCTGTATTTTCGGCCATGTGAACTATGACCTTCGATATTCAAAGTTGCTCAAGGGTGCCACTCTGGCCACCGTCATATTATTGTTCAGTATAGGCCCTACATAAAATATTACTAAAATTAACCATCTAATCGGAAATTTTTTACCGTACTTATTATATTTACAACAAAAATACAGCTATTTCCTTCTCCCCCTCAAAAACGATCTTCCACCTCCTGATCTTTACAAACTCATATTATATTTTTTAACGAGTTAGGCTAATCTTTTTTCGGATTAGTTTTCTTGGGCAATTAATTAATTGTTACTGTACTTTTTAAAACTGAACAATGTTTTTTTGGTAAATTTCTTCTGCAGTGTAATTTTACAAGGATCTATTTTTGTTATATTTGCTATTTTTTTTTTTATCATTTCTTAACCGTAGGGAGATTACAATTAACTAGACATACGTACGTATATGTTTGAACATAAATTAAATAAAAAAAAATTAAAAGGTAAATAAATTAAATTTTGCAAATGCGATAAATTTATCACCCTGTTATTCGATAGAATAACTATATTAGAACTTATGTCACCACCTCGAAAACCACCTGAGAAACGGCATTTGTCAGTCGTGTTCAAAATCCAAATCTGTATACATTTTTTTTGGCATTCGTCTAAACAACCAAAGTAGGCTACAGATCGATATTCAAGTATTCAAGTCACCAATTAAAAAACATGCAGTGGAAGTTTTTAATTTGATGTATTTATGAGAGCGCCTGACGGCTGCGGCAGACTTGCTGACGCTGAGACGACCTTGACCCAGCACATGCAGAGCGGCGTGCTGAGTCAGCCTGGCTCTTCCGATGGTGAAACTGCCTGATGGGAACACCGAGTATTTGACTGTAGACTGGAGACTGATCGATTAGTTTCGAGCATCGACTAGTCTAGTCGTTCACACTGTTCGATTAGTCACCGCATCAAACATCGACTAGTCAAATCGCTGTAACAACTCGAACGAGCAAAAACCAGTAAACAAAACCTAATCTTTAATCGATTAAGTTGCTGACTAGTCGGTTAAAACAAGTATCGACTAACCAAGATTATCGACTAGTCTTCTAGATGACCAACTATAGTCGCTAAAACTAAATAGTCGTCTACCCCATCACCCCATCACTAGACTGACCGTCTCATATCTGGGGAGGCGAGTGCTACATTAGAGTAGTGCAATAATAAACTACTACTGTATTAAAAATAAAAACCACTGACAGAGTACTATTGACTGTACCTCAAAATGCCAAGATGCAGGGGCGTCGCTCTGAGAGGGGTAAAGGGGGGGGCCTCGCCACTAGAATTTGAAAATCAAAAAGTTGGGAATTTCCATCGCGTTAGTTGGAACATTTTGACTGAAACTGAGCGTATAAATTGCAAGGACTTAAATCTGTTGAAACTAAAATTTTTTTTGAATATTTTTCAGTAATTTTTCAACAAAAAGTAAATATAATATTAAAACATTAAAATACCGTATTATTGTCAACTATTCAATTTGCTTATTGTAAAGCTTCAATTATTGAGTATGAAGATCACAGACACGTGGCTCATGGCACTCTGTATCCAGTGGAACCAACAGGATCACTTTGGGTAAAGGAATGGTCATTTTCTGCAATTTAGGAATATAAAATTTCCTAACTCCTTAGGTCTTTAGAGACTGCGATCAATGATAATTTTTCCGTTTAATTTTATTGTTCAAATTGAATGATTTCAGTTGGAAAATTCATATTCAAGAGTAGGGAAATTCGAGGTCAAGCGTTAGGAAAATCAAGTGTCCTCCCCCCTCCTAGAATTAGTTGATGGAACGCCACCACCAAGATGGATTGGCTAAGGTTATAAATAAAAAAAACCTACATCCCAAACAACAAAACCTTGAACTTGAAGCTATGGAACAACATTTACTAACAACTGAATCGTTAAATTAAACATTTTATGAATATTTTGAAGAGATGTATTCTAATATTCTAGAAAGTATAGAATTCAAGTATAAAAATAAAATGAAAACATTGGACAAAAGTTCAAAGTTATCCAAAAATCTCATTATAATATTGACAATATTTAAGAGTTCAGGAACACAAACATGATTTGTTTTCAGACCAAAAACTAGTGAACAACCTCTCATCTGAAACATATTTGCCGATAAAGAAATATGAGTTGTAAGTAAAGGTTTTAACTTTAACTTCATGACATAATGTATTTTATACAGTATAATTTATTTAGTTATAGTCTGTGCAATCTATATTGCTATATGTTACGAACAATGTTTTTACTATAGCTTGTAGCCCTAAAAGAGTTATCTGTCTATTGCAGCTACGAGTATAGGAAACTGAAGGGGCTATATATAAAATAGCCTTAATATAAGAGGCTATTTTGTAGTTAGAAGTTAGATAAAGCTCTAATCTAACATTTAATTTTCACTTGGTTTTACTTCAATATTATAGAAATTCTAATTTGGAATATTTATAATACTTTGTTATTATAAATGAAATATTTTTTTCTATTTCAATGTTTCTCTCAAATTATTATTCTTATGTTCAAAATTAGTTTTAGTTGAATGTAAGAAGAATTTTAAGTAAACACCTTTAGAAATTAGAGAAAAATTTTACCATTCAAACAATTCCTTTTGTTTAGGTTCTTAAAAATATATTTGATTTTAACATTATTGTGGTTTAACTTTTAAACGTACTATAAACATTTACTTTTTTCTTTAGATAAATGTTTGTTATGGAATAACAAAATATTGTTAGTATACAATAATTTTTGAAAATCTTCAATATTTCACCGGCTTACGCTCGGTCCTCCTGATACTGTATGTTATGACTGATACTGTATATGAAATTCCCGATATTTCCACTTCGTGGCATTTTCAAAATTATATAAGACTCTTTAACTAATTATACCGGCCAACCAACCAATAATTTATACTTGGCAAACTATTAAAAGAGAACTCATGGCCTAAAAAATATTTTTTGCCTGACTAACAAGAAAATCAATTGCAATAATAAAGGAAGTCGGCGAGTTTGGACTTCGCCCGGTGCATTGCAAAATGTTGAAAATGCAAATTTCAACAAGCGATAGTTGCAGATACCAAAATAAGGAACTAGGAAAAATGTAACTAAAATTAGGTTTAAAGTTAGGTTTATGGTTGTGTAATATTCATTGTGACCCTGGATTGGGGTATCTAAATAATAAAATAAATTTGCCTTGTCCAAACATTTTTGATATTATTTTAATTTTTAATAATTTTTGATAATTTTTTTAAAAAATTTTTTTGTACAAAAAAAGGGTTAAGTCTGCGTGGTAATGGTAGAGCTGGCAGCACAATTCCATTTGTTATAACCTTTAACATTTTTAACAACATAACCATAACATATATTAATTGTAATGACTGTGGCATTTTATTGGATCAATTGACTTGTTACAGAGTAATGATACATTCAAATGTGGCTGCTTACTGAAGACCGCTCTGAGGATCAAAACTAGACGCCTGTAAAAAAATAGTGATTGGATAAGGTGATTTTATTTTATTGGAGCTGGTTTTGTCATCAACCCCATGACACATTTGTGAATTACAAAATGTTTTTCATAAAAAGTACTGGGATGTCCTAAGAGCATATTTTATTATTGACCCTGGAACTAGTTAAACAAGTTACCAATTTGCAGTCTTCGTAGTACGTATTAAGTAGGCCTAACTATATAGTCAATGATTGCCAGCTTCGAAATTGTCCACGCTTACCTCCATTATATAGAGAGACCGCTGCAATTTCGAAGCTCACAATTTGTATCACGCATATTACAATTGACTGATTAATAGTCATCATCCACAAGGTGACTGACCGCCTCAACAACATTGGTCTATTGTGACTCTCCTTATTTCACTTTCTCGTAGATAACCGAGCGTCGTGTTATTTCCCACGGTTATTATCAAAATTAAATATTTGTTTGTTTGAGAAAACTGAAGTTAAACAGTAAGTTATATCAAAGATTGGAGTTGGCTCATTTATTACCGGACACGTGGATTCGTTTCGAATCCAGTATTTTCTTTTTAAAATTAATAATGAGAGCGGGCAGAATAATTTAATATTTTTTTTTGCGAGTAGAATAAAAATTCATAATTTTGGAACAAAGATTACAAGGTACGTGACGTATGAGAGAGAAAAGTAGTGAGGTTTTCGGTGTTTTTGAAACTGTAATTAAAAGGTAAAACATTCAAGATTTTTTGTTAAATGTTTGAGGACCGAACTTGAAAAAAAATGTCATTTAGGGTCATCAACTTTCAATTAAAGACAAAAATATATGTTTTTTAACCCCAAGTAAGGTGGGTGCCGGTCCATATAATAACCACATCCCTCGTAAGTTAACTGATAATTTTTTACATTTGCAAGAGCTGCACAAAATACGGAATTAAAAATTATTATCTTCTCAAGTTTCCTCTGACGTTCTTCAATCCAATATCGTGCAGTTATTGATTACCTTCAATTGAACTAATAAAGGTCTAAAACCAACCTCAATTTCTTATGCGCTTGCCAACTGTGGACGTTTGACAGGGAGTATTATTATGGAAATGTGTCTATAATTCTCATGGTAGTTTATTATGGAAATGCGTCTATAATTCTCATGGTAGTTTATTATGGAAATGTGTCTATAAATCTTTGAGAATTTGCCTTTTTATTACTAATAAAGAGTAGTTGCGTAAAAAGACCTAAGTCAAGGGGGGGATATCATACAGGTGGACCAGAATGATATGGAATGCCCTCCTCCCACCACAGAAATCGGCCCCGGAAAACAGATAATTCGAACTATAAAGTTACATTTCTAGGCAATCTAGAGGCATAAAAACATTACGCCGTGGAACATGGGCGGATTTAGGTCATAATTTGGGGGTACCAGCTCACCTAATAAAGGTTGCAGTACCGTATGCTAAATTCCAAACTTTAAAACTCCTATCAAAATCCTATTTTAAACAGCTATTTATTTTATTTAACAACAACCCTTTTGTAATTTATGTAATACATCGTTCAATACGTTAACAATAATTTTCCCCCTACTTCCCTGCCGAAAAGGCACAAAACATCCGGGGGTGCCAAGCACGGTTGTATGACTACACGACTGAATGCTACCTGACCCCACTGGGGGCCAATAAACAAATCTGCAGGGCTACGACAGCACGACGGCGCCGAATCTAATTAGCGGCTCAGTCGTATAGACGTAGTCTGCACCGAGCCCCCAGCCGCTAATCCCCCCGCGGCTACCTGCGAGGCTGTCTTGAAGAAAACGTTATCCATGCCATAATTGAGTTTCTAGTTAGAAAATATTTACTCCTATAAAATCACTTCATATAATTGTTTATGTGTAAATCATAAGTGTAAATTGTCATTTTATGATTATAGTTGCGTTACCACAGCGGATTATTATACTAAGAAATTAGCCGTATATAATACTTTTCTCAACATTTTTACCTTCATTTGATTACACTGAAAACAAAGAAATGACTGCAAATTACTACTTTACGTAATTAAATACACCGTGATATCTACAGTATCTACATACTCTCAAACTATTGTATTTATTTTTTACCTAACCTAACCAAACCTAACCTAACCTAACCTAACCTTTTGCATCGGACAAAAGGTTAGTGCCTGATTGAAAAGGCACCCCCTGGCACCCCCAGAAATCCGCCCATGCCGTGGAACTTCATGATTCTATCTCATAAAGGCTTATTGATGTGGTTGGATTCTGAAAATTTTGAATCAGGCCTATTGAGGGTTTAAGTTAAAATGCCCTTTACACAGAAAATCAAGTACAGCATTATTGATATTTTGCAAATTTACCAAGAGCCTCAATTTTGGGCCCTAGAGACTGTATACAGAGTCTGTTAAGTCCGTCACAAAAACTTCATAATATGGTTTATTGGGTCGAAACAAGCCAAAAATGACAAGAAGGTATGTTCTAAAATTGCATGTCTACCCAGATATCCGGGAATTTTGTATTTTTCGCCAAATATTTTTTATCACCGATTCAAAGTTTTTAAATTGATTTTTTTGAATCTCGATACGTACCTATAACTAGACAAGATCAGTTTATAAATAAAATGTATCAAAATGATCGAATGACAAAATTCAAATGGCCTATATCAAATGGGTTTTTTGAGGTTTTTACATAACAAATAAAAGTAATCTAATTTTGTTGGCACCGTTGAATCCAGCTCAAAATAACAAACAGTTTAATATTAATCAGTGCTCTATGTCCATTGGTTACCGAGACTAAAATCCCCAACATGATCATTTTTGTTGCAACAAACCTGCATACTATTTCCCCATGTTATCCTTATGGGAAATAAAAAATCTAGAACTTCCTTATTTTTTAACATATCTTGATAAAGCTTCTTCTAGTTAAGATCTACTAAATATCGAATTAAAACCATCCAATTTTAACGTACCTGCCTGCTCATTTCCTATGTTATTGTAATGGAGATTGTAAAAATATGTCACGTCTTGCTATTTGATCGATTGAAATATTTTTTTGCATTTGAAATTTGTAGAGTATGCAGGTCTGCTGCAACGGGGAATTTATATTTTATAAAAAATACATTTTCAGTACTTTATTAAACAAAAAACTTTAAACGGCCGCCTTTTTGGAATTTATTATTCGATCAGGTTGAATTTTTCATACGCTGATATTGACTAGTTAAAGGTAGATACCGATTTTCAGAATAATTGGTTAAAAACTTCAGAGATAAAAAATATTTTGTGAAAAATACAAATTGGCAGATATTTTGGTAAATGCATTTTGCGACGTACCTTTATTTAAAATGTTTTGCTTATTTTAATTAACTCAATAAACCATATTATGAAGTTTGGTGATGGACTTTAAAGACACAATGTATAAAAACGAAAAGATTATTAACCTTGTTTTAATAGGAAAATGTACAAGTAATTGTTGTTGACTCATATTAAACACCATCACCGAGTTGGTACGTACGTTGCCCGGTAGACCGGTCGCAACGGCCGTTATCAGTTCAAAGGTCGACACGCGCGTGTGATAAGAAGACTCCCAGGTGGCGACAAAGTCCCAATGACAAAGGGACAATGAAATCATCACGTAAATATACGGACAATCTGCGACAGTGTCACTCTCCGCCCGACGGCGCGATGTGGGACTTCGAGGCAGGTAAGGGTGCCTGGGGAGGGTGACAAGATTTTGGGGACGTACAAAGCCGGAAGGGTGTGCTCCCGGAAAATTAATGTCATACTATTTTGACGTTTTTAGGGATTTTTGGTGTTTAAAAGTTTTTTGCTTGTAAATTTCGTCGATCCCCATACAAATAGGTATTTATCTATGTTAATTATGAATGATTGAGTAGATGGTGGATTATGATAAAATCATGATTGATATGTCCAATCGTGATACGTAGGGAAAAAAGGGAAATTGTTAAGTTAACAGTTTTTTTTAAATAATTTGAATTCTAGACAAGGACCAGGCTTAATAGTTTCCATTAACATGAACTGCAGCTATATATTCAGCTTATTTTGAACCTTCAAGGTTACTGCATTATCACATAGCAATTTGCCATTGGTGATTAGCGGGATTCGAACTCGGAATCCAGGGTAACCGAAGTCAACCACGTTCTCTACACCAGGCCGCTCCCTGGCATATTTTATTTTTAAAATTAATTTATGATAGTAACTTACTTGCCGGAAAAATCAAATGAAAATAAATCTCTGAAAAAGGCAATTTTAGCTTTGAAAATTTTCCAATTTTTTGGGGAGGTAAATAGAAGGAGGAATCCAATTAAAAATATCACAAAATTAGACTCTCTCAATCGACATTAGAAACATTTTTCTATTAAATATTTAGCTTTAAAATTATCTCAACTGACGATATTTTTCGATTACAAATCAAAAATATTGTTGTCTACGAGATAAAATGATCGATTGTCGTGTTCGTGGGGTGATGACCTTTAAGATCGCCGTCAGCCGCTATCAGCAGCCTGCGCATCGAACCATAGGATTGTGACGTATTGTTTTCATCATGTTTGAAAATCACGCACGAGATATTTAAATATGCAAATCTTGTCTTGAAATTCACAATTAAAGATTGAAAATACGCAAACTATTCATTTTTTGCCGTTTAATTTTGCCAATGAGCTGATCTAGTTTAATCTCTAATCGTGATGTAATACTAACTAAAGTAATTTTTGTTCAGGTCGGACATTTTTTTGCACTTAGCATTTTTTTGCGAAAGTAATTGTAAAACTAAAATTTAATACCCAGGGGAAAATATTATTCGATATTTAAATGTATGGTCAATGCATCAGTGTAAACGCAACCCATAAATGCATCGTGTGCCGAAACTGCATCTAGCATACTTTTAGGAGTTTTAGGCATCTTTTTTTAGGTGTTTTAGCGAATTTCCTTAAAGGAATAAGCTATTACGGTAGTACTCATGGTAAGACCTAAGTCCGAGACCATGTTAACTTTTCATTTTGGGGTCCCCAGAAGCAAAAAACACCATTCGTTCGAATTTATATATATATATATATATATATAGATCGCACTATCATTGTGGCGACTTTACACAACACCTACAGTATGACAACCGCCTGGAGGAGTTATGTATATTTAGATTGTTATATAGAAATACTCTAACTTACACTCAAGAAACAACATTATCAACTCACAATTCAAGTTTTTTTGTTACCTGTAAGGAAACCACAGAGACATCATTGTGACGACTTTACATGCAACAAACAAAATGGCATCCAGTAATATACATTACATTAAACTATCGTTGTGAACCCCACTCAAAATATTTACCATCACTGTGGCGACATACAGCGTTGCCAGTTTTCACTCTAGCCTTTATACATAAATAAATTGTTCACTGAGGCAAAATGACGACCTGCCATTCCACTATCACTGAGGCATTCTGTTTTTTTTCTAATTCAGTAAAAGGGAATAGGATTATTTTGCTTATTCTCCACAAATTCCTATTAAACGTTAGCCTTGAAATCTTTAGTACTAAATTGTTTATTTCATCACGCGTCATGCAAGTGACCTATTCTGGGGCAAAATGACGGAGTTTAACATGGAAACAGTAAATCTCAAGGCCCGAAATGGGACTTTGGTGACGAATAGAGACCAAATGCCAAACTGGAATAGCTGAAGCTTTGCGACAATTAAAGGTTTTGAGGTTATATGAAGCAATCTTATTAAGGAGTAAGAAGCAGCCAACTAAAATTCCGAACTGTTGACCGCAAACTTTACGAGACAAACTCATTGTTCTAGGAGAAAAACTTTAAAAAATTGATAAAAATTAAATTTGAAAAATAAAAATATTTAGAATTGATCATCTTTGAAAGTTTTATTCTGCATTAAGTTCTAGAGATTAAATTTCCCTTACTTTCTTGTAAGTTCGTACCATTTCGGTGGTCGCTCTCCACAGTACGGGGCCCAAAGTGCGCAGCCCAGCTAAAGTCAACCTTGCAGAGCTTCATGGTGATTCAATGATTAGGCTATATGAGATATTCTACGATTACATTAAAATTACAAACTGATTAAAAGTATAAATAAATTGCAATTTAAAAATAAATTCCATTATTTAAGATTTCTCATTGCCTGGCTCCCTCACAATTTTTTCACCCGCCTCAATAGTGTACCCAGCAAAGGCCTGTCCTAGAAGGTTAAATAAGAAAATATCATATGCTTCTAAGAATTAAAGGAATTTGAAATTAATAGAGAGGCCTCGTATGTCAGGCTTGAGTAATTTCATGAAAGCTGAGTTTCTCGGCACATGATCCCAACACGGTTAAGATGGATCAGAAACTAACGATGAAATTTGGTTTATAACTAACATAGTGGCAGATTTAGGAGGGGGGGGGGCTATAGGGGCTGCAGCCCAGATCAACAAATTTTCAGAGGCGGCAGATAAAAAAAATTAACAGCAACAATGAATTCATAATACATTGTTACAAAAAAATCACTTGGAAAACAAACTTGTGGTACAGGGGGATTAGCTTACAATGCCATCCTCCTGTTAAAATGGTGAACGGGCTGTTAAAATGGTGTTTATGCCTGAAGTAGAACGGCAGCAACGGTAATCACTGATCGCACCGCGCCCGCCGTCCTCCGTCCTGTCCCGAGGACTACCGGCGCACCGAAATTGCGCCCCATACCAAACTGACGAAAAAGGTTCGCTAATCCCTAACCGATATTGCGCCCCGAGGGTGGCAGGTACCTGAGGACCGCAACACCACGCAATGACTCAGGAATGTTACCCTCCGCCCCCCCACCCCACCCCCCGCCTGACCAGTTGATGAACCACCAAATAGGTAATGACCATTTTGGGGCCTTAAAGTAATAGTACTAACAATAATAGATTGATTATAAAACGTAAGACTATGAACGTAAATATAATAACTATCTAGAAAAATAAATATTAAAACACGAGAAGTGGTTGATAAAAGGGGTAACATCGGCATATAGAACGTTTAATCAAATAGTTATCCGAACGTGTTGTGGCGCGCGGCGGCGCGGCGCCGTCTGCCTATCCCGAGCGCCGCGGATTTTTTTTTATCTTCAACCTTGATTTTCTCGTTGACGGCTGGTCATAGAGGTTTCAAAAAATATATGTTACGTTTCAACTATTTTTCTGAAAAGTGGTAACAATAAAAAATTTCCTGACCAAAAAATAAAAAATTTCGTCGCTTAGTAACTTTTTTATGTCATGAATATAAATTTAATTCATTTTCAATGATTTAATTACTTATTGCAATTACAGTATAATTTTTGTCGACTTAAAAATCATACCGTTAGTGAGCAGCACTAACAGACATCCTCTTTGCCAAATTTGGTAATTTTTTGTTGACTGTAAGTGTCTCTACCCGCAGTTTATTTGAAAAGCGCGCATTAAAATTTTGTAGTTCTGAGTGACGATCCGTGGCTGTTGCCCACAGTCAGGCCGCGGACCGGCTTCACAACAATCAATGCTACGGGAATACAGATTTCCCCTCTATTATCTGTGCTCGCTGCTCTGCGGATTAGGAAGTGCTGACAAAACTGTATGAATTTTCAGATTTAGCTGACTCCGTTGCTCACTCGCCACTTCTTTCCAAGCGGCAACAATGAAGGGTTTTGAAAGAATTCCTGTGTTCCGACTTCAATGGCGAGGCGAGGAGTCAGTGCTTGCCTCCGTCATGTGATTCTAGGAAGGGCTGGGGCGCAATATCGGTGTACCCCTGGGACAATATTTAGGGTCGGGGCGCAATTTCGGTGTCTACCTGGATTTTGGGGCGCAATTTCGGTGCGCCCAGGACGACGCGACTCGATCCGGCCAAGGCGGCAGGCACGAATTAACCAAGTCCAATAATACAAATAAAAATTCTTACATTTTTTTATTAGAATTTCATCATAAACTATTTTTTGATTAAATGTAATCGTAATACAGTAATTCTTTATATTATGTAGCCTAGAAATTATATTTTTAAATTTATTCAATCGGTATTATTTTACATCGTATTCCATTTTTCTATGATTGACTAGAGTTTATGTTTAAAAGCTAGGCTTAAGTCAAGATACAACAAAGAAATAGTGTATGGTATTTCGTTTTGTCAATTTAGGCGACGATGGCGATCTGTGATCGCGTTACAAAACTGGAATGTGTTGAGGAAGGGTTTACAATTTCTCTTTATTTCATTTCTACATAGCCTATTACGCAGCTACTTTTAACATATTATTCAAATTTTTGTTTGTCTTTAATATCACACGATCTCGATCTTGCCGGAAGTCCGTACGGAAGTCCGGACGGCAAATTTCCAAATCCACCCCTGGTTACACAAATACATATAGGGGTACATTGCAATACAATACATTGCAAGATTCGATACTACTCAAACATCTGGCCACTTCCATTTAGGAAAGTGAAAAGTCGTTTAAGTAGCGTTGAAGCTTGCAAGGGTATGGATTGACAGAGAATGGATGAAAAATGTACCAAAAGTACGTTCAAATATAAAGCTAAGGTTTTATTCCTAATCTCTTACAAAATTCTGGTCATCTTACTCTCGAGGGTAACTATGAGAATAATAATAGATGATACACGGCAGATTTTCAGTGTATCTGGCAAAATTTAAAAAGTATCTGGTTACTGAGGGAACACTCTTGATAGCTCCCAATGAAACTTGTGTATATTCAGTTTTTCTACAGGAGCGTTAGTCGAATTATAATTTATTAAAGTTTAAATACGCATTATTAATGGGCTTAAAAGTGTACCAAGTGTCTGAAAATGAGTGATGTAATTCATTCCGAACATTATTCCGAAGATAAGAAAAAAATGTAGCTATTTTCTTTATTATTTTACTTGCCATCATACCATTGCAAGCTTCAATTACTTAAACATCAGTTCACTTTCCTGTATTAAAAAAAAATACCAGCTCTTTAAGTTATATGTTGAAGCTTGCAACTATACGAATTTCTGTAAATCAGCCAAATTGAAGAAGATTCGAATATCAAAATCACTGATTCTTCTTACCTTTGTAGGGAACATTGTCCAAAGAAACTATCAGATTTTAACGAAAGTCTGGCGGTCATGGCTGTTGGATTAAAACATTCATTGCTATAATTATAATTTATATGGTACTTCACTCAATATTAAATCATTTATACATGATCTGGGCATTGTCTTCAATTTGAAATGTGAGTTCAAGGTAATTATAGATTCCATCTGTAAGAGTAACGTTCTGGTTTTTTATTAGGCGATCAGGACATTTTGTAAAAAATATCAATTCGATAAAACCTTTTAATGTTTCAGTAATACAATATAGGCTAGAGGCTGCTTCGGTGATGGTATTTCCATCGTAAGTAACAAATTAATTATAGTGAAACTGTTCAAAAACTCAGGTCCCGGTCCCACAAGCTGTTCATCCCCCAATTTTCTCGCACTGACGTTGGTGTCAAAACTTCTCTCAATACGTAAAACTTGATCACAGATGGCTGTGTTGAAATTGTATAATAGACTTTCATTAATTGATAATTTAGATATTTTTTGTTCATCTGTCAAGACTTTCCGTTCAGTTGCAAAAGAATAAGTAAACTCTGTAATGTAATAATTCCTCGTTAATGTTCTGTTTGGAAAAAAATATCAAATTAAAAAGTATTATTAACGTTTTTGTTGAATTTATATAATTATTGTAAATTATACTTGATTTACCTTGACATAAATTATTGTTAGCATTTCTTAGGTAGTGTTTTCTTGGATTAGTTAAGCATGTTTAAGATTGCAAGAAACGTTGTAAGACTAGAACCCCATCGGTTTAGTCTCGTTTAAGTCAGACCCATCCCCCTCTCACCTCATTTAGCCAACACTCAGAAAGAAAATCTATAATATTTAAAAGCGTATTAAATGAATGTAAATTAACCAGCATATTATTAAAGTTACTTATTTCTAATTACTATAACATATTAAGCTATCGGTAGAATTAGTATTTCCCAAACCAAAAAAAGACGAATATTGTTCATCAGCATTTAGCTCAATATGTTGACTCTGAGAATGATATTGACGTCGCAGTTTCCAAAACAATCACCGTCCTCCATGTACGTACTGAATACTGCCCGGTAGAAAAAATCTAAATCACAATAACTTCAACTGAAACCAATTTATTTTTCAACTTATTTTATAACTTTCTGTTATATATTTTATAACTTTCTGATATATATTTTACAAATTTGTGTTATTAAAATGACGTTTTAACCAAATAATTTACTGCTTTCAAAAGTTATGCATTTTAATGCTTAACACTCCCCGCTATGTTCCCCTCCCTTCGTTTTCGACCACCCGGAAAATAGGCGAAATAACTTCTTTAGTATCACCACAGTCCACTTTACAATAATCAGCAAAAATACCGCGTAATGCTCTCATGCATGCTCAAAACCCTCAGCTCCTAGAACCGAGGGACATACGCGTCCGGGAGAACCAGTGTTGCCAAGTTTTCCGGTCGCAGTATTACACCAAATGCCGTATATTGAAGTATACACTCAGCGACACTAGCGCACCCACGGTCATTACATGAACTATTAATATACGTTTTAGGCGCAATATGACGACCAAAATAAAATTTCTAAGTCATCCTCATACGTATCTGCAGGTCAAAAGGAGATAAAATAACCCAAGTGTGCATATGACGACCATATACGGTCGTCATAAGCACCGGTCGCCACTTTGCATACACTTTTCCTTATGTACGGTTGCCACAATGATAGTTGGGTGAACATATATATATATATATATATATATACATATATATATATATATGTCTGTTAACACGATAGCGGCCGTAAATATGGTCCGATCTTAATGAAATTTGGTACATACGTGTAAAGTGGTAATCACTCGGACTAGTTCGTGAACCAGCCCAATCGGACCACCGGAAGGGGGGGTAATGGGGGATAAACCCCCCCCCCAAAATGGGTTTTTTTAGTTTTTCACATAGAAAAATAAAATTATCAAATTTTTTTTGGCACCATTGAATTCAGCTAAAAAAAACAAACAATTTAGTATTTTGAATTACTGCTCTATGTCCATTGGTTACCGAGATATTGAAAGTGGTAAACAGAGTACGTTGTCTCAATGTTAACCTTATGGGAAATAAGTAAAATTCTATATTTCGCTTATTTCTCAACATATCTTGATAAAACTTGGTAAATGGCTTCTTCTAGTTCAGATCTACTAAATATTGAATTAAAACCAACCAGTTTAAACATACCTGTAGCAGCAAACCTGCATACTCATTCCCCATGTTATTCTTATGGAGCTTATAAAAACATGTCAAATCTCGCTATGTTGGATTGAAATATGTTGTTTTGCACTTGAAATTCGCTGAGTATGCAGGTCTGCTGCAACGGGGGTATTTTTACTTTTTTTCTATGTAATGTAGATTAGTGCGATTACAAGTGGGACTTTTGCATCGGAAAAGACTAATACGAGAACAAAAACTTTAACAATTTTTCCAAAAATTAGTCTGTGTTTTGCTTGGATATTATCTCAATAGATGGCTCTAGATTTTCAGACTTCAGACCAACTATTGCGTTTTTGAACGTTGCCCGTTTACGCATTTCTAGATAGAACATTTAGGACAAGAAAACAACAGTGGTCTAGTTTTTAACACGAATAAGAAATGATCAGCAACACATTGGGATTTTCTCCTTATCTGAGTTTCCTTTCTGTCAGTCAGTAAGAGAAGATCTATAAACTACCGTGCTAACAGTAATGTATTCCCCAAATTGCTTTCTGTACGTATAAACCCCATGGAACAGAATTTCATTACTTGGTGTTAATCAAATAAATAAATCTTGTAATAGATTATTATTTTGGAAATCCTAAATTTTATAAAGTATTCTAGTTAATAATAATGAAATATATATGTTCAATGAATTAGTAATGGATAAAACTACGTCGTTCGTAATTAATAAATGGTTAATTATTTTAAATAAAATATGTAATTGGTTTATTTTATAGGTAAACTTTATCATGGATTTATAGTTTAAAATAATGATAATTGGTTTGTTTCATCGGTTGTTTGCTATTGTTTTCAGTTGTTATTTAGTTTTTATGGATTGACTTTTATGTTTTGCATTTTGTTTCTCAACATAGTTAAAAGTTCTTTCCTAAAAACATTAGTACTTGAGTTTTTGGGCATGAGATCTAACAGTTTTCATTATAATCTCAAAGTTTTCTTTTTAATGATATAACCCCTGTATAAAATACATTTAATCAATAGTAAGATGCATCTGGAAACATTTTTTAAGGTTAAAAACATTGAAATTAATTTGACCAAAGCTAGTGTGGTAGATAGTTCTATCCGGATAAATTATTTCCCAAATTTGGGGTTAATTTGTCTGTTTCAAGGAAGTCTTATTGTATAATCTTTTTAAACGTTTAACTTTGGTAGTTGATTATTGTTTTGAAAGAGCTAATTAGCTTATAGTCCAGCAGCTGACAGCACTTCTGTGTGCAAACTTGCGTAGGCTGAATTTTATTGCTGGATCTGTTTATTACATGAGAAGGTTAAAAAAACTTGGGTGGACATCTCCTACCCCCCACGTTTATCCAGGATGACGTTTTCAAAATGGCCGCCAATTATCTGTTTTTCACCATTAAATTTATAAAAATCATGACCATCGCCCAATCTGTGGATTTAACATAACAAGAATCGGTGAAAATTACCACTTAGTATATACCTAACGATTAAAATCTCGTTTTCAAAGGTTGCATCACTACATGTCCGCCATTTTTGAAATAATCCGCCATTTTGAATTTATGTAAGCTTTTAATTGATCAATCATAGTGAGGCTCAAAACCAACGTAGGATCGTGATTTTTATTTTATTTTAAAGCCAATTAAATTTCCTACAAGAAAATTCCAGGTGGAATACAGCCAATCGGTATAACCAATGTGTAATTTTAATGTAAAACAAGTCTCTAAAAAATTGACGATGTAATTTTCGTGTTTTACGGATTATTTTGCTAACAACGAAACCTACGCCTCCACTGAGGAAATAAAGGAACTGGAATGTACTAAACTAATCTCAAGGCATATGAATAACTATCTAAGACAAGATTTCATAATACATTCGCTGCTTGTCGGTCTTTTTGGGAAATAATTCGCTATTTTGAATTTATACTAGTTTTCAATTGCCAAAGCGTTTTCCGGCTAACAGTTGCCGTAAACACTTATATTTTCATTTTATTTTACTCTTTGATAAAGTTCTTACGATAAAATGTAAGGTGGAATGCATCAAATAAACATAAACAATACGAAATTGCAGTGTAAAAGAAGAATTTTAACGATTTTCTAATAGTAGAGTAAAAAGCAGGCCATAAGATGTCTTCTACCTGATTATGTAGGCTATGTTTTGCGACTGGTGGCAACCATGTTTTTTTGTTCCTTTTGACCTATTGAATGCAAACTGTGAGTTTGCCACCTTCAAATTTGGTGCGGGGACCAGGAATCCAAGATGGCGGACAAAATGGCTTATTAATGTTGTAGGCTTAGTTTTTTTACCTTTCCCTCGCTACATTTGATGACAATTCGGCTGTCTTAACAAAGAAAAGGTTGGGAGAGGGGAAACACTTAATGTTGGTTACATTTTCACATCCGGTCGCCATATTGGATCCGCCATATTGGATATAAGTCATAAGTCATAAGTCATTTATTTGCCAGAATAATTAACAAAAATACAATTTGCATTGGCAATGTCATAATGTTTAATTACAAAACCTTAAACTAAAGGTCGATTAACTAAAAATACTTGTAACAATATACAATAAAACTTAACTTTATCCGTCAGCCAAAAATTCTCGGACGCTGTAGTATGCTTTATCAATTAATTTAGATTTCAGGTTCTTTCTAAATCTTTTGTAGTCGGTCTCTAGTTTCAGCTGGAGAGGAAGATGGTTAAAAAGCTTAGTGGCATTATACAGAAGATGGTGTTGAAAAAAAGATGTAGAATGCTTAGGAATTTTGCAGTTTGCAGTTGCCCGCAAAGAATAGATGGTGTAATGTGAGTTGCCCTCGAATTTACTGAAGTTTTGTTTCATAAAACTCAAGGTTTCTAGAACGTACAATGAAGGCAAGGTCAGTATTGAAGCCGAGCGGAAAACGTCTTTGCACGATTGAGTCTTTTGGAGGGCAAATATCACTCGAACGGCTTTCTTCTGCAACCTAAAAAGAAACTGAGTAGTTTGGTTCTCTGCACCCCAAACAGGTAGAGCATAGGATAAAAACGGGTAAACCAATCCGTAATAAGCAGAAATTAAGACTTCAGAGGATACTGTTTTCGCAAGAGTGCGGAGAACGAAAATCCCAACACTAACTTTACGGATGACATGTTCAATGTGTAATCTAAAATTTAGGTTTCTATCCAAGATGACACCCAGGAATGTTACAGAGTCGGAAGGTTCGATAATAGTTTGGTCAATAAGAATAGATAAGTTACGGTCAGTAGAAGATCTATTTGAAATAAGAAAATTGATGATCTGAGTTTTATTGGTATTTAATTTCAGAAGATTGTCGTCAAACCATTGGACAAGGCTGTTTGCTTGAATATAAGACGTTTGTTCAAGGGCGTTTAAAGAAGGACAAGACAATGTTAAGGAAGTGTCATCGGCAAACAAGCAGACTTGGGCCTCTGATATACTCGATGGAAGTTCATTTAGGTACAGGAGAAAGAGCACGGGACCGAGGACGGATCCCTGGGGCACACCTCTTTGTACCAAGGCTTCTGGTGACTTATAATTCCTTACACATCCACCGGCATCAACACCAGGTATTTCCACAAACTGTGTTCGTCCTCTGAGAAATGAAGAGAACCAGTTTAATGTAGATCCCCGAACCCCCACACTACTTAACTTGTCAAGCAAGAGATCGTGGTCAACCATATCAAATGCCTTACTAAGGTCGAAGAAGATTCCCATAGAAAACATTTTTGAATCCAACTCTTTAACAACCTTGTTCACTAATGAATAAATGGCACTTGTAGTATTCTTGTTTTTGACAAAGCCGTGCTGATTTTCAAAAATTATGCTGTTTTTCTCAAGGAAATTCCCCAACCTCTCTAACACAGCTTTTTCATAAACCTTAGACAAAGTTGATAAAATGCTTATGGGTCTATAGTTACTGCAGTCTTTGGGATCCCCTCTCTTATAAATAGGTCTTACTACAGATAGTTTAAGTGCTCGAGGAAACTGACCCTTGGCAAATGAGTGATTAATGAGATGTGTGAGGGGTCCTACTAAATAGTCGGAGAATTCTTTTATAAGCATCGGGGATATATCATCAGCTCCAGAGCTTTTTTTGTTTTTCATTTGCTGGATGATATGTTTTACTTCAGCTTCTGTAGTTGGAAATAGGAAAAACGAGTTTTTTATTGGCTGGCTTACTTTAGGATGACTGAAAGTTGGAGAGGTATCAGATTTTTTCGTGATGTCTATAAAAAAATTATTAAACATTTCTGACACTGTATTTGGGTCACTGATTTTCATCCCTTCATCACTTTTCAGCTCTACCAAATCTGGAGAGTTACTTTTTTGGGCTTTATTTCTGTTAATTACTCTCCATATTGCCTTGGACTTATTTTCAGTGCTATTTATTTCCTTCTGGACAGCGTCAGACTTAGCCCCTTTAATCATCTCTCTATACTTCTTTTTTAATGACATATAGTACTTTCTAAGATGGTGGGAGGAATTTAAGTCTTTGGTTTCCTTGTACCAGAAGTATACATCCTTTTTAACCTTTAATATTTCAGGATTTAAGGGAATTCGATTTCTTTTAGTAGGTTTCACAATATTAACTTTTTTTCGGAAAGGCCACTTCAAATAAGTATCTCAGCTGATCGTAGAAAGCTTGAAATTGTTCATCCAAGTCATTTGTTATCCACAGTTCATCCCACAATTCTCTCGATAGTAAATATTTGAACACTGCTTTGTTTGATTCGTCAAAAATTCTGCCAAAAGTAACTTTTCTGCCTGGTGGTTTCCTAAAAGAGGGCCATGGTACTGAAACGGACTGAGCATGGTGATCTGACAGAGCTGTGACAAAAACAGAAGCTTTTAAAGATGGATCGTCTGTCACGATGTGGTCGATCAGTGTTTTCGATCCTAGAGCCTCTCTTGTAAAACTTTGGACGATATTTGAAAGTCCATAAGATCTTATAAATGCAGAATACTTCATAGTTTTGACTGATCTTTCCGCCATGTCTATGTTAAAATCTCCCATGATTATCAATCTTTTATGGTTTCTCCTAAAGTTGTCAATCAAATCGGATAGTTGGCTTATGAATATTTCGTATTGGTTGTTTGGAGGTCTGTAACCAGCGACAAGTAAAATCTTATCAGCAGGGCCAATAGATTGATATGGTTGCAAACTCACAGACTCCTTCGACACAGAACTTGCCACAATCGAGAGGTCTGCATTCTACATTTGTTCTGCACCAGATACCAGCTCCCCCTCTTTCCATATTTACTCTACAGAAAGATGTTTTATATTCATACCCATTTATTTTAAGGTTATCAATTTGAAAGGCCTTTAGGTTGTGCTCGCTTAAGCATATTATATCAGGGTTCTCATCGTCCAAGATAATTTCTAATTCATCAGTTTTTTTGAATAATCCCCTTATATTTTGATGGAACAATTTAAGGTTTCGGCCGGCCTCGTGTTCACTATCCCCCTGAGGTACTGCCACCAAGGGACCCCCCTCGGTTTCCATGCCTCTCCTAAAAAATGACTGTTGACGACAGTACGACTCCTTGGAGGGCGGTGAGCATAGGTTTTGCTTCCAACTTGATTATGAGAAACTACTGAGGGAGTGGGTGAGACGACAAAAGATCCCGTAGCGACAGATTTAGTGGTAGACATATGCTTGATGAGAAGATCAGCAAACCGTTGCTTACCTTCCCTGTTCATGTGAAGACCATGATTCGTGAAATAGGGACGAGTAATGCAACTAAGAGAAACATAAGTCACATTTTGATAAGCTGAAGCTAGAGACTCGAGCTTACTATTCATTTCTATGATGGTCTTATTTAAATTTGGAACATCATGTCTATTCGGAAGACCAACTAATAACACTTTGGGTCTGGATTGCTCTTTCAACACCTTAGCTAATTCGGGGACAAAATCACTACAGCTTCCGCTTACATCGACATTGTTAGTACCACCTATGATTATTAAAGAATCATTTTCACACAAGCTTTGTGGGCTATTATTGCTTACAGGTTCCAAAACTTGCTCCATCTTAGCTCCAGGCCATACAGCCCCAACCACTTTACAACTCTTACCTAATTTACTCCTTAAAATAGAGGGAATGGAGTGGCCGTGGCCGATATAAGTTATTGTTTTGAAATGTAAATATGGGTTTGTGACTCATAATTTCAAACTGCTTTTTTGTGACAGACTCAACGCTGTTGTCCATTTTTCTAAATCTCTGTCCGTTCTCAAGTTGTTAGTAGATTATTTAATAATCTATTTTTATTTATTCTATTTCTTTTAGTCCGTTTGCCCAACGATATGACCTTGAATTAAGGTCCAACTCACACTTTGTGATCGATTCTCGTACTATTTTATAAATTGAACAAGATTATGAGGGGTTCCAGAGTGGCACCCATGGAAAATTTTGAATATCGATGGTCAAAGCTACAGAGCCGAAAATACAGAAACAAATATCGAACAAAATTGTATGTATGACATTCATAGGAATATTTTCCAAAATATCGATTTGAAAACACCGCCAATAGTTGCTGGATGGTAAATACTTAATTTAAAATGGCAAATAACATTTAGGAGCCATGCACGTTGGATCCGCCATATTGGATATAACATATTTTTCTTAAATGTGAATGTGGTGTTACACTTAAAAACAATGTTTTCATGCTGATTACAATGCCGCGATCTGTTTGAAAAAAGTACTGTTTCGATCACAAGATATAGAGCGTATTTTTTTGTGAACACTTTTGGGATCTCTTAAACTATAAGAGATACACGGAAGGTTAAAGTAGCTAAGTAATGCGTAATCTAAGAACAAGTAAAACGTTGGTGAGCAATAAAAAATATTCGACTAACTCGTTCTCCACGCTAGAAAAACTATAGTTGCCCAGAATTAAATTTGTACTAAATCGCTCACTTTTTAAGATACGAGGCTGTATGAGGGGTCAAATTTACATTAAATTTGTTTTATTTTTTACGATACTATTTATGGTTTTTTAGAATAACGCCCAAGCAAACAATATTTAATGCCCAACATGTAAAATTTAAATTTTCATTGGAAACATATTTTTCCCAGAACTATAAGATTTTTATTATCAAATGTGTTTGCAATCAAAGAAAATATTTTTTGTATAAACGATAATGGGTTATAATGTACTGGACTTTTCATTAAAATGAAAAATATGGAAAACCGCTGATTATTACTAAACAGCTGATTGACTGAAAACAGCTGATTGGCAGCGAAAAGCAGTTTTTATGGACAAATACTTTACGCACCTTCACTCAGAACAGCTGATTTGTGTGTGATTTAACTTTTACTATTAATCAGCTGTTTCTAACTAATCAGCTGATGACTTTAAATCAGCTTTTCCCCTTTTCTTTATTTTTATCAGAAATTCATTACATTATTATAACCCATAATCATGTACAATAATTAATAAACATAAATATAAACTTATTTTTAATATTTAATGGATTACTATATTGGATTCATAATAAAAATAAAGAAAAGGGGATTAGCTTATTAATAGTTATCGGATAATTGACTAAAAACATCTGATTGACAGTTAAAAGGTAATTTACAATCAAATTAGCTGTTTTAAATGAAGATAAGTATTTGACCGTCAAATAGCTTTTTCGCTGCCAATGTGCTGTTTCCACTCAATCAGCTGCTTAATTAGTACTAATCAGCTTTTTACCATATTTTCAACTTTTATGGAAGTTCCAGTATATCCTAACCAATATGGCGGGTCCAAGATGGCGGCTGAAAACTATTATCCACTTTAATTAAGTATTTACCTTCCGGCAACTATTGGCGGTGTTTTCAAATCGATATTTTGAAATATATTCCTATGAATGTCATACATACAATTTTGTTCAAAATTTGTTTCTTTATTTTCGGCACTGTAAAATTTGACCATCGTTATTCAAAATTTTCCATGGGTGCCACTCTGGAACCCCTCATAATCTTGTTCAATTTATAAAATAGTACGAGAATCGATCACAAAGTGTGAGTTGGACCTTAATTCAAGGTCATATCGTTGGGCGACAGGACTAAAAGAAACAGAAAAAATAAGAATATTAAATAATTTACTAATAACCTGAGAACAGACAGAGATTTAGAAAAACGTATTACAGCGTTGAGTTTGTCGCAAAAAAGCAGTTTGAATTGATGTGTCACAAACCCATATTTACATTTCAAAAAATAACTTATAACCAATATGGCGGATCCAATATGGCGACCGGATGTGAAAATGTAACCAACATTAAGTGTTTCCCCTCTCCCAACCTTTTCTTTGTTAAGACAGCCGAATTGTCATCAAATGTAGCGAGGGAAAGGTAAAAAAACTAAGCCTACAACATTAATAAGCCATTTTGTCCGCCATCTTGGATTCCTGGTCCCCGCACCAAATTTGAAGGTGGCAAACTCACAGTTTGCATTCAATAGGTCAAAAGGAACAAAAAAACATGGTTGCCACCAGTCGCAAAACATAGCCTACATAATCACGTAGGCCATCTTATGGCCTGCTTTTTACTCTACTATTAGAAAATCATTAAAATTCTTCTTTTACATTGCAATTTCGTATTGTTTATGTTTATTTGATGCATTCCACCTTACATGTTATCGTAAGAACTTTATCAAAGAGTAATATAAAATGAAAATATAAGTGTTTACGGCAACTGTTAGCCGGAAAACGCTTTGGCAATTGAAAACTAGTATAAATTCAAAATAGCGAATTATTTCCCAAAAAGACCGACAAGCGGCGAATGTATTATGAAATCTTGTCTTAGATAGTTATTCATATGCCTTGAGATTAGTTTAGTACATTCCAGTTCCTTTATTTCCTCAGTGGAGGCGTAGGTTTCGTTGTTAGCAAAATAATCCGTAAAACACGAAAATTACATCGTCAATTTTTTAGAGACTTGTTTTACATTAAAATTACACATTGGTTATACCGATTGGCTGTATTCCACCTGGAATTTTCTTGTAGGAAATTTAATTGGCTTTAAAATAAAATAAAAATCACGATCCTACGTTGGTTTTGAGCCTCACTATGATTGATCAATTAAAAGCTTACATAAATTCAAATTGGCGGATTATTTCAAAAATGGCGGACATGTAGTGATGCAACTTTTGAAAACGAGATTTTAATCGTTAGGTATATACTAAGTGGTAATTTTCACCGATTCTTGTTATGTTAAATCCACAGATTTGGCGATGGACATGATTTTTATAAATTTAATGGTGAAAAACAGATAATTGGCGGCCATTTTGAAAACGTCATCCTGGATAAACCTGGGGGGTAGGAGATGTCCACCCAAGTTTTTTAACCTTCCCATGTAATAAACTAACAGATCCAGCAATAAAATTCAGCCTACGCAAGTTTGCACACAGAAGTGCTGTCAGCTGCAGGACTATTAGCACTTGAACCTTCAATAACGAATAATTAATTATTAAAAAACACTTCTTTATTTTGAGTCTTTTGTTTCATATTAGATGTTAATTTTAGATTAGAGAAGATGGGATTGTGGGTGGGTATTGAGATTTTGTCTTTTGGATTGCTGCTTGTAATTTTATTGGTAAGTGTTATAAATGTTTTTATTAAGGGGTGATTTTATAAAAGTTCGGAGATGGTGAAATGATCTTTAAGACTTAATGGTTTAATAGAAGTACCCTGATTAAGGGAAGCGGTTCATGCCATAGGGTAGGCACATGTGAAACTAAACACAATTTTAAACACAAGTTTATTTCGTTGCTTAACTTACACCGAAAACATTGTCATTAAAGGAGGAACATATTTAAAGTTTGTCAAATATCAAATATCCGTAATTGGAACTGTAAAACTGTGGTAGATTGTACTGTAATTCATATTTTTTTATAAGGGATCTAAAACACTTTTTTCCTTTAAAGGTTTGTTTAGGATAATAAATTTTTAAAAACATTTATTTTTCATAATGCATAGGGCCTATCAATTAAAAATACAATGGTCATATTTTTGTCGTCAGAATAGAACTGGCCTTCAAATTGTCATGTTAAACACTTCAAAATATCTACAATGTTTTCTCTTATCTTAAATAAAGACACTAAACGTACTGAAAGAACGGTTGAAAGTCATAAAATTTCAGATAATTTTTTCTTTGAGTTGAATGACCTTACACATCTACTGCGATTGACTTAACTGATTGAAATATTTTTATGGTTTGTTTTATTTTCCTCACCTTCAACTACCATTTACTAGCGGATTCGTTAAAATCTTACCGAGTTAATTCGTAAACATAGAAACTCATAATTCGAAAAAAATATGCCTCAAACTTTTGCATTGCGTCCAAATATTCCAATCGAGTCATACTTTCTCTTAAGCCAATTGAGATTTCAGTCTTAAAATTCGTAATACTTTTTGTGACCAATTTAAATAAATAACTTTGAGTTTATATGTTCAACCACTTCAAAACGGAAGTCAATTTTATATCGCAAATATTTCTACCTCAGAAACTATAAACTTCATTAAATTAATATCACCAAGAAGAAAATGTAGCAACATTAAATTTATTATTCAAAGTTACACATTTAAAAGGGCTACAGCACAAACAACTTGAAATTACAAAACTATTTTTTTAACTTAAAGTTTTTTAACTGAAATAAATCTCTATGTATAAAAACAGTTTTTATGTCCGAAAAAATTATGAACGAAATTTGAAGTTCACACTTCGAGCGGTTCTAAATTAAAAATGCATGTAAACAATACATACACAAAACACACCAACAGACAGAAAAAAAGTAAAAAATTTCTGCCTTGATCCAAGTAACAACACTAACAATCTTATTTTTGTAATTAATTGCGGGACCCCAAGTGTAGATTTAAACCTCCGTAAACAAACCTCGGTCCCGACCTGTTCCCTCCTTATCAGCCCCCCTCCTGACCCCCTCCTCTTATCACTTGCTGAGCCCCGGACCCCGGACGGTCCGTCAGTCGTACTCACTCCGCCATGACGCCCCGACCGCTCAGCCCCCTGGACGACAACTCCGACCTGACTCTCCGGTGTGTTGCAGCCATGAAGGGCGTCGACCCCCGGTTCAGGATACAGACGGAGCCCATGTCTCCGGAGGCCCAGAAGCTGGCGGAGGCGGAGCTTCGCGAGACCCCCGCCAGGGTGCGCGAGGCGACGGAGCGGCTGCGGCAGCTGCTGAGAGGTGAGTGAGGGTAACCTCCGGTTCCTAGACTTAGGGAGGGTGCAAAAGTTTTGTAAGGTCTAGATTATGAAGGACTGATAGTCCAACAGCAGCAATGCCGGCTAGGCACGAATCCCTTTTGGGACGTTGAGCGGTTAAGGGTTAAGTTTTAGTCTTAAAGAAGGATATTAAGTTTTAGTCTTAAAGAAGGTTAAGTTTTTGTCCTATCCTTAAACAAACTGGGGAAAAATCTCAGCCATAGATCATTTATCAACAGGTTTTCGAGGGATATGTCGTGGTTTAATTTGGTAAAGCCAAGGGGCTACCAAATTAACCCCCCTAGGTGCTCAAAGCCCCCAATCGTTTGTGACAGATGATAAACAATGTGACAGAACCTCCGGTTAAAACGAATACACGAGAAAAATATGATTTACCTAGAGTTGAATTTAGGTTAAGTTGGGTTGGGTTTAAAAGTACGTTAACCTGCATCTTCTTATAATCCTAAGATGATCTAATTCAAATTCTTGTTATTTCTTATTATTAGAGTAGTAAAAATGCAACTAAATACTTGTTTCAAGTAAAACTAAAGTGTTAGGTTACATCCTGAGTGTTAGGAGTCTAGGGTTCTTCCTGAGAAATATAAGACAATGAAACCGGTTCCAAGCACTGCTCTCTACCTCTCGAAAGCCATTGGGGGGATAAGCGGATGGCGTTGATGAGGAATCTTACCATAGGAAAAATAGATAGGCTCTGAAGTTTGTTAGTATAGAGTTAAATAGGAATTCACACCGAATGATTTTGAAGAGTGAACTTAAATTTTAGGGAGGGCCAAACTCCCAAAACTTTAGGAGTAAAGTGCAGGCTACGATGAAACTACATAAACTGTGGAGCCCTTTGAATTCAAAGTAGGGTCTTAATGGACAAATGCTGAAAGGTAGTACAATTTCTGGAAGCTGTTGAAGGGTAATTGAAAGTAGTTGTCGGTTGCAAAGTAGATCGCTCGTAGTCTCATTTGATTCTATTTTATTTCGTAAGAATAAATCAATTATCCGTTAAAATTTCTTCTGAGAAAATATTTATTTAAAGATACGAGAAATAAATATAACATCGAAAATCGAAACTTTTGGTGAAGTAATTATTTGAGAAAGCATCTTGTTTATTCAACCAAAGTATCACGATTACATGCATATGTAAAATAAAAGAACATTTCTTGCGAAATAGTTTGAACTGTTAGTGAAAATAACTAAAACAACTTAAACTCCTAATATACTGTTGGACCCCTTGCTCTCTGTTTTTAACCCTGCTCTGAGTTGCATGGACATGTGTTAAACATTAATGATGTTGTAACGGAGAGTTTTTAAATGAAAGCTATGTGATGGACAGTTATTTGAAGACTGTTAGAGAATCTTAAATTATTAATTTCACAGGTTTAATTTACATCGACTGTCATATATTAAAATATATATGACCATCACAAAAATTTGTTGCCAGAAAAGGAGTCAATTAAAACAATAAAAATGATTTTTCATCATACTGTCCCGAAAACAGCCGTTTTTAGTTCTCAAAATCGTACGCAAAATGATCGTTTTTGGATCACTTCGAATAGGAGTATCGAAAAAACATATGGTAAATTTTGCCGTACTCTAATGTCAAAATTTGTTTATGTTACGTTTGAAAGGTTGAACGATTTCTTAACTTGTGTTTGTAAACAACTATCAGATGTGTAAACGACGATGACTATTTTGGATAACCTCAAAATTATGTAATCTAATTTTTTACGATTAAATGGTTATTTATACATAATGATGAAAATAGTTGTTCATCACACGGAGCAAAAGTGTCTCCTTGGTACTCGATCGCATTTCCAAGCTCGGCTGCGCCTCGCCTGTAAATTACGATCTCGTACCAAAAAGAGCCACTTTCGCTCCTAGTGATGAAAACTACTATTTTACAAAATATGTCTATTCACTTTTTATTCATCACTTATAAACACGTTATATTATTTTCAAATGTCAAAATCTTCAACGTGATTGTATTCTTTCGCACAAATTTATTTCAGGTAATTATACTTTCTGAATATTAAATCAAATTTCTCGTTTAATAAAACAATTAAAAATATATAAATCGCCATTGAAGAAGTGGTCGCAAAGTTTACTTTCCTAGTTCCAGTGTTTATGGCTACGTGAGTATTCCTACTTGACTATACATTTTAATAGTAATTAAAAACTCTTTTATGTATAATAAAAAGTTTACACTTCCTAAAACCTTTGAATATGACAATATCTTACAACAGGCCATACATTTGCAATCCTTTGGGGTTAAGTATGGTGACATCTTGAGTCACTTGAGTCTACCTTGATTATTGCTGAATCATGCTATTAAACAGTATGATTCTGATTTCCTGGGTAATTATTTCCAATTATAAAACATCAATGATTTATTTCTAACTAGCTGATCAAACCGGTTTCACCAGTGGAAAATAGAAAACTTTCCTTGGATATGGGATTTGATTTTGTATACTTCTTGTGGTTGCGATGAATCTTTCATGGGCTATTCTTTAGTTTAGCATTGAAATTTTGAAGCACTTAAGAGCATAACCTTAAACGAATTTTATAAAACCGTTTCTTAGCTCGCACGTAGGGCCTAAGGGCATATATTTTATTTTTATTTTTATTTATTCATCAACGGCAATGCCTTTTCATACATTTGTATACAAAACTGTATCTTATAAACTACTTATTTCGAACAAATGATTCAAAATTATTCTAAGTAACAAATACAATAACAATACAAGATACAAAATTGTGTTAACAGTTCAAGATGACACGATGACAGTTGCAATAACAAAACTATTCTAATACCAATATAAAATGACAATAATTTAACATCAACAATCATAAATAGCAATAATAAATAACATACAAAATATATCAATGAATATATGAATACAATAAATCAGGGACAACAATACTACTTAAATGGCTATATATAAATACTATAAAAAATGAATATATATGTCAAATATATATGTCAAATGTCAGCTATTTTGGTCTTATAACTTCAAGACTTGATGTCCGTTAGAAAACGACTTCGCTCTATGTATAGTATAGAATGTGAATTAATCATAAATTTACTATAGTTTTGACATGATAGTATATTCTTGATGCTATTCTGTTAATGACATAAACTTCAAGAAATAAATTGAAAATAGGAATACTGCTTTAAATCAAATAATCGCAATATAATCCGATATAAAGAGTTACTTCTCTCCTTATTTTTTTGGGACTCCTGTGTTCACTCAGTTTTTACACAAAAATGCTCAATATAAACGATTGAAGAATAATTATTAAATATAAATCTTATACAACGTCGTGTTTTTACCTTTTTATAATAAAAAAATCTGTAGTAATAGATCTCGCAATAATGGTAAAGTCAACTTCAAGGGGGCTGGCCACAGTTCATTCAATATTACGATGGATCAAATTAAGGTTAAGGTAATTATAATTTACAAAAAATTCTTTTCCCATTTGTTTTATTTAAAAATACCGGCTGGAAAAGGGGCTCATAGCATTTAGCAGTTGAAGTTGGCGGTGTACTCTGATAGTTAACGGTTGTAATTAAAATTTACTTGATTGGAATTATTAGCAAAACATCCCGTTTCCAAACGTCATGGACAGAGAAAACTAATAATTTTTAAATAGGCTCCCAACCGCACTAAAATATAAAAGTTTACAGCGATTTCCATAAAGAGTGTAGCCTAATGAAACCAAACAAAAATATCAAATAGACAGTGAAACAAATAGACAAATGCTTCCGCGAAGAACAAATAATGAAAACAAAACGTACACTTGAATAAAACAATTAATTTAACTTTTTGTTCCATCAAAAGAAACAAAAACAGGTGGAATTGCGCGGTTGGACGGAAAACCATTGACCCATAATACAATAATTGCGAAACGACTGTTTTCACTGTGAATGATATTTATGGCCAAACCTTTGTCCCTGATACATGAACTATAAATTGTCATTGACATTTATTGCCACAGTATTATTCAATAGACAACATTCAATGATTTAATTGAAAATTTTATCTCGTTACGAATTGTTTACTCTCCGACTTATGGATTTTGCTGCCGGAAGACAGACTTTGAACGTGTGACGCCCGTGTGGGTTTGCAAGGCAATTCAAAGATAAGTCGTGTTCAGACCCTTATGTCAATAATATGAATTAAAATAAATATAATTGATTATAAGATACAATCAAGACTTTTGTCGAGTATTGTACTGCCGCATTTCCAAGATGAACAAAACCCTAATTTTATATTTAAAAAATATTTCTGTTGTGGCTGATCATATTATACATCTAACATTTTATAGTATCGTTATTTAATATTTTAAAAGTTTTCCTTAAGTAATTAAATTTGAATGACTTTAAGTAATTAAATTTGAATGGTTCTCATTGAATTTTAAAATGTATATGTACTAAGAGAATTCTTTGTTCTAGTGTTAGGCCTGTCATTGAAGTTTTCACTTGTATATAAATGTTTTAATTACTCATTAGTATGTTTTTTTCACATGGGCCTAAAGTAAATGTGACAAAACAGTAATACATAACTCGATTATTTAGCAAAACTTGACCTCTTTGTAAAGCTTCACATTAGGCTCTAGTAATAAACTATACTACGAGCATTTCGTCACACTGCACAATATACCAAGCTAAAACTACTTAAAAAAAGTTACAACTTGTTTACCTCTAAATTGATTTTTTTTAATGGCTTACATGTTTTCTTGACATTTAAAACAATGAGCTGATTGCTGTTTTAGTGTAAGATAAGATAAAAAACGAACAGCTGACTCTAGTGATCAGCTGATTCTATTCCTCCCTAAAGTGGAAAATTACTACTTTCGCCTTTATCGCATGAATTGAAAGCAGCCCATTTTGCAGCAGTACGACATAATATATTTCTTAACATTAGTGTAAAGTGGGCAATTATTCGAGACAATATAGGCCGTTTGCCATTAGTGCAACCAGGTGCAACTTCGTTTCGCGAAACATTCACGAAACCATGTTAAGTATATCTATATAAAAAATGTCGCAAAATGTTTCGGCAAGTAAGGCGAAATTTTAGCCACATTAAAATACATAGTTTCACACGAAATGTTTCAGACATCTTGTGTTTCGTGTGAAATGTTTCGCGAAAAAGTTGCAATAGAGGCATACACCCTTATGTTTGAAGTGTGAGATGTATTGAGCATGGGTCGGAAATATGCAGATCAATTTCACTCTTGTTTTGAACGATACTTTTCGCTACACAGCTTATGAAACCATAACAAATATTGGTTTGTGTATGCGGGAAAAACAAAAAAAGATAGTAAACATTACTTTTACATTCAAAACATTGTTTTTTGTAGTAAATAATGTAGTAATGCAATTTCACAGGTGATAAACATATGATTTCATAGAAGTGTAGCGAAAAATAAGTTTTCATTTTATGATCCTACCTGATTGGAATTTTTTGTTTTCAGAGGAAGACCAACTAAATTTCAGAGACGACAATGACGTACTGCTGATATTCTTGAGGCCGACCAAGTTTTATCCTGAAAGTGCGCTTGCTCTGGTAATAATAAATCGATAAACCTTTGAAAAAAATCTAAAATAGTTTTAGTTTGTTTATTTTGGTTAACAAACTGTCGCATGAAAAATGATATAAATTTAAAACAACTTTCAATACTCAGACACATCTTATAATATTGAACAATATGACATATTAAGGAACGTACGTTGTTTTTGTGCTTTTAGCCCTTAGCTATTTACCTGAACCGAACAAGCAAAATTAAATGTGTGGATTGTTTTATTGATTTTAAAATTCGAACCAGTTTTCGTACCATATTAGAAAAACTGCTGAAATAAGTTATTAAATAAGCTGAAGATGGGGTACTAACCCTGAAACTTATGTCCTGATATAGGCCTAACAAGATTTAAATATTTGTGCTGTTTGTGACGTAAGTAATTTCCTTACCTTACACCATGAGTAATATAGCCTTACATATTAAATTGAAGTACAGGTATTATCATGGATTCTAAAAAAAGTTACTTCATTACTTCCCATGAATCGCAAACAAACTTATCTACGTTCAACCTTACTCATTCCATCAAGCATTACGGGAGTTACGAATTTAAGAATGGGCGTCTTCCAAGTTACAGTAAAGGACCAAATTTTCGGAACAGTGATGATATCCGTTGACATTGGATCAAACCTGATACACGTTCATGGGGAAAACGAAGCATTTTAGGACCTATGTTTACAAAAATATTTTTGCTTATTTTGACCCAAGGAATCGTTACATAAATTATTATCCTAATTTTCCCTAATTAAATTATTAAATTAAATCCTCATAATTAGACCAGTACGTAAATTGTTAACCGAGGCGAAATCGTGGTTCGGATCCCACGTTAAAATGTAGGTCCCTTAGTTGCCATTGGCTGTTGGGCTATTAATTAACAGTCCTGTCTAAGGAATATGTCGGCATTAGTCAGTAACAAGACTACAAGATCGCGCCACAATCATCCTTCACTCATCTGTCATTCATACTTGGCTTAAAATACCTACCTGGGTAGGTCGCCACTTCAGCTAATGTATCTGTCGTAGCCACATGCTGTAATTGGGCACATAGTGTAATTGAACGGTTTAATTAAAACTTACAGTATGTGACCAACAAAATTGGGCACTTCATGAAGTGCCCATCGCTTGTTGGGCACATGCTGTAATTATTTTTTTTACACTATATTTCCAGTTCAGATGCTGGACACTTGATGTAAACACGAAAGATTGTTGTTTACGTTGCTGTTTAGTGTCCGATGTAATATTTTTAATAATACAAAATAGGAACATTTTAAAAGAATTTTGTAGAACATTGAGAATAAGATTTTCTACCACTAAACCAGACAATTCTTTCCTGAATGTTTTTTATCATAGTTTTATCTATGTTTCCTGAGTTATTTTGGCTGCACAAAATAGTTATTATTATTATTATTATTATTATTATTATTATTATTATTATTATTATTATTATTGGAACAACAAACTGTTTTTAAATTGTTATTGTTTAAATAATAATATTAATAGTAATGTGTAGCCAAAATAACTCAGAAAACATGAACTATACAGTTCAGTCAATTTAAATTTTATGCTTTGATAAAAAATACATGAAACAATTTACCTAACACATTTATATGTAACATAACACGTAAACATTAACATTAACCTATTTGTTCATGTTTTAATTGATTAACTACTTACTGAGTCACACTCAATAAAACCTAATATAAATAAAGTATAGCAAGATAAAACAAATTTATAGAAAGTGCCAAAAGAGTCTTGAAAAAATTAAACAATTCTTCTTTTATGGTATCAAAATTGAAAACTTTTAATTAATATAAAATTTTACTATTTTGTTCTTTTTACAATTTTAATAGCATTAACAATTTAGGTTTAAGTACTGCTTTTAACATAACATCATTATAACAAGCCTTTTCATTGTAATTGTCTAAATTTGTTTATAGAATATTAAAAAATGTAAAAGGAGTGTCCTGTTTACTTAACAGCTTTTCAAAATATGCTTTAAATCTTTTATTATATTCGTACTGACATCAGTAGGAATATAATAAAAGAGCTTAAAAACCTAAGTTTATATTATTAAGTCATATATATTTGGAAATTCACATGAATTATTTGTCTTCAGGGATAACCTATGAATATTAAACGTTATTCAAAAGTAAGCGGTTACTAGAAAATTCTAGCGGTTCGATTGTTAACTATCTTTTTTTTATAGCGCACTACCTGTAATTTTATTCTATTGTTTGATTTTATAACTATTTGAAAACCACAATATTTGTATTAAACTTTTAACCAAATACAAGTGTTTATGTTTTATCCTAGATTAAGTGGTTACAGTACTATTTTATTGTGAAAAAACTACGTTATTGTTAATTGTTTATTTTTCTCAGAACTAAACTGATACAGCAAAACATTTACTATTAAAATGTAATGTAGACTAATTATATTTTTAAAATTCTTATGCAACTAAAACAAAGTTAAAATATATATATTTTAAAAATGTTAAAAGGCTTCATAGCAAACTGTAACATCAGCTACTTTAACAACACATGCATTGGGATTTAATGTAAACATTTAGGATTTACTTTAGCAAAGATTTAAAATCGACTGCCCAATATTCCTCGATAGTTACAGTATGTGTCCAATGAGCGTTGGGCACTTCATGAAGAGTCCAGTTTCGATGGGCAGATGCTGTAATTTTGAGTGAAATAATCGAGTTACACTATGTGCCCAAGCGCGTTGGGCACTTCATGAAGTGCCCAATTACAGCAAGTGGCTACGACATATCTAATCCTATTACTTTAAATGAGCAATGAATATTTATAAAATGCTCTAAAAGTTAACCACAGAACTTGCTCAGATTGAACTTAATATTTCTCGGCCAATACCATGATAACCTTTCGAAATTGTCTCAGTTCCTATAAAACCTTTCCTATCATTTTGCCTATGAAGTACAACAGATGGCTCTGAAACCAGTGACATTGTACTTTTCCAGTAATATTTATCATGTTTGTAACTTAGATGTTTTTCTGAGGCTAAACTATTTAGTTACACCTGTACATTCTTGATTTTTTTCAATATTAAGAAATTCATGACTGACATTTTCCTTTCTGCAGATGAAGAGAGTGGCGCAGTTCAAGGCGAAGAACGCGCACATCCTGTCGGAGCTGACGTCGGCGTCGGAGCGGGAGGCGCTGCAGCAGTCCCGGGTGGTCAACGTGCTGACGGACCGCGACCACCTGGGCAGGCGCGTCCTGGTGGCCAACGTGGGAGGTACGAGTTTATAGTAGTGAATACAGACTGTAGTTTGTAGTGATGTACAGTCCCGGGTGGTCAACGTGCTCACGGACCGCGACCACCTGGGCAGGCGCGTCCTGGGGCCAACGTGGGAGGTACGAGTTAGGCTGTTAGACTTTTGAGGAATGAAAGCCCCAGCATTGCAAGGGAGGCACGTCTCCTTAGATGTTGTGTAGGAATATCTGTCTCCTTAAGGAAGGAGGGGATTGTCAAAGTGGAAAAAGTGAGATATAGTCAGTCAGCCTCGCCCTCGAAGGGAGGGAGACATATTTCCAGCCGATCCTCCAGGCTCTCCCGGGGAAAACTCACCCTCTAACCCAAGACCTAACAAGCATTCCTAGACAACGCCTCCATCTGGGAGCTCTCCTTGTGAAGTTCCACCTAGGTCGGTTCGCCCCCCAGTCTAGCAAACGCTTGGAGGTTTTGTTTGGTAAGGGTCTGTTATCCCTTCCCAGATGGACAAGCTAGGACGATCTACAACTCCTATCAGGGTTCAGACATGACTGGGAATCCAAGGCCAGCCAGGAATTAAAGTTCCCACAAAGACGAGGAGGCACCAAGGTGAACAGGAAGCTTGTTAGTCTGGACAGCCGTTGTACTGACGAGCACAATGATGTATCCTAATTACTCTACTCATTTCCAACCTCTGCACTGAAATAGCCAGTCAGAGAACCGTCTAGGGCAAAAATTTGCAGTTGTGAATTGAGTTCGTTGTTGTGTCTAATTTTTAGTGATTGTACAGTTTTGTCTGGTCACTGGAACTTACTGATTAGTTCCAAGTTTCACGACGTTTTGGGATCTGGATTGTGATCCCGTCTTCAGGTGGAAAGGATCATGAAAATATTAGAAGCAACCTAGAAAGCTAGACGAGCTGGATTAGAAACAAAGAGACGAGTGAATTTTAAAAGAGTAAAAAGACAAATACGAAAACTAACACAACACGCAGCATAGTCTAAATCATGATCTTAAGCGCTTCTAAAACCAATGTTATCGTAGTTTAAATCTCAGTAATGACTTAGCTACTATGGTGATGGACATCAATGAGTTTGAAAGTAGAGTTTTTTTATAATGTTGCGAATCAATTAAAAGTTTCAGTTAAAACTTTTATAAAATCACAACGTTTTTTCTAACATGGCATCACAAGAGACCCCCTTCAGTGTTTCATATGTACCATAGCCATCTAGTTAAAAGTGATTTTTCTATGCTTAATTTCATGTTCACCGTTCAGCGTGATGTTAGGCTTAGTTTCTCCAAAGGCAGTTTCACTAGAGAGATAATATATGATGATTCCATAATCCTTTAATTAATTACTAGTATGTTGAGTAGAAGTTTTGTCTCCTGTTATCTTAGACCATGTTCTGTGAACTCCAGTCCTTGCTTAATCATTTCTTTGTTAGACATTGAGTCTCTGCCAACCCGGGTCAAAGCCAAGTCTTATCGAAGACTTAATCATTTTTTTTGATTTCTGTAGAATTGATTGATTGTGCTAGCACTACTTTATTGTCAGACATCGATATCCGCATATCAAGATGGACTTGGCCTCTAGGAAGTTCTTTGTCCACGCGTGTTCAGTCTTGTCTCGGCAAGATTAATTAGATTGTTCATACTATTAATTGACCATGGCGTAGCTTTAAATTGTTAACCTGCTGAGACTTTGAAATGCAATAATTAATGTTAGTTGCATTTTCAATTTCATAATAAAAATGAGTTTCAAGAAATAATTTTCCGTTGAAATGGATTGTTAACTTCAGAAAGTGTTTAATATTTTTTATTTTATTTATGTTTTTTTTAATTCACGCTGTTATGTTATAACTGTTTTTATATCGAGCTGTGGAATAAATTTGTGGGACGCGAAACGACTTTTCACCAAAAAATTTCTCGACTCCTCAGTGACTTTTTCAGGCCAGAACTGTTTATAAATTTCTCAGCAGTTTCACCGTCATTATTCCGCCAACTTTCCGCTATGTAAAACCCACTTTCAACGCCATGACAAGAGTTCTTTTAACCAATTGGACTGTGTCCTGCCATCCTGCATGTTTGATGCTCCTACTCGAAGTTGGAGTTCTTTTGGTCTTTACCAAAAGTCTAAAAGCAGGGTGCAAGACTTGCAAGACTATTCTGCCATACAGCACACAGCTCACACAACATTCTGCTCTAAGTTGCAATTCTAGATTTGAATTACTAAACATTTAGCACTGTGATATAAATATGCTTGCAATTAGGATCGGTATGGGGATTGACTGAATTATTAGCTAGAATCGTTTTAGGTTAAGTTGTGTATGACTTTTTCTGCTAGCCCAAATAGTTGGGCTAGCCTAAAACTCAATCAGGTCGAGTTGGCCTAACAATACTCCAACTTTAGAGGCCAATAGGTTGCACATATACCAAGTTTACCAAGTAATCGCTGTCAATAGCAGCGGCGGGTGTAGGCATGGCCATCTCTGACTAGAGATGGCTATGGTGTAGGTCAAGCTTTGCAGATCAGCAGATACTATAGACACATCTGATGTAATGCTTAAACTTCAGCTGGCCCGTTAAGCGTTCACCCATCGTTTCAATTTTTTGAAGCCGATCATAACAAACAGCCAGTCCAGGTACTCTTTCTAGCTCTTAAGTAAAATAAAAACTAACATTACTTCCCCTTAGCCGCCTGGGACACGTCCGTGCTGAGCAGCGACGCCTTGATCCGCCTGTTCTACATGATCCACCTGGCCGCCATCTTGGAACCCGAGACCCAGGTGCGCGGCGTGGTCGTCATCCTGGACTTCGAGAACCTCGGCATGAAGCAGATTGCGGCCATGAACCCGAGCTTCTCGTATAACCTGCTCACCTTCATCCAGGTATTTCAATAATTATAAATGAATGAATTAATTCATTAATTAATTCAAGTCGGTGAGGACACGACGATATGTAGAACGCCTGTACGGTGGCTATCATAATCACGAGGCACAGCTCCCCCAAATGACATCACAGCTGCATCTCCGGCTGTTACATTGATCTCAAGTTCTCTTACCAAAATGAATGCTCGCTCAATGGGGAAAACCCCAAAATCTCATTTTGGGGCAGAGGAAAATGAAATGCACAGAAAAAGTAGTGCTTTTTGGCTACAACTCATGTGCAAAATACTGGTTTTAAAGTTATAATACCGTTCCGGACTTCAGTGACAAAAGCCTAATTTATTCAGGAACTTTTGAGAATACTAAGTCTGCCACCCATCAACCCCATCCTTAAATGATAGGTTCGGTGAGAAAAATGGAGGAAGATATAAATTTGTTGATTAAACTTTTCCTAAGAGCATAAATATGACGAAAAGGGCTGAGATTATAAGATATAACATGGAGATAGAAATTTCAAGGAACAGCTGATTATAATTTAAATAAGCTGCTAAGCAACACGAGTCCAATTACAATCAGCAACAATCCTAAGCTTAGCCTTGAAAATTTGGTCTATAGTTCTATAACATTTTCGTACACCTGCCATTAAGCTATGCTTTTTTTATCTTAAAAATTGCAATTTAAGGTTTTCATCAAACTGTAAGACCATAAAACCTATTAAGCACAAATTATTGAACAAGACCAGAGTTTGAAGACGGTTCTCAGTAAAAAAATCCATGATAGGAATACTCAGTATCAAAAATTCAGACGAAGCCAAATTCTTCTCGTGATATCTAAGCAGCCTATTACGTTTATTTTGATAATTAAAAAAGGTAAAATGATTTGAAACTCTAACTCACAGAGGGGTTAAATATTTTTATTAAAAATTACATAAAAACAATTGCTAGATGAGAAATGAAACCTATTTCCTTTATTTATACGGTCCCGCGTCAGTATTCAAAAGGTTACATTAAAAGAAACAAAAGTCTATAAAATCATTCTTAAATGTAATCAGTTATAGTTGAAGTTGAAAGCAACACCAGCAGAAGTAAATAGAATATAAACTGTATATACATTATTTGTGGCTAAAACGTGAGCGACGTTGCACGATGTAGAGTCATGTTGCGGCCGTGTGCTATCTCTGGACTTTACCCCCCGATCGACGAGTTTCATTTTGTTCTTTATCTCTAACTGAAATTTAATCTGTACGACTGGCGTTGTCGATTTTGCCCTAGTTTATGCAATTTGTGGAGCAGATATAACTGTTTAAATGTATTTCATGTGGAAGAAAGTGTGAGAAATTATTTTAAACGCTTTGATGAAGTACTATTTACATGCAGAAAAAATGTACTGTTTTACCAAGGACTCTTATTTCAAGTAATGCCCTTTTGGGTTTAAAATTCGAATTATATTAAGAAAACTGCGCCAGTCTAGTCATATTATATTCTATCTAAGTGTATTCTTGAGCGAGGTTTTAGTAATTTATAATAATCAACCTTGGATTTCTAAAAAAATACTGTTTTTTTTCAAAATTGCAATAGTTTGTTTAAATGAGTATTGTAGATGTCATCCACGGTTTGTCACAGAACTTCAGCTGCGCATCAACTCGTGCGATTACAAAAAATAAAATTAATGTAATTTTACAGTTTGTGGTTTAATATTCGCGACAATAAATATAATGACATCAGTAAAAATTTCGTTTCTACCAGAACATTCTTTATTAAGGGGGCGGTCTACCTCAAGTTCCGAGCGCTAAAACAGGGGTTTGTATCTTATTCATTGATAGCTTGATTTTCATATGATTTCCAATATTTTGTTGTCATTTTAAAAAGGATATGTTTTTGTAAGTCGCTAAAATTTTAGAATTTTTGATTTTATCCCCATTTATTTACAGGAATTGTGTAAATCTTTCAAAAAAAGGTAGTTTTTTGTTAAATTTTAAAGTCTCATAACTAACGACAGAAACGCTTTATAGAAAGATACAAATCGTAGAGAGCTATAAAATATTCTGAAGAACGTGAACCCACTCTCATTTTTATTAAATCTTAAAGCTTTTGTCGTCCAGATACGAAACGTCCGCAAGCTTACTTCAGCGCGCTTTAGCCCTATCTTTCTAATGTTATTCCGCTTTGTGACGCAGATTTTTCTGTCAAGGTAGACCGCCCCCTTAAACGGAATCACAAATAATTTGTTGCGATCACAAAACAAATGTGTTGGTACCTAAATTAAATTTGCACAATTAAATAACATCTAGTGATCAACTCCCAGAATCAGTCAAGCAAAAATTCGGAATGAATATCTTCGCTTGTTTACTTAAAAGTTTATTTAAAAAAATGAATACATCACATAACAGAATTAGGGTATTTTCTTCGAAAAGGCTAATGCCGTGTGTAATTTTAATATAAAAAGAATTTATAAATTATACAAACCGTTTCTGAATGTATATTCAGAAAAGTGTGATTTTATTGTCTTTTAACACAAACATCATTCCTAACCTGTTCCAAGCAATAGTCTAGCTGAAAAAGATCCTCATGCACAAAGCTTATTCCTCTTGAATAACCTTAATAATTTTTGAAACAACAAACTAAAAGATCTGTACGTAAACAATCAGTAATTCATTCAGACACCTGATTGATGTGTATAATTAAAACCTCAATTTCAGAAGGTTTCAAGGTTATCGCTCGACCGCTGGCGGAAAAACTGCATTATGGCGTGAAATTCGCCTAATTGGCATTAGCAAGGGTCGGCGCAGGGAGGGTTATCAGCGTTCTGGTCTCTTGCTGCTGGTGATTTATTCTAAATCGATTGCAAATCATTGTAATAATTGGAAATAATTATTTTGTAAATATAATTAAATGGACTCTAAGTAAGGTTTGAACGTGATTAAGTCAGAATTGTTAGATGGTGTGGTTTAGACACTGGCGAACTTGAGAATGTTGTGATCGATTACAAAGTTGTAAAAATCATAGAAAAATGATGTTTTCCTAATTTTGGAATCTTTAAATCAAAATTCGGACAGTTTAAGAAAAAACTTATTGTCTTAAAGAAAAAAAAGTCGCTTATAGAAAGCAGTACAACCATTGACTTCATACTTACAAATAAGCAGTGGCGTATATAGAAATTATTTTCGGGGGGGGCCAGGGCGGGATTTAAGATTTTGCCGCCCAAGGGCCCAAACCATTTCGCCGCCCCTCATCCCAAACGTGACAATTTTCCAGACCTAATGATAGGCGTATAATAGGGGGAGGGTGGCACTTACTCCGCTAAATAATTTGGGATTATAATTTTATTAGCTCAACCTGATTTTTTAACATTAAAACACCGATATTTGTGTTTGCTGATACCAGCTGGCGAAAGGCCTCACAAAATTAAATTATACAAACATTGTGGTGTTTTTCAATGTTAAAATTTTATAATATCCAATATTAACAATTCGTAAACAACAGCGAATGATTTATTTAATTTGTGGCCAAAAATTCTCTTGGTCGCATTGCCGAGATCTGGAATTCTCTTGATTGTTTCGCCGCGATCATCTCTCGGCCATGCATTTCGTGGCTACCAAAGCTTCATTATCGCGCCTTCTTTTTATCTCGGCCGTTTCGTAGTCGAGAGTCGGCTGGTTGTATCGTGGTCGTCGATTCTCTGAAAATCCTTTGCAGGGTGTCTATCAATCGGCAATTCCAGAATACCCCCGTTGGAGTAGAATTGCACAATCAGCGAGTTTCAAATGCTTGAATAAAACTGTATATGTCATAAAAAACGAACGAATAAATTCCACCACCACGACATAAATTTGAACGAATGGGGTCTTGGTGTCTGGGGTTCCATAACAAAAAGTTATGATGTCCCGGGCTTAGGTCTTACTATATGAGCCCTTCGGTGATAGCCTCTTCCCTGGAGGAGAAATTCGCTGAAAGTCGGGAAAAAATAATGAATTTAAACATGTGATCGGGAATTTTGATGCTCGAGTTAAAACGAAACGGAATGTAGCCGTTTTCATCGTTGGAATCGTCAATGCAGCCGGCAACTCTCTCGATCGAATCGCAACAAATTTTTTGGTAATATACTGGCCGGAAATCAGTCGTTTACATCGCAGCTGGAAAATCTCTCGACCATATTGTGACCGGAAGATCGCTCGCTCGCTTCGCGGCCAGCAGATCTCTCGGTAGCATCGCAGCCAAAGAATCTTGGAAATCCCTGTCGCATTACAGCCATCAAGCATGTCTCCCCGTGGCCCTCATATCTCTCGGTCGTATTTTGGCCAGAAAATCGCACGTACGTCCCACAGTCGAAAAATTACTCGCTCACTTTGCGGCCGGTAAATTGCCTGCTCTACCGCCGCCAGCAGATCTCTTGGTCGCATTGCGTCTGAGAAGTCTCTCGCTCTTTTCGCGGCCGATGTATGTACTGGCCATGTCATGGTCGAAAAATCGGTCTTTTTTCCAGCGGTTGGCACGCAAGTATCTCGGACGTTTCGAGACCGACAAATACCTCGATTATTTGCAGCCGACGAATCTTGGTTGTGTTAAAAAACAAATCTCTAGGATTTGTAGCGATCGGCGAATTTCGAAGGTCACTTCGCGGTAATAAACTCTAACGGTTGTATCGTAGCCGGTAATCTCAGTTGTATCATAGAGGACGTACTTGGCGCTATTGTAGCCGCGAAACATCTCAGCTGTAAAACTGTCGGACACTTCGCGGCCGTCATTTCGCATATATTTTAACAAAACTCATAACGTCCTTCTCGCGCCTCCACCTTCTTATGATTCGATTCCACCATCAGCCCGAATAATGAACGACTCAGCACCAGCGCCCAGGCCAAAAAAATCCGATTTTGCACCCACTCGCTTGAGTACAACAACTGCCGCCCGTCCGCGCAGTGACGCACTACGCAAAATAATAGTGTAGTCTGATACAAAAAAACTATATCAGGTGGAAGATACCGGATAAGGTCATTACAAATCCTTATTGCTCTAAATTAATGAATTCTCAATTTTATGCTTGCTGCTGACAAAATCTTGCATATAATTTATCTAAATAAATCACGCTATTTAATTCCCTAATTTTTTACTCTTTTAATTTCGGGAGGGGCCCGGGCCCCCTGGGCCCCCCCCCTTATATACGCCACTGCAAATAAGATCAATGGTACAAACCAACCCATTCAAATTGAGTAATATTATGTTCAGATTGAACTATAATGAATGGCAATAATTAGCTTTAACGAGAGAAATACATTGTTACAATGAATATTTTACCAACTGTCCCTTATTTTGTTCTCTTAGGTCAGGTTGTCATCACTGAAGTCCTATTGTTTTTTTCACTGTAAACACATTATACTAGAACATATTTTCCACACCGTTACCATCTTGTGTATAAAAAGTAAGACCATTTACGTAAACTTATTTTGAAATATATAACTAAAAAAATTATAGCACAATATATAAAAACATTATATATAGAGCACACTTTTTTGCTACTTTCGAATAAACAAACGGTGGTGTGAAACAGGTCAACAAACGGACTACTATTTTTCGAATATGTTTATTTTTATAGTATAAAATAACTTATGAGGGATTTTTTTGTTATTCCAGGAAGCCATGCCGTTACGACTGAAAGAGGTTCACATCGTGAAGGAACCTTTCCTGTTCAAAGTTGTTTGGCGACTCTTCAAGCCTCTAGTCAAGGAGAAGCTCAGAAATAGAGTGAGTACAAAGACTCCAGACTTTATCTAAATTAATCCTCGCGTATTTAAGTTTTTACTACGTAAAGTAGGAAATCGTTAGCGCCCCTTGTGGAGTTCGGCGCAAGTGTGGCTGCAATAATTACACGTATTGCGAGCATTGTACAAATCTCTTCGATCAAATCGCTGAAAATAATTTTAGTTTGAGATATTTTCGCGTTAAATAGTTAAATGTTTATATTGAACCACCAGCCACGGTTGTTCCGAATTCCAGAGGGAGCTTTAGCAGCGAGGCTTAATTTTATTACTAAATATCATTGAAAACCTATTGGAAATACTGTTTGGCGATCATTTATTTAAGATTGGCGTGAAATCCGGCGCAAGCGTGGCTACTTTAGGTTATAACCAAAAAGATCTCACTGTGATGATGCCACATACCAGGTATTTTAAAGACATGTTGAGAAGTTAGCAAACTACGTAGAGCGCCGATTATCCGAACTAATTGGGGACAAGGGGTGTTCGGATAACTGAATATTCGGATAATCGAACATGAAAAGAAAAAAAGAAAAAAATTATATATGTAACATAATTCTTACTAGTAAAAAGGCTAAAAATTATCAAACAAAAATTATTTACGTAATTTTATTATGAAATCGATCAGAATACATGGGTATAAATTTTTAAAGAACAATTTACCATACATATATACAGTACACTGTATACTTTTTATTTAGAGAAATAGTCCAAAATTTGTTTTTGCTTCAGCCCTGAAACGCGAATTTGGCGCGCAAATTTGAATTGCTTGAGAATCATGTTCAAAATATGAATAATTACAGCGTTCGGTTAACCGACGGTTCGGATGACCGACGTTCGGATAATCGGCGCTCTACTGTACACCTATTTTATTTCCCATAAGGTTAACATGAGGAATGAATATGCTGGTTTGCTGCAAAGGAAATATAAAATAATGGTTGTTTTTTGCATTGCTATTCAGTACGAAATTAAAAGCAAATATAATTTGCAACTATATGCATACGACGAAAGTGAAAGCTGAAGTCAAATATTTTCTTAGTTTGTTTTGCCGACGCTAAAACAAACCTTAGTCACAAAGCTAACTCCACACTCTCGGTAAATTGGCTTACCTTGAGAGTTTCGTGGGAGGATTAAATAACCTTTTTAAGAAGACTTACAAGTAGAAATCATGACGCTCACGTTACATTTTCAGGAATTGAAAACCCTCCATAATTGGTTATCAAAGTGGGAATTGGATTTGAAATCTTCCCTTCTTAGTTTATAAAAAAAGAGTTAGAATAAGAATAAATTTACAATATGAGGGTATATTATGAAAGTTATCGGTGACTTCTTTAAATCTGGCAATTTTATTTTGTACTTTTCGTTTTAGCGAATTTCCCCTATAGGGAAGAAGCTATTACCGTAGGTCTCATGGTAAGACCTAAGCCCGAGACCATGATAACTTTTCGTTTTGGGGCCACCAGAAGCAAAAAACACCATTCGTTCGAATTTTTATATATATATCTATCTATCTATCTATCTATCTATATATATATATATATGTGTCTGTAAGCACGATAGCGGCCGTAAATATTGTCCGATCTTAATGAAATTTGGTACAGAGATGTAAAGTGGTAATCGATTGGACGAGTTCGTGAACCAGCCCGATCGGACCATCGGAAGGGGGGGTAAAGGGGGATAAACCCCCCAAAAATGGGTTTTTTGAGGTTTTTACATAGAAAAATAAAATTAATCAAATTTTTGTTGGCACCATTGAATTGAGCTCAAAAAACAAACAATTTAGTATCTTGAATCATTGCTCTATCTCCATTGGTTACCGAGATATTGAAAGTGGTAAACACAGTACGTTGTCCCAATGTTAACCTTATGGGGAATAAGTAAAATTCTATATCTCGCTTATTTCTCAACATATCTTAATAAAACTTGGTTTGTGGCTTCATCTAGATGAGATCTAATGTATTTTAGTCTAAAACCCCCGAAATTTCCATTTTTGAGGCAGCAAACCTGCATAATCATTCCCCATGTTATCCTTATGGGAAATAAAAAAATTCTATATCTTCCTTATTTTTTAACATTTCTTGATAAAACTTGGTACATGGCTTCTTCTAGTCAAGATCTACTAAATAATGAATTAAAACCAACCAGTTTTAACATACCTGTTGCAGCTAACCTGCATACTCATCCCCCATGTTATTCTTATGGAGATTACAAAACATGACAAATTTCGCTATGTTGGATTGAATTAAGTTCTTTTGCACTTGAAATTCGCTTAGTATGCAGGTCTGCTGCAACGGGTGTATTAAATACTTATATATTATTTTTATTTTTAATAGTATTGATTGTTGTAAGGATTAGAAGGATATTTACTAAGATAGGTATCTTGAAATGGATCTTTATCACCCAACGATGGATTTCTTTAAAATAAATTAGTCTATTACTAAATACAACTATGTAATATATTTTATAATTTGAAATAGAATGTGTATAGATTTTCCAGTTGGCTGAATGTTAGGAAACTGGAATTTAATTGACAATAATTTTTTGGCAAAGTCTCAAAGCCAATGACGGACATCACTATTACATTACTTCAACGGGAAAATCTCTAAATTGAGTTGATGGGTTTCCCTCATCGTTAGGAGTGGTTTTCGTCAAAGATAACGTCAGAACAATCAATGTTATCTGTTTATTTTATTTACATGTTGTACCTGTGCTTGGTTTGGTGGCAAATAATTCAAATACCCCCGTTGTAGCAGACCTCCATACGGCTTTAAACGTCTAACACTAACTAAGTTAATTATTTAACCTTGCTAAAGAGCAAGGTTAAATAATTAACTTAGTACCATACCCGTTGAACATATCCCCCCACTTGACAAAGTCCTACCTACACCACTGCGTCGGTAGGCTAGGCCTCAGCCCAATGAAATTCTTATGAACGGTTTGGTTCAAGTTTCATGTAATGATTTGAACATCGCCTACTTTTCATTATCGACCAGTGAACGAACAAAGATCAACGAAAACCCCCAATATAAAATAGGTTAGATATCCGACTATCCAGTTAAAAACAACAAAACATTGACTATACGTAGATATCGACTAGTTGAAAAATCAGTTGAGTTAGATTGATTACCCAAACTATAGAACTATTCAAAACTCCGCGTTCCAGTGTACAGTTCTATGACCCAAATCAAACACCTTGGAATCATGCTGATCTTGGTTGACCCATCCGACTTCAGCTGTCGTTTGACGTTCGCAAGCAGAGCGGCACAACTTTAAACTCAACCTATAACTAAGATAGGTTAACACCAACATGTATTATGACAATGATGTTACTTTTACTGGCTTAAAAGTGGTGCGACAAATGTCTCGTGTAAACCTCAAACAAGAGTGACGCGCTTTTTTTGTAGAGAGGTGCAGTGACGGGTCATCGGAAGTGACGCCACCAGTAATTTTGTTTGCCATACATTAGTGACACCACTCTGGCGTCATATGCAATGATGCACCAGTTCCGCTAGGACGTATTCCGCGCCAGTTTTAGTTACGTTTTTTAGATGCAATAATATGTTGTTAACCGTCAAAACGTCTGCAAAAACTATTAATTTTGTGAGTTAAAGGAGGAATTTTTTAAAGGCAAGTTTTTATTATATAGTTGAAGCAGAATATGACCAGAGCGTTAAGGGAATTGAAGGTGATTGTGGTGTGTAGATTGTATACGCCTCAAAACTTACAGGACTTGAAAAATAACCAAGCCTCCGACAAATAAGGTTAAGACTTCCGATTCTACCTAACCACTAACATTGCGAACAAATAAAATCAGTTTTGTGTAAACCTCAAGTAACACGTCACTGCTAGCCCGTTTAAGTGGCGTCGTTTATACATACTCGCATAAACAGGGCTTTCATTCAGCCTGACTTTTCAAAATCTCAACCTTCTTTATGTCGGCAGCTGTTCATGCACGGGTCCAAGATGGCGTCGCTCCACAAGCACCTGGACCCGGAGTGTCTGCCGGAGAACTACGGGGGAAGTCTGCCCAAGATCGACTACAGCAGCGCCGACTGGTACCCCACCCTGGCCGCCATCGAGCCGCACCTCAAAGGTACTATTTGTACAGGGTTATTTGTACAGGTCAAGTCAAATGACATGGTACAGATCGTTTATCAGTTATGTCCATTCAAGAATTGGGCTTACGTACGGCCTAGGCCAAGTTATTTGACTCAGGCTATAAACAGACCTGCGTACTCAGCGAATTCAAAATGCTTAAGAACATATTTTGTTCCGTCATAATCAATCGTTAGGTGACTTTTTGTACTCTTTTAAAAGTATAAAATGGGAAATGAGTGTGCAGTTGTGGTGCTAAGTGTGTATGAAAATTGTATTGCCTCAAACCCTCCGTAGACCTAAAATGTGAAAAGTAAGAAGCCATTTGCCGAGCTATGTTAAGAAATACTTGCTACGAGTTACATTTGGCAAAAGTTATGTATACCGGGTGTTAAAAAAGTCCCGGATCGGCTTCGTATCTTTTTTAATATTAAATATTGACCAACGAAACTTATAACATGTCTCATGGACACGAAATACTATTTTAGCACTTATTCAGTGACCCCCTACCTCCTCAGGGGGACGACCCACTAGGAGTCAGAAGAAAATCTTAAATGTAAGCATAGGTTGATATGTACATCAAATTAAATCTCTTTTTGAGTAGAATACAATGCCGCAAATCCGAACTCAATCGGATCATCTAATCCAAAATGGCGGCCTTTTGAACTTCTCTCAACTGCTGATTTTAACCTCCTTAAAAATTCGATTTCAGACGTTCCAAACGTCCTTTCGGGATGCGGTTTGCGGCACTTTGTCGAGAATTTCATGCCCTTTAAATTATGTACAACACTACCTATGCTGGTCATCATCCATGCAGCATACCCCCGCCCCCCTCAAGGAAGTGATTTATGCCATAGGCTGTGCGTAGGTCGATATATATAATTGTAAAGCGCTAATAAAGCATAATTTAATGTCGCAAACCGCATCTCGAAAGGACGCTTAGAACGTCTGGAATCGAATTTTCAAGGAGGTTAAAAATGGCGGATGAGAAAAGTTTAAACGGCCGCCATTTTGGTTTAGGTGATCCGATTTAAATCTAATTTGCGTCATTGTATTCTACTCAAAAAGAGCTTTAATTTGATGTACATATCAACCTATGCTTACATTTTTAAGATTTTCCTCTGACTCCAAGTGGGCCGTCCCCCTGAGGAGATTGGGGGTCACAAAATACTTGATAAAATAGTATTTTGTAAGCAAGATACATGTTATAAGTTTCGTATGTCAATATTTAATATTTAAAAAATTATGAAGCCGATCCGGGACTTTTTGAACATCCGGTATAGCTTCCACTGTAAGTTTAAAAAACATAATACTAGCAAGTATTTTACTTTTTTTACTATCAATTATTGATACTGGAAGCTGAGGAAGGCCTGAGGCTGAAACGCGTTCGTGCGAACAAATATGAGGATTGTAGACGGAAGTAAAATACTTGCTATTTGCCAAACAGTCCGTGCTAAAAATCACAAATTATGAACGTAATCCTAGTTTATAATACGTAGAACAATTTTCTGAATCATACTTTGTATATATAATTCTTATCAATACTTCCTGTATGAAGTAAAAAGTATACATATAACTCTTGCTAAATTTTACATGTAGCATGGTTTGGTAAACAATGCAAACCTGGCTTAGGTCCAAAAAGAAGCCAAAGTCAACATTAATTTTTTGAGTGGACTGAGCCGGGCTATCTAACTCGGTCTCTACTTTTTTATTCGTTCCAAAACAAAAGTACTGAACCGCCATAGTCGGACGCCTCAACGAGATTTGGTTCAGCCTTCAGTTTAGTGTACGCCAACCGCACGCTGGCGAGCGGGGAGCGGAGTCTCACCTAGTAGAAGGCACAACGATTAATATTTTTGAGTTGTTACAATGTTCATGCAGACCTTTTTCAAGCCGAAATCATACTTTTTACATGGATATCATGCCAGCAATAAACATTTTAGCATTTTAACATGCAAGGTTTTTAAAAAATCGTAGAGCATTTTATTAAGTACTAGCTGATAACCCCGGCTTTGCTCGGGAGATAATTTTTTCTTAACATATTCCAGTTTTGTTTCTTAGAGCTGCATTCTGTTAGTAACCTTAGTAGGTGTTTCAAATGGTAACCATAGTAACCATTCAAAGCACTTCCAAAATCCTTGACATGGGTCCTTTTCGGACGATCCTGTGCCTAAACCCTAAAACTTGTCAAAACCAGACCACCATAGTGCACATAATGAGATTCCAAGCTTTAATTTGACATGAAGATCAAGTGTCTACGACATGTAGTTTTGGCTGTAGCCCGAAATATACCAACACAAAACTCTTTATATATATTGATTTGGTTTGCTTTGTGCAATACCTTAAAGTTAATGGTTTTGAAAACATAGTATACTAGTTGTTAACTAGTTAAAGAATAGGTATGCCATGTCTACAGAGTATGGTTCTGCTATGTTATAATATATTTTGTTTGAATGTTTAAAAGTTATGAAAAAATAAAGAATAACTCATTTTGATTAGAGGAAAATGGACTGTATTTTTAATAAAAAATTACAATGACAAAAGTAAATATTTTGATTTTACAAATGTTGTGGTTTTATCATTTTAAAATAAAATGAGACAGACAAATTGAAATTATCTGGAAGAAGACCAAACATAATATAATAACGTGATAGAAACCATTGCTTATTGTACATTATCGCAGCAAATTAATGCATACTTTTAATGGTCCATAGCGGGTCATTTGGCAAAACCATTAAGTTAAACAATGTAAAGAATAACAGTTCAATTTAAACTTTGCTTTCAGTGCGTAGTTATTTTTATTTTTACATACTAACATACTATACTACATAACACTATGTACTAACGTAACAAAACTAATGAGCGACTGCTGTTAACCATTTTCTCGGTTTCTAAATTATGCATATAACATGGATTTTTTGTATTGAAGTACCTACTACATTTTCATATGTAATTTTAAAATATTCACTTGACAATAAACTAATTAATGACTGATTCTCTTTTTTTCAGAATGGAACTCGTTTGGATTTAGAAAAATGTAAGTGGCAGATCACAGAAGGAGCCTAAACTTTTGAAAACAAATACTAAAGTGTGAACACCATGGAAATTAATAATAGTATATTGCTCAAAAACTCCACATAAGAAAGTGATGTAATTTTTAGATCTCTATGAACGCAAATACTTCACTTAAGCTAGTGATGAAACTTTTAGATCTCTTTTAACCGTTGTTGTTTCAATCTGTGATTTACAACTGTCATTAAAAGGCACCTAGTTCTGATGATGGCCATAAAAAAGGTTATATTCTAAGAAGAAAATAAAAAAAATACTGTTGATAAACGTTGATAAAAGAACTATTCCAGTTTTAGCTTTATTTAACTGTAGAGCGTAGTTGGGTTTAAAACCTCGCTTTTCGTTGCATTTAATGTCGTTTTAGAATTAATAATATTGCTCGTAAATACGGATTTTTTTATTTATTTTAAGGTATTTTTAAGTATTCAGTTAAATTAAGTGTAAGATAGTTGTATTTATATTTATGTAATTTTTTTAAACTATATGCAAGTGAATTATATGAAATGGTTTTATTCAAATACAACTCTTATTATTTTGTAATTTGTTTGATTTTAACTATGGAACATTTTCATCTAGAAAACTGTTTACAAAGGAAATCAAATATATATATTTTTGAAAATTTTTTAGTAATTGTATAACAATCATGAAATAGTACAATAAAGTTACCAGAACCACAATATTTTTGAATATTTAAATCAGGAGTCTCTTTGTTCGTGATTATTACATTTCGAATTTATCATGTGATACTGTTATGTTACCTTTAAGAGTTAGATTTTATACAATTTCTAATCTGTAAAAATATTTAAAGACAATAAACGTTTATGTAGTTTTACAGGTTTAGTATTTTTATTTTCCCCTTTTAAAACAAACTTTATATTTTTTTATAGCCAAACAGTATTTACGTAACATTTAACAAAATTTTTTGTTGAATAGAGCTATATTAGTCGTCTCACCATCAACAGATTTAAACAATCACTAACTCAGATGAAAGTCAATGACTTACTCAGCGAGTTAAGAGTTAACTATACATTGTATCGGTGAAAGAACCTGAGATTCAAATCTTTAAAAAATCAAAAGAGAAGTTATAAAAGATATTGACACGTCAAAAATTATTTTTCTATTAGAATAAAATTAAAAATAAGTAAAGTGGGTTTGCTGAGGAGGAGACGAAGGAAAATTAGACAGGAAAATAGGTAGGAAAATATACAGTTCAACTCTTAGAAGTGAAATACAGCGGTCAAACACATTTCATAAATGTCGGAAAAATAAGATAGAAAAGTATGTTGTATATTTTGAGGTTGTTTGCTAACGTACTGCGTTTACCAATTTCAACATCTTGGATGGGTTAGAGCAATGACTGAAAATACTAAATCATTTATTTTTCAAGCTTAATCAAAAGAAAAAATTTGAGGATTTTAGTTTTTGCATGTAAACAAATTTGTAGAAAATAAATTTTTCCTTGTATCCTGTTGGATGTAGATTAAACGACCTTCCACCTCCTGGATTTTTATATACTCATTGGATTCTTAAAGTATAGAGGGTAAAGATGGCATAAACACTAGTTTCAAGTTGAGGCTAATTTTTTCCCAGAATAGTTTTTTGTTTTCTTTGGACATATTCATGTAGTATACGATTTTCAAACTTTTAAAGGTTCATCACACCAATTGGCACTTGAGGATATTTTTTAAGCAAATCAGATATCTAAGAAAATTTTAAATACTTAAAACGAATAACAATGATTTATTACCATAAATGTAAAAGAATTTGACAATATTTGTAAAATGAATACAATGAAATAGACCTATACACACCCGATCAAGCAACTACCATTGAAACATGAATCCGATATCAAATATATTTAAACCGGTTTATTTGTCTAATCTGATAATAGATTAATGTTGTACTTGAGGACTGAATAATTTTATGACGCAAGGTCACCTAAATATGCTTGTTTGGAAGTTGTACACGATTCAAATCACGTGGCCAAGGACCGTATGTCAGCCCAATGTTAAAATTAACATCAGTCTTATGGGCGGATCCCGGTCCATGTCTTTGATTTGGACTGTAAGGAAGTAAGCTCGTAGCAGTCTATCGAAGACTGAATGTGCTCACAAAAGGTACTTGTCAATATGAGGTGCATTTAAAACAACTTTCCCTCTCATAGGCTGTTTTGGTTTACATACGGTTTTGGATTAACTAGTAAATATCACATTTTGCTTGTGGAAATTCTTTATTGCCAGATACACTGATACATTCGCCAACATCCATTGCACTCGGATAGTATTTCTCAACCTTTAATCTACAGTCAGGGATAACAATAAAACACCAGTTTAATAACATCGAACAAATAACATCAAAGTTTGCTTTGCAAATAAACAGAGGTGAAGAATTTTGCTCAGTAATTGTAAATTGTACGATCACTGTACTTTCAACCATGACATGCATATATTTAGACGGGAGTTTGTGTCTGATCTAACATGAGAGAAAACACTCTCCGAAAAGCTGTATGCTGTTATTTTGAGGTGAAGAACAGACATAACTGTCAATGACGTGCTAACTTGAAAAGTAATCGCAGATCAAAGTAGTAGACATGTCAAAGTAAAAGTACTGCGTGCATTGAGTTATTGTGGTGCAATATTGCATTTAAAAGCTTCATAGTCTGACGATATTTTAAGATTTGTTGCACTTGCTACATACATAGTATATGTCGCTTCATTGTGTTTGATGTTATTAAATCAACTAGGATACAATTTAGGTCTATATCTAACTATAGTTATGACTAGAAAGATTGTGGTTATGATCTAAAATGCGTTGCATTGCATTTTTGTGCTAGTTTTGGAATACTTTTAGGACAGTAAGAAGTGAATGTGTATCGCACGGTACCTTATAGATAACAGCGTACGCGTTAGTGTGTGTTATGCGTGTTTGTGGTGCGCTAATCAGTTACATGAATATGAAAGAAACACACGATATAATAAAATAAATCACCTCATCCATTGCGAGAGTTTTCCACATTATCATACAATCTTTAATGTGTTACAGTAGAAGCCTTGATAAACAGTGGATTCCAAAGAGTGGCCTAAGATAATTCAAATATAGGCCCTATATCAGATGCTTATTAAAGGAGATAAAATTTCCGTTATTAAATAAGATAGCGCATTAAAAGTTTGAGAGATTAATATTCATGTCGTTAGCCCGGCCACAGTTTACTTTCTCGTAACAATTCAATTTATAACAACAATTTAACTGATTATTTACGCATTTAACTGATATACAACTTTTAATTTTATTTATCTACGACCATTGCAATAAGCACCAATTATGGTATTACAATAAACATTATAATGATATACATTAAAACACCAAAAACCAAGCAGTACTCTAATGACGACTTTAGAGTACTGGAGTCACTTTAGAGTACTGGTTCTAGACCAATGAGAGCTCGGCATTTGACGGAAGTTGTGTCATAATAACAATTACGCAATTCGCACATCAGCTGATTGTTGCATTACGATTCATGTTTGAGTTTACTTATCCCATCAGCTGATTGTTCCACAACGATTCATGGTTCAGTCTGCTTATTTGCCTAACCTCAAATTTTAGTTGACCTATTCCATCATTATTAAAAGTCATGAGTTTTGTTTAACTTCGGGGAAATTTTGTTGTATATTGTTGGTCGTAGATAAAATAGTGGATGCAACGATTGTATTATGCCTTTAAGCCACTCGTGAGATATTTAGAACACTCGCTTCGCTCGTGTTCTAACTTACATCTCACTCGTGGCTTAAAGACATTCATTATACAATCGTTGCATAAACTACTATTAGAGTACTGGAGTCACTTTAGAGTACTGGTTCTAGACCAATGAGAGCTCGGCATTTGACGGAAGTAGTGTCATAATAACAATTACGCAATTCGCACATCAGCTGATTGTTGCATTACGATTCATGTTTGAGTTTACTTATCCCATCAGCTGATTGTTCCACAACGATTCATGTTTCAGTCTGCTTATTTGCCTAACCTCAAATTTTAGTTGACCTATTCCATCATTAGTAAGTCATGAGTTTTGTTTAACTTCGGGGGAAATTTTGTCATATATTCTTGGTCGTAGATAAAATAGTGTATGCAACGATTGTATTATGCCTTTAAGCCACTCGTGAGATATTTAGAACACCTCACTCGTGGCTTAAAGGCATGCATTATACAATCGTTGCATAAACTACTATTATCTACGACCATTGCAATAAGCACCAATTATGGTATTACAATAAACATTATAATGATATACATTAAAACACCAAAAACCAAGCAGTACTCTAATGACGACTTTAGAGTACTGGAGTCACTTTAGAGTACTGGTTCTAGACCAATGAGAGCTCGGCATTTGACGGAAGTTGTGTCATAATAACAATTACGCAATTCGCACATCAGCTGATTGTTGCATTACGATTCATGTTTGAGTTTACTTATCCCATCAGCTGATTGTTCCACAACGATTCATGGTTCAGTCTACTTATTTGCCTAACCTCAAATTTTAGTTGACCTATTCCATCATTATTAAAAGTCATGAGTTTTGTTTAACTTCGGGGAAATTTTGTTGTATATTGTTGGTCGTAGATAAAATAGTGTATGCAACGATTGTATTATGCCTTTAAGCCACTCGTGAGATATTTAGAACACTCGCTTCGCTCGTGTTCTAACTTACATCTCACTCGTGGCTTAAAGGCATTCATTATACAATCGTTGCATGAACTACTATTTTGCTTCATTCCGTTTGCTTAAAAACAAGACGAACTCCTAAATACTTAGATTGGATTAAACTAATGTAGGAGTAGAGTAATTTAGCAATACAGTTTGTAACAGCAATTTAACTAATTATATACGCCTTTAACTATTTGTTACAGCTTTTAATAATTTTATTTTTACGTCATTCCGCTTGCTAAAGACCAAGAACTCATCAATACTTGGACTGGATTAAACTAATGTAGGAGTAGACTAATGTAGCACTACAATTGAAACAGCAAATTAACTGATTATATATGCATTTAACTAGTTGTTACAGCTTTTAATTTTATTTTTACGTCATTCCGTTTGCTGAATAATACTAAGAACTCCTCAATACATGGATTGGATTAAACTAATGTAGGAGTAGACAGCACTGACAATCTGAAACAACAATGTTTATTTGTTATATGTGATAAATCTATGAAAATTAGTAGTTATGTTTGTATCATTATAACCTCAATATAGTTTAGTACAGAGATCTAATAGTATTACGTGACTATAATCATAGAATATAAATCTGTGAAGATTTAAACACCAACATATATTATTTTCCACGCCCTCCTCATGAAATTCCAATTATTGTGGTGGAAAAAATTAAAAAAATGACGTTAATTCAAAAGAATAATACACCATTTTACAGAACAAACTTTAAAAGAAAAGAAAATTGTAATGATTTAAAAAATATATCTAATTGATAAAATACAAATTCTACGTAAAAGGCGGAAAGAATCAAAATTGTATTTGTGGTAAGCAGACGTATAAACAGTAGCGGTGCGTCTGCTGCCTTAAAAACAAAAGTTTACCTGAAATTACATTTCTAAAATTAAAAAAAAAGATAGCAGTGAATTAGGGCAAATATTCTCTAGAATCTGTATGAAATTTTAAATTAATCGTTTTTCCAACAAATATACGTAAACTACCCAAAGAGTTAACACTGCTTTCAAAGATGTTTTGAGAAATGTTACATATTTCTCTAAAATAATAGATACCATGTTTGAAGGTATCATGTTTAATATGTATTGCGTCATAAACCCTTAGGCAGCCCATTTAAACAAATTGCTCAGATTTATATAAGAACAAGTGTCAAAGCACCAAAAGAAAGTAAACTTTGAAATTACTGTGGTTCCAAGACATTAGTTCAAACAGAAAAACTTCTAAAAACAATACTTTTAGAGGACATGACTCCGAAAGGTAATAGTTCAAAACCTAATAACTTCAATGTTTTCAACACATTGTTTTTCAAGCAGTGTCTTAAGGAAACAGTGTTTTCTATTTTATTACCTTTCGAGTTCAAACCAACGAAAACCTTTTTTTACTTTTTTTAAGAGGGTGGCGCCTCTTTTTCACCTTGGCTTCGCCCCGCCCACATAGACTATTGATCTGTGCGTGGACGTAATCGAGCAAAGACAAGGATTGAGCCGGTACAGTACTAGGGTGAACGGTACTGCTAAAAGTATGCGACAATCCCGAGTCTCGAACCTGCGATGCTTTGAGGCCACAGTTCCGAGGCCGAGTACAATACCGCCTGAGCCACCGACTCACTACGTTTTATGTTCTCTAAACTAAGCTTATGACTCAATGTACAGTACTGTCTTTCGATATTATGACCTTTGAACCAATGCCACGCTCTGCTTTTTCACTTACGTTGCGGTAGGTCTCCATCCCGAGGGTGACGATGCCTCCGACCGTCAGTCTGAGGGGCCTGGTCGCCGCGATCTGCATGATGAGCAGACCTCGCCTCAAACTGTAGGGCTTGTCCGTCCAGTCGCAGTTGTACAGCGCCTGGCGAAGCGTCTCCGACTGGGAGGACACACTTTGATTTTTTATGAATTTCACTGGTGCTTAAACATAGACAATTCAACAACGTAAAAAATGTTATCATGACCCCTTGTTAGTTAACACTGGCCATGTTAAAGAAATCCAAACGATTAATTATACAGGCTGTCCAAAATTATAGTAAAATATTTTACTTTATGATTATAGAGGCAAAAATAAGACAAACACTTTCATATGAACATTTTTTCTAAAGTGCTTTGTTTTCCGTATGTGAGTTGTTGTCCTAACATAAGCAATTTTTTTAATTCCCACGAATTTCGAGGAAAGTTAAATTGGTATTTATAGAACCCTATGATGTGCGAAAATCAGCTCTTTTAACTTATGCTCTGTGCTTATTACACAAATTTTACTTGTTACGAAATCTTTGTCCTGAACATGTTTTAGTATATGTCTATCACGCTCTTATAAATTTTAGATTAAATTACGGTTTGAGCTGTTGGGGTGGAACATATATCTCATCCCTTCAACCTATTTTGACCCTACAGAAAACTCTCATCAGAATTATATTGAAGAAAAAAAAAGAACAGATCACACTTGGCCTTTACTGCCATTAAGACATAGTTATGTATTGAAAATTTTAAGATTTTTTTACATTAGATTTTACAATGATAGAGACTCTGCTAGAGATGAAAAATGGAATTTTAGAAACATAAGTATGGCACTGATTCCAAGACCTAAGCTTACTCTATTTAGGAATTTTTACAGCTTTAATGCTTTAATGCTCCAAGGATGTTCAATGCAACTATAAATCATATTACTAAAAAGAACACTATCGCACAATACACCAATAGCTTGAAGACATGGTTAGGTACAGTTGAGAGTGTGGAATTTTTATTTCAAGTTACTATCTAGACATAAGAAGTTGTATTTTTGATAACTATTGTATATTTAACGTTATTCATAATTTTCATGGTTGTATTGTACTTTTTTGTTGTGATTTATTGTTATATACTGCATAATTTTACATGTTATATTGTTGTAGTCATTTTTGCAGAACTCTTATGTATTTATTAAATTACTAGTAGATATTCCCGCAGCTTCACCTGCTGAAAGTAGGCCTATGACTAATTTTAACTCTGGGGGGCTGGTCATTCCACCCTGGATTGAAATAAGAAGGTGTAATGTTTCCTCCAAAAAAGTTTCCCTCATGATTAGCAAATGTTAAGAATTAGTATCCTCCCATTTGCCAATACAAAGAATGAGCGATAACCCGGGATACAAAACAAAAACGCTAAGGGCAGGTCTTAGACTTCAAATAAATCTTAGTTTAGCGCGTTTAAAAAAATAGACGGTAAATGCATTGGCCAAAAACTACTTCCCAGACGTTTCTCAATCAGATTTGAGGTCAGGTTACTCTGCTATCGATAAGGCAAAATATTGTGGTGATAGTTTGTTTTTTGGAATTGAAATCCCCATCACCTTAGCAAATCCTCGTAAAATTATAATTTTGGAAACTCCGTTTCAAGTGCATATATGCTCGAAATGAAATGTCAATACTGAGTTTTAAAGATTTAGTTTGAGTACCTATTTATTTAAAAGACAGGCAACAAATTTTGTCAAAGTAGGAATACAAAATAATACTTCGGGCAGGTCCTACAACGCGAGTAGCTCAAGTTGCATTTGACAAATATATATATAGTTTGTGGCTGTAATAAATGTGTATAATTAATTTTTTTAGTAGATTGGATCTCGTACCTTTCCTATCCCCTGAAAATATTCTATAGGTTAACCATCCATACCTAGTTTCTAAAGCTGAAATGGCCGGCATTTTGAATTTTATAATACACTCTATTTTAGCCATCTGAGAGAAAATATTTTGAAAACCTTTCTTTGCTTGCATCAAAAAGCCTATAAAGAATATATGTGCCAAGTTTCATGTTCCAAAGTCTTGTAGTTTTTGAGAAAGTTAACTTTTAATGCAAAAAATGGACGCCATTTTGAATTTCATAATATACCATATTCGAGGCTTTTGAAAGAAAATATTACAAAACCCTTTCTTAGTACGCATCTAGAGCCTGTAGAGAATATTTGTGCCAAGTTTCACGGCTCTAAGCCTTATAGTTTTTGAGAAACTGTGATCAGTCAGTGGGTTTTGGCTTTTATATATATAGATTTTTTAGACTTTATATTAAAATTTTATTGTTTTTAGGTTAACCAACAGCCTTGTCAGCCTTTGTCTAGTTTAATTTTTAAGAGAAGGAAGCCTCAAAACTGGCAATACGCCTAGGAGGCTCCTATATTTATTCATCTTTGTTAATATTTAGTCTGTTACTGTTTGAATTAGTGTAATTATTTGTTAATTCTATGTAATATTGTAATGTGCAAATTGATGAATAAATAAACGTTTTTGACTTTGACTTTAATGAATACCGTCAATTGTTCAATACATTTGAGTAGCTTTACTAATAGTACTTTGAGTAGTTAATAATAAAATTAAATAAATTACTTTAATTACTAGAAAACTAAGTTTTGTTGTTTTTACTTTTACGTAATTAGAAATAAATGATTGTACCTTAAAAAATGTTATGTTCCAAATGGAAGATTTACTATGTAAAAATAATACCTCGGAAATAATAAAAAATAACTTGTTTTACCTCATCAATCAGAGTTTGACCAACGTAACAAACCACTCCAGAAATTGCGAAAAACCCAAGAACCTCCACACCGTGGTCGATGTTTTCGATACTTAACAGTTCTTTCCCCTGCAAACCATTGGAAGAAATAACACATTCATCTTCTTTATTGGAACTTGTAATATAAGCAAAAAATCTCTAAACTTTTCAAGTATAAAACTGACTTATTAGGAAAAATATATTCAATATCTTCGTTAACTGAGGAGTTTGTTTTTATAGAAATTCGCCTTCTAATTAACGAGTGTGCTATAGCCCAGACTTTTTAAAACAGGCAACGAAAATACTCAGAGCAGAGGGGTGCAATTGTTTATTAATCTCCGTATTTCAACACGAATATTTTGATCAATTAATTATAAAACACCCCCGTCGCAGCAAACCTGCGTAGTTGATGTACTATCTACCAACATTTATACTTGATCAAACGAATATAGGTTTTGAACTCTAGGAACCTCAAATAAAAATAATAATACAGTGGTCCTGGGCGAAAATACCTTCTTTACTATAGGAGGTAATTAAAACAAATCAACATTTTATATTGATCTGGGTTAAGGGAACAATGATCGTTCAAAACCCCTAATCAGAACGAATTAATCAGTTCTGAAGTTGAATTTATTTTGGAAAGAATTGGCCAAACGGCTATCAAGATTTCCCGATCAGTCTTGTATTGAAGTAGCTAAAGGAAGCAATTTTTAAGGTATTTTGTCATATTAAAAAAATGATTGAATGTTTTCCTAATACTTGGTAAGAAAGTTACATAAACAAATTATTTGATTGAAAAGAATCAAATTAAAGATCTAAGAAAGGCAAACCTGTATGAAAGCAAACTAATTTCACTCACGACGTAAAATTTAGTGGCAAACTAAATTTGTTTCGTTCCTTGTGATACATTCATCCGTTGGGCGAAATTATGTTTATTTATACCTTGTTAGTTTCGTGACAATCCCTTTATTAGTCAAAGCTACAATTCACTCGAGTGATCTTTTAGTAAAACTTCAGTGAAATGCGACTTTTTAAGACCATTTCCCAATCATAAGCGGCCATAATCATTGGACTTTAATTATATCTGAATAGCTTACCGAACTCAGCTTCGGAACAGACATCGCTATAACAATGGCTCCGAGTTGATTGAATGCCAAAATCTGGCGATGAAAAATCTTATCCGTCAATTTCACTATCCTGTTTAGAAGAAATCATAATAATTATTAGGTATATTAATATTCATAATTAAAATTGCACTTAATAAACAAATTATTAATTCTTACGAAAAGTAATGCAAAGCTAACCTAATATTGTAAATAAATCAATTTTAGTTGTATCTGTTTCTCTGTCACGCTTGAACTATTGAATTAATTAATCTGATATTTTCAGGGGTGGGTATATTCAATAAACGATTAGTACTAAAAGCATGCTTATGTTTTCAAAATCTTTTCAGATATACTGGGATCCTGCTTTTTATACCTATGCCCTTGGGATAAAATTTGCCAGCTATAATATTATATTGCCAAAGAAAGAGTTTAGTCAACTATATTTTTACCTCTAATATAAATTAGCTGGTTGACTACTGCATACATTAAGTAACGCTTGGGAGAGGCAAATATATTTTTCTTGTTTTACTTCCTAAAATTTCCCGTTCTAGCACTAGCAGAACTGCATATTCAGCGAAAGTCAATCGTGCCCATATTCCAATCCAACCTAAACCAAAAATATGATATGTTTTTGTAACTCCCAAAAGAATAGTACGGGGAACGATTATGCAGCTGTAATGCAAAAGGTTTGTAAAAATGTTGATGGTTTTAATTTAATATGCAGTAGAGATGGACTAGAAGAAGCCAAACACCAAGTTTTTTGAATTCAAAATAAAAATAGGAAGATATAGCATTTTTTATTTCCCATAAGGATCATGGGGGATGAGTATGTAGGTTTGCTGGCGTTTGAAAATGATGGATGTTTGGATTTTGTACCATGTGGATCTTAAATATATGAAGCGACATACAACGTTTTATTAGAATACGTTAAGAAATAAGAAAATGTAAAATTTTATTTATTTCCCTTAGAATAGCATTGTGATAATGTTCTGTGTTTACTACCACTGTAAAACAGAGATTTATAACGATATCTCAGTAAACAGTGGAAAGAGAGCAATAATTCAAGGTAGTGAGTTATTATTTTTCGAACTGGGATCAATGGTGCAAACTAAAATTTGGTTACAGGGTACATTAATGTTTCTGAGTTAAAATCTAAAGAAACCCCTACAACTTTAGGGTTGTAAACTTTAGGATAAACACCTCTTTGAAGTGTTTATCCTCCTTTGCTCCCCTTTACTGATGTCCGATCCGGCCGGTTTTTGAACATCCAAATAATTACCACCTTAAACGTCTGTAACAAATTTTCATGAAGAGAGTTAACTATCGCAGTACTTCCACTGTTTACCGAGATATAATTAGTACAAAAGGCAGATAGGTGTCCCAATTATATTCTTATGGGAAATAAATAAAATTCTAGATTGACCTATTTCTCAATGTATTTTAACAACGAAAACTTATAAATAAATAAATAAATAAATAAATAAATAAATAAAAATACCTTTATTTACAGCGTTCCTCAGTTATAAACTGGTTTTTAGGACAACTTAAGTCAATACTAATCTAACAGCAACAAAAAAAGATAACAAACAATACTTAAACAACACTATTTTACTTTATACAAATCCTTTAGTTGGATTTTAAACTTTGAAAAAGAGCAAGATTTGAGGATACCGGGGAGATCATTGTAGAGTACTGGACCGAAATAAGAAAAGCTTTTTCGGCCCAGTTCCAGCCTCACCCTGTGAAAGTGAAGCTTTCGATCATGCCGCGGAGCGACACGCTGCGAGACCTCATCCCGCTACCGCAGCCTCTCACTCAGGTACTGGGGCTCCCTGAGCGCAAGGACTTTGTGAATCATGCAGTTGGTCATCAACCTACAGAAATCATCCATGCAAAGCATGTTAACAGCATCACGATACACAGACACACGGTCTTCACGCCTCAGCGAGAATACATACCTCAGTGAAGAGTTCTGTATTTTTTGAATTGTCCGTGCATCATGCATCGTAATGCTGTTCCCATAGGCAGGATAGCAGTAGTAAAATATTGATAGAACCAAGGACTGCATGAGCTGTAGTTTAACAGCTTCTGGCAACAAACTTCTGAATCGATACAGACCCCTCAGCCTACCGATGGCACGCTGGATAGTGTGTGAAACATGGTCTGAAAAAGAGAGGTCAGAATCCAGGACGACTCCTAGAGTTTTGACCTTTTTAAAAATGGCCAAACTCTCACCGCCAATCATGGTCTCGGGCTTAGGTCTTACGATGATACGGGTTTAGCTTCGGTAATAGGGGAAATTTCACTAAAACAGACTCACTATTACAAGTAAAAATTTTAACGGTCGATCTAAATTAAAATGTTGACAAGTTGTACATCACATTTTATGCTAGTTTATTCTTCGTTAAGATAAATGCATTATGAAGTTAGCTTTGCTGTTGGAAACTGAAATAGTTTGAGTTAATCTTTTTCTTACTCTATTTCTATTTGTTATCCTTCCTAGTTGATGGAACTCTTTTTTGAAACTTTGATTTTTGTATAATTAACTACTTTTATGCTTTATTTTGATTTACTATACTTACTCTTTAATATGTATATGACGTTCAACAAGATTTCCCAAGTATGACTTGATCTGCTCTTCCATTATCCTTTCATAACCATGCCTCAGTAAGTTCAAGTTTTTAAAACTATTTCCTTTTTTAGTAATTTCATCAACTTCTTCTGCAGCCTTTTTATTTTCTTGAACGTCAATCGGCCTAGGGGCAGTGCGAATCATGGATTCTTCTTCCCAATACATCGTTTTGCCACAAAAACCACTAGACCCAGCGATTCCCTTCGACCAATCTATTATTTTGTTTATGTCATCCAAATCAGCGCACAGAAGCCTGATTTTAACATTAATTTTGAGGACCGTAAAAGTCATTAGCAAATACCAAAGGAATCCGTCTCCACAAACGATGATGAAAGAAATGGCCGAATAGAAGTGGATAGGCAAAGTGTACCAATAAGAGTGAGAGTTCTTTACCCAACCTAACGCTAGGTCAATGCATTCGTCTTCTTGTTGCTCCTTGAACATTGCCAATATTGAGGGTGTGGCCCCATAAATTGGGATGAAAGTAACAAAAATCGCTAATACCACTTTACCATACAGTGAGACAGACATCATGAAATCCTCAACTATTTGTGTTTGAGCAGTATTCGACTCAACAAGCCCAAAAGGTTCCGATAAAAACTCAAACAGAGCGTACAGATTGTTTTTTTCTTTGAAAATGAACAATTGAATCACGAACAAATCGAGAACAATCAAAAGATCGTGATATTTAGAAAAGGCATTCTCAGGAGATTCTTCGCTTCCAGCCGTGCAAACACAAGTAGAAAGAAAGAAAATGGACAACGTAGACAATTTGATCAAGAACACCCAAGTGCTTGCTTCTTTTGTGTTCGTATTTATGGAAGTGAATAGTCTGAAAACTGTCTGAAAATGCTGGATGAAAATGGGGGTTTCCATAGTAGTACCTGCAACATAGAAATATCATCGGATTTGAACTGAGGGCTAAAACCATTACTACTAAGTGTGTTTTCCTCGTGCAGTGTAAATCTGGCTTTCCCAGATAATGCTCTCATATTACAAGCTAGGAATTTTTTTTTGTAATATGTATTCAGGGTATCTAGTCCAGTAAATCTACGTAAAAAACACCCTTAACCTCGATCAAATTACATCACGAGCTGTATTTATGGGGATAACTTAGAACAAATTGGATTACGAGCGTTTTTGAGAGGGATAAGTCAAGATAAATATATGGTGTTTAACATATCCAAAACTGGACAAAATCGGACTATGTGAAAAAAACCTAAAAAATTACGTTTTAAAATGGTGGTTTAGAATGCGAAAATTATAAAGTAAGATTTACACTGGATTTTTAAGGGGAGTCTCTTGTAAAAATAAAAAAAATCTTGAAAATTTCAAAATTTTTCTTTTTTACACCTAGTTTTTACTGGTTTTTCCTGGATACAAAAAAACACATTTCATAGTTTTTATCAACTTTATTATAGCATGAAATTCATATTATACGTTGCTATGCAGAAAAAGAAAATTCGCGGTTTTTGGGTTATTTTCATGTAAAAAAGTTATTTTGACACTCTTATATTGTTACTGTGTCATATTTAATATGCAACAATTATGTAAATTATAAATGTATCAATAAATATAATTTTTTGCTTTATTTTGGTATGTATTTCCATGAAACACTTCTTTACAAAAACTCGCGATTACCGAAAGTAGCATCATTTTGACTGTATCTAGCATATAACTTGTGATATTCCAAAAAAAACTACTGAAGCTACAGTCTTCAAAAATCTTTGGGTTATCTAAGATAGATTATCTAAATAATCACGTATTTTGAATAAGTTTGGATCAGTGGATAACAAATTTTAAAATCCTAAATTTTATAAAAAAATGAAAAAGTACAAAGTTTGAAGGAAAATTAAAAATAGTAATTATTGGCTTACATAACTAAAAATACGTGATTTTTAACTAAATTTAATGCTGAACAAAATGGTACCTTTGAAAATTGTGTAGGTCCAATACTTTTCTTGGAATAACGATTTTAAAAAAACCTTGAAAAATCGATAAAATTGAATTTTAGGACCTATAATTTTTTTTTTTAAATAAATGACATTGGGAATAGTGGTTTTAGGTCCATCTGAATTGTTATATACTTAAAATTACCTTTAATAATGATTTTAGTGTTTTTACCAGAGACTCCCCTTAACTATCATTTATCGAGATATAAACTTATCAACAACACGGAAAATTGTTAGGGTATAGTACTTTATTTTGAGAGGAGAGTCATTTTTAGCCGCCATCTTGGATCTGCCATATTGGATGTAAGGTATTTTACTTGAAAGTAAAGGTGGTGTTACGACCCATCATTTTCAACTAGAATTTTAAACTGGTCGCTAACACCACTAATTCCATTTTTGAAATGCCACAATCCGTTTTCAAAAATATTGATCCATTCATAAAATATTAGGGTTTAAAATATTGTATTTTTAACTCATTTTAGCATTTCCGAATGCATTGTAAAATAAGTCCATAATCTCAGAATGAAGCTAGATAATGACAACCACAACAAGTCATTATCAAGTAATTTTCACATGATTCTAACCCGATTTAGTAATTTTTGGTGCCATCTCGGATCCTCCATTTTGATATGAGCTAAGTTATTTCAAATAAAAAATGGTGTTGTTGCCCGTCATTTTAGAATAATTTTTCATGCAGAATTGATTGCCGCAGTCTGTTTTGAAATGTAATTTATTGTTTTTGAGATATCGCCATTTTTAAAATTTATAATATTACAAAAGGCGATATCTGAAGATGAATAATAATATTAAAAACGGCTTGCGGCATTCAGTTCAGCATAGGACATTGATTGAAAATGATGGGTCACAACCCAACATTTATGTTTGAAATATCTTAGCTCATTTCAAAATGGCGGATCCAAGATAACGGCTGAAAATGCTAAGTCTGTCAGAATTAGGTGAAAATGGCTTGAAAATGACCGCTGGGGTACTTTGGTATATACGGAGGCCACCCCTATACAGCGCGCTGCGGCGCTGTAGGGTTATGTTGGTTTAGGTTATCATAAATATGTCAGTACAGTAGGACTTTCCTCGTTTCGTTACGAATCGAACAATACCAGATGAGTCATATCTTCGCCCGCCAAATCCCCTCCAATTAGGCCTAGGTCAGGTTTCTGACCGGAGTGTGTGTATCACTTGCCTACAGGATTTGGCGGGCGAAAGCATGGCTCATCCGGTATCGTTTGATTTGTAATGAAACGAGGAAAGTCCTGCTAACATATTTATGATAACCTAACCTAACATAACCGCCGCAGTGCGCTGTATAAGGGTGGCGATCAGGTGTTGCCGCTAGCGGCAGTGACGCTTTACCTGACGACATCGCTGTCTTCTGGGAGGCAGAACACAAAGACCGCTCATCGTAATCATATCAAATTTGGACAGTAAGTCAATCAAAGTATGACCTCCCCAACCAATTATGTAGTTATTTTTGGTATACATTTAAAAAACCCTCTCTAAAAATAGTGGCCTCCGTATAATACCAAAGTACCACTGCGGGTCGTTACGTGTCATCATCAATTTAATTTTGAGATTATGGGCTTTTTTACAAGGCATAATGTTGAAAAGAGTTAAAAATAAAATTGTTTGAACCCTAATATTTTGAGAATGGGTTAATATTTTTGAACATTGATTGCGTCATTGAAACCAGTGTAAAAATCTAGTTTAAAATGATGGGTCGTAACACCACCTTTACATCTGAAAACATATTTTGTATTCAATATGACGAATCCAAGATGGCTACTAAAAAGTGACTGTCCTATTAATATGAAGTACTATACTCTAGTAATTTGTTATGTTGTTCATAAGTTTATATGTCGATAACCTATGGTTAAAAATGCAGTGTAAATATTATTTTAGAATTTCCCCTTTGTAAAACACCATTTTGAGACGTAATTTGAGAGGATTTCCCGTGGACCAATTTTGTCCGATTTTGTATATTATAAATAAAAATACGCGCATTATATGGCTCCGGCTATGGCTAGTACGCTACTAACCGCATCGTGTGATATTTTAAACATCTGATTTCTTGTCCCTATACAAGACGCTCGTGTTGCAATTTCTTCTAGGTTAAGGGGGTACCGGACTTAATAGAAAGTTCTAGACAAAGTTAATCATAATAAACAATGTAAACGGAAACTCAAAATGTTCGCGTGCAGTTTTTGTGCTGCTTAGCAGCGCAAGGCGCAACATGTATTATAGGCTGTAATAGTATATTACGTTACTAGACCGGCAAGTATTGTTTTACCGGATCATGATAGTTCTCCAGCGAGCCAGTGGCGAGTGCGGGATTTTAATGAGAGTACGGTAAAACTTTGTGTATGGTGTAAATACGTGCGATACTTTACATTATACAGCTCCGAAAAAACATAGTTTTTAATCACAGCTACTCTCATGGACTAACCACTAACCATATTTTAGCACGAACCACTACGTTTCTGAATTCTTCAAACTTAACTTATGATATAAAAACAAACTTAACTTATGATATAAAAACAAACATTTGATACTGCTACCAGTGCTGCCGCACTACATTTCTCTAAAGTAACCCATAAACATCTATTAAACCTCAGTTTACTGCAATCACCTGATTGTTAAATTCCGTCATCTCCGTTTCCTAGTGCACGGTAAATTTACCGTGCAGTTAATCGGCAAAAAGTAACTTTCCGGCCAAGAGTAAGGCACAGAAAACGGATGTTTCTGTATAGAAGATGTAAAAAAATCAATTCGCTGACACAATTAATAAAAAAGCGATTATGAATGATTGCAGACTTTTTTAAGCGATTGAAGACTTTGGTATGATGTTCTGAGATATGAATAAAGTATTTTGCACAATTTCTGAATTAATATTGGCCATTACATAAAACTAACGCAGAAACGAACGTTGCGCAGGGAACGACTACATTTATTTACCTATATTCTACTTACGGCTCATAATCTACTACAGATCAATATATCTTTCCGTCTGCACTTTTACCTTTCTCTTGTGCAGTGCCGTAGACAAAATGACCCGCTTCTGCCTCGTGAAATTAATTATTTCCAGTCTCTCCGTGTCTTTTTGAAGTAATAGGTTATTAAGAGCGAAAACTTGCCTCGCTTCTACCCTGACATGAAGTTTTTGCTAACTGAGTTTATTATTCACAAACAAACTGGAAACAACTCCTCATCAAAAATATTTACGGAATTTTTCATCGGAGCAAATAACTTCCAGCTGAAGTTTAAAGTACGAACTACTTTTTGTTTCTTAGCACGCGGCTCGAAAAGTTTCAGCAGAAATTTTAATGACAAAATAGTTTAAACATTTGTCCTTTTTCACGTCGTCAATCGGCTGAAAGGGATTGGGAAAATAATTAATTTATTATTTTATTCAATCCAGATTCTAATGAATAGTTTAATCACTACAACTGAAGACTACAGATGGTAGAATCATTAACCATGCGATTAACTACACGGGTTAGAGGGAGTTTGAAAATTAAGTTAAAGATAAATATTTAATGGGGTAGGTACACGTTCAACCAGCAATCTCATTATCACTAGATATGCTTATTATGACCTATGTCCTTGGCATTTGACTTTCATGCGCTATGGCACATATTATTACACGGTAGCTATCAAATAGTAAGTGAATCTCATTGAATTTAAAGTGATTTGATTTCACGCATTAGTACACTTTACGACTGTGGAATAATGGCATTGGCATTTGAGTATTTGCATCTTTATCGCACATGCTATTGTTAGTATCAAAATGTAATGAAAAGTTAGCTATACAGCTTCTAGGCTGATGTAAAATGGAGACTACGAATAAGATGCACCCCAAAATATAAAATTTGTTGCTTATTTGTGGACATTCAACTTATATGGAAGAAACAAAATTGAAGACTTTATGTTTGATTTCACCGTTTAATTTAATCAATGATTTGACCCGAAATAACCAGTAATTAATCTTATTTATAATATAAATTCCTATATACTGTATATATTTTTCAGCCCTTTTTGAGAGACTCCTCGGGATTGATTTTTCAATGTGTGATGGAGGACAACTGTCATATTTTAAATAGCTGCATGTAGTTGTACTATTAAAATTGATTTTGTTCTCAAGGTAGCCATTTTCATTAATTATATCAACATCTAAAAACATTATCGCTGTTGAGGATATGGTCCAAGTGAATTTTGGATTAGAAAAAAACTATTTAAGCAACCCTAAAAAATATTTCAGAAATTTATGACTGTAAGTCCAAATAAACAAAAAATCATCAATGAATCTATTTCAAATAATTGGCTTCAAATTTTGAGTTTCAAACAATTTATATAAATAAATAAATGTAGGCCTATATATAAATGTTCGAGATGATATAAAACGACGAATGACGCAAATGATGCAAGTTTCATTGAATTACTATCAAACCCTATTTATTAATTTGTCCTCCTAGGGAGGGAAAGTAAATGCTATGCGATTGTATAACGGGTTATACTCACATTAGCTTAGGAATTGCGAACAGCAAGAAGCTCGTGTTCGGGTCACCAACCGCCATATCGTGGTCTCTACTATTGCTCCCCATTTAGGAGTCAGTTTGTTGAATAACAGGTAACACTAGTTGATAGGTCACCAGGCCTAAAGTAGCTCCTAATGTTGTTTTCGATGTAGGTGACGTTTTGTTGACAGGTTACACCAGTATAAAAGTCACAAAGGTCTGTACTATTGTTGTTTCCAGTTTTGATGCAAATTTGTTGAATAACAGGTTACTCCATATTTAGGTCACCAGGCCTACCATGACTTCTACTGTTGTTCCTCGTTCAAGTGACGGTTTGTTGATAGTTAGGTTACACCAGTACATAGGTCATCAGGCATGTCGTGGCTCCTACTGTTGTTCTCGGTTTAGGTGACGGTTTGTTGAGTGACAGGCCACACCAGGATAAAGGTCACAGAGGCTTGTCGTAGCTTCTACTGTTGTTCTCAGCTTAGCTGACAATTTGTTGAAAAATAGGTTACTCTAATATATAAGTCATCAGGACTGCCGTGGCATCTACTGTTTTTCTCGGTTTAGGTGACAGTAGTGACAGGTAGTTGAGTGACAGGATGTACCAGAGAATAGGTCACTAGGCCTATCTTAGCTTCTCAGTCTTTCCCTATTCCCAGTTGGTAAGAACGCGTAAAATAATAATACAACATTTATATAGGCAAAAACATTCATGTAAATAATTGTTTTGCACAGTTAAAATCTTTATATTTTCCTAAACACCGACTACTTAACATCGAGAAACAGAACTCCTCAATACATTGATTGGATTAAACTAATGTAGGAGTAGACAGCACTGACAATCTGAAACAAGGTATGTTGATTAAGCTATAAAAACTTATCTTGAGAAAACAGGTAATTTTATTTGCATTGCATGTTTTTAATCATTATAACCTCATAGTAGTTTTCATCGCAAGGATTAGATATAACGTAACAGTGGCGTATATAAGGGGGGCCCAGGGGGCCCGGCCCCCCCCCCAAAATTAAAAGGGTAAAAGAAAAAATCAGGGAATTAAATACCGAAGCGTTAATTATTTAGATAAATTTTTTGCAAGATCTTATCAGCAGCAAGCAGAATATCGATAATTCATTAATTTAGACTTATCCTGTATCTTCCACCTGATATAGTTTTGTTATATCAGACTACACTATTATTTTGCCTAATGCGTCACTGCGCGGAAGGGTGGCAGTCGATGTACTCAAGGCGAGTGGAGTGCAAAAGCTTTTTTTTTGGCCTGTGCGCTGGCGCTGAGTCGTTCGTTATTTGGGGTAATGGTGGACTCGGATCATAAGAAGGAGGAGGCGGGAAGGGCGTTATGAGTTTTGTTAACAATATTTGCGAAATGACGGCCGCGAAATTACCGACAGATTTACCGACAGTTTTACAGCCAAGGGGTTTAACGCAGCTGCGATACCACCAAGAGATTTAATGAATACGTCCTCTATGATACAACCGAGATTACCGGCTACGATATAACCGTTAGTTTTTATTGCCACGAAGTGACCATAGGAATTTGCCGATCGCTACATATCCGACAGATTTGTTTTGTTTTGTAACACAACCAAGATTTGTCGGCTGCAAAAAACGAGGTATTTGTCGGTCTCGAGGTCTCGAAACGACCGAGATACTTGCGTGCCATCCGCTGTAAAAACGACCGATTTTTCGACCATTACATGGCTAATATACCGGGTGCGGCAAAAGTCAGCGTACCGCTGCAGGCCGGTGAGTGTCATTGTTTATCTCTCGCGCTAATATTATCTCTCAGAGTCACTCCTTGTCTTATCTTCATCTAGTTATGGTTTATTTTGTCTTCGTTTATTCTTTGTCGATGAATATTTGTTTTGTTAGTATACCACTTTTGACAGTGAAGTTAAGTTAATGAGTGTAGTGCTTGTTTTATTAACTTCTATTATTAATTGTTTTAATGTTCGCACTACGGCCTTAATGCTCGAGCATTTTTAAATGATAACTTCGATGAATGAATAGGGAGATGAGGAACTATTGACTGGCCTGCTAGTCCCCAGTCCTAACTCCGTGCGATTTTATCAAGTGGGGTTTGTTAAAAGAACACGTGTTTTCGGAGAAACCTCAAAGTTTAGAACATTTAAAAGAATTGATAACGAAACATTTTGATATTTTATTCACACCACAACTATGCAACAAAATATGTAAACCAGTGTCAAAAAGGTGCTACGAATGTATAGACAATGTTGGTGGTCACTTTGAGCAGCTTCTCTGACAGGTACATTAAAATAATACTATTAATACTAGCTATAGTTTAACTGCATTTTCGGTACGCTGACTTTTGCCGCACCCTGTATACGTCAGCCGCGAAAAGAGCGAGAGACTTGTCGGACGCAATGCGACCAAGAGATCTGCCAGCGGCGATACAAGCAGGCAATTTACCGGCCGCAAAACGAGGAAGTAATTTTTCGACTGCGGGACGAACGAGCGATATTCTGGCCAAAATACGACGAGAGATATGAATGCCACGGGGAGACATGCTTGATGGCCAAAATGTGACGGGGATTTCCCAGATTTTTAGGTTGCGATGCTTCCGAGAGATTTGCTGGCCGCGAAATGAGCGAAGCGATCTTCCGGTCTCAAAATGGCCGAAAGATTTTCTAGCCGCGATGTAAATGACTGATTTCCGGCCACGATATTACCGAAACCGAAAAACTTGTTTGTTGTGATTCGATCGAGAGATTTTCCGGCCGTGATGACGATAACAACGATAAAAACGGCTATATTCCGTTTCGTTTTAACTCAAGCATCAAAATTCTCGACCAAATGTTTGGATTAATTATTTATGCACGACTTTTAGCGAATTTCTCCTATAGGAAAGAAGCTATTGCCGTAAGGCTCGTGGTATGATCTAATTAAGCCCGGGACCATCATAACTTATTGTTATGGGACCCCAGACACCAAGAACAATTCGTTCAAATTTATGAAGTGGTGGTGGAATTTATTCTTTTGTTTTTGATGCCCTGTAAATTTTTTATTCAAGCATTTGAAACTCGCTGAGTATGCAGGTCTACTCCAACAGGGGTATTCTCGAATTGCCGACTGGTAGACACCCTGCAAAGGGTTTACAGAGATTTGACGGCCACGATACAAGCGGCCGACTCTTGACTACGAAACGGCTGAGATAAAAAGAAGGTAATTAAGTTTGGTAGCCACGAACTGGCCGAGATATGATCGCGACAAAACAATCAAGAGAATATCAGACCGCGGCAATGCGACCAAGAGATTTTTTGGCTAAAAGAATAAATCAATCACTCCTGTTAGCGAATGGTTAATATTGGATGTTATCAAATTTAAACATTGAAAAACACCACAATATTTGTATAATTTTATTTTGTGAGGCCTTTCGCCAGCTGGCATTAGCAGACATGTAGGTCTAAACAAACACAAATATTTGTGTTTGTAATGTTTAAAAAAATCAGGTTTAGCTAATAAACTATAATCCCAAATTATTGGGCAGAGCAAGTGCCTCCCTCCCCCCTAATTACGCCTATGATTAGGCCTGACAAATTGTCATGTTTGGGAGGAAGGGCGGCGAAATGCTTTGTGCCCGTGGGTGGCAAAATCTTAAATCCGGCCCTGGCCTCTCCCGAAAATAATTTCTATATACGCCACTGTAACATAATATATCTGCCATTTAAATAGCATTAGGATCCAAAAAGCGTCTGCTTTGTTCACATTAAAACATGTGATTAAAAACTGCATGCTAGATGTGGTGGATATAAAAGCCGCGAAGGCACTATGAAGTTTTTTGTACTGTGATAAAGAAGGATTTGATTTAATTAAAACTTTACTCTATTATGATTAGGGACTTTTAGCCCCTTAAAGCCACTAGTATAATTTATTTCAATAATTTGTCCTTGACATCTCTCATTACCTCCACAACTGTTTTATTACTCTCTATTGGAAGTATAACTGGCGCCAATTCTTGGGGCCCAGTCCGCGCACGGGGCGGGGAGTGGGCAGGCTGGGAGGAGAGGGGAGTAGTAGCGGCAGCAGCGGCCGACAGTGTATTAGCCTGGTTGTGTACATTCGGCAGCTCGCACATAGTTGCTGCTTCTGTGTCAATCGTTGGTCAGAGTATCAAGACGCTTTAATAATACTAATGAAACATTATTATTTAATCTTATGCTGTATTTTACTTTAATCGTTAATGAGAGTCAATGTTCCGTCGGTCAATGTTTTCAGGACGACATGTAGTGACACACTATTGTTGATGGCTGAGAGCAGAATGACAGTGCTGCGCTCTAGCAACGCGTTGTCGCGCATGCGCACTAGCCGTTTTTGCTACCGCGCATCCACCGCACCGGGCCCCAAGAATTGGCGTCAGTTTTTTTATACACAGTTGTGGGCAGATAACGGAATCTGATTAAGTTTTTATTTTTACTTACGTTGCCGTAGGTCTCCATCCCGAGGGTGACGATGCCTCCGACCGTCAGTCTGAGGGGCCTGGTCGCCGCGATCTGCATGATGAGCAGACCTCGCCTCAAACTGTAGGGCTTGTCCGTCCAGTCGCAGTTGTACAGCGCCTGGCGAAGCGTCTCCGACTGGGGGGACAAACTTGTACTTTTACTGACTTCACTCATGCATATGGCTCCTTGTTAGCCTTGCTAATTGTTCAAGAAATCCAAATAATCATTTTAATAAGTAAATTAACAAAATAATTTTTATGCTCTTAACTCTTTACAAACCTTGCGAGCAATGCTGTAAGCAGTCGATTGTGAGATGTCCAAAGTCATATTGTTAAATTCCAAAAAAAGTTCATGAATTTCAAAACATACCAAACAAAATTACAAAAGAGCCAACGACAACTTAACTCAAATAACGTGGAAAAGGAAAATCAAATTTTTTTAGGCTTGACAATAGATGAGAATTTAAATTGTGGTGAATGTACAAAATATTTAACTAAAATTATTTCCGAAATGTTTGCACTATCAAACATTTTTTAACTGTAATTTACAAAGTTTGAAAAGTATATATTTTACCCATTTACACCTCCATCTTTTATTCGGAGTAGCGTTATATGGATCTACAAAAAAATTAAACATAGTTAGCATTTTGAAGCAAAAAAAGGGGTATTAGAACTATGCTTAAACTTAATTGTGACGATTCGGACAAAGAAAATTTTAGAAATCTAAACATTTTCACGGTTCATAGTCGATACATATGCTAAACAATCTTTATTTCCAAAAAAGAAGAATTAGACTAAATATTTACTCCATTACCTCACGCTTTTAATTTAAGGAGAAGAAATGAAATATCAGCCACACAGGTTGAAATGTTTTTTAGAAAAACCTCTCCTACGCATGTAATGCTATTTTATAATCATTTACCGGGAAAAAATTGAAAAAGAAAATAATTTGACAAAATTTAAGAAAATGCTTAAATAATATGTTCTAATTTTACCTCTATATTCTTTAGAGGAGTTTTCCACCTCCCACAGATAATCGTAGGTACAAAAATGTTTGTATGTTGTAGGTTTATTATTTTATTTTAAATTAATTTTTTTACATTAACCACCGATGAACTTGATCTGGATGAATTAACTATTCGGAAATGATAAATAATCAGGCGATTTACCTCATCAATTAGAGTTTGACCAACGAAGCAAATCACTCCCACAATTGCAAAAAAACCAAGAACCTCCACGCCATGGTCTATATTGTCAAATCTTAATAGCTCTTTCCCCTGAAAAACGTTTAAAGAAATAAATCATTCAACTTCTTTCATTGAAATTCAAATACCAATAAGACAAATTTTATAGCTCTGAAAAACTTGTTTGCATGAATGATTTCTATTTACCTGTCAAAGATATTATTTACCACATTTAATCATTGGATAGAGCACCAATGAAAGGTTAATCTTTAATAACTTGAAAAATCAGGGGAGGTAATTAATGTAATCCTTAATTGCATGTGACTAACTTACCAAACTCAACTTCGGAACTGATATTGCTATAACCAAAGCTCCGAGCTGGTTGTATATCAAAAGTGGGTAGCGAAAGGTCTTATCTGCCAGCTTTACCATCCTGTTAAAAACACAATTAATAAACAAGACCTATCAATATTCACCTTTAATATCTCACTAAGTGCCCGAAGTAATTTGTCCTACGATAGGATTATAATGGTAACGCCTCCGTTGCAGCAAACCTGCATACTCGGCGAATTACAAATACTTAATATAATTATCAAAACGAAGAAAGTAAAATCAAGTAAAATAGCGTTTACTTCAAGTAAAATCAACCTAATGAGACCCACGGTAAAAGCTTCTTTCCTTTATGAAGAAGCTATTTCGTGGGAAATCCACGAAAACTGATCGTCCTTAAAATGTAAAGGTTAGCAAGTGTATTGGTTTCTTGGGTTTTCATTCAATCACGCTTGATCTAATAAAATAAACTGACTGATATTAGGTAAGTAGGTACTTAATATCAATGAGTAACACCTCAATAATTTAACACACGGTTTGTAGACTTCCTCCTGTTTCAAAATCCCTGAACGTCATACAGCCCTCCTGTCTCAAAGTATACAGCCCAAGAAAGACATATGTTTATCCAATTATCTTTGCCAAATCAGCTAGTTGAGTGCTGTTCAAAACTTAGACCACAAATCCATATCTATTCATCTTTGAGTTCATGCAGCACAGATGTTATTGGGAAAGTACAATTTTAACGGTCTTAGAGTACTCTGTCGAGATGCAAAGGACAAGTTGAAAGGCAACGATCTTTTGCTATACCATACATAGAGAGCAAAACAAAACTAGCCATTTCAAGAAAATCTATATTGACAGTTCAATTTAATTAAACTTTTCAACCATGTACAAAAGGTGTAAAGCGAATTGTGGTTCAATCAATTGTAACATATTAAAAGTGCATTATGATGTTCTCTTGGTCGTTGGAAACTGAAATAGTTTAAATTAATCTTTTTCTCACAGTCTTATATTATTATTACGCATTCTTCCTAGTTGGTGTCACACATTTATTAAATGATGATTTTTCATAAAGTATCCTTACTCTTTAATATGTATATGACGTTCAACAAGATTTCCCAAGTATGACTTGATCTCCTCATCCAGTATCCTTTCATTACCATGCTTCAGTAAGTTCAAGTTTATTTCACGGTTTTTTCTTTCAGTAATTTCTCCAACTTCTTCTGCAGCATTTTTATTTCCCTGAACATTAATCGGCTCACAGGCAGTGTGGATCATGGATTCTTCTTCCCAATACATCGTTTTGCCACCAGAACCACTAGACCCAGCGGTTCCCTTCGACCAATCTATTATTTTGTTTATGTCATCCAAATCAGCACACAGAAGCCTGATTTTAACATTAATTTTGAGTATAGTAAGGCTCATAAGTAAATACCAAAGGAATCCTTCTCCAGAAACGATGATGAAAGAAATGACCGAAATAAAGTGGATAGGTAACGTGTACAAATAAGAGTGCGAGTTCTGTACCCAACCTAACGCTAGGTCAGTGCATTTGTCTTCTTCTTGCTCCTTGATCATTGCCAACATTAAGGGAGTGGCCCCATAAATTGGGATGAAAGAGACCCAAATCGCCAATACTACTTTACCATACAGAGTGAGAGACCTTTTGAAGTCCTTAATTATTTGTGTTTGAGCAGTATTCGGCTCGAGATGTTCAAAAGGCTCCGACAAAAACTCAAAAAGCGCATACACATTGTTTTTTCCTTTCATAATGAAAAATTCAACGAATAGCAAATCGAGAACAATCAAAAGATCGTGATATTTAGAAAATACGCTCTCTGGAGATTCTTCGCTTTCAGCCAAGCAAAAACAAGTAGAGAGAAAGAACATTGACAATGTAGACAATTTGATTAAGAACACCCAAGTTCTTGCTTCTTTTGTGTCCGCATTTATGGTTGTGAATAGCTTGAAAACAGTCTGAAAGTGCTTAGTGGATAGAGGTTTTTCCATTGTAGTACCTGCAACAAAGAAATCACATGGGATTTAAACTGAGGGATAGTTAATCTAATATAGTTGTATTTTTTCCATGTACAATAAATTTATCTTTTTCAGTTAATGCGTGTTTATTTTAGGATAGCAATTTATTTCTAATTTCGTATAAATAATATTTTTAGTTATATATTTGTGATTGTGAGCATCACTCTTATAACTGGTTGAAGAGATTAGCGGTCAATATAACCAGTGACAGAGAAGGTCGTTTTAAAGAGCGTAGGCTATATAACTATTACCATGTTAGCAACAAAACACATCAATGAAATGTAAAGACAAAATAAAGCTCGGAATTTCGAGTCCACTTCCGAATACGTGCGCACGTTGGTTTTAAGTCTAGTCTTTCGATGTCTTCGTTCTTGTCCGTGTTAAATGTTTTGAGTTTTTATGTTATTTTATAAATTCGACCCAGCTCGCTTCAAGATTCAAGTAACGTAGAATATTATGTTAATTTGTGTACAAGAAAGGAAGATGGCCTCTGAGAACAAAACGCGTTCATCTAAAAATAAGTAAAAAAGGGGTAAATTTGTTAGTACAATGTTTGAGCAAATTCCTCTTTTAGGGAAAGAGCTAATACTGTAGATCTCATGGTAAGATCTAAGCCCGAGACCATGATAACTTTTAGTTTTGAGGCCCTCAGAAGCCAAAAAACCCATGCATTTAAATTGATATAAATATATATGTATCACGTAAAAAGGGGGTATTTTACGTCTTCAAGTGGATTGTAGAAATAAGTGAAATGACTACTTTTTGAAAACCAGTCCGTGCTACAAATTTAACTCTGGTAATTTAAACATAGAAATTGAATGATTTGATTATTGAAATAAATAGGCATTCCAATCAAGATACTTAGGCCTTTTGGTCGATTTCAAAGATTTCAAAAGGCCAGCAGTTAAAACATATAAAAAAGGTTCAATTTTCTGTTTTGTGCGAAGCTGCAGTTAATTGCAATTAATTTAAAAAATAAAAATAATATGAGAGAGTTTTTAATTTTATTACAATTATCATCTTTACATACAAAAAAAAAAATATAACTATTGGTGAAAGTAAAATAAAAGGTTTCAAAGCCTATCTTCTACTCACAACTAATGATCTACCACAGTTTAACAAATCTTTCTGATGGATTTTCTTCTTTTCAAATGTGGAACGTGTAGACAACATGTCTTGCACAATGAAATAAATCATTTATGATTCCTCCGAGTCTTTTGGAAGAAACATGTTATTAAAAGTGAAAACTTTCTTCGCTTTTACACTGACTTCAAGATTCTGGCAACTATTAATTATTCACAAACAAACTGTAAACTATGTGTTATCATCACGAAAGAATTTTGTCGAATTTCCTTATACGAATAAGCTATTACCGTAGGCCTCATGGTAAGACCTAAGCCCGAGTCCGTTATAACTTTTCATTTTGGGACCCCCTTCTTTACATAGAAAATTAAAATAACATAATTTTTGTTAGCACCATTCACAGGCCAGTAAAATTAGATAAAAAAATTTGTCGTGCCTGGAAAAATTGTTTTGGAAAGCTGGAAATTGTCTTAATCTTTCCGTTTTACATCCAAGTAAATGAAATTGAAGTTTAAATAAATAAGTTTAATGAAATAAATTGAAATAAATAAGTAAAAAACCCTTTATTCTATATAAAAAGTTTAAAGACAAGAATTGTAGAGAGTACCTTGGGATAATGATATTTTAAAACTGATTTATAGTAAATAAAATGTTTTAGCAAATTTATCTTTTAGGGAAAGAGCTATTACTGTAGATTTCATGGTAAGACCTAAGCCCGAGACCATGATAACTTTTAGTTTTGAGGCCCTCAGAAGCCAAAAAACCCATGCATTAAAATTGATATAAATATATATGTATCAATATTGATGTATAGAAATATATATACTTATATGTTTGTTTGCTCGATAACCCTCGCAAAAATGGTACAATCTTAATGACATTTTGCACAGACGTGTAAAGTAGTAATTATTCACACATGATAGAAAACCAGCCCGATCGAACTATCGGAAAGGGGGTGTGAGGGGGTAAACCCCCAAAAATGGGATTTCTTGAATATTAAATGTAGGAAAATTGAAATATTCTAATTTTGGTTTATACAGTTGAATTCAGCTCGAAAAAACAAATAATTTAATTTAGTATTTTTAAGCATTGATGGAAGCATTGGTTCATTGGTTACCGAGATAATGAGAGTAGTAAACACAGTACGTTGTCCTAGTGTTAACCTTATGGGAAATAAATAAAATTGTATATCTCACTTATTTCTCTACACATGTTAATAAAATCTGGTATGTGGCTTCATCTAGTTAAGGTCTACTTGATTATGGCATAAAATTCACAAATTTTTATATTCTTGAGGCAGCAAACCTGCGTACTCTCCTTCCCAAAATTAATCTTATGGAAAATAAATAATAATAATGTACAGTTGTACATCAAGCTTATTTCTCAATATTTCAATAAAACTTGGTTTGTGCAATAATTAGTTAAGGTCTATTTTACTAAGCCAAATACAAAGTTTCAACGAGATTCGTTGAGGGATAAGCAAGCTACACACATTTATTTTTCGTTAGGAGATGAGTGGGCAGGTTTGCTGCCTCAGGAATCTATAAACTTGGGGATTTTTTTTACCATAATCAAGTCGACCTTAACTAGTTAAAGCCACGTAACTAGTTTTATTAAGATATATTGGGAGATAAGCAAAGTGTTCAATTTTATTGATTTCCCATAAAGTTAACAGTGGGAAGGTGAGTACGAAGGTTTGCTGCCTCAAGAATATATAAATTTGTTTATTTTATGCTATAGCCAAGTAGATCTTAATAGATGAAGCCACAAACCAAAATGTATAAGATATGTTGAGAAATAAGTGAGATATACAATTTTATATATTTCCTATAAGGTTGACATCGGGACAATACTGTGTTACCACTCTCAGTATCTCGGTAACCAATGTACATAGAGCTTTGATTAAAAATACTAAATTATTTGTTTTTTATTTTCGAGCCGAATACAACTGTACATACCAGGATTAGAATATATTTTAATTTTTCTATGCGAAAAATCTAATAAACTCCTATAGATGTAGATGTATATATATTTCTATACATCTATATTGATACATATATGTTTATACAAATTTAAAGGTATGGGTTTTTTTGGATTCTGAGGACATCAAAACTAAAAGTTATCATGGTCTCGGGCTTATGTCTTACAAACTTCAAATTCATTTACCTGAATTATAAAACGGAAAGATTCAGACGATTGCCAGCTTTCCAAGAATTTTTTCCAGGCTCGATCATATTATTAATGGCCTATCAATTCAGCTCGAAAAAACAAAAGTTTAGTATCTTAATTAAATTATTGTTCCATGTGCATCTATCGAGGTTGCCCAATGTTAACCTTATGGTAAAAAGTAAAACTATATCTTGCTTATATCTCGCCATATATAAATTAAACTTTGTTTGTGCATATTATTTTAATGCATTATACAGCGTGTTTTTTTAGCACAACCCATTTTTAAGTTTGAATAATGCACATGTAAATAAGAAATGAGTACTTTTTGTTGATCTTTACATTTTACAAAATATTATTTAAGTTTGATCACATTTAGTCTACATTATGTGTCCAAACAATCCGCCATTTGGCATTTGTATGAAGTTGTGCTTTCTCCATCAAATTCCCGAACACTTGTTGCAAGGTACCTCTTTGTATTTCTTGCATTAAATTTGTTATGTTTGTTTTGAGGTGGTGAATATCCTGTGAATTGTTTTCGGAGGCCTTACTTACGTTTTATGTAGCCCAAAGGAAAATAATATAGTAGGGTCAAATCCGGGGATCTTGGGGGGAAATAATCCTTCTCTGATAAAATAATGTTTTGGGTTACGTTTAAAAAACACTTTGTATAAATACTGTGTATATGGATGTATAATATACATCCATATAAACAGTATTTAAACAGGGTGTTCTTTTTAAACGTAACCCAAAACAAAATATTATTTTGTAAGTACTTAAGTCTCTATTTGGTATTTCAGTGTCCAGGTATTTGAGTGTCTGTGGATGTTGGCTATATTTTTTAAGAAGACTTTTAAATATTCTCATATGCTGTTATTATGTATTCAAATAATTGAAAATACAGGGTGTTTCACCTAAGGTGTCTCAAATGGAATGCGGACGAACTAGTAGTCCTATATAGATTAAACAAAATCATACCCCACTAAATCGACCACAAGGAACAACATAAAAATATTTTTAAGCTTTTTAAAATACAGGGTGTTCCAAAAACCGGGGGTCATGGGTTCGAATCTCAGAATTTTTAAATGTAAACATATGTCATATCATACATCGTTTTAAAGCTCTAAATAAGACCCAAATAAGGTAATAAAAGTTTTTGACAGTACATTTTACTTTGTTTTAATGTTGGTAGCCCTGAAAGTCAAAAAATTTAAACGGCAGTATATGTCAAATAGCACATCATTTTACTGGTCTTGCAAAGACCAACAACTTTTAAATTTACACCTAGCTGCTATCTTTTGTGCTTTTGTAGTTATAAGCAAAAAACTCCATTTTACCATATAAAGCCCATGTTAAATGTGTAATCTTGAAGACATTTTTTGCATCAATTAAACTTAAGTACTGTACATTTAACATGGGCTTCATAAGGTAAAATATCGTTTTTTGCGTATAACTACAAAACCACCAAATATAGCAGCTCGATGTAAATTGAAAAGTTGTTGGTCTTTGCAAGACCTGTAAAATGATGTGCTATTTGACATATACTGCCGTTTAAATTTTTAGACTTTCAGGCTACCAACAATAAAACAAAATAAAATGTTCAGTCAAAAACTTTTAATTTTTAAATGTTGGCATGTCGTATATCAAATTAAAGCTGAGTTAACGAGGATTAAAATTTTTTAAACAAACCAAAAATACGTTTTGTAGTTCTCGAGATACAGGGTATTCCGTAAATACCAATATTTTCACGAAAATGGCCGCCATTTTGAAATGAATAAAGATAAGTGAATTCTGTTTCCACCAAATTGTTTGTCTTATTTAGAGCTTTAAAACGATGTATAACATGACATATGTTTACATTTGAAAATTCTGAGATTCGAACCCATAACCCCCGGTTTTTGGAACACCCTGTATTTTAAAAAGCTTAAAAATATTTTTATGTTGTTCCTTGTGGTCGATTTAGAGGGGAATGATTTTGTTTCATCTATGTAGGACTACTAGTTCGTCCGCAATCCATTTGAGACACCTTAGGTGAGACACCCTGTATATTTACTAATTGTTCAATTTCCGCTGACTCTTTTTTACATATATGTTTGACGTATTTTACTCTTTGACGTTGATCGTCAGTGCATCTAGAAAAAATAATCACTGGAATTTCTTCAAAACATTGTTTATGTTTAGTTCTCTTTTGTTCAGTTAAATTATTTTACTATTATTGCTTAAATGTTCAGTTTTTAGTGAATTACCTATATAAGATTTTGGCACAAGACAATTAAATTCATCTTTAAGTTCAATTCTGTAAATATATTCAACTGGAATGCCACTTACAGTCTAACAGTCATTAAAAGACGTATAAATATCGAAGCGATATTATGCTTATGTCCTTAAATAATGGCAACGATTGTTATAAGTTCTAAAGTTTAAACAAATATCTATAAGTCCATCGAGGTAGTGGTTTATAAGATACAAACCTAATAACAAGGAATTATAATTGGTAATCACTGTTTTTTGGTACATGGAGTGAAAATATTAATCATATATATTTCAACTGCTTGTGATATTGGTACAGAAACAATTATAGTGACTTGACAGGAAAAGCTGTCGACGGCAGTGGAGGCTGCAGTCACTGACAGGACGCAGGGAAAATATAATTCCCTTTTACCCTAGTCCCGTAGCGACTACCTGGCCGGGTGGCGAGGCGACCCTTAATGACCGGCGCGATTCGATATTTTCTAAAGTACCCGAAATTCCGGCGCGGTTCGAGTACGCCCGGATGCTTTATCTAGATGAGAACTAATGTATATAAGTCTAAATTTCCAGATATTTTCTTTTTTGTGGCAGCAAACCTGCATACTCATGTTTTGCTTAATTTTAATGTTTAGTCAAACTGATTTTCATTTATTCCTATCTCACCAGTTGAATTTCAATCTATTTGTTGTTCATATTGTTGTTCTCCTTCTCAATGTCTGGAACAGAATCATCAGTGGTTGCAACGATTTATTCTCTAAGAAGTCTCAGATCAATTGGAGATTCCAAATGCTTCACTGACACGGTCTTTTCTTTCCCATTTCAATTCCGAACACGGGCATAATGATGGCTGGCACCGATAAACTTCACTTCTTCAACTTTTCCTCGTATTTGTTAGATTGATTGAAACATTTCGGTAGAGCTAAAAGTTATTTTAAAATGGCGGCCGATCAATTCTCCCTAAAATGTGACACTGAATGAACTTGACATTTTTACTTAGACCGTTTGATTTGACCTTCTAATAAGTAGATTATGACATTTTGTTATTTTTGAAATTACCTTTTGCCTTTTAAGTCACAAACAATTTGTTAGATGTTTCAAATTGTAGACGGCATCCTTTTAGGAGTGACCCTTAACGGAAGTGGTTTATGCAAGGGTTAGGTATAGGTCAAAGTGTACATGTTTACATATTTAGGTATCATGAAGCTTAACTCAGTGCTGCCAACGGCGTCTCAAAAAATTCTAACGCTTTAACAGTTTAAGGTTGTTCAAAAGTTACATTTTTGTTTGTCCCCCATTTCTCACTCGATCGTACCTAACAATGTGTACTCAGAGATAAATTAATTTTATATTCATATCAAGTCACGCTTCCGTTTAAGATTTCCTCTAGCTTCCTTTGAACCATCCCGAAAAGAATCATTTGGTTGATAATTTCGAAAACGTTAAGACTACTCTCACCCCGGAAATAATGTTTGAACTTTGGGAATGCCCTCTGTTGAGGTGCGAAAGTTAAGTAACAAATTTCATTCTCACTCTACACTCTATATAACTAGTGGCTACTCTCAGTCCTCGCCTCGTCCATGAGATAAAAGTGTTCATGTCTGGGATTACTTTTAATTTAGTATTTAGGATCAATATTGTCTGAAAAATTAAAATGTAATTGTGGGCGTAATGAAACTGAATAACGCCATTATTCGATACTATTGCAACCATAACTAAATAAGAATTACATACTTTGATTAAAGTATACGTAAATGTTTGGGGCATTCTAATAATTAGTGTTTGCTTTTTTATTTATTGGAAATCATCCACCTTGGTAAAGTATACGTGGCAGTTGTCCAAGGATGTAATAGACAAGGACATCCTCTTGTCAATTACACATAAAACTCACATAAAAATTACACATACAACTCAATCACATACACGAATAGTACACTTAGGGAATGAATTAAACAAACATACACACTTTTATCGAATAAAAGGAAATCGATTTTGGGATTTAAGTCTTCAGGTTTGCTTCAAAACTTTTCCTTGTTTAAAAAGACTTCTAGTAATTACTGACATTCAAATTACTGACATTCTTTATTATTAATTAGAATTGATAATTTTATCATTTGTGATTTTATAGTTCAAAAACCTTTTGAACATTGTAGTAGTTTTAGACTTAATTAGTAATTAGCAGTCACCCGATGCTTCTCTCACGATAAAAATGACAGTATTACTATGACAGTATTATTATGACAGTTTTATCGAGTTAACTATCATCCTGGGATTTCTATAATTTAGGTATTCTTCACATAAGTAAATAAAACAATTAGATAATGACAGCATAGTCTGTCGGCGGAGAACATCTACATCTTCAACCTTACCGATATTGTCTCAAGTATCAACCACAGGAGGCAGAATTCGGATGCTCCCGTCCTAAAAGGAACGTCAATTTAAAGATTCAAAGTTATGGATCAAATACTGGGCTGTGAGTAGATGTGGTTGGATTGGTATAGATCAGCTGACATAGGCAAAATTGTAAAATAGTGTCATGTCAAAATAGTATCAACCACATCTACTTCTGTGCAATGATACGTCATTGGTCATAAACAAATATACAGGGTGTTTTTTTAAAACGCAACCCATTTATACGATTGAATAATTCACATATAAATATGAAATAAGTATTGTTAGCGAATTTCCCCTATTGGGAAGAAGCTGTTACCGTAGGTCTCATGGTAAGACCTAAGCCTAAAACCATCATAACTTTTCTTTTTGAGGTCCTCAGATGCCAAAAACACCATTCGTTCACTTTCATAAATATATATATATATATATATATGTGTCTTTAAGCACGATAACTTGCGCAAAAATGGTCCAATCGGAATGAAATTTGGCATAGACGTGTAAAGTAGTAATTATTCGGACGAGTTCGTAAACCAGCCCGATCGGACCACCGGAAGGGGGGGGTAAAGGGGGGTAAACCCCCCCAAAAATGGGTTTTTTGAGATTTTTACATAGAAAAATAAAATTTTTCAAATTTTTATTGGCACCATTGAATTAAGCCCAAAAAAACAAACAATTTAGTATTTTGAATCATGGCTCTATGTCCATTGGTTGCCGAGATATTGAAAGTGGTAAACACAGTACGTTGTCCCAATGTTAACCTTATGGGAAATAAGTAAAATTCTATATCTCGCTTATTTCTCAACATATCTTTATAAAACTTGGTAAATTGCTTCTTCTAGTTCAGATCTACTAAATATTGAATTAAAACCACCCAGTTTTAATATACCTGTAGCAGCAAACCTCCATACTCATTCCCCATGTTATTCTTATGGAGCTTACAAAAACATGTCAAATCTCGCTATGTTGGATCGAAATATGTTGTTTTGCACTTGAAATTCGCTGAGTATGCAGGTCTGCTGCAACGGGGGTATTTTATGGTTCTTTACGTTTTATACACTCTATTATTTTATTTTGATCACATTTAGTTCACTTTATGTGCTCAAATAATCCGCCAGTGGCATTTGTATGAAGTTATGCTCTCTCTATCAAATTCCCGAGCACGTGTTGCTAGCTACCTCTTTGCATTACATTTGTTTCGTTTGTTTTGGGGCACTGAATATGCTGTGACTTGTTTTTTTAGGCCTTAATTTGTATGTATCCCCAAAGAAAATAAAAATATAGTGGCGTCAAATCAGGGATATTGGGGGGAAATAATCCTTCACCGATAAAATCAAATTTTGGGTTGTGTTTTTCATTTGTGTGTCTTTAAGCACGATAACTCGCGTAAAAATTGTCTGATCTGAATGACATTTGCCACAGACATGTAAAGTAGTATTATTCTACAAAAACAATTCACGATATATTCAGCACCTCAAAACAAACATAACAAATTTAATGCAAGAAATTCAAAGAGGTACCTTGCAACACATGTTCGGGAATTTGATGGAGAGAGCATAACTTTATACAAATGCCAATGACGGACTGTTTGAGCAAATAATGTAACTTAAATGTGATCAAACTTAAATAATAGGTTGTATAAAATGTAAAGAGCAATAAAACAATCCTCATTACAATTTCATATGTGCATTATTAAATCTTAAAAATGGGTTGCGTTTAAAAAAAACACCCTATATAATGTAAATTATTATTGATACGTATTCTCTCTAATAAAAGTTACTTTTTATTTTCCTGATTGCGTCTTATCTCAGCTTACCCTCGTATAATGAAGTAATGTTGAATATACCGTAGGAAATTAAAGGCTTAAGAACATTACAATATCTCCTGATCCATTAAGAAAACTTATCGAGCTTATCGGATTTATTTGTTTATTCGCTCACAGACATTATCTATGTTGAATAGATTAACTGTAATAGGTAACGGTAATTATAACATGAATTAATGCGTACAGTAGCTTTGAGCATTATGGAAAACAAAGTGGTTCAGTAGAACTAAACGTGACTAAAAAATATCGATCGTTTTTGCCATTCGTTAACAGGTGTCCATTTTTATGAATGATTGTAGCTCTTAATTGTAATTAGGTTTGCAGCTAAAGTTGGTACATTAAATCAGATTTCAAATGGGAAATCAAATTATATGTCTATAAAAAATCACATTTTGCAATTTCTATAGATGGGTTGGATTTAAATTACATATAATATATTTTATTATTATTAATGTGATAATGTGATATATGATATATGATAAGTAATTGATCGCTTACGTAAATTAAAATCCCCCAACTTTAAAAGACAATTTATAACGTATATTAGCGTAATAGCCTAAAAATAACTCGTCACAGGTCTATTAACGAGTTAACTGCTGTTATGAGCAGAAAACGTTGTACACAAAATCTCTTAATCTACAAAACCTAAATCATCATTGTAATCTTCATTATAAATAATATAAAATATTGATTGCGAAAAAGGGAGGTATTGATGTTAAGCAAAGTTACTATTCAGCGCTCCCTGCAGTGGTGGTATTATAACCTACAATATTTCCTACGGCGTAAATGTGTTTATTTACGATGCGATCACCTGTGACAAATATCCAACTCCACCCTTCCCATCTGCACCCGTCACCAGAACCCCTCTGTAGCCCTGACTCCTCGCCCGAGTCCGAGAGTGGTGTTTACAAGCGGGTGACTCAACCTCCGACTCGCAACGACCTCTCAAGGCCGCCTGGCAGGCAGAGGGGGGCTCCGCCGCCTCCGGTGCCTACAGTCAGTGCTGTGACGGCCGACGGGGCGGAGCACCATGGAGCGGTGTATACGCATGGGGGAGTACACGCTCAAGTTCGAGGAGTTCGAGCTGGGCGAGGCCTACGAGCGACGGGCCCTCCAGGAGCTGCGGGAGACTCCGGAGCGACGGGCGGAGGCTCTGGAGAAGCTAAGGGACTTGCTGAGGAGTAAGTGGACATTTTATATGTATTTTTTATTTTGAAGGGTCATAAAATTTAATTTTATACTTTAAAAATAGTTATGTTTATACGTACAAAAATCTGTTCTCGTCTGAGGATTTTTTTAAATATGGGAATCGATTTGAGCTGGGCACAAGACTGGGAAAATCCGGTTTCCGGCTTACAACCCTTCAAATTACCCATGTTATCGTTGTAGACATTTTTACCCAAACAGCGGATTTAATATATATTATGGTTGTTTTTGTTTCATCCGAGCTCGATTCCTGGGACTAAAATAGATTTAAATAGATTGGAGACTATTTTTGCAGGAAATTAGTCGTTTCACTAAAGGAAAAGTTTGATTCTGTTCATTATTTTATTAAAACTAAGTCAAATTTAAATATTTATTTATTATGCTGTAAAATGCGAATGCGAAATCCAACATGGTTACAATAATGTAAATAAAACGGAAATATTTATACCTTCATTGAACATTATCAAGAAACAAAATTAATACATGAGAAAATACTGTGTCAAATAAATTGTATCAATAAAATTATTTCAGTCTGCAGGATTTGCCTGCATCAATAAGAATACGACTTTCAACAAGAGAGGCGCTGCATTGTTGGTGTCGAATAAAACCTCCAAACGAGCAATTACGCCCATAAAGCATTTTTGTAGCATTTTTGTTTTAGATATGAATGCAATTTACTATTTCAAGATGAATTTTGCCATGTGAAACGATTTTCCACAGTTAAAAAAATCATAGCGTCAAATATAATAAGTTTGAAATTAATATAAAAAATTATCTTTTTGACTTCAAAGAAAAGTGGCCTTTGATCCTTTCCATGTTAAATATTGAAATAATCTTGCCGATCCTGACTAAAATGAATTAACAAAAAAACTGTCACATTTATTGTTCTTTTCTTTATAAAATTGTATTTTCTCTTAAGGATAGCTAGCTACCTGCTTTCTTGTCTCGATGTTAAAGTAAACCCTACTTTATTTATGTGCTTGTTATCTTTTATGTTCACTCACTGAGTATAGTTAAAGGCAAAATAAAACCATTTTATGAACATTCAAGAGGTTACCATAAAGGACAAAGTATTAAATATTTCAACTGCTACATCGTTCATTAAGAGGCCATTCGCATGCAGAGCTTGAATCTCGGCTATAAAGAGTTAATTTCTTCATAAATCTTGATTACATAGTTTAAACATTGTACATCAGACTTGCTCGAAGCTCTTGCAATCAAAGTTTATTGCAACTTTTTTTAATATTTTTGCGAGATGCCTTGAGATACATTTCGTTAACATAAACCGAATATTTTTAAAATTGGTTTAATCTATTTAGGCTCTATATTTAATCATAATACAGTTATTTTAATGATGGGTTCTAGGATTCATATTATATATCCGATATACAAAGAAATATCAGATATTTTTTCGTGTATTAAATTAACCAATCGAAGAACTCACCTCCCCTCGCAAATTTATTAACATTTACTCGAAATAAAGTTTATAGTTACTATAAATAAACCCTCTTTATTGAGCTTGCTAAATAAATCTATCTGAACTAAGACCATGTCTAACTTGGGTTATTCAGTATTTAACTGGAAGTGGTGACAATAACTGTCACTTCTCCTCAGCGATAAGGACGCACTGTTGGTTTATCTCGTTGAACTAATCTTAGCTTGTCACTCAGTCATTACTATGTTAAATATAACTTAAATGGGACAGAAATGACACAACCTCACATTTTATCAATAAGGAACTATAATTATCCCAGTGTGTAATAAAGACAGAGTATTCAATTACAGCATGAGATATATTAGCCTGTGCGAAGGCTAAGGTAAAAATAAAAATATTGAATATTAAGGTAAACTTATGAGAAAAAAAAGAAAATAATCTAAAACTTTTAGAAAACCCAATCATATAAATAATGAAAGAGATTGAAAACTTAAATTCGTAATCTAATCAGTTTGTTGAGGATGGCAAGGCAGTGGACCTGTCACTACGATTTCAATATAAACCACAATGGTGAAAATTTAAAAATATAATTTTATAGTTCGCTAGTTATTTCATCTCACACTTTGCAAAGATCAACTCATTACACAAACATATTCCTACCATAAATCTCCCGTCATTAATTTTCCTCGTAGCCTACTTTGGTTCTAAAATATGTTCTATTAATAGGTATGCTATGTATCGTTTTACCATTGCACGTACAACGAAAACTTAATTCGTTTTATCACTAATGTGGAATCCCTAGTTGGTTTATTCAATTTTAAAAACACAATTTAGCATAGTAAGAAAACTATAATTTGAGGAAACATTTTACGAATGCTCTAAAAATAGAGTTGTTTTGAAAATAGTTTAAAGTTCAATAGGTCACGAACGAGGTGTTCTGTGTAATCAAAACCAAGTTTTAATAAAAATCTAAGGCAAGTGTTGTACACTTTTGTGTGATTTGTCAAGCCGAAATAGTGCGGTAAAGTTTCTCGCTCTAAAATCTTGTGTTTGTGTATGCAAAGACACAAATTGTGCACAAACAAACATAAAGTTCTTTTAAAACCTTCATTTATTGAGATTTGGGGGAGTTTTTTCAACAAAACATTAGGTACAGCTACATAACATTTCAGTATCGAAGAAAGAATCTTCTTCAACAAACTGTCAAAATCTTGTACATTCAGATTTATCTATACAGGTATTCAGAATCTATTTGGTACTAAATTTCCTATAATTTCATTTGAAATTACACTCAATCATTAGACTTAATCGTTTTTGATACTCACACATAATGGATTACGTATTTTTTTCTAAAACATTTTTTGGTGAGGTCTATATTATAACTGTATGGTATTTAATCCGATAAAAATGCGTTTAACATAATAATTAGAATTTCAATATTCTCAGTCAAAACATTATCATTGAACCGTAAACTCATGCACTGGAAAAAGCAAGTGAGAATTATTATTTTAGGAGAAAAAAAACAAAAGGTTAGATCAAAATGTGTTACATAAAAAGGACGCAACAACCAACCTAATAGGATAATGGGAACACGGCCTTTTGACTAGCCATTTTTTGAGTATATTTAATTTTCGATCGCTAATTAATTATATCGCTTTTGATACAAGGTGCCTTTTGGATAGGAAAATAAACGGGGTTGAATTTTTTTGTTAACTTTCAGTTTTATCATCATTTTGGGTTCAGCAATCCTCAGACAAAAATAAAAACATCTGAAATTGGGATTTCTTGCGATTGAAGTCTTTGTTTTTAGAGTTTTATCGCAATGAGAGAGTGGTTTCCGATTGGTCGTAATACACAAAAACTAATTTACTTATTTGCCTATTCATATTTTCGGTCTGCCTGATGTTATTTTTACAATAGTATATCATTATCTCAGGTCTTTCCCTGTTTTCTGTAATGATAGGTTGTTAGAACAATCAACTATAACTAGCTTTTAATTGTCTAGAAATTGAAAGTAGGTATTTTCTAAGATATACATTCTAATTCCACATAGGGAAAACTAAGGCTTAATAATAAAACTTTAGATAGGTTAAGCTGTTTTTCGTAGGAAAGGACATTTAGACTAATTCAATCTCAACTGTAGTGATGTATCTTAATGCAAGGGGAGTCCCATATCAAATCTTGTTAAATGTTATCAAGTCATGTTGTAAATTAAGGACAATTATCTCGAAACCTAATACATTAATTTGGACGTACTAATGGGCTGATTATTACGACGCAAATTAAAAATAGACATCGTAGTCACATGGTTAAGGTATTAAAATGTTTGCTGGTTCTGGTGCAGTGGATAAATCCAAAAGTGGTTTCACGGGGATGGGGAACACTTTGTATACTGTATTTGATTGATTCACAACTTCTAAAATGGCCACTATTTGCGTTATTTGATAACTTTTTACTGCAGCTTTATCACTAATACTGTATCGCACGCTCCAGATGACGCTTTTTTGCATGTGTAGTTCCCAGTTCACTGTGTCTGTGTCAAGGTCTTACACTTTCTTCTCCCATGACTCCTTTTGGAAACGTTTTGTTTTCATTTGAATGAAACAAAATTAAACAAATTTTAGTTTTGTAGATCTGTTTAATGTGGGAAATAATATTTAACTAAAAAAACACACATTGTTTATAAAGTTAGTAAAGATATTTGAAGGCACAAGTTCATTTGCGATTGCAATAACGAGATTTAAATTATTACTTCATGAACACGTTGGTATTAAAATAACCACATTATTGCCTTTTTGGCCGGGAGCTGTCTCGTATGTGTTTACACCTAGTCTCGGGGACAATACGGCCCTTATTGGTGGTAAATAGCGCAATATTTTGTTTATACAGTTTTGTGTAGTTATGTAAATGAAAAATACAGTGAGCCATTCATTACCTATAAAGTTGAAGGATATTTACTAAAAAAATAAGAGGCAAATCCGTTATTATAAGCATTGATGCCCTTAAGCATTTGCCCATTCAACAAATAATACCTTCCTGAATCACTTATTTGATTACAAGATATTTTTCTTAATGTAAAAGGTTTGACCTTTCATTTACATATGTCGGTTAATTTATATTACGCAATAGTTGCTGTTGATAAATAATCAGAACATGCGGCGATTTGAATTACTAAGTCATCTAAGAACATCTAAGAAGATCTATATCAAAGAAAATAAGGAGAATTCGAGCCATACTCGCATGTTTAAATAAACTACTGTGGTTAAGGATATACGTATACATTTCCCTTAATTGCTAAAACCTCTTTGAAAAACATGCAATCATGTTTATGGCTTTACGCTTTAGAGCGATCATAACAGTCAATTAACATTGATTCTGCAATTCATTACCTTGTTACCTTAATTGCAAATCCTGAAGCATTTGGCTTTCGAAGAGGGCCGGCAGGTTTGTTCAGTTAACTCTCTGACACTCCCCCTTGGTAAACTTCCTTTATTGTCGTCATTTAGCCTCTTTTACTAGTTGCTTCACTTTATTCATGTTTGGATTTTGAGAGAACGTATTTATTTTTATTACATGCATGCATGATTCATTTGGGATGAATTTATCACATCCACTAACAACAGTTGACTTTGAGAGCACAAACTTGTACTTTTCCTCATAGTTATACAGGGTGCCCAACTTAACTGTGGCACCACAGACACCTCAGAAACTGTAAGATTTAGAGACAACTTTAAATGGTTTAAATGGGGAGGTTCACATACTTTTTAAGACAGTCAAATATATGAACTGTGCGGCTTTCTTTTTCTTGTAAATGGCTGCCATTTTCCAATATGGTCGGAAACTTGGATTTTTCTTATGGAACAAATCTCACATCTCCTTAACCATTGGGTTTAGGAAAAAATGCCAAAACATAAAAAGTTCTTGAAATTAAGTTTAAAATCCAAATACGCCATTAAATAGATGGTGTTCTATGAGATAAATCAAAGTTGTCTACCATATTGCGAAACGAAATACATTTTTCACTTAAAAAAAAAAAATATGTGAAATTCCCTATTTAAACCATTTAAAGTTTTCTCTAAATCTAATAGTTCCTGAGATGCGAATGGTGGCACAGTTAAGTAGGACACTCTGTATATGCAACAAGTGCTTTGGGAAGGATCCGTCTACAATTGCACTATTTGAACATATAATTTAAGTAAAATTTCTATTTTGCTATTAGAGGACATTTTCAGAAGTCAAATGGCGAAGCATTTGATCAATACGAATAAGTTTAAATTTACATGCTCCACGAAAAACACACCATGTTAGTCAAAGGACGTGGGACACTTACTTCAGCTTTATTAAACTTTGCACCGTAGTGAAATGAAGCTTTTAATGAAATAAAGCTTTTACACCACCGTTAAATCTATTTGTCTTTGACTTTGATCCAGTCATTCACCCTGTAAAGACAACAATTAGACACTTTCAAAACAATGTTCAACTAAAAACTCAAACAAAAGCTAATAGCCCCATAAAAGTCTCTTAAACGTCTACATGTAATTTAACCGACGAAGCCGTGTCAAGAATGAATGCCCATAGGCCGGGACAACATGACAACAATGACATGAACAGTCATTGTATTCCATCACGAGCTGAGGTCACGTTACTTATCACAACTTCCGGCCTGGAGATCAGCTGATTCCGGTGGGCGGCACAAGCAGCTGATTGCGTTATGTGTCGCAGCTGTTAAATATCCATATGTCCGAGGAAATGACCCAGATTTGTTGGCGAGACGGATTGCGTAGTGAGCTTCACTCCGCTTTCGCTGTATGAAATTGAGAATCGTCATTGGTATTTACCTGATTTCTCGTTTTTAATATAGATATTAACTAACAATAGTTTTATGACGTATTCTATGATAATCTGGTAACTTGTTATGACAGATTGGTAGCAAACATTAAAGTCAACGTTTTATATTAATATTGAAAATATCGTAACTTTCGATATAAAAAAATTTATTTGTATTGCATATTGCATTTTTATAAGTATGTAGGCTAAGATTCGTGGTCATAAATGTAATTTAATTTATAGAAAAATAAATAATAACTAAATAAATGTATACATTATTTATAAATAAAAAGATTTAAAAATAATATCCTACTAAAATTATTAATTATTTAATCATCTGTATTTATTAATAATTTATTTAATTATGTTTTAGTATGTGGAGTTACTAGCGCATCACAGATCTAAGAAAATCTGAAATGGTTTTTTATATGCTACGATTAGCGGCTTTACACATTGACATTAACAATATATAGCTCTCCCCCAAAAATAACAAAAAACCAAGGATTAAAAAAATTACTAATTTGAGTTTATTAATAGGAACAGTTGTGACTATTATTATTAATATTACTTTTTTACAGTCAGTAGTAACAATATTATTAATATTACTTTTTCTACAGTCAATAGTAACAATATTATTCAAGACCTCACCTCCTGATCCAAAATAAAGTGGTGCGTACCTAGTAAAAAATCAAATAAAAGCTGAAAACAGTTAATTGATTTGTCAAAATGGCTAAAAACCAACCCAAATTTATAGAATATGGCTAAGAGAATAACACGCCAAACATTAAGATTATGCTGAATCACAGTTTGGCTAAATGTAAAATATTTGCTGATTTAATTTGTTTACCGTGTACTGCAAAAACCTCCTGATGGGTTTTTGTTCCTAAAACAGGATGTCAGCAAATTAAGGAAAAGTGAAGTTTACAATTTTTTTCACTTGAAAGAATAGGGGAGAGAGCCTGACTCGCAAATCTTCCTCAAATACTACATTCGTCGACTAATATTTCTAAAACCAAAATTATGTACACACTTTTTTCCCGCTCCATATACAACCGGAGAATGTATACTTTGGAAAGTATAATCCGAATCAAATGACGTGGCCCACGGTAATCAACATTAGACTTATGGACAGACCGGGCCACGTAATTTGTCGCGTTATATATCTGAATGTTGTCGGAGAATGCGGGCGATACCATCAAGGCTGGAGGCCTCAGCAGGCGTTATCAGCCAGTTAACCGTTCAAACGGCCTGAATATGCTGCTGAAATGGCGTTTAACCGGGCCTGTTGCACAACGGACAAGTCCGGGCGATCAAATATAGCGCGGTGTGAAACATTTAAAAATGGCACTCTGGAAGGAAAGTCCTTTTTACAAGGGAGGGACTTAATATTACTACTTAATGATTTACAGTAAAATGCAGCCTATGCTGTCCAAACAATGTTTCTGTGGTACCGGTTTCGAGTCAGTGACAACTCATCTTCAGCCACTATAACTCGTTATTTTCACACTTCTGTGGTCGTCAAAATCTCAAACATATAGTACATTCGACACTGAACAGTCAGATACATATCACTTACATTAAAATTAAACATAAAACACGCCAATACATATACGTGTGCACACTTCTCGTGCGATTCGCACCTATCTGCATTTTACAATAATATAGTATTACATTTAGTAAAAAGTAAGTACTATATTATTTGTGTCCAGTAAATCCTTATTATGTATATAATTTTTATCTTTATGCACAAAATCAGCTACTTTTCGTTCTAAAAAAAGACCACAAAATCGCTTTTTTTGTACTTGTACAAAATAGTCAGCTGTAATTCTTCTGCGCTAACCTCAAACTGTTATCATGTCATTCTTTAATGTGAGCTGAAATCGATTTAAAAGGTTAAAAGTATTAATATTACTTTTTCTACAGTCAATAGTAACGATATTTATTATTCAAGACCTCACCTCCTGATCCAGAATAAAGTGGTGCCTACCTAGTAAAAAAAAGTGTTGATTGTAAATGAGAGAGTGGAAAGGGTCATGTACAGAGAATTCCACTTCTTTACTTCTTTTAGGTATCTAAAAAAAGTGTGTTCACTGGGTTGTCAAGTATGCACCAGGTACAATCTCCGACTATGACGTCATCAATATGAGCGAACTAGCAATTACAAAATACATATATTTCACATTAAATTTATTTCTCGGATCGTACGAGTTTTTTTCGTGTGAAAGATCATTTATTATGTTGAATTTGGTATGTTTAGACATTGTTTTTTATATAATGTACTTTTTTAACAAATCGAAAAAACTTTTTAAGTAACCTGTTTTTCAAACCTCAGATATTACTTTTTAACTGAAAAATAAATAATAAAATAACGACTATTAGAGAGCAATTTGTAGAGCGATTCACAAAAAGAATAAAAATCTAACTCTAGGAACAGAAAAACGATTGAGACCTATACTACCATGGTCTGACAACCATATCCGTAGGCAGGAGCATGGAATGAAAAATTAATTTTGGAAGTGGCCACACTACTTCCACCATGAAGATGATAATCAACTAACAACTAATATAGTAAAAATCTACCTTCAGATTCCGGGGTCAGCCCTACCCCCCTTATTGCCTGTTAAGATTTTTCACGGAGAATTTTCTCATACTATATCGCACGGGAGCAAGTGGACAACAGAGTTGGTTAACAATACCTTTTGCAGCGTTTCAGTTCAACTCGGTATGAATAATTAATTCAAGAAATTCGAACTAACTAAAGGGAATAACTAAACTAACGGTTTATTTATAAAAAATAACCTTCTCTAACCAACCAATTCCTTTAACTAATCATACCTTAGGTGTTCCAACTATTGAATTTTTCTCTGTGTGAATTGTTAAGTAACCCGAACATTACTTTCATTTTGATGACAAAGTAGACTAAATTAACAACTGGAGTTTATGTCTGTTCAAAGTAAAACACAAAATAGTCTTGAATGAGTCGTCTCATTTAGTCCTTTAATTAAATATATTTAGATGAATTATTTATACGTATATTACGTATATTTATATATGTAAATAATTTATTATAAAAACAGTAAGCCTAAACTAAACTTATCTTTCATATTCCCTATGGTTCCATTTTCTTAATATACCTGGGCCACGTGTTTTGCAAAGTTAGTTACGTGTGGTGTGATGCCATGAATATTAATTTATTAATGAGAATCGCGTGAACAGTGTTACATTTAGATATTACTAAGCGGAAATTTGTCAACATTGACTAAATTCAACTGCGAATTGAGTTTCGAATAGATAGATTGCTAAAAGAAAACTAACTATTGTTTTTGATTCTAAAATAAAGGCATATTTATTTTATTGTTAATAATTTTGTATGTTAAAAGCTTAGAAATTTTTGGAGTTACAATCGGCATGCCATCACGTTTTCCGTACTTTTTCTAGTTGTGAACTACCATTTTCAGTACTATTGCATTTAGGTATTTATTTGTTTCTATTATTTGTAATGAATTTAACATTCCAACCATCCCTCGATTCCTCACAAGTCATTTACCCCGACAGCCTAAATGCTTAAACATTTAACAGCTAGGTGGTCTTGTATGAGTATGCATCCATAAATCTGTTATCCCACTTGCATATATTTATAATTCAAATGAGTTTTGCAAGGGTCAGAGCGAGTCGCCTGGTCGGTTGTGTAACCGCTGTATGTGATCCATTTGCGCTGCCTCTGGTAAAACGTTGACCCACTCGATTTCCAGTTTAACACGTTCAATTAAATGATTTAATGAATTAAACTAACTATCTAACCGTCTTAGCTTTTTCGGAGAAAGTAAAATTTTTCCACTGATTGACGTGAAAGACCTGATTGCCAAAAACGTTTTTGAGGTTGACCCTCTCAAGTGCAAGAACCCTTTTTGAACTCGTGTTTTGAAATCGATCCTCCATAATCCCTTGATCCGATACCGAATGTGTTGTTTGTTAAGCCTGAAAATTCACTCGTGTATTGAAAATCTAGAAAAATTTTGATTTTTGTTCCACAGGTTCCCGTCTTTCTAACACAATCTGTTGAAAATTCCTTTATTTTTCAGTATATTTTTACGGTACTTTGACAGTTTCTCTCAAAGTTATTTTTTTAGCAACATTTGTTTTGTATGTGAATTCTTTAACTGTATATGCGAAGTTCGATCTCATTTTTAAACAAACAGATTAATTTTATTTAAAAACTAGCAGTTTATTCGATTTATATAGAGTGCAGATTTTATGACGCTTTTGTTTTTTAACTTTTGCGGCCAATAAATTGTATAAAAATATTTGATTTTACGCAGTATTTCGGTGCATGAAACAAATACACCCTGGTGAGTTTAAAATTTAAAACTCACATTTGTGGTGATTTTTTAACAAATTCGTTTAAGAGTTTTTAGGCATATTGACAGAGTGATCCTCAAGTTAATGTCGTAATATGCAAACACACTTACTCAATCTCTGGATAGACCATTCGCGATAACTACTGCACCACAAACGAGAGCGGCCCAGTCACTCGGCAACACCCGTGATCTTTGACATTACTTCCCTTCTCAGTACTCTAGGACGCTAGCTGCAGTTTTTGTCATCCGATCGTAATTCCGATAGAAAGTAGGCCAGTGCATTGGTCTAGTATCTAGCGGTCTAGCCGGGAATGTGGTAGGCGCTCCCTGCAGTCATTGCGTTTCTGGGACGAAGTATATGGAGGTGGGCAACTTGCTAGCCAGCCGACGGTTTTCGCAAGATAGTGAACGTTGGTAAACAAAATTGACACACTTTCACACTTGAAACAAATTACTTTTTTTACCAGCTTAGAGCATGAAGTAAGATTGATATAACATTCTTTTGTGGAATAGGACTTACCTGTGAATACAGTAATTTTGTCCTTAAACGCCAATGGCGCTTTTTATCGTTTTTATTGGGAGCGATACAAATACGGGTCTTGTTAATCATCCAACATATGGTGGAGGAGCGCTACGAGAAGTTTCTTCTGTAACAGTAACTATAATAGAGCATCATTCCCTATTTACTAGGTTGAATTAATATTACATGGTGAAAACCCAAAGAAGTCATGGTTCTTTGTAAAGTTTTAAACTTTTTACTAGACAGTAGACATCTCTATATATTTTTTTAACTGTATTAGCCTAAGTGACATTACCTCAATAAATCCCTCCACCCCATTCACCCTAAATCCTGGCAAGCAATATTTTTATAATTGATTCAATTCACTATACGGCTGCCAGTGCTAGTTTGTTCTCCACACCAAGTTTTACCTACAACCGGTAGTTAAAGCGAAGAAAAAACATCAAAATTTATTCATTAAAAAAACAACCTTCAAATAAGAGTGAACGTTATTTGGTTTGTTTGTCACTTTTGATGATCGCTTTATAAACGACTTCACATACATGTTATACATAATCCAAAATGTAGGCCTAATCTAATACGGAATTTCGGTGCAAAAACCCGTCACCAACTACGCGATAAACTTTTACGGAATAAATACAAATAGACTACATGTAATAGTTTTTCAATTTCAGCATTCAATTACTTGATTACAAACAGTATGTTTTTTACTTATGAGAAGAACACGAGAATGCTATTTTCTGTAAAAAACCCTAAACGTTTCGTTCAGTTGCCATCTTCAAACAGTTTCGCAATCGCAAATAAATATTACGCCATCCCAACGGGGACTTCGGCGACGGAATGGCACCTGCCTCGACTTTCTGGTATCTTGGATGCCCGTTTAGTCGGAGCCAGTTATTATGTAACAAGCGTTTGTGGACAAACCAGTTGCCGGTGGCTACAACGGTTTCGACTGCAAAAACTAGGTTACTCTGTTCAAGTTCAATGGTGAACGATTTTTTTGTTTTAATTTTTGGTGTTTTTTTGTGACAAGTGCTGACCTGGATTTAATGTTAAGGTTTAATTTAAAACTAAAATATGTGTGTTAGAATTGTTGGGATATTGAATTTATGTCAGCTTGACTTTAAATACTAGTAGACACACGCTGGTCAGCAGCTTCAAGATTTGTTCAAACTGCAGATAAAGCAATATTTATTATAATCAGCTGCTCCTTGAAATTTCTGTTTCCATGTTAACTCTTATGGACAAATTCGCAACTTTAACGGTGTCTAGAGGTCTTAGTTGCAGTCCAACCTTTATACATTTTATTTCCTGCAAAGCTTCACGCCGAGCTCTTTCCAACGATTTTTCTAATTATTAAAATCGGTTCAGAGCTGTAGGAGGAGTCTTGATCACAAAATAACCCCTAGCGTATTAAGTAAGTATAGATTCAATCAGTTAAAATTTATACAAACAATTTCCAATAACTAAAGAAAGAACACAAAATAAATCTAACAAGTCAAGTATTCTTCCAGCAAATCGTCTTTGGCGCAGATGCGATCGAAAATTACGTTTCATGAAATTCATATATTGGAATCCATATATTTTCTCTCAATTCGATCGACTGTCTTCACAAGTCCTGTCGATTTATAGAAGAGAAGTATCTATCAGTTGAGTTTTTTAAGTACTAATATGGATTAGATAAGTCTTCATAAACCGGTTATTATCCAACGAAATTCACATACCTTTGACCTCTGAATTGTCATTTCCGATCCTTTCACCAACCTCGCGACCTCTCGATGAGAAAAAAGCTTTTAGCCAGAATTTTATTAATTTAGATTCAATACGTTTGCGTTCCTTTAACGCACTGATAGCCCACGTGGGTTTAAAAAGTTAACTTGAGTTTTACATCATCACTTTGCTGACAGGTTTGTTCTACATTCTGTGCTATTTAATATCAACGCTATTTGGTTGCTGTGCTATTTAAAATCACCTATTTGTGTTACGAGAGGAAAGATGAGAAATCCTATCCTAGATTTTCGGTCTCTAGAACTCTCGACTCATTTTTAGAGACTACACCGGTCATTTCACACAAGCCTACTTACCGTTGGAACGGTATTTGGTAGGCAGGAAAGAGAGAATCCTCTGATCACTTTAAACTAATAGTTTAGCAATGCTATTCAAAACAATTCTAAGGTTAAATTAAAGTGGACCATTAGTGCAGGCTAATAATGAGTAGCTTTAAAAACTCACTGAATAAAGTAAAACAAATGTCAGAGGTTGGCATCTATAGACAGATGGCTGGCCACCAGTGTTTATAGAAGATTTTTTTACTTCTCCGTACAAAGTTTTCCTTGAAGAAATGTCTGAGAAGGGAAAGGTTCGAATATTACAATTTGAGTTCGCCTGCCAAACAAAAATCACATTTGGCTATGATCTTCCTAATCTCTTCTTACGTAATTGACTACATATCTTGAATAAACCTAGGGAATAAAAACCCAAATCTAACCACGAAATCTTCCAACCACTTACCATCTCAGACCATCCTGCCCAAATGGCAAAACGAGTTAGGCAAACATCAATCTAGTAGCAGAAGCAGATTCAATCATGCTCGGCCTGATTCGTTATCTCGATCGGCCGTTCGGATCGAGAATGTCTAATGGTTTTCGCAGATTGGGCAGGGAATGTTGCGCAATATAATTACAGTGTCCGACGGACGCGCGGACGCTGGACTGGGATATTTATGCGCAAGAACGTTCAGCGCGCTCGCATTGCCTCACAGGCCCTGAGGACCTCAGGTGGTGTCAAGTTTTAATTTATCACTGGACCTGTTTATAGCCCAAGAGTGAAGATTTAATTTACGACTACTACTAATGGCTCTGAACTTTAGTTTTTACCATGGGAATTAAAACCGAGTGCGTTTATCACAACTCTGTCTGTCCTGATCCTTCGAGAATTGTGGCCTCAGCGTATTTATTCAGTAACATTTTGGGTTATAGTGACTTCGAATACTTATGAGTTGAAAGACTCCGAATATTTTCATTGCTTCCATGCTGGTCAATTTAAAATAGTCAGATTGTGTCATCTTTGTTTATTTACTGTAATTTTTCTGAATAACGAGTTATCTATATATATAAAGGAGAAGGGGTTTTCTATCGGACAGCAAATCTCCAAAACTATAAGACCTAAAGAGTTGAAATTTGGCACATGTGTTCCCCTTGGGTCTTAGATGCACACTAAGAAACGGTTTTATAAAATTTCCAAAGGGTTTCGCCCTATTGTACTTCAAAGTTTTAATGTTAAATTATAGGGAAGGATATGAGGTTGTCATGGCAACCCTAAAAATTATGACAAATTAAATCCTAAAAAAAGACAGAGGAAGTTTTTATGTTTTTCCGCGGGTGAAACCGTGTTGATCAGCTAGTTTACTATATGTTTAATAGTTTAAATCTTATCCTTATGGCATTTTAGTTTCACTTGTTACTACTATAGCTCGAACATCAAAGCTGCATAAAAGCACTGTGTGACATATTAAAAAAAAAAATTAAAAACCTTTTGAACTTTTTTGTTAAATTCCTTAACACAAAAATAAGACAAAATTCCTTAAGAGTGACTGCATACAGATAATAAATGTCAACTAAAAGAGGACTATATGGTGAATATGCCCTTCTACTTGATATACTTCTAAACGATATTTTTAATACATTATTTAGCATTGTACTAAAATATTTTGCAAAAAGGGTTTTTAACTGTCTAAACCTCTTTAAACACTCTATGGCATAACAAAAATACATCAAGTATTAGTAAAAATATTGTTTTCTATTTTTACCATTATAAATATTTACTCAATTCATTCTTTTATTCATCATAATACACTAACAAAAGACATTGATTCGACCCTGTCGATTCAAACACCATAATTATGCCATATTTACACTCAGCACCAGAGGTAGTTCAGTTGTGCAGAGTCATGCTGATATTATTTCCTCCTTATACGGATCACCGTAACTGCAGCGGCCTCCTTCCAACCCAGACCCAGACCTTGGTTGTCAGCAAGGTCAAGTTGAATAATGACGATGAATTCTAGATTTGACAGGTCACCAGTGCCGGCTGACAACACGGTTTTGTAATTGAGCGGTTTGGTTGATCTGCAATCACGATCTAATGGGATCGAAAAAAGAACGAGATAAAAAGATTTACCTTTCAACGAGACAGTTTGCCCTTAATTTTGTTCAACTAGATCTAATACTGTTATTTCATAAGCCTTAGCCGATTTGTACATCCATACAGAGCCAAGAAAAAGTAGTTCAGTGCTGTCCCAATACGGTTCACAGTTCCAACGGCCTTCCACACAGACCCTGACCTTGGCAGTCAACAATGTCAAGTTTGCTCGAATGATGAGTTTGACAGGTCACTAGCGCCTGCTGCTGACAACTCTGTTCGATTGTTGCGCGGTTTGTTAGCTCTGGAATCACGATATTATAGAATTGGAAAGACAAAAGAGATAAAATGTTTGAGTTTTCCACTAGCCCGTTTGTCCTTTATTTTGTTCATATACAGGGTGTCTGTAAAGTCCGTCACCAAACGCCATAACTTTGTTTATTGGGTCAAAATAAGCAAAAAAGTTCCTGTGAAGGTATGTCCTAAAATGCATATTTACCCAGATATCCGCCATTTTGTATTTTTCACAAAATATTTTTTATCTCCGAAGTTTGTGAATCAATTTTTTTGAAACTTTGTATGTACCTATAACTAGTCAAGGTTAGTTTATGGAAAAATAATCAGCATGATCGAATAGTAAATTTCAAAATGGCGGCCGTTTGAAACCTTTAATTTGAAATATCAGAAAAACGTTACGTAGTATAAAAAAGTATGAACAATTAAAATTTTTATAAAATTTAATTTTCTGTCTATTGACACCACAATTATGAAAATCGGTTAATAAATAACTGAGTTATGGTCAAATTTATCTACTGAGGCAGCGTAATTGACCTGTCAGCGCATGACTCAATGCAACAATGGGCCATTCTCCTTCCAATTTATGCTGCCTCGTTGGATAAATTCGACCATAACTCAGTTATTTATTGACCGATTTTATAATTCTGGTGTCATTAGACTGGAAATTAAATTTTCTAAAAATTTTAATTCTTCATATTTTTTGTACTACGTAACGTTTTTCTGGTATTTCAAATTAAAAATTTTAAGCGGCCGCCATTTTGAAATTTACCATTCGATCATTCTGATTATTTTTTCATAAACTGACCTTGACTAGTTCATAGGTACATACTAAGTTTCAAAAAAATCGATTCACAAACTTCGGAGATAAAAAATATTTTGTGAAAAATACAAAATGGCGGATATCTGGGTAAATATGCATTTTAGGACATACCTTCACGGGAACTTTTTTGCTTATTTTGACCCAATAAACCAATTTATGGAGTTTGGTGGCGGACTTTACAGACACCCTGTAGACATGGTAATGTTATTTTATTAGCCCTAGCCTAGACGATTTGTACTACCATATAAAACCAAGAAAGATTCGTTCAGTGCTGTCCCAATATGGTCCACAGTTGCAACGGCCTCCTCATGATGGAGTAGTCGCCTAATTTTGATCGACTATTGGTCATTTAGTCGACTAGTTGATTGTTTTGGCTACATATCGCAAGGCGATTAGTTTGACTAGTCGATATTTTAATCGTTTTAACCGACTAGTCGGTAACTTAACCGACTAGAGATTGTTACTTGATTTCGCTGGTTTGATTGCCCTACTTTGATACAATTAACTAGGCCTAGTCGATATTTGATTCAGTGACTAAGGTTAGTGTGAGCGACTAGACTATTTGTTGTTTGAAACCAATCGATTACTCACTAGTCTATACTGAAAAATGGTGTTGCCATCTCTGCGGCCTCCCGCACGGGCCCTGACCTTGGCAGTAAACAAGGTAGAGGCCGTAGTTGCTGATGACTGGGAGAACTTATGGCAGGTCATCACTCCAGCCGCCCTGCTGACACGAGTCATAGCGCGGGCGATCAGTCAGCTGACACTCAGCTGCTCTCGTGCCACTAATTGTTGTTGAGTGGAAACTTGTAAGCTTGTAATCATGTTGGAGATTCAAAGATTTCCTCTTTGAACATTATTGTGATTTACTTTGGATTTTTATTGCTATTTTATGATAGCAGTATGTTGACACTTTTAAAGTAAATCACTCCACTATTAATTAGTTATACGATCTTGAACAAAACGTTTTCAACTAAAAAATTATGGGTAGGCAATTAAGTTCTTGATGGTTTCATTTTATGCTTCAAGTTTAGCTGAGCATTAGTATAAACAAAATGTAATAAACCTAAATCCTTGTCCCGGAAAACATTTTGTAATTGCCTGCTTTGGATTCTGTACGTTTACTTCAATGGCTCCAAACTAAATGTACTATTGAATATTTCAAACAAGATCCAATTGAAAATTTGTTTGAAAACAAAAATTCACTTATTTAGCACCCGACAATGTGTACGGCATTGTGAACGAAATTTTATTTTGACGATAGCAAGTAATATTTAGTAAGTTTGGAAGTAAGTCTTGTTCTACATTTATCGACCACGAAATTTTTATAGTTTTCCCCGCCACGAAGAATTAAGGGCACAAGTAAAGTAGTGTGGATAATTGCATGAGGTGGCCTATTAACGCTCGATAATACCAATAAATTATCCAACTAGTTTCAACACAATAACCACATTCACTACTGGTTGTAGTCGGATCATTAAATATTAGGAAATCACTGGCTGCAAATTACCTTCCGCCGGCTATCGCATTCTAACGGTATTGCCAGAGTCAAACTACATTAGATTGATGTGATTACCAACGTCAACTAATGCATTTGACGTAGGAAATCACACCACCGACGTACGTTATATTTACTATTCCTTACACTATTGAGATAATTTGTTATTAACAAATTGCAACTATGTACACAACAGTTTAAGTTGATGATTAATTGTCTTCCTTCGAAAGGCCCGTTAATATATGGCGCGTCAAATGGTTCCAGATAAATAAATCAATCAATCACATGAAAGTTCGATGTAAACAGTTGCGAGCGCTCGCTAGCGGTACGATTGCGTCCGAAACACATAACTCTTGAATCATCGCAGTAAATCTCGTGTCGTAATCGCAGTCTGATATATCGTCTCCACGCGGTCTGGCCGGGTATGGAGACGCTCCGTCGTCAGCCGCTCGGGCCGCTGCGCGCACAACACTGGCCGTTTATCTGGGAGCCGACCTAGTTGGAGCTCCTCGGCTGAGGTAGCTCTTCCAGTCAACTCGGTAACCTGAGTTAATTGGTTATCAGTGTTCCTAAATTGGCTGGAAGTTCCAAGATCAAGTTGATCAATTCGTTCATTTGACCGTTTTAAATTAACCGAGGTTAGCCAATTAATTGACTGGGGTTAAAAAGTAGGCGAGAATCGCTCAGCTAAAATCAAGGTATAGTCCGAGACGAATAGCTTGGCCCAGGCGTGCGTACTATTAAGCACAAATCTAAAACTACAACTCGCCTTGTGGATGAACATTGGCAAGTCATTTGACTCGGACTGCCAGTACCGGTTAGGAGTCTCTGATACGGTTGATTTTTACAATAAAAAATCAATACCGTAACGAATTGTACCAGATACTTATAAATAATGTCTTGATCAACGCTTATAATCTTGTAAGCGATAGCTGGCGGATGCGGTGTTCCTAGTGTTGATTAACATCCACTCTAGTGAATACGACGATCATCCATAAAACCTCCCTCATAATTAGACCAGTTCGTAATTGATTGCAAAATTGTGGTTCGGATCCCACGTTATACTGAAGATTCCCCAGTTACTATTGGCTGTTGGACTAAATTAATAGTCCTGTCTAGGAAACATGTCGGCCATGACGGCCTTGGTCAGTAACAAGACTACAAAATCGCGCCACAATCTTCCTACACTCACCTCTCATTCATGCTTAGCTTATAATACCTACATGGGTAGATTACTATTTCGAGAAAAAGTTAAGAATAAATTATTGATTATCTTCGTAACCCGGTCAACCCACGAACAACAGGGTTACCCGGGGGAACTGGGTAGTATTTCCGATAACATGCACACTACTATAGTCTTAACTCTGATGAGTTCCGTAATATCTTTCGTAACTCGTAGTCCGAGGCTCTCTGGTACAACAGTCCCAGTCAAATAACTTGGCAATGTCCATCCACAAGGTTATTTGTAGTTTTAACTTTAAGCCTGATACGGATGTTTGGCCACTTTATTCGTCTCGGACTATAGCTTGATTTTAGCTGAGCGATTCCCGCCTACTTTTTAACCAAAGTCAATTAATTAATTGTCTAACCTCAGTTGATTAGAAAACTCCGGTCAAATGAAACGAATCGATCAACTTGGTTTGGAACTCTCGGCCAATTGGGGATCACTGTTCTACTTGAAAGAATCAGTTTTTAGTTAAAAAAATGTTGTATTCTTTTTTATATAGGTAATACACACTCAGATTTATCTATTAGTCCCCTCATCGTGTTTTTCAGACGAATGTCTTACCTAGATGTCTTTCAGGTCATCTAGTTAAGATTGACCGAATATAGAACGTGGTCCGCACACCCGTGGGCCATAGCGTGGAAACTTCAGATATTCACTTGTTAAACAGTAGCTTGTTACGAGTGGTAACTTTGGTAAACAACAATATTTTGGACTTATAGATGTCCGATATAAAGGATTGTTATTCAGTTCCCTGTGAACTCTAACATTACACAGGTTTTTATTACTGCCGTTTGTTTCTGACCATTATCTGAATTAGTGTCTTCATCAACTCTTACCATTAGTCCCTCATCTCTATAACAATGTAATAGCAACGGACGCCGACAGACACTTTGAACTGCAAACTAAACATTGGATTAACAACAAAAACTCCAAGGATAAAAAACTATTCGCAATCTTTTTATCTTTAATACAATAGCATTTGGATTCACATTTACCACCATTAAATATGACTCCATTTTGAAAGACCTCGATTCCATTCGAAGAAACGATAACACCAAACAACCTCAATAGGCCATTGTAAGATGACGTCATGAATAGTAAATACCAATTGTGTTTGCCGCATACAAAAGACTTGCTGAAAGGCCTTAAGTCTGTTTTGACACGTTACCTTTTCATCGACCAGAATACATGTCCGCTCGGACAAAGCGTCTTTTCGCATGGGATAACAAATGGTCCAGAGATGACTGATGAATCTAGAGGCAGGACCGATCCGTTGAACGGGTCTGCTGAGGTCTAAGGTTAAACTTCAGACCCCGCGGCATCCCTGACGCCACGCTTAGAGTCAGACACTCCTCTTTTCCTCAGACCCCAGAGTCTAACTGCTGGCCGGACTTTCACCTGTTTCTGGCAACCAGGACCGCGTGGTTATATGAAATTATTACTTCATACGTTAATTGCACGGTACGGGATGCGCCTGTTGTTGTTCATGAATTCATTAATTTAGACGTGGTTCGAGCAAGATTGGATTTGTAGTCTTCTTATAAAATAAAATCTTCTTCTTCAGTGTATAAGTTTCAGTGAAATTGCATGAAGTAAATTTTCCCCCTCTGAATGGGAAAAAACTAAATAACTTGTTATCTACTAAAATTGTGCTTTATCATAAGGGAGTGAGAGTCATGTTGGAGCTTGGGTATTAACAAACAAAAGAGGGGTTTTAATGACAACATTCGATGAATTCAAGAAGGAACTAAAAACAGTAATTGTTTTTTCCAGAAAGAAATTTTGTCCAAACTGCTTTCTTTTTATAAATGTCCAAGCTTCGACATCGCGTCACTTCTAACTGAAATTGTAACGGTAACTTTGATAAACTACAATATTTTGGACAGTTGTCCAACTGTCCGATACTAAGGACCATTACTTCAGTTCCCTGTGCAATCTGACATTAGCAGTTTTTATTAATCCCGTTTCTAACCATTGTCAGAACTCTCAGTTAGTGCCTTTATTAATAACCTACGAAATGCGAAATCAGCAGAATCTCTTAAAGCCCCATTGAAGAACAAAGGGGTAGGTCACCATTTCAAGTAATGTATCTAATGTACGTAATGTAAGTGTCGAGGAAGGTCAAATACTGTTTTAAAGGTCGAGTCAAATGACGTGGCCCAGACCGCCAATAACACTAATGTTTTTTAGCATTGGACTTGCGGAGGGCCTGGGTCATGTCATTTGATTTGGAATAGCCACTTTAGTCAGAAGCAGAAGCGTGACGTTTGGCTCCCATTGTTCCAAACGGAGCTGTTCGGCAGCCGTCACGAGCTCTAAAAGATTTTGACGATCGCACAAAGCGTGTGATAAGACGTAACGAAACGTTATTCGTTCCTTGGGTCCGAAGGGGCCTTTAGTGTTCTTCACAGATGAATAGCTAAACTCGGCGTCGTAACATTGCAAGCCTCAAACGTCGAAATTACTTCAAAACTGGATTTTTTTATATGGGGAATCCCCTGACTAACTAATAACGAGGCTCGCAATTGTACAAGTATAACACAGATTGGCGACCCAATACACTTTTAAAGCCCAATTTTTCGGGCGGGTTCAGTTCCGTTAATTTTTACGAGGCAATTTTTGTTCCTCGTTTTCCTGCCCAAAATTGCATTGGCATCAAATAACTTATCGGTTAGATCCGTTCCTTTGGATCTAAATATATTGTAGAAGAGCAATTTGACTTAGATACAATTGCAATATGGGTGGCAAAACCGCCCGAAAACTATCACAAATAAAAGCATTAGGCTGCCAATCCGCATTATTTTTACTTCTGTGCCAACATAAATTCTCCATTGCAATCTACCAATCCTATGATAAACGAATATCTTCACTCCATGCTTCAATTTCCAAGCGCACAATTCATCAACGGACATTGCACAAGAACACTTAACAATTAAAACGTTCGCCGTCACGACAGGAACATAAACAATCCAATTGCTTCACAAAAGGCTGTGGCAGCAGGGAGCCAGTGGGCTGTGAATATTGCCGCTTGAGAGATAATTTGGCCACCCGGTTAACGGCTGATAATTACGGCAGTCGCCGTAGATGGCGCTGCGACCTGCCATAACGTGGGTAATGGAGTAATGGGCCATCGTCGCATGCGACGCGACAACACGCATTCCGCGGTTATCGTTATTGCCTCGATGGCGATGGTTATGTATCCTGGCCTTTCAAAGAGAGATTGTAAGGATTTTTTGTGGTCGGGGTAAGAGTTATTTGACTGGCGAGTTTATTAAAGAAATGTATGTAAGAAAAAAACAGCACTCAGTACACAGTGCGTGATTACAACAAAGAGGGTCAGAATGAACACAGAGGGAGAGCCAGAAGGGTCAAGATATTACAGTGCAATGTTTTAACTTAACTAGACGTAAATTAGAAAAACCACGACGTGGGCAAAGACCTTTTGTGAAAGACATTTGAATAAAAAACGCAACATGATGCATTTGTTAGGAATTAATTCGAACGCATACGGAGTTTAGTTTATTGTGAGGAACGTAAGGGAGCTTGTAAGGAACCTAAAGTTACTTAAAGTGTAAACAAAGTAATACTCTACATTATTTACCTCATATTTTCAAAAGCTGCAAGACTTTTAGAAACCAAAAATTTATAAGTACATACAAATACCCTGTGCATAAGCACCTGTTATAATAGGTAACATATAAAAAACTAGTCCAGATAGTGTAGGTTTTAAAATTCACACCAGTTGCGACTGAATTTCATAAGAAACTTTACAACTCTCCAAACCATGACACAGCTTCTGTGGGCATTCCCGATCGACTTGAGTCATCTGCGAACCGGACTCGTAATGATCGCGTCATAAAGTTACTTCATAGAATGATGGGTGGAAAATAATTTGAAAAATGTGAACCTAGGACTAAAATTAAACAGTGCAAAACAATCAAGCATGACGCACGATGATTAATATTATGTATCATTAACGGAAACTTCCTGGAAGGAAACATAATAAACATTCATCATACTTGTACCAACAATGGATTTTAAACCACAGAACGGCTCACAATAACAAATTATTTCATTGAAATCGTAACAATTAGGAACACAATACAACTAAGACAATGTAAGCTTTCACTAAAATTAATAATCGCAATCATTTTTCATGTCCAACCTTCGACACGGTTTTCTGTGACGCTGATAAATTTACTATTATTATGTAAACTTTTAATGTGGAAAACAGTTCTCATTAAAATAAATATCTGCCAAATAGAGTACTTCATGACGAATTTATTCGCAGCTCAGTAGTGGTATAACGGATGAAAAGACTTGCATAATATCCTTGTTAGGTACTCGTAGGCTGATTCATAAACCTGGTCCATTAACTAATTGCTAAATGTCCAGTGGCTGATTAGTCCAATCACATTTTGAGACAACTGATTGCCTGTCTACCCAGTCCCCAAGTTGACTTAGACATATCCACGTCAATACTGGTAGCTGGATTTAAGTCTAATAGTATAGGTCAAATCAAATGACATGGACAAATCCGTCCATAAGACTATGCAAATTTTAGCGTGGGCTTACGGACAGCCTGGGCCACGTTATTTAACGCGACCTGTACTTCGCAATAGCCCTTTGACTATCATTATTGCTATTTTCACATGGCTCACTTCTTGTAGGCAGCAGTCCTTGATCTACAAACGATTTAGAACTATAATGACCTTAATCTATGAAGGATAAGGCTCTTGTTCTATGAACGATAAAGACCTTGATCTAAGAAGGATAAAGGTCTTGGTCTATGAAGGACAAAGGCCTTGATCTGTGAAGGATAAAGACCTTGCTTGATCTATCTGTGAGGCAAGAGAGAGACAGACTTGTCTCCAGAGAAACAAAACTTCTCTCTTCAGCTTTCAGTCCCTAGCTGGTGGATTCACGTCAATTAGCTCAGCATGTGTAAAACTCAAATTAACTCCAAAACTTGAAAAGTGGCTGCAGCCTTTGTGAAGACAAACGTAATGTATATAAAGTCTCGAGTTCTAATGAAATAATAATCCAATTTTTTTTGATCAAATCAATTGGGTTATGCAGGAATAGAGGAAGATGTCTGTCTGATGACATTATATTTAGTTTAATTAGGTTAGTTGTTATGGAAGCAGTGATAGGACAGTTTTACTCTTTTCACCCGAAGGGCAAGCACATTTTAAACTTCAGGAACCCAATCTTACGTTGATGACTTTTTTATAGATTCCGTCGCATAAAACTATTGTAAGTGCCACTATGCACAACTATAACAGCTTTTAAATATTTCATAGCATTATCATTGTTATTATTCATTGTAAAGTCATTAAAACAAAGCTAGTGACCTTGTTGCCTCTGCTCTATAAGATATTCAGCAAAACCAGTTCTTGCAATACAACTTTCAGTGGTAAACGATGTCAGTCATGACTACGTAAGAGATATTTCTGTCCAGTGAAAGGTATAAAAGATAGTTCCTGCGCCACGTACATGAACGTGAACGAATGACCACCTTATCGTGATTTCCTCACTGCTTTATCGATCTGAATCCAATCAGATCAACGATTTCCTTATGTGGTTACAGAGTTAAAGTAAAGCTGCAGAGGCCGTGTGAAATAACGTGACCTAGGCATAACAAATTCTGATGTTGATTTTAGTATTGGGCTTACAGACAGCCTAGGATATTTAAAGTGACTTATTTTGAAGCTTTAGTGAGACCTGAGAATCCTCCACCTTGCAATCGCGTAAACCTAAAACTATACCTTTTTACGCTGGTGTGCATTTTTTAAGGATGTAAAGGTTTTAAGATGTTCAAAGTTGTCATGCTTGTCAATTTAAACTTGCTAATATGAAGTATGGAAAGCTTGAGTGCGATTCTAATAATTGTTTGAATCAGGCAATCCTAAATTTTAAAAACTTTTTGTATCGAAAAATGAAGGAATTAAAAGTAGGCTACTGTAAGTTTCGATTGTATACTGCTGATTTAATATCTTAACTTACTTAAAAGCTTGAAAAATGACATAGTTTTCCTGAAAGTGAAGTTAATACGTTGAAAACAACTGCTTAAGGTTATTGACTCCAATTACTCCAAAAAAACAGGGAAGTTTTACAAGTTATGGAGTCAATTTTCAAAGGACCATTAATCACTAATCCGCCATTAATTAAGTGCATTGCCACATTCGTTATAATGGGCAAGTAACTTTGTACACTCACTCTCCTAATATGCATGCACGCCATGCGGACTTGTTTATGCCTCATGGTTTGATACGGTCTGTAAATCAGCCACAATGAAAGTTACATAATAGAGAAACTAAAAGCCATCGTGTATTTTGTGTTTGTTCTGAGGAGAATTAAAAGATTTACTCTCTTGTAATCATATAGAGGTTGAGTCTTTAACGTGTCATCTATAAGGAATTGGGTTTGCTCAAGTTATCTTAAATCAAATTTCCATCATTTTTACGTTTTTTCATGATCCAAACAACTACATTTAGCGGCCATAGTTCCTAAGTGTGAATGTAGTGTAAATTTACAACATGAAAGTACTAACTACTAAATTATGAAACAGTTCAGTGAACGGTTAAAAGTTATTTGTAATTGTAGATCTTACTTTATTAGTACCAACCAAGGACATGTTTGTCTTTAATAAAAATAGGAACGATTTATCTGACAATCTATGTAGATAATTCGTCTTATTTAATTCAAGACAAACACTTAAAGTGATGTTTAGTTTATTAGAGAACGATAAACAGTTTAATCACCTCGTACCTCGCGTTTTCTGTTACTTTCTATCCCAGTAGCGGTTCTGGTACAAAATATTTCTCACCTCTTTTCCCGTATTTACAACTTTACTTATTAAACGCAATGCGGTGATTCAATGAAAGTTTCCCTGAGATTGTCCACATCGTATTTTAAATTCTATATGTTCTGTATTTAGTGCTTACTGTCACACACACATCTATTGAAAACTGAATTAAATTTACAGGCTATTGTTTCTTAATATAAATTATCTTATCCAATTTTAACAGAACATAAACGGGCTTTCTGGATGCTGGAAGACTTTCCTAATCCACCTAATACATACTCTTTTAGGACAACCGTGTTAACATGTTTTACACTATCAATTTCTCGAAGCCAAGGAGAATACCCACTGGACAGTCTCGACAAAGATGTGCATTCAGAACATCGCCCGAATGCCAATGAAGCGAAGGTGAGGCCAAGGTCAAGCGACGACCTAGTGCGAGGTGTCCGTGGCGGCTCTCCACCTGTGTACAAATACATCTGCATATGTCCCAATGTTTTAACAATATATTTTCTGTTTCTCCAGCCTCCCTAAATAAGAGCCAAACCCAGCCAGTCCTCGTTTTAATAACGAGCCAGTTCTTCGACCGCTTAACACATTAGGTCCGGAATCCGAACCTAACACACACACACACAGAAGGTGGAATCTTTAGGTGAAGGAATAGTTTTCACAGGACATTCAGAATCTTAAATTTGAAATTTGCTTTAATGGAGGTCAAAACTGATAAATTAATCCAATACAAGTAATTCTCCAAATAATTCTCTAATAGTATTCAACCTGAAACAAATTATAGATACTCAGCAATTGTTCTAAATGTGTATAGTTTTCTGATGTGAATATAATCTGAAATATCAAAGAAAGCTGAGTTTTGCTCCTGTAGGAACGTCTCTAGCTGCAAATTATTCCATGGTAACCTTTACATGTAGGCGTTATGGCAGAATGGTTTTCTATTACCTTTACTGTGCAGGCGTACATTTGTTAACTGTGTCCACATGATGTGATAGAAAATCATCACCTAATAACAAACTGCCTTTTAAATATACGACTTATGGAAATTTCACTCTGGAAGTTGAACCTGGAATCGAGTAGGTCTAAAGGAGTCGCGTCCAGATGCCTCTAACAAAATTTACCTAAACTTTTATAAGGTTGCCATTAAGGGTGTGCTAGTACTCGATTATCGAAATTTTTTGAGCCGAGTTTACAGTACTCTACTCGACTCGAAGTTTTGAAAAATACAGTAGACGCCCTCTAGTTCGGCTTCGGTTGGATCGGCCGCCGGATGGTCCGGCCGGTTCTAGGAGAATGATTCATATCCGTCATATCGCCATGCCGCACCGCGGGGGAATTACCTTCGACGGGATTTATCCTGAATGTTTAGTTTCCGGCCGTAGAAATAAACTATTTATGTCAGTTTACTTTTTAGTTTACGGGCAAGCTTGTAATTGATGGACACACTTGACCTCAACTAACAATGTTAGATTTAATCTGCGATTTCTTGTGTGCGTTTTTTGCCGTTTAGTATTAGGACTGTTTTCAGGAGTGAACGTTGCGAGTAATTGTAAGCTATACGTGTACAAATTTACTTTGAGAAAATGTTTTTTAACATGGTTGAAAAACGTAAACACACGTTTGTAACAATGGAACAAAATCTTAGGAAAAAATTCCTACAGTACGTAATGAGTTTCTCTGTTCACTTTATATCCTCAGTACGGTATTGGCAAAAAACGTACCTATCTACGAGTGACGCAATATGACAGTTCGTCTCGTCGCTACATAGAACCGTCAAAATATTTCCTTTGGCAATTAAACACTGTAAACACGTTTAATTAATGTGTTTTGTTGATTTTTAAGCATAGGTAATGAATTTAATAGGATTATTTTTCATTTTGATAGTACATCCGGATAGTCCGGCCATTCTGTAGTCCGGCCGGTGGTCCGGTCCCGAGGTGGCCGAACTAGAGGGCGTCTACTGTACTCTGAAAATCGAGTCCAAAATTTACTCCCGCCGTTTACCCGGAATTCGTACGCGGCCCGGTGAATTTTACGGCTGTTTTTTACACAATCAACACTAATCATGAACAGCCACCATACAATATAAAACTTTTGTTATTTTACTTGAATTGAAGTGTTTTTTGAATTATTAATATCAATCAATTTGGTTTAGTCTTTTTTCATATTTATAATTTGAGACATTTTCTTACTTATGCTCAATGAGACTGATTTAACTTTATTTTTTAAACCTTTAGAAATATGTTACAAAACCTCTTGTTAAAAAAAAAACAAGTGCAGATGTAGCTTGGTTTTTTACCTCCTCAGGCTGAAAGTTTAATTGAGTAACGATGTAAAGTTATGGTAAAGATGACCTAAATTATCGTTTCATTTAATTTGAAAACAGGTTTGCTTTTAACTCACAGGAACCATTTTTTCAAAAATCACTCCTCGCTCACTCCTTGTTGATACAAATGCTCTGCTCTACAACCTGCAAACACAACATCTACATAATATTTGGACTCTACTTGGAAAAACACAATAATGTAATCGGATAAGTCTTGGAAACTTTCGTTAACTTGTTGTGGTATGACTTATTCTAATCTATTTTGACCTAAGTTAATAAATGATTGTACAATACAGCTTTAAACTTGTTTTTAATTATAATTATTTTCGAAAGATTATTCTGTTGTTCTTACTGAATCAGGCTTGTAACTATAGTTTTATGTTAATAGGCTTATTGGTGATTTTATTTACTAAAGAATTAAAAACATATTGGCAGTAGGTGTAAAATGAAAAGTTTCTTGCCTTTCAGAATCCCTTGACAGCACGACTTCTGGCCTCCTGCCGCGCAGTTAATGTTCCTTGTAGCCAACGAACTTTGATATTTTGTCAGATTCGCAAAAGGGTGGAGCACCTGCTGCCTGGAAAGCAGTTGTCGCTGGAGCTTATAGTCCACGTCAGATGATGTGGTCCAGGCCCACTGTAAGTCGAATGCTAAATTGACACTATTCTTATGGGCGGACTGGGTCACGTCACTTGCCTCAAACTAGCCTTTAAAATAATTCCGAAAAATGTTTGCCCTTCCCAAAATCGTATAGCTGTCAGTTTCTACACCTGTTGAGCTCTCCAAAATGTTTATGCGATATAAATTAGCTTTGTGTTCCTGGCAGAACTTCTGAAAGTGTTACGGAGTATCTATCAACAACCACGTGTGATATCAACCACAACATCCATTTTTTTGAAGTCCTAAGAATTTGTTACAGTTTGTAATTGTTAGATATTTTTCTTCAGTAATTCAAGTAGTAGTAAAATGATGGCTTGGGAACAAAAACTGAAAGAAATTTATAGAGCTATAACTCCTTCTTGACCTTTTAGTGTTAAAGTAATAATGTGAGACCATTACTCCATGTTAGGTGTTAGAGTATGCACATATACTTATCTGGCTATGCTTCAATGTCTAACAGCAAAATAATAACCCAGAACTTGCACCGAAACCGGTAGAGAAACTTCCCATTAATGGGCGGTACCAGTAGAAACATTACAGGTAATAAGGACCTGACCTCAAGCAAACACAATAAACATGGGTTCAAACCATTAACAAAATGACAAAAATACTAAACAAATAAATATCATTAAAATACTTAACAGACAATTCCTTCACTAGCAGGGAGGAGGCTGTCTAAATTATGTACTTCACACGTAATCATTTGAAACAAAAAAATTAAAACTTTTGAATACAAACTAATTTTTGAAAGTTAAATAATAAAACAAAAAACGCAGCATAACTTAGTTATGAAACATTGCTACTCCTACTCCATCCTCAGTCAAATTTCCTCCTCACAGATCCTCCTCGCCGTCCACAGGGCCGCGGACCTTTCAGCCGCCAGGGCCGCACTTTCCTTTTCCTCCATTACGTCACGGGGGGCTCCTCGTCACGTCTGGGGTCAGGGGGGGTCCGGGGTCAAGCTTGTCTTACTCCTCGAGCCGAGAGAGGTTTTTGCATTTCAAAAATGCTGTACGGTATAGCTTCGTTAAACGAAGAATTATTTTGTGCATTTTACTTCTCGATTATGAATTTGCTTTTTTCTCCTGAGACAATTTTAGTGTTTGATGCAATTTGATGCTCGCTAATCCGAAATTATTGCTGGATAATTTAATTAAATTTTAAGTAAATATGGGGATGTCACAAGTCATTAAAACTACATGAGTAGCTGTAGTATGTTGTGGACGTTTTAAGACATTTTGAAACTCCAAATTACATCCCAGTAGATCAAGGATGATAATTCATAGATTTTGCTATAAAAAGTTTCCATAAAATATATAGGGTGTTTTTTTAAAACACAACCCATTTTTAAGATTGAATAATTCACATATAAATATGAAATAAGTATTGTTTTAAGGTTATTTACATTTTATGCAATCGATTATTTAAATTTGATCACATTTAGTTCACCTTATGTGCTCAAAAAAATCCGCCAGAGACATTTGTATGAAGTTATACTCTCTCCATCAAATTCCCGAACACGTGTTGCTAGGTACCTGTTTGAATTTCCTACATACATTTGCTTTGTTTGTTTTGAGGTATATATTCTGTGACTTATTTTTTTAGGCCTTACTCGATCTGTATGTATCCCCAAAGAACATAGTAATATAGTGGGATCAATCCAGGGATATTGGGGGGAAATAATCCTTCACCGATAAAATCAAGTCATCAAGTCTTGGGTTACGTTTTTAATGTGTGTGTCTTTAAGCACGATAACTCACGTAAAAATGGTCGATCTGAATGAAATTTGCACAGACACGTAAAGATGTAATATTCTACGAAAACAATTCAAAAGCTATTCAGCACCTCAAAACAAACATAACAAATTTATTGCAAGAAATTTAAAGAGGCACCTTGCAACATGTGATCGGGAATTTGATTGAAAGAGCATAACTTTATGCAAATGCCAATGGCGGACTGTTTGAGCACATAATGTAAACTAAATGTGATCAAACTTAAATAATAGGTTGTATAGAATGTAAAGATCAATAAAACAATACTCATTACACATTCATATGTGCATTATTCAATGTTAAAAATGGGCTGCGTTAAAAAAACACTCTGTATAAAATTAAGTAGTTTTGGTACTTTATGGCGACGTCAACCTAGGTCAGCACGTGGTGTCAGTTTCTTCACAATGAACAGCCAATTATCAAACATCGGTATCTTGGTTTTTTCTCGAAAAACCGGGTTCCAAAATGGGTCCAAGGACAAACCATTCGCCATCAGCCAGCTATGTTGCCCGATCACTGCTTTTTCCACTGGTTGAACCTGCTTTTATTTCAAACATTATCCGAAGAAAGTTTTACTCATTACTGTTAGGCAGGCTGCAGCTATGAAATCCTCAGAATTAAAGTAATATGTTATCGTCGTGTTAAGCAATGGATCAGTAAGAGTGTAGAGATTAATTGCGACCATTCAGTATATCATTATTGATCTTTAAGTCCGACCGGTTTCTTAATTCATCTTGACAGATCGCGATTAAAAATTGCTCCCTTTGAAAATGAGGGACATATCTGATTCGGAGGTTTTTTGCGTGTCCAGTCTTTTCATTTCGAATGACATGATCTATCTAAAGCGAGAAAGAGAGAATTGCACAACATGCTGTGTGATTTGTAAATGCCATTAGTTTCATAACATTGCCTAGGTTTAAGAAAATCGATGTTATATTGCGCTTGAAATTGTACGCGATGATCTAAATGTTGTCAATATGACTTGTAGTGGTGTAAGTAAAGTCTTACTGAAAATATTGCATTCTTGTTTTAGAAAGTGGTATATTTGCCTCATAAGAAAGACCCTAAAGAGAAGACATGCAAGCACCCAGTCCTGTCCTTTTGCAAATCTACGTCTTCCTAAGGTGACATACAAACATACATTCATGGATGTCGGTATACATCGTATCATCAAAGGTTTGTAGTAAACCAGGTACTATAATTCATAATCGTAGATTTTAGTAAATTTTCCCCCTTAGAGAAGAAGCTACTACCGCAGGTGCAACGATGAGAATTAATCCCGGGACCATCACAGAGAATATGTTTACTTCTATGTGGGACCATGTAATTTTTTGTTTTGAGGTTCCTAAACCGAAAAACTCCGTTCGTTCAGTTTAAATGTTTTAAACTGTTTGTTGTTTAAACATCACTCATATATAAATGTTTTTTGACAGGTGGTATTTTTTGCATTAGGAGGCCCAAAAACAAGAAGTTATCATGGTCCCATGCCTCAAAGCCAACGTTCGGGTGACAATAGCTTACTAGTTCAGAGGAAATTCTCTAGTTTCAGTAAACAAAACCTCGATTGGCAACATTTAGATCAATTACCATCCAATATAATTAAAATCTAATCATAACGTGTTAGCTTGGAGCGGAATCAATGAACAGGTTGGGTCGCTCGGGCAGTAATTAACAGTAATTACAGAAGTGGATCATATTGATAATAACTCACTCGCAGGACCACCTCCCAGTTTCTTAACTCGACACCACTGGCCCATTTAACTCACCTACACGCAAACAACGTCGTGCTAAAGCCTACGATCAATTCGGCAGTTATCTGTTGTGAAATATCAGCAACTGGTTACGGTTCCAGTTCCTGGATAATTTACTGGGCACATTAATGCCTTTATACAAGCATTAACATTTGTAAACGTCGTTTTTAATTGTAAAGTCTTCAACTTGAAGTTAACATGCATAATAAATAAAAAGCTGGTGGCGTAGGCACAAAAAAAACATGATTTGATTAAAAGTATGTAGCCTGTACATTATAGCTTCCTGGCCAGATCTAAACTCAAGTTGAACCCTTAACTTTCACTTATATTCGTCTCGGATTAAATATGTTAGGATTTATGAAATTGGCAAAAGTAGGTTACAGCTTTAAAAGCTTGAACATTCATAGGCATTCACGAAAACCAACTTTATCCTCATTCAGCTTCTTTTAACTATAAAAAAGCTCAGTCAGTATAAAGCTGATTTTGACTTTGTAGTATTCTTTGTAGAGAATACTAGTGAGTATTATTACTAAGGAATTAAGGAATTATTGTTGATTGTCACGGCATTGTAAATATAATTAGGAAGTGTGTTACCTGGAAAAGCACGGTTAATTAACTAATTCATTTAACGAAATCCCATTTATTATTCCTACTTTATTCTTACACGAAACTGACAGAAACACTAAAAATCACGTTTGATCAATTACTGAAAAAATTACCATCATTGCCTAACTTTTTCACATTTTGCAGACCCTACAATTATCGCCAATAAAGATGGTAGGAAAACTAGTGAAAGGCGAGTCATTTTCGTGTTAACATCGAACCGCAAACCTCAGGGGTCGGGCTGTGACCTCAGCGGATATTAATTCGTGAGGAAGATCTGTCTGCAAACCTGTTTACTGCCGATGGAAACTGCCTGTCTTGTTTGGGTAGCTAGTTTCATTGTAAAAATCAAAGAAACCAGGCTTTTTTCTAAAATCTTAGTTTGTTGAGTTGAATCGAAATATTGTGTACCAGTCCCCGCGATAAGCAGATGTGTTTCTCTTCTATTTCTGAGGGTCATTTTATTTTTCCAAATGACAAGTGATGAAAGTGATGGAGATAAAAAAAAATATTTGAGGAATTTTGTAATATCTTAACCGCGTATATCTTCAACACCTAAGTACAGGTATATTCTATACTCTATATATTTATTATGGCAAAACCTCAACCATCCATAAGTTATCTCCTTAACTAATGGTTTTAGGAAAAACTTCCAATTTTAAAGTTTTTCAACCTGTAGAATCCGAAAACATCATCGTATACGGTGTGTTCCATGAGAAAAATTGAACTAGTCCACCACATTAAAAATTGTGGCCATATTTTTCAAATTCGAAACCCCTCCAACAGGGAGCATGAAAAATAAAGGGGAGCCCACATCAAAAGTTTGTTATAAGGTTTTTGTAGTTAAAAAATTAGGTATTGGTTTCTCTTTTTGTAAAATGACGCTCTAATGATCGTTTGGTAAACCAATTACTGTCTCGCTTAGAGCCACATAATGTTGGCTACATTCAAAATAGATTACCGATGACTAATATGATTTGGAAACATGATTTAGCATTTAGCCACAAATATAGATACAAATGTATCTACCATATAGATGTACTATATATCTTTCACAAATCTAAAGTAACCTAAGTAATACCTCTATACGTAGATCACAATCCATCTACAGGCGATCCGAAATATATCTAGAATCCACACTTTTGCTTAACACTCCAGGATGCAATCTAAGGCCTTTCAATGCTCAGTACAACCTTGCAGAAGATTTATAGAGAAAGGGTCGACAATTGCGCTATCCTGCTGGTCAGCAGCTGTCGGCCACCTTGAACTGTTGTGCCATCCGCTGAGGCTGCTGGGCAGTTTTGGGGTCAGCAAACCATAGGCCACAACCTCGGGCTGTGCGTCATTTCGGTCATTCCACGTCCAATTCGGCTCGCTTTCATTCAGGAAATTCTCATCGAGCCTTTGGGCTTGTTTTGAAACTGGGTCGTGAAACATGGCAGGGGATTATAGTTTATGGTTACTGTAATTAGGCTATATGCCTGAAACGTGCTGGCAGTGCTGGATCCAGAATTGTCTGACATTCGGTGGAGGAAAACCTGCATTTCAAGTTATAGATTATTCTGTATCAGAGAGTTAGTTCACTTATGGAAATAACCATTATTGATATTTCATCACTATAGGGCCGAAAGTTACATTTTCCATGAGAGGTCAAATTTATATCGACCGAAGCGTGTCAAGCTGAGGTCGAAAAATGACCGAGTAACAAAAATCAACTTTTGGCGCATGTAATGAACTCCTTGTTCCGTTATACCGATAAATATCCTAATACACTAATTCTAAGCTCACGACTTCACGAAAAGTGTAAGAAAACAAAATGTTTACTAATGTTGTGAAGTGATATAAATTTTCATAACAGGTATCCTTAGCTAGTGAAAGTATGACAGAAAACCCGCTTTGTGTTGGGTCGGTTTTTTTGTCATAATAGATTGACATCAAAGAAAAATTTTAACAGACGGCTTCGGTTAAGTTCAATTTACAACATTAAAGGGAAACCTCGCAAGCTCGGGCGCCAATGTTATACATTTTTCACTCGTGAGACAATGTTGTATTTGACTCACTCAACACACAAATAACTATTTCGTTATATCACCCAATTTATTACGCTAACAAATTCCCTTAAAGAGTTTACGACTTATTTGCTTCCAAAAGATTACTTAAGTGAGAGACTCTTACTTAAGAGATTAAGAGATTAATCTTGTCCGTTTCGTTTGAAACAAACAACTGTCACATCTGGGTACTTTGTGTTGCGTTAGACTAAGTTAACGATGCATTTATCGAACATTACATATTGTCGGTACAGAAACAACAATTCAAAAAAATAAGTTTCAATCAATTACTACTTTCGAAACGATTGGTCTTTACCATAGAACACATTGAATGATGTGTCGACTATATTTACAATCGCAATGTTCTCAACATTAATTGATTTTTCCCCTTAGGTGGGAAAACATCAGTGCCATGTCGTTATGAAATTAGCAGTTTTCATCCCATGTGTTGCGGAGCTAAACATGCTCTTTTTCTCGCTATTTTCAACTTTTATATCTGTTCATGCAGCTAATGAATCATCTAGGGCCTACTCTATCCAGTAAAATACTCTCTCCCTAACTACTTATATAAATCATATCAAGGGCGGATTTCTGAGGGATGCCAGGAGATGCATGGGACTTCCTGCTTTTTTATGGATTTTCGGCAGGAAAGAGGAAATGTTTTTTACCATAACTTCTTATCTTTTTATAATTTTAATCCAGTTTTATTTAGTTTTTGGTTTATATTTAGTTTTCATTTCAGTCTTTTGCTTCACCCTTTTTATGTTTGTTACTTTTTACCATTTTACTTTTTGTAATTTTTTGCGTTTATGTTAAATTCATGTCATCCTGCTCATTTAACATGTCTTAGTTTTTATGTAATCAACAAATCCAAAAGGCTTATAAGTTCAAGTGTAGACTTTCAAAAAATCTGTTTTGAAAGAAAAAATTACACTTTATACGTTATCAAAATAATATTCTAGCTCTTTACAATAGTAGGAGGCACGTTATATCAGTTTTCATTATAATATTGCAAATGGACGGGTATTTTCCTGATTCGAGTGAGTTTTACAGCCCAAAATATAAAGTGGTTATTGTTGAAAAGAAAAAGTAGTCTCAAATTAAGCCTTAAAATGGACGATTTTTGAATAGGAGTATACGTTAGGTGAACTGGCACTCTCAAACCTTATGACCTATATCCGCCCATGAGCCTACACCCGTACTTAATCATTAATTGACTTTAAATAGGCCCCAAGTCAGCGTCTCACACGGCGGTTTAATGAATACACTCCCTGTGGTGAAGGTGAACCGCCTCGCATTTCCCGCTATCGTCGTGGATCGGTCGTGCCAATTACCGCAGTGCGACATCACGAGTGTGGTGTTACCGCACGCCGCACCGCAGTGCCGCACCGTGCCGCACATTCCGCAGTGCTCTCACACACTCCTCGCAGTACACTCGGCGAAGACGCGACGGACGGTTGGAGGACGTTGAAAATGTTCAATACATTTAGGACATAAAAAATATTAACTATTGGATTTAAAATGTACTGATCAACCACCTAATGGTCCAGCCAGTAACAGAGCAGCCTGAAAACAAAAACAAAACTTTGTCAGCAAGCTGCATCAAGTACATGAACAAATGCATGAACGTTTTCACCAACATAAAGGAATTTTGGTTTGAATCTCTTTGAAGCGTCATTTCCCACGTTTTTCAAAATATCCGATCAGGTCTCCTAAAACAAAGGAGTTTCTCTCTACTGGTCCCCTCAGGGACGAATTATTCCTCATGTAATTCTTTTTTGCGTGCCCAAGCATCTAACACATTTTCGTCTAGCATCTAGTTATTTTCATAGGGATATTAAAAGATTTTATTCACTTTTTACGGCATTTTTAGTCTCATAAAGTCCTTGAATTCCTCTTGTCGTTCCTGGTCCCCCAAAAATGCTTACCCATCCATAAGACATACCTGAATTTTATTCTCTGTTATTCACAACAGCCTTCGGCCTCCTTTAATTATGCAGAGGGGTGCAAAAGAAGGTATAGTTTTAGTTAGGTACTTGAACAGTTTTAACACAAAAGGAAGTAAGTGTATTGGTCAAGTACAACACTTAAGGAGTACAACACTCGGAAAATAGATTGTATAAGTTTAGTTTTTGTATAAATAAACCTACCCTTTCTATATAAAAAATGTCATTACTGTATACCTATCTTTTCACCACACTACGATGCTGTAATCACCTGTTCTACAAACGTCATTTGGTGGCCGAAACGAGCTCTTTTCCGCCACAGGGCCGAAAGTCAGTCAGGTGATCGTTTATTTGCTTGAAACAACGTGAGAACATCACATTATACGGCATTCAATAAGTTCCAAAGACAGGATGGTTGCGATCATTTGATTTTTATAGCTGTGTTTGTTTAAACCGTGACAAAGAAGTTTTATCGTCGCTCATAGCCTCAAAGTTTTGTTTTCAAGCGTGTAAAATAAATAATCAGATTTTTAATGTTTTTTCATTGTGTGGGGGTGAAAAAAAGCGTTCGCACCTCGGCCGAAAGGGTTTTGCAGCTCCCGATCTTTACCAATACTAAGCAATGAAGAGATTTCAAAAAAAAATTTAATCTACGTTTTGAACTCTCTCGGTCTATCAGTATGTTTATCGTCGTCTGGTTTTTAAAAATCAGATAAATCCAAACCAACCTCTTCACGCTGCATGTAACCGTCATTCTTCTGGTAATAACCAGTGGCTAGTGGGAGTGTAGACTGTTTTCCATTTAGGGATCCCGGCATAATCTCGCACTACCGGTATCAGGTAACCCATCACGGCTCGGAGTGCTAAGTGGCGGTCTACATTCCGCGACGTTGCATCATTAGCGTCCACACACGGTAGTCTGACAGCGATACGACCACTGTGCTGTCAGCCTGACAGTCTGACAGTTTTAACACTTGTTTCGGTAAAGTTCGTTCTTATTTAATATCTTGAAAGTTCTGATTTTGGTTTTTGCGGACATTTGCCATCACTGATCAGTACAAAACAAGTTTCACGACGTTTTGGGATCTGGAATCTGATCCTGTCTTCAGGTGGAAAAGAACCTAGAACATAACAAGATTTGTAACACACGTCAGGATAACCTGGACGAATATATCCTGGCTGTGCGTTACAAATCTTGTTATGTTATGTTATAGGTTCTTTTCTACCTGAAGACGGGATCAGATTCCAGATCCCGAAACGTCGTGAAACTTGTTTTTTAATAATCAGTGATGGCAAATGTCCGCAAAAATCAAAATCAAAATATAAAAACACCATCTCTGACAATGAATTTAAACAATCTTAAAAATGTATACTCTATTTATTCTCAATCAACTTAGTTTCTATAGACTGTTCAAATGAAACGAATTCTTAGGTATGCCTAAGTGATCCTGATGGTTGATCCTTTGATATCGATTTCAAACCTACTTTTTCATCACCTGTCAGAACCCTCGTCGATCACTTCGGACCATTTTGTGAATTAATCTGATGATGAATTTTCCGATTTTATAAATACATCTAAAGATCAAACAACATTAGGATTGCTAAGATAAGCTTATTAAATTATTGTTTATTCAGTTGACACAATTATCTGTAGAAAAGGTGGCCTAGAAAAATAGATTTTTTTGGATCATTTGTATAAATTATTTTGTGGCAATTCTGAAATATACTGACGAATGTGAAAAATTAGTTCTGACCATTAATTATTGCTTTACTTCTGGGCACCATTGTCATTTCGATTGAGTGCTCTATCGGCTCAAGAAAAGTTGATCGCAAAACTCTACCTCTTACAAAGTTCTCTGATGTCTCTTAGATCAGGCTTAATTCGATAGTTTGTCCTTTAAAAAGGCCACAAGTCAACTACTTCAGACAAATATTTTCGAGAGTATAATCATATCTTAATTTATTTAAGGGAGAAAACAGCAAGTAGTGAGAAAACCCTCGTGACTGGAGTTGTTAAAAGTAACCGCCGAGCGGCGACACCGCCTCGTGACAAGAGTGGGGAACCGTCGACACAGTTTGTCACGCAAGGAAATTAGCGCCATCTTATAAAACGTGTCAAACGTGGCATCATTTCCACCCGCTTGGAGAAATACAGTCGATTTATTTCAACTTTGAGCCTCCCTGGCGGTTCACCTACTTACCTGATGGAGTGCTTAACCAAAACTTATAAGGAATACTACATCTCTATGGCAAGAAATTCGGCACCACGTCTTCGACTGAGTAATTTGAGACTTGGCACCAGGCATGAAATGCATGCAGAAATACACTTACGCCCGTATAATTTAAATTACACATAATATCATGAACATTTTTTGCAGGGTAAACTAGTATCATGTGACTAATCAGAGCTGTTTTTCCAGATGAAGAAGGCTTGGTGGTGCCCCTCGACAACGAGACGTTCCTCCTATCGTACCTCAGGCCCTGCAAGTTCTACCCGGAGAGCGCTTTCGAAAGGGTGAGACATAAAAAAATTAATTGTTTTTCATAATAAAAATTGCTTTCACAATGATATATGACATATATTTTCTTATTTATATAGTAACAAAATCTTTTCAATTTGTTTACAGCAGCCTTGTCAGAAGTTTTGTCACTTTATAATTACTTTTCTTCCCGTTATTCTGCGTTTTCACTGGTTCTTTACACACAAATCAATTAGTAACCCATCGAAGGTTGCAGTATTGTACCAATTCAGAGGAGATTTAGCCAATACAATTTTACCTCCTTAATTATACACAGTATTCTTAAAAAAATAGCTCTTAGGTTTTAGAAATAGAATATTAAATAGCGAATTGATAAATACGATTGGTTGAAGTGGCAAATATTTGTAAAAATAATGATTACTATCTTTGAGATATGTAGGAAATATATGTCAAGTTGAAATAAGAGCTTGTATACACACACTTATCTCCATGTGACATCACTTCAAATTCATCAATAATGTTGATTTCATTGTTATGAAATCTTTTTTGGAAAAATTCCATAATGTTTAGCGGAAAGTCTATTGTACGTCAACAAATTCATGGTATTTAACAATATCTTTGTTCCTGAGAATTCCGGTAGTAACAGCACGCTCAGGACGCCATGGGGACACGAGCAAGATAAATAATTCAGTTTGCCAAGAGGTTATTCTCTAAGTTCATAGTTTCCTCCCTCACGTTGATGTACTCTTAATTCCAAGCCGCCATCGTCTGAACCTACTTGTTATGTATGAGCGCTGTAATGACCTTTTAAACATTCCCCCCGCAGCACGACGCGACGTCGCACGACGCATTTATGAGTCGGCTCCAGTCAGCGGAGGAAAGGTCACACTACAGTGTAATGTCTCCGGAAGAACGGGATTTGCTTTCGAAGGGCAATGGAATTTGCAATCGTATTTTGGAACTCATGCCATAAATGTTCGCATTATTTAAAAAAAATAGTAATAAAAAAGAAAAATGTTTTTCGTTGAAATATTTTTTTTAACTATTCTGCAGAAAACTTTGCAAAATGGACTAGCGAAATTTAGTTTGACCGATGAATACAAAGTGTATACATCCCAGATATAAAAATCTAAAAATGTTGGATTTTAGGTTTTTTCAAATGAGATTGAGATGTGATAATGAGCTCTAACGGGACTTGATTGACAACAGAACGCGAATTCCACCGACCCATGAGTCTCTGCATGTCCGTATCGAACTATTATTATTTACTGCTGTGATTCCCCCTTAAAATGTCATGCTTGAATTCTTACGGCAACAAAAAGTAGGGTGTTAGTGTACATAGTGCAGTATGCATAAAATAGTTAGTGTGCATCACTGGTTTATAAAACCATGACGTTCTACAAGACACTGCAATATGAAGTAACACCTTGCATTTTTTGAGGTGAAGATTAAAAAATTCCACAACAACTTTCACAGTTGAAATAATCCCAACATTACATTAACTCATCAATTGAGGTGGGTAATAAATAAATACATAAACGACTATCGATCCGCTATTACAGTTTCATTCAATACCGTTGCTTGCTGCACTTAATTTTAGGCCATAAATTAACAAATGCCGAGCTATATATAACAAAAGTTGACCGTTCCCAAACAAAACGTTCAAAAAGGCCACAGGCGTAAAACACAACGACATCATCTTAGACCTACTCACATGACCCCAAGTGCAAGTGCAGTGAACTTCTTAATTGGTGAACGACCCCCAGCGTCGCCGGACTCAAGCGCCAATTACATCAAGTGGCCGACCGTCTGGGCCTCTCATCGGCCCATTTAAAACCAGCTCTACTAAATTGAATTTAATAGTTGATTCGGTACTCCGTTATGAACAATGATGACCCTTCTAATGGGCGAAACCATTACGAAGGGACCGTCGTGAACTAAAATGATTCTACAATTGATGTTTTGAAATGTGCACATTACTGTTATCCCTAAGTTAGATTAATAATTTGTACGGTATGTTTCCCTTAAAATATATGCAGAGAATCATTTATTAGTGGAGCTGTTTAGCCTGTTATGAGTGAAAAATTGATCTACAAATTAGAGCTTTGTTACTTGCACTAACCGGGAATTTCAGACGCTCAATGCTCGGGAATTCGTCCTCAGTGCATTGTTATTCCTGGCCGAAGAATACTGTCGGTTGTTATCTAATCTTATATCCAATTTACGTTTGATGAGGAAATTTAATTGTGTCAGGCCAAACCCAAATCTACATTCTATATTAGCCTGCGTCTTGGCATTATTACAACTAGTTCCGACGTCTTGCTTTTAGGCTTCGTCATTATTGATCTGATTGAATGTGACATGTAGCCTGTGTCTCGTAGACAACACTAGAAATGCGCCAGCGACGAAGATAGGGCCCTGATGTTGAGACCTATAATTATACTACTGGTCTACAATCAAAAACAAAAAATTCAATATTGAGGTAAAAGTAGATTTTAGTTTCCAAAGTTTAATATGAATATAATATGAACCTTTACTTTACAAAACCAACTACATAACTCAACAAAATCAAGAATCAAGGTTCATTAGATAAAAAGATAAAGGATAATTTCCTGATATTTAATTTGCGGTAATTGTGATTATTTAACCGAATCAATAATTAAATATGACCTCGCCAACCAGCCAGTTTCGAGTTCCCACATGTATTAAATCAGCGAGGTAGAACTGATGAATTCATTGATAATAAAATTAAATTTAAAATTAATATAATTTGTTGGTTTTGATATTAGCATAGAAGTTTTTGAATTCCCCATAGAACTTTGTAAATAAAATTAGAGCCAACAGAGGTTTTATTCCCTAAGTTTGTCTTCGTAATTATTTAACTATCTGAAATTATGTATGTTACTTATTTACTATTACCATTAGTTGCCAAGAACAAAAAAGTACAATTCAAATTGTTTGATTTAAGATTTTTTATTTTTTCCCAATCTCTGATGATAAAAACAATCCTTGCTGGGATTTAATTGTGACTTGCCATCTTGATATTGGTAATAAGAATATCAATATATCTTCATCACATTCTAATGACTCTCTAAATTCAATGCAATTGTGCCAGTTGATAGCTTCAACAAACATTGAGTTTAGTACCTATACTGTCAGGCATCACCTGTATTGCTAAAAATGTTCACAATATGGTATATCTGCTGATGGAGGTTTTATAAATTATTACTTCTGATTCGTTAATCAAATGTATTTAATCAATCACAAAAAGAATGCAGCCTGTCTAAACCTTTTTGGTATCTATATGAGGACTTGACAGCATAGGGCATATGCCACTAGTGCAACTTGTTTTGCGAAACATTTCACATGTAACACAAAACCGTCTGAAACATTTCTGCAACTTACCGCGAAACAATGTGTTTTAATGGGGCTAAAATTTTGCCTTTCTTGCCGAAACATTTCGCAAAATCTTTTATATAGATATGCTCAGTGCTTGATTTGTAAAAATTGAGGTACCGGAACTGTAATTGCCAGTTTGTATATAACCCCCCCCCCCCTTATAATTATTCCCTTCAACAAAGTATTATTTGTCTATATGAATAATTAGGTCGATTTAAAAAGCTACATTTTATCTAACTCAAATTTTTGAATAAGTAAATTAAAAACTAACATTATTTTATTTGAATTACTAACAAGCATTAAACTAACAAAAAATAAATAGTCTAAAGAAATTCTAGATTTTTTTATGATGCCTTGTGCGAGTATCGGGTCTTTTTAGCGTTTTCAACATTCGGCTTAGCTCAAGACTACACAAAAGTGCGCTAATTTCGGGCCGAAACTCCGCGCGTAACTTCAGTAAAAGTTCGGTCGAGTACACGCGATCGTCTCTTCCGAAAAATACTCCGGCCGATTATACGCGATTGTCTTTTGCGGCAAATTCTCCGGCCGATCTTACGCGATCGTCTTTAGCGTCAAAATTCTCCAGCCGTTCATACGCGATCGTCTTTTGCGGCAAATTCTCCGGCCGATCTTACACGATCGTCTTAAGCGTCAAAATTCTCCGGCCGTTCATACGCGATCGTCATTGGCGGCAAATTCTCCAGCCGATTACACGCGATTGTCTCTTATATACGACAAATACTCCCCGATTACACACGATCCTCTCTCGTGGCGAAATTCTCCGGCCGATTGTACGTGATTGCATTTTATGGTAAATTATCCGTCCGATTGCACGCGATTGTTTCTTACTAAAAATTCTCCGACCGATTAAGCTTTACAAGATCGACTCTTGCGGCAGAAAGAGGTCCCGGAACGCCGTTCCGCCGCGTTCCGCCACAAATCAAACACTGGATATGCTTAACATGGTTTTGTGAATGTTTCACGAAACAAAGTTGCACCTGGTTGCACTAATGGCATCACAATCCTAGTTATCACAATATAGTTATCACAATCCTTATCACAATCACAATCACAATTCTAGTTATCAGAAGCAATGAAAAAACAATTGAAAAAAATAACTGACTAGTAGATGGTTTTTCTGATTATGATTGAAACGAAAGTAATCAATTGTTTTCCCCAATGAAAGGTCATAAAAAAAGGTCATCACTTTTGGGAAAGGTGAGTTTTGGGGTTTTGGGGCTTTGGGCTGGTATACCTACAAAAAGGTCACCATTTCCCCAAAATGTTTCTTGTACTTTTGGTCGTGGTTCTTTATTATAAAAAGGTCACTACATTTTGCAAAGCCTATTAGAGCGTCTCAGTTGGTTTTTTGTTTGATTGAAAACGTCAGATTGACTCGTCATCCTATCGTTAGTCAGTTGTTCTTCGGAAGAGCGGGAGCAAAAAAATATATAGCCCCGTCCCCCCTGTCCTCGTCACTCATCTGTTTGCAAATGTAATGGTGTTTCACCAGTTCTGCTACAATGCCAGTGGTGTAACTACTTATCTCTTTAACCCCTGGCCGCACTCGGTTGTTTAACCTCCCCATTATCCTGTCTCGTTTAATTTCCCTCAATCAACTTGAATCGCTTCAGGAAACAATGGATCCCACGCAATTGCGCTGTTTTCCTTGTGTTAGGTTCAATAACAGTGTTTTTCTTTAATTTGATTTACTAAGTATGTAGGAAATATCCTTGGATTTTCTGTTAGTTAGCAGTTTATGTAGTAACATAGATAATAGCAAACAAATTGTTGTTGAGAAACTCTTTTTTTTTCAGTGCTAACTGATTCGAGCCAAAACAAAATTAAATAGGAAATATAGGAACTAGTTTAAAATTACTATAAAAAGACGAGATCTAAGAAAACTCAACCAAAGAACTGGTTTAGGCCAACAAAGGGAAACACGTTTTTTCCTTCAAATAACTTCACACCTCAAATTACACAGTGCACATTACACACACAAATTTGTTTGATCCCTTTTATTTTACATTTTAAAATGTTGTTGTCAATCACGATGAGAAATCTTCTTTAATTTTTTTTTTACTTTTGTAGTGTTAATTATCAAAGCTTAATATATTTCTTTAGTACCAACATATTATGTTTAGATTGTAATGTTAGTGAGCAAGCATAGAATAGTTAGCAAGCACATTTTTCTATTCTATACTCGCTGGTGATAGTACATCACTTATGTTTCCGAGTTTTCATCAAAAATTTGAAATTTTAACCATAGAGTAAAAATAAATTGTTGTTACTGGTACCTGAGTTGGATTTCATTTGGTTTGCTATCATCTGGGAAAGTAATACCCAAATAATAAATTGAACAACGAATAATGAAATGCTTTTCTTTGCAGATATGCAAGTTCTACAAGTTCAGGGCGAAGCACATGAAGTATTTTGGGAACCTGGTGCCGAGCACAGACAAGAACGTGTTCGAGCAATGTCTACTGACGGTGCTGCCCCACCGAGACCAGCACGGCTGCCGCATCCTCATGGTGGAGGCCGGAGGTGTGTTCCAACTCAACTGACATGGCCCACACCATGTCGTTTTACTCCGGCTATAACATTGTCAGGGGTGACCTGTGGGATCTGTAGCTCATGCTCCCGCAAGCGGCACTTGGATAAATGACGTGGTGCACGCCATTCTTAGATCCAATGTTAAAATTAATATTAGTGTTATATGCGGACTGGGTCATGTCATTTTAACACTATCAGAACTGACCAGGACACTGATCAGGATGTGACTTTAAAATAATCAGGAGTGTCACGTAGGATCTGCAACTCATTGCCAAGCTGATGAAAACGATCATGGGAGGCAATTCCCAAAATTGTGAATTCAGGCCAATTATTTTTTGAACAATTCACAAACATGATCATTTACTGTAAAAATATTGCAAGCACAGATTAATGAAAGGATAAAACTAGAAAGCATTTGGTTTGAATCTATACATTTTTAAATCAGGACTTTTATTTCAAGATGAAAGTGTTACAAATGACTACATCATTGGTTGCTTGGGAGAGAGCAGGAAGGGGCCCTTCCATTAATGTAGTCTGTAAGGTGTCAAAAACCTCTTTAACAATGAAAATAAATTAGCTATTAATCATTCAGGTGTGATAAAACATGAGACAGTTGGTTGTCAAATGAAGAAACTTTTAGAAGATAGTTAGGTTAAAGTGTCATTTAAGACTGTGAGGTCTTACCCCAAACGCATAGTTTTTTTTAAGACAGTCTTCCCAGAGGAGGATTATGATACAAAAGGGAAATTAAAAATAAGTGTGTAAATTAAGTGTGAAACCACTATAAACTTTGATGACCTTACAAACTACAAAAAAAACTTTGCATCAAAACAAATGTTTCCGATTTTCTCATGGGTTCAACAGATTTCTTAATCAAGCCTTTAAGCCTTCACTCACTACCCATACAGCACAGTAAGGTACAAATAGCTGGGATTGTGAAATTGAAACCAGTGATATTGACGGTATCGTACCATAAAACCAGTTTTTGTTCTAGAACCAGTTTTTTCTTATAAAAACTTGAAATCCTGACAATACCAGTCACCTCTGAAGGAGTGGATTTCAGTTCCCTCTTTATAAAGATCTGTCCCACCCTCAATACTAACTGGTTGTTTATGATCTTTGCCACATAATGCATTACACATTGTGTAACGCTACAGTAGAGTATTTCCACAGTGATAACTGTCTCCGACTTAGTCACTCGATGAAATTAGATTGCTTAGTATGGATGAGATGAGAGTGTTTTCGTCTTAAAATCTCTGTTAATACCTAATTCTTAAATAAACTATACATCATTCTGAGAAATGTATTTAGCAATTTCATGTAATAAGAATTTTTATTTTCACTGTTACTAGTTTTTATTACTTTGATAAATATGGGTGCTAAAACCAAAAGCTGCAACTACATTCAGCAAATTGTAGAGGACAGTGAGTGAAAAGAAAATTTGGGGTGGTGAAACCTAGTCTATAAAGTTGATTATTTTTGTGTAACTTCCAATATATTAACTATGGACATTCACCAAATATTATGGCTTAGAACTAATTTTTGAGTGGTTAGTTTTAATTCAATTTTTGAACTATTTTCCCCCATGAAAATTTTAAATCAGGTCTGATCAGATCTGTACAGGAATATATCAGATCTGATCATAAACCAGTCAGGTCTGACCAGGTCTGATTTGACATAATCAGGCCTGATCAGGTCTGACTAAGTATGATCCTGAATCCAATCAGGTCTGATCAAGTTTGATCCTGAATCTAATCAGGTCTGCTACGTCAATTCCTGAATCTGATCAGATCTGATCAAGACCGATCAGATACAATCAGATCTCATCAGGTCCGATCAAGTTTGATCCTGAATCCAATCAGATCTGATGTGTTAATTCCTGAACACGATCAGATCTGACCATGTCTGATCTGATATAATCAGACCTAATCAGGTCTGATCCTAAACCCAATCAGGTCTGATGCATTTCATCCTGAACCCAATCAGATCTGATGCATAATCGTTTATTTAGTCCAAACTTAAATTCAAAAATATAAAAATAATTTTTAAAACTTTAACGGATTTATAAATTATGTTATGAATTATTTATATAAAATTATTACACTATTTGTTAAATTGTTATTTGTTACGGTATACTTAATATGTTTTATAATAGTTTACTATTTAAAAAAATGCCTGACACAATATAAGCAATTTATTTCAAATTAATACAATCACCCTGACAAAATAATATGGGCCATAAATAACAACACTAGCATGATGCGTGAATTGTGTCAAGACAAAACCTCTCTTCAGACGACGTGCGACGCCGCGACGTTTAACCAGTGCGGTGCGGTGGACTGGACTGAATTGGAGCCTGAGCCTGAGTGTGGACTTGTGGAGTGAGACGCCGTTGGCCTCAGTTTCAGTTAAAGTCATAACGGCTTTTAAGGTTTTAAATTGGAAGTTTAGACTTAATTGCGGTCTTCAAGTAACTACGACACAATGAGTTAACCCTACTACGGGCTTTCATCGTTCTTGGTAAGTTTATACTTTGGATATTTATTTAGTCATGTATTGTGAAATCAAGATAACCTAACCTCAACTTTCAGCATTCCATTATAGTTGTTCTGATTAGTTGATACAAGTTTGGTAATTATGCATATCATAACAACTCTCCTAGCCTTTTCCAAAACACTCCCATGTGATAATTCAGTACGAGTTTCATATCTTATCTTCCAGGTTTATGTTTATTGTCATTGTTTACCTTTAATGCTTATAGGTTTGATAACTGAAATTCTCAATAGGATTTAACATGGGCAAAGATCAGTTTTGTTTTCGGTACTCAGTTCAGATTTTGGTTATTCGATATTAACTATCAACCTATCGTGTTTAACTCAACTTATGTACTGTTTTAACAAACAACCGTCAGTAGGCTAGTGAAGAAACTTCGATAACAAACAAATACCGAAACCATTGTCAATTATATCTAGGCCTACCTATATCATTTGATTCTCTCACAAACAACAAACCATACCAAACGTAAATAAAGTAAAACTAAAATTATACTAAACATAGGCCTAATATAAAAACTAAATTAAAACGTTACTATAATTCACTAACTAAACACAACTTACTACCTTATTTCTCATCATCTGCCATCTTGTACTAAAATATTATCGATAAATATATTTTCAACAAATCAATCGATATCAAATACAATGGAATCGGATGTTGAGTTCTGTCCAACAGACGGTACATCGAACTTCAACTATTGGTAGATCGTTCGATATTGTTTCTTAGAAAATCAGATGTTGAATCGTCTGCTATAGGAACAAACGGCAGAAGATCAGATAGGCTATGAAAGTCGTACCCCCTAACTACGTGTATGCCTCAGCCTTATTACTAAATTTTGAACTTCTTGTTGGATACAGTTTGGGCGTTTTATCTTGAGCTATGGGAACCGTTTAGGCCTACACCTGAAGCGGTTGGAGTGGAGTGAATATCTTCAGAACACTACAGCTGATACCTAAAGTTAAATTGACATGTTAACATTTTTTAATAGCTGTCTATAACTTATACCTATTTACTGTAATTTGTACTTAATCACATTTAATATTTGTTGAGATTAATTTTTCATTATTTATTGCCCCAGATCATTAAGAATAAATAAATAATGTTTGACAGCTTCGGCAACGGAATAGGCCAAAGCTTAAGACGAAACGCACCAACTGTATAACCTCTGATTATATTTCGTTCTGCTAATGCAAATTACCTATTTTACTTCTACTGTTTATTTTTGCCCGTCACTAGCACTTATCAAAGGCCTAACTTAAATATACTCTGATTGGGTAGGCCCCATCAGGTGAGACCTTATCAGACTCCACCTTAATGCATTTGATTACATTGTTTTGTTTATTTAGAATAGATAATTGATGTTTTGAAGTGTCTTGATTTGTTCTCGATGAAATCGAATAATCTTAATTTCGGTTACAGACGTACAAAAGTTTCAGATTGATAGCCAATTTCCAATAAAATTTAGACCGCTGACAAAACTGCACCCGCCTATTTGGAAACGTTGGTAATGATTACCTTAGCCAACTTAACTTTTTAAATATTGAAGTAGCCTTCAAGCAATTTACATTTGTTTATCTGCAATTTAATAATGTTTGTTTATTTTGCAAATTTTTTGTTTTTTTTTGTGTTCCTTTTAGGAAGGAGCTTGCTGTTACATTTTTAACACCAAGAAAATATTACAAGTTTCTAGGCTTTTTGGAGAAATTGTGAGAATCGATTCAGTCTATGGATTGGCTTCAAAACACAACTTAAGGAGAAAAAATTCAGGTAGGTTTTTAGTAGGCTATTGCTTTCTGTGGGTGTCTTATGATTCCTTTTTGTCTTATATTTCTTATGATGTTATATGATCAGCGCACGGAAAACTCCATAACATTCTTCAGATTCCTTATTGGCTCGTAATTTTTTAATCGATGTTACACTAAAGATTATTTTCATTTGGATGTTTCATCAATCTGCGGAAATTCTCATGTGGTGTGAAAGGAGTTTTAAAAAACTATGGTAGGCTATAATGATACAAAGTTTTGTTTTCTCTTGGACGATATGATTTTCCAAGGTTGACAAATAATGTTAGGTAGCAAATATTCTTGGTATTTAGGCATTTTTGCTAATTTTTAACTAATTTGCATTTAATGTAGGTAAGCAAGCGTGTATTGTAACTACAAGCTTTCTTCCTGGAGTGAAAAACTATAAATGTGAATTGTATATAAATAGGCCACGATAATTTACAAACCCAGTGTTAACTAAAACAGGTAACCTGCCAAGAAGTCTACTTACTAAAACAGCAATTCAAAATAAATTTAGGTGAAACTTTAAGTTCCTTGTAGCATTACCGTATCGTATATTTGACTGCAAAAAACAGTTTAAACTGATTTAACGTATTTATGACCTCAGAAAGCATTTTTCATCACTCTGTATACGAAAATTGCCCGTTACCATACAGCTGAGATCTACGAAAACCCTCGATTTCCTTACATTAAAAGAAATAATGATCAGCAGATTTTTTGTTACCCAAACTTTGCATTTCCGTACCCAAACAAAATTTTGCCGTACCCAAACAAACGAAGTTCCAATTTTGACAGTTCAACCATCTGACTCTAAACTAAAATAGACAGTTCAGCCCTATTGTGTTTGCTTATAGAGAAATGACTAAATTATGAAATGTTGGATGATTTTTTATTACAAGTTTGGTTACTTATTTGCATCATAATGAAATGTATTGTTCAAAACTCATCACAAAAGTCCCATTTCGTGAGCCCCAAAACGGGCTACTTTCGAGACTGTAGTGAAATATACTATTATTTCTTAACTGAAGTAAATAAAACTCAATATCTCACTTGTTTTCCAACTTATCATAATAAAATTTGGTGTGTGGGTTCATTGAAAATCAACTATTTTTTGCTTTCCCAAGGCAGCAAAATTGCTTATTTTTTGCTACGATAAGCTAACACTCCGTTTCTATGAGTATGCAGGATTGCTGACATAGGAATGGAAAATGTTTATGTTTTTAGCCAACATCAAAGAAAAGTCAAATAGGAGATTCTATATACCAAATTTTATTGTGATAAGTTGAAAAATAAGTGAGATATTGAGTTTTATTTATTTTCCATAAGGTTAACATTGAACAACGTAACGTATTAACAACAATCAATATCTCAGCAACCAGTAGACATAGAACAAACATTCAAAGTACAAAAATATTTGTTTTTTCAAGCTGAATTTAATGGTGCAAACCAAAATTAGATTTTTAAAATTCTTCCATTTAAAAAATTCAAAAAACTTGTTTTTATTTGGACATTTTTAAAAAGTTTTTTAATTTACAAAGCATGCTAAAAGTCATGAGTTTTGTTGCTGCATCTGTTTAATGTAGATAAGTTTAAAAAAAAGTTTACTTGATTGTCAATGTGCCTTTAGGAGATATTAATTTTTTTTTGTAAAACACTGTAATCGGACTAAAAATATAAAAAAAATTTAATATTTTTTTCAATGACCTATATATAGAAAGATAATTATGATTTATTTTTTTCTGGATTTAGCACACTTTACTTAATATTACTGCAAATTTTCATAACAATTGGATTAAAAATGGCAAAGATACAAATTTTTTTTCTTAAGCTATGCAAGTTTATCTTGGAGCTCGGGAACAACAGAAACGACAGATTTTTACTTATTTCAAATGTCTGCAAGAAAAAAACCGTTTGAGATATGAAGCTAAAATTTTGTATTCTTCCATAGGCATGTGAAAAGAACAAAATCATCAAGTTTCATCAAATTCTGAGATGGTGGGTTACAAATCCTTTATTTTCTGGATGATTTGACTTGGAATGACCCGGGGACCAAAGGAACAATAATTTAATAGGCTATACTCAATTGTTTTGTAATTGTATTGAAGCGTGTGAATTATAATTTTATGTGTAAAACTGGTTTTTGAATGAGAATTTTTTTACAAAATGGCTGATAAGCTAATTTCATGGCTAAATGGCTGATTTGGTACCAATCCTAATAACATTTTGAGATGGTTAAGTAAAATAACTGTGTTGATTTGTCATGTAATATCCCTTTAAAATTATCTTCAACATCCTTTTTTCAGATGCAGCAAAAATGTTATCCACTAAACATAACCTTCAAGTCATTAATCAACAAGAAATTACAAAAAACTTGGGAAGAAAGCTCTACGAGATACACAAACAAAAATAAACAGCTTATTTGAGTTTTTTATTGTTAAAAACAGTAAGGATTTTGGTTAAAAAGCGCAGGTCTTATGTAAAAATTCTTACAATTGTTTTTAACTTAGGCGGTCAACCGCGAGGCAGTGCGGGCAACAGCGAGAGCGAACGACATACACTGTACCCGTTCCCTCTCTTTCGCTCTCTGCTATTAAGTTTAAAAGTTACATGTCAGCTGACACTGTTTTATGCAAATCATTTCCTAACCTACGGTTTAGGAAATGATGAATCATCACCTGGTTTATACGGTGACAAGTTCTGATTTCAGTAGCCAGTACAAACAAAGGATCCTGTTCTTCACTACAAAGAATCCTTTGTTTTTACTGGCTACTCACAACTTTACTAGTCATGTGTGCAAACCAGGCCTTTTTTACATAATTGAATGGTACTATTTTATTATTGAAAACAAATCAAAAAGTGATCTTCAGAATTACTACTGTTCTTCCAAGCTACAACCATACACACACATCATCAGCACTCCTGTAACACATTTTATAATAACTAATTTAATATCAAATTTTAATGTTAACACAGTGCTAGCAAGTTTTCAAGGAAGAGAGAGGGCATTAATACAGTGTATGTTCCTCTCTCTCGCTCTTCCTCGCGATCAAAATAGTTTGCCAGTGCCAAGTGCCCTTGCAATCGACCGCACACAATTAAAGAGATTTTTAATACAATAATGTATTATAGAAACATTTAAATTTATTATATAATGTTTTAATTTTTATTACAATGTTTTTGATATATTTTGTTATAAATACCAAATAACGATGTACATCGCTTGGTTGATGGTTTTTTAGAAGTGGTGCATTTTCAGGTCCTTTGGTGTTGTTCATATCATATTTTAATATAATTTAAAAAATAGTTTTGCCCATTTTAAAGTTTTTTTGTTGCTTTTCATCATTTTTGTGTGTATTCATTGTTATAAGGATGTTCCAGAAACGTTACCTTAACTGAGCTACTGTTAATAACTTTACTTACAACTGAGTTGAGGTTATACTTTTACAACTTAGTTTTTTTTAACATGATGTTTAAAAGTAAGACAGTAATTTACAATAAACATTATAATTTACTTTATGATGGTATAGTTTAAATTATAATGCACTATTAACAGAATGTATTTGATATATATTGTCGTTTATTGTAAAATGTAATTCAACATTGCTGTTCTTTTGCTAATATAATTACAAAATATTTTTCTCAGTTTTGAAAAGTGTTAATTTTTTATTACCTATCCAAATAGAATCAGCAGTTTTGTAAAAAACTGTAAACTATTTAATACATTAAAAAATTATACATTTTCTGAACAGTCCTGATTAGGAATGCTGTCAGATCTGATCAGAATTACAATCAGGAATTGGTACATTTTCTGATCAAATCTGATCAGAAATACACATCAGGACTGATCAGGAAATGGTGGATTTTGTAATCAGTTCTGATCAGAAATATACATCAGAAATGATCAGGAATTGGTGCATTTTCTGATCATATCTGATCAGAAATATACATCAGAACTGATCAGAAATATACATCAGAACTGATCAGGAATTGGTGCATTTTCTGATCAGATCTGATCAGAAATGTACATCAGAACTGATCAGGAATTGGTGCATTTTCTGATCAGATCTGATCAGAAATACACATCAGAACTGATCAGAAATACAAATCAAAACTGATCAGGAAATGGTGCATTTTCTGACCAGACTTGATCAGGAATCACAACATTCCTGATCAGGTCTGGTCAGAAAATGCACCAATTCCTGACCAGGAATGATCAGTTCTGATGGTATTTCTGATCAGGTCTGATGTTTTTTTTCATCAGATCTGAAGGAAAATTTTCATGGGGGTTAAATTGTGGAATTTGCTGATTTTTATACCAACCAGTAACAAGAAAGGGGCCATTGTGATGTGATCTCATGACTGAATCACAGACTCTCGGCAAAATGGATTTTGCTTGTTTTATTTGTCAGTTGTTAAAAATTCAACTTGGATTTTGCAGAGATTTTGTAGAAACCGTGAAAGTTAAGTAGAACGTTTCTAATGATTCTTCTTTAACTACAAAATCACCCTCAAGTGTTTGCTCTGAGATTAAATTTAAAATAACACCCGAAGCTGCGATAAAATGCACTGTAATTTTGACTTCAGTGAAAATTGATGTGGCAATTTGCAGAAGCCCCATTGCAAGCAGGACCATAATTTAAGCTGGGATCCAAGGTGGAGATTTGAAAATGTCAGGGGAAAGTCCGGAATGCACATTCACTCATCTTTCCGTGTGATGCCATGTTTTGGTGACAACATCTTCCGTATCTGATATAAAAACATGTACAACATTCTCTTAAATGATAGAGGAAAACTAGTATACGACAAGGAAGTAAACTTGATATTCTCCTTTGTAGCAGACCTGCTTACTCTGTGAATGTGAAATGCTTGAACTCATATATCAACACAAAATTAGCTATTTGTATACTCGTTAGCACTGTGTAATCTTTTAGATAAAAACAAGAGGAATGAGTCTTTAGTAATGAGTGCAGTACTAAATTGGAAGTTTGAAATGTGGTTTCACGCGAATGCCAACTGATCCCAAATAAACAAAGCCTCACAAACATAAAGTATAACTGGCGCCAAATCTTAAGGCCCTGTCCGTCCGTAAGACTAATGTTAATTTTAGCATTGGGCTTATGGTCGGTGTGGGCCTTAAGATTTGGCACCAACTAAAATAACATTGTATAATCCTAAAAAAGTATGGGAAATAAGTTTCTAGGTTAACTGTTATGATAATTGTAGCTTTTTAAGATGAAAAAAATCCAATTGCCTTAGCAAAACTGCAAACCACATTTTATTGATTTCAATTAAAAAATTAACAATACAGTCGACTCTCGCTATCTCGAAATTCCACGGGACTGTGTTTTTTCTTCGTGTTAGTGGGGAACTATGCCTCTAGTTCGTCGTAGGCATAGTTCGAGTTATAGAGGTAAACCAAACGAAATTCGTGATACAGAGGTAAAGAAAAATGTAATTTATTCCTTACATCTTCGACAAATCTAAAAAGTCCGTAATCTTCCTTTTGTAAAAACAAATTGATTTTAATTTTTATTAAAACATGCCCTTGACCCCGGATATGATTTACCGACAGGTTGCATCCTGAACGCCGGGATTTCGTAATACAGAGGTCCATTCTGAAAACTTCGTGGTATGGAGGTAAACTCCGAGTTATGGAGGTAAAGCGCGAATCAAATTCGTCTTATCTAAGGAATTTCGTGTTATAGAGGTAATTTTTTGTGTCCCTTCGAGTTATAGAGGTAAAATATAATCGGAAAATCAGTTCGTGTTATGTATAGTAATTACTTCGTGTTAGACAGGTTTTTCCAAGGGGATAACAAATAATTCGTGATATAGAGGTTTCGTGATATCAAGGTTCGTGTTAGCGAGAGTCGACTGTATATAAAATATGAGCTATTTCATTTCATAATAACAATATCAGACAGTGAATACTGGGTTTACAGCTTTCAATATTACAGAAACCAATAGATATGGAATATGAATAAAATTATATAAATAGACATGTGGAATAATGTATGAATGTTAATCATTCAAATTTCTAATTACTGAAGGATGTGATTGTGATGACATTCTAATTTTAAAAATTACAAATTTTAGGATACAAATTTTGACAATTGCAACTACTTTCTGCTGAAAGAAAATAAATATATTCTGGTTTTGATCAATCTAATATATATTTCTTTCCTTTATTTTCCCTCCTGTCTGCAGACAAGTGGAAGCCCAAGGACTGCAGTCTGGTGGAGCTGCTGCGGGGAGTGCTGATAGTGCTGGAGGCAGCCATACAGGAGCCGCGGACCCAGATATCTGGCTCCATAGTCCTGATAGACCTGCAGGGCCTCAGCCTGCAACATGTGTGGCAGTTCAGCCCCGGCTTCGCCAGCATGCTGGTGGAGTGGGTGCAGGTAGGAACTGTTCTGATAAAGATTCAGGTTCATCACTTCCTATTGATATATAATGCCAAATTACTTTGTTTTGTAAAGCGCCACATAAAGCTGACTCTCACTAACTCAAAGTATCATGGAAATACGATTTTATTCAAGTCACATTTAGTTTGACATAGGCATAGTTTGAGTTATAGAGGTAATTCTCAGATAATTTTGACTTGTAGGGGTAATTTCATATCAATATAGAGGTATAAACAAAATAAAAATTAAGTCACAGAGGTAAAGAATAGTGACGATAGGTCGGAGGAGGAGGATTTCTAGCTACTGAGGTTCAAGTTATTGAGAGTCTACTTTATACAATTAATCCAAATACAGCATTCTCTTAAAAAAATAAATCTGAACGTAATTGTGTTTATAAGTTAAAAATGAGACATGCCCAAAAGATAGGAAATGGAATTAGTGTGCAGATAAATAATCACACTTAAGGTACTGGCTGATTCATTAAATGATTCTTGTGGATTTCTCAATGAAGGTCTTCTTTACTGTTCAATTGTAATAAACAAGTCAGAGATACAGGGTTACTTCACTGCTTACTAGGGTTTGCATATTAGGAAGGAGGAGTACAACCAACAAAAGTGTAAGAACAATCAACAGGGTTGGTTATAGAGGAAAAGAACTATGCCGATGATAAGTATTTTTCAAAATTGCAAAAAGAGTAATATTCCTACATCTGATTGTTTTATTTTGCCTTTCTACTTGTTGAAGTCACAATAACTTGCCTAATTTTATCCATGCGCACCCAATTTTAAATTGACTGATCAACTGTCCACACTAGATGAGTAAGTGAGGGGTGGGGGTTGAGTTAATTGTTAATGAATGGAATTTGTGATCCGTTGCATTATTTCCAGGAGCTGATACCCTGCAGGATAAAAGGAATACATATAGTAAACCAGCCTTACATATTCAACATGCTGTTTAACATATTCAAGCCATTCCTTCAAGAGAAGCTGAGAAATAGGGTGAGTTAATGGAGGACAGCTTTAAAAAATTAGTTCATGAATGAATGAATCTTCCTCTCAAGAACTTGAAGAGGAGAGGGTTGTAAGTGGACTAATTTGCATTCCTCTTTTTCTACAGGTATACTTGCTCTGCTGGTATAAAGAAACTATTTAACGATTAGCCACATTAAATAATTAATGACTTTTTTACATGTTCCATATACACTCCTTGAACAGTCCATGCATCACAAATGCTAATTGAAAAGAATTTCATTTGTGAATTTCATTCACAATACTAGTTGAATCAAAAAGATTATGGTATAAGTATAAATATTATATGATAGGTTCTCAACTATTATATTTTTAGACTGTCCAGATTTTGAGAACTTCTAGCAAAATTAGCTAGAAGTGTTAAAACTATATCGGATTTGCTTGCACACAGATTTTCGCCATTAGGCTACAAATACACTTTTTTGGGATTTACAAATGTTTGATACTGATATAGAAATCCTGAAATCAAATGTCCTTACACAGTATAGAGGAAACAAGATTCCTCCTCTCCAACCAGCTAATAGTACATCAGAGATAAAATAGTCACCAACGTGTTATTTCTTACAGAAATGCAAAGTTACAGCTCACTATTTAGCATTCCACTCTTGCTACTGCTGCACATAAAATAGACATTTGTTCCTCCTTTCCAGTTGATGGCTTTCAACTCTATGTAAAGACACAATTTAATGTCTCAATAAAAGCATCAACATACGGTTCCAACACAGGCAAAAAATGAAACAAGTTGAAGTCGGATATTTTCCATCACTCTGTATACGAAAACTGCCCGTTACCGTACAGCTGAGATCTACGAAAACTCTCGATTTCCTTAGGTCAAAACAAGTAATGATCAGCTGCTTTTTCGGTACCCAAACATTTCATTCCCGTACCCAAACAAACCATTTCCGTACCAAAACAAAGTTTTGCCGTACCCAAACAAACTAATTCCTTAATTTGACAGTTCAACCAGCTGACTTTATAAACTAAAATAGACAGTTCAGCCGTAATGTGTTTACTTATAGAAAAATGACTAAATTATGAAATGTTGGATAATTTTTTATAAGTTTGGTCACTTATTTGCATCGTGATGAAAAGTACTGTTCACAACTCGTCACAAAAGTACCATTTCGGGGCTCGATAGTGTTTTACTTGCTCGGCTTACGCCTCGCAAGTAAAACACTATCTTGCCCCGAAATGGGCTACTTTCGTGACTAGTAGTGAAATATACTATTTTACTCTGGCAGAAAATCAGATGTAGTTAAAGATTAATCTTAATTGAGTTAATAGTACATTTTATCACCATAGGATGGAAATGGGCTATTTCCTGGCCATAATTGTTTTTAATGAGTTTTGATTGAAGCATATAACCCTTTGACTCTAGCTATAATATTTTGTATCACACATAAATTAATGATGATGAATTAAATTTATTTCATTTTTCATTACAGCCTGACTGTGCTCAGTTTACTTCTGTAGGACAATGACGACAATTATTATGTTTATAAATATTACTTTATGGAGGAACAAATTCCAAATATACAACCACCATTGACCGATGTGCGCTGCTCCGAGCTGATCAAAATAACTCGATCTGGCCTGGAAATGGTCACTTTCCATCCTAATGGTGAATTACAGTCCACCATGATGAGCAGAATTACAATGATCTATTCATTCATAATTACAAGACTAATCTTTCTTTAAATGTTTCTAATTTTCAGGCATGGTAGAAAAAGTCATCCAATACTCTGACTTCAGTTTTTTGGATAGAAAGGTTTATTTGTGATTAATCAACTATTACTATTAGCGTTTCTAGTGTCAGGAAAAGTTGCGAGCTGATTTCCCCAGTCTAGGCCGGAAAATGTTTCTTCCAGTACTTTTGCTGACATTAAAAACAATTGTTTTATTTTCAGGGTGATGAAAAAAAACTATTTCTACCATCGGAGTCCTAGTTTATTTTCCTCTCTATTTATTTTATATTTTTCTTTTCTCGATGCAATCTCCAACACAAATGAAGACTTATATCTAGAAAGCATATTATTAGTTAGAATAATAAATTGGTCCTTTATAAAAAGAGGCTGAGGAATGATACCACATTAGGTATATTGTTCACAGTATCCCCACAAAACTATATGAATATACCTAATGGTTACAGTATTGTATATTGAAGTATACAATATTCTTTGAAGTCTTCATATTCTTTGAATATGAAGAGTATTGTATGGTCACAGTATTGTTTGTATATTGCATATGCATATGTGAAAACAGTAGGCCTACATGGTACTCATGGTAACTTGGTCAAGCAGTACGTGCAGAAGGTCTGACTTGGTTGGTTATTATCAGCAGCCACTGCATCGCCTTCCCAAGTGACAACTAAATCCCAACTAAGAACTTTAAGGGGGCGGTCTACCCCAAGATCCGAGCGCTAAAACAGGGTTTTGTATCTTATTCATTGATCGCTGGATTTTCAGATGATTTCCAATATTTTGGTGTCATTTTAATAAGGATATGTTTTTGTAGAACGCTAAATTTTTAGAATTTTTGATTTTATCCCCGTTCATTTACAGGTATTGTGTAAATCTTTCAAAAAAGGTAGTTTTTTGTTAGATTTTAAAGTCTCATAACTAACGACAGAAACGCTTTATAGAAAAAATAAAAAATCTAGAGCTCTATAAAATATTCTGAAGAACGTGAACCCATTCTCATTTATTAAATCTTAAAAAATAATGCTTTTTTCGTCCAGATACGAAACGTCTGCAAGCGTACTTCAGCGCGCTTTAGCCCAATCTTTACAATGTTATTTCGCTCTGTGACACAGATTTTTCTGTCAAGGTAGACCGCCCCCTTAACACCTTTAATCATTGTACATGAACATATGCTTTAATTCACTTAACAAGTCCAAGGTCCATTATGATGAGCAGTTGAGCACCCCAAACTGAATCCTGAACTGCATAGGCGAACACTAGCAATTTTCTTAACCCTTTGCAATCAGATTGGATATTTGCCACTATTCCATAGCGATCGCACAGCCAGCTCTACTGGCCGCCACCAGTAGTGTGCGGAAGTCGGATTTTTTTTTACAGCAGTTGTCATTTACAATCGGACGGCCAGCAGTGCTGGCCAATATGAAATCCAACTAACGCTCGAGTGTCCAGAAGGACTGGCCAATAAGTGCCGATGTCACATGTTATTGTTTGTTTTTCTAAGTTTTGAATGATGCCTGTAGAGTGCTGAAGCCTAGTGAGGAGTTATTCATCTAAATGATCAGCAGGCTTGCAACACTGAATAGTAAAAATCCCCTATGATAGCATTGCAGGTTTTCAATAAAAACAGTTTTGAGCTGCTGGGCGTGAAAACAATTCCGAGCTGATAGGAGTGAGCTGCCATGATGAATGCCAAGGTGGCATGGAGTGGGGCTTGGCAGAAGAGCTGGCCATCTAACCATTGAAACCTAGCCATACGGAAATTAATTCTGACTGGCTAATGACTGCGTTGTGGCCACTCCAGCTGGCCTTTATGATCGCAAAGAGTTAATCCTGTCTCGTTGCCTAGATACACTTCCATGGAGAGGATCGTAACTCGCTACTCAGCCATATCGACGCTAAGTGTGTCCCGACGCAATACGGCGGGGACATGTTCCTGCCCTCGGACCAAGGGATCGAACTGCACAGACTGCTGAGTATGCATGAAGATAAGTACCAAAGTGAGTATAAACTACTGTCTGATAAGGGTACACTGAACATTTGCAGAGTGGAGCAGCACAGGGGGTAATTATCAACAACCTGGCGCAAAGAAAGCGTTTCCTGTATTGAACGCTTCCTAAACTTTAAATTTATGTTAAAGGCCGTCTCAACATTAGTTGAGGCAGGCTACCTGACTGAGGGGTTGACCAGACAATGGCCGGACAATTGGATTTACTATTTATTCGCTGGGCTGGCCTGGCCTTTGTCCTGGTCAATCCCTCGGTCAGGTAGCCTGCCTCAACTTGTGTTGAGACGGCCTTTAACATTATGAATTTATATCACTAAACATTATTCTACATTCAGAACTAACTATACTTATAGAATTGGTCTAATATAAATTGTCTTCTAAGAAAATATTTTTTAAGTTTTGAAAAAATACTATGAACTTACACAAATAATTTCATAGCTTTGCCATATAACTTCAATGAAAAGTTTTAAGCTACTTCTATATAAAACAACCAAAAACAAAACAATACAGCTATAATTATCTATAGAACTTGGTAATTGTTTAATTTTGCACTGTTTAATATACCAATTTTGTATTTTTTTTTTAAGAGAAATCACTCAATTCTCCTAAGGAAATTTATTGGTTTTACACTTTGCAAGTGTTTGTAAAGTTCTCGAAAGAATTAGAAAGTGTTTTTCACATGGAAGTGGATAATGCCAACATTCAATGTTAGAATAACTGGAGGGGTCACCCATTCTGGGTATAACCATCGACCAAAATCTCACATAGAATTTTCACACCGAGCGGCTACAAACCAAACTTGCTCTGCACTTTATGGTCTTAAACGAATTCAGTCAGTGGCCGGCAGCAAAGCAGCACTAACAGCTTATCACGCCCTTTTTTCAGCACACTTAAGATTTGGCATCATAGCATGCAACAGATTTATTGACTCCAGAATTAGAGACAACTATGATAATTTTACTATGCTGCATAATTTTATTTCTTATACAGTACTGTACACCTTGGATTATACAGATTAATGTGGCGGAACAGAACAACGGTCTAGATAACAAAAATCAGGATAATCCAAGTTCATTATAATATTGTCTTAATAGTGACTGTGAATGTAGCCACACTGAATTGATGCTGCAAAGAGCATATCAAAATTATACAAAAAAGGTAATGTAGTTTTACATCTACTTATTTTGAAGCTTTATGTCAGTTCAGTCAAATGTTACTAAACTATCAATGAGTGACAGTGACATTAACAAAGTAAACAAACAGTGAAATTGCCTTAAATTACGCAAGTGCACATGTGATGAACTAAAACATTCGTATAGAAATCCTACAAAGACCTATACCTATACAGGTTTTATAAAAACCAAATGCATACACTGATGAATTGAAGTTGTATATAACTTTTAGAAGACACTCTTCCCACATAAAACTTACGTTTTTACCATGATTTTAATATTTTAATTTCACGAATGGGCCGATCCGGATAATCGAAGGTGCATTGTACCCAAAAGTGATCCAAATTGTTAACAATTATTAACTTGCAGCTACGTATAAAAATGAATGAAGAAATCTTGTTCTTTGAAAATGTGGTGGAAAATCTCACAGATTTCAAAATTAATTATGAAATGAAAACCAAAGAAAAGCTCACTTTGAGAAGTTCGAAACCCCTCAGTCTGAAGATCAGGAGAACTTGATTCCCTTTTTAACAGAAAAATTCATGTGTATTTATAATTATCTAGATACATTATTGAATTATTTTAGGAAATGTTAGTTAGTCTAAGAATGTTTTAATATTCCATTTTGTTTCAGAAACTTCAGAATATGGTTACGTGTCAAAGCAAAAAGACAGGAAGAGATAAGACAGTATGAAAACATGATTTTCAAAGAGATGCTAAGATAAAGTTCTGGCATTCAACTTCTACCATATTTTTATACCATAGATTTAATCATTACTTGTGTATTATTGCTCTGGAATATGTGTGAATTGTGTATATTATTAAAAACTAGTTTGAGTCTTGAGTCGTATATTATGTTTAACATTTTCCTACATGCATATTGAAGAGTGAATTGATACTAAATATCACTGAAGCTAAAATTAGTGTTATGGCATTTTAATGAAATTTTTACTATAAGACCAATCAACTAAAATATATTTTTCCCCCACCTGCTATGTTTAGACGCTTTTTACTCCTTGTAATGCGTGAGTAAAATAATGATTTGTCATTCAGCGGGAGTAAAGTGATTACTTTGTCTCCCGGTGGGAGACAAAGTAAACCCATAAGAATAACATTGAAATCAATAATTAAAAATTAGAGCTCCTTCAAATTTCCACGCACACAAGCAAATATGCTGCAGCTCAACAGATACAGGCGCTAACAGCTGATTAGAGGCATTGGCTTACAGCGGAAATGGAAGATAGCGCTCACCTTGTAAGAATTCATGTTTTGAGGTTAGGTACAGTCGTCATCACTGAAACACGATAGGCTCCGATTCTAAATATTCGCTAACCCCAACAGATATTTCTGATGAAGCTAAGAATGTTACAGCTAATTTATTTGCGGAATAGACAAGGGAAAAGTATTAGAAACGCTACTATGAATTTATGGAATGTGTAAGAAAAAATGTAAAATTATCTCTGAAAATGTAATACTTGTGGACTTATTGGAACAGTCAGGGGTATGTATCCCAGCTTACTGATGGACAATCTTTTCTATGTTGAAAGCTACAATTCAAGTTAAAAATAACATGGACATCAGTGGTTTTACTAAAGTAATTAATTGCTTTTTGAAGCGTACAAATGTTGGCTATAAACCAAAGAAAGCTAAAACCTTTATTTTAGACGAGGTAAAACAGTTCTTGAAAAATGCTCCAGATGAACAGTATTTATTTCAGAAAAGTTATCATGATTTTTGGTATAAGTAATTTATAATTATTACAAAATAACCATTTAATTTATTATTTATTTCAATGTGTATTTGATGACACTAAAATAGTTAGTTTTACTATAGAGTAATAATGAACTTCGTAAAGAGTTGTCACTTCCATGTTAACTCGGTGGTAAGGGAACAGTAGCGCTGTCTGATAAAATCTTAAACGCAACCACTGCCAGCGGCTCGCGTCGCAAGGCCGGAGTTTCCAATCTAGTGTAATTATTTACATCGATGGCTAGATCTAAACATTAACATGATCAATCTATGGTAGATCTAAAAGCCAGTTTGTTATGAAGGTATTTTGTACTATAATAAATAAGGATTGTTTGAATTTTCCCTTTTTATGGGCTTTCAGCCCCTTCAAGCCACTAGTTTATTGTTAATTTACATAAAAAAAGAATGCTTCTATTTGGAGATAATGCATATATCTCCTCAACTAACCTCAAGAATCTACTCATTTTCAGAAAATCAATTTTATTTAAAAAAGTAATTCCTAAATTATATTTTTGTAAACAATTAGTTATCATTGAAAAAACATATTTATTGGGTTCCTGTCATTGAACTCTACTTGATCAGACTTTTGAAATGAAGCATAAATGAACCTAAGCGTTTATTAAAGATTATGTTAAAACTCATTATGGGCTGTTCTCCAATTAAATGGAAGAATGGAAGGTAAAGGTTGGTAAGGCATTAATGAAGTAGCTCATGGATGTCAGAGTTGAATGCAATTCTTTTCACCTGGTACAGCCTTTATCTACATCGTTGACTGTTACAAACTGGGAAGAGTTACGGAGAGATGAGAATTTTAAATCGAGTACCTATCTTGATTTTTTTTTCGAAAGTGATTATTTTTGTAACTGACTATCTTCATAGATTTCTTGGTCAAGTATTGCAAGCTTTTAAAAGGCAGGATGTAAAAAAGTAAAGTATTTAATTTTCCCTCTTATCCCACGGACTACCTGTATTCGATTTTATTATTAATTAGCCTATGTGTTTTCTTTGAGTTATCGAAACTTGCTATTGTATAATGAATTCATTATTACCAAAAAGAGTTTATAATAGATTTATCTAAGGTTCAAATAAAAAAAGTCAATCTCAAAGAAAACGGATATGACAAAACCTCAAATATCATCAAAGGAATGTAGCAAATGAGATTATGATATCAATAATCTAGTCATTGCTACAGTTGGATGATGAGAAAATCACAAATATCTTCAGATAGCTATTTACAAAGCTCTCATTATAAATACATCACAAAACCACAAAGTTTGGCTATTTGGGATAAAATAAGCAAAAAGGTTCATAAGAGCATGGGTATCACAGTTCATAGTTTTTGGGTCTATATTTTTTTCATAGGTTAACGTAATTTAAACTACATGAGGTACAAATCTTAAACTTTATGTAGATTCAAAAAGAAAATAAATCACTCACAGACTTACCAAAGAAAATATATAAGAAAAATCCTATAAATTTTACAAAGGGTCAAAGTGGTTAAACTTTACTGCTAACCTAACAACTAAACTTTTGTGATAACTAAAAAATAACTATATAATTGAAGATTAATAAGTACCATTTTACTGGTCCTACTAGCCATATGTTTGAATTTCACTACTGTATCTACTGGCCGCTTACTATAGGTGATGATAACTCGTAACTCGGCTTATCAGATGCATCAGACACTGCACGGGATCAACGAATGACTGGTAGTCTGCCTGCCAAGAGGACGATCATGTGCATGATTTCTTAAAAAATTCTTCTAAACAGAAGATTTCTCTAAAAAAATGGTATAAATCATAATAACACTGAATAATAAAGAAAATATCCCTTGAGACTATACACACTCGCACATTTAATTCTTGCTGCAACCGGCAATAACCCATGCCATTCCACCATGCCATGGCCATCTGATTGAAATGATACTTTTTCAACGCCACCATCAGCCAGGTGTGATTTTCGACTGATTTAATTTAGTTTAGCAAAGAGTTCCAGGGGCGGCAGGCTGTTACAATAAAAGATTTATTCAAAAATGTTGTTTTGTGATATCGAATGTATAGTGTTGACGAGCCAGAGCAGGTGTTTCTTACACCTCTTCCACTTAAGAATTCAAATTTGTCTGCAAGATAATTAGGGACCCAAAGATTAATTGCAAAGTGAGTGATTTGAATTTTGCAAATTTATCTTGAATCAAAAAAGCTTTAAAAGAGGTGCATGAATATATAACAGTGTGTGTCGTAATCATTTCCTCGAAGATTATATTAAAAAACGAATGCAATAATTTTGAGCATTCTACTCATTTCATTATTAAGCTTTTCAAAATGGCGGCGTCCGTGAAATATTCCGCCAAATACAAATGAGCTTATTTCAATAATGTTTAGTATCGTAAAAATATTACTCCACATTGAATTAATGCCTATAATCGCGTGCACCAAATAGGGTGGGTGAGTGAGTACACTGCTGATGAAACTATCATTTATTTTTTGATGGGAAGTTGATCAACTATATGATCATAAATTTACACATGGAAGGTCCCGAAAAACATAAACAAAGTTTTGATGAATCAACAAAAACATTACATTTTGTCATTTCAGCTGAGGTTCAGCAGACAATTTGATAAGTTTCCAGTTTTTGCTGCCTGCCTTATTTCATGCACTCTACTCTAGAGAAGAAAAAAGTGATTCTGAGTTTTGTGTGAGCCTTACACAAAACTTTATGAGTTTTATGATAACCTTACATGCCATACAAAACATGCGACAATTAAAAAATCTCAGAGCAAGAGAAAAAGAAGGGAAAAATCTTTACAAGCGTATTGTTGATCCATGTCGACACGATGCCCACCCCCTGTGGCTGCAGTATAACTTCACAGAACTCTGCAGCCTAAAGAAGGACATTTTCAGACAAATCCTGTATAGCCCTTATCAGGCCCTAAGTGATTACCTTCTTTTTTAAGGTTAAGGGAACTTTCAGGCAGGAAAGTGTTTGTAAATGGTAAGGAACTGAAAGGAAGCAACATTATCAGGTCAAATCCACTTGGCAGGATTTTCAGTGGACACCGCCACTTTAAAAGGCTACTTGAATGAAATGTGAGATTGGTCGATGACGAGACTTGGTTCAAATTGAGACCAGGGGTGAACCTTTAGACAACATAAAGGTGGGGACAGGGCTAGATTTAGTGACAAAATGTTCTTTACTTTCTGGATTACCCTCATTACTGAGTGGTATAATATTTGACAAAAACATGTAGTAGATAAAAAATAAGTTGTTTTGCTAAACTTATTTTTACTATTTAGTGATGACAAATGATTGCAAAAATTAAAATCAAGACATAAATAACCCACATCATCAACAATATTACATCAAATATAACTTTTAAATAAAACTTATTTAGCATTATATCGAATTACCATAATATAGGTTGATAAACATATTTAAAAACTTTTACATCATACTACACAGAAACATCTGTTTTCTGTGCCTTACTTTTGGCAGGAAAGTTTCTCTTTGTCGATCACTGCATGGTAAATTTACCTTGCACTAGAAAACGGAAATAATGGAATTCAACAATGAAACAGATAATAAAAAAGTAAAAATAACAAATTAATAGATTTTCTTTATTTATTCATTTCTGGTATTAACCACAGAGAAGAATCTAACAGAGGTCGCTTTTAAATGGGTCTTCTGTTGTGCCCAAGTGCTTGCTAGTTACAGTTAAATCCAGCCACAGTTAAGTTACTAGTTACTAGTAACATCCAGTTACTAGCTACAGTTAAATTAAATTAGGAGAGGGCAGCGACAGTGCTGCTCTCTCGCGGCGTTAATGATGAACTATTTTTGTATAAGTTCGGCGTCGCTATGAACTTTTTACCAGCGCTCGACACCAGCTGAGCGCAACATTAGAAGATAGCTCTGTTTGATCCTCTTCTGTGTATTAACCAGGGCCGTAACGACCACCGGGGCAACCGGGGCACCGCCCCGGGGCCCCCGAGGATAGGGGGCCCCGAAGGGCCTCTGGCCGAGCAAAATAAAACCATACTTGACACCGACCTCGTCGCGACCGTACGGTATTATTTCCGAGAAAACTTGATTTTCTTAGGTTAAAACCAGTGAAAAGATTAATAGATGTTTAAGCAGCTTTGAGACTGGAATTTTCCTCTACAACTGTTTTTATTTGGCCATATTACCATTGATTGTAATAATGTAGTAAATGTTTTAGAACCAAAAGCTACAGAAACCGTGGTATAAGGGATCATGAGGCTTGGTCAGTAGTCAGGTGGTGTCCAATAGGTGATCCAATAATTTGGGTATTAACTAAACCGGAATGATTTATTTAATTTGTGGCCGGAAAATCTGTCGACTACATTGCTGTGGTCTGAGATTTCCTCAATGATCCGTCGCGATCATTTCCCGGCCATTTCGTCTTTCCAAAGCTCCCCTATCGTCTTTTTTTATCTCGGCCAGTTCGTAGCCGAGTCTCTTCGTTGTATCGTGGCCGTCAAATCCCTGTAAATACTTTGCAGGGTGACTACCAGTCGGAAATTAGAGAAAGGTCGGAAAAACGTAATTAATGAAACCTTTGGTCGGGAAATTCGATACTCGTGATAACAAAACGAAACGACATAACGTCGTCGCCGCCAAATCTATCGATCGAATCGCAAATAAAATTCGGTAATGTTGCTGCTGGAGAATCACCAACAGTTTACATCGCGGCCGGCAAATCTCTCGGTTCAATTTCGGTCGGAAATCGCCCGCTCGTTTCACGGCTAACAAATCTCTCGTTAGCATCGCTTGCCGTCAAGTCTGACTCTTTCCGTGGCTACCACATATCTCGGTCGTGTAGCTAAGAAATTCGCCGGCTCATTATGCGGCTGGAGAATTGCTCGCTTATCCCACAACCGAAAAATTACAGATCTATTTTCGTGATCGTCATACATGTCGGCCATATTTCGGCCGGAAAATCTGTCGTTTATTCCGCAGTCGGCAAAACTTTCGGTCGAATTGCAACTGGAAAACCGCTTACTTTTTCCATGGCCGTTACATGTTTTGGTCGCATCGCGGCTGTAAAGTACGGTGGTTTATGACAAATCCCTCAGTCATAGTGCAGTAAAAAAACGCTCAGTGTTTCCGCGGCCAGTAAAATTCTTGATTCCATTACGGCTGTCAAATAATATTGTATTTTGCTTCGGAAAATGACATTAACCAAACATATACTGAGTTTAACAATCATTTGAAAAGAAGATTTAAAAAAATAAAACAGTAAAAGAATTGGCAGAACTTTTAGTTATTGGTCATAGTTCGTTGTCTTCGAGTTATCTACTCCCAGTAACCACTGCAGAGGCAGAGTGATATTTGTCTAAACTTAAATTGTTAAAAATATATTTTAGAAGTACAATGGCACAAGCCAGTTTAATTAGCTTAGCTCGAATCTCTATTGAAAACGACAGAGCTCAAAAATTATATTCTTAGAGTTATCGATGACTGCCTGCACGAATAAAAGAATAAAACAAATGTTTCAGTACTAAGATGATATTTTAGTAACTATGTGTTGTAAACCAATAAAAACAATAAAATATTACAATCATTTTGAATTATTTTATATTACTATCAGTTAGCTCCCTACATTATTTAGTTTTGATCGATTATTCATAAATTAAGGTTATTATGTTTTCTTTTTTAATGCTATGGCCTACAAAAATCATAAATGTAATTAAATTTCGTTTTATGATTTTTGACACTCGCACGCTCACGCTTGAGTAAGATATGGGGGGCCCCATCACCTAGTCTTGCCCCGGGGCCCCCAAGTTTAATGTTACGGCTCTGGTATTAACACACATAAAAGTTGTGTATTGCAACATTGAGCTGTTACTCTTGATAATGCGGCATTTCAAAAACTCAGCACCCTTCCAGTTAGTATAATACCAGGATTGTGAGACTCACTGTAGTTTTTGTGTGAGAAAGTGATGTAAAAGAAAAAGGCAGCCAGATTGTAAAAACATTATTAGGCAAAAATTACACACTTAATAAGTAATAAAGTATTTTATTAATATAACATGTCCATAGCCAAAATATAGGTAACAAATATTTTAAAACTAATAGAGAGTTTATGTATAAAGATTACAAAAATAATACTTTTCTTAAAATTATTATGTTACAGGTAAATATTACAACGTTGAGCAAGTAATATTTGTTTCCTCACAGGACTCGTGAGTGTTTATGAGTGTTATTCAGTTGATTGTTTTTTCAAAATTTTAACTTCAGACTATTTCATGCTTAAAAGTAGTAGGTACATCAACGCTTACTGTAGTACAAAAATTTGTTTTTGAATTAAATTATCTTGTTAGTAAAACATACAGCTAAATATATATAGAACATGAAAAATATTTGATTATTTACATAATGTAAGTCTTATATTTCTTAACTGAGAATATACTAGAGTTAGATTGATTTTACAAGGAATAGGGGAAAGATACAGGAATAAAATGAACCTTTTTATTGAAGACCTGCAGTAAGTAAAGGAAGGGGAACCAAAAGTCTCCACCTTCCAGTCATGGCCAATCCTTTCTCTTGCACCTTCCAAACTTAAAACACTCCTACTTTAGTGTCAAAGTTTTTAGGCAATATACAATCTGAAAGTGATGTTTTTTTGTTTAACTCATATTGAGTTAATAGAAGAAAAAGAAAAGTAAATTAAAAACTAAAACAAAACTAGTTTAACTAAACTAATTTGATTTATGTAGAGATTGTATTGTGATGGAATAAATAATGCGATTTTAATGTTCATTCCTTTTAAAAGGAACACTTTGAGTATAAATAATTTGTTTATGTATCTCTACAACACTAATACAGAGTATAATCTTAACAGTAAATAAAAGAGCATGTCTGCCATGGTCGATAGTTTTGTGCTTGAAAGTCCATTATTTTAGAAAGTCATGGAGAAGCAGGGTTGTTGAAACATTCAAATTAATCACGCCTTGATTACATCTTTGTACCCATATGAGTTGATAGCTGTAACAAACAAATTATTATTATTAGAATTTTACATTACAAGGTAAAGACAAGCTGTGATATGACTGTGAATTGTAATTTAAGAGTGAAATGCGCCTTCTAAAAGTAAAATGCAAATGTAATACATTACTGTACAAATTCGGGATCACAATAATTGAAGGAGTCGCACTGCCTTAAGAGTACATTACAGCATTTTCGTGAACGTAGTTTTCTGCTTTACTACTTGGGGCGCTAGCAGTAATCAACAAAGCCGAAGGCTACAGCAATTTTAAAAGCTAGTTTATTGCTGTCTCTTGATGTGTTACGTTATTTCTTAAGAAGAGTTACTGTAATAAGTTTTGAGTTACTATAAGTTACATGATTATTTCAAGTTTGAGTTATAAATACTTAATCTTAATAAATAAAGTATTTTAATCTGATGTTTTATTTCAAACTTAACCGGTGCGGTAAAAGTTAACATTATATTTGTATAATTAATGATGCAGTTTATTTCTTAAATTTGTTTCAAAATTACCCCCGTAAAATTTGAAAGACTAACATGATGTAAAGTCTTTATACGCCGTTTGTAGCATCAATTTAGCAGGGGCTAAGATAGACAATCGCTATTTAGGCGATATTGTAATGACTTTGGACTATCCAGATTTTTTATTATCCGGATCGGTGTTCTGTCACATTAATCCCTTTAATCCAGATAATTTGAGGTGTACTGTACAGCTTATTTTTTGTCTTGTCCCAAATTATTGGCAGTAATAATGTCTGTCTGTGGCGTAGAGTAGATCATGGTTTGAGATATAATACGCCCAATAGCAACACCCAAATCTTGTAGATTACACTATACTTTATTCAGTGAGTGTGTAAAGTGAAGTCCCTGCCCTTAAATGGCATTTGTATACAAAATAACCAATCAGAGAAGAGGCTGTCCATATGTTCCTAGGGATGGTTCACAGCCACTCCCCTTAGTGATTTCAAATGAAAATATTCTATATGATATGAAGAATAAATAAAGCATGCGTAGATTAATTAATTTGTCTTATGAACTATTTATTTGCTTATAGTAAAGCCAGCGTTCATTTTACATTTTGATTTGGATTTTTGCGGACATTTGCCAACACTTATGAGTAAAAAACCAAGTTTCATGACATTTCGGGATCTGGGATCTGATCCCGTCTTCAGGTGGAAGAAAACTAGAACAACAAGATTAGTAACACATAGCCAGGAAAACCTGGACAACTAAAACAGAGAACTGTAAAAGCAGTCACAAAACACTATGCTGAAAAGAAAAACAATAACACAAAATAACACAGAAATCAGTCTCAGCTCAGCTCGGATTGGGTGTAGACGTGCTCTCTCCTTTCCGGTGATTCTTGATACTTGTGATTTCTGTGTTATTTTGTGTTATTGTTTTTCTTTTCAGCATAGTGTTTTTCTGACTGCTTTTACAGTTCTGTGTGTTTGTCCAGGTTTTCCTAGCTGTGTGTTACTAATCTTGTTCTTGTTATGTTCTAGGATTTCTTCCACCTCAAGATGGGGTCAGATCCCAGATCCCAAAACGTTGTGAAACTTGTTTTTTACTCATCAGTGATGGCAAAAGTCCGCAAAAATCCAAATCAAAATATAAAATCACCATCACCAACAATGAATTTCAAACAAAGAAGTTCATTTTACGTTCACTGCAAACAAATATAACCGTAATTCGTTTTGTCAACAGACGTTCAGTTCCAACTCCAGATTTTACTAGAGCTCTTTGGAGTTCGGTAGCAATAACATCAGTTACTCATGTGGCACATCCTGCCAACATTACAGCTGATGCAGGAGGTGGGCTTCACTTTACGCTCTCACTGAATGAAGTATAACTTCTAAACTCTTAATTTGGTATTCTCTCAATACCATCATGCTGCAATGCAGAAAACGATATTCAAGTAATATTCTCTTAATACCACTGAGAATCAAATGGTTAAGGATAAGCTCAATGAAAGAAGCTTGGTTACTAAGACCAGCTCATAAAAGAACAGTGATCAATGATAGCTCAGCCCAGAATCAATTCTTCAAAAAGCTAAAGACATTCATCAATATTGATCTTCTGGCCTTGGGATTTTTAGGCGGTGATACGTGCCAGATCAATACCACTATAATATACAGATGTAGTGGACCTGTATCATATAAACACATACTAAAGCAATCATCCTTCGGAACACTGCCCTGCAGCAAAAATTTGATAGTTTTTACAGTGATTCAGCGTTGCAGCGCCCAGAGCTGCTGATGCTGGAATACTTTATCAAGCGCATGTAAAACAACAGAGAGAGCAGTGGCGTAGGTACGGGGGGGATAAGGGGGATATACCCCCACTTGGCCCTATAGTATGTAAAAAAAATTAATTATCCTCAAAAAATTATAGTTAGGCTACGACTTTTAACTATGAAGTAATTCTTTTACCGCATTAAGAAATAAGAAATCTTTGTAAAAATAAATAAATAAAGTTATTATTGTTATTATTTATTTGGCAGTTGAAAAACTGCCAAATGTTATCTTTGAGGTATTTGCGCACCAAACGAACGCGGCAGGATCGGTGACAAGAGGCTTAAAAATACAATACAGTATTTTGGAATATTGGTGGTAGCGGCGACTGCGTAATTGAAAGTGAACTGTTACTGTAACAGAATCAAAGCAAAATTTTACATTTACTGTTCCTTAGTCACTGATGGTTCCAGATTTGCAATTATTACCCATTAAAAGAACTAAGTGTTTAGACATGTAGTTTTTATCCATTTTTTTAGTTAATGGGAAAATACAAAAACCAAAGGAATCAGGATTTTGTAGCATTTTAAAAATAAATAATACTATTTTTAAATATACAACCTACAGTATAATTCTAAAACAATATTTCAGTGACCAGTATAGCAGAGAATGGACTGAAATGGACTGATGCAGATTCCAAAAACATCTAGTGATTTTATTATAAAATGAAATAAAGAGGAAATAATTTCTTCAAACCTAAGTAAAATAAATGACAGATGGTATTTTTGATGAAAGCACCAAAACTACGTGAAATCAACTTAACAAAATTATGAGAATGAAGTAAAAAAATACAAAAAAAAGAATAAAGCAGATGTAAGATCATTATGACATCAAATCACAAACCACTCCCCCCTGTGTTCAGCTCGTTCTTTTGGAGAACGAGCCGATGCCTGCTTCCAGTATGCGCGTGGCGACCACATGTCTGCATAAATTATTCCATATAATATGAGTTCCACTATGCCTCTAGATTGCATAAAATGCTAGTTTTAGAGTTATAATTATAATTTTCTACAATTTTTTGAGTGGTGCCCCCAGACCCCCCCGTTTATATCCCCCCCCCTTGACAAAAGTCTATCTACGCCACTGACTGAGAGGCCAGCAACAAATGAGTTGTATTGTAAAACTATTCTGCATGCCTCCTAGTCCCTCACCTTCATATTCCTTGTCGATGAGGCTCAGTAGTTCGTACCACTGCGGCCCCGTGACTCTGGGAACGTCGCAGGTGCCGCCGTAGCACTTGGGCAATATCTTGGGCGACAGGTGCTTGTGCAGTGAGTCTCTGTTAGTGCCATGGAAGTAGATCTGCACAGAGTAACAGTGTTAGTACATTAGAACATTAGTACTCTGTGTCAGTGCCATTGCAGCCTCGTCCCTCGCCCCATCTGACAGCTCTTTACACAAGGTACCTCTTTCTAAACGTTTTTAGTTTGTGTCATTACCATCTGTTATCGATATGGGGCAGCATAGTGTTCTTAAGTAACAGGGCTGTGGCGATAGTAAATGTCAACGTCATACCTAAGGGCTCGAATATCATACTCTCTTACTCATAAGAGCCACAAGGCCCCAGCTGTTGTTTGCTTTAAACATTCTGACTCTGAGGATTGGTTTTCCTGTGTTAAAAATCTTTGCAAAGCAAAACAATGTTGCCAGTTCTAAGGCTGTGGCCTAATTACTTGAGATGGATATTTTTTTATGAGACGAGGGCCAGGCTTAGAAGTTTCCATGGACATGCACAGCAGCTTATTTAGCTTATTGTGCACCCTCAATGTTACGGCATATCACATAGCGAAATGCCATTGGTGAGTGTTGGGACCTGGGAGCCAAAGTTCAGCGTTCTACCACCACACCAGGCCGCTTCCTGAGATGTATATGATGACAAGCCTTAAGAATAGCCAGAGTATTATTTTTTTTACCCTTCACATAGTGTATATACTCATTTCAAGGGATGGTTGACAACAAAAACTTCAATTTCAAATTAACAAATTGAAAGGCTATACATGGACGATTTACATGTATAAAATTTTTTTCAAACAGTGTGCCAATTCTATCTATTATGGCAAATTTCTCTACAAGGAAAAAGCTAAGGAGGTGGGCTCACGAGTATGTGACTGAGAATTGTAAACGCTTACCCGCTTCCCCCAAAAAGTGGCGGTAATAACCATGCTACTAATATGTTTAGTGGAAAAAGCCACCTCCCACCGCCTCCTACCTTCTTGAAAATGCCAAATGCTAATCACCTGACGACAGTCTATATTTTAACGAATTATTGTTCTCTGCTTTTAGTTCTAGATTGCTCATGGTCAAAAGGGTGGATGTAATTAGAAGTGCATTGTAAATTAGTGACAGGAGGGCTGCTATGGGGGTTGCGTCGCCTTCAGCCCCACACTCGTAAGCTCTGCAGTATTATGCTTAAGACAACTACAAAAAAAAATCCATTCAAATGTTTATCTGAGAGACCAGTATTGTTAGGGATGTTGAATACAGTACACTCTCGATTATCCGAGCCCCGGTTATCCGAGACTCCGGGTTATCCAAGCCAGCTCTAAGCTTAAATATACGTTTTTATTTTCTTACTAAGCGTTATAATTATGCGTGAAAACAGTGTCTTTATTTAAATGTCTATTATTTGCAACTCTAAAGGACTTTCACTGTCATATTTATTGGTAAATACTATATCTAATAAAGCATTTCCAAGTGGTCTTATTACAGCCCAACCTCAAAATACACATAAACTCTGTATTATCCGAGGTTCGTGTTATCCGAGGTAGCCTCGGTCCCGAAGACCTCGGATATCTGGGAGTGTTTAAATTAAATAGTGTTAATTAGTGTAGTTTAAATTAAATAATTGAATGGACGTTCTTTGTAGTGGTCTTAATAAAAGTGATAAAGTGGTTTTAAGCATAAATTGTATATAGCTTTTCCTATAAGATGGTAAAGTATACAAACAACTATTTTTGTTTCTGGTAGACTCTGAATTTTCTGTAGGTCCCCAGGGGATGACTTTTTAATAAATAATCGTGAGACAAGATAAATGAATATTGTTACTCACTCTGCCCCTGAGCTTTTCTCGCAGGAAGGGTTTGAAGAGGTTGAATACAATGTTGAAGATGTAAGGCTGGTTCACTATGTGGATGCCCTTTATCCTCAGGGGGACACTGTCCTGTGAACAATGCATAATATGTTAAATTTATAACAATATACAAATGTATAATACACAGTGCACAAGAAATATTGATTGAAAATATTATATGTTGATTCAAAAAACAAGGCCCAGTCTGTCCATAAGACTAATGTTAATTTTTGCATTGGGTTTATGTGTGTCCTGGGCCACTTTTTTGAATCTGACTATAGAAGCTTAAGTTTTCACCACTTGAAAACTTGGAGAGGTCGTTTTTAGAGGAAAGCTAATTAATGATATCAAAACAATTCGTGCTTGATGCTTCAAATGTTTTCTTAACATCAGTAGGTTTTTTATCCAGCCCCTTCAATTCAGTTACATCTATACTGTAGGCCATACCACTTTTTAGTGATGGAAATCAATAATTTATCAGATCATGGTTGGTAATAAACAAATTTTTACACTACATTTTGAAATATCAGAATATTTTCCAACATTTTCACACTCATAAAAACTGTACCAGAACCTCCCTGTGCGAGAACCCTCCTGTATGAGAACTCCCCTGTATACATGAACAAGAACAGGCTACAGGGACCCCTCCATGTACAAGAACAAGAACATCCTTTATGAGAACTTCCTTACCTGTACAAGAACCCTACCTGTTCGAGGACACCCCTGCAAAAGAACTCCCACCTTCTTTGTTTCAGATTCTTTGTTGGTGAGTTTATCATTCGTACTCTATCATTAAAATCAAAACATAACCCCTCCCCCCGTGCGAGAACCCCGCCTACACAAGATGGTCACCCTCGACCTGTACGAGAATCCACTTGCATGAGAATCACCCTTACACAAGAACCTCCTTATACAATAACCCCTCTATATAAGATCCCTTCTGTATGAGAAACCACCCACCTGCACTAGAATCCCCTTGTTTAAGAAACCCCAAGTACAAGATCCCTTCTGTGCAAACCCACCTATACGAGAACATATCTGTAAGAGAACTCACCCTAAACGGGAAACCCTCTGTACAAACCCCCCTATACGAGAGCACACTTTTATGAGAACCCATTCTAAATGGGAACCCCCCTTACAAGAACCCCATTCAGTTTCTGTTTGCATTTTGCAGTTCCTTCCAAGAGGTATACCTGGGCTCCCATACAAAATTTTCTGAAATCATTCCTTCGTTTCATCTTTCTTCATTTTCATTCTAACCTATGTCTAACCTAACCTAACCTATCCCTATTTTGTTACCAAAGCCAGCACCTGGTGCCGGGGGCCCCATAGGGGAGGGACCACTGGGAGATTAGTGGTGTGTCTTATCTTCTAGGGGAAAAATTAAAATGCTTTATGCACCTTTAGAAAGTACACAAGCCTCCCGGTGTGTGGGACTCCTCTCTATTTTCTTTATTCTGAGTATAACCACTAAAACGAAAAAACCCCGACGAGTCGAATTTTTGAATCTTTCTTTGCTTGAGGCCTTGTTTTACAAGAACCCCCCTGTATGAACCCCCCTATACAAGAACGCAGTTGTATGAGAACCCAGCCTAAGAATCCCCCCGTACCTGCAGCCAGTCCACGATCCGCTTGGCGAAGCTGGGTGTGAACTGCATCGTCTGCTGCATGCTGAGTCCGTCCATGTCGAAGATGACCTCGGCGCCGCTGATCTGTGTCTCGGGCTCCAACATGGCCGCCTCCATGAACAGAACTGCGCCTTTGAACACCTCGTCCAGCGAGCACTTGTTGTGCTTCCACTTCTCTGTAAAAATACAACATTTAAAAAAATTTGAAGCTTGGTTGTTTCCAAATGAAAGTGGATTAAACTGGAATTTTTAGGTTGTGAGCGAGGATTTTATTCTCTGATAAGGTCCTCATATTCTCTGGACATTGATTTAATATCCAGTGGTAGGATATTGAATCTGGATCATAATACTTGTACAAAAGCTAAATTCCCTCCCCAAGTATGTCACAAGTTAAAGAATGTTAAGTCTGAACAGCTTTGAAGTTAGATTGTTTTAATGAGGGAAGGGCATGTAATCCATGTCATCCTTTTCTACACCCTATCAATCCCTTTTTTTGTATGGCTTGAAGAATACTTCAAAAATATTAAAGCAATGGGACAGATTTTCTGGGGCCTTTTAATTTCTATTCAATAATATGATGATATGAGGATACAAATTTCTTAAGACTGTTAAAAGGATGTGATCGAATGAGGCATGGTTGAAACAAATTGAGGTATGGTCTCAATCACAAATAAAATAAGAAAAGTAATGAAAACGCAACAAAAATAAATATTGGAAATTCCTCAACTAACTTCCGAGCTCGAGGACCAGCATGCGGCGGCCCTCCTGGTCGCGGACGGGCAGCACCGTGAGGATGTCGTGGTTGAAGATGTTCTTCTCACTGGACGGCTTCAGGCCCTCGTACATGTTCTTGTGCTTCTTCTTGAAGGAGTAGTAGTTTTTCACCTGCAAGCACAAAGACGGTTTAGAGATTATTTCTGTTTATAAGCTGCGAACGTTTTAATTTTAAAATTTAAATAAGAGAGTCATCAATTTTTTTAAACTTTCATATTGGGACACTGATATTAATTCAAAAATTTCATTTTGAGGCTGCAGTTTTTTATTTTGTTATCATGATAAGACATTCTAGGACATTGTTGAGGTTCTTGTAGAGGGAATTTTGAAGCCTGGGTTCCCCATCCTGGAAAATCCTGTGAGTGTACTTCAGCCAGTATTTTGTCCTTTTGTATGGCTACCATAAAGAAGATGAGGCTTCACCTGTAAAGGGCCTTAACCTTCAGTTTATTAATACAGGGGAAGCAAAAGGAAAAAGGAACAAGGTAGACGGAATAGGTTCGGCCAAGCTTAGACTGAGTGGGCAGAAATACAGCTTTATCCAATGAATGTGAGCCTCAAGGGATACGAGACCCTCATCTTGGCCCACAACTTGGTTGCCAGTACACCCCCCCCTCCCCCCACGCCATCAAGCCCATATGGTGGGGAGCTGGGAACTGAAGTTCTGTTGTTTACTACAAAGCAGCCAAAACACTGTCTCCAATCGTGACAATTGCCATTACTGTCGTCAGTATTGGTACCTAAACTAGCAAAAGCCAATTAGGATCCCACTGGGGGTCGACTTGTCGACTAGGACATTATTGCTTTGTTTGTAACTAAACAAAAGGAATAAGGTGTGTACCTAAGAAAATCTATAACATGATATAAGGTAGTCTCACATACAGTACTTTGAGTTGATATAAGGATCGCAGAAGACATATAGATTCATTTTGGAGGAGGAGGAGGCCTTTAGAGAACAATCCCCAAATGTGGAGGAAAGCAGTGCACAGCACCCGAAAAGAATTTTAGAGAGGCTGTGGTACCACAATGACACCGTTAACTTAGGGGTTGTGTGCTGTTCAATTGCACCACAATAGGTAAATTAGGTAGGTATAGTGAGGGCATCTACAATACTATCTCCTCTTTAAACCTATTCTTTCAAACATGAATCGGGACATCAAATGCTCATAAAAATTCCAGATGAGGATTTTCCCCTGACAAATGCTGTTCTTTTAAAAAAGAAAGTTATTTTTCTATCTATAGGGTATCACCTAGGGAGACCCAGGGTCTTTATACCCCTAAGTTTAAGGACATTTCTGGGAAAATTAAAATTTCGAAATCAGGTGAGATTTACTTTTACTTTGGTAAATTATTGGGTTGGAATAGTTTTACCGCACCTAGATGATTGGAAAGTGTACATTTTCCTTACTCATAAAACAGCCATGAAAACGAATGGGCGTGTTTAACTACTGCATCATTGTGAAGACAATGACGGGAGTGTATACGATTGCAAATAGTGATAAAATGTAGATACTTGCACATGTTTATGAACCTTGGGTAAACGATGACAGTAACAGTGCAAAATGGGTAAAACACAATTTGCTTTGATGCACTTCATTAAAATTCCCGTCTTATATCCAATTTATGAAATAAGACCAGTTACCAGCCTCAAATCAGTTCAGATTTCTAAACTACACTGTTTGTTGTTATGCCTCTAAATTGTCTAAAATTGTTTACAATTTTAATTTTCAAAATTGTCCCAGAGGTGTGCCCCCAGACCCCCCTTCCACTTGGGGCATCCCCCCAGTAATTGTAACCCCCCTCAAGGTATATTTATCCAACGGTGTGTCAGGTTGTAGCTGGTTTTATGGACTCACTAGGTTGAAGGCGCTTTCTGGGTAGAACTTGGTTGGCCTGAGAAACCTCGTGAGCCAGGCGACGTTGTCAATTGGCGCCACCAGTCCCTTCTCTTTCTCTTCTGCAACAATGGAAAATATCAAACTTATATTTGATAAAAAATATTAAATTTGTTACTAACAAACAGAAGTTGAGCTTTGACACCAATGTATCTCAAAAAATAAAAAAAATTCATCTATAACTATGGCATGTTTTTGAGTGATCTGCAAGGTCAGCAAAGATAACAATTAGATCAGGTCGTAATTTGCAGTTTCCACGCTTCCAATAGACTTAGAAAGTGTAATATAATTTGACCGCATAGAATAAAACACTGTAATACTGTCATCAGAAAACCATAAATGCTGAAACACATTGCACTAAGTACATTTACGATAATTTGACTGATCTGGGATGATAGTACATTTTTTTTATCTGGGAACACTGAAAGATCAATGTTGTAATTAACGATAATTTTACTAAACTGGTGCAATATTGATACTTTTCCACTGGGTGTTTAGTGTTGTAATTTAAAATAATCTCACTAATCTGGCAATTTTTTTTATTTGGGAAAATGGAACATTCAATGTTATAATTTATGATAATTTAACAACTTCATGTAGCGACAATGGGTTTTTTCCTGGAAACACTGAGCATTGCAATTTACGATTATATTAATGATCTAGCACAATAATTAGCTTTTTTGAGGGAAACCTGAGTTTTTAGTGTTGTAACTTACAATCATTTTACTGATCTGGTGCATTAATGTGTTTTTTTTTTTCTGGGAACAACAAAAGTTCAGTGATGCAACATTCAATATTATCTGGCAGGATAATATGTGTTTCTTTATCTAGGATCACTTTGTGTTCATTGTTGTACATTTACAATAACTTCACTGATCTGTAACGATAATTTTTTTTTATCTGGGAACACTTGAGTGTTGATTATTGCAAACTGACGACAACTCTGCCGGTCGGGCTTGTAGCAAGTGTCGCTCACCCTTGATCATGTCCACCAGGGTCTGTAGGCTCTCGCGGGCGAGGTCCGGCGTCTCCCGCAGCTCACGGCGAGCCTTCTCCAGCAGCTCGGGCCGTGGCTCCTCCACCTCCAGCCGCAGCGTGAACTCCCCCAGCGCCACCGTCGGCACCTCCGTCAGCTCCGACAGCATGCAGTTGTTCCCTGCGGAGGAAGAAGAAATTAAACGTCTGCCACACGCTCAATAAAGACACAAAAAGCTTGAGACAATTTTGGGTCGCAGGGTCGTCGGGTCTACATAATTTATTATATCACATCAAACTATCTCTCTATCACAATTTGTCTGGTGTACCAGGTCTCCCTAATGGGAGACAGAGGAGGGGAAAGAGAGCGTCAGAAGAGAGTGTATAGTGAAATTTAAAAAATAAGGGACCTCAAGGATCAATACTGGGACTGTGTGGGATCCCTGGAAAAATAAAAACACCATTGTCATTGGCATGGGCGGATTTAGGTCATAATATTTGGAGGTGCCAGCTCACCTAACGTATGAAGTACTGTATACTCAAATTCAAAAATCAAACTCCTACCAATTGGTCTGTTTTAAGGCTTATTCCAAGTAGGTACTAATTTTATTCAACAAAAACAATTTGTAATTTATGCAAATACCTCAATCAAAATTATGATGAGAACATTTCCCCCCTTCACTGGCAACTAATCCACGAAATATCAGGGGGTGCCAGGCTTCCCCAGAAACCCACCCATGGTTATTGGGATGATAAAATAAAAATATGGAACGAAATAATAAAAATAAGAATGATAAAATAGATAATGAATTTAAAAATCATAAATATTTCATTGTTATTGGGAAAAAAATTCCAGTACTAGCACCTCCGTCGGCTCTGACAGCACACAGTTGTTCCTTGCTGAGTGGTGAGGAATAATAAATCATGTATCTGCCGCACACTCAATAATGTCATATATTGGTAAAGGTACTAGGTTAATTTTTTCAAATCACATCCACCTATCACTCTATCACAATTTTTCAAATGTACCAGGTCTCCAGCATCAGGGAAGAAGAGCTCGAGCGCCTGAGGTGGGGGGGGGGGGCGAGTAGATGATGGGAATCTAAATATAGGGTTCTTCAAGGTTCCATATGGGTACTGTGTGGGGTCTCTTAGTGGGGAAACAGATTTGGACACAAATTGGACACAAAATTGGACCCGATACTAGGTTAGGCCTATAAGATTTGTTCATATCACGCCCCTTTTCTGTTTCTGACAACATTTTTTGGAAGTATTATCTCTCCCTAAGATGAGACTGTGGGAAAAAAAGATAGCGTCAGCGGAGGGGTAGATTTTGGGAGTCTATAAAATAAAAGGGGTACCTCAAGGATCAGTACTGGGACAGGGTGGGACCCCTAAAATTGCTAAGGTAATGAAAAATTGGGGAAAAAATTAGCAACAATAACGATAATACGTTTATATAATCTAATTTTTAAAATTAAATGGCTGGGTGGTGAGACCATATAATATTCACTACAGTGCCATATAAGGATTCGCGGCACAGGGTGTGTGGCAATTGGCATTTTGTTTATTTCAGACTAATTTATAAATTAATTTACTTAGATTTTGTACACCAGCGGTTCACTTGTGACATAGTTAATTGAGGCGATATTTATTGCTAAGAAAAAGAGAGGTTATGCTGTTTCGCAATCTTGGGTGTGCAGTAAAAATATTTTTTATGGCAAAGGATTTGTTTGTTGATTACATATTTTTACAGTAATGAAATTTTCTCGAAACTTTTTCGATTAATCCTCAAGTAGTTTTCAATAAAGGTCTTTGTCTAGAAAGATAATAATTATCTTTCTTGACAATTATTGTCATTAGAGATCCTTTAGGTTTTTCGCTGTACAGGGATATCTTCTCTCCAATGTTGGCAGCCCTGTCCTGACTCATGCGTGATAGCGGGACCGGTCAGCTGACTGTGACTGTTGCATTACTTCCGGAAAAGGAAACGACACAGGCCAGCCCGGCGCGTATCTTAGGCCTTGTTTGCACGACGACCAGACAGTAGGACAGTAACACCTTTAAACAAAAGAGAACAAAAGAATTTTTTTCTAGTGTCCTACTGTCTGGTCGTCGTGCAAACAAGGCCTTAAGCCTGGTTTGTACGACGACCAGTACAGTAGACAGTAACACCTTTAAACAAAAGAGAACAAAAGAATTTTTTTCTGGTTGTCGTGCAAACCAGGCCTAACATCTCCAGAATAGAATATGGGAACTAGCCTACTGTGCGCTCCTCATTAAGTTATTTAATATCAAACCACTACGAATCCACAGGGAGCTCTAGGCCTGCTGGAAATATTTGTCAAATATTTCTAATAAAATAAATATTTTTTTTTGCTTAGAAGTAAAAAATACGAAAAAAACGTAAGAAGTAAAAGAAAGGAATACTTTTACGTGTACTTTTACACGTAAAGTACACGTTATAAATAAGAAGTAAACGTACGTGTTAGAACACTGTTTTCACAGCGATTCTTTTTCACAAAAGATGGGTTTCTAGAAATACCACAAGTTCTTTTTTCACTAACCAAACTTAGGATAAATGATAACTTTATTTGATTGATTTTTAAACGTAGTTTATAAAATTACCTTCGCGAGTCTCAGCTTTGCTCCAAGGAGGTAAGTAGACTTTATATTATTGTTTATTAAAAAAATGAAGGAAAATATATGAGTTTTTGTACACATTTTTCAACGTCGAATTAAATGATTATATTTCTCTCAGCGATCTCTATTGATTTCTTGATTTCTCTGGGGAAGGGACCATGGTGTAAGGAAAAAAGAAAGGTGTGTGCAGGGTCAGCTGATGTGACGTAGTTGAGCTCACGCAACTAGCGCTTACGACGACTACAATACAAACCAGTTAATAAAACTCAATCAAAATATTTTTCTACGGTCTTAGTTTTGCAGTCAAACCGCTAGGTCAGCTAGTTTCTCGAGCCCAACTACATGATACCAGCTGACTGTGCGTACACCTTTCTTTTTTCTTTACACCATGGAAGGGACTTCAAAACTCTACTAACTTTCAACATAAATCTGCAGAAAATTACATTTTATTTTAGGTCTTTCAATTACTGTAAAATGGGATTTGAGAACGTGAAACCCAGATAAATTCAATTACATTGTCACACTGAATATTATACTTTAAAATTATTATTAAAATAAAACATACGGCCAAGAATTAATTGTTATTATTATTAAGCTAAACATATACTATTTTTAACACGCATTAAAACCGGAACCCATTATCCGTAGCTGATCTTAAAGTGTAAAGTTTTATCACAAAACGCAACCCATGGTGATATGGAGCACTACTCATTGTTTTCTTTCCTTAAATTAAATTTTGTTTACTTAGAAACTGAATATTCTATTGGAACCTTGGTAATTTCATTGTAAAAGATTGAAATTTCTTTGGGTGACTTAAGATAATGTCATGCAAATAGACTCAATCTTAGACAACAACGTAGGGTGAGGGTTGATACGGATGGAGGGTAGGAGCTGAAGCCTTCTTAATGCATAAGATGTCTTAAAGATGCTGATCTTCAGTAATCTAATTACTTTAAGTATCTATTATGTTAGTTATACAAATGTTTCCCTTGAAAGATAAGGTATCATGCGTCATTTTTTAGGTGGATCTAATAACAGATTTGGAATATTTTACAGTTAAACCCAATTGGAAAAATAAACAATTAAATAGTTATTTTATGTCTACATACTCATTTCACTATGCCATGGTTATTATACTTTATATCGAAATTTTAAATCCCGTGGAGAGATTTTGCAAAGTAGTTCAACGTTTATTTAGCTTGAAGAAAACCCCTACATTTTAAGTCCATCGCCCCAATTTTCTGAAACCTATGTATAAAAACTTGAATCCTAATTAATATCTGAAGAATAATAGACATTCTTGAAACACCAGTTAGTGATTAATCGGATCATTATAGCTACACAATAAAGTAAGTTAATGGAAATTGATAATTGGCCATTTATCATTCCGTAGTCAGATAACTCGCAATTAGCACTTTCTTGGTTGACTGTGGTAAAATTGTCTTGCAACGTAACTTGTCTTCCACGTTTTTATATCAAAATTATTTATTTCAATGTTTTTTTTTCAATGTTTTCTGCTAGAGGCATACTAACTGCAGCATATGTAGATGGAATATTGATTTAAATTCGTACTTAATACATGTTTAACTGTGCTAATTTTGCAGGACTTTTCTTTAAGGTGGTGCAGTCGAAAATTTTTATGATACGTTTTCTTCTATTTTTATGTTACTCATGATAAGAAAGTTCCGAGGAATTAAAACAATTTTTTTTGGATGTAAAATTTGTGAGCTACAGATGTCAAAAGTGTAATAATGGAGCGAAAATTCCCATCTTTCTTGCATCATTCACGAAGACACGGTTTAACCTACAGAGCCTATATTTGGGAATTATATACTGTATGATTAATGAACGTCTTAAACCTAACATCAAGGAAATTTAAAAAAAATAAATAAAAAAATTTTCAATGTTGTTGGAAAATAATTTTTCCTTCCGTCTTCATAAGTGTCAAATCATTTAAAATTATGTCATTTTGTAGGCCAAATGATTCCGTACTATATCCCAAAAAACAAAATTTTTATAATTTAAACTTACTCCAGGAATGTTGCACAAACAAAATGAACTTAACACTTGCATAATTTGGTTAGGCAACCCGCATTCAACAAAAGAATGCTACCAGAACATTCTTATGACACATCCCAATCACATGCACTGACAAAAAGTTCAGAAAAATAAAATAAAAAAATCATTAGACTGTCACGCTGCCTGGCGGAATAGTTTGTCCCTAACGGCGGCGGCGTCCGCACAACCTTAAGCCTCACAGTAGGCCTGCGGTACAAAAATCTTGCATCTTCTGAAATTCTGAAAGTTTTGAAAAAGTTTATTGAAGATTATGACATCTTCATCTCAGTAATATTTCAGAGGGCAAATTTTACAGTAAATTTAATTTTTAGAAGAAGGGACTTTGTCTATTAAAAAAACCTTTTATGATTTTCCGCTGCAAAAACGGAATTTGTCATGTGGGACAAATACCGGCCGCACACTGCCCATGTATAACTTTACACTGCCGCCACAAGACGTCTTTGTATTTGGCCTTTTTCAATACAGATGGTTGGTGATGCCTGATCCGATCGCAGTGCAGGATGTACGGCCGGCGCGGCCCTCCTCGCAAAAAGTGGTGACCTTTTTTTCAGTCGCTAAAATCCACTCTCTGTGGCTTATTCTCGCCCGTGCACGCGGCCCTAAGCCTGGGCCTAGTGGGCCTAGTGGTAAATCCGCCACTGCATGAAACTCAATACAAGATGCATTTCTATTGAGTTCCTTATAACAAATGTAGGCTATTTAATAACTGTTTGAAACCCGTCATAGCTCTTGGATACTGCATGGCATTGTGTTTTTAGTTTTATAACTTTATAATACATTTGGAACGACAGAAAATTATTTTAGGCGTTAAAGCTTTGAAATAGATAACTATTAAGTATACAGTAGCTAAGAACATCATATTTTATGTATAATTTGTAATTTTTGTTATTTAGTGCAACCTTAAAACGTTTTGAGGCTATGAAATATTTTTAGCACAATTGATTTACTTGTCGTCGTACGATTTCGAGCTTAAAATTGCTAACAGCTTTTATATTCCCTGTAAAATATATGGTAAAATAGATGCAAATGACCAGCTGTTGTAGTAATTTCGAAGCTCGCAATTGTAAGGTGCTTAATGTAGTCATAGTCATAGTCATAGTCATAGTCACTTTATTGAGCATTTAGACAAGTACATGCATATGCCAAGTCAATACAAATACAAATAAATACATAAAATAACGGTTCTTCTATGACAAAAAATGTACATATTACATAAGGGTCTTATCACACATAAAATCGTTTACACTATAGTAAGCCTGCCAACTAACAGCTTTTTCAAGTCTCTCCTAAATTTAATAGGGTTTGATTCGTTTTTCAGGAGGTCAGGCAGGTTATTGAACATTTTAATGGCAGAAAAATATAGGTGGTTTTCAAAGAATGATGTTGTATGTCGGGGGATATTTAAAACGCCCTTTGGTTTGCTCCTTGAGTTGTAAGAATGTACTGGTATACCTAGAGTCATTAAAGATAGAGAAGTTCTGTCGGAGAAAAGAAAGTGTTTCCAGGACATAAATTGAGGGGAATGTTAATAACTTGTTGGCCTTGAATAAATCTTTGCATGAATCGAGTTTTGGGACTTTAAATATAACCCTAACAGCCTTTTTTTGCAATCGAAATACCGCCTTTGATCGAGTCGTTTATGACCCCCATATTGCAACAGCATATGTCATGTATGGATGGATGATTCCATAGTAAGCTGTAAGAAGCAGGAAGGGAGAATCAAAATCTCTAAGTCTTCTGAGAATAAAAATTCCTTGGCTTAACTTTCTGCAGACAAGGAATCTGTAGGAATCTGAAACGTTTTCTACAATATTAGTGGCTTCAAAACATGAAACGGACTACACGTAGCGAGTTGGTGTAAGTTATTTATCTTTTGGGTCTTTGATAGTCACTGACCCACTGAACTGATCATGCATTGTTTGTAAGCAATGGCCAGTTCGAAGACCAATAAACATTCGGGCGAACGCTACAAGAAAGCAACTGTAATAATGTCGACCTGCATAATTGACAGCAATTAATTTAATTGAATAATTAGCTGGCAAGGAAAGTTAACAGTCCTGACAAAATGTATTTCGACAATAGTCAGTGAATAATGATGCTACTATATGCTCTAACAAAAGATTAACATTACGAACTAATCACGGTTTAGACGGCACCTCTTCAAGATGTCAATCAATCCTACCGGTGATTTCACGCAAAAATGAATGAAAAATCTACGATTTTTTTCCGTTTGATAAGTTGTTAACGTTCTCTAATACGATTCATTTTATGCGTGTTATAGATCCAACATGTTGCGATTAAAAGTATTATCAAAGTTACTAATCTAGTTATGTTGTACGTTACTTTCCACCTGAAGACGGGATCAAATTCCAAATCCCGAAACGTCGTGAAAAACTTTTTTACCAACCAGTGATGCAAAATGTCCGCCAAAATGAAAATGAAATATCAATTCAACATCACCAACAGTTAATTTGAAACAAAGAGCAGAAGCAATATAGTAGTCTTGGTCCTCCTAGATTAATAATTAACTGAGTCAAACTGAATTGATGATAATAGCAAACAAGCAGAAAAATCGCGTCTCCTCATCCGGGTAGAATAATCCTAACATACAAAAAAGTTAAACGTGTAAAAACTGAATTAATGATCTCGTTTACTGGAAATATTCCACTTTCCATGGCAAAACCCTTATCATAAATCCTACGATGTTTTAGTTTATCAAAACCTGGAGATTTCCCAAAGCAACAAGGACTACGCATTAGAGAACGTGAAGGATCGAGCGTTCCTGTTATCCTAGACCTCGTTAGCAGGTCGTTGATCAGGATTGGACGACATTTGGAGGAATAATATATATATTTATTTTTATACATGTTGTAATTTGCCAAATGTTTTCCTTAATCAATATTTTAGCGAGTATTATCCCATATTAAAATAATTAGTAAGGCCTAAACCAAGCCAATCATAACTTTCCTTTTTGAGGTCAATTGATCACAAAAATACCATCCCTTGATCTTAATATGTTATTGTATGTATGGTATTTTTTTTAATCTTGCATATTTATTTATTGAATGTGTACGGATTTTTTATTATTTTATGTTGAAAGGTACGATAAATCGTATAATTCCTTTTAATAGACCTTATTGAAATTTCATTTTAATGTCCCAATGTTATCCGCATAGAAAATAAATCAAATCCGATTTATATATTTTTCTCGCTTACTTTGCAACACATCTCATTAAAGCTTGGTGTGTTGGTATAATCTCATAAACTTGTGAGATGTAATATGTATATTGGCCTACATTATCAATCCCGTGGCAGTCAACAAACATACTTTTTCTCTTTTTATCTTTAGGAAATAGATAAAAATTCCATATCTTCCTCATGCTGATTTTTGAGTATATATTACGTGAATAACAAAGAATCCAGGGCCAAAAACAGCACAAAAAAGTACACGAAAGCACAGTAAATCATTGTTTGGGTCCAATTTAAAACACAATGCATGTTATTTAGAATGCAAATCAGGTCATGAAGCAGGTAATGAAGGTCAGCTTGGATACCTAGTGGCTTACTTGGCCCCCAAAACTTAGCAATAACGACACGTAGACACTTGGGGTGAAGGATAAGCCTGTACCGTGACTGAACTGACTGTAAACTACCGGTTAATGTTGCAAGTACGTCACTGTACGACTGTACGTCCACACTGCTGCATTGTAAGCAATATGCTTTCACCGTGTCGAAAAAGTAGGGTAAATGGAACATTTGTCCAACTATAACTTTTAAATCTTTATTATTAGATAAGATGTTTGTGTGTTTTCTGATAGAAACTAGAATAACCAGTTGCAATTCATGATTATGATTAACAATTAATATAATTCCACAAAAAGTAAAATGATTTGATTTATAAAAGAACCTATAGTAATAATATAGTTTTGACTATATGCAAACATTTTTTAATCAGTCGATAGTAGTTAAGTAAAATGCTTTACACCGAACTGTAAAAAACTATATTCGAATTTTGCAGTTCGATGATGTAATGGTATTTAATTGCAATGCTATATTTAAGCCTCTACAGGTGCGATACAAACCGACTTGTAAACCGAGAAAAGAGAGATTCCCTCTCTATCAAACTTAATTTTAGGAACATGAACGTAAAAACATCGCTTAAGCAAAAAAATTAACTAATTACATAGGGAAATTATTTTATGTAAGTTTGTAAACCAAATCAGAACTAAACTAAAACACGTCCCTCCTATTTACCTACGCAATATTAGACCCAAGCCATTAAAACATTTGCTAATACTCTTATTATTATTATTATTGTTATTGTCTTCGGTTTCAGCTGGTAACCTTAACCTTGTTCCACGTGAGAACCCGGCGTAGGTCGGCGTCGGGCGTTGACCTCAGATGGTGACCCGTTTGTGTCGAACCCGACTGTCCCGGGTCACCGTGTTGGCAGAGAACACGACTGTACATGGCCCTGGTGAGCTAGTGTCAAGATGACGAGAGCCACTTGGAATCATGACGTGTTGATCATGAGTAAGAGTTTTCTTACTCCGTCAAGTTTGGAACAATTCGATGTTGTCGATTTAACTGGAAATTGCTCATGAAAACAGTTCCATGGTTTGTTAACAAAATTGAACATCTAGGCTACATCCTATACATCAAATTCTTAGAAAAGTGGAGAACATTTTGAGAAAGTCAAGATCATGTTTCTAATTTTAACGGAATCTTTTACATTTTGAAAATATCGACTAATCCTAATCTTAAATCAAAATATTTATTCATAGAACTATCGAACGAATAAATATTCAACGAATATTTTAACGAATAGTTCGTATATGCCTATTTTCAACCCAAATGTTTCTTTATTTTTCCTTGAACACGATTTTGTCTACATTTAGGGCCTGTAACTAACGATATTAACATTTATGTCAAACTTTACCTTTCCATTTTAGTATAAAACATTTCCAAATAATATAAAATAGAAATAAATATACATCTTTAAATCCCTTGTCTAAGGCGTCAGCTAGCCCATGTCCATTCACAACATTCGTATCGTGTATTACGGTATAGATAAAAATCAAGCGGATAATCGTCTAAGTGAATGAAATCATGGGAAACGGATGGCAGAATTTAATCTGCAAGTCATTAACTACTATTACGAGCATTGCGTGATTGTTGGGTAACTAATTGTTCCCAATCAGAGCAAAGAAATTTCACTCTGTTAAACGTTTTACGTAAATGCTGAATCGTATTTCATTGGAACGTAATTTCTTAGGCTGCATAGCGATGGATTTTAGTTCTAAACGACACGGGTTCAAATTTCGAAGGTGGAACAGAGATTAGACCGATTGCAAAATGACCGATTTTTTGGGTTTAAGAAAGGTTTACGAAACTATCACGGTTTTTTGAACATCGAGCAGATTTGCATTATTAAAATCATTATCGTTTTAAAAGCTACGGTAAAACAAAGTTTGAAAGTTTTATTGCCAAATTATCTGTCATTTATGCAATCAACAAAATTGCGATAAGAGTGAGGAAAGGGGTTTAAGCTCATAATTGAGCTTATATATACTAGAGTCTCAAATTGGTAAACTAACAATACCTTGACGTGCAATGAAAAACAAAGGAGTAATAGAATTGTAGGATATCATAACAACGTTAACGGACTTACCTTTGCGAATTAGCATGACAATTTTCAAATTTGAATGTTTTGAGGTGGTTGATTCTAGCATTGAAATTAAAATTAAAATTGAAGATAAAGAACTACACAGTGGGTTAAATGTAAGTGTACAGTGGCTAATATATAATCAAGTACGTTTTTAATCTCGTAGGTGCTCAAAATGTTTACCTTCCATCACATTTATGCATTCATAGAACCTGTTCTCAACACTCACACACAGAGTGACACAAATTTCGGTTGGAACGAATTTCCTCAAATGCGTCATTGGTGAAATTCTTCTATTGTGGTAATTGTGGCTCTATACCGACATTTGGGCCACTCTTTATGGTAGAATAATTGGCATACAAGAGGAAACCACAGTAAAGAGTAATTTTGTATTTCATGGTCCAAACAAGTTTGTATTAATTAACAATAATCAATTTCCTCGTAATATAAATCCTACACGCTATCGAACTTTAAAGATTTACCCCACTCCCCCCTAAATTTCAAGATTGACACCAATACTTTCTCTCTAGAGGTGAAGCCAATTATTGTAGAATTCATTTCTGTAGAAGACGAGGACCTACGGACATGACAAACTCAGCTTAGTCATTGCACTGCAATTTCATGAAAAACGCGTTACCAAGTTAACAAGGATACATTTAACAAGAGTACCCCACATTGTTACCAGTGGACCTAAAACTGTAATGTTGAAATTGAAAGATTCACCCAACGTCAACAGAACGTCAGAACGTACTCGGAACTTGGAACGCCACCGGCTTTTTCCACCGGACCTGTTCTGTTTTGAAGAGGTGAATCGCCTCTTGCATCACGTGGAATTTCGTCGCCTGGAACATTCGATGTTCTAAACCTGACTGCGAACCTTCAGACGAATCGTAGGAGAAACGTTTCCGATCGTTCAAGTTTTTGTCGCAAACGAGTTTGAAATACCGCCACTGGCGGCTCGCCAGTATTGGTTGAATAAGTTGAAATAAACGAAATCCCATTTTGTGTTTGTAATAAGCGCGTTGACGGCTTACCCGTACAAGTGACCGTAATCAATGTTTTCCTTCTTATAATTTGGATTTTTTTTAAAGATACCGCATAAGAAATCGCAATCATCCCTTACTTTATTAATTTGGTTTAATTAAAAGAGATGAACTAAATTTTTGCAACTTAAAAATGTAAATATCCTGTAGGCTTTCAAGGCTTTCTTCTTTCTAACTTAAACGTATGTGTCTCCGACTTATTGAGCCTCCATTATTAACCTTTTAGTAAAGGAGGATTTCTACTACTAAAGATAAAAATTATAAGAAGGAAGCGTACACCATGCTACTGAAATTTAAACCTTGTAACATGTATTTTAATCTAAAAAAATGTATTTCGTCAGTGACAAACTAAGAGGGGCGTGGGACAAAGCCGTTGATGTGTTGTATAGAAAAAACTATGCTTGATGGCTCAATGTTACAAACCCTCCAATTTGTAATCAACACAGGCATTAACAAGTTTTTACAAAACCTTCACTCCCCGCCCATTTTAATCTGTATTAACCATTTCACTCGTCCGTGCGACCCGAATACCCAGATTACCCCAAACTGTGCCAGATTACGCTCAGCGGCCGAGGTTTGGGCTAGTTTTTCCGCGACCTCTCGCCCTCGTCCGCGTCGCCGGGCGACCTTGGGCGAGCTCTGGGTCGCCGAGCTTTCTATCTCGGACCTTTGCCTCCGCCACTTCCTACAGCAAGTGACTGCGTTAGGTGGGGATGGCGATTATTTTTAAAATATTGATATATATCGTGTTTTTGATGTAACTTATCAGAACTATTGATACGATACATACGATATATCGAGAGCCAAATATCGATGTATTCAACACGTCGAAAGAAACGATATTCTGGAGAAAAAAACACAATTTTACAAGTTCGAAGAGTGATTGAACTATTTATTACAGTACCATTAACAGGTTTTGCCACCATGAAAATCAAGATATTTAAAATCATACTTGGGGAAATTTCTTCGCTTTCAAAACGTAAAATATCATACTATAAGGAAATATGTATATTTTTACTGTCTGAAAACAGCCTCAATATCGAATAAAATACATTTCTGGAGAAAAAGAACACAGTTTTACAAGTTCAAAGAGCAATTGAACTATTTTCATATACAGGTTTTGCCACCACGGAAATCAAGATTTTTCAAAATCTTACTAGGCGAGATTTCTTTGATTTAAAACGCTAAATATTTTACCGAAGACATTATTTTTACCGTTTGAAAACAGCCTCAATAATACTAACCTCTTTAAAATTAGTCTTCGAAAACCTTTTTGTGCATAAGTCGATATGTATCGGAAAAGAAATATCGATCCACCGATAATATTGGAGCCAAACTATCGATATAATTTTTCCGATATACCGATGCTAAAATAACGATATTTGCGATATATTGATATTTTGCAGCCATCTCTAATCTCGGACCTTCCTGTAAATGACTGCGATAGACTCCACAGACTGGTCGGTCTGGGAGCGCAACTGTTAATTGTGTTGATTGTGATTGATTTAAGTAGGGGCCAATGAACCTGGTGCTCAGATGGGGAGGGGGATATTGTGAAGAAGTATGCTCCTTCGAATCTATAACCCTCGAATTTACCCTTTGATCGTTTGATCTGTCGCGATTCCCGATCCGATTGTGATAAGGATTAGGTCTTAAGGATAAACTTAACTTCATATAAAAATGTTCTTAAATGGTAAATACGAACAAATTGCCAAAAAATATTAATTTGAATAGTTAACTGCACAAATCACATAAGTATTGGTTCAGTTTCGATAAAGGTGGTGTTACAGTCTATATTTAGCGGGTAAGTTTCAACCAGTGCTGCGCAGATATTATCTGCAGAAGAGAACTGAGAGCGTTAGATCGTAACGAAAACCAGACGCGACCTGTAAATGTGTTTCGGATAAAATCATTCCAGTTTCATCAAGGCCTTCCAGAAACGGCCTAAAGGAATTTGTTAATCATATCAGTAAAAGTATAGAAAAACACTAGGTTATTAGGCTAATCCTTCAAAACGTTCATAGCCTAATTCATGGACTTCAAAATCGGCTCTGATCTCAAGGTCAACTATTAAACCTATTTTTTGTGATTCAAACAATCTCGGTTCAAATCCCCTCATGATTCCATAATACACACGATCATTTATAATATTTTGCTTGCATATTATGATGAATGTAATGTATTAAAAGCGGCTTCAGATATTTTTAAGGTTGGACTGATTGATTCTGATTCAAAGACGGATAACTGATTATTCAAACTACTTAATACAAATAATATTTACATTGGTGATATCCAAAATGTATCTACACTTTGATAATGAAAATATTAAAGAGCCCTGGACGTCAACCACACTTGTTATTAAATATCACGGAAGCACTGCAGGTTACAGGTTGTATTGTTCATTGCACAGGTGGAATGTTAAAATCTTTTTTATTGTTGTCAATAGCTTCACATTCCATTGGCCAGTCCCAAACCCCATACTCCAGTTCCCATAGTCCCTTCTACACAATGTACAAGGTAACCTGTTTAAACCTGCGTCACGCATTTAACGATCGAGTTTCACAATCCCGACGCAATTCCCCGTGTTAAGCAACCGGCCCGCAGCTTCTTTACCGCTGCGACGCCGACGCCCAGCTGGGCGACTGTCCGTTCCGGGTACGTGGCCACTCTCACTCTCACTGGACTTTCTCTGGTCTCTAGGAGTTCCCTTGGACGCGTCGGAGAGTGGAGAGTCCAAGACGGAAACACCGTTTACTCATCTCGGACTAATAGTGTTTATGAGTCTCTTTGAAGTTTGCAATTCCAGTTTTCATCATCGTGCTTAAGACCTTTCCCGTCTTCTCGTGCATTACGTAACACTAAACATGCTAGAACTGTTCAGCTTGAAATATAATACTTTCATCGTCGAAAGTGTTACATTAATTAAACAGGGTTAGAACAGTAAACGGATTGTTTTGTGTAATCCGAATAAATTGCGCCGTTTTTAACAGTAAACTATTGAAAAGAAAATACGAAATTAGTATATTTTAAAGGAAACATTTATTTCACTATTATTGTATAATAAGAACATCACGAGCGGATCAAGATCACTTTGTACTAAATGCAGTAACAACACTGATATGAAATGCTTATTAATATGGATTACAATTACATATTATATGATGCAATTCATACAACGTCATGGCATACCATCAGCCATCAGGGCAATAGAGAGATGGTATACCTATAGCATTCCATGTAGTTATGAATTTTCTAAAGCAAATGTAACGTAGCTATAACACAACTGAAACTAGATTTATAAAATCTTAATTGGAAAATTTTTAATTTACTACAATATTAAAGTCATCATTCGTTAATTTTACACTGAAACATATTTCTTAAAGTTATAAAAATATTTAGGGCATTAATTTAATATTCAAGGCGAATACTAAAAATGAAATTATATAGCATATATACGGGTACGGCTGAGTTAAATTATAAGAATACAAACGCGTCAAGATATCATTTCAGATGTTTGAGGAAATTTAATTTCTGCTAAAATAATGTAGATCGAAAAGTGATATTTAACAAACGTAGGAAAATGTAATTAAGTAAAAATTACACGATTACAAGCATTGTGCTGGGCTAATTGAAGACAGTTTGCACTGATGGTCTCTACTACGTTGGTCTAGTCTAAAGAGTATACGGCTGGGCGGTATAATACAATATGAATGAATATACTCATGTTAATTTAAAAGAAGAAGTTCCTTTAAGAGGTCTTATAGATACCCTAATTCAAGTTTTATGAATAATTCGAAAAGACTACACCATTTTTTATGGTTTTAAAGCATTATTTCAAAGACCTCCAGACCATACTTCCTTTACTTCCTATACTCCTCGAAACAAAACAGAAATAACCAACTTACTCAGCTAATACACCAATAAAACTTATTGTTACAAATACGATGCGTTCTTATTACATTGTTTTTTTACGCTTCGTACACCAGTATTGATGGTAAAAATAACTTTACCACTTCCTTTATCAAAATACAGTATCGCCTTTTGGCAATTACAAATCACAGACAAAACTAATAATAATGTCATTTAATTCAATGTACCTTTTATTATTCTGTATCTACACTTATATAAGGTTAGTAAAATTGTAATTTTACAAATTCAACATCTAGATCAACTTGAACATTATTTTATTTTTTGAAAGTATAACAACTATCAAATACAGATCCTCAGTTCACTACCTGATGCTGTTTTGCAAATTTGACCACTGAATTTGTACCTGTACGCCCTATTTTAAAGGGTTACAACGGTTACCTTTAAGTTCGTTGATTTCAAATAAAATAAAGCTTTTAACCGTTTCATTTTCGAAAGATAACGTAGAACAGTGAAAAGTTGACATTTGCATGTAACTGATTTGGCTGTCGCAACGACAGTTGAAGCGTTCAACCACGTGAGGTTCCAATTCAGTTGTGTGCGGCACGTTTGAACCAAGGTTTGTTTTGACGCAGTGACTCAACTGACAGTGTGGTCAGAATGAGAGGTTACCAGTATATTGGTAAACACAAAATAACGAATGATAAACTAAAGCCCTCCCCTCGCTCCACTGAGATTAAATTAAGTTGATTTTAGTTTAAGACACATTCAACTCAGTACCGCTGGGTATCAATATACATAACTGTATTGAGAGATATTCGTAACAGATCTGAATTTACTACGCTCATCATTTGGTTGAGCTATCTGTGGAAATTTGTATGCAGATATTTTAAAGATATTTTTAGACGACCTAGAAATGGAGCGAATTTTTGAATGCTTATTTACTTATACGCTTCATTTACGTTAAGGAAATTCTGATTTGACTGCCCCCCTCTCCCCCCCACCACAAACAAAACAATTATGAAAATTCAGACTGAAATCTTTGTCCACAACAGGTTTTGGGGAAATTATGTTTTCTTTTACGAAAGGCACGATGTACATTGTTCATTAAGTGTCCTGTATGGAGGAAATTTGAAAATGTTATAATCTCCGTTATCTAAAAAGACATAAGAAAATATTTAACCATCGGATATTCTTACTAGTCGTTTTAATCGAAATAACCCGCCAAAGAATATGCAGTTCTCCATGCTTTACAATTCTATAAGAAAGACCGGGCAAAGTTAAATAAGAGAAACTATGAGTCACTTTTCTGTTATCGTTTAGACTTAGGATCTTACCCTAATTCTTACAAACAAAAGATAATGATGACCTTGGCACAAAATCGAATTGCGTAAACCATTTAGACTTACGGAATATTTCTATAGCGTGACTATATGCGTGTTTATCATTCAAATGCGAAATGGCGACAAACAAAACAATTTGCTATCAGTAAGATCGCGTGTGTACAATGGAAGTTTATCTATGGCTTAACCTCTCGTAAGGTTAATGGGATGGGAAGGATAACCCCCGTTCATCCGGCCCTGTCCGTAATCCGATCAGAAAAGTCTCCTAAACATTATGTAGCAATTCTTATCAAATACGTCCCAATTCTGTATTAAATCATGGTCGAATCGAAGGATAAAGTAAATGACTTGTTTATAACTCCAGATGGTGAATTTGTGTTTGGAAACTTCCAAGGCGAAGCTCATTAGTATATTTTCAATAAATTTGAATCAATGGTTTATGCTTGAATTCAATGCTGCACGCTTATTTTTTTGTTTCGATATTAATTCACAGCAAAATTATTTAAAACTTTATTTCGCTCCTAAATTTCTGATTACAATTGTGATAATAGCTTAAAGACGATTATTATTGTTCGTTTAGGTAAGGGCTATACTAATCAAATGTTGTGCATCCTTATTTCCCACTTCGTATAACATTCTTAACGAATTAAAGAGAATTAATTATATTCCTCGTCTAGCCCCATAGCCCCTAAAATTAGGACGTTTACGTTTCGAATTAGTTCGTTAAATAATACCGAGAAAATGTTATTGAAATACCTATATAGTATTTTAAACCGGCTACAAGGTAAAAATAGATTAACATTTTTTTGAATAATGAATAAAATATTTCCGATTCTACTTTTTTAAATCCACACGAAAATAAGATTAGGCCTATTAGTTTTATTTAATTATTAAAATCTGTCTGTACTTAAAAATTACATGGAATTCTCATAAACCGAGATTTTAATCTGTGATAAAGAATGACTTTTTGCATAGCACCGTGAGGTATGTAACAATTAAAGGGCATTATAAATATCTACTTTATTCTCGCTATAATATAACTGAAGCAAAAAAATGAAAACGATAGCAATACACAAAAAAAAACAATAGACTTCAAATAAATACATCAGTGGAAATATTGCACTCGACCAGCAGTCTGCGGTTCAGTAACAGATACCGTGAGAAAGATGGTTACCATGGCAACTAGCTGTCAATAACAACTAACAGACCGCGTGACTCTCAATAATAGATGTAGGAAGTGACTCAGTCTGCGAGCTGTCGTTACGTTTCAAGAGAAAGTGTATTTTGTTATTTTAAGAGACTTCTTGACATTTATTCGATACTGGACATAGTACGTCATGATTGCCAAAGCAATCATTTCAATGGAGAAATTATTTTTTTTAGTGAAAGTAATTAAGATAATGATCAATTTATATTATTACCTCAGAAAAAAGTGATTAAGATATTACAGAGATTATACTATTACCTCAGAAAAAAAAACACAATTGCTTCCGGTTACTACGGGAAGCTATAGAACAATAAAATACTATTCTATTGCAGATAAAAGGAGCATTTGCGCAGTACAGGCTAACTTCTGTAATTCATCGATGACGAATCGCACCTGATAGAATAAAAATATTTACCTAAATATTACTTTCGCAGCCCTATTATTTTAATATGAAAAATTAACATCTTAATTAATAAGTTAAAAATTAGCGAATGATCAGGCTACTTTACCTTAAACAAACTTCGATGCCATAATTATGCCAATTATAAATACAATTGTATTTTTATATTCGTTAATGCAATCGTAATGAGCGGGTAATTATTGACTTTAGAATTTAAATCTCTTGGCAACTAAGGACATAATGAATTGTGTTGTCATGCTTACATTGCTCAAAACTGAGTTTTTGATGAAAACTTTTATAAATATTCAATTAGTTGATCGACCCGGCTCCACTCGTTGAAAAACAGAAAAATTCCCTTGGATTAATGATTTAATTTAACGTTTTATTTCATTTATCATACTTCATTAGGTTGCCATTACAACTTAAGCTTCTCTATAGGTTAACATCGAAACTTTGAGGTACCATAGGGTGTAGTCCTGAAGAAATTTTGAAAAATCCTTTCTTAGATGATGCCTTTGCCCTAGGAGAACATCAAAGCAAAATTTTCAAGTTTCTAGGTCAAGGTGGTATTTGAAAAATTTATAGCAGAATCAATTTTGATAATGTATATTGATATCTTAGTGAATTTCTTATTAATTTTATGGAATTAATATGACTTACTTAATATTTGCATGGAGATATCCAATTTGTCTTCAACTCCTATCGCAGTTGTTTGCATTGTTTGAGATGTATTCAGGAAGAAGAACGATTTTAGACTGAGACTTATAATTGTTCATTAGTGACGGATTGAGATAAGATTTTTTGCTTGAGTTTCGGAGGGGGGAATTAATAGCTAATCATCACTCTAGAAAAACACCAATGCTCTTCTTCATCTGTACATTGTTTACAAATATTAAATTTAGATGAATCTTTGGTTTAGCTTGTGTAATAAATCCAACCGTGAATCATTTTGAGATATCAATAATCCTCCGTTATATCAATAATTGTACCAGAGGAATATATTTTCTAAACCAAAACTATTTTTTCCGTAATAAAAAAACGAAATAATGTTTGCTCCTGTACTTTTGACGTGCTCCTCATTGGACTTGAAAATTCTCAAAGAACATTCTATTGAGTTATAAGTGATGTGACTCGGGTACGGGTAGGCAAATATAAAATTGGTATTTACTCAAAGCCCAGGTGAATGCTTTAAACTGAGTATTTATGGTGTTATGGAATTTAGAAGAGACTGACTTGTCTTTCTGCAGTTCCCTTGCTATAAGAATGTTAAAAAGATAATAAAAATTGTCGTTTCAAGTTTTTATATGATTTCCTCGAATATTTTACTTCTTACCATGGTAGTCATGAACAAGTCCCGGGGTATTCATGATTTTGATATTACCTTTGGGTGTTAATTTTATTTCATGAGTTTTCTTTGATTCATTGGGAATTTTTTAATATTGGGCGTACCAGGGTTGCGTAGAAGTTAGAGGATCCTAAAATACTATACTCAACAATGGTAACAGTTAATTAGGGAATAAGATTATCAATAGTGAGTTTTATTGTTTTATTACACGATTTATTATGATTAGTAAAATTCCAAGGCAGACTATGTACAAATTTCGGGTATTAATTAAAAATCTATTTTATTCATCTAAGTTTTTTATTGGTAAAATTTTAAATTATTTTGGTTATTGGTACTTGGAAATAGCCATTGACTGGGCTATCGTAGGCCCTATTACCGATCAGTTTGTTCCACTGATCTTGCATGGTTTTATTTATAAAATTTTGGGTATTAAAAACAGTTGTTTGAAAAAATTATGAAAAATTTGTAATAAGCTAATCTAGGACTTCATACTATTGACAATAACATTTTAGAGGTAAAAATCAAATTAATCTAGCGTATTCTTTAAATCCCAAAACACCCGGGTGGTGATGGAGTTTTGGTATTTAACCCGATTTTTAAATACGCGGGTATTATACTTCACTTTGAGTAACCCAACTAAAATATATGTTAATTTTATTTTAATTGCCATCTGTTTTAAGACAACCAACACTTATTTTTGATTAATCCTTAGTTCACAGATAAATAACAAACATATTGGATTAGTTAATTTCATTAGATCGAAATAATTGTAATTAATTTAGTTTAACATTTTATGTAAAACTTCTAAAATTTGGGTACAATCTATAGCATAAAACTTGAAACATTTACACAGTTTATTGAATTATTTTTAATACGTTGACACTAGATACATCAAATCGAAAAAAACAACCGAACCTGAATTTTTTATACTGAGTAGTTTTGGGAGCTTTTAAGCAATTATCGCCGACATCTAACAAACGCATCAGATTTAACGCAATTCTCTGTTTTTGCAGTGTAAACATTAAGCATGAGATTTCCTCTACGTCTTTTGAAGTAACAACGTTATTTTAATGTTTTCAACATTTTAATTACACTTCAAACATTACCATAGTTTATGAGTGAACTTAGAATTTTACAACACTTTAAACACATCACTTTCAGTTATATCACATTAACACAATCTAATGCCGATCCACTTTACCAATCTTACCTTTCATATTTTGTGGAGATAGCCTAACAACAGTCGGCGGTCACCACAACACTGCCTATGTGGTACCGTGATACGGTTACGACGGGAGCGCGCGCTGCACTGACAGATCCGCCGGCGCTGCAGCCAAAGCCACCTCGACAGCTGACCTAGCCGCTGACCCCGAGGCCTTCTGAATCCTTCGCCACCGGTGCCGGCGGGACAGGGGGAGAATCGAATGACGGATTACAATCGATAAGACTAATTTGGAGGAAAATATTTACAAACACGTGATTGTGTGAGGCAATGCGTCTGCTAATTGATTATTTATTCGGTGGAAGAGGTAATTTGCGAAACGTGAATGGTTTCCTGTGTTATTCCGTGTAAACAGTGAAAAAGTGTGGGGGATAAGATGTGAAGATACGAATTTACAGGTGAAGAAGCAGAAGCAGTTAGAGCTTTATAACAGGTTTGCCTATTAGGCACTGTTCCCGAATCGTCAACAATGTAAGAGTCATAACAATTGTTATCTGATTGGCCGTTATTGCCTGATTGGCTTCGTCAAAACAAAACAAAATTCAGGAAACAAGCAAGGAAGATTGACAGTTAATATAAATGGATGATAAAGTAGCCTTGGCGCTCAAAGACTTCTACAGTCAGTCAATATACAACTCTGTCAAACCTGTCTCTGTATAGTAGAAATGAACCTTATATACCATTTAATGTAATAAGTGAAGTTGAAATGAACGTGAAACAGCTGAAACCCACCGTAAAACTCAACAACTATCTCAATTTAGGTAAACCGTTAGAGTAATAACTTTGAATATAAATAATTAATCCAGATTCAAAGTCAATAGTAATAGTAGTAGAGTTTTTTTTTAGTTTGGCTACAGGAAAATAAGCTACTTCATTATCCCTTGTTAAATATGTACCGACTTTGTATTGAAGACTAGATTTGAAATGTAAATTGGTAAACTTCATTCACAAGTTTGTGTTGAATATCCAGAAATTTGAAATCCAAATATGAGTTTGATGTTTAATTGAATACCGTATTCTAATGAAACGTCTACATTTTCAAAACTGCAACATATAACCGACATATATGTGCGTGTTGAATATACCGTATACATTTCCATTGATTCATTTAATTTGATTCAACGTTTTAACCTCTTCATACATCACGGCATCATTTGTGGACGGCTATTTAAAGCCATGTAAATACTTAAGGATGAATAAAGGTGGGCTATTATGATCTGCATGGAGGCCTCACCTGACCTGAGGCCGGGCACACTAGTTGAAGCAATCGCCACTAGATCGCAGTTCATTCTTTTCTTCTTACTCTCTATTTTCTAGTCACAGGTCAGTGAACATCAGCTGTGCCAAAATTCGCAGATTGTGGTTTATCCACAGACGACTGCGTGTTATATTACATAGTTATTAAGATAAGAAAAATATGTTGTGAAAATAAATCTCTCCACATGCGTGGCTTTGATGCAGTTTGGGAAAATTAATTTTGTTCCCTTTTTACCGACTCTGCATGGAGTCCACGTACGTGGACACGTATAGCTGGACTCATTTGTGGCCACCATGCAATTGTGGATCAAGAGGTTACCTTGACTTACCTTGCTGGCAACATATGTGGAAAGTATGCATTTGTGGAAGTACTGCTGTTACTTACAAGTGGCAACATATGTGGCTTGTATGCAAATAAAGTAACAACATATACTATCTATAATACCTCCACATTTGCATACATGATAAAATTGTGGCCAACTATTTATTTTTTTTATCTTATAAAACATAACAAGAACTTGTACACCCACTAAATTGAACCTCCTGAATCCAAAAATATTGTTGACATTTAAAAAATAGTATTTCATATAGCATGCATGAAGAGTTTAACCGAGGTCCCTTGAAAAAGCGACCTAAATTCTAAATTTGACATTCAATAAAAAAGTTTCGATCCTAATTAAATGTAGTACGTTAGTCATTAATACATTTATACATTATACATTACAGCGCACTGACTGCTATGCTACTTCCGTCTATGCGATCCCTTCCTTCACTTGAAGGCGGCAATGGCACCTTCGATTCATGAAACGCAGGAACTATGGGCCTAAGTCCTAAGCGCAGAATCATGTTGTCCGAGACTTCAAGGCGTTCGAGGTATTGCGGAAGACGTGCCAAAGGTTGTTTGTCATGCAGGACCGTCAAGTCATTGTATTTATGGTTTGTATGACGAATGACGTGTGTCTCTCTACACTGGAGATAGATTATTTCTCGCAAGGAAGTTTTGAAACTGTCCGAGACGATGGATTAATCATCTTTAATTTTAGCCAAGAAAGGACTTAATATTTTAAAGACAATAATTTGCTATCATTGAAAAATTGCTTGTTTGGTAAACGTGAGAGATGGTAGTAAAAGAAGTGGTTGTCAGTTATTCTACTGCTTACTTGTTAATCTTAACTAAACTGTAAAGATAATTTGTTTGTTTATAATCCAAGTGATTGAAAGTAATTACGATAGAAGTAAAAATTAAAACTAGTTTTAATGGTACGTTTAAAAAAGTTTATCGTTGAAAATACTTTCAAAATTATTAAAAAATCAACTATTTCAATTTTTGCATATAACTGATTGATACTGAACCAACTTTAACAATTGTTTGAGGTAAACTTATTCAGACGTATCTTGAAACCATGACGCACACATTCCAAGAAACCATGACAAACAACAAATTGACTTGTGTTCATTATACGAAAAAAATATCCTCTATTGTCCTTTCTAGAAACATGAAGTCACGAGATTCCGTGACTCGAATATGGCTTCAAAGTCCTAGAGGGGACACACAAAATGACACTATCAAGCAAATGGGTAATACGTGGAAAATAAGCGTGGGGGGGGGGGGGGGGGTAGAGGGGGCTACGTAATGGGGGCCTCGTAATCATATGTGAAACAACCTAACAGGGCCTACATAGTACAGGCCGTTTTCGCAGCTTGAGATGTACTACTGTCTTTGACGCTACATCTTTGGTGCGACGTCTCTTCAAGTTAATTTTAACACCGAAAGCGCAGACGAAAACATGGGATACGTTTAGAAAATAAACGGTTTGAGGTAAAAAACGTTAAGAAGAAAAAAACTTAAAACTCACTTCCTGTTTTGTTTACTTCTTTCAATGTCAGTAGTTGACACCTATAGAGAAAGAAATTTAAAAAAACTAAATTATTCATTTTTATCAAAATTCAATGGTACAAAACAAAATTATTATTTTTAAAAGATTTTATTTGACCAATAAAAATTTAAGCCAGCTGATTTTCAAAACAAATTTTGATTGGTCAATCAAATCTTTTATAAAATATTTGATAGTGTAATGCGGGCCTTATTATGCTCACAAAAACAAACATGTGACTATCTGTATTGCGCATGCAAGCCAAACGTCGCGCGTCGTATTGCACGGGTGGCAATATACGCCTCTCAAGCGACGGAAACGTAGATAGCATCGCTTGAGCTACGACATACGAAAAATGCCTGCAACCTTAAAATTGTGTTTGATTAAATCTAAGGTGTACGATTGGGATAAAAGTAATGTAAAAATGGTTTCCGGTTTAACTTGTGTTTATGCTTTCCAGAGAGACACCCTCAGTCTCTGTTCCCTATTAGTTGGACATCGCTGAATGAAAATGTCTAGAGATGCAAGTGAATAGTAGACGTATTAGTGTGCATAGCAGTCGAAATATTCTCAACGTCATTTTCAAACAAACAAGTTTAGGCTGCAAGACTGGTACTGATAGAGCACCAACTCTATCAGTACAACAGCATTTAAAAGAGATTCAATGTTCAATGTTGTTAAATTTCTATTTTAAGGGCTATCTTTTCTCTGAGGTGACAATGATTTAATGATCTTAGGCAGGCTTTTCGATTCAAGAGCAAAAGAATCGGGATAAGCATTCAAGTTGTGAGCGAAGCCGCCGCGGCAAAGCTGTAGAGATCTTGACATCATTCTGTTGTAATAATATTGATTTTATGAGGAAAACAAGTAGACGAGAATTATTGCTACTAAAGCCCTTGATTACTTACTTATAAATGAACTAGAAATGATTGAAACGCATAAAGTTGGTGCAAGGCAATCTAGTTTACCCAGGTCACCTCTGTGTAACCGATGGGTACTAAATAAGTAGATTGCCTCACATTTATGTACATTGAGTAACCTCGTTGCCAAAGCACACAATGCAGTTTGATTGTCCACAAAATGACGTAATAACTTCTAATAATTATGCCCGATTATGTTTAGCACAAAGTACCGGCGGCTTTGCTAGCCCCTTCCCACGTAGCGAACTAAATAATATGCATTTAGATAAGAAAATTCTGAATTATATACATCTGTATAAGTTTGGAAAGCTGCTATTATGATATCAATTCATATAAATATACTCAAGCGGCCCGTTTTAATTTGTTTTTTTTTCAATATGGGCGCTGCCAGCTTCACATATACCTGTCACACTATATTTTGCAAGTACTTTAACATTTAAAATGGTCTTAGATTTTTTTTATTTAGGTTTTGTTTCTTTAAAAATAAATAATGTCTAAGGTAAGTTTACAGTGTTATTAAAAGGATATTTGTGTTATAATTGATTCAAAATGAGATTTTAAAATATTAACAGGTAAATAACATAAATGGCTAGCTTCGATTTTTAAAACAAAGTATTAATTTGACCACATCTACCTACTTAAACAGTTTTTTTTTACTTTTTCCTGAAAATCTATAAAAATTACACAACTACTTCTGGATTCAACGTCAAATAAAAATGTAAGTTTGGTAACATTTTAGTTTTAATTTAAGTGCTGTAAAGTTTTTGTAAGTTTCATTAGCAAGCGAATGAAGGGATATACGCAGAAAAGGAAATAAATTTGTCAAGGTCTGGACATATTATGTATACTTCTTAGATTATACTGTATTTTCAACATAGAAAATACACTTTATGTATGAATTGGTTAAAGTCGTGAGTAATGACAATGAATAAATGTACTGCTTTAAATAAAGTTATCCTACTATAACATGCAGTATAAAAACAATAACCAACGCACAACTATTTTTAAATATTTCATATATGGATTTGACGCGGAAATTCATTAATACGGATCGGTACTGATACAAATTTGTGACACAACTTTTGAAACTTGGGATCTCCCAGGGTTACTCAACAGGTCATTAGTAAGTTTAGTGACCTAGAAAGACCAAGGAACAACAAATAGGACTTTCCTCAGTCCTTGGGAGATCTCCTGCTAGCCTCATCTGAAGTATCGGTAATCAAGCAAAAGTAGCATATAGACCACTAGACGTCCAAATCCAATTAGCTCTGTGGTAACGTGGTTACTTTACTCAAAATGTTTACTTTCCTTATTTTATATAATGTTCATTCCTGCAGGTATTACTGTTTTTTTACTGTTTATTAAATCAGATGTTACTGTAATGTCAACTAACCATGTGACTTAATTTTTATTTATTTTTATTTTTATTTAATTTATTTTGTGTGTTTCAACGCTAGTGGCATTTCTTAACGTTTTGATCGGGAATGGTCCAAACCCCGGTCTTCTTACTACCTAACGGCGACCTTATGTTAGACAGCATCATTAATTCATAGCCCAATGACAAATGGCAAGTGGACACATTTGTTTTTCTATCTTTGTTTCTCCTGCCTTCATAAATAAAACCAATGTAAATTTCTAACTAGTTATTTCTTTTGAATATTCTATTTTATTTCTCTTACAGTCCACTACCAGAGTAAGTTTCCTACATATATCATGTTAAGTTAACATTTAACGTTTTCCTTAGTTTGCCCTATTTTCATTATCAACCTTATTGCGGTAATATTAGATGGGAAATGAAGAGTATTGACATCTTTATTTATGGGAGTATATGTAATAATTTTTGTATTTTTACTGTGGGAATTAATAGCTTAAAATAAGCAGTCAACCCTCAACGAATTATTTCATGCTGCTGAGACGCAATGACACTTGTAAATCTGCTTCGCGGTATCGCAATAAAACCTATCAAACCGGATGTAATCCACGTTACACAACCCGATATATTTCCTTGTACGAGTTCCACTTCATGATGTTTAATTTGCTGGTAAAAGATTAAGGTGTAAGAAATAAGTTTCCGTTTTAATAAATTCGAAGACGGATAACACATTATCGAGTATTATTATCGAGTATGCACCCACCATGCTGACATGGGAGTGCGAATTTCAATGTCGGGGTTTCATCGACCCATTTATACCCAATAATCTAAACTCTGGGTTTCATGCCTTAAAAAAATGGTGATAAATACTTCAAATTTGTCCCCTTAGTAATACTGTATGAGAATTAGATAAAAAATAATGCCTTTACAAAGTTTAAAGAAAATTGGATGATAAATACGGCTGCTCCTGTGCAAAATCGTTAGAAGAAAACGAGCTGCGTAAGAGTTAATTCACATTTTCTTTTAAGGAATCGGTAATTTTTTGCGTGCAATACTTTTGAGAGAGGGCTTAAAATATTTGTAGTTTTATTTAATTTAATATTCAACTTACATAATTCACTATTCCACAGAAAATTCGCTCAGACGTCAGTTGCGATGGATGATCTTGCGGACTGAAAGTTTTAATATTGTTCGATTTGTAGAACGCATCTCGGAACGTATTGCGTCATGTTTTATTGACTCCTTTAAAAACATAACATGGTATGATACAACTTGTTTGTGGCTTTAAACTGTTTTAGCACTGACTTTAAATACAGGTTTTACATAACACTTCACAATCCACATATTAAACCACAGTAATACATTAGTGGTTTCTTGTAGCCACGGATACATCGCAAATGTTAGGTTTCCATCTACCAGTCGTTTAAGTTATCATGTACAAACATAATCAAATTAAATAGTAAATAACATTTTGGTAAATAGTCGATCATTACTTTACAAAAAGAACCAATGCTTCTGCAACCATTGATAAGTTGTTACTTCCTAACGTTATAGTGACTATTTTGTTCCATTTGGAAATTCATTGATTACGAACAGTTCATCTTAATGTCCAATCTTATTCATAACGCTACTGGATGTTTGTAACGGTTATCATTTTCGCCTCCAGCCGGGAGATAAATTATCTTCTTATCACTAACATGAGTCCGATGACACGATGAAATACGGAGGATCCACCGACTGAAAACAACATTTCCGCCGAATAAGCTTATCGTAAATCCTTAAGCAGGAAATATTGAAGGATATTCTTTTCAATACAGGAAGTATTGAAAAGATACAGTAGTGGATATAGATTTTTCAGTCGAAGTATGGAGAATTTAGGGTAGTTATGATTCACAGTCTAACTATAATTAATTTAATGGCTAATTTTTAGAACCTTACAGTTTCATAAATGTGAATCAAAAGTATAATAGCCTAAAGCTTGACGTTTGTTTGCATCAGATTATTGCTAGGGAAGAATGGCGCAAGATTAAATACTTAGGTAAATACTTGGAGGAGTCAGGTGTCGTAGCCTAGCCTCCGTCCAATAGCCTCAGTTCAATTTTAACATTGGGCCACATAATTTGACGTGACCGGTACTTTATTTTTTTACGACTGTCTGATCTCCAGAAGGTGTGAGACTCAACTGGAAACTTAAGGTTGGTAGGTTCTTAATAAAGAATTATTCGTACGAATACAATTTATAGGATGTTTAGACAGCCACAGGAGGATGCAGTGCTGAAGGTGTTTTGCAGGTGTGAGGATACATTTCCAAAAACCATTTTGTTTTCAATTTTCATATGAAGAAAAATTGCAATCCTTGATTTTGAACTACTGCAACAGATTATAAAAACAATAACACTTTCTAATTAAACTATAAACTGTACAGCGTATGCCGATAAAAACATTTTAAAGAGGTTATTTAGTTAATTTATTTCCTTCACCGACAACAATTACCTAGTATTTCCTCGTGTCACTAAACATGCATATTCAAGGCAAAAACCCCAAAGAATATTAATTTATTCTTAATTACTTATTACACTCCACCAGTATTGCATCACTTTGCCGAGTCAAAGTCCGTAGTGTTGAGTTGCATGACTCAGCTGTAAGTGTAACAGTTCATTCAGTTCAGTGTACCAAGGTCGCACGGTGGCCCAAGCCAGTCTATTATTAGACTCACCTACTAAATTATCAGTGTTTATACTTCTTTGTAGTCTCCTGTAAAGGTAAACATTCCTTCGATTAAATAAACGTATGTGATGAAAATGATTCTTAGGGTCGTTTTTGGTCCTTCTGATACACTTAAAAAGACATTCAGTTTTGCTTGTAGTCATATTTTGAGTTAAAATCCGTATGGGCAGAATAACTCCCGACGTGTACGCGTGATTTCCATAGATTCAGAAACTGAAACTCATCTGCGACCTACCAAGAATTGTTTTTAGTAAAGCGCTAGGCTTTTACTGCCTGTGTCATCATTTCGATGAAAGTGTAAGTGAGTAAACTAAAACTCTGGTCGACCACTCTCACCAAGTTCCAATCGACCCGTGTAAATCCGCCCTTAACAGCCTATGCGCTGAAAAACACCATTTACTGACAGCTTTCTTAATAACGTTGATTGGATTTACATATTTATCAACGTTTAGGGCTTAAAGCTGCTGTAAGTAGTATGTCAGGAGGATGTAACAATAGCGAAAGCTGTAACCGTAGCAGATTGTGGTGAATTATTAAGTATACTATTATCAAATGCCGAACTCTCATTGGTCTAGAACCTGTAAATTAAAATGACTCCTGAATCATAAAGTTAACTTTATGCAACTGGAGTGTATTTATTTGGTTTTATAACGTACCTTTTTATGAAATTAGCCTACTTGTAAAATCACTACTGTAACGGTTGTTTATTAAATTGTTTATTGTACGTAGCTTATTCACTGATAAGAAATCAGGCCTATTGCTTTAAGTCAATTATTTTCCCAGGAATCTGGTATCGAGCGTTATGATACGAGACCAGATACAAATAGTTAAGATACAAATATTTGGTTTGGTTTAGATATAACGTATAGTAAAATTGATAAAAATGTGTTTGAACATTCTCTCTTCAACTTTGGAGTAACGATTTGAAATATAAAAGTAGTTAAGAGTCTAATTTCCCCTTAATAAATGCCTTAAGAAACGTTTCAGAGGTCTTCGGTTAGCAGCAGTTGGATTAAATTAACTGAATTTCTTTTGATGTAATCCAATGAAAAAGATGATCAGTCATACAAAATTTACTACTTTGAAAATGTATATACCCGATTAAGAATATGGGATGGCACAGTTTATTGTTAATTGGTCACTTCGGGATCATAAAGCAAAGATTTTAAGAAATATCTTTTACTAATGAGCTCCTATTAAAGTACAGTTAGGCTTGGCCTTACATAAAATTGGGAATTAACTGCCGAAGGCAACACAATACTATTTTTAAAAGTGATTGTTTTGATAATTTCATTGATTAACGGTTTACGGATGATTATATTTTCCTCTTATTTCTATTTTATAAAAATTACTGAATTCTCTACGACTGACAAATAATAAACTATAATTACCTAAAAGTAATTAACTATTATTCATAAATAAATCCTATTTGTCTACGTCGCGTCGGAGGAAAAAAGAGAGGACCTTCAGTGTAGTTGCATGGTGGTAATTTTCCTCGATGCCCTGTCTAAGTAGTGGTTCGGCTGGTTCTAACCTACAATTAATTCAGTGGTTGGTGCAATTTTCATCAAAGGAATATTCCCTAATGTCATAAAATGAGGAAATATACTTTCCGCGAAGCATCCGGTGGCGGGAAATAATTCTAGATACAGTATAGCTTTTGCTCAACTTTGTTCTAACAAAATAAGTCATAAATCAGAATTATATGATATTATTAATATTTATATTTATGCTATCATACTGAAAAAGAAGGGTCAAATCAAATTGGTTACAATACTATGTTAGTATGGTATTTTAAGAAATAAGGTAGTGCTCTTAAAAAAGTTATAATAATTGATTAGTGGATAACGTTTTAATTCAATTAAATTAAAAAGGTAATCTATATAGGTAATTAACTATAATTTTTTCACTTTTATTTTAATAAATAACATTATGAAAATTAGTTAGTACACCACGTTTGGTAATGGTGGTAAATAATTTCCTTTAAATGAGGTAAAAAGTTGTATTGAATAAAAAGTATTAAAATAAAATGTCTTAAATCAAGAATTAAGTAAAGTATCCATGGTACTTTTATAAAGAAAAAACTGCAGTTCAGCTTGATTTTGAACCATTGCAACAGATTAGAAAAACAATAACAGTTTCTCACTCAAACGATAAACTGTACAGCGCTAAAAATTGTGCATAGCGATAATAAAACATTGAGCGACTTAGTTTTGTCAAGTAAAAAACTACGGTTTTGTTTGTAAGTCATAAACTTCTATCACTTTTGTTTTTCAGTGTCATCATAACAGACGAGTTTCCTTGATGGTTTGGGTAAACTTATTGATTTTTGTGTAAACAAATCAAAGAGATTGAAGCTTTAAGTGCCTTATCGTAAGTTTAGACCTTAATTTGTATCAGTTTTGGTTGGTGGAATAAGTTATTTTTATACAACTAGGGTTTTTTACACCGCATTACAAATTCATCGACAAATTCCAGGTACGAAATACTTCTATTTCAGACAATGCCGTTTAAACCTTGACATTTTGGCTAGCAATCTTCAACTAAAGATTTAATGACGTAGCCCAAAAAGGAATATCTAGAGATTAACAGCTGTAATTTGATGCCAATTATGTAACGAGACGTTTACTTCCAGCGGTCGATATGCAGTGAAGGAAAAGCGAGAAATTATTTTAATAATACGACAATTTGAACGGTTTCGAAACTATGAAAAAAAATACCTGGAGGCCAGAAATACTAAACAACCTAAAAATCATAAAATTATGGTTTAAACTACCGAAAAGAAATTGAAACATTCAGAACATAAGCGATTTCTTCTTATGCACTAATTTCTAAGTGCAATCACTCACCAAATTAAATCTTTAAGGGTTTTCTAAAAAAATTCCGATAAATAAGATTGGTATCTTCACAAGGAAAGACGGTGGATACGCGAGGGCAAGAGACCTTGGCCGGAGACATTACAGCCACAGCCATTAGGGCTAATCTTCAAAACAACTGTTATTATTCATTCATTACGCCGCACGCCGTGGTCGACGACGCGCAGGACAACTGACGTACGTGGGACTCCATGTCGGAAATCTTGCAGAGATTGTAGAAGATATTTGTATACAAGGAGAGTATTAAGCTACTATGATTATTGTTTAAGACTGTAAGAAGGTATAGATAAAAATACCCCCGTTGCAGCAGACCTGCATACTCAGCGAATTTCCAGTACAAAACAACATATTTCAATCCAACATAGCGAGATTTTACAGGTTTTTGAAAGCTCCATAAGAATAACATGGGGAATGAGTATGCAGGTTTGCTGCTACGGATATATTAAAACTGGGTGATTTTCATTCAATATTTAGTAGATCTGACCTAGAAGAACCCATTTACCAAGTTTTACCAAGATATGTTGAGAAATAAACAAGATATAGAATTTTACTTATTTTCCCATAAGGTTAACATTGGGACAACGTACTGTGTTTACCACTTTCAATATCTCGGTAACCAATGGACTTAGAGCTGTGATTCAAATTGTTTGTTTTTTTGAGCTGAATTCAATGGTACAAACAAAAATTTGATTATTTATATTTTTCTATGTAAAAAACTCAAAAAACCCATTTTTTGGGGGGTTTACCCCCCTTTACCCCCCCTTCAGGTAGTCCGATCGGGCTGGTTTACGAACTCGTCCGAATAATTACTACTTTACACATCCATGCCAAATTTCATTAAGATCGGACCATTTTTACGCGAGTTATCGTGCTTAAAGACACACACACATATATATATATATATATTTATGAAAATGAACGAATGGTGTTTTTGGCATCTGGGGACCTCAAAAAGAAAAGTTATGATGGTCTCGGGCTTAGGTCTTACCATGAGACCTACGGTAACAGCTTCTTCCCTATAGGGGAAATTCGCTAAAATTAACCTTTTGATCTAAAAATGATGGATAGATATTTATTCTTTTTTTACATTGTTAAACATGTCTCACGAACCTAGAAGTTAGAAGTGATCGCTTTCATTAATCAATAGGCGTGTATTAATCAATATTGGAATAACTTAATTGGAAAAGAAGCATTGAAGTACCGACATGTACTAGTACTTAGTTCTTAATACAAATGACAAAAGGTTTTTTTATTTCAAGGATTAATTTTTTTACAGAAAATAATTTCCTTTAAATGGTGGTGCATTATAAAAATGTTGGTGAAATTTAGTTAGTACTTCATAAAAGCGCATAAAACACCGTTATATAATACGAAATTTGCATTACCCAGCCAGTTTGTAGCTATTTTTAGAGTGAATCAGAACTCAGTATTCATATATCCATCCTGTACTTATAGTAGAGGAGTTTCGGTTTTTTTGGTAGCTTGTTTATTGAACGTGTATTTTTTTGTGCTTCTTCATACCGATAATGCCTCCAAAAGCTAATTTCAATGTAAAGCCATGTTTGATTATCACACTTTCCACACTATTTTGAATCTAGTGTAGCATGACTCAGAAATTGCCATCGGACTCATGATCCAGTGTAGCGCATTGAAATTCTACTTGAAGATGGAAACGGTGTTTTTGAAACTTTGGTAGTCTATTAATATATTCAAATAAAACTAAAGACTAAGGTAATTTAGCCTATGTTTACCGTTTTAAAATTGTGTCCACCGGTCATTAATTACATGTTCAAAAACTAAAGAATCGATGAAATATCAAATCCTTGAGGAGATACATTATATGAAGAACTCCGCATGTATTATGTGGCTTATGCAAATTTAAGAACACCACTACATTGTACCTCCATGATGATTAATCGTCATCTCTATTCAACATGTTGCACAAGGCAGGATCAGGGGTTAGGATTAACCGAACATGAATAATGACTTAAATTAGTCATTAGTCAGATCAAAGTCACGATTACGTTGTTACAGTCGAAATAATCGTGGTTTAATTGACAGAATACATTTCGTTACAATAGGGCATCATATCGATGCAATAGGGTCATCATTGTTTACTCAGTAGGTAATGATACCCTTTCTGATAGTTCGCAATATTAGTAATTACATTGTTGGTGGTATTTTGCAAAATTAAAAAGCAGCAATTAGTATTTATACATACGTGTTCAGGTTTAGGTAGTAAAGTATTATGTGTTTTTCATTATTAAATGTGTTAAAAAATTCTAAGGTGGCTGAGCCGCGTGCCTCTGGCAGCATCGCTCAGTACCCTAATTTCGGCGACGTTGCTCACTGCTCAGCCTCTTTGTGTCATAGGGATCTAAGGGAGAAGGAATGGTAGCACTGATGGTATAGGTGTGTAATAAAACTCTCAAAACGATTTTGGTCAAACATGTAAGCCTCCCCCAGGCATCTCTATCAAGAGATTGAAGGAATAATTTTCTCTTAGGTTATGATGAGCCGATGTCAAAATAAAATCATTACACAGTTTGGGATTATAATAAAAAATACAGTTTCCATAATCTGAATATGTAATATTTATCTGTAGGTAGATAACCAAATAGACAACGTTATCTATTTGGTTTTTCAGGGCCACCATAACGGACGAGTTTCCTTGATAGTTTGAGCAATATTATTGATTTGAGTGTAAACAAATCAAAGAGAAAGAGGCTATAAGTGCTTTATCACAAGAGCTTTTTTTTTATTTACTCTCACAAATGTCAGTTAAATATGATATACAAAACTATATCTTGAAATGGCGGTTGAAAATGTTTTCCACTTAACAATATAATTTAACCTAAATTGATAAAGGTGTACATCAAAAACTAATTTAAATATTTAAATAATCGATCTCATTTAAACATAATTTATCTCTACATATTTGCTGATTAGGGTCTATTGGTTATAAATCAGTATTACTAAAAAAGGTAATGTTAACGCAGAAATCACAGAGTGAGATACTATAATACATAATACGGTTTTGGTATTATTGAAATTGGGAATTCCCAATTAATTGATGTAACATACGAATAGGTATGCCCTAAAAACGTGTGTGACATTCTGTACAGGTATGTAAGCCCTAAAAAATAAGGAAAGGGAAAATAAAAAACATCATGTTTTTTAAATGAAATTTCCTGGCATGCACTAAAAAAATTTCACACATAATTTTATAACTGATTGATGTCAAGTGATAACAGCCTGCTTCTGCCCTAAAACCTTATACATTTCCGAAATATACTTTTTTTTAACATAATTTAAACCGTAGTTTAATGCGACCTTTAGTGTCTACTAAATTGAAGCAAATTAAACTATTTCATACTTCGTGAGCAACATGTTGACGCTTAAGTTTGGTGTCAGCTGAGGAGGGAAGGGAATTTTTGATGACATGGAAGTAAACAGAGCCAAGTGACTACGCTACTTGGTAGCTAAAAACGACTTAACCAAAATAAAGGGTGGTTTGGACCAAATATTGAAAATAATGTTAGCTTTTTGAAAAACAATCATTACACAGGTGAAATGGTTTTAGTTTAGTATGTAACAGATGTTCGACACAAGAAATTATCGATTTATTGAGTTATGGTTGAATCCACTGCTCATTATTTCTTTACCTTCCTCTAAAAATCCAAATTCATTTGTTTTTGTTTGTAAACACCCAAGCTTCTTCATGTTCCTCACCATCGTTATACAAACGACATTTACTGTATAATGGAAGTAAATTATATAACAAAATGCCTGAACAGTTTAAAAACTTACCCATTGATGAATTCAAATCTAAATTTAAATTATATCTTATTAAGAAAACATATTACTCAATAGAAGAATTTTTCGGAGATGAACAACAAGATTAATATTTCAAGAATCAACATAATCCAAATTTAGTTTAAGTATAATGAATGTAATGCTGAGGCAGAATCTTGTCAAAGCAAATAAATAAATATTATCCAGACATACCATAATTATATTGAAACAACGGCAAGTTTGTACACGATATAAATCAAATGTTCAAATATGTAATAAACGGTCCTATTTATCGAACTGGATTTAATGACAGTCAACAAACATTTACTGAGGGCTATTTTTAAGTTTTCCATCCGATTTCGACTTTCTTGTGCTTAAATTCAAATCGCCTCTGAATGAAAGGAGAAGTCCACAAGAATAGTCTTCTTACTCCGAACGTATGTTAATGAATCGAAAGATGTTCAATGGAACAAGCTAGATTACATGGAAAACGTAATTTAATTTAAGTTTGGTCGACGGGCACGCGTCTTGCGTCCATGCGTCCCCCGAAAACCTTGCCCTTGGTAATTGTCAACCTGGCTGAGTAATCAGAAATGGCGCTGAATCGCTGAATCGCTGAATCCGCTGAGGAGCAGACAAGGTCGCGAGTCGACCTCAGCCGGCAGACTGTGTCTGTGTCTGTGGATTGTTTATGTTTGGGAGGTGTTACGAGTCATGCGAGCGCGTCACGTTCGCGTGAGACGATGGTTGATTGTTTTGTAGGAGGATTGAGCCACATGTTGACAACACACACGTGACACGATCAACAGAATTGGTCGATGTTTTGCTTAAACTTATTAGGTATTGTAGTTGTTAAGTAAGAGATGTTTTGGGAATATCGTTTTCGTCTTCAGGGGCCGAAATAGACCTAATTGTCTTGTTATGCCCAATAATGGAGAATACACTGTTTAACACTCCAAAAAGAAAATGACAATAAAAAAATTTCACCGATCAATTTACAAACATATTATTGGGCTTTTATTTTTACGTGATGTTGAATGAATTGTTATTACACCCGGATTTCTCAGAACTTAAAATAGAATAGTTACCACGTAGACCACTCAACAATAGCCCTAATGAAACTTTTAATTTGTTGTTTTGGCTTCTGTTTAATTTAACCTACTTCCTACATAATATAGGCCTGTGGCTACCACAAATACCAAATCAACAGGTCAACAAAAGAGGAAATCTTACCTCAGTTGCGCATTGGGTTTGGTTTTTTCCTCATAGGCCTCTCTATAAATTATGAAAAACAGAAAACCCATCCACCCACGTTTGTTTAAGACGAGAAGAGGTTTTTAGCTAAAATATAACTAACTACTATTATGGTTAACTTTAAAATATTTTTTTCTATATCAATTCCTATCGTCCAGGTTATGCTTGAGGGATACATCGGGATTCTTGTCCTGGGTTAAAAAAAAACAATTTCGATTACTTTCAAGGAGTCTCCTCTAATTAGTGTAATTTGATCCGTTTGTAGAAAGGTCGGTAGTAATATACATGCTGACATTATTCTGTATTTTCCATCGGCTTTCACAACAGATAACAAATTTGACTTTTTGTCATATTATTTTCCATCGAGACAATTATTTACCAAGTTATAATGAATGCAACTAATAATCAAATTTATGTTTGATGTGTACATGAATAATTATATCTTATAAATTAAAATTATAAGACGGTCTTGAACTTGGTTTTATGCTGTTATTTTTCATTGAAAATACTTATGAATGTCCACGTCATTTTGAAATACATGTGATAAAACTTATTAATCGTGCGTTAAAATGTTACAGCCAAGATTTTATTAAACTGCGCGTACATAACGATGCTTTTGGTTAATGTATAATGCTATACTCTCGAACCGCACAGTACCAACAATTCACCACCACCACCACCACCACTAAACATAAGTAGTCCTCGATAGCAGTGAGTGAACTTTATTTTTCAGCCACTTTTTCCTCATCACTTTGTTTTCTGTCTGCTACAAATTTCGGGATTGTTTTCCTCCTACAAAACAACAGTGGAAATGTATGATGATGTGGTGGTGCAGTACGTATAAATACAATCATTGCTCGCTTAATACAGTACATTAAAAGTTATTACCTTATTGTATTACGTGAATATCTTATGTCACTATTGTTTGGAAAAACTCAAAAAGCTTGAAAAAGAGCAACTAGAAAAGAAAATTTCCTATTAATTTTGCTGTTTGGCGCTTGGGCCCAAAAGAATTTTTAAAGACCAACTAAATTGTGCATATTAACGTTCCTTTTCACAGCGGTGCAAGGTTTCATAAAATTAGCAAAATCAAAGTTCAAATGAACAGTAATTGAGGTCTTTCACAACCTTGCGAACAAAGTAAGACAAACTTCATATACTTGTATTCAATAACAAAAGGTATTTCTAAAATATTAACCATTGATTTCCTGCAAAAAAGAGAAAAGTTATAAAACTTTCACCGTTTTTTTTTATATCATAAACTGTTTTGCTTGCATGGACCTAGAATAGCTTTTTAATATCTAGGTAGGGTACAATATTTTCAAATTATTTCTTTTGGTAGAGCAATTGGAAAAACAGTTCTACATATACATACGCAATTGAACGCGTAAGTTCTCAGTGACTAATGGACCAACTTCAAGATTTATTTGTATGCGTAAAATATTAGGGATGATGCGACGGTTTGCCGGATTTCCTAATAATTATGTGTTTTGAAAGGGCTACGCCCTACAGCCCTTCGAAGGTTGAGTCAATGCAATCTAGGAACGGTGAAAATTGTTTATGTTATCAGCTGCTGATTACAAGCGAAGCTGCACCAGAAATCTACAGTAGACCCCCTTTTAACCGACCTCGTTTTAACCGACGATCAGATTATCCGCCCTTGTTGGTTAAACAAGATTAAAGATCATTTCAACCGACCCTTTTTTGAGAACAGTTTGGTTTAAGCACCCTTTTCTAGGAATTGCAGCATTTCCGTTTCATATTTTGTATGACACATTCTTGCTTATATTTAAAAAATGTTAAATCAATTCTTGAATCTTATTCTGTTTATTACCCAACAGCGAGGTTTATCTTACGTACCCAAACTCAACGATAGAAACGTTACGCTCGTCTATACAGTTTGTTGCGGGTTAAAATATTTTGAATATTTATATTTGTTTGGACCGTGTTTTGGAGTTATTTATAAGCTTTCTACATAATTATTTAGGAAAATAGGCTGAAAATTGTAGTTTATTTTCTAAATAATCCATGAACGGCTTTAGAATAATGTTAATAGAACCCTAAATCAATAGAGCTTTTATTTTTAAGTATTTAGAGGATTACCCGTTCTATCCGACCTTTTACGTTATCCGACCTAGGCCCGGTCCCGTTAGGGTCGGTTAAGAGGGGGTCTACTGTAGTAATAAATAAAAATAAAACTTTGTAGAACCGCTGCTGTTTTTGGATACATTATTTGAGATAAATCAGCTAACTACTCGCGTTTTTTTCTGGCATTAACCTATATTTATACGGAAACAAACACTTGAAAAACAATCCAGGCTAGTTTCATATCAAATTTGACAACACAAAATTTTCAATCCGGAACCGGAACAACCTCCGGAAACCCCAGAAAAAATCCGGAAACACCGACCCGACACCCGAGTTCCAATATGGTCCAACAATAAAAAGTGACTAACCTTCAGGGACTTTTTCCGACCGTATTTGCAGCGGCATGATGATCACTGATCGGTTCGAGACGCACTGACACTAGACGGTCGACTGACTTCTGCTAGTCACAGTCGATGATTATTCATCGTCTTATCACTATCATCATCGGCAAGGTGAGCGGCAAATGACAGCTGTAACCTGTCATTCCACAGCTGATTTATCTCCTGAATATTCCACAGTACACAGAGTAATAAAACAGGTCGTTAACAATGGATTAGTCCGTCCGCTGGCGGCGACACTGAACGGAACATAACCTCAACCTCATACCGGATTGGGTGAAACGGGGGACGAGGGAGGGCGTGGCGGTGTTATCTGAGCTTTTGGTGATAACGATTATATTGGTTTTGTGCTGGCTGGAGAAAGATTAGAAAGTTAAAAATTTAGACACAAGAATCAGTATATTATCGAATGGACATAATACGGTAGAACTTGTGGGATGTTTGTTTATAAGTAAGTAGTTTGGAGGGGAAAAGTATTGGTGAAATAATAATTTTGAAGAGAAATTAGAAAAACTAAATGTTTATTCAAGGAATTACAGCGCATTTTTTTACTTTCAACATGTTTTTCTTTTTATAGCGTCAAAGACAGATATCGAAATCACACCTTAAGACGATCAGTGATATTAGCTGTATTTTCTAGAATTGACGGGAGTAATATTTATTATTCATGTTCTGATGACTTATAAACAAATGGTCAGATCTTAAATAGATTGAAACATAATGTTTTTTAAATTTTTTTCCTGTTTAACTCTTAAAGTTTTCAAGTCATATAGCAAAACATGCTCATTTAGCAAGTGGCAGACGGCGCACAAACTCTTTTTCACTACCCACAATTAAAACCACTCATTAGTAAATTAAATTGGTTATTTTAATATTATTTAATTTTACGACATTGTTTTACGACAGTTCAATTACTTTTGTATACCTGCAAATTCACAATTAATTTTTAGGAACTGAATTCTGAAACATAAAATTACAACAACAAAAAATCTACCATAGGTCGTAATTCACAAGTCCAGTCTAAAATTCAGGTAAATTATGCAGGCTCAACACAAAAACGTCTGAAATGTACAGCCTACCGCAAAAACAATAAAATTACTTTTGGAGGTTGGATTTCTCTTTTAGGGCTCAAATTTGAAGCACTTAGGCTACTTAGATTACCACCAAAAGTGGGTTTCAGGGTGCTTTGATTTTTTGCCCAACAAACTTGTCCTAGATATTATAAAAAAGAATAATGTTCCTACGAAATTTAAAAAAATCTAAAAAAACATTGTGGCTGCTATAGAGTGCTCGAATAAATTGAGATATACAAGAGAGTGTGTGTCAGTACAGCAGGTGCTACAGCCAAAACTGCATGTCATAGTCCATTGACCTTGGTGTGAAATTAAAGCTTGGGATTTCATAATGTGCACTATGGTGGTTGGGCTTCAATAACTATTAGAGTTTCGCCATAGAATCTGTTTTCAAGGGACCCATGTCAGGGTTTTAGGAAATGCCCAAGGTAAAATTTTTTAATATCAGAAGATATGGTCATAGTTTTAAATAATTCCAAAGAAAGCAGCGCTTACTACAAAAAAAACCCATTAATTTAAAAAAAACCCATTAAACCCCATTAAACCCATTAGAAAATAAACCCATTAATGTATCTCCCGACTCCCGAGCAAAGCTAGAGTTAACAGTTAGTATGAATATTAAATATTATAGCCTATATATTTAGAATGGTTGATGTTTTTTGGACCTAAGGAAAAGTGGTCGTGGTCATATGCCCTAGAGTGCAGATCATAGCAATGGCTCGCTAATCCATAGGAAAATTTGTTATAAATAGTAATTTACAGTATAATCTTACTCTGCGTAATGATTATTTCTTGGTGCAAGTCTAAATATTGCACATTACACTCATCAAGTTTCATTTTTTGCCTTGATTGCTGAAACATTTTTGAAACCTTTACATATAAATATACTTCACATGGTTTCATGAATGTTGTGCAACTTTAAAGTTAAGCAGCACTAGTGTAATACAACCTTTCCCAAATTCTCTTGAGATCTCTAGTAATTTCTTTAGACATGCACACTTTACCAGATAACCACGTGTCTTCAATGTCTACTGTCTATCCGAAAGTGAGTTTTACAATTTTTTCAATAACTTTTGTCTAACTCAATGCATAAATGAATTCAAATTTTATATGGTTATTCATCTTAGTTGGGGAAATAATCGTGCTAAATCACATTACTGGCATAAGTATACTGGAAGTTATTAACGTTAAATTTATTTTTAAATTTTGTTAGATTTTTCAATGAGCAGAACATCACTTCACACAGCAGTCATTCATCACACTCTATGCATCACTAGTCTTTTATACCAATAATTATTTTTAAATAAAAAAATATATAGGTATTTTCCTTTTATATATGATCGAACACATCACATACATTTTACAACACATTTGTACCTGTGAATATCGCTTGTGTTTTGTGTGAGGGGCCTGCAAAGATAGATGACAATAAATGTCTCCTGGTCATACGTAATCATCATGATTGAAAGAGTTTTAAGGATGCCAAAAATCTTAATTTGTGTCTTGCTTCATTTGGAAATTTATTATGAACATAAATATCTTTTATATGATGCAATAATAACAGTGCATGAATTAGTGTATTTTAGTATGCTATTCAGATAATAATTTTTAGTTCATTTGTCACTTTCTATGGGCAATTAAGCATCTAACAAGCATTACCACTTGTAAAAATGTTCAATTATCCTCCTGGATAATGGTTGAAGAAGCAATTAAAGCATGAGGCCTACTTTCTACTTTATGTTGTTTCAATTTGGATTTCAAAATTTGAAAAAAGTAGTTTTCCTTTTTTTACACATTTACACGTTTCCTTTATCATGAGGAAACGAGCCAGTCCAGTTACCCTAGCCACTCATTCCGAGTACTTAGCGGCCAAAATTGATGATTATTACCTGAGTGAGTTTTGCGTACCTCAGTTATTTTTGGTATAAATTTTACTCCGATTATGTTACTTTTCAGAGGAGAAAGTTTTTCCATTACCTTTGACTGAGTAACTAAGTGTTTTGTCATTCTGCACTGTGGTTACTCTTTTTTAATGGAAATAATTTCTTCTTTATGTGTAGCATAGTCATATGCAACCCACAATAATCAGATTGTTTCTAATTCAAGTATTCTTCTAAGTTTTTTATTATTTTTATTATTGATTTGATTCAAATTTTAGGGAAAATTTTGCAGCAATATTCCCTATATAATCAGGTTGAGTTAAAAAATTCTGAGTAATTGACATTTTCTCAAGTTGTTTTTACAACACACTCAGGTGAGAGACAATATTTATCAGCGATCACATTGACCACATAGTAGCCCTACAAAGTGGTGGTTTTTACTATGTGGCCGCTGGTATTTACGTCACAATATTTGCAGAAACTGCAATGTGGATTCAAGAAAGTTTTATAAAAAACATATGAAAAACAGTTTCAAGATCATTAAAGTGAGTCGTTATAATAATTCTTTAATTTTGCTTTTAAAGACCATATTAGTATTCCCTTGTTTTTTATATGAATATATATTTTTTAAAGAAATGGTAAGTTAACAAACCAGAATGTTTTTGTAGATTTCAGTTGTTAATTATGTTTCCTGAGAGATTAGCAGTATTTCAGCATTTAATTTCATTTGCAAAGCATTTCAGGGAGTTTTCATAGCATTTCAGGGAGATTGCAGTACTTTCGGAGGTTGACAAAGCAAGAGAGTATAACCAACTCATATTTGAGATATATAAAATTTATCATAGGTACATTTGTAACATCTCTCACTTCTACTTTATTAGTGCCTCTTGTTTTAACTTATTAAATTTTTTCTTCTTCTTTGCTGCTTTAATGTATGTTCTCAACAGCTGAGTTCTATTCTTGCTTCAATACAATGAAGTGCATTTTAATCATAAGTCATAAATACACATTTTGATATAAATCACATGATAAAACTGTGGTATCACATGATATGGAAAGATACAGTTCATGCATTATATCTCCGGCTATGGTAGAGTCAGCTAGGTGGAAGGCGTGAGGGGGAGAGGGGTACTTTTCTGAAAACATTAGTCTACAGCCCAGCTGTTTGTCAAACGTTGTGTTTACCAATATCATATGTTGGAAATATCATATAATACAGTTATTGTGGCCATAGCCGGAGATATAATGCACAAGCTGTACATGAATTTTTAGGAAGCTACTTGCTGTCAACATTGTAATATTCCTAAAGGGGCCATCCATAAATTATGTAATGCTAAAAACAGCCTTTTCAAACCCCCCTTCCCCCCTTGTAACGGACCTGTAACGCTGGCACTAACCCCCCCTTAAAATTATGTAACTTTGCTATCACCTCCCCTCCTAAAAAAGTCAAAAACTTTGTACTTTGAAGATAATTGAACATATTTTAAGAAATTAAGGAACTAATTACAGTTACATAGTGTTGCATTGAACCCCCCCCCCCTCCCTCCCTTGCAACATTGCATAACACAGCCGACACCCCCCCCCCCCTCCACCCCTTAGGGTGTTACGTAATTTATGAATGACCCCAAAGCTATTTTAGGTCAGAGTTTTATGAAAATAACACACATTAATATATCAAACCATTCAGATGATAGTATGGTACGTATTTTACAGTAAAATTTAAAAATTCCAGTCATTGTAGATAATTTGCAGGTTATAATAATCAATATAATTCAGCTGATTAATTTGAAGGAAACAAGGAAAGAAAACCAAAACTATATAACTGGCACAAGAGGCACTAACACAGGTCTTGTTTTGTCACCTTTTCCACTCCATTGGATCAATAGTAGCTTTTTTTCATAAAACCTGTGTGGTATTTATAGTTGAAATTTCACGTAGTATAGATTTGAGGTTAGGATGGCTCCAGGCCAGGTTACATTAGGTAATTGAGGAAAGGATTGCCAGAGAACTTACCCATCTGGATGACTAGGAGTCCCACTAGCACAAAGATACACAGAAAAAACACATTAACTTGAAAATTTTTCAAACTCCAGTTCAAACTCCTCACTTCTCAACTGATTGAGAAAGGGGCATGTTGTCCCGAAAATGTTCAAGTTAATGTGTTTTTTCTGTGTATCTTTGTGCTAGTGGGACTCCTAGTCATCCAGATGGGTAAGTTCTCTGGCAATCCTTTCCTCAATTACCTAGTTGAAATTTCAATAATTCTACAGTTTATCCGCTGACTATATTATTAGGGCGGATATGAATTAGTAACAACTGAAGGATGGGTGAGGTTGAGATGCCTCAGATGTCTAAGAAGCTTATTCATTAGCAAAGGTAATTAATTACTGTAGTAGCACAACAACCAGATGTGCCACATGTTATCAAACCAAATTGTGAAGACTTACCTCGCAGAATCTAACTCGCAAATTATGAAACAAACTACTCAGGTGCATGTCAGCTCTGCTGATAAATAATAAGCAAGACTATATACAGGGTTGGGCAAAAGTCTGGAATATATAAAATAACTTTTATATTATTCTGCAGAAAGTGATGAAACTTTATAGTTGTATATCTAGTACAAATAGGAATATTTTGGTGTATTTTCTCAGTTTTTCGCATGATGAGGGGACGGCCCACGCTGGAAGTCTTGAAATTCTTAAATGTAAGCATACCTCGAGTTATACCTCATTTTAAAGGTCTTAATTAGTAGATCACAACGGCGCAAACCACGCCTCAAAAGGTTGATCCAATCAGAAGTTACAGCTCCTCAAAGATTTTAATGTTGGCCATTTAACTCAAGGCAAATACACAACTATAAAGTTTCATCACTATCTGCAAAATAAAATAAAAGTTATCGTATATATTCCAGACTTTTGCACAACCCTGTATATTAAACTGACACTTGTTAAACATTGTGATACTTTTAATTGGTTGTATAATGTCAAGACATCAAAGGCTGTTGTGGTTTTTTGTTTAGAGGAAACAGAGTGCACTGTCAAGTTGATATCACTGCTTGTAACCATGAGAATTCACCACTGAAACAACAATACACTGGGTAAGCGTAGGCAATTACACTCACTCACCATTCTTAGTCAGTCATAAAAAAATTGGTGTCAATTGGTCAGGTTTATTCAACATGCAATGTTCTTAGGTATTACAGTTTAGTTCTGGTATTGAAAACTTATTTTTAAATCTAAAATAGATTTTGGAAGGAAAATATTTAATTATGTTTATACAAATCATGTATTACTTACTATGTTCATATAAATGTTTTCTACTTATCTTACAACTGCATCATTAAATACATTTCCTCCCAGCTGCTACAGTTGCTATTTGCTTGTAAAGAGGTAGTAAAGTAATTCTTTGTCTCTCTTAGAAAGTTAAGTGATTAATTTGTCTCCCTGAGAGAGTAAAGAACAAAATTAGAACAACATAATAATGACATTGAGGACAATAACTCACTAATCAAACACTAAGTTCCATGCAGGCTGAATATGCAAGTAAGTTGAAGCCCAATGTTATAGTTGCTAACTGCTAATTAATGGTTATGAATCTACTCAACAGAACAGAAATAGTTGACTCTTTGCATCAGTTAAGGTTTTGAAGTCATGTCAATCAATACTATACAATACAATAGTAATAGTTGATGAGAAAAAAGGAAAAAAATAGTAATAGTAATGAGAGAAGAATAAGACGAAGAAGAAGAAGAAGAAATGTTCATACCTTCATACTCTTTGTCCATCATAGCCAATGCCTCGAGCCAAAGAGGGCCGGGTATGCGAGGCAGTTTGCAGGTTCCGCCGTATTCGAGAGGGAGGCGATCTGCATTGATGTATTTGTGTAGTGAATCTCGATCGCTGCCATGTACATGAACCTGTGACATTCAGAAAATATCTTTTAAAGTTGGTGTTTGTCATACAGAACAGTATATAAGTGTTTATTTTTCCTTGGTTCTGTAATTAATCATCTAAATTTGAACATGTTGTTAAAGTCCCTAAAAAAATTAAAAAGCAATTAAAATTTGATTCATCGGCAGACAAAACTGATGCAGCCAATAAAGAGTAAAAGACATTCAACACACACTTTCTCTCTCTTTACCATAGTTAAATTCTATAACTTTTCTTCTTATAATTTTATTCTCAAATTTGTAGACCATGCATTATTATCTGCACCACACCTTTGATTATCCGGATTAATGTGGCGGGATTCGGTTTGGATAACAACAAATTCAGGTAATATGAGGTTACTTAAACATTTGTGTTTATTTTAAAGAGCAATCACAGAGCTATTGTCTCATCCGATATTGACGTAGTTGTTGTTGTCATCAGATCACAGCAATCACAGAACTATTGTCTCATCCGATATTGACGTAGTTGTTGTTGTTGTCAGATCACAGCAATCACAGAACTATTGTCTCATCCGATATTGACGTAGTTGTTGTTGTTGTCAGATCACAGCAATCACAGAACTATTGTCTCATCTGATATTGACGTAGTTGTTGTTGTAGTCAGATCACAGCAATCACAGAACTATTGTCTCATCTGATATTGACATAGTTGTTGTTGTTGTCAGATCACAGCAATCACAGAGCTATTGTCTCATCCGATATTGACGTAGTTGTTGTTGTTGTCAGATTACAGCGATCACAGAACTATTGTCTCATCCGATATTGACGTAGTTGTTGTTGTCGTCAGATCACAGCAATCACAGAACTATTGTCTCATCCGATATTGACGTAGTTGTTGTTGTAGTCAGATCACAGCAATCACAGAACTATTGTCTCATCCGATATTGACGTAGTTGTTGTTGTCAGATCACAGCAATCACAGAACTATTGTCTCATCCGATATTGACGTAGTCGTTGTTGTTGTCAGATGTCAGATCACAGCAGGCGACCCTAGTTATCGTATTAAATGTCAGAGCTTCCTTACTGTAATGGCAAATGGTTGACAAATATTGCCATGTTCTTACGGTACTATACTTCACCATGCATGATACAGTATTTGTCTGAAGGATGATTTTGCAGCAGAGAAATGTTGCCTAAGTTAAGATGAAAACAAAGTCGCACATCATGTCAAATTTCGGTAGACTTTCAAATTTTTGAGATAGAACCTTTTTCGTATTGAGATTCATCCTCATCCGGATAATCCACTATCCGGATTCTTTGGGTTGGGATAATTTGAGGTGCATTTTAGTTATGGGTAAACAAATCTATATTAACTACAATATTTTGTCTCTATTTTTGAAGCCAGTTTTTAATAATTACTACATTTCTGGCTATTTTAAGGGGGATTTAGGTTTTTTTTATTGGGGATGTAACACCTTAAAAAAATAAACTGAAAAAACCTGGAGATCATATAAAAAAGGAGTAAAAAGGACCTTGTTAATTTTCATGAGATCATAATTTTTAATTTCAAGTAATAAACCTTTCAATGTTTTTAGGAAAGATATTTACTTTTGATGTGGTAAATGATTCAACAAAATAAATTAATGTAAATATTTTCTACTCCACCCAATAGTTTTAGTGTGCTCTTTTGCAGACATTTAATAATTTCACCCTCAGCATATGAAGGAGAAATCAAATAAATCTGACTTACCCTGTTTTTTAGCTTTGTACCCATAAGTACAGTAAACAGCCTTAAAAGTTTACCAAAGGTGCTTGGTTCATTGACAATATGAATTCCTTTTATTCTTAATGGTGCAATATTCTGAAAATGAAAAAAATCACAGTTAGAAGGAGATTTACTAAATTAAAATAAAATTATCATCAATCAATAAACTCAATTATATTCATTTGACTACACCGTTTTGATGTTTCATTTTCCAGTCACATTGAAAACTAAAATCTAAAAGAAATCATAAATGACCTCTGTCTTTGCCATATTTACTTGAATTTACCTGAAGATTAGCCTTATTCAACTAAAGTATATCACCTTTTTATCTGACCACATCGGTATCAGGCTGTTGGATAGAGATTTGGTCTGAAAAACCTTTGTGACCTAAACTCGTTACATTATGTAGGACTAATGCACTCTAATGTATATGCTTAAACTGTTTATTAGGCATTAGATATTAAATAAGTAAAATACCCCCATTGTAGCAGACCTGCATTTCAAATGCAAAACATCATGTTTCAATCCAATATAGCAAGATTTGATATGTTTTTGTAAGCTCCATAAGGATAACATGGGGAATGAGTATGCAGGTTTGCTGCTACAGTTATATTAAAACTGGGTGGTTTTAATGCAATATTTAATAGATTTGAACTAGATGAAGCCATTTACCAAGTTTTATTAAGATATTTTGAGAAATAAGCGAGATACAGAATTTTACTTATTTCCCATCAGGTTAACATTGGGAAAACGTACTGTGTTTACCAGTTTCAATATGTCGGTAACCGATGAACATGGAGCAGTGATACAAAATACTAAATTGTTTGTTTTTTTTTAGCTGAATTCAATGGTAGTAACAAAAATTGGATTATTTTTATTTTTCTATGTAAAAAAACTAAAAAAACCCATTTTTGGGGCGGTTTACCTCCCTTTACCCCCCTTACAGTGGACCGATCGGGCTGGTTTACGAACTCATCCGAGGGATTACCACTTTACATGTCTGCACCAATTTTCATTAAGATCGGACCATTTTTACGGCCGCTATCGTGCTCACAGACACACCACACACACACACACACACACACACACACACACACACACACACATATATATATATATAAATTCAAAAAGATGTTATTTTTGGCTTCAGGGGGCCCCAAAATGAAAAGTTATCATGGTCTCGGCCTTAGGTCTTACCAAGAAACCTACACTGAGAAAAATTTAGTCCTGAAATACGTGGAAAATAGACGTAAATAAGGGTGTGCGGGTTACCCACTGCAATCTGGACCCGGCTCAATGCTCCGGCAGTGAGGCCGCCAAACGGAAAATCAGGACTTAGTTTGTCTACATAGTTATGACGTCACTGGCTATGACGTCATTTCTATCGGTTGTAAGTCCTGCCGATCAGGGTCTGGCTCTCGTAATTGCAGAGACTTTTCTCAGAATATCCTGCGATTCACTTTGCCTTCACCACAGTTTATCATAGAATGTACATTCCTATTCTCGTAAAATACAACCGATTTCTATGCACTGACTTGCTTAAGTCTCTGCATTTACCGGCATTTTTTACTTAAAATCTGTAAAAATGTCTGGGTCCTAGCGGCCACCCATCCAAGTTCTAACCACGCCCAATGTTTCTTGACTTGAATGTACAGGTGAAGACTGCTATATCCATTGCGTTACGACTGCCTGTTGACGAGTGTAGTTGTTGAATAGCATCTGAAGAAAAGAAGTGTAGTTTTACACCTAATGGTACTTCTCTACAGTGACAATTCATTGCGTAATTGAGTCTAGACTAGCCCTCCGTACGTGTTGTGCGTGTTTCCCGGTACCAGAATTTTTATAAAAAGCCATGTTTGTTCGTTGTATGCGTCTGTTCGTTTGTGTTAGGTGGGTATGTGTCATGATGGTTTTTAGTGCTTCTTGACGACTTCCACTGGAATGAAATTTGATTTCCATCGCCTGAGGAAGATCTCTCTGAGACTGAAACTGTCATAGCCCATAACATGAGACTACAAAAGGATCACTTTGACAGTACAAGGCATTTACACCATTAATGGTTACAGTTTATTGCCCTGACATATTTATTTGATTCATTTAAAAGTGGCAGCAAATCAATGCAAGGTTATACTCGACCTGCATTCTATTTCTTACAATTCATCTTATTTAAGACTTTGCTAAAGAATACCTGAGTTATTAAAATCAAACCAGGATTTAAACAGTGCAATTACTTTTTTTTGTTAATTTGTTCGTGTGAACTTTGGGCAGATAAAATTAATCTTAAGTCTAAAACTGATTAATGCGTCCTTGCAACTATTTAAAAATAAAACAATATTTAACATAAGTAATTGCTGACAAATAAAAACGATTTTATTTTCTTCAAGCTTTTTCTCTGAAAAATTGGAAAATTGATATTCTTTTAGACGTTTTATTATTTACTTTTTATGTATTTTCTATCAATGGTACTACAGTAAGTAAATCTATAAAAACATTAATAAAATATGTATTATAGAAACCAAATGTTATTATTCAAACTTGTATCATCACATTTGTAAATTTTCAATCCCGAATATAAAACTAACAAAACGGACTTTAAATCAATCCAGATTTGGTTAAAAATATTTATTCAATTGAAATAAAATATTTGATGATAGTGCGAACTAAAACAAGGTAAAGACTAACTGCTTTTACCAAATCACACAGAGACTAACTTGAAGTTCTCATCCATAGCCTACGCCTGTCGTAAATGCAGTGGGATGCAGGCAGAAAGTAATCATGGATATACTTATGACGTGTTTTGTGACGTATACAAACCATCCATGACGTCACTTTAATGTTTTTTTCCTTAAAATCACGGTAAAATACCTGATTATTTGCAAATATGGCAGTTCGAGCGTAATTGCAGAGAAAAAGTTCTTAAAGAAGGACTGCGAGTCCTGCGTCTGTACTAACGCCCAAAACTCTGCCGAGTCATTGAGCTGGGTCCAGACACAACACTCCTGTATGTGAGCCAAGTCCTTATTTACGTATTGCGAGTACAGATTCTAGACTTGGGGCAAAAACTCTGCTTTTCCGCTAAGATATTTTTCTCAGTGTATGGTAATAGCTTTTTCCTTATAGGGGAAATTCGCTAAAAAATGATACCGTACATTTCTACGACAGTTTGCCTCTATATTTCTCATTGGAAATGTTAAATTTCAACAATGATATCAATTCCTGCCGCTGATGGTGGGTGGGGTTGATCCGACACTTGGATGAAAATTGGCGGTTAAAAAGGAATCTTTTTAGATCTGGCGGTGGCCTGATAAGAGGGAGTCTAATGTAAGTAATCATCTAGATATGCATAATAAATGGAGACATTCGAGCAATTTTTTATTACAGCTTTGGAGAAAACTGGATTTAAAACCTGCAAAAGTTCCACAGTGCGCACAACAAAAGAGGGATTCATTGTTAAGTGCCACATCTGCCAGCTGTCCAATCCTTCCATGTCAAAAAGAAGCCTTGCTCCAGATATTTGTGTTTCGGGTTCGAGCACTGCAGCTTCCAAGAACATGACTCCCCCTTTGTAGATCTCATCCACAGAACAGATGTTGTAGTTCCACTTTTCTAAAAAAAATCATAAAAAATAAATGAATGAGTTCTTTATTACTTACATTATATGATTACATGAAGTGAACTGCTAGTTGCAAAAGTTCGATAGACTATTATACTGATATGATGTTTTGATCTGTATTTTTGTGGACATAACTAAACTACCCCAAAAATACAAATCATAACATAATCTCAACATCACTGACAATAAATTTTAAACAAGGAACTTAATTATTTTACACCATTGACTTTAAATTATTCAAAACCATGTGCTCCCTATTTACATATGATGGATCTAAAAGCTAGTTTACCATGAAGATATTTTGCTGACAAAGAAGGATTGGTTTGAAATATTTTCAAGCCTCTTTTAAAAACTTATTTTATTTTAGCTAGCTATTTACAAACTAGCCTAAATGCAGCATTGGAATCTTATGTAATATTTATCAATTATTGGGACCAATATACACTGTTAACATATTTAATGTCAAGTGTTAAACTACCTCCAGTTGGGATCTTGTCAGCAAAATAAACTACATTCATTTTGTAACTGATTAATACAGGGTGTTTTTTTTTAAACACAACCCATTTTTAAGTTTGAATAATGCACACGTAAATATGAAAATGAGTATTGTTTTGTTAATTTTTACATTTTATACAACCTATTATTTAAGTTTGATCACGTTTAGTTTACATTATGTGTTCAAGCAATCCGCCATTGGCATTTGTGTAAAGTTGTGCTCTCTCCATCAAATTCCCGAACATGGGTTGCAAGGTACCCCTTTGAATTTCTTGCATTGAATTTGTTATGTTTGTTTTGAGGTGATGAATATCCTGCGAATTGTTTTGTAGGTTTTACTTATGTATCCCCAAAGAAAATAATACAGTGGCGTCAAATGCGGGGATCTTGGGGAGTAATAATCCTTCACTGATAAAATAAAGTTTTGGGTTGCGTTAAAAAAACACCCTGTATTCCAAAAAATGTATAATTAAGCAATCGCTACTTAAAAATTTCATTCTAAAATTTTAAATACGGTAGATTTAATTTCACACTGACTTCCTATCTCCAGCACCAATACCCTGCAGCCATCCTGGTCTCTCTTTGGTAGAACTGTAATGATATCATGAATGAAAACGGTTTCAGCATTAGAGGGCTTCAAATCCTTATATATCTCTTTGTGTCTGTCATTTTTAATCTTGAACTGATAATAGTTTTTAACCTGAAGCAAAAAAATTATCAAGTAAGAGTAACTAGTTACAAAACACATACAATTAAAATGATTTTTTAAAGAAAGCTTCACCTTTTTAGCTCAACACGGTACATGCTGCTCAACTTTAAATGAAACATTCAAAATTGTTGATTATTGTTGTTGTTGTTGTTGTTGTTGTTGTTGTTGATTGTTGTTCATGGTTAGTTTTAAATGACAGAAAACAAGATTTATAAACTGCCAAGGTAATTGATTTCATCTTCAATAATTTCAATTAAAACTAAAAATAATTTGGTAAACATAATTTGTAATCTGATTGTTAGTGAGAAAAATTAAAGTCGGGAAGAATTGAATCTATTTAAATAAATCAGTATTAAAAGAAAACCACTTACCTTTAAAAAAGCGCTATCAGCGTAAAAGTGACAGGACCTTAAAAACCTTAGGAGCCAAGCTTCATTATCAATTGGTGCTATCAGACCGTTACTCTCTTCCTCTTCTGAAAATGAAATGAAAGATGATCAAAGTGGAAAAGATTTCTTAAACATTTTAAGTAATAGCGGCATGAACTTTGGGTGCTTTAAGGTAATTTTAAATCACATTGAGACTTATAAGCGTTACCAGAGTAACAACCTTGAAGGTATACACTCTTGTAATCCGTAAAAAATAAAGTAATAAACAAAAATCAAATGAATATCACAATCAGAATTAAAATCTCGTTAGTTGTCATCCTTAAAATAATCAATAGTACAATTAATTTTCAAATACCAATAACAAAAATTGAGTCTGATGTTTATCGTTTTGTGGTGCATTATGGTGCAATATGCCAATTCACAGGGAATTCCTCCAAGCTGTAGTGGGGTCTGGGGTCAGTCTAGGAGCCAGATCTGCTGTGAAGTCTTCAGCCTCTTGCCTCTCTTACATCACAGACCCTGGCGTAGGTGGATGAAAATGAAAAAAAAGAAAATGAAAATTCTTCTTTTAACCATGCAAGTTAGGCCCTTTCTTACACTTAACAAGGAATAACCTCCTAACTTCCAAGCTTTCCAGTTAGTGGATGGATAATTTCCTAATTAGTCAAGAGGTATCTTGTTGATAATGCTGAGAGACACATTTCGTATCATTCACGATACATCTTCTTTTCGTGAATGATCCAAAGCCTGTCTTCCAGCATTAGTCATAGTCATAGTCAAATACCTTTATCTATTTTATTTTTATGAACAATACATAGTGTCAATATTTCCAATGAGCTTAAGTACTAACTATTACTAAAATGAACATTTAGTTACAAGGCTATTATATACAAGAAAGTTTGATACAATACAAGAAAATAAAACAAATTAATTTCTAAAAAAAAACAGAGTAAAGATGTAAAAAACATTGAAAACAATAAAGTCATTTTAGAGAGAGATGGACAGTTCAACTTCAGAATAAAGGGCTTTATTTATCAGATATTCTTTCAACAATCTGTTAAACTTCACAACATTTTCATTTTAAATTTGTTTAGAGATGTGTTTTAAAAATTTGCTCTCCATATAAGAAGGTACCTTTGAGACGCTTCCTTAGCTCCTCCACACTCTGCCTCACCACTTCCTCTGTTTCTCGCAGTTCTCGTTTTGCTTTTTCTCGTACCTTTTCTTCCAATTCGTCAACTTCAGAATGTACAACAAAATCCCCGCAAGTAAGCCTTGGTAGCTCCGAGAGGTTTGAGAGCAAGCAGTGATGTTCTGCAACAAAAATATAGATAAAAAATATTACATGATCAGGCAACTTTCTATCCAATGTTGCAGTTTGGAGAAGATTCCAAGAAGCAATCATGGGCGGATTTCCGGCACCCCCTGATTTTTCGCAAATTTTTTACTTAGAAAAAAGCTTTCCAGCAAAGATTTTATAATTTTATTACAGTAATATAATTTCAATCAAATTTTATTAGTATTTGGTATAGTTTAATTAATTAATTTATTATCCATTCCATCCTTTTGCTGCAAATCTTTTGTAGCTTGTTTCAAAATAATGTCACTTTTAATTAATTTTGTAATTTCCATTTTAAATTCCACATTTTTTCCGACAAATATAACATAACAAAACTGCTTTCAAGCTCAAATTGGCTTAAAAACAATCTGTGTTGAAAACAAATATGCATTTTACAGTGTCTCAAAATGTCTTTCTTGCGATAATTAATAATATTATTCTAGCTGTTTTCATTAGGCTATACAAATTACAAATTGAATCTTACCTTTTGGCGAGGGGGAGAGAAGATGGAGGAAAATTTTGATTGCAAAATCTTCTTTTGGATGTGTTAACATCCCCTGACAAAGTAATCATTTATTTTCATTTAATAGGATTTTTTAAATGAAGATTGTAAATAGAAGGTTTATCTCTACGGATATAATTAATTTAAATTATATTTTGTAATGTATCAGTTTTAACCATATTTATATGGCAATTAAGACATCTGTAATAAATAAATAATACCTGGTTAAGACTGAGATGCAGCATTGATTGGTTGCTTATTTTAACCAGAATATGAGTGAGGAATGAGTATGAGCTGGATAAGATGAAAGCTTTGTTACTGACAGAGACCAGCTAATTCATTTTGTCAGATTATTAATAGCTCACTAATCGATGGTAGAGTCCAGACTTGAACTTTTGCTAAGGATCAAGTTTAGGATCGATCTGGGGACCTTTGATTAACAAAGTTAGCACTTCACCTCTGTGCCGGGCCGGCGACAGGGGGGGGGGGGGGGCAAATTCATAGGGGCCCGGAAACGTCTAATAGGGGTCCAGAATGACTCAAAAAGGGGCCCAAAAGAACCCAAAGCAAGAAAAAAGTCGTCAGGTGGCCAGGTGAGGGCTCGGGGTAGAAAATTGCACAGAGGCCCGAAAATCCTGTCACTGGGCCTCTGCGCTATACAGTCAAATTTTTATCATAGTAAAATAAAACAATAGAGGCAAAATAAAAAACCCTGAAGAAATATTAGGATTTAAGATAAAACATAGATGTAGCTTTAAGTACCGTGATATAAAGAAAACATTTTTGCCTGATATACATTTTAGCATGATCTTTACACAATGTTTTATCATATATAACAACATGCAAAGGAAAGTCTGAGTTCTTACTGATCACTGATCTTCAAGATTCAAGTATACAATTTAAGGGGATAATGCATAGGTTTGTCTAATTTCCTCAAAGTTTTTGTATTTTACCTACGGTCTTTCTAATGTTGACTCAATACAACTACTAAAGGAGAGTAACAATTTTTTTTGTTAACACCTGTCGATTTTAAGTGAAGCTGCAACATTGATCTATAGCTAATTTTAAACACCTTTACAAAAAGGAGTAGGGCTTTCTTTGGTTAAAACCCAGCAGTGTTCCTTTTCATTCTCTTGATCAGAGTTTTCCTGAAAATTTGTTTCATATACATTCTTAGTTCTGTTTTGGGAAGGGAGGTCTGAAGGTTTTGCTGTATCTTCCATTTCAGATTCTTCTTTAGTTTCAGTTCCGCTTTCAGTGATTTCCTGAAATAGAGTTTTAGTCTTGATATGTTGTTTGAAGGATACGCAAGACAATATTTCAGACAGTGTTGCATTTTATTTGTAGTAGAGATCACCGACTGTTCAAAATTCAACCAGAAAATAATTGGGTTTAGTTCTTATTCATTGCTCCAATAAAACATGCGACTGTATTTCTTTACTTGTTTTATCCTGTAACCAACCTGGCAACTCATATATCTATCTATCTATCTATATTATTAAAAGAATATCTGGGATTTTGTACAGAGCATATGGACCTCTAGAAATGAATTTTTCTACACATATTTGGTATCAAATTAAAGCTTTTACTCTCTAGATGTTCCTTTTGCGGGTTTGGAAAACATCCCATTAAAAGCCTTCACACAGGAGGCTTTTGAAATTCCAGCAAAAGTGCTACTATCTGAACTAGAACCTATGAACTTTTTCAAACTCATATTTATTTGTTTGTAACAAAACAGATGATCAAGATTTGAAATAGTTCCAGATATATACCTCAGAATGCATGCAGGGCTAGCAAAAGTCAGTTTCATCCACATTGTGATTTTGATTTCTTAAAATATTGACATTTTTTAAGACAACAGAAAATAAGGAAGAGTATTTGAACCTAAGAACCCCACTGAAACTAAGACCAACAGTCTGTAATCATCTTAATTTACTGCATTTCTTTCCTTAAAAGGAAACTTAAAAAGGAACATAAGTAACTCAGGAGGTGCTCTGGAGATGGGATTTTCTAACAAACTAGGCTATATTGACAGTGAATACTATTTGATATATGTTTCAACACTTTTATGAATGTTTCAACGTTTAAAGTTTTAAAATATCAATATTAGTTGAATATTAACCTAAAAAGTTCAAGTTTTAAAACGCATTATAAATAAAAAACCTGCATTTTGTAAATGTACCTAGAATGCGAAGGATATTGAAATGTTAATGGTTAGCCTGCCTGTTTGCTCGGTTTTGAAATGTACCAATAATAATGTGCCTATTAATGAAGGCATTTCAAAGAAAACTATGTAATTTGATTAGATAAAAATTTGCCAATAATATATTGAAGATGCAAAACAAAAAAGCGGGTCAATTTTAAAAATTTAATTCCTTGGCAGTATGAGCGTTGATAATTTGTTTTTACGGTAAATGGATATTTTATAAATGTTATTTAGAGATTAGTTCATCAGTAGATCAGTGGTTTGTTGTTAAGACGGAACAAAGATGAATGCAAGAAACTGACGCGTGGATGCTGTATAGAATTAACATAAAGATTCAATACTATTGAAAAGAAATCTCTAAAAAGCGACATTAAGATACACCAAACAATGAAGATCCATGTAAACTAACCCCCATTTTATACAAAATTAATGTTGTTGCTCTGTCTAAATTTCAAATAGTAGAACTTATACATAGACACTTTTAAAGCAGATTACATAAATGAACCTCTCAAATTCTGTAAGGAATTTCTTACCCATATTGAAGTTTCGGGTCTAAATTAATGAGTTATTTTTAAAAGCCCCGATGACAAGTTCAGTTACTGGGAATTTTATTCCAGTGCTATGTATGACACAAAGAGTTAGTCTATAAAATTAAAATTAAATCACAACAGATCACATACTTCCTCATTGAAAGGTATTTTACGCTGCAAAATTCCATTCATAATTAACATGAAACTAAAGCCTATTTTACCAAGTTGTTTTTAAGTCAGGAAGTGACGCGGGCTGCAAGTATAGCCTATATTAATTTTTGATATATTTCAAATTAGTTTTTCTACAATACTAAACAACTATAATCTGTAATAGAACTATGTACATCAATAGGAAAGTGTACTTTTCTAATGACATGCTTAGATTTTTCCTATGCTGGCAAAAAGGGACCACAAATAATGTTTGCCTATTATTATATAGATAAATACAAATTTATTATTTTTTATTGAAGGATAACATTTATAACCCCTCCAGGAGAATGCCTCACATGAAGTAGAAGAGATTTTCAAATGTGGATTGAATGGATTGGTACTGATATCTAGGAAAATGTAGAAGGAAAGCACATTGACATATCAACAACCTGGTTAATGTATTAGATAAAAAAATTAAAACACCGAAAAAATTAATTAAGTAAACCTTTTGAGGTCTCATTTGTGACTTTGTGTTCTACTATTCAAGGCCTCTCAAGTTGATATAGAAGTCAATAACCTATGTAAACATTTATTAATTTCCTCTTGCTCTTAGAGGACCATCTCAAAGGTGACGTACGTAGTTTTAATTGATGTGAGGCACTGTATAAATTTAAATTTTTTCCATAAGGTTGGACATTTCCTTGGTATGTAAGTCTACTGCAACAGGGATGTTTTTAATAAGTCTCTAAATCAAAATTGGTATTCATTTTAGCCAACTATTTTATATTATTACACCATTAAAACTATTTAAATCATTACTCTGTTCTAGCTCTTTCCCTACAAAATGGCATAGGTGCATTTGATGAAAAAAAAACAAGACTCATCCATTCACTTCAGAATCTCTGAGTAAAAGTTATAAAAAGTTATAGTACGATACATGTAAACTGTAAACCACCTTTTATATTATTCATAAGCCAGCTTTACTTTCTATATTTGAGATCTTAATTCCTTCATTGATCCTTTATCAAAATCCATAATTTACCCCTCATTTATCAAGCTTTAGTAAGGCTATTGATGAAAAATAGACTGTGGTCTAAAAATGTACCAATTCACTGAAATTAAAATCATAAGAAGTAATGGAAAGGAATAGTTTGTTTAGTGGAACAGCATCAAAAATGTAAACAAAAGAATACCTGAACATCTCCTCAGATGTGCAGGATTTCGTACGGGTCTGGCTGGTTAATGCCTTATTTAGGTTGTGCACCACATTTAAAGGCTGTTGAAAGAGTAAGTGTTTGTAGCTTTTCCGTAATAAGGAACAAATAATTTTTGAAAACGGCAAAAAGCTCTAAACTGAAAAGGGTAAATAAAATATTTTTGTTGGATTGTCAAAACCTAGTGTTCAGAGCCTTTTACGATCAAGTGGTTGATTAACCATCCAAAAGACACCAGCAGCACTCTCACTCACCTGCTTAATTTGGTGCTCCTGATTATAATACGATACTAACTGTTTGTTTGTAAGAGACAGCATTACTAATTAGGCGTAATATCAATAATCAATGACAACTAGGTCTATAGTCATCAAAAACTTTAAAAAAGAGCTTTAGGCTTGTCAGTACACAGGGAGCTGAAGAGGCTGGGATCGGCTTAACATCTTTTAATTTGTTGACTGGAAATGGTTTTAATTTCAGGGTGCATGTACGATGTTGAAATATTCTAACTAATTTAGTTAACCTAACCAAATGTATTAACCATTTCCTGACATTTTATCAGCCTTATATTAAAACACATTGTGCGAAGCATATTTTTGCCTATCTAAGGTGAAATTGTAATGGCTCAATTAGCCTTCATGCATTGAAAATTTTTATCAATTGGGAAAACAATTTTACAACTGATCATTATCTGTACAATATGATAACAACAACACAAATCACTTGCCTCTTCTATTTCCTGATTTTTTACCGAAAGTTTTGCCAAGCCCACATAGTTCATTTACCTGTACTGTAGATCCACTGCTAGACAGAAATGGATACGTCTTGGTTGTAAACTTAGTGTTGGTGGAAGGCAAAGAAAATCAAACACTGATAAGAAAGAGTCTTACTGTGACATTAATTGAGTAGAATTAACAGGTGTGATTCGAATTAACACCTGTTTAAATAAACGTTGTCAGAAATCTGACATATACTTTTTGGTATTTTCATAATCTATAATATAAATAAAATTGTAATTTGTTTATAAACAACAAAAAAATTCACTTTCATTGTCAGCGCATCACAAATGGATTTTGATGAAACTTTGTTCTTGGGTTAATGCTTACCAAAGAAGGTTATATGCCACTTAGATAAAAAATACAGTCCAGGAATTTAAGGCATAAAAAACTGATGCGGCCTTATAAATTCTGATCAAGTTGAAACTTTGCGCAGATTTTAAGTAAACCTCCACAATTAAAATCCCAAAAAATCCCAAGAAAAAGTCCCAAAAAAGTCCCAGGAAATCCCTGCTAACTCCAGCTGCCAACTTGATAAAAACATTTCCATTCCGTGTTCCTCTGTACATTTTTTTCAATCAACACAAAAACCATAAGATATTTTGATTAGGATTTTTACGGACATTTGCCATCACTGATTAGTAAAAAACAAGTTTCACGACGTTTCGGGATCTGAATGAATTTCAAACAAAGAACCATAAGATGTACAAAAAAAGTGTAAAAGGCATTTTTAGTTGAGGATGGGGGGGGGGGGGGGGGTGGTTTTTGTTATGGTAGGAGTATATGAGCAATGTCATAATATCTTGCATCTAGCTTGTTTGTTTGCACAATTATCTCAAAAACGGCTCCGAGGATTTCCTTTTAAGTCTTGAGATAAGTAATTTATGACTCAAAACGTGTTCTATGCAGACTACTTGATCAGAGAAAATCTAGTATTAAAATAAATTTAAAAGTTGTAAAATTTTAACATTGGCCTTATGAGTAGCCATGATGCACACAGATAACAGATACAGTTAGATTTTTTTTAACTAGAAGCGGACAAAACGACAAGGAGTATCTTTGGTGATGAACTTTTTTGTTTGAAATATAATGACATGTTTCTACCTGTCAAATATTGAGGTTAGGTTTAATAAAAAAACAATATTCTAAGCAATTTCATACAATTGTTTTCTTTTTTGGATTGTAAACAAAGGCATTAAACAGAAACACATGGTTTTACTTTAAACAATACCCCTGTTGAAGCAAACCTGCATACTCAGCGAATTTCAAATGCAAAACAACATATTTCATTACAACATAGCATGCAAGATTCAATATGTTTTTGTAAGCTCCATAAGAATAACATGGAAAATGAGTATGCAGGTTTGCTGCTACGGGTATATTAATTCAATATTTAGTATCTGAACTAGAAGAAGCCAATTACCAAGTTTTATCAAGATGTATTGAGAAATAAGCGAATTTTACTTACTTCCCATAAGGTTAACATTGGGACAACTTACTTTGTTTACCACTTTCAATATCTCGGTAACAAATGGATATAGAGCTGTGATTCAAAATACTAAATTGTTTGTTTTTAGGAGCTGAATTCAATAATGCTGGCAAAAATTGGGTAATTTTTGTTTTTCTATGTAATAACTCTAAAAACCCATTTTTGGAGGGGTTTACCCCCCTTAACCCCCCATCCGGTGGTCCGATCGAGCTGGTTTACAAACTTGTCCGAGTGGTTACTACTTTACACGTCTGTACCAAATTTCATTAAGTCAGACCATATTTACGGCCGCTATCGTGTTAACAGACATATATAAATTCGAACGAATAGTGTTTTTTGGTTCTGGGGGCCCCAAAATGAAAAGTTAACATGGGTCATGGCTTCGGTCTTACCATGAGACCGACGGTAGTAGCTTCTTCCCTATAGGAGAAATTTGCTAAAAGAAGTGCATTGTCAAAGATATTCCACCTTATCTTAACAGCTTCTAGTTAAAAAAATATAATTGTAAGTTGCAACAAAATAAACAAGGAAAGGGTAAACAAATAAAGTAATCACAACAGCTGTTTGCAATCTACAGCCATCAAGGAAAAATACAGTGCATGGGATGAAGATTGCATGGAGTAATAAAAAGTTTTTACAATCAATTTTATTACACTGAAACATTTGTAATTGGTAGTAATTGGCAGGGCCGCCCACGGGGGTGGGAGGATTGATGGCGCAAGTTGCACCATTGACAAAGATTTTGGGGGGAATCATATTTTTTTTTGGGGGGGAGTCAAAATTATGGAGGAGTAAAAGGAAATAATTACATTATTGTTCATAAAATATTTACGAAAAATCAGTAGTTTGGTTCTGTTTTATTCTCTGTAACCGTGAGTATGCACTGCGGCGGAAAGCACCCGCTCGGTCAGCGCTGACTTATGTACAATTCGAAAATTCATGATAAATCCATCATGATAAAGTAAACTTAGGTAGTTATGGTAGTTTTCAGTGCAAAATCTATGAGCGTCAGGTTCATCTGGAGCACTGTACAAAGCAAAAAAGCAACATCCCTGTTTTTAACCTGAATTATATACTAAATCTAAAGCACTATCAGTATATTGCAAAAAATATGAAATTATTGTTATTTAAATTTGCGTTTACTATTTAAATTATTAGTTGAAAACTTATTTACATTCAACAACTTTAACCTTTCTGCTGAAGTTTGGATTACTAACCAACAATTACATTGCTAAGTTTAGCAATCTTTACTTTGAGTGCGTCAAAACAGTAAGAAAAGCGAAAAATATTTTTCTAATATTTTCAGCTACATAACTGGGGTTCCCCGACAGACTGCCAGAAAGTCGTTGGAATAGACCAGTCTAGACCAGACTTCTAGTCTATTTACGATAGATCTATGTTGTATTATTTGCTATAGCTAAGTATTACGAATTTTAATTATTAATTGTATTAGACGTTATGATGTTAAGAAAACAAGCTTTATGGTTTCTTTTTTGGCGAAAAAATTTTTTAGCATTATGCTACTGCTTACTGTACCATTTTAGTGGTTCCAACAAGGATAAATACACATCAGCGAGTCTTTTTTCAAGCTCCTCAGAACTTATACTTTTTTCAATAATTAGTATTTTATTCGTTTGAGCTGTCTATTTTTTATTATAATTGGTTATATTTTAATTAATAATTTCATTTATTACATTGTACGGCATTTAAGTGGCGACTATTGTTTAGTTTTCACTTTTTTAATCTACAAGCCAAAATTACCCGTCCCTTTTGAGAGAATCATATCTCCGATACACATCAACCCTGCTTGAATGAAAGGTCTTGGTAAAAAAATACGAGGAAAAATTCTTTGTTTCTTGATAAAATTTACCCTAAGGGCATAAATGTAAAGAAAAGGGCCGAACAGCTGTTGAATTTGTTTTTACTTACAATTAATTCATTATCTTTTGTCTAACTTTCCCAGCAGAACAGGATACCCTCAGCTAGTATAAACAAAGGTTATCGCGTATTTCAGAAATATTTCATATTTAAAATAATACCTTGTACCTTGATTGCAGATATCTAAGATATGAAATTTGTTATTACAGTATAAATTAAGTGGTTTAGTAAACAGGCTGCTGTAGTTGAAAGATCCAGGAAAAATGCTCAAAATTAATTATTGTAGTGCAGCATTTCAGTGTAAATTCCTACTCCCTCCATTTAAGTCCTGTTTGTGTAGTGCTTTAGTTTAGGGGGGAGGTTGCTGGCTGTTTTTGGGGGGAAGTGTGCCATAAGCCTTGGGGGGGATGGGCACCCCTGGTAATTGGATAAACAAAATTGCAAACATGAAATAATATCAAGTGAGGGTCAGTCTACCAGGTATGTTCCAATGTAATGAGTATGAACATGTAGAAGAACTTTTAAATAACTGCTGATATTATTAATTTTCAAAAATTTAGTTTTTTTAATACCCTGACATAATGAATAGAAGTAAAATTTGATGTAAGATATATCCCTAAGGGGCAAAGCCCTTAGCTCCTAATGAATAATAAATTATATTCATAAAATCCTGATGAAAATTCCACATGTTTGACACCTCAGTCATCAAAACTGGTTCGCAATAAAGGCGTGGGCGACAAGAACTCACAAAAAAGGCAGCTATTTCTTAAGGAATTTGTAAAACTATTACCATAAGGAATAATTTTTTTGACAGATTAGCAACACCTTTATTGTGGACCAATTTTGATGAGTGGGGTGTCACATAAGTGGAATCTTTGTTAGTATTCTGAGGATAAAATTTATTTATCATTAAGATCAAAGGTCTTTGTCCCCTTAGAAATGTAATTTTTGTACAATTTTATATGTATTTATTATGGTAGGGGTATAAGAAATACAAAATTTTAGAGAATCAATAATATCAGTTGAATTTTAAAATTTCTTAGTACATGCTTGTATTCATTTTTTTGTAAATTTTAATCTCTACAAAAACACCATTTACACTTTTTTTGTATCTCTTATGGTCTTTGTGTTGACGGAAAAAACTGGACGCAGGAATACAGATCGGAAGTGGTTTTTTTGAAGTTGGCGTCTGGAGCACAGCAGAGATTTCCAGAACTTTCAGGCTATTAAATAGAGAGGTTTGCTTATCATTTGTACGAAATTTCAACTTGGTCAGGATTTGTTTGAATTTGTTCAATTAGGTTGATTTTTCTAAAATTCCGGGACTAATAGGCCCTCTTTACATTTTGCTATTTTTACCATATTTTTTTAACAAAATAATCATTTGCTTCTTTTAAGCCAACAGTTGAAACAGAGTTTAAATTTTTAGTGAACGTGAACATAGAAAAGAGAATGTGTGTGATATTTCCTATGATTCAAATGAGCAAGTAAATAATCCATTTTAGAATGTTAAAACACTCCTGTAGTAGCAAATCTGCATTCTAAATGAATTTATGTGATGCATGGCTTTTCCTCCAATGTAAAAAGGAACAAGAAAAATTTGGTTTTTTAACCCTCGAGAGGACGCTAAGCGGAGGAATCCTTTGGGTAAATGTTTGTTGTTGTAGGAAATTTATATCTTGGGGTTGGCAGCGCTGTCCTTTTGTGTAGCTGTCACCCCTCCCTCATAAAGCATTTGACCGCCCTGCCCTCCAATTCTACCGACTGAGGTCAGTTTGGTGAGCGATGTCCTGAGTTTCCGGAGGATTCCTCCGTGAGTGTTTTCGATCGATACCTTGAGGATACCTCCGTGAGCGTTACCATGTGTTTTATAATACCTAATATTTACATTGTTATACTAACTTTGCAATTTTCACTCCTTTTTTGCAGGGATATAGCGTGAAAACTATTTTTTTATCGTATTTTATTTTTATTTCAAACAATATAAGTATTTAGAATACGTTTTGTGCATTATTAAAATCCCAGAGGGAACCTCCTTGAGCAACAAACAATGTTTAGAATTTTAAGTGACCTCTGGAGGGTTAAGAGTTTGGAAAAAGAAAAAGAACAAACTACCCAACAAAACCAATTGGTTTATTTTTCTATATTGCTATATAAAGCTATGGTTAACAGATTGAAGTGAATGCGAGTAGACTGTTAAACAGTCCAGCTGTATTACAACAGTGTTATAAAAATAAAGATAAAGAAATGAATAGCTAACCAACTTATAACAATCTTAAAACAACCTTAAAAAATCTACTTTAAATAGTAAAAATTCACATTGTAAAATCTCACTTTTCTGCCGATTGTTCATGCCAAAATAATCTAAGACAATACAATTTTTGTTACATGAATAATAAAACTAAACATAAAAGCAAGAGTTTTAGTTCAGAGTTTATAACTGTGCAATGGATTCTTCACAACGTAATCACAAATAATCGGACTAGACACAGACATTTAAGCCACAACCAAAAAAATAGAAAACTACACGATTGTGTCATGGAGATGTTTCAATGATAGAACCAAAAAGACTAGAAGTGTGCTCCGATCTTGAGACTTTGGTCCCTTGCCCCTTAAGTACTCGGTAGAATAAACTTTAGGAACTACAAGCTTTTGGAAGTCTTGCCGTAACCCTTCTAAGCTGCTTTAGCTAGATTAGATCATTACAGTGAAGAGCTTAACTTAACAAAGCTGCCTGAATAAAAATGTTACCCCAATTATAAAAATTATTTGTTATACAAATGTTTTAGAATAGCTAGTCACATGCTCAACGATATTACTCCAAAGCTAATAACAAAACAATAACATTTTATATGTCACTTTTGCATATTTTATATTGGTTACTACACTGACACACATGAATACAAAAGGCATTACAAAGTAAAAATCCAAATTGTCAAAACATTATCGAAACAGTAAATGAGCTGGTTTGATCTGAAAGCTTAGCAGAAAACCTGCAAATATTTGTACGCACTTTACAAGGCACTGATAAAAATCACGGTTTAATTTTATTTTCAATGCAGTAATTGCATAATGGTATATAAAACAAGCTTTTCAAAACCGTTAGCTTTTGAGTAGGCCAAATTGACATAGAAGCAATTAAATTGTTTATATTATACTTTTAACAAAGAAAAGTGGGATGAGTTGAAAATCAAAACATATTATTTTTTAAGTATTGAAAAACAATTTTCATTGATCAGGGATAATTATGTACATCAAATTTATTTACTCCATAGGTGAATTAATTTACTGAAACTATATTCCTAGAACTTAAAAACTTTAACTTAAGGATGGAAAGTTTAAAATAAAACGGATCTACAATTTGAAAAACCAATTAATACAAACTTAAAAAGTTTGCAATAATATAAAAAAATAAAATTTTTAACATATTCAGTTTGTATTTAGAATATCAAAGGATGTTAATGCAATACATACTACAGAGCTTAGTGTACTGTTTTATACAGTTGTTAATTATTATAATGTTGTAAATGGTAATTGAAATTACTACACTACTGGTATACAGACAGTTTAATGGAAAATCTAGCCATATGTAATTGTCGTAGTTAAAAGTAATTTTTCATGGTTGAATCAGAAAGTAATCAAATAAATTACTTAGTTTTAAAATAGATATTTAAACAAAAGTTTCACAATCGGGGTAATACAGTCATTAGTATAATACAAACATTAAAAATAATCAGTGATTTACATATATATTTTAAAACCAAATTTACACAAGTTTTGAAGAATATTTAAAAACTATGATACAAATAATACTTAAAACTAACTAAAATTAAATAGGCATGCCTTGGTTTTTAGGAGCACCTCAAAAGTTGAACTCAGGTACTCAAAAGACATATGTAACAAAATGGTAACCACAAAAGGTAATTTTAAACATGGCAGCATATTTTGATTCTAGATTAACATCAGAACTCTGACTATATTTAGTAGAACGTGGTAAATATAAGTACAAATGTTTCTATAAATAATATAAATGACAAGATGAAATCTAAAAAAAGAAATACTTCTTAAAAAATAAAAGTGAATGGCAAAAATATAGATTCTTGAGTGGCTAGATCTGATAAGTGCTGGTAAAAACTATTTGAACAGAAATGCATATGGCTGAAGAGGACGCCAACTAAAAGCAGGATGGAGGTGTTACAAAACAAATCTTTGACTATATAAACTACTGTTCTGTGATACATTTTAAATTAAGTACTGTACAGAAGTACAAAAAATCATGGTGGAATTTTTAACTTGAAAATTTTTAACCAAATATTGTCCATCAATAACCGCATCTGAATAATGGTTCAAAGTCATTGGAAATAAATTAACCAAAATTATTATTTAATTAATGGAACATAAAATTAATTACATTAACGCAGAACAAGTCAGGCTTTGAACTTGACTGAATGATAGTTTAAGGAAAAATTGGAATTTATTAATGACTGAGATGATGGTTTAGGATTTAAATATTAAGATAGCTAATTAGGGATTTAAAAATTATGTTGATTATTCCTAAACAAATGAAACTCATTTGATTTTTGGAAATCAAGGTTTTGATATATACCTAACCTAAAATGTCTTTTGTTTTCGATTCAGAGTTCTGATGAGACATAAGGCAGATGCGACCCGTCCTGTCATGCTCGTGTCGGCGGCTGCTGCAAGCCGGGGATGGTTCAACGCTCGCGCGCAGCTACTTGCGCATTGACTCTTGTTGCTTCAGCATCCTCCTCACAGAGAAGGGACTACTGGCGTCAGCGCATCTGTACAGAAATAAATATCGATGATGCAAGTAGGTGACTAGTTGCTTAGTGTTTGATCAATGGAAATTACTTTTAATTAACATTTGTCTTTTCCAATTTCACGACACAATTATTTCTTGTCTTTTCAAACTTGACAATAACACAAACATATTTTATTACTGCAGTTTTTTCTATTTTGATGCACTTATTCATATTTTGTGCTTTTTTCAGTGCCAAATTTGGGTGAATGAGATTTTTTTAAGCAAGCATAAGAATCCACATCCTGTTTACTGAAGATTAATTTTGACTAGAAATCGTAGGAACTAAAATAATGCCTAGATGCTTTTGACCAGTACATAAACAAAGATTATAAACAAATTAATTAATTATAAACAAAGATCATTTATAAAATATAAATTTTAGTCAACATCTCTAAAAATGTATATATGTATATGTATTATTTTTTAAAGGCAAGGCTTGACAATACAGGCTATACATTATTTGGTAGTAATACCAGAATTTTTGGGCATGAACTTTCGATAGGTCAAGCTTAAGCTTTTACAAAAAAAGTATTGGTAGGGTATGTAGGTTTTTAAGTGTGGTTCCAAAAAACAATTACATAAAAAATTGTTAAAAGAACATGTTTTTTAATCAGTTGATGATTAATTGGCTAGTATCATTTACTTTAAGTATGTGATATTAACCCCCGAGGACTGACATACGACCTGTCTAAAATCGGGTTAGTAGTTTTTTCGAAAAAAATTATATTTTTTGGGGGTTGGCAGGGCTGGCCGTCACTATACCTCTCGTGTGTCTTTCCAGGAACATCATGACACATCCCGTCATTCTCTAACCCTTACAGTTAGTTCAATAAAAGTTTCTTTTGGGGTCTGGTATATTCAACCGTGAGTCACATAAGGCTTCATGTTACATACAAATATTTTGTGTGCACATATTCTTATATAAAATATTCAAAACAACAATATACAATACTTTTGTGGAGTTTTCTTCAGTATAAACACATCGTTGTACAACATACGGACGTTTGTAAAGTAATAACAATAATTAATTATTGAAGTACTTACTGCGATTCAAAATATATTTTTTTATTATATAAATATTTTGTATGCACATATATCCTCTATAAAGTAGTCACAAAAACTAATATAAAAGACTTTAGTGGAGTTTTAGTGAAAATCAACTCATCATTTTTCAATATACTAACTTTTATATAAAACCTGGTCCAAAAGTCCGTGAGTCAGTCATCAAGTTTTCAAACTGATGTCAGTTCTGCTGGGTTAAGGTGTATCACATCTGCTATGTATTAAGATAAAGCTGTTAATTAATTTACTGACACTTACAATTAATTTCATTAATCTGTTAATTTTATAAATTTTATAACTTTCCTAAACTTTAGCCAAGTTTTAGTTTGTGACTTTGTCAATTGTACATTTTGTTTTCAAAGGAAATAAAACTCCTTCATTCTTGATTCAAAGATAGAGGTTTTATGAACAAATCATTATGGTTAGTAAAAAAAGTTTACAGTCTTTGAAGAATTTCTCTTTTAGTAAAAAAAGTTTACAGTCTTTGAAGAATTTCTCTTTTGCACAGACTTAGAAGGAAATAAATACATATTTTAAATATTTTTGAATAAAATTATTGAACTTGTATTCAAAAGTCAATGCCAAAATTGGAAAAAGGTCTGGCTAACAAGAGCTACTTAAAAAAAACTTTTAACATGCAGAAATCATTAACATAAACTACTTTCTAAAACCAATAGAAAGATTAAGAAAACTATAAACTGAAATTGTTACGCTAATCTAAATCAACAATCCACGTATCATCCATAAACATTACAAAAACATTCAATGAACAATCTCAATCATGCAGTAAAGAATTTCATCTGTCCCCAAGTTGGTGTAGAAATACAAGTACAACAAACACATAAGACACATTTTAGGATATTTTCTTAGAAATATATTTCCTTATTTATAGAGATGTTTAAATCCTGAAATAACAAGATATTTTCAGGAAAAAAATTCATATTTTTGCACGGGATCTATATTATTAAAAGAATTTCTGGGATTTTGTCCAGAGCAAATCGACCTCTAGAAATTAATTTTTCTACACATATTTGGTATCAAATTAAAGCTATTACTCTCTAGATGTTCCTTTTGCGGATTTGGAAAACATCCCATGAAAAGCCTTTGCACAGGAGGCTTTTGAAATTCCAGCGAAAGTACTACTATCTGTGTTAGAACCTGTGAACTTTTTCCAATTCACATTTGTTTGTAACAAAACAGATGACCAAGATTTGAAATAGTTCCAGAGATATACCCCAGTATGCGGGTCTAGCAAAAGCCAGTCAACATTCATCCACATTATGATTTTGATTTCTTAAAATATAGATTTTTTTAAGACTACAGATAATAAGGAAGAGTATTTGCCCTATTGAAACTAAGACCATCAGTCTGTAATCATCTAAATTCACTGTATTTATTTTCTTAAAAAGGGAACTTAAAAGGAACACAAGTAATTCAGGAGGTGCTCTGGAGATGGGATTTTTTAACAAACTATTGACAGTGAATACACATTAATACATGTAATGTTTGTACGTAGAATGCGAAGGATATTGAAGTGTTAACGGTTAGCCTGTCTATTTTGTTCGATGTTTAAATGTACCAATAACAACATGCCTATTTAATGCCGGTGTTTCATTGAAAGTTAGGTTATTTGCTTAGGTACAAATTTGCCAAACATGTTAACAAAGAAGCGGACCAATTTTAAAATTTAATTCCTTGGCCGTTTTGAGCGTTGACTAATTTGTTTTTACGGCAAATGGCTATTTGATAAATGTTATTTAGATATCAGTTCATCGGTGGATCAGTAGTTTGTCCATCTTCTTACCATTTGTTGTTAAGACCTAACAAAGATGATTGTAAGAAACTGACGCGTTGATGTTGTGTAGAATTAACATTAAGATTCAATACTCAAGAAAACTCTAAACAGAGACATTAAGGTGCACCAAGCAATGGAGATCCATGTGAACTAACCCCCTTTCTGTGCAAAATGAACGTTGTTGCACTATCGAAATTTTAAAGGGTACAACTTATACAAAGACACTTTTAAAGCAGATAAAATTAATTAACTTCTCATTTTCTGTGAGGATTTTCTTACCCATATTGAAAATTAAAGTCTAAGGTAATAAGTTATTTTTTTACCTTAAAGTTTGCTTCAACGAGAAGTTCAATTACTGGCAACATTATTTTGGTGCTATGACACAAGGAATTGGACTAGAAAATTAAAAAATCACAAACATTCACACACTTCCTCTTTGAAAGGTATTTTGCGCTGCAAAACTCTATACATAATCAACATGAAACTAAAGCCTATTTTACCAAGTTGTTTTTAAGTCACGAAGTGACGCGGGCTGCTAGTTTCTTTTATTTTGAGAAATGGTAAGGATGAGATCGTTTTAGCGATTGCAACTTAACACGTTGGCGGGTGTAGCTTTTTAATTGATAAATTTATCATTTAAAATTTATCATTAAAACTACGGACCAATTGTTCCACTTTTAATTGTAAACTTAAGTTTTAATATGAGCGAAAATTGTTTTTCTGCGTACCTGAGTTGATAAGCTCCTAGGGGGACAATAAAATGCAAGAGAAGCCTAAAATAATTCCTGAGATATTTACCCTAACTTTAAAACCTAATTTTCCAGAGTGAAACCGGGATTTCCAGCTAGTTTAACCTTAAAGTATTCACCCTAACCTAATACTAATTCAGTGAGAATATGCATAAACATTTTCTACGTTTGGAAAGTATTTTGATGCTTACTATTACAAGTTACTACTACATTCACTAAAAAAATATTTTGGTGACTTTTTTTGTCATTTCACCAATCACTTAGTACAAAAAAGGTAAAATTTTACATTGTAATTGACCAACTACTTTCATCATCATCAAATAAATTCGTTAACAAACCTTTTTATGCTTTAGAGAAGTAAAATTTGTCCCGAAGCTATCCTAAATTTCAAAAGGAAGAAAAAATTTCGTACTGAGTTCCGACCCACCCAAATTTGAAAATATAACCCTGCCCATGCCCATGTAAAAAATTGCAACGGGTGTAAGTGATCGTTATTTGACAAATCTTTACTTGGTTTGGCTATGTAACTTCAAGGAAGGGGATTGGGGTAAGTAGAGCCAGTGAAGTAGTAGTCTTGGTAACAATGTTTAGTGACTAACATCAAAGTCATGCAAACTGGAGAGAAAACAACAAAAACACATAACTTGAAGAGACGAGACATCTGAAAAAGTTGCTTACCCATCCAATTTATTCACTCAGTACAGGCAAAAGGGACCGGCAAGGAGAAAACAATTATAATTAATACAAAGTTTGACGAGACTCACATTCAGCCTGAAAAGTTACTGGTGTACTTTTTTTCTTCAATAATCTTTACTGATTGAGGGTGAGTAGCAAACCTCCTTAAAAAATGACATTAATTTGGTATCTATGGTGGCTTGTTTGTGTTCAAATTTTGTTCAATAATTCAAAGACCTTCAGTAATCATATCAGGCTGAAAATGTTTGGCTATAAAATAGTTATGATTAATTTACAAATTTAAACATTACTTATCCATTTAATTTACTTTTCCCTTTTGAATATAAAATTAAATTATATTCTCTTATAATATATTGAGTGATTCTCTTTTAGCACTGGAAAAATACATCTTTGTAAACACACAATTGAGCTAAGAATAGGTTTTATAATGGAAGGTTTTAGGTAACACACATGAAACTGTTCTGATTTAAATAATTGATATCTCTCATGAAAGCCAATGGTTTTTTGAGTCATTAAGGATCAAGACAAACTTTGTGCCATACCTGGAGCCAGAGATTTGAATCATAAACTAAAAATATCAAACAAATTATGTTTACATAATGCTAGTACGCTCGCTCATCAAAATATTTCAAACATTTTAAAAACTGTATCTTGATGTACAGTATCTGCTCTGGTATAAAAAATTTTATAAAATTTTTGTATACAACTTTTTGTGGATGCTAATTATATAAAATTTAATATAATAAAAAAATGTGTCAAAAAAATCTTATTCTTCACAGGGTTTAAATCACCAAAAACCTTAAATTTTTACAAGGTTGCTTTTGTCACTTGACATCTCTTACTTTTTTTTTCATGAGGCCATTATCACAAAGAAATCACTAAAAAAATAATAGATAACAAATTTTGCGTAAGGTACCTTCCATTCTAAAATAAAAATCCTGCACTAATAAGGTCTAATTTGACCCGTACAATTAACCTTTTTCTTGATTTTTACTAAATTATTCTTATCCCTTACCCAAATATCTTATTTGATTACCGAAACACCAAGTCATTTTTTCTCTGACCAAACTCAGGGTTAGTGTGGATACTTACAGTTCTATACTCTGTATGTTGGAGCTAGGGCATGTGTTGTCGGCTCGTATGTGGCATTGCTTGTGGCACTTGAGGAGACAGTCCCGACATTCGTACCCTTGCTTTCCGAGGCGGCGGGGTAGGTTTTTCCGGCACACTTGGCACTGGGTCCCCCTAAAACACAAGAAACAATAGGTCAGGCCTGTAATGTAACTTTACTTTGGGACTGGCAAAGTTGAAGCGCAAGCTGCGGATTGTAAAACTGCTCTTTCCTTTGGTGAAGTAAAATAAAGATGATGAATAAAGTTTTAAGTTAAAAGATTTTAAGCCCATAAAAATCTAATAGCTTTGAGTTTTTAACAGTGTCATTTGCCTAATACTGAAATGATTAATGTTACTTTTACCCATCAGGTACCACAACATTCCCAATACTTATAAATTAATTAATTTTCCTAATTAATTAATCTTTTTAGCAGTCCGGATTTAAAGTTCAAACTCTTTTCATTATGTTTTGCTGTTTAGATCTAAATAAAAGTAAATATAATATTTCTGAATCAAAAAAAAAATTATTATAATTTTTTGTGGCCTTTTGATGAAACTTTGGAATCTCACAACCTTTACTGAGTACCCATTCATTCAATTGTCTTCACCACAGACTGAAAACATATAATTACAGAAGGTATTTAACCTCAACATTTTTACTTAGAGCATCTTAGCTTGCAAATCTAATGTAAATTAAATCTTAAGTTTTTTTTGTGAACCTTATGTGTTTTTTATGAACCTTATGTGTTTTTTATGAACCTTATGATCTTAAGGTAAAAAATTGTAAAAGATAAAGAGATGAAAAAGTAAAAGAAAGTGCAGTTAGGAGCGTTTTTTAAACTGCATCTTCAGAAATTACTGAAGATGTACTTACAAAGTGTTTTTTTTTTCAAAACTTGTTTCTCATTAAAAAACTAGAATACTTTTTCTGTTTGCTGAAAATGACTGCCAACACAGGGGGAATCAAATATCACTTTTAAGTGATAAACGTCTGCTTTGGTAGACGTTTCCAGCAAACAAAACACCACTAAAAACTAAAATTTAACCTTTTTGACTAAACAAATTTAACCAACTAAAACTAAAAATTTATTTTAGTTTTTGAATAGATTAAGAAGCTAGAATAGCTTTGAATACATTTAAAAAAGATACCATAGTTATTTTTTGTACAAGGTTGAGGAGAAAATACGGTAATGCCTTGAAAAAATGTGTAAATTACAACAGAATATTTTGAAAATAAGTGGAAATACAGTAAAATACTTTTAGTGCTTGGATAACATAAGTTGAAGTTTTTGCTAAAGCAAGCAAAACAAATATTCACCTAGCTTTAATTTCTAAACACCACACAAGCTCGGCTAGTAGTTGAGTCCGAGTGCAAATTATTTTGAGAACTGCACAAAACCACAAAACTTACCTTTGGTTCTGAAGGGTGGTCTCAAGAAATATCAGTAAGGTAACAGCAATTGCATAACTTACCACATCACTGATCAATTTGTAAGGCACACATATTTCTTTAAGACACACTGTACTTAAAATAACCGGAATTGTATATAAGAAAAACACCTTTTATCCAAACATGTGCTTTCTTTGAGAAAGTAACTAAAAGTAACTGAGTACTCCACTGAACAAGACAAATTTAAATTTACAAAATAATATTTTTAGAAGCTGCTCATGAATAGGTTAACAAGAAAATTGTATATTCTCACATGTTCTGTTCAAGGTGTTGAGTACATGATGTTATGTTAAATTTTAATGTAAGTTAATATCAAAATACATAACCCCATGCCTTGTTACGGTGTGAATTATTATCAAACTAAGCTAAAGATCAATTTTATGTTTTAACAAAAGGCAATACAAGGCAAACTGTTTCAAATTATCCGCTGAAAATCACACATTGGAAAATGTTCTATTATGAACGTGAACTAAATTACTACCTTCATGTGGCAACTGGATCAAATAGTTATGCCTAAAAAAATGGTAACTGCAAAATATACGTTTCAATAAAGCTTTGTGGAAAAGTATGACCTATACTGAGTGAACAGATACAAAATTAAGGGTTTTCATGGACCCACATTTCAAATAGTTTATCGGAATTAATTTTTCCTGAACAAGTTAATATCACCTTCGCTAAAAAGTCTTTCAAAGTGTAAAAAAAAAAACAGACTAAACTTACCCAGGTAAGTGTTTTGCCACAAATGTATGGTCGTTAAATATGTGTAATTTTGTTCCTTTCTTTTTCCACTTGTTTTTCTGTGCGATTGACAATGGAACTAAGTAGTACCTAAAACAACAAAACAAGACAGGTCTAAACAAAACACAAAAAACAAACAACAAAACATAAGAGAAATATATACATTATTTTATTAGTTGTGCAAAACTCTGCAGATATTTTAATTTCTAATACAGATCATCATTTTAATTTCTTTGGATGATACTTTGAATAAAAATTTCTTTTTAGGTTTCATTGGAAAGATTCAGTAATATCTAATTATTGGGTTGAGAGAGTGAGAAATGAGCCGAGCTTTTGATAAGAGAGTTCTTATAGGAAAGATTATTATTGCAATCTATTTTTGGACACGTAAAACCAGTTTCCCTCCCACGAAAAACAAGCAAAAAACATTCCCTAGTGATAAGGAAAGAACATTGACAGGTAACAAGAAATATTATCTCCATTTAGACGGAAATCGGAAATCGGAGCTATATTTAGTTGACCTTGGGGAACGTGAAATACAGCATTTAAGTCTATTGTTTTGTCAAGGCTTATCTCTTAAACGGTACAAGTTTCATTTTGGTCTCATTTGATTTATAAAAATAAGACAAAAAATATGAGCCATTTATAGTTGTATGACTAGTAGTTTGTATTTTTGCATTTTGTAGTAAGGATTCCTTATCTCCTAATTAACTCATGCACTGAATCAGACAAGAGGGAAGGGGCTTGAAGTAAACAACCTCCACCCCCCCCTGCCTGGCCACTGATAAGGAAAGAGAGAGAGGTAGCTGTTTCTTTCTTTCTCTCTATTCCGTCCTTATTTATTTATGATCTTTCTTCTTCTTAATTGTACATTATTTTCTTCACAAAAGTTTAGAAATACAATTAATTTTAGGACTACAATAAATTATTGTTGTTATTAAATATTATTTCATTCATATATTATATTCTGAAATAATAAGTTTAGCCATGAATATTTATGCCACAATTGGGACTGCTATTTAATTTTTTATCAACTTTACTTAGTGAACATAAAAAAATCAATCTTGTGTTTGACTAAGTGTAAATGTGTGATTTTTTTACTAGATATAACTATTTTAAAACCTTTTAACTACTTCTTTCTACTCTTGAAATTAAATTTTGTCGTACCTATATATGTAACTAGTCTAATTATGTAATTTTAACTATTTATTTTAAAGTAAAGTATTTTGGGATTGGTTATTACTTAAATATAATGTAGATAAACGTAGATTTTAAATTTGGTATTTTTCTTCATAAATTATTTGTCGATTTATTTGTTGATATGTAACAAAATACAAAATACTGATGAACCTATCAGATAATTCACTTGTTTTGGGGATAAGCTTTCTATTTTTGAGCTGGCGGTCATTTAAGATATGCAAACATTAGTCTATTGTATCTTTAAAAATTAAAATCAAGCTTCATAATTTCTTTTAATAATTTGGTGATTGTTAAAAAGCTCGGCTCGAAAAAGCTCAAGCTCGAAAACTTTTGAAAAAGCTCGGCTCGGCTCGGCTCGAGTTCAAAAATCACTATTCGCACACCCCTAGTAATTTTCTAATCTAAAATAGGTATCACTGTATGTGTCACAGGAGATGGCGCTCCGCAAACTGACACGACATCACTGAATTGCAAATAACAAGGTACCAAAGAGGAGGGTGGGGGTTATAAATAGCTTTAGGGGATTCCTGGAATGAGGCGCCGGAGATACGGAGCTGGACTCGACAGCCGACACCCATTATGCCTGTTTATTTTAATAAAAAAACCACGTGCGGAGGAAAACTCCAGATGCAACAGCTCAGGGTTAATCAGGGTTAATTGATAATATCCAGCAATGGCTGGGTACTTAAAAAAAAGTTTTTGGATCATAGTCAATTTTGGTATTGACGCATCCCCAGTAAACATTAGGGATTAGTAGGGATTACAAGTAAAAAAATCATGACCCAGTCTGGCCATAAGATTAATGTCAATTCCAGCTCTGGGTTTATGGATGGCCTGGTTTATGGGTTAATCTGTAAAATTAATTTTACTTTGTCATTTGATTCGGAATATAAGTATGAACCAATTACTTCTTGACTCCATTCTCGATGGTCTCCAGTACGAGGGTGGAAGCCTCGTTGATGTATGTTCGGTTCGAGGCGCCACTGATGCCCGACGCCTCACTTAGCGAGGACCTCGCGGACCCTTCTCTCGGAGGAACTGACAAGTACGATCCTACACAGACAACACTCAGTTAACCAATCAGAGTATTTGTTTTCTCTGCTATTCAAGACTTTTTTTTGGGTGGTTCTATTTGCCTATTGAAAATGTAAAAAAAATCCAGATCACCCAAAATACTGATTTGCAAAGCCAAAAAATCTTTATGGCATTACATAAAAAGTAATCTTGTAAGTTGCGCCTCTCGTAATAGTGCTACAAATTGCCCACCATTATTGTAAAACATACTAGTGTAGGAGTTTTAAAGGAGTACATTCATGTAATTTGTGTTTATGAGACTGACACTTAAAAATAAAACGCTGTACACATAAAACCCCACAAAACCAATTTTTTTCTTAGATTTTAAAGTTTTTTTTTGAAATAAGCTCATCCAAATAATTTATGCTCCAAGTAATAAATCAGATTTGGAGTATTATTGTACATTAAAATTGAAGGTCCTTTGAAAACTTGGGTGTGAAGTTATTCTCTTGACTTATAAACAACTTTTTTCAGTAACTAATTTTGAAAATTACACCCTAAGCCTGAAATTCAATAAGAGAGAAGCTCATGTGGTTAAGAACGGGCTAAAGAAAAACATCTGTAAACCGTTTGCTAAGTTTTGAAGTTAAGACTTTTTAGTTTGCACTAATGCCTTTGGCAACACAAAAAAATACTATTAAAGCCAAGAGCAATGATGAACTTGCCTTCACAAGCACAGTCAGGCATATCATGTTCTCATTGGAATCAGAATACAGAGATTTTGGTTGGCCTACTGGCTTCTTACCCTCACAGCCAAGCGGCCACAGTATTATTTCAGTCACTTGAAATAATACTGTCTAACATCATTTTACAACCAGCTTTGCACTTGATACATAAATAATAATCTTACACTAGTGAAGGTTGGCATTGATCTTAACTATTTCAGTATTACGAAAATTATGGACTCCTTCCATAACATTACCTTACAATAAACCAGAATCATCTAAAACTGTATATAAATAAAAATAAGTAATGAAAACCAAATAATCAAATAATTAAGAATAAATAACTATAATTAGTATGCTAACAGTTACAATTTGGATGCTAAGTACTTTTTTGGGTAATTAGGAATTTATGTAAAACCACAAAAAACTAATTCAAAAGTGTAACACAAAACAACAAAAATTAAAATAAGAATAGATAGGTCAAGAAGTAAAGAAGCGATGACAAGAAATTAACATCAGGTACAAAACATAACTATTAAATGAACTATATTTGCTTACTAGTTACCAAATAAATACTACTTACCAAATAAAGCGTAGAGATTAGAGCAAGGGACAGCAAGGGGAGAAAATAAAACAAACTACATTAGTAAACAGGTTAAATAAGTAAATCACTACACTGCTGCTATGTCACAACTTATATTATGTACAACCCGACACAAACTGGAAACACTTATATTTTACTGGGCATTTTAGGAGAAATTTTTTCACTTAAAAAGGCATTAGAATCTTAAACATACAAAGTTTGAAATGTTTATGCTTATGTCACTTTAAGTTTGTTTGTAACATTGTGTCAAGTATACTTGACTATCAATAGTCATCTTGAAACCGCCCAGAAAATACATTGTGCAGATAGTTTGTGAAAGGACTTAGTCTGTGAAAAGACTATTGACTACAGTACGAGCTGATTGATATGAATAATTAAAGTGATTAGCAATTTCACTCAAATGCAAATTAAAAAAGTTTGCAGTAATCTATATTATATAATCAATATAAGGGGGTGGTGATATTGTTATGAGGAGGTGTGATAAGGTTCAAATAACTGCTAATTTATAAAATCAACTCAAGTTAGATAAGAACAACTGAATAATTGAAAAAGGGGGAAAAGGTTTTCAGGAATAATATTTTTAATATTTTTTTCTTTTTTACTAAAGCCACTTTTCAACAATTGAACAATCTCCCACCCCATTTTCTCTTTTCCCACTTTTATTTTAAGAGTTTTTTTATTTTATATTTTTTTTACTTTTATTTTTTAAGAAAAACAGATTTATTTAACTCAAAAGGATTGGGATTTCAGGATAAAAAGAAGCACAACAAGATGTCCTTGAACGTAACATAACTTCAGTTACAGCAGTTGCACATTGTTTTACCCTATAAAAAAATACTGTAAAGTAAAATGGCATATCTTGAGAAATCCAAAAGTTCCAAATGCTCGATCCAGTGAATTTACAAACTGAGAAAGCAACTCCTATTCATATTAGCCAGTGGAGGGATAAACATCTAGAAAGCAAACTAAAACCTAATAAAAACATTCCAAGTTACGCTAAAACTGTCAAAACAAACCAAAATGCTCGGTTACATGTCGAATGCACCAGTCTATCCAACTCACCCGTAGAATGCGCAGACGGGTCTCGAGCTCTATCCGCAGAGATCGAGCGATTCAACGGGTCGGTATCTAACGACCCGTCGTACTCTCCTTGCTCCATCGATTTCGAGCGCATTTTAGATCTACTCAGTCTTTTTCTTATAGTACCAAAAAAGTCTCTTTTTTTCCTACTTCTACCCCTCTCCACTGAAAATATCAAACCCGGGATTAGGGCATATATCAACTACGAGAGCTTTTGTCGTTTTCCCCCGACATCAAAGTCTAGTGGATGGAGAAGATAGAATTTGTAATTATGTGCGTTTATTTTGGGTATACACCAAAAAATAATAATTTAAATAAAAATGCGGTCTCTCAGTATAAACACAAAACTGGCTTAATCCAATCATTTTGAGGCTAAAAAATACATAGTTAAAAACCTTTAAACAAATAATTTAATTTACAAAAGTAGAAAATATTATTTTACATTACACATTAAAAAGGAGATTCTAGATGATGGCTTTTAATAAAAAATTCCATAAAAAGGGGATTTTACGATATTCAACTAATAAAAAATTTTGTTCATAAATAAAATAGCTAGTTCACAAAATCGGAAAGAACAAATAATTCTTATATAATGTGATCCATCTAAGAACGATTTAGCTTCTAACAATTTCTTTCTTGACAAATTTCTTTACATGGTGAAAAAAAACTTCAAACAAATTTCAACAATGAGGGTTAGACTTTTAAATTGTGGTGGGAAAACGATAAAAGACCCAAAATGATTAACAAGTAATTTTTTTTGGGTAACAGCAGACACTCTCATCAGTCATATTTTTTTTGTTTCTGATATCTTACTGATGGGGTTAGACCTTTAAATATTCTTAGGAGTAAAACATTGCAAGAGGTCTTTAACGTCTAAAGGCTTGTCTTTTGAAGGAGTAAAAAGTTTTGATAACTTGAGACCATGAAGCTAAGATTTAGTTTAATCGTATCTTAACATTTCTAGTGTCATTAAAATTTTGAAGCACTAACTGCCAAAAACAAAACCACAAAAAGACATTACCCCCACTTCTTGCTATTCAAAACTTTATAAGAAACTTAACCAATTAGAAAAATATTAAATAACTATTGACTACAAAATAACTCAAAACTCGAACAATGAGGAATAGATAAAATAACAATTGTTGATAAAACAAATCAACACATTATTAATATCCATAGATTTAATCTAACAGTGCTGACTGAAGTTTTTCTGAAGTGGGTAGAATCATGATGGTATCGGCCATTTCCACATCACTGGTCATGGCGATTAGACTGAGTAATCTTTCTCTTTCAGAGGGTAACATTTAAACAGAACTGTTGTTTAAAAGCATAGACCACAGGTTTGTCAACAAAGAAAACGACAATGACAAAGAGAAAGGCCTACAAGCTTTGGCAAACGTCCAAAAAAGATATGACTGATCAAAGAGTGACTACAGTAGTACTGTACGGTCAACAATATTTTCCAGTGGATGTGACTAACAGGCCAACTCAGATAATTTACACCACGAGTCAGATTCGTACCTTCAGCCTGAGAGTCGGAGGGCTGTAGGGTGTGAGTGTGTTGCTGCGAGGTTCCCCCGGGGCCCAGTTGTTCTCTCAGCCCTTGCTGTAAAAACAATTCTGAGTACAATTCTGTGTTCAATTCTGTGTTACAATTCTGGTTTTGAGGAAATCTGAGATGATTTTGAGTTCTTTACAGAGGTGAGATTTTTCCTTAGGGAATTAATCGAAGCAAAGAATCACTGAGAAAGTTGAAGTATTTTTTTTTAACCCTTTTAAGGCCGACGGCCGTAATAGGCCCCCGCGGTAAAAAGTACGTTCAAGGCCGGCGGCCATAATAGGCCCCTGTGACAAAAACTACGTTCGCGGCCGACGGCCGTAATAGGCACCCGTCCACTTTTCTCTGTTTACTGGCTAGTTGTGTTTTTCAAAGGCCACTAAACTTGATATTCCCTTGTAGAGGGACATCTGGGCTTCATGAATAATGGCAAATACTGCCGTTTTAGCCTAAATTTCCTAGTTGTCTGTATAGATTTTCATGTCATGATCGTCTGCTGGCTATGTGATGATTTTGTTGCTGTTTAATTTTCGTGATTTGTTGGTTATGTGATGAGGTTATTGTTTTAATCGACCAAATATAATTTATTAAATGAGTTTTGTGTGCTTGACTTGTGTTTTCAAAGAAGAATGAGCAAAAGAAGTCGAGATAAATGACCTGTAAGCCCTCCTGTATGCAAATAACATGGCGTATGCCATTTAGGCCAAAAACAGCAGTGTCAATTTTTACATTATCCCTTATGGTTCTGTTATTAATTAAGGTAGGTACTTCAAAATTGGCATACGTCCTGTGAATAAGTTTTACTTTATGGTTATAAATGGTTTTTGGATGTAAAATAAAGTTATATATTTTTTATATGCCGTCAAAGTGGAAAAATATAAATTAGCTCATTAAAATTTTCTTATATATATCCGTAAACAAAATTTCTTTTTGATAATTTCATAATATATTCTAATGCATTTTAAAGCCCATTTAATTAGGAAAAAATTAAAAAAAGAATTATGAATATCTGATAAAAATTGTGGAAATTATAGCCCTTTAACTAAAACTATGCACAGCACATAAAAAATGGCTTGGCCTTTTTCGCAAGTACCACAGTTTGGGAGCTGGCCTTAAAAGGGTTAAGAAATGTTGTAACGCGTATTCAACGGTTTTTCGAGTGAAGAATTCGAGGAATCCTGACTCATTCAAGGACGTCTCTACAGGATATTGTTTCCAAGAAATGAAAAATTGACTCTGACGGGGTAAAATGGCTCAAGATAACTTTTGTTTTAATGTGCTATTACCACGGGTGGCGCTAAAAGTACAAAATATTAAGATAGTGCTATTTTAAAATCCTGATTTATCTGCCTGAGTGATAAGTTTAACTTACAAACAACAAAAATATCCGCCACAGACCTTTCTAGCTCCAACCTGATGACCTGTATTCTGTTTGCCTTAAGCCATAATAAAATTTATTGATTTCTCGAAATCAGGCCATTGTATTCAGAATATGGTTGTGGCTTCCAGTAAGCAGAATTGTCTTAATGTCATCCAGCCAGAAAAAAGAAAATTGAAATAGATATTGAGGTAATATTGCATTAAAGTACACTGCATTACAATAAAGAGTTCCATGGGAATAAAAAAAATCTTTCCCAGTGAGCAAACAACAAAAAACAAAGCTTGACTTATTTGTATGTTGCCCATAATGAAAATAAAAATCTATTTTTGAGGCCTAATTATTGGTGCTTACAGTTGGGTTATATATTTCATGATTTCAAATAGGCTGACTAATTAGAAATTACGTACACAGCCAAAAAGTATTTTGGAGTAACTTGTAAATATAACATCTGTGTTTCTCTTGAGACACATAATTAATTACGACAGTGAGGTGAATAAGTACTCAAACTATGCACATCTAAATAATTCCTAAATTCATACCATCATGGTCATGGTTTTTGACTCGCTAAAGTAAACTTAATCCTTATTTTTCAGCATAACCCACACATCATGCATATATTACATGCAAGCAAAACAGTGTAAGTTAGGACAAGCGGAGACAGAAAGAAAAATGGCAAATCAGCCAATGTTAAGAGTGAAGAGTGTGAAAAGAAGATTTCTAAATGAACCTTCCCATATAAACATAAAAAACTGTTAGTCAGTGATCTTGATGTAATTTTTTCCCCTAACAGAAATCTGGTTAAATGGGAGAGTATAAAAACCTTGTTTGTACTAAAATGAATATTCTGACCAATATTTGGGAGTACATACTTTAACTTCTGGAAATAATAATAACATTTTATCTAGCTGAAAATTTGAATGAACAATTAATTGCTCCTTTAATTTATGTCCAAACTGGTTAATGTGTGTTTATGTTACACATTGTTGAGATAATACGTTTTTAAAACTGTTTGCACCTTGTGTTTCTTAAGAACAATAATATTTTAAGTAATAAAAACATAACAAAACAATGTTGAAATACTTTGTGATATTTCAATTGATTCATAGAAAAATAAACTCCTTGATGAGAGTTCAAACTCACCAATAAAAAACAAAAACTTAACTAGCCATTTTTGGGCTTTGGCAAAAAACATACTACAGTACACCTCAGATTATCCTGATTGGCAAAACACCGATCCCGATAACAAAAAATCCGGATAATCTGAGGTCATTATAATATCGCACGCTATAATAGCCGATCGCAAGCCCAGCCTCCTACTATATCGATGCTGAAAACAGCGTATCAAGATTAACATGTTAGTTTTCCACCAAACTTTTTTGAAACTTAATTTCAGTTCACAAAAAGGGAACAAACAGCTATAAACATAACAAAGGAGAGCCCACATAATTGCTGAATGTTACACCGCTTTTTTTTTACTGCTAGTGCTGATAGTGGACGAACAAAATCACTGATGTACGAAAATGCTGTAACGTACTGTACAGGTAATGCAAGTGACTTAAATTTTTGAGATACCGAATGCCTACAGTTTTGTATTCAGTTACATGCTGCTATTAGAAGGCACTCATTGGACATAAAACTCGCTAAAATCAGTTTTTACCATGATTTTAGTATTTTTATTTCGCAAACTGGCCAATCCGGATAATCTAAGATCCAGATAATGTGAGGTCCAGATAATCTAAGGTGTACTGTATTTAATAGCAAAGATGGCAAAGATAATAATTTTAATATGAAAAATGTGTTTTTGCAACCAGAAACACATCACATACCCACCTCATGAATCTATCAGACTTTACCTCCAGACCTCAAAATTGAAATGGATGACATTCTGTTAACTGATAAAAATAATTACAATCGGAAAAATATTTTAGTTGCTAAACAAACAAACAGCTATATTAGTTGTATTATTTAATTATAAGATGATAACTGATTACATTATCTAATTTGACGATTACTAAACAATGATAACATTGCTAAAAACCTGCAAGAATCTAAAATAAATCAACCAAATTTCGTTAAAATATAATTTACAAGCTGAAGGAAAACTAAGAAAATAAATAATGAATTAAAAGTAAAATAAAAAAAAAATAAAATGAATACCGGCACTTTTAAAAAGAAACTCATTTACTGGCAAGTAAAAATAAATATAAAAAAAAGAAAACAGGTGCACATCACTAATTATTTTTTAGGCTTTAAGTTATTTATAATATACATTTAAAAAACAAATGTCAAGAAAAATTAATTAAGAAATAAATTTTTCCAACAAAGTATTAAACAAATTAAACTTGATATGAAAAGTCTTATTTGAAAAAGAGTCTTTGGCCAGGTGAAACGATATACTAGGTTAAAAAATCTTGTTTTACACTGAACACAGCTAAACTATGCAATGTTTTTAACGGTAATTTTGATTAAAAAATCAGAAAAAATCAACATTGATATTTGTATAGGATACTCATTGGAACATTAATTTTCAAAAGCAAAAATTATACAGCATGACAAATTGGTAGTGGCAAACACACATTCCAACACAAAACGAACCTGTCTATTTCTATAACGGTTAAACAGTTCGTAATTCGGAGCTGTCTGGTCCTATAATAAAACATTACACTTTGAAATAAAACATAATTAATCTTTAACCTCAACCTGGAAAACAAAAAGGTAAACAGTCTGACAAAGAAAAACTTTTAATAATGAATAAGATAGCAAGCATAGACCTCCACCTGAAAAAAACCCACATGAACATGCATTGCAATCCCAATGTGCTGTGCAGAGTAGAAAAATAATCGTAAATTACAAGTGTTTAAAGCTGGTGAAAACAAACTATAATTAAGTAATCATAGGCAGATTAATTTTGAGGGTCGACGTTATAAAAAAAAAAATTAAATTCAAAAATCACTGGAACTCTGAAGTTTTGGTTGTGAACCGTTACCAGAATCTAACGAGCTCATTTAAGGCTTGGTCTCACACAATGTCCTCTTTAAATGACAAAAGTGAATGAATAAAATTTTTTAAAGTCTTTAAGTCTTAAGTAGTTCTGACTGAAATACTAGTCTTTAAGGCTGTAAAAAAAACAACGGTATGTTAATTAAATAGTGACCTAGAAGTTTTTTCATATCAACTCAATCCCTAGAAACCGGCAGGCAGGAAAACTTTATGTAGTATCACTATCACAACATCAAAATTAAAATAAAAAAATAGGTAGAAATAACTTTTTACAACATCCAAAGCGTTTACCAAAATAATAACGTCAAGGTACAAATGGAAGCATGAGAACAGTAGAGTATTTACAGCAAAATTATAGTGAAATAAAATTTAGTGCATGTTAACCCGTGACCTGATAAAAGGGAAGAATATCTCCTGATACCTGTTCACTGTTCTCTACTTCCAACCAACGTCCATTGTCCGTTTGTTCAACCTGTTAACATGTGCTCGGATCATCTACCATCATCATTCATCTTTGTCATAATCAGAAAATCAATCAGATTTGATGGCATATGAATTCATTGGGAGTAATCTTTATTGTACCAACATTGGCAACAAGGATTTGACATAATTGTTCATGCGATTGTTATATGTTAGAGTACAGAGTAACTTATGTAGAGGGGAAAAAAGCTTTATTCATTATATGTATTATGAGAAAATTAGAGTATTCAACCTTACTTTTTAAAATTTTTTGAAGTTCCAGGATCTTGAAGGAGACAGTGCTTTTTTTGAAATATCGGACCCTTTACAATAATATAATTCCAAAAAATTTTGAAATTAATTTCTCTTGAAATGTGATGGCAAATATCTAGGGGTGTGCGGATATGCGAGTAATGAGTTTTTTTCAAGCCAAGTTTGCACTATTCAACTCGACTCAAAGTTTTTAAAAACACTCAAAGTTCGAGCCAAGTAGTTACTCCCTCCTACCTGAAATCGATACGCGTGATTGACTTTCACGGTCATTTTTAACACCCATCTCTATAATTTAAGAGTTTTTAAAGTTATTGCTATTAGTATTAATAGATTCGTACCACTTCATTCTTTTCAAGAATTTGTGGTTACTTCTTGTTCCTTCTGATAGTCAATCTGAAAAAATGAGGCTAATACTTTAACCAAACATTGTGTTAGGTGTAATGAGAGTATATATTTAAGTTGGCCTGAGCTTTAGTAATTTTATTTTCAAAAGACAGGAAAACCAAATCCAGTTCAGGATATTTTAAGTATAAATTTGCCTTCTATGACATTAACTCAGGAAAACCTATAAGTTGAATGACATTACAGAATTAAGGTTTATTTAAATAATAATAATTTTTTTGGCATTATAGTTATGTGGAAATGGAAAAAACTATTATCCTATTAGAAAAAAAACTCAAAAAAGCTCAAAACTTGAGCGAGTATTTAAAAACTCGACATGACTCAACTTCAAAAATCAGTAATCACTTTACAAATATCACACTTTTACAAATATCAAACACAAAACCTACACAAAAATCAATTATTGACAATCCAAAACTTAAAAAATAGTACTTTAAGGAATATCAAATATCTCAGTCATAAACAGATATACCCTATTGAAAGTTTCTCCTACAAAAAGGTGCTTTGGTTATTTACTTTGATTAGTTTTGAATGGAGTAAAGTGCAAGATTGCCTCTCAAGAGAAATAATTGACAACTTTCCTGATGGAGACAATTCACTTTATTCCTGTAATACACACATTTCCCCCCCCCACCTACATTGATAAGTATTGTAACCCAAAATGTATGACACAAGTTTTATTGTATTGTAGATTGTGTTGCATTGACTGAACGTAACCTCAAAAGCTAAATTATGATTGTGAATCATCAGCTGTTTCACTTCTGCTGTAGTTTTTTTCATGCCACTGATGAGCACCTGTTATATGTCAAGCTGCAACTTGTTTATCTGAAGGTGCTTGATTAGTGAATTATTTCCTTTAACTTTATTTTTATGGGATGAATTTACTTGTGACAAGTATTACTCTAATCACTCATTACAAGGGGTAAAACATAGGGATGTGTGATGCTTAAAAATTCTGATTCATAGGATTAAATCATGATTAGATACAATAGTAATTTAAATCGCAATGCATCGACTGAAATTTGATGCAGTTATATCCGGAGTTGCTATCGGTAAAATATGTGCAGTCACTTTTGACGAATGTTTTTGTCAATTCAATCCAAAACCACTTCAATCTTGCGTTTCAAATAAATACATTGCATGTCAGACTTTACTCATTAAGTACTTCCTTAGTTTAGCTGCGACTACTGACTACGTACAATCGGTTTTTACGGATGTTTTTGTCAATTGTGAAGATTTCCAGCAGTTTAGCCGCGAGTGGTGAATACCTGCAATTGGTTTTAACAAACAGACTTTGTCTTTTGAAAAATCAGTCCCACTGTACAGCCCCATCAAAAAGGAATCCAATTGGAATAGTTAATTTAACTTAACTTACTAAAAATCAGGCACTATAATAATTACACCGATGCATTTGCATCACGTCAAATAATAAAATTTGTGAATGAATTGCATTGTGCATAGAACTGAAAAGAAAAATTCTTCATCGCACACCCCTAGTAAAGTGTGACTAAATATAGCAGGTGGAGCAAAATATGTTCTTCGCTTACCATTGAATCCATTTTTATAGTTACGTTTAGTTTAAAAATAGTTTTTCATCACTCCGTACCGAAAGTAGCTACTTTCGATGTCAGCTGGTAGCAACGAAAACGATCGTTTCCCAAGCTCTAATTTAGAGCAAGGGAAAAACAATCAGCTGATTTTCCCTTGCTCTAAATTTGTTTTCCCTTGCTCTCAATTAGTTTTCCATTTGCCCGCTACACGCTCTGATGTCCCTTTGCTGTTTATGCTTACAATTTAAATCAGCTGTTCTTATTGTTCAACAATGTAAACCGAAAACAGGAATAGGTATAAATGAGTTTTGCTGTGTTGTTATTATAGCGCATGTTTAAAATCTCTCAACCAATACCAACTGCACAATAAACATAACCTTGAACTTCTAATTTTTACGTTGTTATGTAGGCTTATTATAGTAAATTTTTTATTATAAAAAAATGTTAATTGAGAAATATAATAGTTTGCATTTTACTGTGGTTTCTTCTTCAGCATTGTGTGTATTTTTGCGTCGTGATGAAAAGTACCGTTCATAACTTGTACCAAAAGTGATTTTCCGGCACTTGCTCCAATTTACTCGAATTTCTTGCTCGGCTTCGCCTCACACGTGAAATTCGATATTCCTGTGTTCGGCTCCGCCTCACACATGACACTTGGGCACGCACCGGAAAGTGCCACTTTCGGTACTAGCAATGAAATATACTATTTCCCCAGATGCATAATTCTTCTTAATAGTCATGCATAAATGCTGAAAACTTTCCCCAACAACTCAAATTGAAACACAATTTACATTTTAGGACACAAAGTTGAATTAAATATGCATGAAGTATGTTTTACAGGTGATGCAACCATCAAAATGTTTTGATGAAAGAAGAAAATGTATGTAAAAATATGACATAAATGAATAATTGATTTTGTTATTTACTCGTATACAGCTAATGAAAACAAATTTATCTCAACGTGGCCATAAAATATAACAAAAACAGGCCAAAACTCAACGTAAAACATTGTCAAGCATTATCAGTAATCTTATGACATTGCGAAATTGATAATGCTTTTTAAAAATTTAGTTTACATAAGATAAGATAACAGAATATGTTTTTATTCAACAAATTGAACATATATATAATTTTTCTAAAAAACACATAATAATTTTTTTGAATATATATGAACACAAACACATAATTGAACGTCTTGTTAAAAATAACTTTTGAAAACAAAGCAATCGACTTACCTTAAGAAGTTGCTTCTGAGGTTGCTATGGATGAGGGCATCCGAAAAATGAAAACACAAAACAATTAAAACAATGCAGGGCAAAATGCAAAGTACACACAAAAATATCATACAAGGGGAGAGTAGTAGTAGAAGAATGATATTAGAAAAATATTCGTATTTATATAGCAAACATCAAAAGTTTTTGCTAACACCTTGATGTATCATACTTAAATAAATGTGTAATTATAACATAGAAGCATCAACTTCTAGGTTTTTCATATTTTAAAAATTAGTGATTTTAGATATTAAAGGTGAAGAGTTTAAAACATTCAGGTTTTACAGCAAGTCAAGAATTTTTTTTTAAAAATAGTGAGTTAATTAAGTCCCTGTTATATAATATATAACTGACAGAAGCTAAGAAGAACTTTAACAATTATGATTGGTTCTTGTTATAAAAAATAATTATTTTATTTCTAAAACTGAGATAAAAGACCATTTGCAGAATCAATTAGGAAAATTCCAAAACAGCTCACACATATTAACATGCCATCAGTAGATTATTTGATTTCCAAATCAAATTTAAAATTTAAATTTTGATCAAACGAAACCACATTTCTATTTGATAAAGGTTAAGAAAAAAATGGAAAGAAAAATTACTCATCAAAACAACATATGAATACACAAATTCAACAATAATTATAGATAAGTTGATAATTGGATTATCATGTTTGGAAACACTTTTCACCTATCTTCTTTCAAGATGTTTCAAAACATTTAAAGTCTTCATTGAACATTTTACGCCAAAAAAAGGAATTCCTAGGGGTTGCATTGCTCTTATTTTCCGAATTCAACCAGAAAACAGTCAGACATATTTAAATTGATATGAACTTGGGCGTTTTCACATTATCACCTGACATTACTTCCAACCCGGTGAGACTGTGTAAATTATCTTCCAACAAAAATCCACATTTTTAGAGAGAAAAAAGTTTAAGACTCGAGCATACGGGTGTTCTACTATGATCTACATGGGTTTCACACGCGGGTCACAGTCGGGGGCGGCACTCACCCGCTGCACGCTGTGAATGATCAGCGTGCTCTTGCTCGTCTGGGACGCTGGATTGTTCCTGTTCCGCAGTTCCAAGTCCCGCAGTGCCGAGTCAGTCACCTCGTCACCTCCGTTTGTCAGGTGTTCTGGAACAGCGGAAACGAAAGGATATTTTACTACCAGGGGTAATAACTGACTGCACGCTTCATGCTGACTGTTTTCTTTTTAAAAGTAATATGTATTTTTTTAGTTTAGAAGAAAAAGAAGAAAGAGGAATGACAGGAAGAGGAAGAGATGAGGAGAGAGGAAGATTAAAAATAGACTTAAAAAGAGTGAATCAAAATGGAAGGAAGGGAGGTAGGAGGTTAGAATAAAGAAAGAAAACAGTTGAAAGCCTAAATTTTTCCTAGAAAAGTTCAAAGATAGTAGCAGAATAAGAAAGAAAAAGATTGTATAAAGTTTACTGTATAATTTTTTTATATCTACTAAGAAGGCTGTGAACAATCCCTGAAGATGGTGATTAATTGGTGGGGATAAAAATATTTATTCAAGCAACCATCCCAATCAGTTTTCCTGCAGTCTCCTCTCTATCTCATATATGCAGTGAAATATTGTAGACACAAACACAGTAAACTAGAATTATATACCTAAGCAGAGGCTTGTATATTAAGTTGCTTCAGGTAGAGGGGTAACAACAAGGTATAAACATTACTGTATTGAATTAAAAAGTTAAGGATAATAGTTAGAAAAATTGCCTAACTAGTACAAAGTAATAGATATAAAATTTAATTTAGGTTCCTCAAACGTATTGAAACTATTGTATTTTCAATTAAACGTTCAATAAACGTCTATTTCATTTGATTTGAAACAGCTTCAAATTAAAATTAACCGATGGCATTTCTAACAGTAAAAAATTCACACACCTAATGTCAATACCGATATACAAGCGTTAACCCTTGAGCGGGCGCTTCATCGGCAAAACGCGAGCGAGCCCATGCGGAGTTTTACTCCGCAACACTAGATTGCACAAATTTAACCCATTTTACTTGTTTTATAATGAAATATAGTATTTAAATGTTGAAAAACTTCATTAGGAATCACATTTCATCATCGATTCATTTAATTGTTCAACTTAATAGGTGTAATATTTCAATTAAACATAGTAAGTAATTTTCTAGTATAAAATATGTATTAATTATTATTAACATTTAGGACTTTTCTTTTCACTTGTTTTTTTCGAAAGCAAAAGGAAATGTCCAAAAAAATAATAAAAATTACAAATCCATTGTTATTATGAATTTTAAAAATAGGTATCAGTGTCTGTGTAACGGGAGAGGGCCCTCCGCAAACTGAGACAGCATCTCTGAATTGCATATAACGATGTACCAAGGGGGGGGTGGGGGTATAAATACTTTTAGGAAATTCCTGGAATGAAGGGCATAAAGTACGGAGCTGGACACGACCGCCGACACCTATTATGTCTGTTTATTTTAACATAAAAAACATGTGCGGAGGAAAACTCCGCGTGCACCCGCTCGAGTGTTAAACACTGTGAAAAATGTCTCCATGACAGAAAATCACATCACTTAATATTTACTGCAAATGAGATACACCCTTTAGATACTGATTCGCACACAGTGGTAAATTCGATCAAAGCGGGTAAAAGGGCTCACCTTCCTAAATAACAAACCATTTTTAACAGTTATAAATCAACAAAAATATGAGAATAGTTTATTATATATTAAAAAATTTCAATGAAATTTCCTTGAAAAAGAAAACTCAGAAGATTCTCTCCGCACCTGCCGATCCTCCGGGTTTGGCGAAGACAGTCTTGGTGGTGGTGACGGGGCGACCCAGCGGCGAGACTGACTGCAACGTCTCCTTCAGCTTGAACGGCTTATCACCCATCTGGGGCAGGTCGGCTCCTTCGATAAACAGGAACTGAAACAAACAAAAATCGTCTTTCATCCATAGGCTGTTGGACTTTGAAGGAATGAAAGCCCCATCATTGGTGGCTAGGGATATTGTGCTGCCAGGGATAAAGGTACGACATGGTGAGTCAGCCTTGCTCCGGAAGGAGGAAACATTTCCAACCCATCCCCTGGGCTCTTAAGGGGATGACTCATCTTTTAACCTGAGACCTTACAGGCACTTCCAGACTGCACCCAAAGGCTCTCCTTCTTGAGAAGAGTTAAATGCAAGCTGGTTCATGCTCCAGACTGGCGGACCAAAGGAGTTTGACGGATAAGGACTTCTAAGGTTTGGACCAGTCTGGGTTTCCAAGCTCACCTGGAAATTAAAATTCCCAATGAGACAAGGAGAAATCAAGGTGAACTGTGAGCTGGTCAGGATAGCCAATAAACATACAATTATAGCTTCCAATTACTGTACCAATGCCAACTTCTGTACTAGTTGATGTCCAAGGTCAATCTTTTATGACTACATACATCAATCACAATTCCAGCTTGAGATGCTCAATGTACTGCTTTCAGAGGGTTTTCGATTCAAGTCTTGGCTGACCAATTTCTCAATTTATTTTCAAACAAACCACATTCACATCAATCTCTGCGGGATAAACTTTACTAAGCATAATTAATTGCTTTCAATAATTTTGGATTGGAAGCCAATTTTGTAAAATTTTTTGGTCACATTGCCAAATGCGAAATTAAATTGCAAATTTGTCTGTCAAAACAATCTGATGTTTCCTTTTACACTCTAAAAAGCAAGTTTTGGTAATATTTATATGGAAAAGATTTGGTGTTAATTATAAAAAATACTTATTTGATGTGAAGGGTTAGAAAAACCTCAGCAACAAGCAGAATCATATACCAAATCTGTTCATTAGAATGCTGACACAGTGTAATATAGTGTTGGTCAAAGAAATAGTATAGCATTTGATAAGGATTAGAGTTTTAAATAGGGGTGTGCGAATATTCGAACTTCAAACTTTTTCGAATCGAATATCGTGATATTCGATTCGATTCGAGATTGCAAAGAAGTTTGATATGACCGAATCGAATATTTAAAGGACTGGCATAAAATCAAAAGTAGGTGAAAACGTTCCCATTTTCAAAATAAAAGTACTTTTTTATAGTTGCAAAACAACTACGAATCCATTTTTTACATCAGAAACAGTTGCGTCCTCACGTGGACAGACGACAGATGAATAGCTGCTGTAAAATAAAACTGACATCGCAGTTTTGCCACCAAATTCCCTCTGCCGTGTTGATCAGTCGTGCAGTACTTAGTTAATATACTGCACAATACCCGACGCGACAACGAATTTTTTCGTAAGATAAATTCTCGTATCACAGCATTAAATCATATAACAAATAATAGTCCATCCTTCATCAGTTCTGTCTCGACCAGTATCCGATACCGACGAAACATCAGTTGAGTTGTTGAGTTGGTAAAAGAGAGATAATTGCAATCAAGACCAATCAGAGTTCACCGATTACCGACAGTGTCCAGAGTCGTATTCAGTTGCCAAAACGAAATATCCTGTAAATACCCCATAAATAAATAGTCGTGTTGGTGTTTCGTACGACTTTTTCAGGCCGTAAATATCTTAAACGGAATCCGGGATCACCATCGCTTCCAACTTTGATACGATGATGTACAATAATTTTGGGCTGGCAAAGAGTTGGCGGACCTGTTTATTATTTGTCTTTTCGTTTTCGAATTTCGTCCAACGATTGATTTCGTCGTCGTTCTAAACTTGTCTGCTTTTGCTTTTGAAGTTAAGTTGTTGTTATTAACTCGAGATCATCTATCGCGTGTTTGTTTCAATCACTCAGATTTCTTTATTTTTCAAATAAGCAATTACGTAGAAATAGAAACGTTGAATGATCAAAAATTGGTTTTATTTTGTTGAAATCTGACGAATCAGGCGGAGCGTGTTTAATTTGATTTGTGATTTAAATGGTCATTTTTAGATAACGGTACAATGTTGGTTTGACAACTTAAGCCTATGATAATAATAATGAGTTTGCTTGCTGTTTATAATGTAAAACAAATAAACTTTGTTGTAAGTAAATGGCAATTGTAAATTATCTTAAAATTTAGGTTAAGTTTACTGGTCTGACTTACTATTTTATAGTATTACTTTAGGGGAATCAAAATCTTTGTTCTCAGGCATTAATGTACAAATAAAATTGTAAGGCTTTCTTCAAATATGAAGTAGTTGGTGAACCAAGTTTTATATGTAATTCTTTGGTCTAATCCCTTAAGCCTAGTCCCTGATCAAATAATTTATTGGTTCATTAAAAGGAAAAGGAACAATTTATTCATTAAAAGGAAAAGGAACAAAGGGATGCAGAGGCCTAAAAGTGAACAAATTAAGGTTGCAGTAGAAAAGGATGTTAAGTAGCCAAATCCTGAAATTGCTACTATAGGCCTAATTATGCTTATTCAAATGAATATTACCTATGCTTAAGGGGAATCAATAAATTTCTAAATTCTAAATTGATTAGTTGTACCTTTGTGTACCGTAGTAATTGATATTTGACCTATATTATTTTGACTTGTTATAATGCTATTAATAATTAAATAAGATAAATACAGGGAGGGGAGGAAGAAAGTAAGGACAAGAGTAAAGAAAACACAATGAAATAACACTTTAGTTTTGATAACATTATATTAATTATTGAATAGTTGCTAAAAAATGCTTTGTAATTTGCTGAGTATACAGGTTTGCTGCAAAAGGGTATTTATACTTACATGCTGCGATTTAAAATTTGATCTCATTTGAACCAATAACCATTGACATAAATATTCGTTTCGAAAATATTCGATATTCGGAATAGTTATAAACTATTCGATTCGATTCGATTCGAACCAAAAAATCACTATTCGCACACCCCTAATATATAAGTAAAGGCTAAACTGTTCTTGGGAAGTATAATTAATACTGTAGTTTAAATTAAACACAAACAACCTGATTTTTAACAGCTGTTAAAGTTTTTGTTGTTGTGGCTGGCAGCATATTGCACTACAGGTTTGTCTTTAAACTTATGCTTACAAGAACAAGAACGAATGGGCATATCAGTTTAAAGACAAACCTGTAGTGCAACACGCTGCCAGTCACAACAACAAAGACTTTAACAGCTACTACACCACCAAAATTCTTAAAGCTCTCCTCCCAGCCTGTAATTCTTCTGAACTTAGAAAATGGGAGCTGGCCCATCAGTGGGTGACAAAATCCAGGGAACCCCAAACGTCAACGTCAGATAACTTTCCCCTCCCTTTCCCGTCAGCAGGCTCTGTAGGGGTATATAGTGTAATATAGACAATCCAAGTTAGAGCTCTTTGGATTCTAGAGGGAGGAAACTGTTCTTCTTCCTTCCTAGTATACAATGAACTCCATACTATCTAAAGAAGGAGCCAGTGGCTTTGAAAATTAATTGTGATTTTCTGTGTTTTATGTTTTTAGTGTGCTCTTCAGCAGCTTTAACCACCAGGTAAGCCTGTTGATTCCCCTATCCTACCCTGAATTCTAACAACTCAGGCCTAGAGCCCATACTTCACCAGAATGATATAACTAATTATTGAGTGATGATATTTAACGTTAATTCTGAAACCTAACGTATGATTTGAAAAAGATTTGTAAGTATATTATGAAACACAAGTTTTGTGATTGAGGGGGGGTTGATCAGACTTCAGTTGAAGGCCCTTAGAGTTACCAGGCTGCCCCTGGACCAAGCCCAAAGTGCTAAAAGACCAAAATAAATCAATAAAAAAAATCCCTTACCTCGAGGGTGAGCATGCCGGACACCTGGTCCTCCTGGTAGGGGCGGGACTGCAGGGAGATGGTCTGCCGTTGCGAGGGGTTGACGAGCAGCTCCTCCACGCCGACGATGGCCAGTCCAAGGAAGCGGTTCTGGCCGCCGGCGCGGTCGTACACCTCGAACAGGATCTCCGACGTGTGGCCCGTCACGTCGCTGCCACCGACAAAAGTGATCGTCAAGTATTGGGATGAATTTTTTAAATATATAAAAAATGTATTAGAAATATACCATGGATATATTTAAATATTAGAAATGTTGCGAAGAATTATTTTATGAAATATATTTTAGACAATTTTCTTTTAAATAACTTGATTACTTTATACAGCTCAGCTCTCGTAAGTACAGAATAAGCTCTTTGGGCTGGTATTCTTTAATTGACATATCCTCTTAATGCTGAATACAATAAAATTAATATACAACTATGAAGCGGAAGAGGTAGGGAAATTTTAATTACCTTTGGCCAAAGACAGGTATGACATCTCGTAAACAAACAAAAACAACAAGTATAGTCCACAAACTTGCGTCAACTATATCGTTAGCTGAAGCATTTTGGTTTATGATGACGCTGCTCCCATTGGATGAATAATTTTGTTTTTTGTTCTTTTTACCTGGTTGAAAAAGTTTATTGATTGCCTGCTGAGTGGTTCTATGACTAATCAATTTTTGGAGATTTCAGAATTCCTTGTTTTTTCGTCTGCCTTCGTGGGGTCAGCCTGTCATTGGTGAATGATGTATAAATAACCCTCCCTCTCCCGTTTCATAGTTGTATTAAATCTACTGTACCTTGCTGATGCTGATCAACAGTGTTCATGACGATCAACTTTCCCACCAATGTTCAGAATTTAAAAATTTGGATTTTCTTAACTATGTATTATTTGTATTATGTGTTCTGGGATCCCTTTACAACCTGAAATTTCACTGTCTTGTGAGAGTCTGACAATTTTCAAATCTTTAATATTTAATAATGAATTAAAAACAGAGGTCTGGAGCATTCATTTACATCACAGTAATTATGAATTATTCTTTACGCTTAATGTAAAGTTGTGCTTGGTTTTAAGTGGTTAGAAAAATGAAGCTGAATTCAAGTTCTAGATTGGGAATTTTAAATAACCTAAGTTCTTTCACTTCCATCATAAGCAACATGCTTTGCATAGAAAATGTTTGCTCCTATTCTTCTGGCTTGACATATGAAAATTTTTAAGAACCAAGCAAATATCAGTGCTGGGCAATCACATGATAATACAATGCTTTCGATTCTTTAGAGCCATGGTTATTTCACAACTCTGTAAAAAAATAAATTTCACTAACCAAGCTTTTTTTATTATTTCCTACATATTCTACAGCATATTAATTTTGCCTAGTCAGTTAATGCTTTCATATTCATTAATAAAATCACTCGACATATCAACATGTTTTACTTTCGCCCAGACAAACAGGACAATCAGTGATGAATCTATGAATGTAAAGCTATCGGGGCCACTTGCTACGAGATGACCCCGGCTCCAATCAAGCTGATTTTAACTATCAGTGACACCTCGGTGTCGACATCTGACCTCAGACGTGATTGGCGATGAACTCATCCTATTGTCATTTTTAACTTCTACCCGTCTTCATTCAAAGTACATGGGTCTTCTTACATTGTTGCCAATTTTAGAATATTAATTTTAAAACCACCAAGTTTTTGGGGAAATAAAAATTAAAGCAATTGCAATTTTACGAAATAATTCATTCTCATTATTTGACATTAAAAAGAATATTGAATAAAAAATTTGTAGCATTATATGTTTGATGCTTAAATGCAGAGAGGAATAATAGGATGCTTTCGACAAGGGTATTTTCCTCTCGTACAAATAAAAAAATAGAATTATGTTTGAAAATAGTGACTTCTGTAGGTCAACTCCTTTTTTTATATATATTTTTAATCAAAAATATTACTTTTAGTTCACATTTTGAAATAACAGTTTATAGCTGGCTGTTTTAAAACTATTATAATAATGAATAGACAGATAATATGCATGCATTATGTCATCTTGCCCGTCACTATTGTTAGTTTTTCTTTTCTCTTTGCAATTGCCTTGATTTAATATTTGCTTCGATATATTAATCTATTTGCAGCATTCAATTTGCATGTATTGTATCTTCAAGCTTAAAAAGCAATGTTTGCTTGTTTGGTTGATTATTATTGCACCTATTATTCTCATAGTATGTTCAAATATTGAAATTGCACTTGATTTCTTAGCATGTAGTCTATTTTGCACATATCATTTATTTATTTGTACCCTGCTAATGTTCTTGTTATGTCGCACTGTTGTTATGTTGCCCTCAACTTGTTATATGTGTTTAATAGTTTAATTTGTTTTTTCTCTTGTTATTTTTCGATTAAGTGTTGTTTGCTAGTTGTAAGAATTTTTGTAAAGGTTTCACCGTTGATATATGAATAAATAAATAAATAAATAGAAAAAAAACAATAAAAATCCTTTAATCTTTTCCTCTGTGAAAAGTATTAGTACCATTCTCATGCTGACCCACCAAAGAATTTTATCCCCTTTTAATAAGTGTATTTTTTTGTAGATCAATGTAGCCTAATTTTTAGGAATAAGTTCGATTTTGACTTAAGGTTTTATTTAAGTGTACTATCTGACAGTTTTTAAAACTCGGAAAATTCATATCTGTATCTATCTTGAGCGAGGACTGAGTTTTTCAACCGTACTTACAAGATGAAGTGTTTATGACAATTGGGGCAGTCTATATTTTTCTTGAGTGAGATCTGACAGTTTTTAATGGTACTTACAAAAAGGAAGTGTTCATCCGAACTTGACAGTCTCTCTTTCTTGAGCGAGATCTGATAGTTTTTCAAAGATACTTACAAGAGGAAGTGTTCGTCCCACACGGGACTGTCTGTATCTTTCTTCAACGAGGTCTGGTTCTTCTGGGGCGGGTCATCCAACTCTACAATGCAGAACGGCTCTTGGACACCTACAGAAGATAAATACTTCAGATTGACATCAGTTGAATTAATAACTAAAATGGAAAACAAAATATTTATTTGATTTGAATTCTTATCATAAAAACTGTGTTATGATGTAAAAAAAGACTAAAAGTAAAATAATAGTACCTAATAACAAAGGTAGCAGAGAGGAAAAAATTGATCAATATATGTAATATTCAGAAAATGACCTTGATTTTGGCGTTCTTGTTAGTCTAAAAGTTGGAAAGAAATGAAAAATGTAGGATTAAAAAATAATGCCATTGAAATTAGTTTCAACCGGATTTGTGATTGTCTTCTTGAAATGAAAAAGTTTAAAACCATTGCTGGAGTAGGCTAGTATGATATGAAAAATAATATAGTAGACTCGCTATAATCCAGCACTGTGTTAGTTTAATCCTCCAAGTGGGCACTGTTTTCAGACAGCCAAAAGTGAGGTACGGAGGGAGAAAACGTTTACAAAACTTCCTAAGCGCTACTAAAAAACAAAGCAATTAAGATCTTTTTACAATATAAAGTGTAATAAATCTTATATTTTATACATTTTACGAGTTCAGTAGTCCAACATTTGCAAAAACCCACACGACTAGACTGATTTCTGCTGGTTGGGGGAGTATATTGTACATGAAACTATTCATATTCCAAATTTTATCTTTAAAAAATGCAACAGTTACTTAAAGGACAAATTAAATCCAAACTCAATGTTTTGCGATGGAAAATCATTGCTGATAATTTGTACCCTAAATTATTTATCCACTTTAAAACTTTTTAAAAATTTACCTGTTTAGGGATCCTTATTAGGTAAATACACTACTCATTTCTAATTTGGGCAACTAACTGACTACTCATAAAAAATAAAATCAAGCTTTATCTGCTACAGAAGTGTTCTTTTCTTTAGCTTAATCTGCTATGAAAGAATTTCTGTTTTCTCTTTACCTTTTTTACATCCTAGCCCAACAGCTTTGACCACTTTAACCAGCAGTCTCTTGTCGGCAGTCCTAGCGTTGGCATTCATGGAATGGGAGGAATTCAACTGGAACATAATAAAGTATTTTTTTATCAGATGATATTGATAAATGAAGAATAACTCAAGGCATGGGGATGGGCAAAAACACGAAGTTACCACCTCCTAAAATACAAAACAAAATGTAAAAGGAAGTAAGAATAATGGCAGGCATTACACCATGGCGCAGCTGCAGAGAAGCATATAAGGACCTATAGTTCATTCAGTGATAGTGTAAAGTAAAGCCCCTCCCTTTAAATAACATTTGTATAAAAAAGAACCAATCAGAGAAGAGGCAGTCCATATGATCCAAGGGATGGTTCACAGCTATTCCCCTTAGTGATTTCAATTGAATGAATACTATATGATATGAATAATAAATTAAGCATGTGTGGATGCATTAATTTGTCTTGTGGACAATTTATTTACTTGTAAAGCTCACGTGCATTCTATGTTCACTGCAAACAAACATAACCAAAATTGGCTTTGTCAACAGACATCCAGTTCCAGCTCCAGGTTTTAATAAAGCTCTTTGGCGGATTGTAGCTATAACATCAGGTACTCATGTGACACAGCCTGCCAACATTACAGCTGATGCAGGAGGTGTGGCTTTACTTTACACTCTCGCTGAATGAAGTAATATAATCAGTCACTGCGCTTTACTTTATGAAATTACTACGCTTTACTTTACATTGTGTTATGGAAATTATCTTGCATGCTGTTGGTCTCAACTTACTTTGAAATAACAACCATTGTTGAAATACCAGGCATGCCCATGACTTCAACTTAACATGACCAGGACTGCACTATTTGCCAAAAAGCCATCTTAACATGATCGGGAGCTTGGCTGTTCAAAGCTCTCCCAACCCAACTCAAGCAAATAGAAACCAAATAAACTTAGAAGGGGACTGCAAAGCTGGTTTGAGAATGAATCTGTTTAGACCATGAGTGAATTTGTAGACCAGGCAAATGAACATTTAACTCCTGCCATTTATTTTATTTTGTGGATGTGATCGATGCCTATTCAAATCTTGGTGATTATGTATTTTGTACTCTGTAAATAAAATTTCCAGGGTTTTGATTTGTTGAAATAACTAAGTAGCTCATTAATGAGTCAAATTTACAAAATAAAAAAAATAGGCCAAACTCAATGTTTATCCTCCAAGTGGGTTTTCAGACAGCCAAAAGTGAGGTACGGAGGGAGAAAACATTCATACAACTTCCTAAAAGCTACTAAAAACAAAGCAATTAAGATCTTTTTACAATATAAAGTGTAATAAATCACATATTACACTTGCACATGCCACATTACACGTGACACATGCACTAAAATCTAAATCGCGTTGAGGCATAGTGTGGTTATAAGTAAAGAATGAAAAACAACAAAAAAAAAACTATATTTCAAACTTCAGGATGAATGCTACTAAAGAAGTCCTTTAGCACCTTAGCTGCCACGCATATTTTTGTTCTGATTACCATAGTGCTATGCACATTTTTAGGTGAAATTTCAGTTATGTTTTTGTGCTCTTTGAGGTTGATTGTGATGACTCTTAGCAAAATAAGGGGGGCAGGTCGCTCCGGCCAACCTACCCATGCCGACCCGATCAGACCGGCGTGGCATGTTAGTGAGGAATTCCGTGTCCTGCGGAAAAGACTAGTGCCCTTTAAAGCTAACTGGATCTCTTTAAAAAATTGGAGATGTAGTTGATTACGACTTACCAGACTGTCGTAGTGTACGGGCAGCAGGTGAGAGGGCGGGGGGACGTATCTGCTGAGCCGCGGACACGTCGGGTACTGGCTCAGGTTCAGGTGTACCTCGGAGTTCCGCAGAGCCGTCGTCACGATCTCCACGATCACCTCCTGCAACTGGTTCTCGTCCATGTTGTTCTTGATGGAGCCGACTTGCGCCAGCGACACTTTGATCTGAAACAGATAAAATAAAAGTCAAAAATCTAAATCGCGTTCTTATTTTTCAATTCTGAACCTAAGAAACAGTGAATGGCTGTAAAAAACTAACGGTCTTGAGATAACAAGATTTTTATGCATAAAATCATGTTTATAAAGAATTCTTAGCCCCAGCATATCATGCAGAAGCCATCAAGCGTGGCAATGAAAATGATAAAACAGAATGAGTATTACAATAAAATACTCTAAATGGAATTTTGAAGATGTTAATTCTTTAAAACTCCTTGAAGTTATAAACAGATAAAGGATGGATTAAAACTAACCATGTCTGGCTTACAATGTTTATTATAAAACTGTAATTCCTTTTTTCACCTGAAACTTATCTCCAATGGGATCCTAACTGCCCTTGGCAGTTTCTAGTACGATCCAGGATATTACAAACAGATAATGTTTTGCACTATCCAAACACACATAACAAACCCTAAGTTATCAGTTATGGGGGGGGGGGGGGGGGGTTATCAGTTTGCTCTTATTGAGGGCTAAAAAGACCTAACTGGTTTGTTAGAAATGTTCTAAAAAGATTTTACATAAGGTAACGCTGGCTTTTAATTCCCCAGAAACAAATACAGTAGGCGCCCTCTAGTTCGGCTTCGGTTGGATCGGCCGCCGGATGGTCCGGCCGGTCCTAGGATGGTGAATCATATCCGTTATATCACCACGCCGCACCGCGAGGGAATGACCTTCGACAGTATTTATCCTGAATCTTTAGTTTACGGCCGAAGAAGCAAAAGTAAACTAATTATGTCAGTTTAGATTAAGGACAAGCTTGTAATTGATGGACACACTTACTAACAAAAGATGTTATTCTTTCAATATGAGGACTTTACAGTGAGATTTGATCTTGGATTTCACTTGTATACAACAAAAGAAAATAACATGCTCCTTAACATTTTTATAGGTTATGATTCAAGTAATACGTGTAACTTAATTCGGCAAATACATTTCTAGTGTGTTTTTTACAGTAAATAAAGAGTTTTTCTGCTCACTTTATATCCTCAGTACGGTATCGGTAAAACCAGTGACGCAATATGACAGTTCAACATAAGAGATGTCAAAATATTTTCTTTGGCAATTAAACGCTGTCAATATGTTTAAATAGCGTGTTTTGTTGATTTTTAAACATAGGTTTTGGGATTTAATAGGGTTATTTTATATTTTGATAGTAGATCCGGGTGGTCCGGCCATTTTGTAGTCCGGCCAGGGGTCTGGTCCCGAGGTGGCCGAACTAGAGGGCGTCTACTGTATGTAAGGGGATGCAGTACTAAAATAAAAATGTATAACGTCCAATCTGTTAAGAAAAAATTGATTTTTGAAAAATGTTTATTTAACAGCATCTCTATCTTCATTAAAATTCATAGAGAGAGTTAGTGACATAATAAAGTCCCAACAAATTTTCAAACAATGAAAAGTTTAATATTAGCATATAGCCGAGCGAAGTGTAAACAAACCACCGGGCCAGAGGGACTGACTCTGGCAGCGCAGAATGGCCCCGGGCCAAAAAACATTCCACTAACTCACTATACTTTTGGCTTGCACAGCCTCACAATATGTTCACATATTGTTCCCTGAACTGCTTATTCCCTTGCTTTGAATGATTTATCTGGATCAATCTTTGAACAGTGAGCATTTTGACAGGAACAAGAAAAACAAAAAAAAGGTTTCATATAAGACATTACATTTTGTTGAAAGAAGCTAAATATTCATTGACATTTTTTAGTTATCTCGAAGATAACAAATACTAAAACCTAACTAGCTGAGCGTTGTTTTGTTATTTTTGTTAAGAAACAAGCTTAGACCAACATAGCAAGTGAACCGTTTTTTCATTTGCGACTATATCAACAAAATACAAGTATTTTAGATTTTTAGCTTAAAAGCCTATTGTCTTGGGACAACAGGCCAGCAACGATTTGCAAAGTACAGTACCTACCTCACCAGAATTGAATCCACCCTTAACCAAAAACAAGATCAAAACTCTCTGCGCCATAGCGTTTGGTAAGAAAAATGTACAAACAGGCTCCCCACCAGAAAACAATATAAAACACTTTGCCACTCAACTTTCAAAAAACTATTTCAACAAAATTAAACAAGTACAAATTTTCTAACATACATCTGGCCAACCGTCGCATTTCACGTCGGCGAGAAGCTTCTCCGTGACACAGAAGATGGAGAGGCGAGCGCGGAATCGGTTGACGTTGACTCGGTAGTGGGACACTTCGACCTTCTCGCCCTTCTGTCGGAACACCTTGAGCTGGAGGGCGGGGGTGGCCTCACAGTCGCATGTGATGGTCTGCGACACAAGAGAGAAACTGAGCGACAAGTCGGAATATTGTGTACATTCAATATAGTCTGAAAACTGGTGAAAACTGTGTTATGTATAGAGAAACTCGATTAGTTTCCATCTCTATGGGGCCGTGATTAATTCTGTTACCTGAAAATAAGGGGGGAAAAGGGTCCAAAATCAAAATCGGTTGAAAAAAAAGAGTTTATAACGTAGTTTTTGGGCAAATTTTCAACATTAATTTATAGTGGACTTCCCTTATGTTGAAATATGACATTAGGATGATGTTATTTGGGAGGGGAAAAGAAGGTTCAAAAATGGCCAACAAATTGATGATGCTATTTATGGATAGTCCCTAATTTGGTCAAATATTTGACAGCTAGCAAACTGTAGTGATAAATTGATATGAACACCGCATATGATGTGCATTACCCTCATTTACCCAGGAAATTTTAAGAAAACCAGAAGCCTGACATCCAACAACTCCATACAGTTCTTGATCGAAACGTCTTGGTGAGCATATCAGAGGATAACATTTCCTCTCAAGGCAAAAACGATTTTTCTTCCTTAAGCCTTTTGGCTGAGGTTGTAAAATTTAACATGGAAATCGAAATTTCAATAAACAGCTGATTAGGCCGATAATAAATAGTAGCTGCTGAGCAACGTGTGTCCAATAGTTGATCTAAAAGGAAAAAAATAAAGTTTTGAAATTCAGAGAAATATATTGTGTTATAATTTAGAGAAAAAATTAGGAGATATGGCAACATAGTTTTAGTTAGAATAACTGCTAAGTATTTTTTACATTTCTTCTTTAAAGAAAATAAAGAAATATACAAAGAAATAGACAATATTTATTATTCAATCAAAATAAAAGTAAATTTAGTTTTAGGGTGATTTCATTGGTTAAATTAATTAATAATCGTAATCAAACTGAGATTTTGAATTTATAAGTTAAATAAACTTACAAGATGATAAAAGTGAAAGCTTAGCCTGAAGAAAAAAGTTAAAGTTTGAATGATTTTAACTCAATAGTTAAAGAAACTCAGTAGATGCTGAATGGTCAGTTAAAAGGTCGCTTGATAGTAAAAGGTAGAATGTAGTACTATTTTCTGAAAATTCAGTTATTGTTTATGCATTCACACAGCCTCTCCTCTTATTTGTTCATGATAACCCACATTCATATCTAGAAACAACACTGTAGCCACTAAAAACAACAATGATTTGATGGTAGAGAACTATTTTTTCTAACTTAAGTTTGACAAGGGAAAATATATTTTTAAATATGCTTGGTGATTTTTCTGATTTCACCTTCTGAGGTGAACTTTCTTTTAATTTAATTTTAAATACATAAGAAGTTAATAATGTTTACTAATTACAGTAGAGTCCCACAAACCCGGACTAATGTGGACCGAACGGTGTCCGGGTTTATGAAATTTCCGAGTTATCGGGAAATGAGTAAAAATAAGAAAAAATAAGAATAGTTTCTGTTATTTCAATAAAAAATCATTTATTTATTGCATAGTAAAAAATACAAAACTACATTATCATTTTCAAAAAGACTTAAATAAAAACCAAAAATGTTTTATGTGTCACACCAAGCTCTGGCCTTGAATCTCAGTGCACTTCATTGCTCTGGCAGGCTTTCCGAGTTATCCAGAATTCCGGGTTATCGAATTGCGGGTTTGCGGGACTCTACTGTAGTGGTACTGGTACCATTTTTAAAAATATATCTGTGTGGAGGACCAATAAAAAAAAGTGAATCAATATAAAATAATTATTTTCTCAACATTGAGTTGATTACAATATAAATCTTGGTCATATATAAATATTTATTAGTTATTCGTTTAGAGATCAGGGAATCCACTTTATTTATAATAAATATAAAACCAATAAATCACTATAAAAATGTTGGTCATAAAATAATTAAATAATGTCACAGTAGTCATTTACCACTTAGTCAGGCAGCAATTTGAGTAAGTTTTATTTTCCCACAATCAGTATACTTAAGAATTCCTTCAAAATATACAATCCCTTCTATAAGGTAATGACAACAAAATCTAACCAGACCGTACTTGGACTGTGAGTTCACAGTACAGTCACTAACCTAGCACAACTGACCTCCATCAGTGAAAGTGGGAACCGAAATAACCATGATATCAGTCCTGACTCAGGTCATATATCTTGGCCGAACCCTGCTTGTAAACTGGTCAAGTACAAGCCTAGTTACGACTGCGGATGTAGTGTTTGATGTTGATCACGCACTCTAGTAAAATTATTTTCGTCTTGTGCCCGATATGCTTTTTAACCGCATTAAAGGCAAGTTTCTGTCTAAGCATGGGTATTAAAATGACAATTCCTAACATTGAAGTGAAAGGTTTGAAACCGAACACAGCTGCCTTTAATCAATAAACTTACCAAAAACCAAAAAGGATTAATATATCTTAGTTGGATCTAATCCACCTAATAAGCATGTATTAAATAGGACATTTTAAGATACTGACATGTATTTTATATGTGTCTGTGCATTAAATAAAAATGTGTTTGCATGGTTATTAAAAATTGTGAATTCCTGGTGGAATATTTTCATTTTCTCGTTTCTATAAACTACTGGTATAAACCACCATATAGCCTATATATATGATAAGTTTCTTAAAAGTTTGTTTTAAAATTAAGATAATTATTAGTATTCAGTATGCTGATTGAGGGAAACAATTATAACCATAGGCTAAGATATTTTTCTTTATAAAAACTTTCACCCTCTCCAATCCCCTTCTCACCCCTAACCCTATTTGAAATTTTCAATGTCATAGTTACCGTATAACTTAATAAGATAACTTTAGTTTTGATATACCTATATATAAAGAAACAATAATAAAAAATCACCATATAAAAGGAATTTACGTATCTTTAGTGATGTAATGGCATACCAAGGTAGTTTAAAGTTCAAAGGATTTTTTACAGCATTTATGGCTTTAAAATGCTACGATATTTTCCTTTGTTGTGCATAAAATATGTGACAATACGGCAGATCCGAGACAATGTATTTAATTACTTTATTAATAATGAGGTACTTTATTTTATTTTATATCAAAATGCAATTTGATGTGATGTATTTTGGGCATGAAAATAAACTTGGTGATGACAATAAATACAGTACTGTATTTTATATTTACTTATTAAAAGCAACATTTTAGCAGAGTGAACCAGCTAGAAACAAATTACACAAACTCTTTAGTATACACAATATTATTTTGGTTCACGTGGTTTGTTTCCCTGCTAACCAGAAGTGTAAATAACAACAAGACTAGCGAACACATGCGAAGAGGCAGCACACAGTCAGGAGTATTACCTTGGATAAACTAAACACCTAAAAATAACATGTTTGTTTAGACAACTTCCATTTTAGAGAAATAACAACACCTAGGTCCAAAGTTCATAATGTCTACCTATTTTATTCTATGGTGAAGAACATATTACCTTAAATGACATGAAAATACCTAAGCCTGGAAAAATTATCATTTTGATTTGTTTGAGGGCCTTAGGATTCAAAAACACTATTCATAAATATATAATTGTACACAGTGAGTCTGACAAACCACCCTTAAGTTTATTTGGAAATCATGTTTCCCACTGAAACTTGTATGAAGAATTCATGAAAAATATTTTCATAGTGATCCTGGGGAGGGTGTTCTAAAAATAAAGGTCACCCAATAATATCATACTATCTTGACATTTCAGTTTTCAAAAAAATAAAGGAGTTCTAATTTTCAGTACGGTACAGTTCTTTTTCATATCATGAACACTGATATACTATCAACAAACAATACCAACTACAAAAAGGCATTTTCATTTTATTTAACTTTTAAAAGCAAAATCAATAATAAAAAATACTACTTTTTCTAAAATTTGGCCGTTCCGTTCTAAATACCGTGATGAACATTTACATAGTCATCTTGCTTGACATAAACATGACATATTAGGTGAAACCCCCTTGGACTGAGGTGAAAGCACCCTGACAGTCTATTTCAGCTCCGGTCAGCGTACAGAAAGGTAGCTAAAGGTCGAGAGGTCACGCTCGCGCGGGGCACAGACAGAGTGGTTGGCAGCGAGCGGACGCTGGAAATAACCGCCAGCTGAGCGGCGGAATGCGCGGAATAACTCTAAAGCACCTGAGTCACTTGCGGGCCTCTGGAGACACAATAGTGTTGATAAATTAGAGCCCCACATCGCTTTAGATTTTAAGTTGGGAGTTTAAGCTCACTAACTTCATTAAAAAATTCCTACAACTGCAGTTTTTTGTAATAAAATCACTAACGTTCAAGTCCACTGTAGCTTTTTTTCCTTTTTTTTATTATTTATCCAAGCTCAGTCAAAATAGAAGAGTAAACAAATCAGCTGGAAAGCGGTGTACTTTTATGCTCCCTTCTAAATTAAAGTGATTAGCTGGCATATATCAGTTTGTGGCTTACTCCTCAATTAACAGGTGTTAATAAACGATTAGTTTCCAATGCATAATCTGACAATTTACGTGCATTTACAGGAAAACATATTTTACTATGCACTAAAAATAATTCCTTCGGCTCAGTATAGAGCACCCAGTCACGCACCGGGCTTCTGGATCCAATAGAGTGTAAATGAATTACAGCTGCACATAACTGCATTACACACACTGTTCTATATTTAGGTTGGAGCACGGAATGTGAAAGATACGTTTTTGTTGGCAAAGGAATTTGTTTCAGATTTGTAAAAATACCATTTGTTAAAGTATAGATGGTTTCTGCTAATAAAATAAAGTTTTTTGTGATTTATTATTACATTAACCTTACTGAGAAAAAAAAATCTATTTGCACATCATGCTAGGGAAGGAATGGCTGTTCTATGAATTTTATATGTCACACTGTTTTATTCAATCAACATAGAGTACAGAAATAGGCTACAACAATCTGATGTTTGTAACTACTCTGACATAGATAAATATTAATTCAAAACTACACCTTGCCATACTATGTCTGTGATCTTACAACATAAAAATACTTATTAAACTAACTTAAGCAAATTCCAATGAAAGAATAGAAAAATAAACCACCCCAGAATTTTGTTTTAAATTTTTTTATAGGCCTACATTCTAAAACAATAAATATATAACTCTTTAGGATGACAGTACCTTCATGATGAAATACAAATTTGGTTTGGAGACTCTTTCAATGTTTAAGAACAATGGGGTGTGGTTATAGTATTTTTAAAACAATAAAACACCTTATGACGTCCCACCGCAAAAAAAATCAATTCCTGGGAGGGTTCACTCCTGACTTTAGACCACAATAGTATTAAAAAGCCTTTTGAACAAAATTAATTTTACTTGGTCTGCGACTAATTATTAGTATTTACCTGGTGAACCTGGTCTTTTCGGTATGAAATTTTTTAATTTTTACCAATTCATTCTCTTACTGATGCTCATTCTCTTACTCATTAACTCACTGATTCATTAACTCACTAACTCACTGAGAACTCTTACACTGGTTCATTCACTTATTCATTAACACTTCAGTGTCATTATATAGCCTACTCTTTTGAATACTTCATCCCTCATGTTGAAATGAAATTTCACCTATCATAAGGCTGTAGTTTGTAAACAAGTGTTACGTTTACTTGATTTGTTTAATTTTCTTTTTTTTGCATTGCCAACATGGCAATGCAAATAGCCCATTGCACAATTTTCCTTAAAATTTATTTTTTATCTCATTAGATTTTTCCTGGCAAAGTAACCAGCACATAGCACATTTTTGAGCCAGAAATAAGTTATGTCCAGCTTTTACAGAGACCCTCATAGCTGTTTTTCAGAAAATCATACAAACATTGCTCAAGCAACAGTACAAAATAGCTAGATTCATGTAATTTAGCCTATTAACCTAGCAAAGTACTTTATTATTCATTTAAAAAATGCTGTTAAAATACTGGTGAGGAACTTAGCAACTCAATAATAATTTGCCAATGTTAAGAATTTAAACTGGGAGTTATTCATATTATGTACCTTTTTAAGAGTACCTAATATAATTTTTTTGGGAGGAACATTTAATTGTAAATATGCAACTTAGTTTTCAAACAGTCTAAAAGACATCCAAGACAACTTCATACAGAGACAAAAAAACTAAAATGTCTTCTTATCTGTATACAATAATTATTAAATTGTATCAAACGAATCAAGTACGGAGAATATTTTATAACAAAAAAACAAAAACCATCTTGCGTACAACATGTTCAGTGCACAGCTTTTGTTGGTGACAGGCATTGTTTTGTTTCATTTTGCTGATAATGAAACCGTTCATGGCTCTATGACTAAACTAAGTGTTTAAAACCTTTATCTTTGTTTAGTGGGATAATTTTAAGACAATACTGTATTTAAAAACAAAAAAAAGCTTAGTAAAAAACATTGCTTGGGTTACATTAAAACAAGAACAGTAAACAATGTGTATTACTTTCAATAAGATTTTTATTTAAGCTAAAACTTTTGCTAGATTAACAAGTTTTTGTGATGAAAATAATTGAAAATTGGGAAATATAATGTTTTAAAGAAACCGCACAAAAAATTCTTTGACAAAAAACATTACATTAGGCTTCAGGCTTATCTGAAATTTAAATTAGAAAAATGACAACATGAATCCTCAGAAAAATAAAAATTAAAACAGTGATAAGCAAATGTATTTTAACGCCAAACATTTCTTCTGTTCTAAAGGGAGTGTACAATAGAAGCATTGTTTTATGGCTAAACACAAAACGAGAGCGGACTCGGTTTCAACTTGGTCCGGAATTAATGACGGAGCAAAACCCCGACCTAAGGATGAGATGTCACAGCGAATTTTCACAACGAACAAAGCGTTTGCGGTTGTTTGTTTGGAATAAAGAAGCGGCGATAGAGAATGGAGCGTGCAAAATCCCATTAGTTGGAGTCGGTCAAACCATTGTCCTGCATTCAGACAAAGACGAGCTCCGTTGAGACCTCCGATAGACATAACTTTCTCGATCTCCTCACTAAGCGGCTTACGACTTGTGATCGCAAGACGAATCGCTGCCGATTAATTTAAACTTCAGTCTGCTGATTCGCTCCGTTTCACAGGGAAAAGTTTTAAATGAGTCAATGAACGGATTGAAAGTTTGATAAGTAATTTAATGAAAAGATTCCTTTATGTTGGGCTCACAGATTACTAATTACTGTAGCTTTAATATTCTTGTGGGTAAGTTAGAGTTAATGATTCTTCAATATGAGACATGCTTGTATTTTTTGTCTTACTGCATAACAAAATATGGTCTAGTTGTTCCTTTTGAAAACAGATTATTGAGTTTGGAAGAAAAATATATATACTATTCATAACAGCTGCATTAATTAATAATAATTAGGCCTAAGTCAATAAAATTGAAGACTTTGCACATCATGAAGATTTTACTCAAAGCGCAAATAAGGTACGGTATGAAATATGCCGCTTCAAAAAAACCTATGAAATAAGTTAAAAAGGTATTGGGCAAAGTGCTCAAAAACAAATATTAAATAAGTAAAAACAGATTATAAACCAAATCATGTACCCAGACTTTCATTAATTACAACATTGCTTTTAGAGCCCCCCATTTGTTTAAATCATCCTACTGTTGTAATTCGGCTAAATAATATCATATTCAGCAAACCTCTAATGTGAATACTGTAAAACAAAGTGAATTACTACAGTTTTTCTTATGAAAACTATATATAGCCTAAGGTTATTTTAATGGTTTGCTAAGAACATCAATAACCTTTTTCAAACTCCACCTTTGGGCAGTTGTTGATAAAGTATTTAAATAGGCTAGGAACTTTTTAAAAACTAATAAGAAGGCTTTGTATTACTGTATTTACTGTAGTGATAAATTATGAATGAAGAACAAAGTCTTGAGAATATACGCTTAGCTTTCTTTAGAACTGTAGTTGAAATGACCATCAAAACATATATAAACTTGTGAACCAACAGGTACATATCTAGGCTAAAGAATAGTTTTATAATCTCAGTAACTTAAATAAATGAAATTTACATAAATTGTTTGATTATTTTCCTGACATGATTTGAAAATAATTTACTATTCCAAAGGATCTAATCTTAACACTGACCCCTCTCCCTTGCACATCATCCTACTGTCATCCTCAATCTTTACCCACCTTTTTTTCAGACAATGTAATAATTTATGGATGGACCCCTACAACACAGATTAACTTCTGTTTACACCGAATTTACAAGGGGTAACGTAGGGTGACTAACTGGATGAGAGAGAGAATCTGTCGCACAATTGTTGGCACGGAGACAATAGTCAACTTTTGGCATGGAGGCCTGCCGCATAGCTACGGTGCCGTTTTGTTTCTATCTTTGATAATGCACTGAATGTGCAGGTGAATTGGAATCACATTGCTGTAAACCAAGAGTTTCCAATATAACTTGTACTACATTTTTTAAGTTCTCCATTAAATATGTGTGAGTTTAAATCCTTATTTTTATTTAATTTGTTGGAACTTTTCCTTCCGCTTCTAGGGTTTAAACTACACTACGTTTCGAGAGGTATTGAAACTCCTCTCGTTTTCAAGTGACCCTACGAGAGGAGTTTCAATACCTTTCGAAACGTTGTAACACTAGAAGCGAAAGGTTAATTCCAACAAATTAAATAATAATTACAAATCCTTCGCTATTATGAATTTTAAAAATACAATTTAAATCCTTCATTCTATCAGAATGAAGAGGAACATCTTCTTATGGTGAGATCATGCCGTGTTACTGAAAGTATAAGCATTAGGGGACTACCACTGAGATTGACATAATGGAAGGTCAAAGGTCAATGTCTAGTCAATCTTTACTCTCACCAAAAGTAGTTTTATAGTTGATAACTTTGTCTTGTGATAGTAGGCCCTAACGATAATAAATAGAAGAAGAAAGTAAATAATTGCCCTGTACAACCAAAATAAATTTAAATCCTCTTGCTATTTCCTGTAGATACAGGATGTCCAAGAGCGATGTATCCTTTTTTGAACTGTCGCTTAAGTACTAAAAGAGATTTTTCAACATTTTATATAAAATAAAAGATAATAATATCAAGATTTTGTAGTACAACATTGAAGACAGTGATCCATGTCTAAGTCCAGAAACATCAAGCAAAGGAAAAAAAAAATTGTTATTCATTAATTAGAGGTAAACATATGCTAATGTCTGCCTTTTAAGGATGATGATACTTTCGGTTTGAAAGTCATTTTAGGGCTGGTCTTGTAAATAAAAGTACTGTCATATATGTTTAACTTATTTCTTTAGGGAAAGTTTACTTTCTTTCATTTGATATTTCTCACTGTGAAAAAATATACCTCCAATAATACTTCAGCAACAACAGTTAATTGAGATATGTCAAGCCAATACAAGAGGCTTTTTAAAATATTTTTAAGCAAAATAATAGTCTACATTTAGAAAATTAACGGAATTAATTTTTTCCGTTCAATCACTATATACAAAGAGAGATATGTGTTGGTATATTTCATGCTCCAGCAAAATGTATATGTCGTAGACACTTGATCTTGGTATTGAATGAAAGCTTTGAATCTCATGATGTGAACTATGTGGTTTGGTTTTGATATCTTGAAGTGCTTAGGCCCATGATCGTCCTAAAGGGATCTATGTTAAGGATTTTGGGAGTGCTTTGAATAGTTGCTATGCTTTAGTTACCATTAGAAATAGCTACTACAGTTACTAACAGAATGCAACCCTAGAAACAACAAGAAGAAAATAATCTCCAAGTAAAGCCGAGGTTATCTGCTAGTTAACACCAAATACTGGCTCGAATCTAATAAGCACAAAAAAAGTGATCTGTAAAAAAGTAAGTTACTGTTGCACAAATTTTAGTACCGGTAATAATTTAAGACTTACAACATCATCATTGGGAGCACACTCGCAGAAGACGTTGCTCAGAACAGGTGATTGGGTCTCTCCGAGAACTCGTACGAATTCCACTCCGACCCCATGCTGAAAAAATGTATGATTGTTGTATAAAAAAAGTTTTAGGAACATGACTAGGCTATTCCAAACTTCCTACAGTAGCCAATTCAAATTTAAAATTGTCTGGACTTGAAGAAAAAAAAGGAGAGGATCATCTAAATAAAACTGAAAATGTTTTACAGCTTATATATACAACATTTTCTATACATTTTTCTATACCGAAGACCCAGTGTTCATGAATTGTGCCTATGAATGACAATACAGACAGCTAAAATCACTGGTCTGATACAGTAAACAAAGATTATTATTATTATTATTATTATTATTATATTATTCTTTGGGCGCTGGTCTGGTCCACATCAGCAATAACACTACAAAAATCCCTTCCTACACTACACCATAAAAAACAGTTTATATCATAAATATAAATAGCATCAGAGATTTAGTTATTTATTTTTGTTGCTTATCAGACTTGGTTATTTTTTTTAACCAAGTACAATAAAACTCATGGTAGTGTGTGTGGTAGTGTTTTTTTTTGTAAAACTTGTACAATATTTAAAGCTTACAAATTTATCCTATTCAAACTTACAATAACCTATATTTTTATTTTTAATCGTTAGAACGTATTAATTTATAATTAAAATGGGATAAAAACATGTACTGAAAACAAATCATATATCTAAAAAAAAACTCATTGATTTTTTGCAAAATGTCCTTTTAAGGCCTTGCTATATTCCCCAACGACCTTGACCCAGTGATAACAGCCAGCCATGAGACGGCTGAACACTTCGGCTAAGTATACTGATGACCAAGCAGAAACCGGTCCTATGACCTTCAACAGCCTTCCTTTTCATTTCCATTAGTCAACTTCCAACTAGTCATGCACATTTTAGAATCGCACCTCCCCAAGTAAAGTTCCACAGATTCCACAGAAAATAATCCTACCAGTGGACCTACTCATTTTCTAAAAAATATTATTCTTGGCAGTTTTAGGTCAAATGAGTTTTTAATGAACTATTTTCAGTATTAAACAAACTATGTTCATTCAAAACTTTACTTTATTTCATTACTTTGATGAGGAATAAGGGTTTTTGCTGGGATCTTTTCACCTCAAAGCTGAGATGTGAGGGGGACTAGAGGAGTATGCAAGTCTGGAAGTTACCTATTTGATATTTAATACAATCGACATAGATAATTCTATTAACTAAATTAGTGCTTTCCTTTTATAAATAACATATAATACATAATTTTCTCCAAAATAAATTGTGATAGAAGGTAAACATTGTGATGGAAACTTGGAAGCTATTTTAAGATGGCTGCTCATTCCAAAGAAAAGTATTTGGATAATCTAAGGTGATCTATAAGAAAAGAACAGAATACAAATGGGGTAAGGCCTGGAAATGAAGAGAGAAAACATTTTTTCTGTGATGTTGTTATAGAAGTTTAATTCCTGACCTCTATCAAGAAATTTGGGCTAAAAATATGAGTTTTTGGCACACTAAATGATCCCTTGGGAAATTAGTTTAAAGTTTCTTTAACAAAGTCTAAAGGGCAGACATCCAAATAATATATCAGCTAAAATAAAGCAAAAGGTAGATCCTAATGGTAAGACAAAAAGTTTTTGTCTTACCATTTTGGGTGGGCACGGGGAAGGGGTTTGCTATGAAATTCAATGATTTTTTAAGAAAAATGAATTGTATAATGAATAACTTTGATTAGTAAGTTAAAAGTGTGCACTTACAGCACTATTGCGCATAATTGATAAAAACGATGAATTTTTTTTTATCCACAGTTGACGGTGTATTAAAATAATTATTGTACCTAATGAAAATATTATAATATTATATCATACATAAATATACATTAACAAGTAAAAGAAGTAACTTATAAGGTTGTTAAAGCATTTATCTGAGATATCAGTTTTTTATGACAAGGAACAACTGATAGAAAAGGTAGAAATTTGATTTGAATGATCAAGAAGAGTATATAAAGGCTTGAGTAGGGTAGTTGTTGACCTGCAAGTAACACAGGTCAGATTATATTCAAGAAATTTAAATATAAAAAATAAGAACATTTTTAAGTCCAGACAGAATAGTCAGAACTTTTACATGATTAAAAAATCTCAAGGAAATGAAATTACTTAAATGTAGTTAATAATCAGTTATAAGTGACGATGTTCCTACAGAATAGAAATGATCTCTAATTTTACAGTTACACCGTTAGCAAACAGTTAATTACATTTCAGAGAGTTCTACCGGGGGCTGGATGATGAAATTAGCTTCAAGTTTATGACCTGGATATTTAATTTAATTTTCCTTATTTAGACCAACTGAACTCGTAATTTGTAGGGGGATCAGTTTTCTAATTAAAATTCATCCTTCAAAATGTTTATAAAATATTGATGACTCTTCCTCATATAATCTACGTAACTAGACAATAAATAACAGTTTAATTTAAGAAAATAATGCATTACACCATGAGACACAAAATGCTTTCCAATAGAAAACTTATTCTTCAATCAGCTATTAGAGTTACTCATTAAAAAACTATTACTAAAGGCAAACACAAAAGTATTAAAAAACGTAATAAAAAAATCCCTTTCAGAAAATTTAATGAAAAATTTTGGTATTTATCGAACAATTGGATAGTTTATGTCCCTTGAGGGAGAAATAAAGGCCACGGACTACATTTAGCAAACACAATATCAAACAATTGATGGAGGATAATTATTTAAAAATGCTACATTAATTTTTTTTAGCTGAACCCAATTCTGACAATTACTATTGTATGAAAGCAATAGTAAGATGTAAATCTTGAAAATAAAATTTTAGAACAATCTGATCTTCTTGGTTTTAGAACTTGAAGTCATGAATGTCACTATTACATGTTTCAAAATTTCATTGGGATCAGACTTTTTAAGAAGTTATCATGTCTATGAACAGGTAAATATAAAATGAAAACAATTTTTGGGGTCTCGGGTCCTCAAAACAAAAAAATAAATGGTCCTGGGCTTAAGTCTCACCACCCCTACTTAGCTATGGTAGCTAAGTACTTCCTAGCCTACGGTAGCTAGGTACTTCCCTCAGAAGAAAATTGGTAAAAAGCTGTCCTTCTTACACCAAATAATATTATTAGTTTGCCATTAGGATATTTTGTAAGTCTTTAGACTGGTCAAAAGATGATAACATGTTCTCCAAAAACATAATTCAAAGCTTGTTTTGGCAATAACTTAAAACTACAAAAAAAAAATGGAAATAGGGCAGTTGCATTATCAGCCTGCAATGTGTTTGCACTAGCTTAGGAGGGCTTCTGATGACCTTATTTGATCAAATTCAACTTGGTCTATTGTATGTAAACCCAAACCTCTATTAGAAGAGGTCGAGTGAACATGAACAATACGACCTCATGGATAACTTGGCCAACCTACAGGATATTGTTCCTATCCTCGGATCAGAGACAGTCTACTTAGGTTCAAGGTTGCCTTGTAATCTTTTTTGGAATCAGCCCCGGTAAAATTTGGAAAATAAGAACTATAATTGCATTTTTGTGCCATAAGCTATAGAGGCATAAAAACATGTCTCCATGTTTTTATGCCTCTATAGCTAAATATAAATCTAGGTTAATTAAGCTCAATACCTGGGCAAATTTTTTAAGCTTTTTATAGGGATCTTAGTAAAATGCCCTATTCACAGCACATGATTTTCATGACGAAACAGGATGACGTAGAAACAATGCCTGATGTGGTAGTTGAAGATTACACGAACTTCCTCCAGGCGTAACAATTGATGGACAAATATCGTGGAATCATCACATTGACACTCTCTCCAACAAGCTAAATACCAGTCTCTATGTCCTGAAGAGAATAAAACTCTCATGTGATGAGAAGCCACCACAAAGACCGCATACCATGCTCTATTTGAGTCTAACTTGACTTATGGCCTTGGAACCTGGGGAGGAACCACAGCTAGAAACCTAAAACGGATCCTTCTTCTTCAGAAAAGAGCTATCCAAATTATCAAAGGTTTAGATTCAAGGGAAAACGGCAGGCAATCTTTTACATAACTTAACAACAGTCGTTGCTCTATACATCAAGGAGGTGATTCTCTATGTGGATGAAAACCCTCTTCTAAAGTGGTCAGACATCCATTGCCATAAAACCAGGCATGCATCCCAGCGCATCACCACAGCGCACTGCATGAGAAACCACCTTCTTACAGGGGAAGACAGTGCTGCAATGTACTTCCAGAGGATGTCAGACACAAACAGGAAAAAACTGCAGACCGCCCTCACCAACTGGCAGACAAGAAACCATTTTTACTCCTCTTGGATGAGTTCCTAAAATGGAAGGAAAACCTCCATGAACACTAACGTACCAAAACGCCATTAAAAATTTTTTAAGTTTTGTTAATAAAGTGATTTTGATTTGACAATGACACAAAATTACTTTTTTGAGTAGGTAATTATAAGAACGATCGAGCCACTAACAGTGTCCCAGTCTAGACACTTTTAGTTTTATTTAGAAAGATATTAAAAAATCAAATAAATTTATTTTAGCCTGCACATTTACTAAGGATTAAGTTATAAAATATACATTTGGGGACACCCCACTGCTTCCCATAAGAATATGTTATACTATTTTATGAGAATATGTGTTACAAAATCATTTTAGGCCTAACCTATTTTTTAAAATTAATTTTTGTGAAAAAAATATTTAATTTCAGAAACAGAAACAGGTATCAGTACTTTGATTTAGTACAGAGAAGTTTTCATAACATTAGCTCTCATTTATAAAATGGTTGCGGTAACAAAAGAAAATTAAAAACTGTCTATTAACTGTCCTCAGTTAGTTAGATCACTATGGTACTAAATTAAGAATTCATGAATTTGTTTTAAATTCTCAACATCTTACTATTTATAAAGTTTTAATTTAGTTTTCCCGTTATTGTTTTTAAATTCTTAAACACTTATCTCTGTTGATTCACGATGGTTGGGGAGAAAGGAAGAGAAAAGATAACGAGTTGTGGTTTACTATTACATAAACAGGAAACTAAGGCTCTTGCTGATGGTTCATTAAATTGTGAAAAACCTGTTTAAGCACAGCTGTTCAAAAAGTAACAATTTTTGTTACAGTACCCAACCATTGTGGTTGTGCTGGACATTGAATTTTTGATAATTTGACCGTTTATACTTTATCACAAAGTCAAGTATGTAGGTGATTCAAAATCTAAAAATGTCTTATTCTTTTAATTACTTGCATTTGATATGTAAGTAACCTTTAGCTTCAGGGCCGAGGTCAAAACTCAAGGCCTTTAATTGCACAAAATATTTCAAACAAGGTAACGGTCATGTGATAACATTAAAATTTGTGTGATTTCACGAGTAATGTTACTGCATTACATGTGAATACGTGATGTACTGCCATTATGGTACCTATTGAAAAAGCATATTGCTTGATAGAACAAAAAGCAAGACCAACTTGGCAAATAACATAAGCCAAAAATCCTAAACCTGACACTTTTATTTTAATTCATTAAACATAAATGTTTCAGTAACCCTAGATTGTTCACATTTCTTCATAAGGTCATGCTGAACAGTTTTGTATTTTGCCCAGCAGCCTGTTGTAATTTTTCTCTTGGAGGGAAATATTTTCTGGTTATGTCAAGTCCTTTCTGAATATATTCCCAGATTGATAAAAACATTGAGAGGTAGGCCTAACGTCATTTTCCTTAGCTATTTATTCGTAAATAAGCAGGGCAAGCTTCATATGTATTCAAGGTCTTAGCTACCCGTATGTATTTTGTAAATAAGCAAGGAAAGCTTCATGTTATCTGTTACAATACAATGTAATTCAACTACTAATTTTTCATTCCAATAATATTTCCTGAAATTATGGGTAATACAAGGAATGGCAGGTTAAGGTTCCAATCCTTTCAGCTCAGCCCCTAAACCTGACACTTGCACGACGACCAGTACAGAGGACAGTAACACCTTTAAACAAAAGAGAACACAAGAATTTTTTTCTACTGTCACCTACTGTCACCTACCAGAGGTTGTCGTGCAAACCAGGCCTTGAAGTGGATCACCTGTATTTTTGTTGACCCTAAACTTGACACTCACTATTTTTATTTTGATAAATTATATTCCTAATAGCGAATTTCGAATTCAAAAACATGTATTTCATCACAAGTTAAAGCCTTGAATGCAGTATCAACTTATCCAACTGCACGTAGCTAAGGATTTAATATTCATATATTTTTTTACCTAACAAACCTAATGAACGGACAAAAAGAATATAAAGTAATGCTTCTACGACACTTCAATGTACTACAGGCCTCCTGAATGTTGACTCTTGCCACCTATTCAAACAAGTTATGTTGAACAGCAAACGAGCACAAGGTCTTCAGTGTTTATTAGATTGTGTTCAATATATGTTTAAAATACATTTTGTTGCTTTTATTTGCCAATTTAGCCTGTTATTACTAACTGTTTTTAGGTTTCTTTAATTGATTTTTAGCGAATTTTCCCTGCAGGGAACAAGCTTTGTATCGTCTACAGGTCTCGTAGGGCCTAGTACGTAGGCCCTTAGACCTTAGTCTGAGACCATAATAACTTTTTGTTTTGAGGTTCCCAGATTGGTGTTGTGGTTATAGTGCTGGTTATAGTGGTTATACACTGGCTGGTTGGTGTAGTGGTTATAGTGCCCGCCTATAAACTTGTAGGTAGCCGGATCGATCCCGAGAAAAGTTAGTAGCTTTTTGGAAGGGTTGTTTCTGGAGCCAGCTGCCATTGGTTGTTGGGCTATTAATTAACAATCCTGTCTAAGGAACATGCCAACCTTAGTCAGTAACAAGGCTACAAGATCGCGCCACTATCATCACGATCATCACACTCATCCTTCACTCATATTCAGGGTAACGTCCTCAATGAGGTACCTGTCTTATTAGAGTGATTAAGTGATTAAGATGCCAAAAAAACCCATTTTATAATTTTCATAATAGTATATGATAAGACAAATACGGTATATGGATATTATATAGGCTATATGTAGATGTGTGTGCCTTTAAGCACGTTAAAAATAACGTAAAAATGGTCCCATCTAAATGAAATTTAGCTCAGATATGTCTAATTTATATGTAAAGTAGTAATTATTCAGATGAGTTCAAAAACCAGGCTGATCAGAATATGTAAGGAGAGGGGATAAGGGAGGATAAACCCCTCCAAAAATGGGTTTTTGGGTAAACTTGTTAGTGTGATTGGTTAATTTATTTGCAATAACTTAACTTAAGGCCTATTTTGAAAATTATAATAAGTTATTACCAATATCATCCTGATAAAAAAAGAAACTTTATTAAGGCAATGAAAATAACCTGATACTATCCTCCAAAACATTTAGGCTAGGCCTATTCAAAACAAGTTTAAGGTTGATTAAATTTTGATTGTTCTTGTATGAAAATAACTATTTAAAAAATCAGTAGTAACTCCAGAATAAGTATAACTAAACTATAACTGAAATACTGGGACCATCTATAAATTAGGTAATGCCCCTTGGGGGTGAGGTAAGGGGGTTTGGCAGTATTATGACTGGGACTGTGACGTGTCCTGTAATCCAGCTACTTGGAGGTCACGAATTGTGGATAGTTATGAGCGATAGCTTGTGGACGCGGTGTTCCTTAGGGGGGATTAACGTCCGCACTATTGATTACTACATTCATAGGACCATCCTCATAATTAGACCAGTTCGTAAAACTGTTAACCGAGGAAATTTTGGGTCAGCTTCCCGTTAAAATGTAGGTGATCCCTTTGTTGCCATTGGCTGTTGTTTCTTTTCAATCCTGTCTAAGGAACATGACGGCCTTCGTGAGTAACAAGAAGATCGCACCACAATCATCCTTCACTTATCTGTCATTCATGCTTGGCTTAAAATACCTGAGTAGGTCGCCATTTCAAGTAGGTAATGTATCTAATGTATGAACTGTTACGGGGGAGGGTGGGGGGTTTAGGCGCAGCGTTATGTAACTGCTGATTCTAAATGCTAAATGCACTAAGAATGCTAAAGCATTTATATAAATAATTAAATGCTCTCAATCCAACTTTTGTTGAATTTGTTTTAAACTTGTTATGTTTTAAAGAAATATATTGCCTGTTGATTATTAATTATTTATCATCTATACTTGTTGCTATTTATTGTTGTTATTTAGTTATATTTATTTTGATGTTTAATGTTACAAAGCTCTCTTGTTGAATTAGGTATCTAGTATGTAGTAGAAACCTTCAAAATTAGTAAAAAGTGTCTGAGTGATGTAAATAGACTGGCCGACAACTTATTCTAAAATATAATATTATGTTCATAATTTATTTCCGCACGAGCTCTGTGAGCTCTTGGAATGTAAATATGTTTATTCATATTCTCAAAAATAAAGTGTTTGTCTATTGTCTAAAATTGTCTATTGTTAAACCTCAAGAATGTAGGTACCTTATGTCTTATTTTATATATAAAATTAGGCCTACAGTTTGTTTTCTCTAATTACAATTCAAGGTTGTACTTTTTTTTAACATTGGTATTAGGCTATGTTTACTTAGGCTTAGGCTATAAGTGTGACACAGCCTAATTAACAAAAAACCCCAGGACGGAGTCATCCACGGTGCCAATCGCAACATTATCACGACGGGAGAAGTTGAGAAGTTGATATATTTTCAAATAATATTTACCAGTACAAAAGATATATTGTCAAAGGTCAAAGGGGTTTAAATTGATAGCTTGAACTTCTAATCAGCCTGCTGAAAAAGGGGGGGGAAGTATCTGTATTTATTTTATTTATTGTTTTTTTATATTTATTTTCTCTCACTACTCTGGAGCCTAGTTATTGTTAAGTCTTAGCAGAGTTTATTGTTGTTGATTATTGTTAATATTTATAATTATTTATTGTTACTGTTACTGTTTTATACTATTTTTTTTTTGTTACTTGCATTAATAGTGATAATTATGTTCGTGGAACTGGACTGGACTGAAATATTGTGGATTTTATGATAACTGCATGTCTTCTTCTGCAACATGCACAATGTAATTGGGTGTATAACCAGTATTGTTGCATGTAAAATAAATAAATAAATTATCTGCCCACATGTCCACTCAATCGGAGGACGAGAAGATAAGGCCTAGGTATATTTATTCTTTCGATTTCTTCCTTTTTACTGTGTGCAATATGACATGATGTAATAGGCCTAGACATTAAGGTTTGATCAAATATTTATAAGCCTATTTGTTAAATCAATAAATAATATTTTCATTATAATTTAAATTTGTCTTTAGATAAAAGGGAGTAAAGTTTCCTGATTAGGTGTAGGGCCTAACCCTTCTGCAGAAAAAGTATAGCCCCTAGGCCTAATTCCAGCAGAACTGACATTGAATTGAAAAAACGCGATGACTGACTGACGGTGTTTTAGCCCAGGTTTTTTTTTATAAAAATTGTTATAGGGGCCTGTTGAAAAATTTTGTGTTTAGTTTTACAAGAACTCTACTAAAGTCTTTCACATTATTTTTTGACCACTTTATGAAAAATATATAGGCCTATACAAAATATTTATGCAACATAAAAAATATATTTTGAATTTCAGTCTGTAGGGCTAAGTTAGTAGCCTACAAAAATTATTGTTATTGCATTAAAAACTTACATATATTGTACAATAAGGTTTATATTGACGAGAACTCCACAAAAGTATTGTTTCAAATTAGTGATATTTGTTTATTCTATATAAGAAATATGCACATGAAAAATATTTATATGTAGGCCTACCTAACATTAAGCCTTATATGACTTAGGGTCAAAAACACCAGACCTCTAAAGAAATGTACACTGAACTAGCAGTAGAGGCCTGTTTTAACGATGCCAACTGAAGAGCCAATCGGCATAAGACGTATTAGCCAATCGGCAATGCTAAAAACGTATTTGCAGCGTGTGTACGTACTCTTATTACCAAATATTTATTAATGAATATTTACAAATTAACTATAAACTAATTGATCTAATAATTATTTAAAGTCATTTTTGGCATTGTGTCGTCACGGCTGAAATGTGCACTTGCTTCAAATAGATTTTTGCTATTGGGCTGTCTTGTGCTGGTTGGCTCTTCAGCTGGCATCGTGAAAACGGGCCTTAAGGGTTAAAGATTGACGGGAAGTGAGTCATGATGTTGCATGAGGACGTACATGAGGTATAGAGACCGCCCTGCCGACATCAAAAAAAAATTTTTTTATAAAAAAACTACCGGTACTAACCCGGTCTTTTAGAAAGGTATGTCAGGCCTCATGGGTTATCAGGAGGAAGACTAACTAGGCCTAGGCCTACGTTTCCAAATAATATGGACCTACCCTCAAAACCAGTTAAAATCGGTCTATCACACTAACAAAGGAAGCTAGAGGACGTTTCTTTCACACTGCACACCATTGGATCTTGATGAACAAAATACTGGCACAATAATCTAGATTTGTTTATATATCTCCCGAATTATACTATTACATATTGCCAGCCAGTAATTTATTAACAGCCGAGGCATATAGGGTATTTTATTTAAAAAGAAAACTTTCAGTTGGGTTACTCAAGACAAGCACTTACCTCATCAACAGACTTCTTCGTATATTCGTTAAGTGACTCGATCCACACACTCAATAACTCATTCACTATCACTAGGTCTGAATAAAGCCAGAAAAACATCTCATTAACCCACTTGACACTTTCACTTTCCGGTCCAGTTGCAGTTGGTGGAGGGTGGATGAAATTCGATGACTTCGGTTTAGCAGGGCCGATGGGCCCCACTGGCCTTCCTGACCTGGACCCTAATCTTTTACGACCACCAGGCGGAGTTGGAGGTACATATCTGCCACCTCCACCACCACCACCGCCACTACCTGAAGATTTAATAACAAGATCTTTAGGGGGTTGCTTCAAAGCCGAGTCCACTACATTGTTGTCACTTTTGGTTACGGTGACTGGGGGTTCAACGATAACACTTTGGCTTTTCAAGTCTTTATTTGCGACGAAATTCCCATAAACAAATTTACCTATACCCAAAACAACTAATCCAAACATCATCCACCCAAACATATACATAGCTACCGTATCCATTGTGGTTTCACCCTCTCCCTCAAATGTACAGATCATATCGTCAATCTTGTCTGCCAAGTCAGCCATATTCCTCCATCCTTCCACCACCAAGCTCCAAATTCGCTCGGCAATGGGATGAACCATTTCTATATTTAAACCACTAGCGGTTCAAAGAACAAAAATAGCACCGGACCCCAAACTGATATCGTGTTTCTCGAAACGAGTGCCAAGAACCTGCGAACCGACTGACATCCAGCAGCCATGTTTGTTTTGATTCTGCTTGACAGTTCAACACCATCTGTTAGAGAAAGAAAAAAACTAAATGATCGCCGTCTAGATATCTTCAGTACAGTCGGAAACCGTACTATATGATAGCCCCAAATGCTGCTTCGCCACTATACTATATGCTGCTTATAGCATATAGGCAGCACGATGGTCTAAAACACATAATACAACGCGTGTTTGGCGGAGCTTGTACTTCCGTCTCGCTGGAAGCTGGAAGACACCTCGACTGGCGCTCATCAGCAAAGACAAAGGTGATCCGGATTTCCCGTCGGAAAACAGACCTATCATCTGTGTGCTGGTCACAGCGGATAAACTATTTGGGAGGTTGCTGAAACCCAGGTCATACCCATGGGCGGATTTCTGGGGTTGCCAAGGGGTGCCCGGCATCCCCTAATTTTTGCTGGATTGTTTGGTAGATAAGAAGGAATCAATTTTCAACATAATTTTGAATAAGCTATTACAAAAATTACATTAGATGCATTAGGATACATTACTTAGAATGGCAACCTATCTAGGTAGGTATTTTAAGCCAAGTATGAATTTTAAGCCTAGGTAGGTATTTCAAGTAGATGAGTGAAGGATAATTGTGGCGCGATTTTGAATAGTCTTGTTACTGACTTCGGGCGACATGTTGGCAGTTAAAGTAAACATATATTTATTCGAGTATTCCTGCAAACAGATTATTTGAATAGGAGTTTGATGCTTGGATCTGGGCATACAATACTTCATAAAGTGAGGTGACCTGGCACCCCCAAAAGTCAAGACCTAAAGCCGCCCATGGTTTTACGTCGAAGCCGCCGGGGACTTGCCTCCTCGACAATATCGGAAGGGTCACTCAACCTTGAATGCTGTGACTCCATATCCAGCAGCTTGAATGTTGAAGTTCTGGGCGCCATATCCAGCAGGCACACAACCAGCCATCAATCCAAGCTATCGTGCTGCGGTGCTGCTGACCACCCTGGACTTCAGAAATTTAACGCTGCTCGCTTGGTGGACATGCTCAAGGCGTTTTAACGATCTTCAGTGTAAGCTTCTTTTGGCCGTGGCGCAGGACTGTGGTGAAACGCTAACGTGACCCGTTTGGGCGCAGATAGAGCTGAAGTTGTCCGAAAAGGGCTGTGGCCTGTTTTTCCCCGCGGCTCAGTTGGTGGTTTAGTGGGTATACCTCGACCAACATCTATTAGGGGGTCCCCCACTTTACGGTTCGCGCATAAAGTTCCTTCTACAAAAAAAACTTTTGGCAAAACAACATTATGTAATAAAGCAATTTAAATTCATTCAACTTTTAATGTATTGGAGAACAGTTCACTAGATATCTAAGAAACAAATGTTATCAAAATTTGTAAACTTTTGATGGGAAAATACAACGATTTCTCTCTTGATTAACATCCAAAATGCTATGCTTAGTCTATGATTAGTGTTTATTCCCCGTTCACAGTTTATTGTGTTTATAATTTGTAAACTTAGTTATTTTTTACCACAGGTTTTGCGGCTTTTATATGAAAGGAAATTAATGTAATCAATTAAATATAATAAAATTATTTTGATTAAAGTATGGATGTTTTTGCGTATTACGTAAAGACTACAGAACCCATCAAGCGGATACTTTGCAAGAATATAGCCAAGATACCAAAGATGGAGACGGGTCAACTTTTGTTTTAAAACTCGCTTTAGGGCGAGTTCACTGGCTTCCAACGTTGCCATTTTATTTTTATGCAAATGCATTGTGTACATAAAATATAATGATATGTTAACTTTAATAAATTATTTTCGGTAAATAGTCAAAGGCATGACGACGTCTGCCAGGTTTATGTTGTTATTTTTTATAAATGACATCATTATCCGAACCATTCTGCAGCCGACCGTTCCGGCTTGTACTAAGCGTGGTGTAGCTCTTTGTGCGGCACCCGCGTTCGGTAGATATATACACATGTATAATAATACACTGCGAGTTGATACATTTTCATGTCAGCAAATCTGATGCATACTCATTTTCCATGTTATTATTATAGTGATTGTACATTGCACAGTTAATAATAGTTAAATATCAATGCATTTGACAATATTATTTGGATGAATGAATGTCCAAATAATTGAGATCAGAAAATTTCGTGCGTTATTGTAGCTAACCAAATCCCTAAAAAAAGTTTTTCATGGCGCCATAAGCTCTACTCACTGTATCCCCTCTTTCTGGGCACCCCTGACCTTTCTCGTCGGGATCTCTGTAAATCATAGAGCACTGGATCTTTTCCTGTTTCCAAGACAAACATTTTACTTGCCCCATCCACAACTTTGGTGCTAATAATTTAATGGTCAAATAAAAATGTAGTTGGACAAGTTCATAAACAAGAAATCCTCCCGTAGAAAATTAGAAGCCCCGTTATTTGTGATCGCTGTAATGTAATAGCTAGGCTCCTCTTCATGTTAAACAAGATAACAAAAATCCAATCCAGACAACAAAAGTCATTTCCCGCGCGTGGTTTGCTTGAGCAAATGGTTTCGCCTTCAGTGAAGTGCCTGCTTCCCCTTTAGAGAAGAAGATATTAACTAGTACCGTAGGTTTCATGGTAAGACCTAAGCTTGAGATCATAATAACTTTTAGTTTTGACGCCCCAAGAAGCCGGAAACCACCTCGATCGGATCATTGGAAGGGGAGGCGTTAAGGGGGGACAACCCCACAAAATGTTTTTTTTATTTGGAATGTTTGAAGGTAAAAAATTAAAACAATCTTGTTTTGGATTACACCGATGAATTCAGCTCAAAAAACAAATAATTCTTCAATCATTGCTGTATGTCCATTGATTACCGGAATACGTTTAATGCTGAGAGTGGCCAACACATCAGTCCGTTGTTTAATGTTATATGGGAAATAAGTTAAATTCGATATCTCGCTTATTTCTCAACATATATGAATAAAACTTGGTATGTAGCTTCATCGAGTTTATATCTACTGGATTATTGCAAAACATTTCTCGATTTCACATTTTCATGGCAGCAAATCTGATGCATAGGCCTACTCATTTTCCATGTTATTATTATATATAGAGAAAGATTGTATATGTTGATTTTATAATTTAAGATGATTTTACTTGTGTGATCGAGGCTCCATCTAAATGATTTATTTAGACAGTTTAAATTAGCTGAATATGCAGGTCTTCTGCAACGGGTGTATCAAAGTAATAGATTAATTTTACATTCAATCAGTCATTCATCTCTTCTCGGATATATATTTTTCTACGTAATAATCAACAATTCGATATTGACTCTCCTGAGCTGCATATTTAATCTTCTCTTATATTGTTTTGGAACACCCTTCGGCAATCAAAATTATGTTTTTCGGTCACTTTTCAGTTCAGCACGGCTAAGATGTATTTAATTATCACTTGACTGAATCCAACCCTTAGGAAAAGGGAGGCCAAATTCTTTTGGACTAGTTATTCTGGGCATTTGTAATCTGTTGCATAGCGCAATCCTTCCTCATTCGTGCAAACCGTAACAAAACTTGCGCACAAAATAACTAAACATCAGAGGGTTGATACAAAAATTTTCTCACCATAAAATTCTCAATCTTTAGCGAATGTAGCCTTCTATAGACAAAGCTGTAACGCGATCCGTCTTTATCCCAACAGATTATACAATACACATAAAACCTTTTTGCAAACCATCAAAAATTTAAAGCAAATTAATGAATCTGATATAATTAGGCTAAATGATCTTTTTACTCCGGAAAATACAATCTTAAAATTACGTACTGGGTCGAATAACTATCAAACGACCCTTCGAAATCGCCTGTTAGACCGAATAAGAAGCAATTACAGTTTTTCTCCAACCACAATCTATTTGACAGATCAATTTCCTGAAATCAGGAATCTCAGTTTCGTCCAATGTTCTGTATCCAATTTTGTATCATCCACCATTTAACTTCAGATCAATTAAATTAACGCTTTTATAGCGTAGGGTATTAGGAGCTCTGTAGTTGTGACATAATTAAAGCCAGAGTAGAATATATATTTATCAAACCTAGCTATACTAGAAAAAAGATATTACAGTAACATTTTTAGTTAGGGTTGATTTAACTGTAGTCAAATAACTAATTTACAAATGACCGTGTCAAATCAATGTTTCGCAATCACATAAAAATCTTTATTAAAATCCTTTACAGTTAGACGCTAAAATCAATAATAATGTAGAATTTGTAATTAATTATTTAAAAAATTACACTAAAATTAAAAATAATAAAATTATCACAAAAATATGTTATAAATGTTTTCCGAAAATAACAATTTGATTTGCAGTTTCTTTTGAAAACTTATAATGAACAAACTGAATAATTGAACCCTAATATAAGTTATTTAAATCAGTTCATAACCGTAGGAGGAATCTCGATCACAAAAACCCTAGCGTAGTAAGTAAGTATACATGCTAAAAGATTTTAAGCTGAATCCAATTGTGATGATTAAATCTACAAAAATTAACAAAAAATTGTAAAATCTTACAAAAATAAAATAATTTTGTTGAAACCCGTTTTTTCCGTTTGTGATGATTAAATCAAATGAGCAGGTATATCAAAGTATTTTTGGTTGATTGTTTATAAAATTTTTAATTTTAATTTATGCGATAGTATGTTTAATTTTTATCAAGAGCGAAGCCACGGGTGTCTCTTACTTCCCAATGCAATTTTAATTGTAAGTAAAACACTATTACACGAATTTTAGTTCGAAATGCTCTGGCATAGTTTTTGGTAAATAATAAGAAACTATATCGCTTCATTAGGTACTGCACATAGCTTTTCAATTCGCTAATAATAACAACATTTGATCTGTATTACACTTAACGAACTATAGTTGAAATAGTCTATTTATAATAGTTAAATGCATTGGTGAACTAATGCAAAACAGTATTTATTTTTTATCTTTCACTTAATAATGTGTTAATTTTGTTGATCCTATATTCTTTATTTAAAATGTTTGAAGGATAACTTAACTTCAGTCAAACCTTTCTTGAATGTCTAGCAGCAGTCAAGTTCCAATTTTGTCTATAAGAAATTAAGGGTTTAATGCTGTGATGTACTGACAGAAAAATAAGGAATCCGGACTTAGAAGGTTATGGAGTACTGAAGCCTCTTAGACAGTTCATGAACAACAATAACAGGCTATCTCATGTCGCATTAGTTTATCTGAGTGGGTAATGAGTTTAGTTTCCAACAAGTTGTTGACATCGCTGACACCGTGGCTTGCGGACTGAGAGAGTTTGTCTTCAGACTTGTAACTGTTTCCTGCGAGAGATTAAAGAGACATTATGTGTGTATGAGTGGAAAATAATGTAAAATGGAGTGGTTTGACTAAATACCTATTTGTCTTTCCGTCGGAAATTTTATGTTTTGTATATTTTGAGCATTTCGGGATGTAATATTTCATTTTCAGGTCATACAAAGTCCTTGACAAGAACCTATATAAGTTTCGTCAAATATTTAAAAAAATATAAAAATTATTAAATGGACGGTGAATATTTTTGTGACGTCCTTGTAAATAGTGGAAGATTTTTAGGTTATGTATAAGTAATTCATCAATATCCATTAATTACATAATAGGATATTAAAAAAATCAAATGGCGAAATACATTCAGGCTACGGCAACTTTTGAATCACTCTGTAGTACATAATATGAAATATTGTGAATGGTGGTAACGTTATTTATTTTGGCTTGAAAGAGATCCATACACACAGGCTAGAGGCAACAGCGAAATGCTTTTAGGACTGCACGTTGCATGATATACAGCCAAGTCTCTAAGAAAGAGATTCAAACTTGAAAAACTTCATCGAGTACAGGATGACTTACAGGAAAACCTACCTCCTTCGATAGAAATGTTTTATTGAATTTCAAATCAATAAACGTTCCAGCATTAAATCAACAATTTTTGTGTTATTCCAATGTGTTATTTAACATTTTTCCGGTATGATTTGAATCATAATTTTAGACACTGGCAAACTATTTGTTTACTCAGCCCATATATATATTATGAAGTCCATTTTAACTCTAGACAGTATGAAGTTTTGAGGATGGTGTTATTATTACTTTCTCGTTGGCTACTTATCACCATGAAAAAATGTTTTAAAGAAAGACATATATTTTGGTTCTACATCGGGGACCATCGTCAGTCTCAATGTTATAAGATTACAAAAACATTGGCATTTTAATGATTTACAAGTGATTAGAAAAGCGTATGTTAAAGGCACAAATTGTGTGTTCATAAAAAAGAAGTTATTGTAATATGCATACTTGTTACGAAATAAGATAAGAAGGCCAGATTCCTTGCGAAGTCTATTAATTAATGGCCCAATAAAAATATTCCTCAAAAGCTCAGTAGTAAAATCTATCTCTGGGCTATATTATTGTGACTAAAAATCAATCGACAAAAAATCAAACATGATCAAGGGTTTTTTGTAAAATAAATGATACATTTTGACACAAAAACTGTTTTCTAATTTTTACTTACAACTTCACATAACTTTGAATCACGATAGAAAAATCGGGTCTTCCTTATCTGAGAGCGAGAGACACCCAGATACGTTAGGGGTAATCGAACGGCTCCGAAAGGAGCGATCTGTAATGGTCCGATATTTCAAGTTTATGCCCTGGAAACAGATGCCGAATCTATGTGACATGTCGTAACATCGCAGGCTGCAAATCCCATCTTTCACCACAAGACTTTCATTACACGCTAAAAAATATATTGAAGAATTGCATCGTGAATTACAGAATCGTTGACAGAGAACTATTTGCTCAAAAAATAAACTTTTATCTTTTAATTATTTTATTAACTTGTTTGTAGTACAGGAATGTTTTGTAAAGACTTAGAAATTATATCCACTAAAGTAAATTTAAATAAATAAGTAAGGTTTGTACATTCAAGGCAAATAAAAAAAATTAACAAACTACACTTTAAAAGTTTCTTATATACACCTATACGAGAACTTTTCGGTTTAGGTTGCTTGATTGTTACATTCATGAAATGTAATCTTAGTTCATCATAAGCCAAGCCCAAGAACGTTTAATAATAAAAAAACATTGAAAACAGCATTCATTAAAATTTTACACTCATAGCCCTGTGTGCATTCTTCCTTCTAATATTTTCATGATTGATAAAGGGACACCGCGTAAAATAGGTCAATTTAAATAGGCTAATACATATTATATTAGGTCTAATTGGTAATGAGATTAATTTGTAAAAAACAAAATCAGGGACATTTTTAAAATTTAACTAAAATACAGAATCAATAATTTTTGTATTTTCTTTGGCTGAAATATATTTTAGCTCCCTAACCTTTCTTTATACTTAATATTCACTCGTATAATAATACCCCTGAAGTATTATGTCTGTGATATTATACTTTTTACTCAAATCTTACTCAAAATGAACTCTAAACCCACATATACATATATTGTTATACAGAAAATCTCCCAACTTAAAAATCAACAGTCAAATTAAAATAATTTTTTAAATTTATTAGTAATACTGATTGACAGTGTTAATAAGCAGTTACGTGATAGTTAAGCAGTTGCTATATAAAGATACGAATTTCACTATTACAATTGTATTAATATAGCTTAATAATTTTAATTTTGTTATTGAAATTTAAAAAATACTAATTTTTTGCTATCGAGTAATTATATGATTAAATTTAAGACAAAGTCCTTCAAATTCTGTAATTCGTTTAATATTCCTACTCTTTATACCCCATAAATTATTTATCAACTTGAAGTTATGGTAAAAGTATTTATGGTATGTTATGGTAAAAAAAGACTCTGATGTATTTATGGAGCGTCAGCATAACCATAACCATGACACCAGGAACAAGCATTTAATCAATCTATCAAATCGAAGGTTTAAATACTACTTGTCGCCATAATAGTTAGTCCCGAACGCATTTAACAGATTACCTTCCCCTATAAAAGACTTTTTCTCACGAACAAAATTTAAAAAATATAAATTAATTGTTATTCGAAAAGACATACTACTCATTAGATAGATATTTTCCAGATTAAGTATAAAAGTGAATTTTATTTCTTATGTTTAGCTTTAAATATGTGTATGTTGATAAATTGGACAATACAGCGTGGAGAGTCGGCCGCCACCGTAGAGAATGCAGCAATGCAGTTCGCTGCTTCTTATGCAGTGAGCTGCAGCCGCAGCCACAGTGCCATCTCATAGCTGTTTCCGGGGCATGCCGCATTTTTAGGCTTTTATTTTTCAAAATACAAAAAAACCTAAAACCAACGCCAGTCCAAGCCGGCTAAAAGAAGGAGGAAGTAGCTCTTCTGACAGACCGCGGGTTCCCTGCACAGGCCACCCCCTGAAGAAATGTGGAAAGTGGTCCGGGGGAGATTCGCCCGGAACTAGGAGGTGGTTTAGTGGGTAGGGCTTCGGCAAGTCCCACACTCTAAATGAATTCAACCTACCATACAAAAAAGAAAACGAAATTGTATAGTATGAAGAATGTGGTGTCAATGTCTGAATGTAATACAGGTAAATGCATTAAAGAATACATCAGTATCAATCTACTGCCGCATTTCGTCACATTCAGTCCTGAAAGCTTTACTTTAATACACACCGTTGGCGGAAGCAGACATCGAAAGGCTTTTAACCTTGTTATTATTCATTCTCTCTAGTTGAAATGAACTGTAATAGAGTTTATAATAAACTAAACGCTTGGTTAAAATATCAAATGAACACTTAGTTTCTGCTGAAAAACCATTTTATTTTTTAATCAGGCTAACCAGAAACCTTTAGGAAAACCATAAATGAAATACTTAAAAATCTACTTAATGAAAATTAATATCAAACAATCATATATCATGAATCAATATTATAAACAAAAATCCAGTATGCTGTAACCATTATTTTAGCTATTATCTATTACATACTAATGAAACAGACCCAAGCAAGTTGTTAATTTTCAAAACAATTTTAAGAAACGACTTTCATCAACAAAAATCAGCTAAACAAAGAATTTGACACAGGACGGTTACGAGTCCCAAACCTGAAACCACCCTTAAACTGCCTTTTTTCCCCAGGTTCCCTGGACATATCTAGATTTTTAAATTTCGTCATCCTTTCCATCTTTCCTTTTTACGTTTTCCCCCCTATACATAGTTTATAGAGAAAGTATTGTTTTCGTCAAAATTTTCTTATTGGAGTTGTTAGTGGATATATTCGTTTTAGTGCTCCTAGAATCCAAAAAAGTGGTTTTCGGCGTGGTGTCTGTCTGTCTGTGTGTGTGTGGATGTATGTGTGTGTGTGGATGTAAACAAAGCTAGAGACGACACCAGTGGTCCGATTTTCATGAAATTTGGCATGTAGTTATAAAGCCATGGTATCTCCAGGCGTGTATTTAATTTTTTGGAATTTTTTATTTTAAGGGTATCTACCCCATTAAAACCCTTTAAAAAATTACAAAAATTAAAATTTTTCAAAAACGGCTCTAACGATTTTGATAAAAGGTTCATGGTTTTTAGTGCTTAAAATGACAAACAAAATGATACCACACGCATGTCTGTAAAAATTCAGGTTCAGAAGTTATGGGGGTTTAAGTGTTAAAAGATTCATATTTTTCTGATTTCACAAAATCTGTTACCTCTAAAGAAAAAATACTTTCAACCATTAAATTCGACTTGAAAAACTAAATAATGTAATATTCTGAATCATTAGTTCACATCAAATGGTTGCGGAGATAATTGATATTTTAGTTCGGCGGTAAACGCAGTACTGTACGTTGTTCAATGTTATTCTTATGGCAAATATTTAAAAACCGATATCTCCGTTATTTACTAACAGATTTTGATAGAATTTGGTATATATTTGTGTGTTAATTAATTGTTAATTTGTTTTATTTCACTATATATTTTTTCTGGTTTTAAATGACTTGAAGGAAGAAAGTATGTGTCAGTTTCCTGATACGTTTATTCCTACTTGGGGGCATTCCTTAGTTGCTTTGTATCATCCTCATGTGATCAGCGACTCCGACAACATCTCTATAGTCTGATTCGAATAACATGGTTCAGGCCGTTCGTAGACCTGAAGTGCAATTTTGTCTGGGCGGACTGGGCCAAGTTAATTGATTCGGACTGTAGGCTACACCGTCAGAGTTTTACCGTGTCGCACGAGTTATCGAGTAAATTACGAAGTTATCGACAAGGCAGAAGCAAAACTACGAGCATATAAAGTTGGAAGTTTCAAACATTTATTCATCATTAACTGTAAGGCAGAAATCAAACCTATTCATGTACACTATGAAAATAGCTTAGGATCCTATGATTGTTATAATCTTATTGTTAATTCATTCCATTTGAGTTGTTCTTTTTATTATTTTTTCGCGATGATAATTGGGAGCACGAAATAACGCGGACGGGAAAAAACGTTAAACTCATAAATTTGTCCGATAAACCTCAGCTGGAATGATTAAATGAAGTTTGTTCGTTGAATCGTCAAACATTTGTAATTTTCAGGGACTTTTAAGTCTAATTTAAGTTTTCGTTAACATACGATCACATAGTTGATTAACTACCCAAACAAACAATAAATGCTAAATTTGCTTGAAGCGCACTCACTCACCCGCCTTATTTGGTGCTCCCGATAGAGCCAAGATTGCTGTAAGGGAGGATTGAGTTTCCCTAATTAAGAGGTAAAATTGAAAGTAAACAATGTGTTTGGTAGGGACCTAAAAGAGCTCCGATTGGATAGGAAAATATGTGCTAATGCGGGCTAGGAATAACCTACATCAAATTAAATGTATATATTCAATGAAAAAAGAATAAAAATTAAAAACTAATTTCTTTTGTAAAAATATCTAAGATATTACTAGTTAGCGTTAGGAAATAGTACATTTCGTTACTAGTCCGGAAAGTGGCTGTTATCGGTACAAGGTAGTGTCTCAATCACGACCACTACCTCACCGAGACACTACCTCGAGACCGGTAAAGCACTTTCGGGCGAGTCCCGAACGGTACTTTTAATCATACCACCTTTTATTTAATATTTCAAAGCCTATTAGTATGTTAAAAATTTTTTTAGATTATATTAGTGTTATCAATGGTTACATTTCTGTTGTTTACTAACAAAACGTACTTTTTCATCACTCTGTATACGAAAATTGCCCGTTACCGTACAGATGAGATCTACGAAAACTCTCAATTTCCTTACGTCAAAACAAGTAATGATCAACCGCTTTTTCGTTACCCAAACATTTCATTCCCGTACCCAAACAAACCATTTCCGTACCAAAAAAAATTTTGCCGTACCCAAACAAACGAATTTCTTAATTTGACAGTTCAACCAGCTGATTTTATAAACTAAAATAGACAGCTCAGCCGAATTGTGTTTACTTATAGAAAAATGACTAAATTATGAAATGTTGGCTCATATTTTATAAGTTTGGTCACTCATTTGCATCGTGATGAAAAGTATTGTTCACAACTCGTCACAAAAGTACCATTTCGGGACAAGATAGTAATTTACTTGCGAGGCGCAAGCCGATTTACTAGTCACGAAATGGGCTGCTTTCGTGACTAGTAGTGAAATATACTATTTACCCATCTGATAATTCATTTGCTCTTTTTAATATAGATTTAGGTATAATTGAATCAACCATGTTTATATTTTTATGTTTGCGAACACTCATTATCATTACTTTTTTTTTTAGTACTTTTTCCAGTTTTTACATTACAGTTTACACAACCCACCTGGTAACAGTTAGTTTCTATCACAGCTGTGAGTATTTAAAACAGTAGTTTAACGCGATGGTATGATGAAATAGTTATTTGTGCATCTAGGGACTAAAGTGCAACTTTTTCTCCCTGAGGGAAACTGTTGTCGCCCGATGGCACAGCCGAGGGCGACAATTTCCCGAGGGAGAAAAAGTACTTTAGTCCCGTGATGGACACAAAATTTTTCCTTCACCTACACCATTAACAATAACTAGGTATAACAATGTAACTTTACCTTCAGATGATCCTTTGCTTCAACAAACTGCATTACAATCACATAGCCTATATAAATAAATAATGTAAGGTATTTAGGCTTTAATTTTAACTATTTCATTCACACTCTTCTTTAAAAATACTCTAGGCCTAACTTATTTATTCACAAATATGCAGGAATATAGCCTAAATTACAGCAAACTCAAAATGGATACGCTGTCTGTAGACAACGGAAACGGACGCTCGGATGCTGTGACACTCTTCAACATAGAGAAACAAATTAAAATAAACAGTGTTGCCATATTTTCTCACTGTCCACCGCGGCGTTGCCAGATTTCTTCCCATGTATTTCTTATGAGATTACTTTTAGTCCCATGGGACTAAAAGTAAGTAAGTAAATACCATGGAGTATAAACTATTACTTTAGTATTCTATTCCAGGGACTAAAAGACGACTACAGATAGTAGGTGGAGGAAAACAGTTTTTCCGAATACTTCAAGGATGAAACATATAGGTTTTTGGAGATTTCAAGTTGTAAATTTTGCATTGTATATATACTTTTGATATATGGTCTTAACTTTCAAGCAAGAAAGATTGAATGTCATGAAGCGTCATTGTGCGCGAGGCTTGTTACCACGTAAATGTTCCTTCATAACTATACGTAGAAATTCAGTCTACCATATGAGAGTTACAGTTTTTTCTTCAGTTGAGATGCAAATAATATTAGGTACTATTGTTGTCGGGAGCAGGATATCACACCAGCGACACCGGCTCACAGGGGAATATTCCTCCCACAAAAGTGTATTGGAAAAACGTAAATCACAAGAGTGGATTCCCTATCTATGGGTGTCTTTACTGCTTTCACACTAGCGAATAGGTCTTATCTCAGGTAATTTAATTTCGCAGATAAAAACTCTAGAATTTTTTTTTAATGAACCAACTTGATATTATAAAAAGAAATAAGTGAACCGGTATCGTATCCTGCTTCTTTGCGTATACATTTTAAACATTATACATTCTTGAAATGGCGAGCTACCCAGGTAGGTATTTTAAGCCAAGTATGAATGAAATATGAGTGAAGGATGATTATTAAATAACAGCTATTGACTACTTGAAATATCAGTGAACTGTCGAACTAAACAAAGAACTAAACAGATAATAATTGTACTAATACTATAATTATGAAAGTTTGGATGATTATTAGTTTTTTTTAAGTTCCATCACTCCTCAAATACTGTACCAATTTACCAGCTATTTATTTATTTTTTGTTTTTTTTTGGTATGTGGAGTACGATTCAGGCAATTTTTATTTCGTAAAATCTATTAAAAATATCTTTTATTTCCTTTTGAGCTTCAAGATAATGATTACTACTTTACTATATAACACGAGAAATCCCGAAATCTCCGGAAATTCCAGAGAGTCACTACCTAGCGGACAATGAACCAATTTATAGAACAAGATAAAAACAACAACAAACCAAATTACTCGCCCAATAGAAAACGAGATCTTGAAAGAAAAGCTGCAGCCAATGATATACTTGGAGGATCTTACGAACTGTACTCGCCGGTTCTCGTTTGTTTACATGAGGCACTTGCCTGCCGCTAGTGTAAACGATAAGTGTAATTTTCCTCCCTCTCCTGATCCATATTTAATTAACTTTATTAAAATTATGACTTTGATTTTCCTAAGTGTTTCATTTACTGAATTAGTTATGCTCTTTTTTACAGCAAACAAGGTCATCCCTATTTCCGCCTTCAACATAGCCAAGTTTTGGCATATTCATTGTGTTTCTTATTAACGAAATCTAATACTACGAATTACGTGTATCCTCCAGATTTATTTTTTATTAATTTGATAAATCATACTATATGGGTGTTTATCCTCGACTAACTTTAAACAATAACATAAATAAACATTGGTTGTAACGTGTTTAAATAGTCCAAGTTTTACGGTAATTGAGTTATTTGCAAAGTGAAAAAAACAAGAAAAGGTTGACAATATTTAAAAATCGCAAAACATTTGTTCTTGAAGGGAGAAATCTAAAGGATTTTTTTTTGTTTTTCAGCAACATGAAAGTCTGAGACTTAACAGTGAGGCACATGTGTTCTGATGGTGGTCATGTGTCAAAATAATGTCCTCGGCTCCTCTTCTTCAGGGAGCAACTGTCACTTACCGTTTTCAAGTTTTATAACGCCATTCTTTTTCTTGTTTTTGTTCTTTAGAATTTCATCAAAGATAAAAAAAGAAGTCCACTCCTCATTACGTTCTTTTGCTTATTTTAAGGCATTTTAACAAAAATCTTTCCTACACCTCAATCCAAGTTTCTTGAATAGGAAATTAAGTTCAATTAAAGTTAATGATTTTCAAAATAACAGTTAGTATTATTTTAGGAGGTTTATTATTATTTTTAATTGAATGGTTTCGTTAAGTCAACTAACGAAATGCTTTCGTAAGGAACTAAGATGACTAAGAAGTAAGAACTAAAAATCAACTAGAAATAGTTTCGTAAAAAACCATTCTGAAAAGGTGTATCTGGTAGGCCTATTAGTCAGTGCTGAGGTAAAATGATCGAACTCATTGAATGTGAGGTTATGATTGAGGTTAAGAAAAGTGTTTCTTAATCATTACACCTTAAATTTGTTAGTACAATTTGTATAGAAAAATTTATAATTAAATTCGAATGTTTTCGATTCAAAAAAGTATTTGATCGAGCGCTTAAACTCACTGTGGCTTAAAAGTGTTTTTCTTAAACATACTTTTTAGTTCATAATAAAATGTAACGGCAAATAAACGTAAAACATAATATAAATGACAATATATTTATCACTATACTAAATTGAAAGATATATTAAGCCCTAAATTCAAAACTTACACAAACGACTCTCAGGATTTCTAATTCAGAATAAATTTCCTGGACATTCAGCGTTTGCACTGTTTTCACTTATACGCATAAAAAATTTGTTTCGGTATTTTGATTTTTATAAAATAAAGTTTCTCAATCTCCTATCTCCTGTGGACATTAATTAGGTTCGCTATTAAGCAATTAACTTTTACAAACTATTCTGTAATCATCAAATAGAATCACTGATCAGTTTAAAGGCTAATGACGAAAATCCCTTGTATAATATGTTATTGCTTGATATTATTCATTGCTAATTGGATTATCCTGTGAATCATAGATGGCTTAGATGATAATTACCACCATCATTACTTACTATTAAACAGCTTAAGTAAAATTTCCTATTAACCGGTAAAATAAGCCTTTACAAATAATTAATATTGAATAATTCAAAACTATTAGATCAGGATCGTATACCAGAGAAATCTATGAAATCAATTATGCGACTAAGTTTTATTTTTTATTTTCAATAGGCTGTTATGAGAAAAATACCAATGGACAGGGGGCCATAAGTTATGGACACATTTTAAAATTAGATGAACAAGAAGTCCAGCAGCTTATAATGTGTGAATTAGTTGATTGAGGATTAAAATTTGTAACAGTGTAATCACTCATGACCTTTAATTTGATTTAAAAGTAAATTTAATGACAGTTTAAATCCATACGAATTTCAGGTTTTTCGTCTCCAGTTAGACTTTGCTTTATTAATCGCTTTTTATACGAACATTTCAAAGACAGTTTCACGTAAAAAATGGCCAAGACACAAAGGAAAAGAATACAGGCTATTCCTGACACTCCGTTAACACTCAGTTACTGAGTTTAGGTTGAACTTAGACTACTAACTTTACATAAATAACACAAGACTCGTGAAAACAGTTTTTGTTTACTCGTAAAGAGAAAGGGAAATTCCATCCAATAATTCAATTTTGTATATGTTTTGTTATCCACAAAAAATTCCAAGTTTTAATAATTTTGATATATTTTATCTTAAAGAAATTATGAAATTGAAGATAATTGCCTCCTAATGATGAAATAGGTAATATATATGATAAAACAATGCGTGCATCATTTTTAACAATCGGTGATAATATCATAAAACTTGTAGATAAACTCCCATATACCAACGGTTTTATTTTACGCACACGCACAAAGAAATTAAGAGAATAAATTAGATTGAGTTGTAACATATTCGTAAAATATTTTAAAGTGTTTCTTGATACCAACTCAAAGATACTCTGAGGTTAGACATAATATGTTTATTGTGTTGATATACTATATGATCTGAAAAAAAGTATAATCTGTCTGCATGTGTCTAGAGACGCATTCCTTATCTTCCATATATAAATCCAAATGTAGATTTTCGACGTGCTATTTTCTGTTATACACGACAGTGGTTTTATTGAGTTTGTTATTTCTTCTTAAAAAGACAGCAAAATCCTATGAATACAAGTATCTAAATTAAACTCTCTGGTATTTTGCTTGCGTATTTTCTTCTTTTTGGATTTGTAATTTCTGCATTCTGTCGGTAACCATTAGAACTTGGATTGGTAAGTGTTGCAGTCAGTTGGTAACCGCTGAAACTAGTCTCAACTTTTGATACAAGCAAATCAATCCTAGAAAGCTTCCAGAATTACGATATAAATCCCTTTAAAACAGTCTTCTTGCAAAGCCCTAAAATTAAAGAAGCTTATTTAGTCTTCAATACATTCATCAACTTTAAAAACACTTATTCATTCAACATTTATGATCTGGGGAAGATTAAAGTCGATTTTATAAAATCTTATGACAAAATGTATAAAGTAATATAAAAAAACGATATAAGAAATACTGTTTGTAGCCGTGAAGAAGATCTGTTTCAAACAAAATACAGTAATGGTTAAAAGATGACTCAACTTGTTTAATATGCTCTTTAGATTATTTGGCCTAATCAAACGGATAATTTATACTTGAGCACAACCGTGAGCTTTTAGTATCGAATCTCCGTCGAAAAACTAATAATATAATAATAAGAAACTATCCAAGATGAAGTGTTGTTATAACGGGCTGCGTCATAAATCTGAGCACAGTTTCATTTCCGTTGATTCTGAATCCTCGAAATCTTTCAATTTCATCTTTAATGGGCTTTAGCTATTAGCTTTAGTAGTCGTTACATTACATTTCCCGTATGAGTCTTGGAAGTTACTATCCTTTTTAGCCAGATTCAACAAGCCGTTAATTGAAAGTAAATTTTCCTACTTGTGAGTTAAAATAAACTTTTGATTGCTTGAACGTTTGATCGACCGATTGATTGATAGGTTATTGGGGTGTTTTATTTAGCCCTGCGGTTGGCATCTTGGACTTCTGCACAAGAGGTCTCGGGTATGACTTCTGGAATGTACACAACAATTGGGGATTGGACCGCTTTCACTTTAAAGTGTGTGTATATCATCACTCCTAAAAATGCCATCGGCGTTGGCCCCAGCAAAATAATATCAAGTGTATTTTTCATTATGTTATTTTCAGTCGATTACTGATGCTTGTAATGACGCAATGGTGATTCCAGTTAAAGATATAATTTCTGTGACAGTATAAAGTTATTTCATTAGGTTGATATATTTCGATCAATTACGTCTTTTTAATAGTTTTTATTGCTTTAAAAGTTCAAAATATATAATTGAAAAATAGTTTTTCCAATGTTAAATATGATTGCGTGGTTTCACTTCAGTCTGTTGACTGAATCCTCAAAATATGACAGTAGAAATTAAATAATTATCCAAACGTTCAAATTTAGTATCTACAGTCCCAGTTTTATCGATTTAAGAAAATTAAAAAGTTAAAAGATAGAGTTAGCTATAACACATTGTACTAAAGATAGTACCTGTGGCGTACAGGGCGAGTTGAAGATTAATTATTTCCTAAATTAAATTGGAAATGTTAATAACTTTCACTCAAAACCACAAGGAAGAAATGAGCCTGTTACACTGTACATTAATAAAATAAATATTATTCTATGAATAAATAACGGAATTGAATATGGACCAATACAGTCTGGCATATAAAATAGGAAAGCAGGGTAAATCCCTTATCTAGCCAGACCATTGTTATCTGAAAATATCTCATATATATATAGAATCCTACAGTACCACTAGGGTCTTTGATGTGTATTTAATAAATTTATCTCTATTCATTAGGTATAACTGAATATAACTAGGCACATAATATGGAAATTAGTATTTTTCAAGATAATCGATCAATGTTGAGGCAGTTATTGATAACCTTATTTTGTAGCGTGTTCTTAGTAATGGAATAGGACTAAACAGCTACGGAATGCAAACCTCTCACATCGGCTTTTTCAATTAAATAAAAACGGTCGGAAAATATGGCACGTCACTTTTTCTAGGCTCAAAAACAACGAAAAATAAATTAAATCCCTCCCTAGCGTAAAGGATTCAAATGATCATGTGTTTCTTTTCCTGAAACGCTCACTGCAAGAGTGGACCATAATTTTAGAAGCTGTCCACGAAAACCTGATCACGTCCTGAGAAACTTGGGTTCATTCAATTTTACAATTACAATTTTATTCTACCTGGGAAGCATCTACTGTTGGAAAAACAATAATTTTTATTTACAAGCTTTAGTTATTATTTACAAGCTTCACAACATTTCCCTAGCATTTCCACAACATTTTTCAGAAAGGAACGTAAAATTCTTAATAGGGTCGACTTGATAACAAGTTTTGCTTGAGATCAAATTGTTAGGACAGCCTTCGCTCATTTCTGAGCAAATATTCTGAAACCTAAGTTATATCTTTTGATAATGAAACCGTACTTATAACGTTTTCAGAGACCGTGGGATAGAAAACGCTGGAATGACGTCACAGCAGAGGCTGATGACAGCAACATCTGCTCTCTCATTACCATCTATATTGGCCTCTGGAATTTATATTGAGCCTCAGTTTTGTTTAATTGAATTTTAGAACACACTTAATATGCTCGGTTTTTCTGTTATTGTCCTCTAAGTGTGCACAATCTGATGTTCCTTTGTTATATTCTGTAATTTTACATTTAATTTGCTACACCCGAAATCGTTAGTGTTGGGTGGTCTGAAATTTTTATTCTAGATTGTTGCTTTACATTTTATGATCTACTTCCTTGGAGGTCCAGTAGGAGTTAAAATTCTTGAATTTAAGAATGGGTTGATCTGATCATTGCAAAAGGCCTTGTTGTGTAGAATTCAACACAGTCCTGCAAACCAACAATTATTTTTCTGACTCTCTTCGCCCTGAGGAGGGAGTAGAGAGCAGCGTTTCCCTAATAGTATATTTCATTTAAACAGAAAAAATATGAGAATTTGTACATTCTAGACCATTTGTTTAATATAAGGTCGAGAATGTTCAAAACATTTTCACTGGTGCTCTGAACGAAATTTTTTCCAACAAAACATTGAAATAAGCTGTATTCGTTTGTTTTTTTATTAAATCTGAACTTCTATCATCCTATCTGAATTACAAACAACACTTTTACATTGTAAAAATTGTAAAAAAAACAGCTCGTAGTGTAGTGAAAAATACTATTTTATGTCAAAATCTTATAATGCTCGTATGCCTAACTTCAATTTTAAAGGCTTTAAAAAGTTGTTAACATCGATGTCAACATTTATATTCAAAGCTATGTATTCAATATAACTTACATTACAAGTTGTTTCTTGTTCCTGTAGGTTTTTTATTTGTTAATGCATTAAGGGTAATTAAAAGCTTTTGCTGATTCTATTACTGCTTTCGTAAAATACAACTGCTTCGTTTTATTTGTCCTTGACAGGAGATTCACCATGTAGATGTTTTTAATAAAATAGTCTTGTAAATAATGTCACCCGACCATTTGTGACGGCCGACCGGATGAAGAAAGTCAGCACGAGAACAATGTGTTACAGACGGTTAGACGCTATTGTTACAACCTTCCTTCCGGTGTTAAATCCTGGTGTGATTTACAGTTTGTGATATGTTATTCACCGATAGTACTACATCATTTATTTCATGATATATTTAGTACTGTAGACGAGATAAGATAACATTCTGAAATTGATTTGCTTTATTATTTATTTTAGAAAACTAAAATTTGGAGGACCGAGCTGTGCTTGGTAAGTACTCTTTGCTACGCAGTTTTTACTTGAAGTTATTAGCCTATCTCAAGGTGTTTTCCGACTGGAATTGTTTTTATGTACTATATATTATGATGACTTGTTTGTATGATTAATGAATTATTAAGATTATTTGTTTGCATATTTTGTTGTTACGAAAAAATGTATCGTAACCAACTTGGTAACTCGTACGAAGATATTTAAGTATATCGAATTAGTTTCTTTTTGATTAAGTTTCTACAACAATTTTCACGAAAGAGTGGAGCTTGTAACAATAATCAACCTAAATGAAAAAATGTTACTAAAATCAATGGAGCCGTTTCCAAAATATATGTAAGCTACGAAGTTACAAAACTCAATTACATACTAAAATGGACGATCACTTTTTGAGTAACATGTTTCGGGAAATCTTCATCAAATTCAAAATAAACTACAATGAATGATAATACTAAAAGGTAAACAAATAAAGTATTAATTTATTTGTGTTCATATGTTCAGGAATTGCTCATTTAAAGTAATAAATATAACTTCATTTCCATATAAGAAAAATATATTCAGTTGCAATGTTTATTTTTATTATGTTGGTCCATTTTTACACAGTTTAAAAATTTTATTTTGAATGAAGTTTGAGGACTTCCTACTCACCCATTTAGGTACTTAAACACCATCAACAAATTATGTAGTGCCATTTTAAAACACTACCTTATAAGGATTATCGATAATCTACAATGTAAAGTTGTCTAATATTGACTCCTGCCTAAGCGATGACCAGACAAGCAGCTGATTCTGTACCTTTATGTCCATGAAAACAAAACCCCAAACGTCTTGGAGACAATCAAATCTGTTAGTTCGTCTCGATGTCGCCCGCAGAATATTTTTATGTTTCCAGATGGGGAGGGGGGGGTGGCAAGCAGGTATCTTGGGATACGAAATACTCCCATCAGGAAATTAATCCAATGGTCCCTCGCGGAAAAACGCTTTAAAACGTATTTTCGTTATACTGCTTCAAAAACAGATGTTTTTAATGCATGTTTTCCGGACCTAAATACACTCTTTTTATTCCTGGGAATTAAAAGCTGATGTACTCGATACCAGCTGACTCTTTATAGTCCTAGGACTATAAAAGTCAAAAAGTGCCGAGTACGAACAATATTCATTCGATTACAAATAATCGAAACATTCATCGTTATTATCGAAACATTCATTGTTGCCAGTTTAATCAATTTGTGAAACTCGCTCATTTCACCAATCGATTATTACATGCGTTCGATACGTCGATAGTTGTTCATTGTTGTCAGTCTACCCTAACACAAATGAAACAGACAATCAGCTGATTGCTTCAAATAGCAAGAACAAGACGGTGGCATCTTTTGAAGGCATCTTTAAAGGTAAACAAGCTGTAACATTTTGGTTTTCTTAAGTAGTTTACGTATTGTATTGAGCAATATAACGAAAAATATAGTTTATCACATGGACCTAAAGCTGCTTTTCGTTACTCGGTCATTTTTCAACCTCGGCTTACAGCCTCGGTTGTAAAACTTGACCTTGTACGAAAAGCGTCACTTTAGGTCCTTGTAATGAAATATACTATTACATACTTAAAGCTAGAATTTTCTTGCAAAAACGTTTACAATATACTTACTTGTTTACTAAATACAATAAACTTCATGAAGTTTTGAACTAATAAAATCAACGTTTCTCAAAGTCTCAAGAAATTGAGACTTTGAGGGTAGAAATGAAAAGTATCACTTTAAAACAAGTTTTATTTACTTCAGACAATAATAACGATTATGCATTAAGTAGGCTACAATATTGTGGTTCAAATACATGCATATTACGGATGATCAACATATTGTGTAAACACGATTTATTGAACGAAGGTATGCTATAAAGATAAATAAAAAAACTAATAGAAAGGAATAAGGGTATTAATACAGTAAGGTTTTGGCTTTGTCGGGATGCTCTAATTTAATATGTCATAAATATTGAATTCAATTTCAAATCCTCTATTTTTAGCTTTTACATCACCTTTTTATTATTCCTTTGTTTGAAAGATATCCGCTATTTAATATGACAAACCGTTAAATCTAAAATCGTTCGTACTATTATTTTGTATCAAATTAAGTTATTATTTATTGGTACATCAACGAAGATTTTATTGTTAGTTGTAAAGTCAATCACATAAAAAGTAGTATAGATTCTTAAAGATATATTTATTATTAGTTGTTATTTAAGAACAAACAAAAAGAAACGAGACCTCTTTACAACATGCTAAATATTTGTTACTAAATATGTTTAAAATCAAATATATTCCATTTCTTTAAAATATTATTTATGAATCATCATAAACTATAACTTGGGAATTTACTAAGTTTCCCCTTCTGCTTTTCTTTGATCAATATGTCCATGTCTAGAAAAAATAACGTCTTCCTTGGAGCGGAAATTTTCTGGTGACACTTTGAAAAACGAATAATGAATCGCAAATTGGCTTAAAGACAGATCGTTGTCAGGCAGACTGACAAATTAAACTAATTTTAAGTGTTTGAGAAGTCTTCCAGAATAATTTCCCAAGTTGATTTGTTTGCTCTCTAAAACATCAATCTTTACTTCAACATCAACTTAAAATTGATTTATTTTCTTAATTTGACAGTACCACATTGGTTTCAGTTTAAGGAGGGTAATCAGTTTATCAATTAGATCCTTGAATTTTTCTGATTACCTTCAATTAAATATTTAAATTTTGAGAAAATAAATGATTATTTGAAGTAAATAACATTTAATTCGTGTAGGTAGATCTCCCGATTTTTGCTTGGTTTACATTTGTAAATAATAATGATAATAAAAACAACAATAATGTATGCATTGAAGCAAACATTGTAAACTGTATTAAACTATACATTTCAATTACCTAACCGACAGTCATTACTATTACTATAATTAATTTACTTAAGTAGTAATGCATGGGTGAGTTTAACAATAAAGCCGCTGCCTCGGAATACATTGTCCACGAGGGTCAGGATCAGTTGTCCCCCCGGTCGGGATTATCATGTATTGTGCGTTTGTGGAACACCAGGGGAGATATAATCACAGATGAGCCTTTATCCTGTTTACTACGGTTATGATCATTGTATAGCAAATGAATATTTTTGGTTGCCATAGTGGAAAACATAAAGCAAACAGATTTTGATTTTATTATATTTCAGGGGTATTTCGCTAACTCATAAAATAATAGTTATTTATGTGTTGAGTGAGTAAAGTTCAACATTGTCTCACGAGTGACAATTTTGGCGCCCGAGCTTTTTCACACGCCGACAATTTTCACGATAATGCTCCTCTAGTGTAGAGAGCACGAAATACGGCGGGCGGCAAAAACTGTAAACTCATAAAATTTCCTGCTAAACCTCAGCTGAAATGACTAATTGAGGTGACTGGCTAGTTTTAACTATTTGTATCTTAAAACTTAAAATACATATCTAATTATATGGGCGGGGCGGTCCCACTTCTCTGAGTTGGATTTTATTTATAAGCTAACTTTAAGAGAAGGGCATCCTACACGGGCTTGTTGTGCCTAGGGAATGTTTTATTTATTTCACACTTCGACTTATTATTAAATATATAAGCTTGAATGGATCATTTCTTCTTTTAATGTATTTGTTTTTGTATTTTGTATTTTAATTTTGTTGTGTAAACTAAATCAATTTTTAATTGAATTGAATTGAATTTTATATATAATTTTAAATGTTTAACTCTAAATTGTTTGTATTTAGTTATAAATTAAAACTTGACCGGCTACAAAAGCTATGAAAATTGCCGAAACGTAAAACATAATTATGCAACTGATATCTGTAGTAATTAAGGATCAGGACCTTTGGAAACAGAGCCAAGTCGTCAGAGGCAATTACATGCAAGTACGTGACTACCTTCCTTATCTCTTAATTTGGAGTGTATTCGTGTTTTAATTTAGTTGTTACTTTACTTGCTCTGTCCAATTAAGATTAATTTTATCATCACCAGACTTCAATAGAAATTAATTTAAGAATCTTTAACGAAAAAGCATGTTGTTACTTTATCTTTATCGTATTATAGTTTCTTTTGCATGACAAATTATCTTAATTTGTATCCAGTCGAACCAGTTGTTTAAGAGCATTTCCCCCAATTTCAATTAAATCAAACATTTAAAAATTTTAAAAATCAAATTTCGTTTCTATATAAAAGAGAAAGCTCTTGGATTTGTTTGTATAAGGTCCATCGAATGTTTGTTTTCAATCAACCCTTTTCATTCTTCATCGAATATAAACGTGCCACCGGCGATGTGCAGGGAAAATATGATAACTAGTTGCTGAGAACCGATATACTTGCAAGCAGGAAACGTTCCGGTTAAAATTTTTGTAAATACATTTTAATGTACTAAAACAATAGTTGTTTTTAAAAGAACAACATATTAAAAAAATAAAACAGATAGCGTTCTCATAGGTTTGAAGAACATTACTCATTTAATCGTTTACTGCATCACGACAAAAATCCTTATACAAGCACATGAATTGTTGCCTTTTTCGTTTTATGTCACAGGAAAAATATAAAAATGGTAAACAACTTTATTAATTTTTGACACCATAATGCAAAAATATAGAACATATTTACTGTAACATTAGTTTTCATCACAATAAGCAAAGGTATAGGTCAATGTTTGGTGCTTACTCGTCTTTACAAGCGAGACGAAGACGAGAGCCGTGAAATGTACAGCCGTGTAACGAGCAAAGGTTTTCATTATACTGTGGATATAAACTTTTATCGATAAAGTTCTCAAGTTGGTCAGTTTGAGGTAAGCTAGTACAATGTCATTAACAGTGTTCACACTTTTGATGTTTATAATAAAATGTTACCTATCGGAGGAAAAAAACGCTTAAACCATAGACAAATCAACGACCTTAGTCATAGACTACCCATGCTTTTGTGATTGGTAAAAGAGAATCCTTTTTAGGTAAACGACTCACTGATGAAAAGACTTCCAAATGTTAATTTAATTTTAAATTAGATTTAATTTGTTCAAGAAACCACAAAGAACCAAAAAATTCAAATTTACTAATCCTGGAAAGTTTTTGATTTTATGTTCATGTAAATTACTACAAATAAATGTGTTTTTCAAATCATAAATTTGGTTTTTTATTCAAACCATTATTTTAAGTTCCTACGACCGTTTACGTTCAATTAGGACTAGACTAGGCTATTTAACTATATTATATTAGCTATCCTGTAATCTAGCTGATTTCCGCTTTGCTTATTTGTATATTTTTTTAAGGAAATGGCAATATATCAGCGCGCACAAAAGTCTAAATTTTCACGATAAGATAAGCAGTTTATATGTTTAAGGTCATAGATACAAGTAAATAAAGTAATGATTTAGTGGATTTACAAGTATCACATCTATTTTCTTTGTCCTAGTACAAAAAGAGAGATTTTACGGCGTCTTACGGAAAGAAAAATTGCTGTTTTTTGTGCACTATGATGTAATACCTTACTCAGTTTACCCAACGGTAACAATGCACCTCTACCGCAAGATCAATTTATGATCGCTGTATATCATGATTAAACAATGGCCTAGTTGATAAATCATCATGTGTTAGGCAGTAGTAGTGCGGGTCTGCTGCAGGAGCAACTGATGATCGCTGTACGTCATGATTCATCAGTCGCCTACACGGGAAATCTCTCCCTGGGTACTGCCAGTTGACAAATCATTACGTGTTACGCAGTAGCAGTGCAGCTCCGATGTAGTATTTAATAACTGATGATCGCTGTATAATGAGTCATCAGTTGCCTACACGAGAATCTCTCCCTGGGGACATCCAGTTGACAAATTATCATGGTTAGACAGTAGCAGCGCAGCTCCGCCGTAGTATCAAATAACTGATGATCGCTGTATGTCATGATTCATCAGTTGCCTACACGGGAAAATCTCTCCCTGGGTACTGCCAGTTGACAAATCATTTCGTGTTATGCAGTAGCAGTGCAGCTCCGCTGTAGTATCAAATAACTGATGATCGTTGTATAATGATTCATCAGTCGTCTACACGGGGAACTCTCCCTAGGGACTTCCAATTGATAAATAATCACATGTTAGGCAGTAGCAGTGCAGCTCTGTTGTAGTATCAACTGATGATCGCTGTACATCATGATTCATCAGTCGCCTACACGGGGAATCTCTCCCTGGGTACTGCCAGTTGACAAATTATTACATGCTAGACGAACGAGCTGCGGCTTGGGACTACTTCTAACAATGAAACAGTTTGTATTACCGTACTGTGTCCCAAAGATATACTAAAACTGTATCATTTAAAGATAAAACAATGAATTATAGACAAACGTTTGCAATTTGATATTTTCACTTAACCGAAGTAAAACAAGATAGGAAACGCAAGAGGGATTTTAAATAACGAAGAGGGGGTTTTGTCCCATTTACACTGGTAGAAAGGATAGATTAAAAGTTACTATTTTGTTTTTCTTTGTTTATATTCAATTAAGACTTAAAGCCTTGATAATGTTTCCCTTTTACTTTCTCCCCCCTATACATAGTATATGGAGAAAGTATTGTTTTCGTCAAAATTTTCGAATTTGAGTTTTTAGTGGATATATTTATTTTAGTGCTCCCTGAATCCAAAAACGTGGTTTTCGGATTGGTGTCTATCCGTCCGTGTGTGCGTGTGGATGTATGTAAACAAAGCTAGAGACGACACAAGTGGTCCGATTTTCATTAAATTTGGCATGTAGGTATGAAGCCATGGTTTCTCCAGGCGTATAATTCATTTTTTTGAATTTTTAATTTTAAGGGTATTTACCCCATAAAAAACCATAAAAAATTACAAAAATTAAAATTTTTCAAAAACGGCTCTAACGATTTTGATAAAAGGTTCATGGTTTTTAGTGCTTAAAATGACAAACAAAATGATACCACCCGCATGTCTATAAAAATTCAGGTTCAGAAGTTATGGGGGTTTAAGTGTTAAAAGATTCATATATTTCAAATTTCACAAAATCTGTACCATATGAAGAAAATTTACTTGCAACCATTAAATTTTGCTTGAAAAAATAAAGTAACCGGTATTTTGAATTATTAGTCTACGTCAACTGGTTGCGGAGATAATTGATTTGGCGGTAAACACAGTACGTTGTCTAACGTTATTCTTATGGCAACTATTCAAAAGCCGATATCTCCGTAGATTGCTAACAGATTTTGATAAAATTTGGTATGGATTTGTGGAATAGTTGTAAATTTATTTTACTGTAGGTTTTCTTGCTTTGGAGAAAGTATGTGTAAGTTTGCTGATACCATTTATATTGGTTTTTCTTTGCATATGCAATATACCCTAATTAAACTTTAAAACTTGATTTCTTAATTTACTGGTTTGAATTATCTGTAACACAATACATACTATAAAGAAATCGTCTTAATTAATCATTTATAATGTGGAATTTAATTTAAGATTCGTCATAGTTGAGAATGGATACAAACTGAAGTAACCTAAGCATATAATTCACATATACATCCCTCTGATCCTTTGTCAAAAAACTGTCAATAACTTTTGCACATCCTCAGAGTTCAACCAATTAAAAAAAGCAGTTTCACAAACCACTAATTAAAAAAAGTTTTAATATTTCCACGTGTGTTAAATTTGATCCTTAACTTTAAAACTCAGGACGGACAAGAACAGCGAAAGCTTTCTCTACTTGTCGAAATTAGTTTAAATAATTACTCATACGTTCCAATAATCTTTAATATTTGGGAGGACAAGACACGTTTATTTTATTTTTATTACATGCAGGGCTTTGTCGTTATAAGCTGACAGTAGCAGAATAAAGATGGACCACACACATAATTTCTGTACTCCTAATCTCAAGCGATATGAATTTAGGCCAAGAATTACATGACATTAATAATAAGTAATATACGTTGCTTTTATTTAGAGGACTAAATGGATATATCTTTAACAACTCATTAAGTTCACATCTCATTATAGGTTAGACAAATAAAACTATTATCTTTGAAGGAAGTTCTATGAACACGATCCTTTATATTAAACTTATAGGCCAACACTGCTTTGCAGCTTTATAGTTATAATAGTAATATTATTTTATATATAACAGTTTATAATATACCTTAAAATAACGGGATATAAATTTCAATTCTATTGTATGTTCGCTAATAAAACATGTAACATGCAGTTCCTTAGAATTTCTAATTCAATGTTGAAAACTTTGGTGAAATACGCTTTTAAAGCGCATAAGATTTTTCCATAAGTTAGTATTATGTTCATAATTTTATTTCCCGTAAAAATTATCACTGAGCTATTTCCAACGACACCTACATAAAATAAATTCGGTTCAGAATTCAGGAGGAGGCTTGATCATACAAAAAATATATTAAGTAAATATTTATAGACTTAATTGAATAACACAAATTTTAAATGCAATTGTCACTCATACGTTTACGTTAACATTAATAACAAACAATGTACAAGACTTGGTGGAGGGATGTTTAGGTAATACTTGTCGAATACTCATACTTGTAAAAATTTACAGAGAAATCCCAAACATGAATGCGTACTTTCATCTTTATACAAGACTGAATAACATAGTTACATCCCAAGACGAATCAAGAGGTAACAAGAGCAATCACGACTTCCACATGTGAGAAACGCAAGAATGTCAGAAGTTGGCTTTGATGTCTGCAGCACTTGTAATGCGAACATTGAATAATACATGAGTAAGAGTTGAAATTGAGTTTGCTTCTTCGCAGTGATTTGGAACATCAAAAACGTCAACTAAGAACGGAAATAATGAAATGTTGTCATCACGCTAAAACAATTAAGCTTTGAATCAATAATATAAAATTAAAAAAAATATTAGTTAGTTTTAACATTGTAAGCTATTTACATATTGAAACATGTTTTAGACTGTACACTGTGTTGTGTAATAATCGTCATGAGTTTCAATATACCTTTTGTTCAGAGCGTGCAAACTGATCAATGTGAGACTCTTAGACTGTTAGAACTGATTATGCTTACATTTATATATTTATTTATTTATTTCTTGCCGAATATGTGTACAATTTATTTTGTATATATTGTAATAGTTCTTTATTTAATTTATTTTTTTCCGATTTGTTAATGTGTTTTAATGATATGTCCTTAATGAAACGTTTGTTATTGACATTGTGTCATTTGTACTTAGCAGTTTGTTATAGCATCTGACTTTGCCCACCCTTTCCTGGAAATAATAACTTTGCTCGAATGATGTAAGATTTACCCTTAGATGTAGGGTGAGATCTTTCATGCATGCTTTAATGTTACCAGATAATTAGGCTAGTGAATGTCAGGCAAGAAGTCCAAGATCCGAATATTAGTTTGGCTCCTAAAACAACCTGAACAAGGAAATTAACTCAATAAGCTACTTATTCTGAAATACATTTTATTAAAACATGATGCGATAATAACATGTTCTTGGAGGGGAGTGATTTTAATTAATATTTGATTCAATTTACTTTAACAGGTATAAACTTAAGTAGTTTTAGCGAATTTCCCCTATAGGGAAGAAGCTATTACCGTAAATCTCATGGTAAGCATTAAGCTCCAGACCATGATAAATTTTCGTTTTGCGGCCCCCAGAAGAAAAAAACACCATTCGTTCGAATTTATATATATTTATCCATACATATTGAAAGTGGTAAACGCAGTACGTTGTCCCAATGTTAACCTTACGGGAAATAAGAAAATTCTATATCTCGGTATTTTTCAACATATCTTGATAAAACTTGGTAAATAGCTTCTTATAGTTCAGATCTACTAAATATTGAATTAAAACCACCCAGTTTTAATATACCTGTAGCAGGAAACCTGCATACTCATTCCCCATGTTATTCTTATGGAGCTTACCAAACCTGGTCAAATCTCGCTATGTTGGATTGAAATATGTTGTTTTACATTTGAAATTCGCTGAGTATGCAGGTCTGATGCAACGGGATATTTACTTTATCTTATCCAAACCATTGGAATATACTTATATTACCAATAATGTGAAAAGTGATAAACTTACGAAGTTTTTTTTATTTGATAATGACAAAATATCTTAGTTTCATTATGTTTATGACAACTTATCATCAGCCAAGAGCACTCAGTACGTGGTCAGTATATTGGATATCTGATACATGGTCAGTGAAACAGTTCCACAACAACAGTAGTAATGTCAAGACCCCGGAGAAAACGGCCAAAACGTGCTCGCCCTCTTACAGTTAGCATTTGTATTACGGTTTGTATAGTCTTGAATAAATTATTACGGGATATTTCAAAACATTGACACATTGCATTCAAGTAAAATATGCCAGTTGATGGGTTAAGAGAAAAATGGGATACAATTCCATCCTCCCAATAATAACCTTTTCTGAACATTTTTTCTAGTGTTAAATTTTATAATTAAATATTATTTTTAAACTTACTTTTATTTTTTGTTTCTCTCTATTTTTTTGGTATACAACGTAGATCTGATTAGGTCATATGATTTTAAATTAACGAAACTTCAGTAATGTGAATGTATTTCCCTTCAAGAATAAATACAACTAAATAACGTCAAAAGACTTTGTTGACAATACATATTTACAATCACCAATATCTATAGCAAAATTAATTCGAACATCTTTTCTTAACCTAGCAAATAATTTTTTATACGACCAGAAAATCGATCTTTTGCATTTAGATTGGAACATATTTGTTGCCAAACAGTCTGACGAGCGTTTTACTCGTATTATTACTATTTGAAGTTTTTTATGTTGCAAATTAAATTTAATATAGTTTGACTTTTAATCTTTTCACGCAAAAATTCTGTTAAATTGATAAGATAACGTTGGTATATTGAGTCTATATGACTGGACGGTAAAAATTTTGTTTTTAAGTTACCCTAAGATGGTTAAGTATTTAAATAAAATAAGATCAGACTAAAAATAATATTGTGTTATTTTTTGGGGTTACGATATTTTCTGGAAATTATAAAAACTTTATATAAAATAAATCGCAGTTTGGCATTGCAAAAGACAACAAACGACCTCTATAAATTCGTAGTGGTGAACAGGGATAGAGGAAACCCAACCCTTGATATTTTGTGTCTTGGGACGAGTAAAATTGCAGTTTATTCGCAAAACACAAAGAGGGCCAAACTTTTTTAGAAGTTTAGAACTAATCTATATTTCCTATATTACAAATTATCGTATCTAAATGTCATTTTACATAGACAAGGTATTTTCAGGAGAATTTCCTATTTTAAGAGCACCTGAACCTGTTACCTTTAAATCCTCTCGAACCACCATCCATGGGATGTCCGGAATTCCAATATCCAGATGGATGTCCATCTGGTCCAAGAGGGACCAGATATTTGCAGTTTTCTGCTATTTGTTCTATTTTATCAAAATAAACAGTTCGGGGTTGTGTTTTCAAATCCACCATTTTATTTATGCCATACACCATGAATTAAAAAAAATTACGAAAGCTTCAATAGATTTCCGCAGTTAAGACCGGTAACTACTGTTGAATAAAGAAAGGACGATAAACCTTAATAAAATACTATCTTCGATTGAATTTGAAATTATCACCAAATTTATTGATGTCCAAATGTGTGCCTCTTAAAAACCTTAAGTAGCTTGTGCAAACATTTTGACATAATAAAAGGTATATTTTCTTCTCACAGGCAAAAAAGATATTGAATAAGGAATTTTGTCGATTTATAGATTATGCATAAATCTCATTTTGAAATTTATAAAAGTCAAATAAGTATGATTTGAAAGGAAAGAATTAAATCAATAATCTATTGATAAATTAAATTGCATCAATATCTTATGAGTGTTTTAAAACACCTAAAATATTGGACATGGTGGGCTAAAATCATTTGAAGAAATTCATTCAAATCTGTAGCGAGTTTTCCACAGATTAAAATATTGAAGACTTTTCAAGCCAGTTAATCGGGGTATGATTAATTTAAATTAGAACTTTTTTTACTTTGTTATGAACCTCCTTTAGCTATACTTTGGTCTAGATATCAGATAGAAGATGTATTGGTTTACCATGGTCGAAGTACATGAAATACAGTTGTTGGAGTTACGTAATAGTGTTATGATTGCAGATGCAATCAGTTACTTAGGACTTCTGTTACTCCAAGATTGAATACAACTAAAAAAAGTAAAAAAAAACTTAACAATAAATGTTTACAATCAGCAATATTGGTAAAAAACCAATTAAAAAACTAACTTCATCATATCCTCCAAGATATGAAGATAAAATATACAACGGACGACCTCTATAGGCCTAAATTCTTATTGGTGAACATGGATAAAGGACCTAGCACAAAATTATACAACCTGAAAATAACCTATACAACCTTATTGGCTTATAAGCCTTTTATTTATGTTGGTTTTTTGGTCTGTATTTTATTATTCGATGCTCATGTATGACGTAGTGTGAGTATTTTACGGTAGTATTTTTCGTTTGTTTGTTGTCATTGTTTGTCGATTTGTGACGTGTGGCCATTACATACGCTAATAGGTTGTATGGGAATTATACCATCTTCACATTCATTTTTATTTTTGTAAGAATAAAAACTAGTAATTAGACACTTTTGAGCTTTTCCTTCACTTATCTTGCTCAAAATTATTTTCAAACGGCAAAAGCCATTTAGATACGGTACGGCAGTTTGGAAGGAAATAGTTAGCTAATAATGTAAGAAAATAAGCGATTTAACAATGTATTCTGTCCCTTATTGTAGAATGTTTCCCTTGTAGCCTTCTCTATAGTAGTTTTTTGTGTAAAAAATATCTGAATATTAACAAAATTTGTAATGTATCTTAGTTTTCTTTGATCTTTTTGTGTAGTATAGTATATCATTGTTATTTTTTACTATATATTCTATATACTATAAACCCTATCCTTGAAGCAATACAATAATAAGTATTCACTTATGAGACCGACTTCTAACTTATAAAGAATAAAAACAAGTTCAAGCACTGAACCTAAACCAATATTATAAAAATATTCTTTAGTGCAGGCTACATACGTTTTATTGTTTTAAATTAACCAACTAAAACAAATAAAACAGTGTCCATACTGTACCGCTGAACGGTTGAATTCGCAAATCAATGGCTCTGTCTTGAGTGACTTCTAAACTACAGTATAATACAGAATACAAGTTCAAAATCCAAAGATATATTTTTTAAGTGGCATTTTCCACGGAATAAATCCCCAAGTTTCTTCACACTATCCCACCACCTCTTGTCTAAAGGAAACAGATACATACAAACAGATATCTAAGTACAAACCCTGGAGACTAACCAAGATAATATACTGTAGGTTGTTCAAGCAATGTAATACACGAATGTGCATCTAATATTGGCATACAAGCAATGTCTAATGTGATTGATATGGGACTATGTCCCAGTGAGCTTCATAATATGTATACAGGCTGTAACTACAGTCGACTCTCGCTAACTCGAAAGTCCAAGAGACTATGATTTATCTTCGTGTTACATATAGTTCGTCGTAGACATAGTTCGAGGTATAGAGGTAAACTAAATGAAAATTCGTGATACAAAGGTAAAGAAAAATGTAGTTTATACCCTACATCTTCGACAAATACAAGCTTTTAACTTAGGTATTTAACTATTATATACCAATGAAAAATACAATATTTATAATACGAGTATAACCTGTAAAACTAAAAAAAACATAAGATAATATTAATTCTGATTAAAAAGTCAGTAATCTTCCTCTGCTTAAACATGTAAAAACAATTACTACAGTATCGATCATAAATTTTATTAAACAATAATATAAAGAAACTTAACGGCATCCCCTGCAGGTACAAAATAAACTTATAACTTTCAATATTACTGTGTTAATAAATAATACTTACAGTACGGTATACAAAATAAAAAACGTGTGAAATAAAATAGAGGAAACAGTTCAGAACGCTTCGTATTACAGAGGTCCATTCTGAAAACTTCGTAGTATGGAGGTAAACTTCGAGTTATGGAGGTAAAACGTGAATCGAATTCGTCTTATCTACCGAACTTTGTGTTATAGAGGTTATTTTTGTGTCCCTTCGAGTTATAGAGGTTAAATATACCCGGAAAATTAGTTCGTGTTATGAAAATTAGTTCGTGTTATTTATAGTAATTTCTTCGTGTTAGACAGATTTTTCCAAGGGGATTAAAAATAATTCGTGATATCGAGGATTTCGTGATATCAAAGTTCGTGTTAGCGAGAGTCGACTGTAAAACGTTGAGTATTTGCAGCTCACATTTAGTTTTAAATATACATGTTTTATCCTATATGTGGCAGTAAAAATATACGTAGATCATAAAATAACTTTATCAAGTTTCCTCCTACGTAATGTCGACTCGCTATTGATTGGATGTTTTATAGTTTTTCAATGTGAATTTTAGTTGTTGATATTAAAATGCCATTCATTCTGATTCCTATTGAATACTTCATTCAGAATTCAATCTTCATTGTTACCGTACAATATTTATTGTTTATTAAATTTGCGATACTGAAGCTTTTTAATTTATTTTTTACGCTTTGATCTTAACATACTCAAGACTGAAATGTTAAAATTGATTATAGGCTTATACTTTACTAGTTGCTGCACCAATTATGTGCTCAGGTTAGTCAACCTTAACCATATTCAACGATCTCTTCATTTTTAACTGAAATGATAAATCTGTGATCAACTGTTCTTGTTTTCCCTATATAATTTCTTGCATTCACTTTTTTTGCCTTTTTCTTTAGATTTATGCTTGTTGATATACTTATATTTCTGACGCTATCATTGAAGCACATGAGACCAAGGGACGGGATTGAGCCCTAAGGAATAGGAAAGTGAGCAGAAACCTTACAATGCATGTATATCAATTTCCCAGTATTTCACGGTAATAGGATTAACGGTTTAGTTTTGCATAAGGAAAAAAAAGAGGTGATCAATTCGATTTTATAAACTATGGATGGATACAGAATACTTGTTATATTATTACTACATTAAAACAACTACATGAAATCCTATCATAAAATCTAAAGTATATCATATCTAAGGATACGAGGATGTGACATTCTCGTATTTTTATATGTATATTGCATTTCCCAGAAACACCTCTAATGATTTTAATGACATTTTCCACACCTAGATATAGTTTGATATTAGATTTAGTTTTTTAAATAGTTCACCTATATTATAATATGCTGTGGACAGACAATTTATTATACTGGTTATAATTGATGTATTAATGACCTTATGGGCTGATAGATTTTTGGTCTGTATTTTTTTAAAGGATTATTATTATGTTAAAAATAATAAGAATAACACAAACTAAACATACTATGTAAACAGTTTATCATAAACAAGTGACTTATTGTGAATACATAAAATGAAAACATTTCAATATCCTACACCTATAGTATATTCAATCGTAAATTCATAGAATATTCAATCCTAAAATAAATAGTTTTTAGTTAAATGTTTTAATATTTTAATCATACCATCGCGTTAAACTACTGTTTCAAATACTCTCAGCTGAGATAGAAACTAACCGTTACCAGGTGGGCTGTGTAAACTGTAATGATAAAACTGAAAAAAGTACTAGTGATGTTAAGGAGTGTTTACAAACATGCAAATATAAACATGGTTGATTCAAATATGCCTGAATCTATATTAGAAAGAGCAAATGAATTATCATATGTTTAGTTAGTAAACAACAGAAATGTAACCATTGATAACACTAATATAACCTCCAAAATGTTTAACGTATTAACAAGTTTTAAAATATGAAATAAAAGGTGGTATGATGAAAAGTACCGTTCGTGACCCGAAGGAAAGTGCTATACCGGTACTCGATAAAATTCAATTACTCGGCTTCGCCTCGTAATTGAAACACTATCTCGTACCGATAACAGCCAATTTACGGACTAGTAACGAAATGTACTATATTGAAACATATTTTCAACTTGAATTATCTAATGACATGATAAAGTAGAGAAAAAAGCAATATTGTCACAAACCAACAGACAACTTAAACAACAGTATACAAAGATCCCGAGCCCAGCAGCGGCCATTCCCGCTCTGTTCTGAGATTTATCAACCAACTCGACCCTCGTTTACTTTTATTTCCTAAGCGTGTTAGCAGATTAAGGCTTACCTTTCATTATGGGGGCTTCCTGTTTTTCATATTCAATAAAACTGTCTCGGAGTCATAAAATGATAAGTGTTGAATAACTTATTCACCAACTAAACATTTAGAATCAATTTAAAACTATTAAGCAACTTTAACGACTTTCTTATAACTACCTTTATGACGCTATGAATGATTTCCTTTTGGAATTTATTGTTGAAAGTTCTCCACCAGAAAGCAGCATATGCTTTAGTTTTTTTAGTCAGCTTTAACGATCGGTTGTGGCTAAACGGTGAGGTCGACCTTAATTATTTACAGGTCATTCGACGCAAAATTGTATGCTATTTAAAAATGCAATTCGAAATATTTCCATCGGATGCACAGTTATCGATTTATAAGTTATAAGTAAAAGAAGTGCGCAGTTTTCGTGTTTTTTTTACCTCTTAAATTCAAGCGACGGTCAGAATCCGTCGCAAACTAATTTTAAACTTTTTAGGACGCCCAAAGCGGTTAAAAATCGATTTCAGGGACTGTTCCTAATTTTTGGGTGCTTCAGCTCTTTTTTCAGCTAATTTGCTTGGCCTGACTGTCATTAGTTTGCTTTGGCCTATATTTAAATATCGATATTTTAGAAACGTGTGCAATGGCCTGTCTTACTACCAAAGTTTTTATATATTTGATATATTAAAAGTAAAACGATGAGATGTTCAGCCTAATCAGTTGAAATAACAATTTGTGACATTAAATTAATTTATAGTGACATTATAGAATTAATGTATACTATAGTTACATTAATGTCTATAGCGCTCAACTATATTGGTTAAACTCAAATAAGATATCCCCCCAAAACTTCAAATTATAAAATTGTTAACAAGCATATGTAAAAACCTTAGGTATTTAACTCTAAAATACATTTGGAGCTGGTGTAAAATACGAATATACAACCTTAAGATGAATACCAATTACCAGATCAATAAGGCAAATTAATTGATATTACGAATAGTGAAAACATTAGGTGGGATTCTTTATAAGAAACAAATACACAAGCGATGTATATACAAATAAATTTAACTTAACATATAATTACTAATGAAAACACGTGTCACATTGTTAACATAAAGACAAACAACTTAAGTTTAATATTCATAGTTTATTACGAATTATTGCATTGACCACTTATTTTTTAACAACCATATGATCAAAGTTCTAACCGTGTAAACTTCAACTCTTATCCTTATCCAATGAAGCTTATCCCTAACTACCTGGAGGTGAAGGATTAAGTTATCCAATATATTAGAGGGTTTACCCGAAACATTAAGTTTAAAGGATGCGATTGGATTAGTGTCAGTTTGGAAAAGGAAGATGGTATCGTTTTAATCCATTATAAAGGGTATATCTCCTAACCCATTTCAAACTGTTATGGAAAAATGATTGACGTGTGTGAATGAAACAAATTCATTCACACACAAATTCATTAGTCTGTTTGAGACTAATTCATATCAAGAAAACAACGTGAAAATATTTTTTTCAATTTTTTGAAATATGGGGTGTTGCAAAAATGGGTGAGGGGGTGGGGTTTGGGGTACGATTTTATGAGATATAAACATATGGCTAGATTTGCATCATTTCAGAAAACTAAAACCAAAATTTCGTTACAAAACTCCCTTATCTTTATATGTTCCAAAATCAACCTATACACAGTATTGAAGAATTTTTAATTCGTACATACTTAAAATGTTTAATTATAATATTAAGAATGTCAGCTCAACAAAATTTGTGAGATCTTTAAAAAAATTGACGTTGAACCAATAATTTTAATTTAATTTATTATTGATTCAAACCTCAACAAAATAGAACTCCCCAAACAATCAGGCAGAAAGTAGACTGTATATCTATTATATGGTTATTATGAAATATAATTTCATAATAACCATATTTTAGGAAACGTTTGAGACCAATTCTTAGTATTTATTTCTCACTGTACGTTTATTAGGTGTATTACGTCTGTCTCACAGAGATTTCGATGAAAAGAAATCAAAGAAATGCTTTAAAGTCTTTTCCTAGAACTTGGCAAAACAAGATTTAATCTAGTGAAAGCCCGAGGCGCTGGAAGTCAGGGAAGCGGTTCGACAAACAAGTGCGTTACGTGTCTGAAAATGGACCTAACCGGCTTTTGTGAAACAGCCGCAGTGGTCAAACGAGATTCGTTTTAAATCACGGAACAAGAAACCCTTACCGTAGTTTTAATCATCTATGGTTAGAAATGTGTATATTTAATTTTAATGTCGTAAAAAGTTTAACTTTTTAACTGGCAAGATTTGTAACCAACTATTTTTAATATTTTTAATTGAGTTCGTTAATACTGTATAACCAACAGTAGTTATTTTAAATATAAGGAAACTAATAATTGATAATTGAAGCAATTGTAATTGATGTTTATTTATGACTTTGTCTGCCCTTCTTTGAATATAATTTTCTAATTGTATTGTTGGACAATCTAATCTGTCACTGTTACATAAAAACGTAAATATAAATTAATGTGGAATTCACCTCATTCTAGAAACACACCGTTTTAAGAAAACATTTTGTTCACTACTGGGATTGTGCTACTGAATTCAATTTGTAGCATTTAATTCCACCAAAATTGCTGCAAATTTAAATACACAAACCAGGTCTTCAGATTTGACTCGTATGTGGAACAGACGAAGGACGAAACAAGGTGGCCATAAAACACAATCATTGAAAAATGTATGTGATTATTTCTTTTGGAATAACCGACACTTCAATGGTCCATTATATAATGTTGGGACCGTCTTGCAATCATTCAATTAGCGTTGCGTCTCGGGTTTAAAGCAGGTATTCACCGTGTACAAAACAAATCGGGTCAAATGACCTTTATCGATAGTGACTAATTTAAATATGATATAAGTATTAAAGGAATTAGACACATATAAGAATAATATACAATTTACCTTATTGTCTAAACAAATATTTGTATTTTTAATAAATATTTTAACAAAATCATATTTTACGTTCCTGGAAGAAAACCCGTCGACAACCTTATTGGCAAGCCATGTCGCTTTCTTACCTTCCAGATCTTCTAGTGAGTAGGAGGTAATAGCCTATAGTGTATCGCAGGACGACTCAAGTTCCAAGAGACTTGAGATAAGTCAAGTGATCCTCTTAAAAGACAACGCATTGGCGACATGGTTAATGGCCTCATAACAAGATCTTCTCAGCCGAAGGATCATTGGGCTTTTGATACGAGAGCCTGTAAGTGGTAGGGAGGGAGGGTCTTTATACTTTTGGCATTTTAGTGAAATCATAAAGACGTTTTTTAGCTTTAAATAACGAGGAAGGGGTAATAGTAATGGTCAATTGGTTAACAAATTTGTTCTAGGAAATATATATATATTTGTATATATTTGTAGCTTACCCTGTTCATAAATGGAAATATAAACGGGCAAGATAGATTGCAATAATCGGGTTGAATGCTGAAGTGTCTTTTTATTCATGGAAAACATTAGGCATTGAATATCATTACAAAATTTCACTATATACAGTTTCTAGGTTTAAAAATTTCCTTTTTATTCTGTTTGTACTCTAAATTAACAATGAGTAGTTGTTTAAAGTTCAGTTAATGCGCGGTTAAAATTCAGTCCAGTAACATCAGAAAGTTACAAAAGTACATAGTTATTCAGTTTTAAAGTAAATCTGTTTATTCGCCCCCTCCACTTGTTAAGTGTAGTCGTATTTTATTCATTGTCATGAGTGGATAAAATAATACCATGTTTTCCAATGCACCGGGAGCAAAGTCTACTTAGATATCTGAAGTTCTCATTAAAATAAAATTAACATATGGGAACCCCATGGTAAGTAAAAAATCAAGCGCACCACGCACCACGAACACATACAAATATGTTGCAACTCAATGGATCAAAGGTTGTCGTTTAAAACTAACAGTTAACAGTTAAAATCAACGATTAAGGTTAACAGTTAAGTTGGAAACAGAAAAAAATCTAGAAAAGCTTATGCTTTTCGACTGTAAAAGGGTTTGAGGTTATGCCAATCAATGCAATACAATGAACTTTTTTTACAATTGCGTTTTTCTTTTCGGTAAAATTATCATTCACGAATTGTATATTTATTCATTCAAACAGCTGGGGGAAAATGTTTATATTACAGGAGTAAAGAGAATTGCCTCCCACAGCACAGCGAGCCTCAGGTGATAACCATTTCCCTCCGGAAAAAATCTTGCGCTTCACTCTCTCAGTAAAAGAACTAATATTATTTTTTATAATGTACTGACCCGATGTAAAACATACGTTATAAAAAACTTTACTACAAACAAAATCAAGTAGAAAGAAATAGTGTGGAAATATAATATCATTTTAATACAAACTACAGAAACAATTATTATAATCAAAATTAAGTTAATTGTCATAGACTTGCTTAAATAACGATGTCCCGAGACGTGACTACAAAAATAAAAAAAGTTGGCAACAAAGCTTAAGTCGTAAAGGTTTATTTTATCGAGAATTTTATAACAAAAGACACAATTGTCACGACAGTTCTGGAACATATTGACAGCTGTAACTGTCAAACTGTAATGCTTGTGACGGAAGCGTTAATATCCTCGACGTTATTGACACGGGCGGATACAGGGTGCTACGAAAATGAACTCGTGCTTAATGCCTAAAACGCCTTTAGTTTGAAGTAAAAATGATATGTTTGAGTTATAACATCGATTCTTTGTTTTCTTTTTAAGAAGTGGTTACTTTTATGATGACATGAATTTGAACTTTTACGGTTTATTTGTGACCATAGATATTTAAACATATGTCTCTAGTTAAAAAAATTAAAAAATGCAATTGCTAAATTCAGTATTGAAAAACACTGAGGCGATGGGACTTTAAGGTGGAAACCATTGAATATATCATATTAAAGACAAACCTACATATGGTTCGTAATATACCGTTTGTAGTACATTCTGAGTAACTATCTGTTGAAAATACAAAGTTCAAAAGGTAAAACAAACGATAGCATACATTTTAAAATGGTACACAATTCCCTTGTTTAAAAAACCCTATGCCTTGTTAGTTAACATTATGTTAATAGATCGTTGCAGAGGTGTCCCTCATCCATAAAATATTAAATTTTTATAGCTGAAAACGACTAGTTTAATGAATTTTTAAGTATTAAGGTACTGACCGACAATGAAAACTGAAAGTAGAATAATTGTAAAATAAATAATAGAAACCCAGATGTTTAACATAAGATTAATGAATAAATTATAGCAATTCATTGTATTTGAAAGAAAATAACTCTATTAAATAATATATTTCAAATGTTAAACTTTTAGATTTAATCAAACACAGTATTTTTCTCACATATTATACACAGTGTATTTCTCACGGTGTTTTCTGTTTTATTGCCTCGTGGATTGCCTCTGAAAATCTGTTGAAAACTTCTTCCTTACTTCCTTCTCCATTAATCTGGAAATATTTTAACATCATGTGATTATGTGAATCAACTTTGCTAAAAGCTAAAATAATATTTTAGTATTTTATGTCATAATTTTAAATTGATTAACCTAATTTTTCCAGATAACATTATTGCAAGTTTTGTACAAGAACTACATTGTAGAAAAGATGGTTATCAAGATTAAGAATTTTGAATCAGAAGTGGAAAATGCAGAGGCTGACTCAACCTGTATGTATAATTTAATAGTGATAATAATTTGATACACGTGCATATGTGTTGTTACTTAACAGGGTAAATGTGAGTAAATTTTGAGTTTAAAGCAATAAATTACCTATAGGTCTTTAATGATAGCATGGGACAGCAACTCAATTTCCTACATTTCTTTGTTGAGATTATTAAAGGGAATGCAGTTACCTCTTTGACTTTACTTTTGAACTTCTCGTTTTCAGTAACCAGTTTCTGCTGGTTGTGAAACACTTCTAAACGCTTCTTAATAGTTTCTTCATTGTCATCCGCTCGGCCTTCATTTCGACTGAGCAGTCGCGCTTTCAAGGTTTCATCTGGTACTTCAAGGGAAATGATTACGTCTGGAGGAGTTATCTATGAAATGACAACAGTAATAATTTAAGAAAAAATATTAATATAGATCAGATTATATATACTAAAATCGAAAACTCACTGCTTCTTCTTTCATTTGTTGAAATATATAGGGTGAACAACTTAACGTTGCCACCATTGGGATCTCAAAAACTATTTGATTCACAGACAACTTAAGAAGGTGGAAATCACAAAACAGAATTAAATAAATTTGTCAAATGACCACTGTTTTCTTCACGGCGGAAAACTTTTATTTTTCTTATGTGTCACCCTATATTTTCCAGTTCGTGCGTTTTATTTTGAGGTGAGGAACTGTTTACACGTGAATCAGTTGGAGTAGAGTGAAGGTAATCAGAACACCACAGCTGATCCCTAAAAGTGTACTAGCCTGACATTTTAACATGTTCTAACATCTGTCTATTAATATCTTTATTGAGATTTGGAAACAGTTGATATTTGTTGAAATTAATTGTTAAATTGTTTATTGTCTAAGATAATTGAAAATAAACAATGTTTGATACCTTCGACTCACACGGTTTGACACGGATTAGACCATAGCTCAAGATAAAACGCAACTGTGCGGGTTTTCTTCAATTGATTTTAAGAAAAACCTTTTTGTCAATTTTCCCTTTGCCCTATGGTTAAGGAGATATGAGTATTCGTCGTAAAGTTTCCTCTATATCTAAAGTTTCAGAAATGTTAATGGTGCTACATTTAAGGTTTAGACCCTGTATATTTTAAAATAATGAAATTCAAAGTACATTACATCACCAGTTTATTAAAATGTATGAAAATAGCATATCTCTGTAAATATATGGTCTCATTTGATTACCATCCGAATCTTGACCGTTCCACCAACAGTAGCCCTAGAATATTTAGGGAAAACCGATAGTCAGGTGTAAAAGTTGCAACCGTAATAAATCTATCCTGAATTTTCAATACCTGAAATAAGTAAATAAATAAATCAGATACTCGCACAGAGTCTCTGATTTATTTATATTGATAAACATATCTAGGAACGAACATGATATTTTATTATATCGCAGAGTGTAATGAACAAAAATGATTATTTACGAAGACCTTAAATATAAGAATAAGTAAACACATTTCCTGTCAAAAAATGATAGAGCCATAGTTATTTATAAATACACCAGGTAAATGGTCTTAAAATAAGCTTTTATAACAAACCTAATTCGATAATTTTAAAATCACACATGTTGAATTAGCAAATACCTACTTTCTGTTGAAACAGTTTGGCGGGTCCCAGGCTCCTTGGGAAGCCGTCGATCAGGAATCCCTTAGATTTGTCAATTTCGTCCAGCATTTCCCTTGATAGGAAGTTCAGAGTGGCTATCTGAAATACATTTACAAATTCTTTTGAAAATACGTTTCATAAATCTAATAGCATAAACTGTGATATTAGTCATGCTTTTCAACATTATTTATGAAATTTCTTAACATATTTCCTATATAACCACAGTTATGACAAAAATGAATCAGAAAGTACATGTCATAAAATCTGAGATTGTAAGAATGCGTCGCAACGCCGCAGCGGACAGAGTGCTGTCGGTTGAGATGTGGTATATTTTAACTCACCGCGCCTATAGGCCCGGGTTCATCCCACTTCCAATATCCTATACTTTTTAATTAAAATATTTTTAGTTAAGTTTTTTAACTATGAATCCGCAAAAATATTGATTTGGATGAAATAATAATAAAGGTATTTTGTGGTAAATATAGGTCTTTATTTAGGTCATATGAGTCTCAAACATTTTCATAGCAATGACATTTAACATGGTATTGCGTTTATCACAAAACGAAAATATCAGTTTTCTCCTATACCAGTTGACGAAAATAATAATTCTAAACACTAGATTATTTATTTTTTCAAGCCAAATTCAATGCACTGGTTAACCACAATTTAAGGAATAAATACACCAAATGCGGTGCTGGGACCTAATTGATAATAAAAGCCTCATATGTAAATTAAATTTCCCCCAAAGTTATGGCAAAGACAACAATCGATTTATGAACGAAATTGTGAATTTACGAGTATAAATCGCAGAAGTGATTTAGTGATTTAAAGAGATTTAGCACTCCAGCGACTGCAATAATCATCCGACTTTCTTTTAATTTGATAGATACTTTATTTTTTAAAATATGATTGGCCAGTTAGTAGGGGGAATAAATCGAAAGCCCCTATCCCCATTATAGAGGGGCTTAATGGCTAAAATTGGGAATTTCTTTTTCCTTTTTTTTGGGGGGGGGAAGAAAGTAGAAATGAAACTACTGTACTGGCTCTTTATGAAACGGTGAGAGAATATACACATAATTAATGTCCTCAAAAAAGTAATGCATTCACTATACAAAGTTGTATGTAGCTGTAGTGATAGGGGTGGTATTGTAAATTGCATACGCATGAAATGGGAAAAAACGAGTTCATGAGTCTTGATGAAGAAAACATTGAATGAAACATCGTTGTTAGAACTCTTTGTATAAATTGTTTATGCGATAGTGTTTTCTATTTGGAGATTTTATTGAGCCCCTTCTTGTTTTGGAGCAGAGGCAACCTAACCTTTTAACCGATTGAATACATATTATCTTAATTGATTATCTTTACATCTGGGATGAGCAGTCCGCGCGTCATGACGTCCTGGATGATGCGCCCCTGGATGGAGTCTGGGTCCTTCTTGACCTCGGATCGCAGCGAGTCTCCGACTGAGATGTGAGTGAAGCCTTCCTTCTTCACCATCTCCTTGCACATCGTTCCCTTCCCTGAACCTGGTCCTCCTGACAAGACATTCTGTTAAGTATTTCTGGTTAGATATGGACAGTTTACACTTTTAACAGTAATGGCACAATGCATTCATTCTGCTTTACTGTACCCACCAATCATATTTAACTAATCGTTTCTAGAGGTGTTGAAACTCTTCTCGTTTTCAAGTGACCCTACTTAAAGTTACATTAACCTTCGTATTTCTATTTAACCTACTTTTTTTTGAGTTTTCGTTTCGGAGACACACAATTTACATTCATCCAACATTCACAACATAGAAATATCACTCACACAAAAATTCATACTACACACATTGAATATAGTACAGAATACACAAACAACAGAAGAAAACAAAAACATTATCTTACTGACGGCAATGCGGCAGCGGCACGACTTGAACACACAACCACTTGCACTTATGCACGCTACTCAAACGTGACCGAGTAGCGAGAGGCTACTCATTCGAGTAGCGTGCGTAAACATGTACCTTTCAAGTGTAAATAGTATAAAATATATTTTTCATCTAGTCAATCGGGAAATAACACAAGTATATTGGCTAATTAAATTATAATGAAGAAGACAGATTAGTCTTATAGAAGGTACTTACCTACCACCCACACTACTGGTATATTTTTCTCGAGTAGTTTCCTTTTCAACTTGTTTATGTCTTTCAAACCGTAAGTGGCCTGGCAAAGAAGAAGAATATCAAAATTCAATTTGTAAAATGTTTTCCTAAATTACAAAAATATTTATTTTCTTTGACATTTGTTATTTGGATCCAAACATGAATTCTTCGCTTCCAAAGGGTACACTAAATAACCAGTTGATTTAGACAGAACTAGTAAATTTTAAAGAGATAAAAGTTCGTGTGACGAGTATGAAATATATATAACTGTTCTTATAAAGAATTGCTGTTCAGAAACTTAAACCTTGGATGAGTTCCCCTGAAAAACATCTTAAATGCCCGTCACCTTGAACTATATATTCTTTTGTGCATCTAAATACAACGCTATGAATGTTATGTTCTTACAACTTACAGTATTCACAAGGACATGCAATATTGTCAGTTTCAAAAGATTACAGGCGATTCCCTACAGTCTGAACGCATGTAAATCCAAATGGCTTTCTGCGCCACTGTCAGTTGATCTATGAATGTGTCATGAGATGAGACAACGCACTTTCAGTTAGTTTGCGGTAAACGATTCGGTGTGTATTTTTTTGTAATAAAATATTATCTAAATTATACCACTTCGCTGTTATTTAGTTTCAATAGCAACTGAAAGAGTAGATTCAACGTTTGATAATGTGAACGTCTTGAATGATAAAAGATTTTGACTGACGGGTAGTCTCTGCTAAAATGCAAGACAAAACAAAGTCAGTGGCCCAGGTAATTCTCTTCCTATGACAGCCATATCCAATACAAATAACGATGTTTATTGTTTTAGTGGTCCTAAGTTTTGCAGTAGTTAAAAAACATTACAAAAATAATTTATATAGTCTTACGAATTTGTAATATAAGACTTCTGTATTTCGTATCATAACTTTTTAGATAAATTTTATTTAATTTTATTAAATTTAGGTTATGTGGAGTTTAAAACGTTTATTATCACTCTACAATTTCCATAAGACTTAAAAAAAATAATTAAGACTAAGTGTTTAAATAGTTTGGTCTACAGACCAAAACAATTAACTTACAGTCAATATGAGGTTGCTACAGCTCCTTGGTACACCAACCTCGAGCATTCGCTTTTTCAGGGTTTTCGATTTGAGCGGGAGTTTTCCAATTGAAGAAGGAAAGATGCGCAACGTTGAACATAAGAAACTGTAGTATGATTTTTCCACTGATCTCACAACTATTTTCACTGGATTGCTTGTCTTGGCCTTCTAATTCAGGTTTAAAAAAGATACATTAAAATGTCATGAGTAAAAATATAACAACATTTTATTAGACATTAACAGGAGAACAGGGAGGGCTGTAACCAATCAGTTATGATAATAACTGTTAAAGCAATGCTAGTTTTAATAGATAATATGACAATATCAAGGAAGAGCTTTTCTCTAAAGACTAATACTTTCTCATAGATATGTGTACTTCTTTTCGAATACGTGATTTATAGGCTATGAATAATACTAATAATTATGTAGCTGTACGCTAGCTAGATTTGATGGACACATCCTTATAACACATTGAAATGCAAGTTATGAAACAGGTGCAAAATTCATGTAATTACACGTTTTTATTCCTCTATTTTTACTAGCAAAATTTTTTATTCGGAAAAATAGTTAAACTGAGCATTTGATTTATTGTTAAATGTATAATTGGCCAAGGTATAGGAGGGTTAGGAGCGCTCCGACTTTTAGCCCAACGAACTTGACCGAGGTATCTCAGAAAGAAATGTGAGAAAAATCGCAGAATTCCGACATCTAGAGGGTTACAACATTTATTTTACAATTAACAAAGTGCCATCTTTCAAACAATTTACTCTACTTACATAAAATATATTTATATACAATTTTGGATGAATAGTATTTTTTGCATTCGGGAGCTCCTAAACGAAATGGTATCATGGCCACATGCCTCAGTACAACTATACAAGGCATGCTAGTAGTGTACTGACTATTCCACAGAAAATTTACAAATTACTTCAGAAGAAGAACTAATTAAAATACCAGGTACAGGCACCATCATAGACAAACCCCCATAGATTAGAATTAGCTGCTTCGCCACCAAAAAAAATCGGACCCAAATTATTAAATAAACTACCAGAAATCATTTAATCAGTGAACTCCGAATCAAAATTCAAAGTAATATTAAAGAAATACTTTTTGGAGCGTGCGTGTTACTCTGTGGATAAGTTTTTTTTCTATAATCTAAATCACTCACAGCGAAGAAAATCTGTTTGCAATCTGATTAGCCTATATGTTCATTATAATTATAAATGGAAACAAATTTAGTTTTACGTTATGATGTTAGTTCTGACGTTTGTAATGCAATTTATATTGTCTTACTACAGTAAAAAAATTTAATTTTGATTTTGAACAGTAATAGCATAAATAAAATACAACAGTTTTACATTATTACCAGTCTATCTATAAAGATAAACTAACATTCTATAAAGTACTAGAATGACAGACAATTTTTGATATATGCAATAAACAATTCGTCATTTTGCTTGTAAAATTACCAGTGTTCTCAAGTATTTAGATCAGTCTCCTCTCCCCCTTAGTGTCTAAATGTAGGCTAATTCAGGCAGAAGATATTTGGTACATGTATCACTTACCTCAGTTGTTTGACCATTTGTCGGTTCTGTTGGAGCACTATTCGCACATCCAACTACAACTAATAGGACGAAACCGGTGAAAAGGCGTGGTTTTAGGAACATCTAAGAAGAAGCGTCAACAAAAACATTACTCAGGGTTTTGTATACATCCAGTATTCGATATTTGTGAGGGTAAAACTGAACTTTACATTGACTTTCACGTTAAAGGTTTTTACATGGTGAGCTTAAGTAATCGAATGAGGAATCAACTGTTTTGAAAACAATTTGTAATTGAAAATCTTTATAAATACAGTGGCGGATTTGGGGGGGCTGGGGTGCCAGTCCAAAGCGGCAAAATTTTCAGGGGCGACAGATTTTGAGGTAATTTTTTGATTGTGACCATGATTGTGAGTGCAGCAAATGTTTTACAGTACATTTTTACAAAGAAATTTAAATTAATCACTTGGAAAAAAGTCGGATGTCTGAAAGTTGCCTCTTAAACAAAACAGAATTCTGCTGGGAAGGAGAAGGGACTGAGGAGCGAAAATAATGCCTGAAAAAGAACAGACAACTCACAGGGTGGCAAGCACCACCAAAATTCCTCGGCGCCGTCTTCTGGCCCGATATGGCATGGCCGGCGGGGATTAACCAGGGACCAAAAAATAATGGCAACATATTTTGGAAGTACTTTCATTGAAATTTTTGCGTATTTTCTCACACACACCAAACTATTACTATTAAATTGTCTTTCTTTACTCGGCAATGATGTCGCGTACGAGACTGTCAAATGCAAAACAGAATCTTCAATTAAGGTTACCACGACATCTTGCTATGTGCACTTATCACTTCGCAATATCTGTGGGCCGAAGGAAGAGAGGTAGAAGAACGTGATTTAATTATTAATACTTCTATATTGAAACCTACAATTGAACATACTCTCTAAATCCGAATTGTCCACCAAGTCGAAATGATTCGGCTATACCGTCCTCATTTTCTCGAATAGCCAAGCCACACGTGTATGCGGTGTGCAGGGCAGCCGCCAAAACGACACAATTTGAAACAAAAAAGGCTCCCCAATGCCTGCAGTTACACCGCTGGTTCAGTAGTTATTACTTATAAGTATATAAGTGTTGTTACTTATTAGCTGATGGTGCCACGCTTTGCCGGGAAAAAGTAAACAAATAATTATAACTCAAAACAAATGCATCGGCTGTTCAGCCTTTTTTACATTTGCGCCCTTAGGGCAAGGTTTATCAAAAAAGTAATATTTTCCTGGGATTTTCTCACCGAGACCTTTCGTTCAATTATAGGGTTGATGAGTGTCGGACTTGTGCTTTTCTCAAAAGTTGCGGGTAGTTTGGGCTTTATATGTAGATAAGTATGAGCAATAAATGATTAAGTTTGGATCAGCAATGTATTTACAGGCATTGGTGCGCCTTCCTTTTTCTCAAATTGTACGTCACAGCGTCTTGTCGTCTGTCCTGCACATCGTAAGGAAAAAACCTACTTTCACCTTGATACTGATTATAGCTGAAATCTGCATGAAATGTGAAATATGATGGTGGCGATTTTTTATTGGTCCTTGTTTTTTAAGCTTCACTATTTAAGCTTCATTATTTCATTATTATTTTACTTACTTATGTCTTCTTTGTCGAGGCACACGATCCGATATAGCGATTTTAGTAATAGCCCTGAACACTTTTGTTAGTTAGCTAAACTAAAACTCATAAGGACGCAACAATAATATTTAAGTTATTATCTTGATCGTTGAATAATTGTCAAGGAACTGAAATAAAAAGTATTTTATTAAGCTTATTATAATTATATACTATATTTGTTTTATTTAAATCTTGGTTTCTTAAATGGAGATATGATTTAGATCTGACCGTAAGTCGCGTATTTTAAGGGGGGGGGGGGGGGGGTTGGAAGGCAACACTAGATAGTCCACTGGTGGCAAAATTTTAAATCCGCCTCTTTACATAGAAGTTGGAGAATTAACTTTTTGTTTAATACAGTCAATTCAATTCAATTCAATTTATTTACATCAAATTGGTTCGTACAGTTTGCTGAAATTCAGCGGTGAACATATGACATGTCAATATATAAAACAATCTTAGGAACTAACAACATACAAGTAATAAATAATACATGGTAACAAGGCTGTTTTACATAGTTAAATACGGTGCAGATCTTAAAAATAAAGCTATTTAATTTCTTATAATAGTGTATCCTTTATTTAAATTTACTCTTTGATCTAAAGTTTTTAGTAAAAACAAAAAAACACATACCATTTTCCTCCTTAAGTCAGCTATTGACTCTCAGTTACCTGTGAAATGTGGCCAAATAATTATTCAATCACATAATAATTTACTGGCTAATTAGTTTACTAATCACCAGCAGTTTAACATTGGTTGATTAAAGTTGTCAATTTATCACTTTTAAAGCACTTACTTCAATATTTATTTCATGGGTCTACCAACTTCGTAGTCTTACAGTCACGTATACATAACTGTAGAATAATTCATGCCAATCTGAAAAACGTTTAAGGTCCTTCAAATCCTTCCAATTTTTTGGCATTAAATGCTTAATAAATACAAGAACCTTTAAGATCCTATTTGTTTTCGTAGCATAATAGATTTGAAAACTAAGAACAAAAAAAATTAATTAAATCTAAGGTAGGGTGTAAGAGAATCCTAAAAATTCAAGGGTAAACAGATTAATTTTCTAAAAGTTAACGTCTTGAAAAGGTCCTGAAAAGATATTTTCTAATATTTATCTTGATGACTTGCTAGGACCATTTGATAAAATGGTATAATTAATAAAAACAAAAAAGCTGAATTTGCCAAATATTGTTTTTTTTTTTTTTTACTTAGATAGCAAGAAAACCTAAGAGTACCCACATTTCTTGTAGGTACCTTGTAAACAAACTTCTGTGTATTTTGGTCCATTTTCCCCTGTGCACACATGTGCCCCATGAAAATATTTCTTGGTCCACATTCATCTCACATTGAGGAAGCTGTGGAGAGAATTAATGCAAAAGTTTGGCTTCACTTAATTAATTGTACGTAAGGTGAAAAGGAGTAATAAATGTAAGCTTTTCTCACTCTATGTAAAAAACAATGTTGGTAAATTGAAGCATTTTCAGCAAAAACACAATAATTTTTCAGTTGAACATGAACTTATTTCCGACGGAACGACTGACGGATGGCCTGAAACCTACGTCACTCTGTAAATACCAACACCTGCTAGACGTTGACGTGACAGGCGCAACAGCAAGTTAATAAACATATGTCATCAGTATGAGTTTGAAAGTATGTTTTTCTGAACAAAATTCTTGAATAAACGAAAACTAAAAGCTTCCCAAACACGGACATTGTAATACCATTACATTTTTGATTTTGAAGTGAGAAGCTGATGAAAAAATATTGAAGACAACAATCACCATAATTTATTACGAGTTGAAAAATAAGTAATACGTAATTAAATTAGGACCAGCAATGTATTTGCAGGCATTGGTGAGTCTGTTTTGTTTTCCTCAAACAAACAGCTAAATGATCTGTGTTAAATGTGGGCTGTTTCTGTTAAATGAGTTCTCTATCCACAACAGTTTTCTCCCTCCCTCCAAAAAGTGAAAGAAAAAGCATTCCTAATAGAAACCATGTCATGTGATGTATGATTTTAAAAACCATGAGAGTAGAATAAGAATATTATTGAAAATGAAAGGTCTCTATGCTGGTAATACGCAAAGTTTCAGCAATGAAAGTTTTAAAATTCACGAAAAGTGCTACAACTGGTTAGAATCGATATAGACTTTTCCTTCTATAGCCTCGCCGCCACACACCTTTAATTCTGCTGATACTTTCCTCTTGGCATATATGCTGGTTGCTTGCGTCTTGATCATTGCTGCTACAAAGTCTTAGTCGTCATCATAAAGACATTAATTTACCTCACACCAAACTAACAATGAGTGAGGTGACTTGATACAGGGCGTTTCATCAAATGTGGGTTCAGCCATAGCAATAAAAATATATAATAGAAGCCAAAAATCCCAAATTTCTTTGAAATAAGTGTCGGGATGCATTGCAACTTTATTCAGAAGTCGCGAACCAATAGACTACAAGAAGGGAATGGACTGAGGATTGGAGTTTTGTATGGCGGAATTCCAAACTTTAGGCCTATTTCCTAAACTAAGCTTAAAAAAAAACTTAGCTCGGCGTGGCTTTGTTTGTTAAGATAAAATGCTAAAAGACTAATGGGTTTATAATATGGGTTTATTTGGTATTAATGTAATAATTATTATAATGACATTGTTTTTATCTCATCTTTCTTGTCGTCACAGTTTATCAAGATCGATAACAAATACGTTATTCTTGTCATGACCAGGTATTCTTTTTATACTAAGTGTACTATTTTCCTCAGTGTCGAACTCTTCTCTAAATTGAATTATGACTGTAAACCTTATAGATTAAATTGTTTCGTCAGTTAAAAACCAAATTAAAGCAAACAAATATAATAGTTTTTATAAGATTGCTGTTCTGTTTGGCTTTGTACGTAGTTTATTGAGAAATAAACATTAGTAATGTATTTAATTATGCATTGATTTAATCTTAAATACCATCTATTTAATACGTTCGGGATATTTTCGTAATAAAGCCTAAAAAGAAGAGCTCTAGACACCCTAAAAGTTCGTGATTGACCTTAAAAATTTACATCGGAGCAGGAATGTTATGAAACAGTTGTTTTTAATAAACATTTATTCAACAGCAGATCATAAACAAAACTTAAAAGTTATTGAAAAGCGAGAGTCCACTAAGTCATAAAGTAATGTTACATAAAAATAGACGGTGTCTAATGACTTTACAAAGCAATTTAAAAGGTCTAAGAAAAAGGATATTGAGTATTTAAATACACTAAGAATATATTTTTTATTAAGTACATGATACTTTATAAAGCTAACACACAGGTCAAGGATTTATCAACATTGAACGGATCACCGAAAAGCCTAACGGGAGAATTTGCAGCTTTGATGTATTATGAGCCGCAGCGGACAGCGAGATCCGCACAAACAGAAACCATTAACCCTCACTGCCGGAGATTGCTGAGGGCAACATGCATGACAGAAGGGCTGGGAAATAAAGTTGTGTTTGAAAAAATAAATCAAAGGCTACTTAAGAATATATAATAGGATAAATGAATGAGTTTTGTTTATTTAAAGCTACTTATTATAAAGCTTGTAAAATGTCTATTGAAATACATATAGCATATAGTATATAAACAATTAAAATAAACTAAACCATGTTAAAATTACGTAAACTATTCATAATTATGTTACAATTTTACTCCATATTTTCATACATAGTATAATGAATAAAAGGTTTAAGGAAAAGCTCTTTTTAAAGAACGAATCGGTAATGTAAGTGATATTGAGTTCGTTAACCTAGCAGGATTCCGGAAGCGATGATCGGAAATAACGTAATATTTCACCAAGTTGAAACCACCTACCTCTTTTATACCACGAATTTCAGTTATTTTCGAGTGTAAACAGAGAGTTTAACATAGAATGAAAACCTAATGATTGATAAGTATTATGGTATTGTGGTTTTATTTATAAAAATATATAACATTTTGAATCTTAACGTTTACTGTGCTATCCTCGATTCGCTGTCTCCTCGATTACTTGCCTCAATTTGGATAAGACCCACAGGACCACGAGGCGCGGCTTTATATTCCTAGCCTTCACGGTCATCTGCCAACGCCATGCGACCTTTTACTGTGGGGTATGGCTACTTTTAGGATTGTGTTTAAGATCTTGAAGTGAGTCGGTGGCGCAGTTGTTAGCACACTCGGCCTTGGAACTGTGGCGGCAGCGTCGCAGGTTCGACTCTCGGAGTATGTATAACTGGCGCCAATTTTTAAGGCCCACGCCGTCCATAAGCCCAATGCTAAAATTAACATTAGTCTTATGGTTGGCGTGGGCCTCAAGAATTGGCGCCAGTTATACATGCTTTTACTCATATCAGTGCTGTTCAGTGTTCAACCTTGTACTGTACCGGCTCACTCGTGGCTTTGTTTGATAACCTCCACGCACAGGCCTGAGGCCTATGTGGGGAGGGGGGCAAATGCAAGGGAAAAGAGGACTCCACCCTCTAAAAATAGGTTCCTCCTTTAGCTCGTGATATTGAACAATTGAACAGATTAAAATCAGGAAAACAGATGCAGTAGCTACAGACCAGAAATACATCCCGTGAACTACAGTTTTGGAGGAATTCAGCTATCGTTTGTTTGTAATACATCATCACAAACGTGAAGCTTCCGTGAGTATAGTGTGATGTAAAATTAATTTGTGTGCAGAGTAAAAAAATAAGTTTGATTGTTTGTAATTGTGTCATTCTTTTTGAATCGCCCTGTAACGTATCATAACATAATATTAATTTTAATTGCTTCTTAAGTTGATACAAACCAAAAATGCAATTCAATCAATACCAGCCAGTTTTAATTAACTACTTTCAGTCAAAGGTTATTTTATAAAGGATCCCAATTCATATTACTATGGTTTTATTCATTCAATCAATATTACGCTTTTTTAAGAGCGTAAAAAACAAACTCAGGCTAATACATAGATCAGACTCATATAACAACGTTTGATTCAGTAGACGTGTTGGCGTCATCTGCGTTTTGAAACTGGATCAGGATAACGAGGTAGGTTGTCACTGCGCCTGCAATCTGCAACACGAGGCAACTGTGTCAAGTAATCTGAAAACATTCTTGCCCAGAGTCTTGAGAGGAGAAGTAGCTAATAAACAGCTGAATGTGTGTTAATTGATAGTTATAATTAGCAAAACTCTACTTGACAATAGATTTAAGGAACACATTTTTACGCAGGATCTAATTTTAAAATCACTTATACCAATTCACAGATGACATTTCATGTACATATAAAATTACCAATATATTTCTCAGTTGTGTTTAAAAATATTAGTAGGTTGACGACTGGCACTATCAATTAAACAAAAAAAAGATTGGTGGTATTTATTTTCCTGTTGAGATGCTTTTTGAAGTGGGAGTAAAGCCAAATAAAACTTTGGTTTCCAGTGGAGTAAAGTGATTGCCTTGTTCCCCGCGGCGGAAGATTATCATTGAAATCAATTTTGCGAATGATCACGCAGTTTTGCAAATGTGTTGCAGCTCTTAATTTTGCAGATAAGCTGTTTTTCAGTCGCTAACAGCTGATTTGAGGCATTGTTTTAGACCGGAATCAAAGAGAACGTCCAGCATGGGACAATTTCAATTATTAGGTCATCCTATCCTATTGTTTTAATAATGACATTGAAATATCTCATAGTGATTGGATGACAAGCTCGAGCGCCAACATTTTCACTCGTTACAATGTAGAGATCCTTTCAATAAACAAATAAAAGTTATTTTTTGAGTCTCTATTTTATTTATATTTACCTTCAATTTATATTTATAATCTTTGAATAAGGAAAATATGTGGTAGAAAAAGTCTAAAAATCGCTTAACCCAGACTTTTTGATCCCTTATATGCTTTTACAACATTGTTCTGAACCTTTATACGCCTAACTATGGATGTCAGTTATGTTCTTGATATACAACAGAGCCTTTTGTTATATATTTGATTTGGCTCTGTGGTCCTTGGTCTACGGTTGATTGCTTTTGGTGGTGTGTTGTCTGTTGTATCCTTTATTCAGAAGAATAGCCGTATCCACACAATAATAGGAACAATTCATTTAACACCGTAAAGAAGAACTTACCGATGTCAGTATGGGGCAATTTAGTGGGAACAGTCCGAACACCGAGAACTCTGCTTTGTGATGAAGAAGCTGCAGAACGAATGTCTCCAACTGAAAATATTCATTTTACCAGTATACCACTCCTTTAAATTTGGCACATTCCAAAGCCCCATTTATGCCAAATAATAATGGACGACAAAACGTAGGATATTTCTAAATTTAAACCTTTATGTAAATAAAAATTCCATTTGTATAGTTTATTATGGTATATGTATGTAAATACAGATACAATTCGCGCATTATATCTCCGGCTATGGCTACTATAGTACTAACCGTATTATGATGTTTTAAACATATGATATTGGTTAACACAACGTTTGACAAAAAGTGGGGATGTAGAACAATGTTTTCAGACCCTCTCTACCCCCCGCGCCTTGCAACCAGCTGACTCTGCCATAGCCGGAGATATAATGCGCGAACTGTACAATTGGCATGAGAAATACTACATTCTCGCTATCTGGTTTGGTAACAACAAATATTATAAGAATGTTATTTTAAGAAGGTCATTATAAAAAATATAGCGTGGTAAAAATAAAATTAAACATTTTAATAAGATAGTGGCAATTTTACATCGCTTGTGGTTTTTTTTCTGAAATAAGAAGTTAAACTTTAGAGTGACCAACCTACTTGTTTACGAGTTTCCGGACGCATTTCTCGGTTTAAGTGTTTGCAGATCATTGGCGCTGTCTTCTCTGACTGTAACACATAATTAATTTAAAGCAGTACAATGTTTGACTCAAAATTAGTTAAAAACACTATTTACACTTTATATTTAAGAGTTTAATCAAAAGGTCTCACTATGAAGTCTGTCTTAACTTTTGGAACTTACCAATTTTGTTCCTTAATTGCAAAATAAATAATTAGGTTAGACCCTGCCCCTTTGTAATTAATTTCACTAAGTTAGTTTTTTCCTGTTAACTTGAGTATGTCACTGAGCGATATTTTTTGTTTAGAAATGTACTCGTATTCCCAATAGGTATGTGTAAGAATATTATGATTATAATGCTCATTATAGTGTTACTAAGTAAAAAAGATCTTAGTTTGATATCCTAGATTCTTTCACTATAAAAACACAATAACAATACGCACCTCCTGTGAAGTGGCAGTGCAAGGGGCCACCAGCAAGATGAGATTGAGAGTATGGGTGATAGCCCAGAGGCACTGGAGGAACAGCAACGAGAGGTTGTTGCGAGAGAGGAGATGTTGGGAGTACAGGTTGACGGAGAAGAAGAGGAAGTAAGGGGCGATGATGATGTGAAGGAAGAGAGAGAAGGTGTGGGCGAGGAGGGGAAGGCTGAAGATGGCGTTGGTCTGGTGCACGATGCCGCAGAGAGTCCAGTGCAGATCACTCAGGCCGGGGATCCCGATGTACTGGGGTATGTAGACACCAAGGTCTGTAGAGAAGGTGCGAAGAATAATAGTCGTAAGATTTGATTGCAAAATCTGGAAAATTATATTATTTCTGCAGTAAAGGACTTTATGGTTCCTAAATTAATTTTTAAAAGATTCCTTACAAGCTGTCACCAGACAATATTGCGTAGCAATAACAGTAATAACAAATGATCAAGAATTAATTTAGTAAAATATACAATCTATTCTACTAGGGGTCCAATACTATTAGGGCCATACTTAGGGGCTATTAGGAGTCCGTTACTTCTGGAAAATAAATCGTATATGGTACAATCTCAGAAAAAATACTGCTAATTCACTAACCAAGTACGAATACATTATTAAAAAATTAACATAAATACTTATTATGTTACAAGCAATGGGACGTACCCCCAGTTTATATAGTACCTTTAATACCTGTTAAGACCGAGACATAGCACTGGCTGCGTATTTTAACCGGAATATGAGGGAAAGATGACTGTAGAGGATTGTATTCGATCATTGTAGTCGAACTGATTAAGGCCAACATGTTCCTTAGGCAGAACTATTAATTAATAGCCCAACAGCCAATGGCAACTACGGTACCTGAATTTTAACGTGGGATCCAAATCACAATTTTGTCTGGCTTACAATTTACGAACTGGTCTAATTATGAGGATGATCCCACGAACGAGTACTCAATAGTGCGGACGTTCATCCCCACTATGGTCCATCGCTCATAACTATCCACAATTCGTGACCTCCAAGTATCTGCATTACAGGACACGCCACCGTCCCAGTCTCTTCAGTTTCAAACCAACAGAAAGATAATTAAAGAAAGATACCGTTGATCGTCTCGACCGCAGGCAGAGCGGATGAGACTTTGAGCAGGCCGGCGAACCTGAGGTGGCGCAGCTCGTGGGCGATGCGCTCGTTGACCAGACGGAACCTGGCGCGGATGCTGTCCACCACAGTCATGTACTGCAGCTGCATCGCCAGCGCGCTCACATGCAGCGTGATCACGGGCAGGTGGAACGGCGTCCTCGAGTCCAAGTACTGCAACACACGCCACATCGTTGACCAGACGGAACCTGGCACGGATGCTGTCCACCACAGTCATGTACTGCAGCTGCATCGCCAGCGCGCTCACATGCAGCGTGATCACGGGCAGGTGGAACGGCGTCCTCGAGTCCAAGTACTGCAACACACGCCACATCGTTGACCAGACGGAACCTGGCACGGAGGTGTCCACCACAGTCATGTACTGCAGCTGCATCGCCAGCGCGCTCACGTGCAGCGTGATCACGGGCAGGTGGAACGGCGTCCTCGAGTCCAAGTACTGCAACACACGCCACATCGTTGACCAGACGGAACCTGGCACGGAGGTGTCCACCACAGTCATGTACTGCAGCTGCATCGCCAGCGCACTCACGTGCAGCGTGATCACGGGCAGGTGGAACGGCGTCCTCGAGTCCAAGTACTGCAACACACGCCACATCGTTGACCAGACGGAACCTGGCACGGAGGTGTCCACCACAGTCATGTACTGCAGCTGCATCGCCAGCGCACTCACGTGCAGCGTGATCACGGGCAGGTGGAACGGCGTCCTCGAGTCCAAGTACTGCAACACACGCCACATCGTTGACCAGACGGAACCTGGCACGGAGGTGTCCACCACAGTCATGTACTGCAGCTGCATCGCCAGCGCACTCACGTGCAGCGTGATCACGGGCAGGTGGAACGGCGTCCTCGAGTCCAAGTACTGCAACACACGCCACATCGTTGACCAGACGGAATCTGGCAAGAATGCTGTCCACCACAGTCATGTACTGCAGCTGCATCGCCAGCGCGCTCACATGCAGCGTGATCACGGGCAGGTGGAACGGCGTCCTCGAGTCCAAGTACTGCAACACACGCCACATCGTTGACCAGACGGAACCTGGCACGGATGCTGTCCACCACAGTCATGTACTGCAGCTGCATCGCCAGCGCGCTCACATGCAGCGTGATCACGGGCAGGTGGAACGGCGTCCTCGAGTCCAAGTACTGCAACACACGCCACATCGTTGACCAGACGGAATCTGGCACGGATGCCGTCCACCACAGTCATGTACTACAGCTGCATCGCCAGCGCGCTCACATGCAGCGTGATCACGGGCAGGTGGAACGGCGTCCTCTAGTCCAAGTACTGCAACACACGTTACGTCGTTGACCAGACGGAATCTGGCACGGATGCTGTCCACCACAGTCATATACTGCAGCTGCATCGCCAGCGCGCTCACATGCAGCGTGATCACGGCAGGTGGAACGGCGTCCTCGAGTCCAAGTACTGCAACACACGCCACATCGTTGACCAGACGGAACCTGGCACGGATGCTGTCCACCACAGTCATGTACTGCAGCTGCATCGCCAGCGCGCTCACGTGCAGCGTGATCACGGGCAGGTGGAACGGCGTCCTCGAGTCCAAGTACTGCAACACACGCCACATCGTTGACCAGACGGAACCTGGCACGGATGCTGTCCACCACAGTCATGTACTGCAGCTGCATCGCCAGCGCGCTCACGTGCAGCGTGATCACGGGCAGGTGGAACGGCGTCCTCGAGTCCAAGTACTGCAACACACGCCACATCGTTGACCAGACGGAACCTGGCGCGGATGCTGTCCACGACAGTCATGTACTACAGCTGCATCGCCAGCGCGCTCACGTGCAGCGTGATCACGGGCAGGTGGAACGGCGTCCTCGAGTCCAAGTACTGCAACACACGCCACATCGTTGACCAGACGGAACCTGGCACGGATGCTGTCCACCACAGTCATGTACTGCAGCTGCATCGCCAGCGCGCTCACGTGCAGCGTAATCACGGGCAGGTGGAACGGCGTCCTCGAGTCCAAGTACTGCAACACACGCCACATCGTTGACCAGACGGAACCTGGCGCGGATGCTGTCCACCACAGTCATGTACTACAGCTGCATCGCCAGCGCGCTCACATGCAGCGTGATCACGGGCACGTGGAACGGCGTCCTCGAGTCCAAGTACTGCAACACGCGCCACATTGCCATTTAACCTAATAATTAATTCTAAACGAGAACCATTCTTTGTAATTTCCCTGGACATGCACAGCAGTAATACATACAGCTTCTTTTGCATCCTCGATATTATGACATTGTGACGATAATCACCATTTTCCAAAATTATTTATCTAGATTCTTGGTTCGTTAAAGATTGATATCTTTTGTAGGAGTTTCACAATTCCCATACCAGTCTTGTGAAATTGGCACATAGATTACGGTATTTAATGACACTCTACTTTCAACACCTTTCAACAGTTAGAACTGCTGAAGCTGGAGTTTCGAGTTGGTCTAGTTAACAGGTTATTAAGCCAGTCCCTCCCTGGACACATCCATGGGATAGTCTGCCAGATAAGGCGGAATCTTTTCATAAACTTATTTTAATATTAATCTAACTGGCCAGATATTTTGAGTGATTATATCTTTCATTATTTGAAAATTTTTATTTATTAAATTTGATTTTGCTTTCCGTTTTCTTTCGGCAGAGTTTAATATTCGATTATTTTAGATTGAGGTTGTCAAAAATCGAGTATTCATTTTGTTTTATAAATTATTTTCTTGCCCCGCTATCAAAAGTAATATATTAGTGTCTTGTGTATTAATTAAGTTCTGAAATAAATAAACGTTTTAATTTTAATTTCTAGTTCAAATTGTGTTCTTATTGTGATTAGTATAATTCCTGCTAACCTCTCACTAAGCGAGTTGGCCCCCAGCCAAAATCAACGTAACAGCATAATCATAAAGCAAATTGAGGTTGGTGATTGGCAAAATTTAATCCCAGGACACTGGAACCGAAGTCCAGCAATCTACAACTACACCAGGCCGCTCCCCTAAGAGCTATATCACTTGCTATGAGTTGTTAAGTTTAGGGAAAATGGGTCTAGGTATGGTAGATATTATTTTGAGATACCACATTCAGCACGGCGCCATTTGATCGTAGCCCGACTCGGAGTCTAATAGCTGGCCAGCACAGTGATAATGATTAATTGTAATTTTTGTGTTTTAAATGTCAGTATGTGTACATTATATGTGCAATTTTATTTGTATTTTAATTTTAATTTCAATATATGACAAGATTTGACATCAAGTACCTAGACCTGAAGATGCAATTTTTATTGTGAAACGTGTTGTCATGAATGGACACAAAGTGAGACTGTTAGACGGATAAGGTATGTAACCTGGTTTTAATTATACTGTATGTTTCCATCCTTGATTTCGCTAATAAATCCTATTATTAAGATATTTTTAGGACGTTTTAGCACAAAATAAATACGATTTATTATTACTACTGTAACTTTTATTTTAGGAAGACACACTCACCATGTGTCTCACATAATAATTCGTGGCAAACAGAACCGCCAGAGACAACAATCCGGCGAACATCCACAGCCTGTAGTGGGAGTGAGAGGGTCTGGACCGGAGGATGTCGTCGAACCGCTGCAGCTCTCCATAGAGGCGAGTCAGATTAGCGAAGTTCCTGCCAGAGTTGATCACGGCCACTACTACAGCCAGACTCAGCGAGAATATGTCGCAGAACATCACCTGTGGAACAGAAGCAGACTGCAGCTCTCCGTAGAGGTGGGTCATATTGGCGAAGTTCCTGCCAGAGTTGATCACGACCACTACTGCAGCAAGACTCAGCGAGAATATGTCGCAGAACATCACCTGTGGAACAGAAGCAGCCTCTGCAGCTCTCCGTAGATGTGGGTCAGATTGGCGAAGTTCCTGCCAGAGTTGATCACGGCCACTACTACAGCCAGACTCAGCGAGTATATGTCGCAGAACATCACCTGTGGAACAGAAGTAGACTGCAGCTCTCCGTAGAGGCGGGTCAGATTGGCCAAGTTCCTGCCAGAGTTGATCACGGCCACTACTACAGCCAGACTCAGCGAGTATATGTCGCAGAACATCACCTGTGGAACAGAAGTAGACTGCAGCTCTCCGTAGAGGCGGGTCAGATTGGCCAAGTTCCTGCCAGAGTTGATCACGGCCACTACTACAGCCAGACTCAGCGAAAATATGTCGCAGAACATCACCTGTGGAACAGAAGCAGCCTCTGCAGCTCTCCGTAGATGTGGGTCAGATTGGCGAAGTGTCTGCCAGAGTTGATCACGGCCACCACTGCAGCCAGACTCAGCGAGAATATGTCGCAGAACATCACCTGTGGAACAGAAGCAGACTGCAGCTCTCCGTAGATGTGGGTCAGATTGGCGAAGTGTCTGCCGGAGTTGATCACGGCCACCACTGCAGCCAGACTCAGCGAGAATATGTCACAGAACATCACCTGTGGAACAGAAGTAGACTGCAGCTTTCCGTAGAGGCGGGTCAGATTGGCGAAGTGTCTGCCGGAGTTGATCACGGCCACTACTGCAGCCAGACTCAGCGAGAATATGTCGCAGAACATCACCTGTGGAACAGAAGCAGACTGCAGCTCTCCGTAGTGGCGGGTCAGATTGGCGATGTTCCTGCCAGAGTTGATCACAGCCACCACTGCAGCCAGACTCAGCGAGAATATGTCGCAGAACATCACCTGTGGAACAGAAGCAGCATGCAGCTCTCCGTAGAGGCGGGTCAGATTGGCCAAGTTCCTGCCGGAGTTGATCACGACCACCACTGCAGCCAGACTCAGCGAGAATATGTCGCAGAACATCACCTGTGGAACAGAAGTAGACTGCAGCTCTCCGTAGAGGTGGGTCAGATTGGCGAAGTGTCTGCCAGAGTTGATCACGACCACCACTGCAGCCAGACTCAGCGAGAATATGTCGCAGAACACCTGTGGAACAGAAGTAGACTGCAGCTCTCCGTAGAGGCGGGTCAGATTGGCGAAGTGTCTGCCGGAGTTGATCACGACCACCACTGCAGTCAGACTCAGCGAGAATATGTCGCAGAACATCACCTGTGGAACAGAAGCAGACTGCAGCTCTCCGTAGAGGCGGGTCAGATTGGCGAAGTGTCTGCCGGAGTTGATCACGACCACCACTGCAGTCAGACTCAGCGAGAATATGTCGCAGAACATCACCTGTGGAACAGAAGCAGACTGCAGCTCTCCGTAGAGGTGGGTCAGATTGGCGAAGTGTCTGCCGGAGTTGATCACGGCCATCATCGCAGCCAGACTCAGCGAGAATATGTCGCAGAACATCACCTGTGGAACAGAAGACTATTAGTAGACTGCAGCTCTCCGTAGAGGCGGGTCAGATTGGCGAAGTATCTGCCGGAGTTGATCACAACCACCACTGTAGCCAGACTCAGCGAGAACATATCGCAGAATATCATTTGTGGCATTGAAGCGTCAAATAGGCTTGATCAAATAGTTATAAATTTCAGTATTATTTAAATAGCAGCCTTCAGCAATAAATTAATAGAATTAGTCTACTTTGGTTTAAGAATATATGTCTTCTACTATATTTATGTCATATACCACTGACCTATCATCACATAGCCCAAACTACTTGACCTAGAACCTTGAAACTTTGGAAAAACGTTCCTCTCAGGGCACAGGCATCCTCTAAGAACGAATTTTGAAAAATTCTCTCAGTGGTACGCCCTATGATACATCAAAGTTTCACTGTTAAAGTATAGGGAACCTCATGCAGTAGTCTGCGGTGATTCGCTGTCCACAAGATTTATCGACACCTAGCATATTGTCTATTCTGATCCCATAAGGGCCTTTAGGATATATTTTTATGCTTCTTTTCCAAGCCAAACATGAAGTATGTACCGAGTCTTCCACAGCGCATCCTTTGCATAAGAGGGTACCAAGTTGGTTTTGGGGCGAACTGTCATTTTATATACCCAGTAATATTTTTTTCTCAAAATGGTTTTTATTAATTAAAAAAATATATTCAAGTTGTAGCTGCATGCGAAAAAAATTGTCTAATGAGGTTGTAGTCCGGGCAACGAAAGGGCAAAGAGGGAATTGCACGGATCACAATTTTTGACTTTGTAACTTTGTTTGGACTAGTTAGGAGTAAAACATATCAAAAGTCCGCGCCCTTAACCCTTGAGCCGGCTGGGCTGGAAGGGCCTATAGGTACATTTTTTTGGTTTTTCCTAAATATCTTGAAAACTATAAACTTTTAGTATTACCTATCAAATTTGAGAATTAAAGAAAATTAAATTTCCTGCAAGAAAAATACATAATATGTCTACTTTGGTCCACCCGTTTACAAGGTAAGCACTAATTTTATTAATATTTTAAAAAATATCCCTAAGAATATCTTTAAGAAGGGACTAAATTAATTAAGAAAGGAGGGACTAAATTAATTTTTCTCGCAAACACCCATGGAATATTTATTTAAGCAACAGTCAACATTCATTACTTTGGATACTAGAATCCTTGACTTAATTTGTTCCTGATTGTTGGATTGTTGATATTGTGTTAAAATTGTGTTATCCGTTATTTCGTCTCCCCAACAAAGGCAATTTGGATCACTTTTTTATTTTAGTAACCATTTCAAAAGTTTACAGTAAAGGTATACGATAAACAATATGAAATTCAATACAACTGCAAAATTTGGTGTGTACAGTACAATTATTTATTTTATAAGTTTAAAATTGAATGTTTTTTTACAAAATTTTCAACCACCACAATCTCAAAGAATTGTGTTTTATTGTTTTTTTTTATCGCTGGTTAAAAATTAAGAATAGTGTTATATTGTTTTTTTTATCTCTGGATGAAAATTATGAATTGTGTTTTATTGATCTCTGGATAAAAATTAATACCTATATTTCACTCGTTAACGATACGTATTATTGTTTTAGCTCAGATGGAAAATGTTATTAATATTTCAATATATATAAAAACATTACCACGGTTGGCGTTTTGTTTGCGAATACTCTCATATTTGATTCTATGTCACTGTGATAAAAGAAGAATGGGGCACAACACTGGCACACTACTAGGATCAAACTGTAAATGAAAATTTTAAGGGAGAACTGTATCTTATCCATACAGAGAACGCTGAGGTTTTCACCCGGGAACAGCCCAATAAATTTGAAGAAAATTATGAGCGACTTTGGAAATAATGGAGACATAGTAGACGTAGAGACTAAATAATGACTTCAGGCGATAGAAAATCACTTCTCGAGTTTGAGTTTGTTGTTGTTTTTATTAGTTGTCTGCAGGATGACAGCGCTCCTCAGCAATGTTTATAGTTTTCCTTTTATGAAGTGAAAAGTTAGAAGCACAACAGATAGTTTGATATCTTCTTTTGTTGTAGCCACTTTCAAAGCACTTTATTTGTAAAATATTTACCTGGAGAACTAAAATAAATTAAAACTAATTATAGAACTATAAACGAAGGAAATTAAGATACTATTATAGGAAATTTATAACAACAAAAGAAAACTATTATGATTATGTCAAAACTGAAATATAGTGATTCAGTGTAGGATCCTTTTATAAACCTGGAAATGTTTACAGTTTTTAGCCAATATGATTTCAAAACAATGTTTGCTGCGAAATCCCAAAAACCAAACCCTAATAACACATTAATAATGCATCCCTACAACACCAGAGGAAGAGATGAGCTGGTTAAATGCCATGGATTGAAGCTCTTTGAGAAGAGACATTTCATACATTGGAAGTATTCTTTCGAAAAACATTCAGAAATATTACAAATAAAATACTCTAGGTTTAAAATCTAGTTGAAAGATGATTTAATAAATAGAGCTCTTTATTTTGTTCAAGACCTTTCCACCCCACCCCTCTTCAGGTTTAACTCTGACCAGATTTATCTTATAAAATAAAAGTGTAATTGATGTTCCAGTAACGTTAAGGGCAAAATTACATTTTGCTATATATACATAAATGTGACAACCATTCAATCACTATTCATTATACCTCATGTGCATGAAATGAATAAAGAATTTTGGCTATGTGAGTGGAATGAAAATGCTTCTGTTTTGTGGCAAACATTATGCTTACATGGTCCTTTCTTACAGTTAACCTCTTAAAACCTATGACCATACAAACTTAATTATGGCTATGACCATTTGAGACTGTTTTCCCCGCCAAAAACATTGCTGCAAACAGTTATTAGACATATATTTTATTTTAATATCGTTGCAAGTTAAAAAAAAAATACTATAAAACCAAAAAGAGATATATGAACGGGATTTGGCATTTGATTAGGCGTGTAAAAAACTGTGTGAAATGATTGGTCACAACATAACCTTTGGATTAAAAAGGTCCACCTTGTTTTAAAAGGTGAACCAAATATGCCGGACGAAATGTTAGTGATCACATGAAAACAAGATAATGCAACCCAACAGAGATCATGGATGATTTACTCTATTTTTATGACAAAACTATGAAAATTACATCGTAAGTGTAACGTATAATCTAAAATTTGATAAAAAGTTTAAGTATCGATATCTTGATGTCGAAGTAAGATTATTTAAACGGACTGAAAACTTTAACTCACGGGAATATTTTAGTTTTAAATAATGGGCTACATAATCTCGTTTATATTTGGAGAAAAATTATTTGCATCCAATATGTTGAATCATTAGCCAAAAATGAATTCCGACGAAAAATTTAGTTTTCGCTACTGTGATTCCCGGCATGCCAGCAAAATTTGAGTGGTTTGTCCCACTTTCAGTTTGAGTAGCTTTACCATCTTGTATGCAAAATTTGTTTGGCACAGACCGAAAAAGCACAAGTCCCAAGAACTGTTTTGTTTGACTGGAGACTTGATAGGTAACACATATTCAGATTTATAAGTCCCGAATCGAAAAATATGCCCATTTTAAGGCAAGCGGGTGGATTAATTGTTTTCCTGGGTAACTAATAATATCAGTCATTATATAGAAAAATGTAAACTTATTGATTAATAATTCTCTTACCACAATCGGCGTCTTGCCCTCCATTGTGTTCTTTACCTCGGTTTTGGTGATCATTTCGTAATTAAGATATAAACAACTACCCGCCTGATATGCTACCAGAGTCAAACCATAAATAAACAACACTACAGAGAAGTTCTCTGCAACTTTGTAAGTTTGGTATGACTTTAAGAAGCTCTTCGCCGGGAATAAACCGGCCATTGTAAAGAAAATGATAAGTTCTTTAGGAAATAGGAGTTCCATTTCAGGAGGAAACCCCCGGCTAAAATAAGCTATCCGATACATTATGGTGTGATGAACACTAAAGCTAAAACAAATGTTTTTCTTCTTTTGACACTGTTAGAATATAAAACAGAATTTTGTTTTTTATCCCTTACACTCTACCTTGATCTATTTAAGCATGCTAAGAGAAACAGTGTACAAGTGTCATCGACACTTGTAATTGTTGTAATGTTCCTATGATCAAAACTTATTAGCTTATTATTTCAAATTTCACTGTTTTATAATATTCAATCAATACATTTCTCAATGTATATTCGATCTATACATATGTTTATTTATTTTTCGCTGTATTAAAATAACATGGAAATGATTTGCATGGGTTAATAAAACTTATAAAACACTCTTTGCGAGGCCTAACCTGCCTAGGACATTCTGTATCGTAGATTTATTGCCTTAAATTATAACGTAGTTCTCTTTCCAAAACAAAACAGATGTATGAGGTGATTTTTTATTAAATTAAAAAAGTAATTACGATAATTCCTTATGATTTTTTTCTCTAGGATTAGACTTTTGGTCAATATTATTGTAACATATTATGTAATAATTTTTTATTTTTTGAAATCAAATAACATTTTTATTTCTTCTCCATGTTAATTCAAAGTCTGTGCGACATTAACAAATAACAAGTTAAATAACAACTAATAACGCAGACTTGTTTGTAAAGTTGGACCTGCCATTACAAAAGAGCACGGTTGGGACTCAATAAATCACGTGAATCTGTCGTCACAGGTAAGGCCTCCAGGGGTCCCGTTGACAAATCATCACATGTTTTGACGAACGAGCGGCAGCAGGGGAGTGTATCAAATAATGGAACAGTTTGGTTTACAAAAGCTTGTAACTGAAATTTACAGGATAATTACTATCCAGAAGTTATTTTTTAAAGAAGAAAACTTTATTCCCTATAATATTACTTAAATTTTTTAAAGAAGCTTTGAAAATGTTCTGAAATTGAAGCATTTATGGAGGATGCTTACTCAAATTGTGCTATTTTTAAGTTGTGAATAGGACGGCACCAATAACAAAAAGTTGAATCCTCTCTCCTTTAACTTAATACTTTTCGTTGCTAGACTGACTTGAGAGAGTAGTTAGACTGGTAAACAAGGTACATAATTAGTAACTTTGAATCTAATATATTTTTCATTATATATTTTTCCCATTTTTTCGAACTGTTTTCCTTTAGTGGTTTTGTAATAAGTTAATATATACAAAAAATACTTGTAAAAGACAACTGAAATCAAATCAATCAAAGTTATATAAAAGTTTCATTAAAAATAAATATTAATTAATTTGTTTTTGAAGCATTGAAATGAATTTTATTTTAATTACTTTGATTTGAAATGTCTATATTCAAACAGAGTTCCATTTCTGATACTTATTCGCGCATACATTACGCTAGTGTAACTGATTTAGGATACGAATCATATTCCACTAAACCGATGAGTTAGCAGCTTGGAATTTTGGACGAATTGATTTAGATCCACTAAGATTAGAAGAACAGTCAAATGGTAAATTTTTGTGTGTTTTATTCTTTTGAAAATAGGAAAAAAATTTTATTCATTCGCAATCTAGCCCACATATTTGGCCTCTGACAAACATTTTTCCTATAATGAATATACATATGCGATTTCTCTAAATTACGGCAAACCGAAGAAGAGTTCAAATATTAATTTTAAAATTTCGTTTCTAATATGTAGAACTTTGTTAAAGATTACTACACCTAATATGTCGGGAAAGTAGTCTTGAATATTTATGATTTTCGCTTTTTGTATGAACTGTTCAGTAATTTGTTTACTTCCTTTGAAAACCTTAGCCACCTTATGGACGTATGGCTAACAATCTAAACTTACGTTTTTTTATAATGATTGATAAAGTTAATTGGCCACATGTAAACACTTTGCTTTAAATTGAGGGTTGACATTTTAAAATCACGGTTAACTGTAAAAAAAAACTAAAAAAGATGTTCAATTATTATTTTTTGAGAAAATATTATGCGTTAACAAAATGATCTTATAAAGATGCTCATAGATTTTCTATAATGACTATCTATTCCATTTTACTCCAATAATAAAAAAAAAACAGTTATAACCTTCAAAACCGGATGTAAAATAAAAATACATTCCCTTTCTTTATAATGTCACGCACGTGTTTAAGGAACGATATCGCAATTAGTATTTTGAAATGAGTTCGTTTGCTAGAAACGGCTGTTCTTACTTTAGATATTTGCATAATGTTTGCAAACCAAAAATATTACATCCGTATTTATTTGCATAAATTACATCCACTTCACTTAGTCTGTATTGTTTACAGCTGCATTCGTAACGGATTGATTACGGATACAATTCATTTTTTACTTTTTGATGAGCTAGAGACTTGAAATTTGGCACGAAATTCCTTTACGGATTTTATTGATATTTTTTATAAACCCTAAAAAAATATAAAATCCAGCAGATAAATGTAACCCTCCAAATATAAACCACGATATCATGGCAAAGTAGCAGGTACCATGAACCAGATCTGTAATATCTTTCTTATCATCATGCTGGGGTTTGCATATTTTCCTTAGGTTTATAACATCTTGAAAACTGATCTTTCAGAGAAGTTTTTAGATATTTTGAAGTAATTTGAGATTCAGTTCAAAACCGAACTTTTCAAAATCTCAAACAAACCAAATAATTGTATAATCTACTTTTATCAGACAACGTTTGTTCAAGGTTGGCGAAAATAAGCAACTGGTGGGATTTCGATATTGTAGGAGTGTGGGTCAACAATCAGGGGCAAAAATCAGCTGATCAATAGTTGCTAATTCAATCAGCTGATTGTTGTTACTGAGGATAAACGCACTGCACAGAGCCTTTTGGAAAACCAATCAGTGGTGTTGAGTGTCCGCAAAAATCTATTAAATAATACCATAAACTCATCGTCACCAAAAAAAGATTAAAGGACTCTTTGGTACCAATCTAAAAAATCTGCGATTTTTTCAAAACAGAAACGATATTGAGTTATTTTTGTATTGCAGACTAATATCCCGTTATCAACATAATATTAATATTCCATGTTTGTTTGATGGAACTATAAAAGTTTTAATTAAACCTTATTGGAGTTTGTAAAGGCATTTGGAGGGTTGTGAGATTAGACTGACTATTAAAATAGGGATAAAGGATCAGTATTAATGTACAAAAAAATTTATTATGAAATAAGAAAATACCTTTTATTGTTCCCAAAAGCAGATATTTAGTTAGTAAGACACAATAGCACTCTCAATATTTTTTGAGAGTTCATAATTGTTCCATTCTAAAATATTTTACTTTCACCTTTCGTTCACATTGATCAAACTTTGATTTCCTCATGCACTCACATTTGAAAATGTTCATGACAGAAGTTATATACATAAGAGAATGTCCATCAATGATAAGATATTCCTTAGAATAAAAAATAGGGTAGAAGATCATGTGTGTAAACAAATTATATAGAGATATGAGTAGAATAAAATTCAGGGATTATAATCTAAGCTGCGAAAAAAATAGTTTGAAATGACATCCACTCATATAAAAACAAAAGCAAACCAGTATATAAAGAATTCCATCGTTATCTTCATTACTGAAGCTTTTATAAGTCAGGTTCTCTATCCGATGTGCACCTACATGTAACTCACTATTAAGATGAAACAGTTTTTAAGAGCATATTTTATGGATACAAATATTACTTTAATTACTTTTAACTAAACCTATGTATGCGCAACTCAGATTAAAACTATAATTGACCAAAACAATGCCGGGAACACAACCACACACGAGAGGTTGTGGTTCAGTATTTACGCCTCGTGGAATTGACTGTTGTTGAGGGTGTTCCACAGTAGTGAAAGCACTAGAGGAGCTTTGTTGGGTTTATTTGATTGAATAAAAATATTTAATTTAAATGTATTCTATTTGAAAGGTTTGTTTACTTTGGGGAGCACTATTTTACAATTCAATGATAACTTTTTAGTCTGTATCTTTACAATGGATATTTCGATGATCTTAATGATAAAACGTTTCCATCAACGCTCTGTGGGAGTCTGTTAGAAGAATTGGCTTTAATATGTAACAAAAAAAAATATATATATACTCACGAGACAGCTCAAAAACTCTAGAAGAAGATTGACAAATAAGTTTAAACATGGCATGTAAATGAATATTTTACCACCGGGATTGCACTTTTTGAAATAGAATTCCCTTGCTCCAGATAGGACTAGGCAATGAAGTAAAAATTGGAAAATAAACATAGTGTTAATTTGTTATATAATCTGATAATTTATAATAGGTTAGCTCGGAAGTTGATTAGTTATTCATTGTGTTATAGAATTATTTAGTTATTTATTCATTTATTTTTTGTAATTGAAAGCTAAGCTACCAACTATTTCTCCTTTTAGCTATGTTTGGAGCTTTGAAAATTGGACCTGTAACTGGAATCTTTTATGGTATTTATATACTATTTTCTTACTAGAAGAGAAAGTGACTTGAACCTTTAATTAGATTACAATCAAACCTAGTTAATACGTACGAAATTAATTTGGTCATGGTTGTAATCTCTGTAGGTAAAAAAATCTTCTCTATTTATATATCATACCTATAAAACATTGTTTTTTTTTTATTTTTTTTTTTTATTTTTTTTATTTTTTATTTTTTGTAATTGAAAGCTAAGCTACCAACTATTTCTCCTTTTAGCTATGTTTGGAGCTTTGAAAATTGGACCTGTAACTGGAATCTTTTATGGTATTTATATACTATTTTCTTACTAGAAGAGAAAGTGACTTGAACCTTTAATTAGATTACAATCAAACCTAGTTAATACGTACGAAATTAATTTGGTCATGGTTGTAATCTCTGTAGGTAAAAAAATCTTCTCTATTTATATATCATACCTATAAAACATATCACTTTTAATTAAGTCAAAAGCATATTAAATTAAAGCATACGCTTCTTTTAATAAAGGCACTATTAAGGAGTAGGGCCTATGATAATTTTATGAAAAATTTTGTTTATTTAATGCAGTCTTTGTTCAATCTTTGTAGTCTTTGTTTTTGTGGTCTTTGTAGTAGATAAATTTGAGCTAAATACCGGAATTGTTGCATTTTTTCATTCCAACATAAAGTATAATGTATTACACAATTTTATTCAACAACTTATTCATCTTCATTAAACAAAGAAGTCAATTGAAAAATGCAAACCTCATTATAATTGATGAAGATGTCATAGTGTACAGCGTAAGACGAATATTTCACGCAAAATTATTACCATGCTATTTAAGTCATTGTTCACCACAGAAGACACTTTGATACATGTAAAGCCATGTTGTATGGGGCAATACGTTACCCTAATAAGTGCTTCGTCTCCATTCTAACCCTACCCCCCCCTACCCTTGTTCTTTCACATGAATTTTGCCTAAAGTTGCATATATTTATGAATATAAATAAATATATTTTGTTGAAGAATAAGTGAACTTAAATAATTCTTTTGTTGCCGTATTGGTGTCTGGTTAATATAGTTGTGAGTGAAGGTTCATCGCGCTATCTTTTAAGTAAAATTTAATTAAGTTCAAATCCATAAAAAATATACGATGCAATTTGTTGTTTAGTACCCACCGAATAGTAATACATTTTCTTGGGGTACTTACCAAGACCTATGAGATATTGTCTAATGTGGTTGTAATGAATATTATACAGTGGAACCTCGATAACACAAAAAACTTGAAAAAAGTGCACTTTCAAGTTCTCTCGATACTGTAATTGCACTTAATGTCTTGTTAAACGAACCTCAATAAGAAGACTCCTTTGATAACGATACTCTTTCCAGAATCCCCTTGAGAGTCTTCTTATCAAGGTTCTACTGTACATTCAATAGGCATTGTCATTTTTCAACCATTTCAAATACAATTGGCAGCACAGCAGTAGGTATTTAGGCATGCGGAAACATGCAATAAATACAATGATAACTACTCAAAAACAAGGCAAGGAAAAGTGATGCATTACTTTACTTGTAATGTTAAGTAAACATTACAAACAATTCTCTCATTTCAAGATCAAGATGGTGCCTAGGACAAAACAAACAATAAAAATAAAAACATGCACCTAAGGTCTACATGCAAATCAACAAAAAGAATAGCAAACATCAAAACATTAATCTCTGCTGTGCAAAGGATTTAAGAGGAGATTTTCCTTTATAATAGATTTGAATCTCAGTGAACTCATGTCCTTAAAGGTTTTGGAAGGGCATTGCACATTTTAATAGCTACATGCATGTAACACGTTTGAATCCTACTGAGCCTAGTCCTAGGTAAGTCACGTTGGTTTCTATGCCTAGTACTATGATTGTGGACAAGACCTCTTGGAGCAAACTCTAGTACATACAAACTGAAAATAGTCATTACTTTAAGCTTACTTTTATTTAATGATTAATTATATAAGATTACATAAAAGTATAAGCTTTTAATAAAATGCTTTTATTAAAATGCTTTTAATAAAATAATTTTCAGTTCTACTTCATAAAGAGCCAAGGAGAATTGGGTTTATAGAGCCCTACAATACATCTGCAGTCCTGGTCTGTCAAAGCAATCGGTTGACTCTGTGATCTCAAAGGTGCTTTAGTGGATGTCCTTTTCACACAACTGGGCTTCAAGTTTCAAATCAAACGAAGTGAGGAATTAGGGGGATTGATAGCTTTTCTGACCAGTGTTTGAGAAAGCATAAGTCTTTTATTTGGCCATACTAACAAACATTTGCAGCCAAGTGAAATTATCCAATGTCAAAATGTCTGTCTTTAATCTGTGTTACTGCGGTAAGCATTTTAAACACTGGATATAAATAAAGGAAATCTAGCAACCTTTTATATATTTTTTTACTTCACAGTACTCACTTGCAAGACGGTAAATAAACATAAACGATGGAAAATGGTAATAGATGTCTATTGGTCACACCAATCATCATCAGTACCAAGAGAAACTGACAGGATCGAGATGGCGGCCTTCCTTGTTTCTTATTGGTCGCTGGAAGGTTTACTCAAAATAGGTTTCTGTAAGTTCCACTTGAGTCGAAAGTGGACTCACAAATTTGTTCGTTCACAAATTTTTCACTTTCTTTCTATTTTCTGTAAAAATAAATAATGCTTTGCATCCATAATATTCCCTTTCTTTTAGTTATTGAGAATATTGAGCGATTATTCTATTTTTTCTATTGAAGAGCCACTTTGTAAAAGATGTTTTGCTACATTCGATCTTTCCGTTTTGTTGTTTTTTTCATGGCGATATTAACGTGGTTATCAAAATAAAAGAATATATTGGTATTTAAAATAAAACACCAAATGCGACACGAGAATAATAATAATCAATCAGTTGAAGATTCTAATGAGAAATTCCAGTAACTCTCTATTTTGTATGTTTGTTTTTGTAAAGTTGCCTCGCATACTGTTTCGTAATCGTAGCTGCAGTGTCTGCCACCAATCTTCATGAATATTATATGGTTTCTCCGTTGTTCTTTGATTCGTCTGCTTGAGCCGTCTGGGACTCATTTCATAACGATTTTACATTACGAATATAATCGGCATTCCATTTTATACAAAAAAACGAGTTATAATTTGGCACTTGAAGTTTTTTTATATCAAACGCTGATTGTTCTTTTATTTAACTTACCCGTTAATTAATTATGATCTTTGTGAAATATATTTATGATGAAAAATCACTACCACTACCACCACCACCACCACCACCACCACCACCACCACCATCATCATCATCATCATCATCATCATCATCATCATCATCATCATTATCGCCATCATCATTATTAATTATTTGAACTTTTTAATTTGGTAATTGACACTTGATCAATGAATTGAAAAACAATTTTTAATCGAAATTTCCTTAAAACTATTTAATAAATAATATTTCCTTTAATAGAAAATAGAAACATCTCTTGTGTGTGTTGAGGTTACAAAAAAGCTAGAAGAAATAACAATTATTTAAACTTGTTGAAATTAGTTTAGGTAGGACTTTAATTGTATTATTCTTAAATGCCAAAGTTATATTGTTTAACATGTGTTCTTCCAGAATTAATTACGTACATTCAAAACTGTCAAAATAGTTGTTGTAAATCTCATTGAGTAAAATATTTATCATTGAAGTCCTAATTTAACTAACTTAATAAACAGCACACCTAGCTAATTTTAAATTGTCTTTGGCCTATTCATTTAAGCAAATAACTTCATAAAACCCCCTTCTTAAAATATCCCTAACTAACATTTGGAATAATTTAATCAACATATTTTGTGTCTAAAAAAAGTTTTAAAATACTCTTATGTATAATACTTCTTTCGCATTATAGTGCTACAACTGTTGTTTACAGTTATATACATACTTTTAAGTACTTTTTGCGGAAGAAAATGTATTCAAGTCTGTGCCTTCCTAAAATCGCTATTGATACGGGATTGAATATGAATTACTGCAATGAATAATTATCCGACTAAAAACATTCCGATGTTCATTCCTACTTCATTTTATTTACAATTCAAAGTGTCCTAGTTTTGGACTGTCTTCCCATAGAAGTATTTGTTATCTTGTATACAAATATTGTTGACGGTGACAGTATGAATCAAACTTTGATAATTGAGGTGTCAAATAACTGAAATTTTTGACAGGATTTAATGAATAATAATTTATTAATCATTAAGATAAAAGAGCTTCACACCATGGCAATGTTTTTTTTTACATTAGATTTTACATTTATTCCTTATGGCAGGGCTATTAGAATTGTTATATTTTACAATATTAATAATATCAGCAGTTAGTTTAACATTTCTTCTGTATGATTATGCTCATTTCATTGGACATTTTATCCTCTAAAGAAAGTCCCATAACTTTATTCGTACCTTATGGTTTTTTGTTGGTTATAAAGATTTCTAGAGACACATGGACCGGACATGGTTTTTTTCAACATGGCGGCTAGAGCAGGCAGGGATTTTGGGGAATTTTGGGATTTTAATTGGGGAGATTTACTTAACATCTGTGCGAAGTTTTAACTTGGTCAGGATTTGTTAGGTTGATTGATACTGATTGAGCCTTATTTTTTCCAGATAATCCAAACACAGTTACAAGATTAACACATGCTTTTAAAATAACCTTTTCCTTTCGTTACTTACAATTTGGTATTATTTACAATATTGTATTGGGCTTCAAAATATTTGGTACAACGTTGTCTAAACGATTAGTATTCAATTGTGTACAGAAAGGAATTGTTTTTAACGTACAATATGATGAACTACAAATGAATCCAAAATAAAAGTGGATTTAGTTGCGTGGATCCTAACGGTTAGCGTCGAGGTTGCGCGTCCAATTTCCGAGATGCCCACAAATATTTGAGGATTTTGGACTGTCTTCTCTTGTAAATCTTTGTTATCTTGTATACAAATATCGTTAACGGTGACAATGCAAAACAAAAAGTCTGCGATAACATATATGTACTGACCATTTCCTTAGTTTTCTGATATATTCTACATACAATCTTGTCCCACATCACTGTGAAAAAGCAAACTCAATCTCGAATCTGCTCATGTATTATTCAATGTTCGCATTACAATTGCTGCTGATGTAGAGTTCAACTTCTAATATTCTTCCGTTACTCACATTAGGAAGTCGTGATTGCTCTTGTTACATCTTAATAAGGCTTACAATGAAATCAAGTTATTCCGGGTCATATTAAAACATTCGCCATTGAAACTTAAAAAACTCCAGTTGCAATCGATATACTGACAAATACAATTAGCATCTTTATGGGTAACATTGTAGTGTAAAACTTAATAATTTTTGTTTATGTTTGAGACCTTTTTTTAAAATTTAAAATTTAGAAATGGAACTCGTGTACTTTTATAATAGCTCAAAAGCATCAATCTAAAATATTATGGAGCAAAATCTGTCCCGAAAATATTTTACGCTAAGGTATTTAGTTTCATACAATACAGCCGCAGAAAATGGAGTTTGAAATATTTGATAAAAATTGTTTTCTGAATTAACTAAATAGTTTCTATCTGCATAAGGAACGTCCTCACTTAAAGGAAAATTCTCTGTTGGCAATTTAACGTGAAAATGAATTATAAATTGGCTTCGAGGCAGACTATTGTCAGAGAGTTTGCCAAATTAAACAAATTTCAAGTGCTTGAGAAGACGTCAGATAATTTTTTCCCGGTTGATTCGTTTTAGCGAATTCCCCCTATAGAGAAGAAGCTATTACCGTAGGTCTCATGGTATGCCCTAAGTCCGAGACCATGATAACTTTTCGTTTAGGGCCACCAGAAGCAAAAAACATCATTCCTTCGAATTTATATATCTTTGTGTCTGTTAGCACGATAGCGGCCGTAAAAATTGACCAATCTTAATGAAAATTGGTAAAGACGTTTAAAGTGGTAATTACTGGACGAGTTCGTGAACCAGCCCAATCGAACCATTGGAAGGGGGGGGAGTAAAGGGGAATGAACCCCCCAAAAAATTTTTTTTAGTTTTTTTACAAAGAAAACTAAAGTTTAAAGAATTTTTGTTGGCACCATTGAATTCAGCTCGAAAAAACAAACAATTTAGTATTTTGAATCATTGCTCTATCCATTGGTTAACGAGATATTGAATGTCCCTATGTTAACCTTAAGGGAAATAACTAAAATTCTATATCTCGCTTTATTTGTCAACTCATCTTGATAAAACTTGGCAAATAGCTTCTTCTAGTTCAGAGTTACTAAATATTGAATTAAATCCACCCAGTTTTAATATACCAGTAGCTGCAAACCTGCATACTCATTACCCATGTTATTCTTATGGAGCTTACAAAAACATGTCAAATCTCGCTATATTGGATTGAAATATGTTTTTTGCATTTGAAATTCGCTGAGTATGCAGATCTGCTGCAACGGGGGTATTTTTTATAACACCAACCCTTAGATCATTGTAAAGTTAAAATTAATTCTGTCAATTCATTGGCTGTAACTGAGATTCGTTCCCTAAGAATTTTAAATACTTTAAACTTTTTCTTGAAATGGAAACTTCCCCAGGTAGGTATTTTAAGCCAAGTATAAATATTAAATGCTTGTAGGATGATTGCGTGGTCGTGTACAGTAATTTAGTAGTTACTGACTAAAGCCGACGTTTTTCTTAGACAGGGCAGTTAGTTAACAGCAAGGGCAACAGCCATTAACAAAAAAAAACTATTAACTAAATATTGCTGTATTAAATAAATACTGCAGTCAACTACAGTTTTTCGTGGGCACCAAACCACGATAATTAATTACTATCAATTCACCAATCGTAAGTCAAAATAAATGTATAGTTTTGTTCATTTTCACGTTATTCTACAAAGGCCAAAATTAAAATGAAGCCATCGTTTGCAGTCAGCCTTATATTTGCTAAGATTTGAGTAAAAAATTTTAGACTCCTTATAGAGTCTAAAATTGTGTTCATGTTTGTTGTGTATTGTACATGTTTGTTATGTAATTATAATTATTTAGTTTGTTAGCATTTTACTACCATATGTTCCTATACTCCTAAATATTTTCATACATTTTCAAACAAATCGTATAATTTTTAAAATCAATTCCCCCCAACCTTTACCTTTTTTAATTGTTCTTAAAGATCTTTGTTGACATTAGTGTAAGTTGAGTACTGTGACAAAAACTAATATTAATTTTTATTTAATTGAATTACAGTTTTATTTTTGCTAGAAAAGGTTTATAAAACAAATTTGTGCAGTAGGCCCCTGAAGTTAGCAATATTCTCAACTAACCCGAGGAAATGATTTTGTCATAAGCATTAAAATGGAAGATCTGAAATTGAATTCAATATTTACGACATAGTAAATTATCAAATCTCCTCACAAAGCCAACCCCTTACTGGACTTTTGCCTCAATTATTATCAATTTTCTTATCCAAGAGGTTAATTGTACATACATTCTAACTAAAAAAATAAATTCTTTAAAAGACATTTTTTAGGCGGGGTATTTTTCTTATCTTTGTATCTATTGGGCACTACCCACCTTCAGGCAAATGGCGATATTCAATTTTTGCGGAGACTGAAGATGTCTGTATCCAGTCCACTTGTCACATTTAAAATACTAACACAACACATAAACACAAAATACGCCACACACGAATACCCAAACACGTATCATCATTCGTACTCCTGCATTCAGGGTATTCGTGTGTGGCGTATTTTGTGTTTATGTGTTGTGTTAGTATTTTAAATGTGACAAGTGGACTGGATACAGACATCTTCAGTCTCCGCAAAAATTGAATATCGCCATTTGCCTGAAGGTGGGTAGTGCCCAATAGATACAAAGATAAAAAAATAAACGCAAAATGAATTGATGTTCGATTTTTTTATTTAGTTACCTTTGTTTGTACTTTTACATTCATCCCTCTATAAAAGAGAATTAGTATATACAAACTAGACTGTCGTATTGAATTGTAGTTTAAATTAAAAATGCTAAATAAACAAACCACAAATCTATTTTAACGTAGCTACGGTTGCAGAGTTTGTTTGATTGTCTGTTTTGTTCTTAATGTTAGAGTTTGGATACTTGTGACCTCATTAAGTCAGCTGATTGTTTGGGCATCTCAAAAAGCGGTCACATTTGGAAACTTGTGACAGTCAATAAATCATCGATGTGTCTATAAGGCGATTAAAGCTCATCGGTTATTAATGAATGGGTACTGAATAAGAGCCACTGGAAAGTATCTTTAGTTGTAAATAATTAAAATCTCTATTTCTACCAAAATTATTCTTTTAGTTTTAAAATAAACTAAAAATCATTATAAAACAATTATTATAAAACTCTCTCAAAAGTAACATCCTAAACACGGTAGAAGTTAAAACAGTTATGTTTGAAAAAAAAATGAAAATTAAAGAGAACAACTAACAATTACACCGCAAATAAGAAACGAATCAGCACATTAAATAACTATCAGATGTTTGTTAGTATCCTTGAAGGTACTGAAAATAGGTACACTGTAATCATGGCTGTGTCATGCTGAAACGTGTTGGAATAAGTAAAAAAGAATTAAAGTGTGTCATGGTTTTTCTTTTCATTAAAATATTACAAACAGTAGCATCAATAATGAACTTTAGTTAAGATGTTATTAATAACTTACATATAATTTGTCTCGTAGACGTTACTCTAAAATTGTTTTTTTGCACAATATTTAAAGTTTCTAAACTACTAAATAACTGATCACTTACCTCTATTATGCATACAGAGTAACAGCTATTTTAGTAATTTAGAAGCTTGCATGATTTTTTTTTCAATCTTTCAGTTATTATTAATACTTTTTATACCTATTGAAATAAATAACGCCAGTTTTAAGTATGAAACATGTGAGTCTTCTATAAACAAGTCATGAATCAACATTAAAGATACTTTTTACCCTTAACGGCCCAGTTTTATGGGACAATATGTTACACTTACACGCTGTTCATCTCAATATTCAAACTCTACATTCTTCTTGACATATTATTATCAATACAGAGTTGAAAGGTTGCATTTTTTTCAAGAAAAATGAAATGAACAAACTTGGAATGCGTTCTTTATATCATACAAGAAGTTGAGGTAGCAAAAATTTGGCTTATCTGGTTAAAAAAAACCTACCTTTACAAAATAATTGTTAACGGGTTGATTACTGGCCGTCAATACCCACCACGATTGCCTTTGACGACCGGTAGCCCATGTGTAATTTGTCTTATATTACGTTTTATTTTAAGAAATCTTAAACGATAAACCAGATGCTATAATAATACATATAACCACCATTTTGTATCTTTTTTGCCACTAGGCTTATGTACTTTAGTATTAGCCTATTGTTGATTTTTTATTTTCTATTCACGTGTTATTAAGAACAAATTCGCTTTTTTAAGAGCATCTCAAAAGTTTTTATCCCATTTGCTGACTTAATATTATCATCTTAAGAGATCATTGAAGCACAGCTAAATGTTAATTTCTTGTAACGAGCTATAGTTACTTCAAAGAATTACATATGGTAATTTTTTTATATTTTCGTAGGATTTCAGTATCTTCAGTAACTAGTAACTAATTCCCCAATCATTTTACACGTAAATTATATTGTTATAGTTTCCGTGGGCCTGGTACTCTTTTATGTAAGAATAGAAATTAACAGTTTCATTTTAAACTTATATGTGTTGGAGGGTTTTCATTTCCAGAAGCCACCTGGTCGTTTGTAACCACAGACGCTAATTTGACTGCGGCGGTGTGCAGAGCAGATTTACTGTCTTTGTTGCCTCCCGTAGCTTATAAATCGAATTTGGTAAGTAAACGCGTTTCTCACGCAAAAAAAGTATATACCACAATCTTATCTTATTACTATTCTCAATTTCTTACGGTCACAATTAATTACCAGAAAAAGTTAAGTTAGTCTTTTAGCAAATAAAACATGAAAGAAGAGGAGAATGGTTTGGTCAGGCCAGTCACAGCATTACAGAAAACTATATGCACGTGACTGTTTTCTGGATCTCATTACCATCCGTATTGACTCATGTCATACTGACTCAATGTACGCAGACGATATGAAACTATTTAGCTATTGACGACTGTGTATTGTTACAGAGTGATTTCAACTCCTTGTGTAGATACAAAGGAGTGTGGTACAATAGATACAATAGTGTGAGGAAAGTATGCTTCAGTAGAGAAGTGTGTAGTCATGTCATATACTAGGAAATTGAACCCCATAAAGTTTGATTACAGTATAAATGATGTGTTAAGTAGAACAAGCTTGTATAAGGATCTTGGCGTCGTGATGGACTGCGACATCTTCCTCAAAACACACATTTTTTCTACAGCGTAGAGTATTGGGTTTTATTTTGAGGTTATCCAAATTATTCAATGACCCTTTCACCGTAAAACTGTTGCATGAATCGATGGTTCGTTCTAAGTTAGAATTTGCTAGCGTAATTTGGTCACGTACACTTTAATTCATATAAGTATTATTGAGAAGGTCCAAAAACGCTTCCTGCGTTCGCTATATTACAAATAGTTTGGCCCATTACAGTTTCCTATTTCGCTTGTGAGATATAATGAAATGTTGGAATTGTTTGGATTTGAGTCATTAGGGGACAGAAGGAAGGTAGATATACTTTGTCACCCAAGGGACGTCTTATCTGGTGACGTTGACGACCCCTTGACCTTGGCCAGTGTCGCGTGGCATGTGCCTGCGAGGGGAGGGTGGGCGAGCCGAACGTTCTACCCGCTCTTTGCTCGAACTCGTTTACACGCTAATTCTTTCCTAGTTTCAACTGTATCTCTTTTCAGTAGTTTTGGATATGAGATAGATGTTACCATGAGCCGGAACGTGTTTTATAAAACTTGTTTTGAATTATTAAAAGTCGTCAATTAAACATAAATATCCTTAATGAACACGTTTCCTCGTCCTGTTTCATAAACTTAATTTTGTAAGGGTTTTAACTTTATTTATAATTCAGTAAACATCCAAGTAAAATATATTTAAATTTTAATTTAGTCTATTTTCTCTCTCTATATATATTTTTCCTATGTATATCCCTTCAAAATTTTTAAGTTAAAATGGTCAAATAATGTTCAGTTAAGTTTTAATACTTGATATAATTGTTTGATTTTATTATCAATAATGGCGGTAAATAATTTTGGCTAGCTTCCCCAGTAATTGCGTTTAGCGCCTGTGGGGCGGATTTTGTAGAAGAATTTACTTTATATTAACTATATACTAAGGAGTATATTAAGAGTCTGTTTTATTTCATTATTTGCAGTTTATTTCCTTTAATGTTATATCATGTATTTCCTAAAATTAAGAATTTATTTATTTATTTATTTCCAAGGGAACACTCACTGGGACATTTAATAACTCGTTATATTGCTGTTTATGAACGATAGGCTAGGGATTGCCTACTCGTTGAAATTCAACCAGGAATTAGCCTTTTATTTATTTAAAGGCTAATGTTTTATAACAACCCCCCCCCCCTTCAACTTTAACGCTTTTTTGGAAAATATTAGTTTTATTAGCTGTTTTATTAGTTATGTGAAAAACTATTTATGTTATTAGCAAATATCGAACGGAATTAGTGAATCTCAAAACTTAAATATATTTAAAGGTCAAATTATAATGAAATAAAATTCCAGAGAGCTTACGATTTAAGAAGCAAATCCGCCCAAAAAACCTTTTGGAAGTTGAAATTGTAGGAATTAATAACACACAAATATTCTTATAAGACAAAAATATATGGTAAATATATGTTATATGTGGATACATATATATATATTAAATCAAAATATCATAAAAGTAATTAAATGAATATATATTTTAATAACCCTCCAAATTCAATCCTCTTTTTTTGCTCCCTTATGACACAATCTTATTTGCTGACTCTGAAATATATTGTTCCACTCCTTATTGAAAGAACTGAATTTCCCATTACTGCCCATAGTGATTAAATAGCACTTTCGTCATAAAATTCGATTATCATAAAATTAATTAAATGAATATATATTTTAATAACCCTCCAAATTCAATCCTCTTTTTTTGCTCCCTTATGACACAATCTTATTTGCTGACTCGAAAATATATTGTTCCACTCCTTATTGAAAGAACTGAATTTCCCATTACTGCCCATAGTGATTAAATAGCACTTTAGTCATAAAATTCGATTACTCACTCATAATCCACCTAGGTAGCTTTTTTATTTCAGTATCAATTATTTTTCCAGTTTGAGCACACCTACTTTCTAACTGGGATTTAAAATGAAACACTTGAATATAGGTTAACTGATCTGGACTTAATCTCCCTAATATAAAGCTCTAATAACGAATTCCGATTTCCAAAATCGTAAAGATCAAGAAATTGAGTTAAAAATATTCATCTAAACTTTAATTGCCCATTAAAAGAAACATTAAACTGTATAGCAATTAATTATTGTCTATCATTTGAAAATTTCATACCGTATCTGAAAAAATCATAAAAAGAGGTAATTTATAAAAAGGTATTTCTATCATATGTAGGGTTTTTGAAAATAAGATCTCAGGAGAAACTTGTTAATACTAAATTTATATTGTAAATGTTTTAATTTTCAATAATGGTTTATCAATTAAAATCTGTTTAGTTCCATACATTCCCAGTTGCATTGTGGATTGTAAGCCTCCGGATATCAATAAATACTATAATGGTTTAAATACCTGTTTTATGGTATCCAATGCTGTACTATTGTGCAACTAGTTTCGACTTGGTCAACAAATCATCTTCAGGCAAACAAGGTGTTAACATCCTAATTTGTTGACCAAGTCGAAACTAGTTGCACATAGTACAACATCGGATACCATAAAACATGTATTTAAACCATTATAGTATTCCCAGTTGTTTTTAAGGTCAGTTAATGCATGGGAATTACAATTCTTCAATTAACATGATTGAATTACTTTGTTAACTTAATTGGAAGGTTCCAAAAGTAAAACATTTAAAATCTAAAAATTCTCATAAATTCCCAGTTTTTAGGTATAGCTTTATCTTTTCAGGATAAAGAAATATTCCCATTTTATAAGGTCACTCCCACGGGGAATATTCCCGGCCCACTTCACTAAACCTAATCAAGTTTATTAGGCAATTTTAGCGTAGTAATGAAATACACCTTTCGAAGTCTTAAACAACAGCCAAATATTAAGCAAAAACCACTCTTTAACCGTGGAAGTAGTATCTACTTCATTGGTCAAGCCTAGAATCCAAACTTCTCATATAAACATTAATGAGTGAGTTTTTCCTCATTAAAATGTTAAATTATGAAAAGGTTTTTGCATGCCGCTCAGTAAAGAGTTGTGGTAATGCTTTTAAACAGTTCAAACCATCGTATAAAATAATATATTAATTATTTGTGCTTTTAAGTTTCCCGCAAATATAAATTTTCTCTATATCAAAAAAGTAAGATTTTTCTCAGATTTTATTGCCGAGGCAGTAAAATCCGAATAGGCTGACTCTGGAATGGACTCGATGGGTGTCAAACTTACGATGAGCTTTTCATAAAGGTAGATGGATACGATGTCACTGAATCAGCTCTTTGTCTGATCATCACTCAAACAGACGTCACTTTTGGATAACTTGTCACAGTCAATCAATCATCGATAAGGCGTGTCATTCAAATGCTCGCTATATATCCAATGATGGTCGCTGGAAAGTTCTGTAGCTTGAAATGTAATTATGGTTCTGGAATTCCGTACTGGCAGGTGATTGAGAGCACGTTGGCAGGTGATACGGAATTAACGTTGTTGTATAGGCATTCAGTCTTTGATTACATGTTTAAGTAAAGTCGTATTTACAATATTAATGGAACGTAGAACGAGACAATAAATATGAAACTTAAACAACGTTATACTAAAATAAAGGAAATATGACGGTAAAATCTCCCAAAAATCTTGCCGAAGGACTTTAAGAATAGATTACATTCTATTAGTAGAGGTAATACTCAATAATGATTTTCATATTGCACAAGAAAACTTTAAGTACAGAATGGCAACAACAATTCCGAAGGGGTAGTCAACAAACAACGTTTTGAGAGTTCAACTTAATCATGAGGGTTAGCAAACGATTCGTAGAGTTTCCACTTTTATAAGCACCCGCCAGTACTGCAGTCCATAACTAAAGCTAAATAAATCTCCTAATTCTACAAAATAATTTCTTATTTCGAAATATGTTACAGTTAGTTATGTATTGTAATGTATTTAATTGCTATAAAAAAATCGTTAGTTAACTAAAATAATAATTCTATTATGCCATACCACTATACAATCCTATTATGCGATTTGATTCGCATTCAGTAGCACTTCAAATGCCTTTCAGTGAAAACTCTCTCCAGCAAATTATTTACTCTAGTATATCACTAGAGGTGGTTTAGTACTGTCGGTAAATAATATATCACAAGTCGTAAATCACACCAGGATTTAACACCGGAAGGAAGGTTGTAACAATAGCGTCCAACCGGCTGTAACACATTGTCTCTGCACTGATGTTCTTCATCCGGTCGGCCGTTATAAACTATCTGGTGACATATTATTTACTTCAATACTGATGTAGCAGAAATATATACATGGCGAATCCAAAGGAACCGGGAGTATGAAATACTAAATACATTTCTTCAACTGATAAGTTTACAATATTTTGGTTGAGTAAAACTATGGATCTTCAGACAAAAAGATTTTTTACATTTTGACATTATTAAATATTTATGACAACAACGGATTAAATTTCACATAGTAAAGAATTAATTTAAAAAACAACTTAATAGCAACTTTATAATAAACATTTGAAGCTGTTTCAATAATTACTGAAATATTGAAATACCTTCCGACATCAATCCAAAGAACTCATTAAAATATATTACTGCAGTTTCGATACTCAAGGTCTCACTGTGAAGTCCTCTAGAAAGGTAAAATTACATCAAACATACTGTAAATCACAAAATTACACACACAAAAATACGAAAATTACACAATTTAATAAAAATCACGAGGTCGGCCAAGAAGTCCTAGACACCGCAAACTTTGAAGGTTGCGAAACGATTCATATACGCTATTTCTATTTTAAGCTGTCTTTAGACTGAGTAAATATAACTTCTGGTTTTACTACTTCAAAGAGATCTTTACACGTGAAAAAAATAATTACCTGTTCGGTTTAAGCTTTAACAAACCAAATGACAAAAGCTATTTGAAAAGCGAACGGCACTTAAATATTTTTTGTAAAGTAACAGAATCTAAGTAGGAGCCTTACCACCCATATTCATTATTTTTAATTTAATAAGACCCTACAGATTCAATACAAATGGCAGAGGCCAATACAGATGGTAATGGGAGAGCAGATGTTGCCGTCATCAGCCTCCACTGTGACGTCATTCCCGCGTTTTCCATCCCGTGGTTTCTTGTAACGTTTTGGGTGCGGTTTCATTATTAAAAGAGATAACTTTGGTCTCGGAATATTGACTTGAAAGAGTTACATTTTTTTAACTGAAAGTAGAAGAAGAGTTTCATAAATCGTTAGGCGTATTTATAATCTTGCCGACTTATTTTTTCTTGTAAATACAATTTTAATGTTCAAGCTCACGAATTAAGTTCAAGCTCACAAAATATTAAACAAGCTTGTATCGAACAGGAATCATTAAACCTTAATTTGTTGGGTAAAACTTTTTTGAGACTGATAGGATGATCGTTTTTCAAACTCACGTTTTGTGTATAATAATGTCAATTGAGACGAGGAATCTTCTCAAAATGGTCAATTAGTGAAATATACCTTTTAATGTACCTTAAACCTCGACGAAAAATGTCGCTGCCTATGGTAACTGATATTGGAACGGAAATTGGACCATCGAATTTCATATTTGAACTTACTTTCCCAAAGACAATAACATTATTTCATAAAATTATCTTACCTTCATGCTTCAGGCAACATTAATGTTTACCGGGTTTTAAATTTCCCAACGTTTACTTGCCTACTTTGGGAGACAAAATACATAAGTTTTATCCTCGTGTTGTTAATTGTACTGATATTAAATTCACTGATGAGGAAATTGATGTTCTTAATAAAGGTCTGAAACACAATTTTCCCCGAAATTCTTGGAAAGCTAATATAATAACAGAGTTAATTCATGCTGAATCAGCCATTAGATCTGTTAGGGATGAGCAAGCCCGCACTGTCTTAAGACACAAAGTAGATAATAAAGTAAGAAATTTACAGAATAGAAATAAGAACTTTAATAGCAGGGAAAAAATTATTTTAGAAAGCATCAGCCAAAAACTTATTGATAATAGCTGCATTGTTTCTAAGGCTGACAAAGGACAATCTCTCGTTATTTTAAATAATAATGATTACATAGATAAAGTAGAGGCTTTTATCAATGACAATAACATTGAAACTTTGAATGGTGACCCGACTGATAAATGCCAGACTGCAATTAATCATGTTTAAATAAGACAAAAACCTTATTTCCCGAGCAGAAAATTAGACATTTGAAGATGATCAACCCTAAAGCGCCTAATTTGAGAGGCCTGCCTAAAGTACATAAGGACAGTATGCCCATCAGGCCACTGGTAAATTTCACTACAGCACCGTCATATAAAATAGCAAAAAAATTGGATAGAATCATTCGAGATAACATTATACTTCTGAATAACCACAGCCTTAAAAATAGTCTGGAATTTGTGAACCTCACCTAACATATAGATGTGCCAAACCACTATAAAATAGCCTCTTTTGACATCGTTAACCTTTATACAAATATTCCGATAGAAGAAACTGTTATGATTCTTGAGCAAAATCTGATTAAGAATTCCAACCTCAGTAAAGAAGCTGTTAATGAATTATTAGCCTTACTCCGAACTATTTTGCAGCAGAACTACTACAGTTTCAATAACAAATATTATTTACAGAAAGAAGGATTGGCTATGGGGTCGCCGTTATCAAGCATCTTATCAGAAATTTATCTCAATCATTTTGAAAACAAACATATTTTTTCCCCCCTCAACAAACATGTCAATAGAATACATTTTTACGGCCGTTATGTGGACGATACAATTGTCATTTATAAAGGCAACACCAGACAATTAGAAAATTTAAATAATTATTTGAATAATGCCACAGATAAATTAAAATTCACTCTGGAAGTTGAGCAGAATGACTCGATAAATCTTCTGGACCTCCACATAAGAAAAATAGATAACAAGCTTAAGTATTCAGTTTACAGAAAGCCCACAGCCACTGATCACACTATTCACGCCACTTCGTACCACCCTATGGCGCATAAAATGTCAGCTTACAATAGCCTAGTCCACCGATTATTAACCGTGCCGATGGACAAAGCTGATTATGACATTGAGCTCAACATCATAAAACATATTGCAGTTGTTAACGGTTACAGTGACAATATCATAGATAAGATTATTTGTAAACAAAAACGAAAAAATGGTTCCCCTATCAACCAAGAACCAAAACAATTTGTATCTGTAGAATACGGCCAAAATTTACACTACACCCTGAAGAACGAATTAAAAAAGCATAATATCACTTTAGCCTGTAAAACTTAAAATAAGTTGGAACTTAAATTAAAACCTCCTGTTGATAACCAAGACTCTTGCCATAAAACTGGGGTTAACAAGCTAATTTGCTCAGATTGTCCCAAGCAATACATTGGTCAGACTGGGCGGTCATTTGGAACCAGATTTAAAGAGCATATCCCCAAGGCTAGTTCTGTCCCCCAAAAATCAAAATTTAGTGAACACCTTGTGACTAGTGGATATAACATTATCAACATGGATTTAAATATGGAAATTTTACACATTTGTAAGAAATCCCCCCTCCTCAACACTTTGGAAGAATTAGAAATCTACAATAGTTTTAAAAATAATCCTGAGAACGTTTTAAATGAAAAACTAAAATATGGATGCAACAGCTTATTTAATAGAATTGATTTGATAAAAGGCAGGAGTAGGCACAGGGATAGAGATAAAGAAGTCCAAAGTACAACAGACCATTCTTCATGACACCTTCCATCCAGCTTGTGTCTGCAGTCGGCGTTCACCTACCGGCCGGTACACGTTGTAGTCCACTTACTTGTTTTTAAATGTTTAACTTATTCGTTTACGTGTTATGTGTTATGAATTCTATCTTTTTGACAATGAACAACGGATGTTTGGATTATTGAAAACGGACCTGATGATGACAATATTTTTGTCGAAACCATGGTAGTCTAGATTTAATTGGATTTTTTTGAAGCTGAAGACGGAGGTACGTAACCTATTTATAATTGACAAAATACAAATAAAATAGAAGCAATAAAAAGATTTCCTAGTCTCTAAAAGACATTTCATTAGCAAAGAAAAAAGTAATTTAGTTAAAATACAATAAACTATTGGTACTACCAGTTAACGTAAAATACCTTAGCGGCTCTACTGACCAAGCAAAATATGAGAGAAAGGAAAATATGCACCATGCAAAACAATATGATGGAACATGCATTACATTCAAAGACATTTAGAGACTTGAAATATACAAATTAAAATTTCCTTTCATAACGGTAATGATTTATTCTTACGTACAGCACATACAATTCTCGAGTACTAGGATGAACACTCCCATAGGACAGGATTACCTCGCATAACACATGGTTGAGAGATCCGTTGTTTGTGGTTACTAGGGGCTCATTTAACCTTAATATTTTCCATGGTCCTAGTACGTACGTTATAATGACTACAAACGACTCTAATTTTTATTTATTTCATCAAATATACTGAAGTAATTTTAAGATTTTTTAGATATATCGTTTCTAATACAAACGAATTTAGAGAAAATTGCGCAATTTTTGGCGGAATATTGTTAAATTACAGAATAAGTCATACCATGAAAACGTTGTTTTACGATGTTTTGTCTATATATTAAAACGCAAGCGGTTTTCTTTTCACAGTCAAACCTTAATAACGGCTATGTAATATGTAAATAAAGATTCCATTTGTATAGTTTATTATGGTATATGTATGTATTTAAATACAGATACTGTTCGCGCATTATATCTCCGGCTACGGCTACCACAGTACTATCCGTACTATGATGTTTTAAACATATGATATTGGTAAACACAACGTTTGACAAACTGTGGGGATGTAGAACAATGTTTTCAGACCCTCTCTAACCCCCTCGCCTTGCAACCAGCTGACTCTGCCATAGCCGGAGATATAATGCGCGAACTGTACAATTTGCATGAGAAATACTACATTTCTCGCTATCTGGTTTGGTAACAACAAATATTATAAGAAAGTTATTTTAAGAAGGTAATTATAAAAAATATGGCGTGGTAAAAATAGAATTAAACATATAAATAAGATAGTGGTAATTTGACATCGCTTGTGTTAGTTTTTTTCTAAAATAAGAAGTTAAACTTTAGAGTGACCAACCTACTTGTTTACGAGTTTCCGGACGCATTTCTCGGTTTAAGTGTTTGCAGATCATTGGCGCTGTCTTCTCTGACTGTAACACATAATTAATTTAAAGCAGTTCAATGCTTGACTCAAAATTAGTTAAAAACACTATTTACACTTTATCTCTAAGAGTTTAATCAAAAGGTCTCACTATGAAGTTTGTCTTAACATTTGGAACTTACTATTTTTGTTCTTTAATTACAAAATAAATAATAGGTTTAGACCCTGTCCCTTTGTAGGTAATTTCACACAGTTAGGTTTTTCCTGTTAACTTGTGTATGTCAATGAGCGATATTTTTTTATATAGGAATGTGCTCGTATTCCCAATAGACATGTGTTAGAATATTTTGATTATAGTGTTCATAGTGATTATAGTGTTTGATTATAGTGTAGAATCGATGCTACTAAGTAAAAATATCTTAGTTTGATATCCTAGATTCTTTCACTATAAAAACGCAATAAAAAATACGCACCTCCTGTGAAGTGGCAGTGCAAGGGGCTACCAGCAAGATGAGATTGAGAGTGTGGGTGATAGCCCAGAGGCACTGGAGGAACAGCAACGAGAGGTTGTTGCGAGAGAGGAGGTGTTGGGAGTACAGGTTGACGGAGAAGAAGAGGAAGTAAGGGGCGATGATGATGTGAAGGAAGAGAGAGAAGGTGTGGGCGAGGAGGGGAAGGCTGAAGATGGCGTTGGTCTGGTGCACGATGCCGCAGAGAGTCCAGTGGAGGTCACTCAGGCCGGGGATCCCGATGTACTGGGGGATGTGGGCTCCAAGGTCTGTAGAAAAGATGCGAAGGATAATAGTTTTAAGAGTTGACTGCAGAATCTGTAAAATTAGATAATTTTTACAGTACAGGGCTCTACGGATGCTAAATTGATTCATAAAAGGCTCCTTACAAACTATCACCAGTCAAATTGCATAGCAATGATAGTCATAATAAATAATCAAGAATTCGTTGAGTAAAATATACAATATTCTACTAGAGGCCCAACACATTCGGTCCATTACTTCTGGAAAATAAATCGTCTACGGTACAATCTCAGAAATACTATTAAATCATTAACCGTACGAATACATTATTAACAAAATAACGTAAATACTTATGTTCAACAATTGAAAGTAGCGTCAGTTTCAAACCGACAGAAAGATAATTAATTAAAGAAAGATACCGTTGATCGTCTCGACCGCAGGCAGAGCGGGTGAGACTTTGAGCAGGCCGGCGAACCTGAGGTGGCGCAGCTCGTGGGCAATGCGCTCGTTGACCAGACGGAACCTGGCGCGGATGCTGTCCACCACAGTCATGTACTGCAGCTGCATCGCCAGCGCGCTCACGTGCAGCGTGATCACGGGCAGGTGGAACGGCGTCCTCGAGTCCAAGTACTGCAACACACGCCACATCGTTGACCAGACGGAACCTGGCACGGATGCTGTCCACCACAGTCATGTACTGCAGCTGCATCGCCAGCGCGCTCACGTGCAGCGTGATCACGGGCAGGTGGAACGGCGTCCTCGAGTCCAAGTACTGCAACACACGCCACATCGTTGACCAGACGGAACCTGGCACGGATGCTGTCCACCACAGTCATGTACTGCAGCTGCATCGCCAGCGCGCTCACGTGCAGCGTGATCACGGGCAGGTGGAACGGCGTCCTCGAGTCCAAGTACTGCAACACACGCCACATCGTTGACCAGACGGAACCTGGCACGGATGCTGTCCACCACAGTCATGTACTGCAGCTGCATCGCCAGCGCGCTCACGTGCAGCGTGATCACGGGCAGGTGGAACGGCGTCCTCGAGTCCAAGTACTGCAACACATGCCACATCGTTGACCAGACGGAACCTGGCACGGATGCTGTCCACCACAGTCATGTACTGCAGCTGCATCGCCAGCGCGCTCACATGCAGCGTGATCACGGGCAGGTGGCACGGCGTCCTCGAGTCCAAGTACTGCAACACACGCCACATCGTTGACCAGACGGAACCTGGCACGGATGCTGTCCACCACAGTCATGTACTGCAGCTGCATCGCCAGCGCGCTCACATGCAGCGTGATCACGGGCAGGTGGAACGGCGTCCTCGAGTCCACGTACTGCAACACACGCCACATCGTTGACCAGACGGAACCTGGCGCGGATGCTGTCCACCACAGTCATGTACTGCAGCTGCATCGCCAGCGCGCTCACATGCAGCGTGATCACGGGCAGGTGGAACGGCGTCCTCGAGTCCAAGTACTGCAACACACGCCACATCGTTGACCAGACGGAATCTGGCAAGAATGCTGTCCACCACAGTCATGTACTGCAGCTGCATCGCTAGCGCGCTCACGTGCAGCGTGATCACGGGCAGGTGGAACGGCGTCCTCGAGTCCAAGTACTGCAACACACGCCACATCGTTGACCAGACGGAACCTGGCGCGGATGCTATCCACCACAGTCATGTACTGCAGCTGCATCGCCAGCGCGCTCACGTGCAGCGTGATCACGGGCAGGTGGAACGGCGTCCTCGAGTCCAAGTACTGCAACACACGCCACATCGATGACCAGACGGAACCTGGCGCGGATGCTATCCACCACAGTCATGTACTGCAGCTGCATCGCCAGCGCGCTCACGTGCAGCGTGATCACGGGCAGGTGGAACGGCGTCCTCGAGTCCAAGTACTGCAACACACGCCACATCGTTGACCAGACGGAACCTGGCACGGAGGTGTCCACCACAGTCATGTACTGCAGCTGCATCGCTAGCGCACTCACGTGCAGCGTGATCACGGGCAGGTGGAACGGCGTCCTCGAGTCCAAGTACTGCAACACACGCCACATCGTTGACCAGACGGAACCTGGCACGGAGGTGTCCACCACAGTCATGTACTGCAGCTGCATCGCCAGCGCGCTCACGTGCAGCGTGATCACGGGCAGGTGGAACGGCGTCCTCGAGTCCAAGTACTGCAACACACGCAACATCGTTGACCAGACGGAACCTGGCACGGATGCTGTCCACCACAGTCATGTACTGCAGCTGCATCGCCAGCGCACTCACGTGCAGCGTAATCACGGGCAGGTGGAACGGCGTCCTCGAGTCCAAGTACTGCAACACACGCCACATCGTTGACCAGACGGAACCTGGCACGGAGGTGTCCACCACAGTCATGTACTGCAGCTGCATCGCCAGCGCACTCACGTGCAGCGTGATCACGGGCAGGTGGAACGGCGTCCTCGAGTCCAAGTACTGCAACACACGCCACATCGTTGACCAGACGGAACCTGGCGCGGATGCTATCCACCACAGTCATGTACTGCAGCTGCATCGCCAGCGCGCTCACATGCAGCGTGATCACGGGCAGGTGGAACGGTGTCCTCGAGTCCAAGTACTGCAACACACGCCACATCGTTGACCAGGCCGAACCTGGCGCGGATGCTGTCCACCACAGTCATGTACTGCAGCTGCATCGCTAGCGCGCTCACGTGCAGCGTGATCACGGGCAGGTGGAACGGTGTCCTCGAGTCCAAGTACTGCAACACACGCCACATCGTTGACCAGACGGAACCTGGCGCGGATGCTATCCACCACAGTCATGTACTGCAGCTGCATCGCCAGCGCACTCACGTGCAGCGTGATCACGGGCAGGTGGAACGGCGTCCTCGAGTCCAAGTACTGCAACACACGCCACATCGTTGACCAGACGGAACCTGGCACGGAGGTGTCCACCACAGTCATGTACTGCAGCTGCATCGCCAGCGCGCTCACGTGCAGCGTGATCACGGGCAGGTGGAACGGCGTCCTCGAGTCCAAGTACTGCAACACACGCCACATCGTTGACCAGACGGAACCTGGCACGGAGGTGTCCACCACAGTCATGTACTGCAGCTGCATCGCCAGCGCGCTCACGTGCAGCGTGATTACGGGCAGGTGGAACGGTGTCCTCCAGTACAAGTACTGCAACACACGCCACATCGTTGACCAGACAGAACCTGGCGCGGATGCTGTCCACCACAGTCATGTACTGCAGCTGCATCGCCAGCGCGCTCACGTGCAGCGTGATCACGGGCAGGTGGAACGGCGTCCTCGAGTCCAAGTACTGCAACACGCGCCACATCGTTGACCAGACGGAACCTGGCGCGAATGCTGTCCACCACAGTCATGTACTGCAGCTGCATCGCTAGCGTGCTCACGTGCAGCGTGATCACGGGCAGGTGGAACGGCGTCCTCGAGTCCAAGTACTGCAACACACGCCACATCGTTGACCAGACGGAACCTGGCGCGAATGCTGTCCACCACAGTCATGTACTGCAGCTGCATCGCTAGCGCGCTCACGTGCAGCGTGATCACGGGCAGGTGGAACGGTGTCCTCCAGTACAAGTACTGCAACACACGCCACATCGTTGACCAGACGGAACCTGGCGCGAATGCTGTCCACCACAGTCATGTACTGCAGCTGCATCGCCAGCGCGCTCACGTGCAGCGTGATCACGGGCAGGTGGAACGGCGTCCTCGAGTCCAAGTACTGCAACACACGCCACATCGTTGACCAGACGGAACCTGGCGCGAATGCTGTCCACCACAGTCATGTACTGCAGCTGCATCGCCAGCGCGCTCACGTGCAGCGTGATTACGGGCAGGTGGAACGGTGTCCTCCAGTACAAGTACTGCAACACACGCCACATCGTTGACCAGACGGAACCTGGCGCGAATGCTGTCCACCACAGTCATGTACTGCAGCTGCATCGCCAGCGCGCTCACGTGCAGCGTGATCACGGGCAGGTGGAACGGCGTCCTCGAGTCCAAGTACTGCAACACACGCCACATCGTTGACCAGACGGAACCTGGCGCGAATGCTGTCCACCACAGTCATGTACTGCAGCTGCATCGCTAGCGCGCTCACGTGCAGCGTGATCACGGGCAGGTGGAACGGCGTCCTCGAGTCCAAGTACTGCAACACACGCCACATCGTTGACCAGACGGAACCTGGCGCGGATGCTGTCCACCACAGTCATGTACTGCAGCTGCATCGCCAGCGCGCTCACGTGCAGCGTGATCACGGGCAGGTGGAACGGCGTCCTCGAGTCCAAGTACTGCAACACACGCCACATCGTTGACCAGACGGAACCTGGCGCGGATGCTGTCCACCACAGTCATGTACTGCAGCTGCATCGCCAGCGCGCTCACGTGCAGCGTGATCACGGGCAGGTGGAACGGCGTCCTCGAGTCCAAGTACTGCAACACACGCCACATCGTTGACCAGACGGAACCTGGCGCGAATGCTGTCCACCACAGTCATGTACTGCAGCTGCATCGCCAGCGCGCTCACGTGCAGCGTGATTACGGGCAGGTGGAACGGTGTCCTCCAGTACAAGTACTGCAACACACGCCACATCGTTGACCAGACGGAACCTGGCGCGAATGCTGTCCACCACAGTCATGTACTGCAGCTGCATCGCCAGCGCGCTCACGTGCAGCGTGATCACGGGCAGGTGGAACGGCGTCCTCGAGTCCAAGTACTGCAACACACGCCACATCGTTGACCAGACGGAACCTGGCGCGAATGCTGTCCACCACAGTCATGTACTGCAGCTGCATCGCTAGCGCGCTCACGTGCAGCGTGATCACGGGCAGGTGGAACGGCGTCCTCGAGTCCAAGTACTGCAACACACGCCACATCGTTGACCAGACGGAACCTGGCGCGGATGCTGTCCACCACAGTCATGTACTACAGCTGCATCGCCAGCGCGCTCACGTGCAGCGTGATTACGGGCAGGTGGAACGGTGTCCTCCAGTACAAGTACTGCAACACACGCCACATCGGTGACCAGACGGAACCTGGCACGGAGGTGTCCACCACAGTCATGTACTGCAGCTGCATCGCCAGCGCGCTCACGTGCAGCGTGATCACGGGCAGGTGGAACGGTGTCCTCCAGTACAAGTACTGCAACACACGCCACATCGTTGACCAGACGGAACCTGGCACGGATGCTGTCCACCACAGTCATGTACTGCAGCTGCATCGCCAGCGCGCTCACGTGCAGCGTGATCACGGGCAGGTGGAACGGTGTCCTCCAGTCCAAGTACTGCAACACACGCCACATCGTTGACCAGACGGAACCTGGCGCGGATGCTGTCCACCACAGTCATGTACTGCAGCTGCATCGCCAGCGCGCTCACATGCAGCGTGATCACGGGCAGGTGGAACGGCGTCCTCGAGTCCAAGTACTGCAACACACGCCACATCGGTGACCAGACGGAACCTGGCGCGAATGCTGTCCACCACAGTCATGTACTGCAGCTGCATCGCCAGCGCGCTCACGTGCAGCGTGATCACGGGCAGGTGGAACGGCGTCCTCGAGTCCAAGTACTGCAACACATGCCACATCGTTGACCAGACGGAACCTGGCGCGAATGCTGTCCACCACAGTCATGTACTGCAGCTGCATCGCCAGCGCGCTCACGTGCAGCGTGATCACGGGCAGGTGGAACGGCGTCCTCGAGTCCAAGTACTGCAACACACGCCACATCGTTGACCAGACGGAACCTGGCGCGAATGCTGTCCACCACAGTCATGTACTGCAGCTGCATCGCCAGCGCGCTCACGTGCAGCGTGATCACGGGCAGGTGGAACGGTGTCCTCCAGTACAAGTACTGCAACACACACCACATCGTTGACCAGACGGAACCTGGCACGGAGGTGTCCACCACAGTCATGTACTGCAGCTGCATCGCCAGCGCGCTCACGTGCAGCGTGATCACGGGCAGGTGGAACGGTGTCCTCCAGTACAAGTACTGCAACACACGCCACATCGTTGACCAGACGGAACCTGGCGCGAATGCTGTCCACCACAGTCATGTACTGCAGCTGCATCGCCAGCGCGCTCACGTGCAGCGTGATCACGGGCAGGTGGAACGGTGTCCTCCAGTACAAGTACTGCAACACACGCCACATCGTTGACCAGACGGAACCTGGCGCGAATGCTGTCCACCACAGTCATGTACTGCAGCTGCATCGCCAGCGCGCTCACGTGCAGCGTGATCACGGGCAGGTGGAACGGTGTCCTCCAGTACAAGTACTGCAACACACGCCACATCGTTGACCAGACGGAACCTGGCACGGAGGTGTCCACCACAGTCATGTACTGCAGCTGCATCGCCAGCGCACTCACGTGCAGCGTGATCACGGGCAGGTGGAACGGTGTCCTCCAGTACAAGTACTGCAACACACGCCACATCGTTGACCAGACGGAACCTGGCACGGAGGTGTCCACCACAGTCATGTAATGCAGCTGCATCGCCAGCGCACTCACGTGCAGCGTGATCACGGGCAGGTGGAACGGTGTCCTCCAGTACAAGTACTGCAACACACGCCACATCGTTGACCAGACGGAACCTGGCACGGAGGTGTCCACCACAGTCATGTACTGCAGCTGCATCGCTAGCGCGCTCACGTGCAGCGTGATCACGGGCAGGTGGAACGGCGTCCTCGAGTCCAAGTACTGCAACACACGCCACATCGTTGACCAGACGGAACCTGGCGCGAATGCTGTCCACCACAGTCATGTATACTGCAGCTGCATCGCTAGCGCGCTCACGTGCAGCGTGATCACGGGCAGGTGGAACGGCGTCCTCGAGTCCAAGTACTGTAACTCGAGCCATATCACTTAATAATTAAGTCTAAACGAGGCCCAGTCTTTGTAATTTCCATGGATATGCACTGCAGTGATACAAAAGCTCCTTATGCACCCTCGAGGTTATGGCATCATCACATGGCAAATTGTAATTTGGTTTCAAATTCAGGACACTGAAACGGAAGTCCAGTTCTCTACAACTACACCAGGTCGTTCCCTCAAACGCTATATCTCTTGATATGGATGCTAAGTTTAGGGAAAATAGGTATAGGTAGGGTAGATATTATTTTGAGATACCATACGTGGCACGGCGCCATGTGATTGCAGCCCGAAATGAATTGCTTCCCCTTCAATCAAGTTTTAGTTAAGAAATCGCAGCAGGAAGTAGACATGAATACGTTATTGCATCACAATCAATTGAAATCGCTTGTTACGGTGCCACCGATTCTTTCTATTCATCTTTATGGTAGCCTTATATCACTAAAACAGTAGGTCACTTGATCCTTTTATAAAAACAAGTGGCCAGTCGAGTGGGGTAAAATTTATTTTCGTTCTAGCAGACTAAAAAAACCTTCTATTTGAGAAGGAGGAAACATTAGGTCTATAATGTTCTCTTTTTATTAGGTCTAGTTTCATTAATTACGAATAGATAATGAAATCATAATACAAGTTTTTGTTTTAAAGTGTATCGCTTGAAGAAAATTCAAGTATTATACCGTATTTTTCACACTTGAAATCGCTGTTACATACTGTTGTCATATATATTTTTACAACGTTGGAGTACATTTAAAATGAGTAATATAAAACGGATAGATTTATAATTCCTTCAGTAAAATTGTTTTAGGAAGACCCACTCACCATGTGTCTCACGTAATAATTCGTGGCAAATAGAACCGCCAGAGACAACAATCCGGCGAACATCCACAGCCTTTAGTGGGAGTGAGAGGGTCTGGACCGGAGGATGTCGTCAAACCGCTGCAGCTCTCCATAGAGGCGAGTCAGATTGGCGAAGTTCCTGCCAGAGTTGATCACGGCCACTACTACAGCCAGACTCAGCGAAAATATGTCGCAGAACATCACCTGTGGGACAGAAGCAGACTGCATCTCTCCGTAGAGGCGAGTCAGATTGGCGAAGTGTCTGCCAGAGTTGATCACGGCCACTACTACAGCCGGACTCAGCGAGAATATGTCGCAGAACATCACCTGTGGAACAGAAGCAGACTGCATCTCTCCGTAGAGGCGAGTCAGATTGGCGAAGTTCCTGCCAGAGTTGATCACGGCCACTACTGCAGCCGGACTCAGCGAGAATATGTCGCAGAACATCACCTGTGGAACAGAAGCAGACTGCATCTCTCCGTAGAGGTGTGTCAGATTGGCGAAGTGTCTGCCGGAGTTGATCACGACCTCTACTGCAGCCAGACTCAGCGAGAATATGTCGTAGAACATGACCTGTGGAACAGAAGCAGACTCTGCAGCTCTCCGTAGAGGCGGGTCAGATTGGCGAAGTGTCTGCCAGAGTTGATCACGGCCACTACTTCAGCCAGACTCAGCGAGAATATGTCGCAGAACATCACCTGTGGAACAGAAGCAGACTGCAGCTCTCCGTAGAGGCGAGTCAGATTGGCGAAGTTCCTGCCAGAGTTGATCACGGCCACTACTACATCCAGACTCAGCGAGAATATGTCGCAGAACATCACCTGTGGAACAGAAGCAGACTGCAGCTCTCCGTAGAGGCGAGTCAGATTGGCGAAGTGTCTGCCGGAGTTGATCACGACCACTACTGCAGCCAGACTCAGCGAGAATATGTCGCAGAACATCACCTGTGGAACAGAAGCAGACTGCATCTCTCCGTAGATGTGGGTCAGATTGGCGAAGTGTCTGCCGGAGTTGATCACGACCACTACTGCAGCCAGACTCAGCGAGAATATGTCGCAGAACATCACCTGTGGAACAGAAGCAGACTGCAGCTCTCCGTAGATGTGGGTCAGATTGGCGAAGTGTCTGCCGGAGTTGATCACGACCACTACTGCAGCCAGACTCAGCGAGAATATGTCGCAGAACATCACCTGTGGAACAGAAGCAGACTGCAGCTCTCCGTAGATGTGGGTCAGATTGGCGAAGTGTCTGCCGGAGTTGATCACGACCACTACTGCAGCCAGACTCAGCGAGAATATGTCGCAGAACATCACCTGTGGAACAGAAGCAGACTGCAGCTCTCCGTAGATGTGGGTCAGATTGGCGAAGTGTCTGCCGGAGTTGATCACGACCACTACTGCAGCCAGACTCAGCGAGAATATGTCGCAGAACATCACCTGTGGAACAGAAGCAGACTGCAGCTCTCCGTAGATGTGGGTCAGATTGGCGAAGTTCCTGCCGGAGTTGATCACGGCCACTACTGCAGCCAGACTCAGCGAGAATATGTCGCAGAACATCACCTGTGGAACAGAAGCAGACTGCAGCTCTCCGTAGATGTGGGTCAGATTGGCGAAGTGTCTGCCGGAGTTGATCACGACCACTACTGCAGCCAGACTCAGCGAGAATATGTCGCAGAACATCACCTGTGGAACAGAAGCAGACTGCAGCTCTCCGTAGATGTGGGTCAGATTGGCGAAGTGTCTGCCGGAGTTGATCACGACCACTACTGCAGCCAGACTCAGCGAGAATATGTCGCAGAACATCACCTGTGGAACAGAAGCAGACTGCAGCTCTCCGTAGAGGCGAGTCAGATTGGCGAAGTTCCTGCCAGAGTTGATCACAGCCACCACTGCAGCCAGACTCAGCGAGAATTTGTCGCAGAACATCACCTGTGGAACAGAAGCAGACTGCATCTCTCCGTGGAGGCGAGTCAGATTGGCGAAGTTCCTGCCAGAGTTGATCACGGCCACCACTGCAGCCAGACTCAGCGAGAATATGTCGCAGAACATCACCTGTGGAACAGAAGCAGACTGCATCTCTCCGTAGAGGCGAGTCAGATTGGCGAAGTTCCTGCCGGAGTTGATCACGACCACTACTGCAGCCAGACTCAGCGAGAATATGTCGCAGAACATCACCTGTGGAACAGAAGCAGACTGCATCTCTCCGTAGATGTGGGTCAGATTGGCGAAGTTCCTGCCGGAGTTGATCACGACCACTACTGCAGCCAGACTCAGCGAGAATATGTCGCAGAACATCACCTGTGGAACAGAAGAAGGCTGCAGCTCTCCGTAGAGGCGAGTCAGATTGGCGAAGTTCCTGCCAGAGTTGATCACGGCCACCACCGCAGCCAGACTCAGCGAGAATATGTCGCAGAACATCACCTGTGGAACAGAAGCAGACTGCAGCTCTCCGTAGAGGCGAGTCAGATTTGCGAAGTGTCTGCCGGAGTTGATCACGACCACTACTGCAGCCAGACTCAGCGAGAATATGTCGCAGAACATCACCTGTGGAACAGAAGCAGGCTGCAGCTCTCCGTAGAGGCGAGTCAGATTGGCGAAGTTCCTGCCAGAGTTGATCACGACCACTACTGCAGCCAGACCCAGCGAGAATATGTCGCAGAACATCACCTGTGGAACAGAAGTAGACTGCAGCTCTCCGTAGAGGCGGGTCAGATTGGCGAAGTGTCTGCCGGAGTTGATCACGGCCACTACTGCAGCCAGACTCAGCGAGAATATGTCGCAGAACATCACCTGTGGAACAGAAGTAGACTGCAGCTCTCCGTAGAGGCGGGTCAGATTGGCGAAGTGTCTGCCGGAGTTGATCACGACCACTACTGCAGCCAGACTCAGCGAGAATATGTCGCAGAACATCACCTGTGGAACAGAAGCAGACTGCATCTCTCCGTAGAGGTGGGTCAGATTGGCGAAGTGTCTGCCGGAGTTGATCACAACCACCACTGTAGCCAGACTCAGCGAGAACATGTCGCAGAATATCATTTGTGGCATTGAAGCGTCAAATAGGCTTGATCAAATAGTTATAAATTTCAGTATTATTTAAATAGCAGCCTTCAGCAATAAATTAATAGAATTAGTCTACTTTGGTTTAAGAATATATGTCTTCTACTATATTTATGTCATATACCACTGACCTATCATCACATAGCCCAAACTACTTGACCTAGAACCTTGAAACTTTGGAAAAACGTTCCTCTCAGGGCACAGGCATCCTCTAAAAACGAATTTTGAAAAATTCTCTCAGTGCTACGCCCTATGATACATCAAAGTTTCACTGTTAAAGTATAGGGAACCTCATGCAGTAGTCTGCGGTGATTCGCTGTCCACAAGATTTATCGACACCTAGCATATTGTCTATTCTGATCCCATAAGGGCCTTTAGGATATATTTTTATGCTTCTTTTCCAAGCCAAACATGAAGTATGTACCGAGTCTTCCACAGCGCATCCTTTGCATAAGAGGGTACCAAGTTGGTTTTGGGGCGAACTGTCATTTTATATACCCAGTAATATTTTTTTCTCAAAATGGTTTTTATTAATTAAAAAAATATATTCAAGTTGTAGCTGCATGCGAAAAAAATTGTCTAATGAGGTTGTAGTCCGGGCAACGAAAGGGCAAAGAGGGAATTGCACGGATCACAATTTTTGACTTTGTAACTTTGTTTGGACTAGTTAGGAGTAAAACATATCAAAAGTCCGCGCCCTTAGCCCTTGAGCCGGCTGGGCTGGAAGGGCCTATAGGTACAATTTTTTGGTTTTTCCTAAATATCTTGAAAACTATAAACTTTTAGTATTACCTATCAAATTTGAGAATTAAAGAAAATTAAATTTCCTGCAAGAAAAATACATAATATGTCTACTTTGGTCCACCCGTTTACAAGGTAAGCACTAATTTTATTAATATTTTAAAAAATATCCCTAAGAATATCTTTAAGAAGGAAAGGAGGGACTAAATTAATTTTTCTCGCAAACACCCATGATATATTTATTTAAGCAACAGTCAACATTCATTACTTTGGATACTAGAATCCTTGACTTAATTTATTCCTGATTGTTGGATTGTTGATATTGTGTTAAAATTGTGTTATCCGTTATTTCGTCTCCCCAACAAAGGCAATTTGGATCACTTTTTTATTTTAGTAACCATTTCAAAAGTTTACAGTAAAGGTATACGATAAACAATATGACATTTAATACAACTGCAAAATTTGGTGTGTACAGTATAATTATTTATTTTATAAGTTTAAAATTGAATGATTTTTTACAAAATTTTCAACCACCACAATCTCAAAGAATTGTGTTTTATTGTTTTTTTATCGCTGGTTAAAAATTAAGAATAGTGTTATATTGTTTTTTATATCTGGATGAAAATTAAGAATTGTGTTTTATTGATCTCTGGATAAAAATTAATATATTTCACTCGTTAACGATACGTATTATTGTTTTAGCTCAGATGGAAAATGTTATTAATATTTCAATATATATATAAACATTACCACGGTTGGCGTTTTGTTTGCGAATACTCTCATATTTGATTCTATGTCACTGTGATAAAAGAAGAATGGAGCACAACACTGGCACACTACTAGGATCAAACTGTAAATGAAAATTTTAAGGGAGAACTGTATCTTATCCATACAGAGAACGCTGAGGTTTGCACCCGGGAACAGCCCAATAAATTTGAAGAAAATTATGAGCGACTTTGGAAATAATGGAGACATTGTAGACGTAGAGACTAAATAATGACTTCAGGCGATAGAAAATCACTTCTCGAGTTTGAGTTTGTTGTTGTTTTTATTAGTTGTCTGCAGGATGACAGCGCTCCTTAGCAATGTTTATAGTTTTCCTTTTATGAAGTGAAAAGTTAGAAGCACAACAGATAGTTTAGTATCTGCTTTTGTTGTAGCCACTTTCAAAGCACTTTATTTGTAAAATATTTACCTGGAGAACTAAAATAAATTTAAACTAATTATAGAACTATAAAAGAAGAAAATTAAGATACCATTATAGGAAATTTATAACAACAAAAGAAAACTATAATGATTATGTCAAAACTGAAATTTAGTGATTCAGTGTAGGATCCTTTTATAAACCTGGAAATGTTTACAGTTTTTAGCCAATACGATTTCAAAACAATGTTTGCTGCGATATCCCAAAAATCAAACCCTAATAACACATTGATAATGCATCCCTACAACACCAGAGGAAGATATGAGCTGGTTAAATGCCATGGATTGAAGCTCTTTGAGAAGAGACATTTCATACATTGGAAGTATTCTTTCGAAAAACATTCAGAAATATTACAAATAAAATACTCTAGGTTTAAAATCTAGTTGAAAGATGATTTAATAAATAGAGCTCTTTATTTTGTTCAAGACCTTTCCACCCCACCCCTCTTCAGGTTTAACTCTGACCAGATTTATCTTATAAAATAAAAGTGTAATTGATGTTCCAGTAACGTTAAGGGCAAAATTACATTTTGCTATATATACATAAATGTGACAACCATTCAATCACTATTCATTATACCTCATGTGCATGAAATGAATAAAGAATTTTGGCTATGTGAGTGGAATGAAAATGCTTCTGTTTTGTGCCAAACATTATGCTTACATGGTCCTTTCTTACAGTTAACCCCTTAAAACCTATGACCATACAAACGTAATTATGGCTATACCATTTGAGACTGTTTTCCCCGCCAAAAAAATTGCTGCAAACAGTTATTAGACATATATTTTATTTTAATATCGTTGCAAGTTAAAAAAAATACTATAAAACCAAAAAGAGATATATGAACGGGATTTGGCATTTGATTAGGCGTGTAAAAAACTGTGTGAAATGATTGGTCACAACATAACCTTTGGATTTAAAAGGTCCACCTTGTTTTAAAAGGTGAACCAAATATGCCGGACGAAATGTTAGTAATCACATGAAAACAAGATAATGCAACCCAACCGAGATCATGGATGTTTAACTCTATTTTTATGACAAAACTATGAAAATTACATCGTAAGTGTAACGTATAATCTAAAATTTGATAAAAAGTTTAAGTATCGATATCTTGATGTCGAAGTAAGATTATTTAAACGGACTGAAAACTTTAACTCACGGGAATATTTTAGTTTTAAATAATGGGCTACATAATCTCGTTTATATTTGGAGAAAAATTATTTGCATTCAATATGTTGAATTATTAGCCAAAAATGAATTCCGACGAAAAATTTAGTTTTCGCTACCGTGATTCCCGGCATGCCAGCAAAATTTGAGTGATTTATCCCACTTTCAGTTTGAGTAGCTTTACCATCTTGTACGCAACATTTTTTGGCACAGACCGAAAAAGCACAAGTCCCAAGAACTGTTTTATTTGACTGGAGACTTGTTAGGTCACACATACTCAGATTTATAAGTCCAGAATCGAAAAATATGCTCATTTTAAGACAAGCGGGTGGATTGATTGTTTTCCTTGGTAACTAATAATATAAGTTATTATGTAAAAAATGTAAACTTATTGATTACAAATTCTCTTACCACAATCGGCGTCTTGCCCTCCATTGTGTTCTTTACCTCGGTTTTGGTGATCATTTCGTAATTAAGATATAAACAGCTACCCGCCTGATATGCTACCAGAGTCAAACCATAAATAAACAGCACTACAGAGAAGTTCTCTGCAACTTTGTAAGTTTGGTATGACTTTAAGAAGCTCTTCGCCGGGAATAAACCGGCCATTGTGAAGAAAATGATAAGTTCTTTAGGAAATAGGAGTTCCATTTCAGGAGGAAACCCCCGGCTAAAATAAGCTATCCAATACATTATGGTATGATGAACGCTAAAGCTAAAACAAATGTTTTTCTTCTTTTGACACTGTTAGAATACAAAACATAATTTTGTTTTTTATCCCTCATACTCTACCTTGATCTATTAATATTAAGCATGCCAAGAGAAACAGTGTACAAGTGTCATCGACACTTGTAATTGTTGTAATGTTCCCATGATCAAAACTTATTCGCTTATTATTTCAAATTTCACTGTTTTATAATATTCAATCAATACATTTCTCAATGTATATTTGATCTATATATATATATATATATATATATATATATATATATATATATATATATATATATATATATATATGTTTATTTATTTTCCGCTGTATTAAAATAACTTGGGAATGATTTGCATGGGTTAATAAAACTTATAAAACACTCTTTACGAGGCTTAACCTGTCTAGGACATTCTGTATCGTAGATTTATTGCCTTAAATTATAACGTAGTTCTCTTTCCAAAACAACACAGATGTATTTGGTGATTTTTAATTAAATTAAAAAAGTAATTACGAAAATTCTTAATGATTTTTTTCTCTAGGGTTAGTTTTTAGGCCAATATTACTGTAGCATATTATGTAATAATGTTTTATTTTTTGAAATCAAATAAAATATTCATTTCTTCTCCATGTTAATTCAAAGTCTGTGCGACATTAACAAATAACAAGTTAAATAACAACTAATAACTCAGACTTTTTTGTAAAGTTGGACCTGCCATTACAAAAGAGCACGGTTGGGACTCAATAAATCACGTGAATCTGTCGTCACAGGTAAGGCCTCCAGGGGTCCTGTTGACAAATCATCACATGTTTTGACGAACGAGCGGCAGCAGGGGAGTGTATCAAATAATGGAACAGTTTGGTTTACAAAAGCTTGTAACTGGAATTTACAGGATAATTACTATCCAGAAGTTGTTTTTTAAAGGAGAAAACTTTATTCCCTATAATATTACTTATATTTTTTAAAGAAGCTTTGAAAATGTTCTGAAATTGAAGCATTTATAGAGGATGCTTTCTCAAACTGTGCTATTTTTAAGTTATGAATTAGACGATACCATGAAAAAAAGTTGAATCCTCTCTCCATTAACTTAATACTTTTCGTTGCTAGACTTACTTGAGAGAGTAATTATTAGACTGTTAAATAAGCTACATAATTAGTAACTTTGAGTCGAATATATTTTTCATTATATATTTTTTCCATTTTTTAGAATCGTTTTCCTTTAGTGGTTTTGTAATAATATGTACAAAAAAATACTTGTAAAAGACAACTGAAATTAAATCAATAAAAGTTATATAAAAGTTTCATTAAAAATAAGTATTAATTATTTTGTATTTAAAGCATTGAAATTATTTTTCTTTTAATTACTTTGATCTAAAATGTCTATATTCAAACAGAGTTCCATTTCTGATACTTATTCGCGCATAAATTACGCTAGTGTAACTGATTTAGGATACGAATCATATTCCACTAAACCGATGAGTTAGCAGCTTGGAATTTTGGACGAATTGATTTAGATCCACTAAGATTAGAAGAACAGTCAAATGGTAAATTTTTGTGTGTTTTATTCTTTTGAAAATAGGAAAAATTTTTTATTCAATCGCAATCTAGCCCACATATTTGGCCTCTGACAAACATTTATATCCTATAATGAATATACATATGCGATTTCTCTAAATTACGGCAAACCGAAGAAGAGTTCAAATATTAATTTTAAAATTTCGTTTCTAATATGTAGAACTGTGTTAAAGATTACTACACCTAATATGTCGGGAAAGTAGTCTTGAATATTTATAATTTTCGCTTTTTGTGGGAACTGTTCAGTAATTTGTTTACTTCCTTTGAAAACCTTAGCCACCTTATGGACGTATGGCTAACAATCTAAACTCACGTTTTTTTATAATGATTGATAAAGTTAATTGGCCACATGTAAACACTTTGCTTTAAATTGAGGGTTGAAATTTTAAAATCACGGTTAACTGTAAAAAAAAACTAAAAAAGATGTTCAATTATTATTTTTTGAGAAAATATTATGCGTTAACAAAATGATCTTATAAAGATGCTCATAAATTTTCTATAATGACTATCTATTCCATTTTACTCCAATAATAAAAAAAAAACAGTTATGACCTTCAAAACCGGATGTAAAATAAAATTAAATTCCATTTCTTTATAAAGTCACGCACGTGTTGAAGGAACGATATCGCAATTAGTATTTTGAAATGAGTTCGTTTGCTAGAAACGGCTGTTCTTACTTTAGATATTTACATAATGTTTACAAACCAAACATATTATATGTATTTATTTGCATAAATTAAATCCACTTCACTTAATCTGTATTGTTTACAGCTGCATTCGTAACGGATTGATTACGGATACCAAGTTGTAGATAAGCACTTTTAAGATCAACTTTGGAAAATCTTTTCCCCCCTGAAAGATTAGCAAAAATATCTTCGGATGTTGGCAGGCTATAATGTTCATTTTTAATAGCTCGGTTAATCGTGACCTTAAAATCACCACGATTTAATTAATTTTTTACTTTTCGATGAGCTAGAGACTTGACATTTGGCACGAAATTCCTTTACGGATTTTTTTGATATTTTTTATAAACCCTAAAAAAATATAAAATCCAGCAGATAAGTGTAACCCTCCAAATATAAGCCACGATATCATGGCAAAGTAGCAGGTACCATGAACCAGATCTGTAATATCTTTCTTATCATCATGCTGGGGTTTGCATATTTTCCTTAGGTTTATAACATCTTAAAAACTGATCTTTCAGAGAAGTTCTTAGATATTTTGAAGTACTTTGAGATTCAGTTCAAAACAAGACTTTTCAAAATCTCAAACAAACCAAATAATTGTATAATCTACTTTTATCAGACAACGTTTGTTCAAGGTTGGCGAAAATAAGCAACTGGTGGGATTTCGATATTGTAGGAGTGTGGGTCAACAATCAGGGGCAAAAATCAGCTGATCAATAGTTGCTAATTCAATCAGCTGATTGTTGTCACTGAGGATAAACGCACTGCACAGAGCCTTTTGGAAAACCAATTAGTGGTGTTGAGTGTCCGCAAAAATCTCAAGTAAATAACACCATAAACTCATCGTCACCAAAAAAAGATTAAAGGACTCTTTGGTACTAAACAAAAAAATCTGCGATTTTTTCAAAACAGAAACGATATTGAGTTATTTTTGTATTGCAGACTAATATCCCGTTATCAACATAATATTAATATTCCATGTTTGTTTGATGGAACGATAAAAGTTTTAATTAAACCTTATTGGAGTTTGTAAAGGCATTTGGAGGGTGATGAGTTTAGACTGACTATTAAAATAGGGATAAAGGATCAGTATTAATGTACAAAAAAATTAATTATGAAATAAAAAAATACCTTTTATTGTTCCCAAAAGCAGATATTTAGTTAGTAAGACACAATAGCACTCTCAATATTTTTTGAGAGTTCATAATTGTTCCATTCTAAAATATTTTACTTTCACCTTTCGTTCACATTGATCAAACTTTGATTTCTTCATGCACTCACATTTGAAAATGTTCATGACAGAAGTTATATACATAAGAGATTGTTCATCAATGATAAGATATTCCTTAGAATAAAAAATGGGGTAGAAGATCATGTGTGTAAACAAATTATATAGAGATATGAGTAGAATAAAATTCAGGGATTATAATCTAAGCTGCGAAAAAAATAGTTTGAAATGACATCCACTCATATAAAAAACAAAAGCAAACCAGTATATAAAGAATTCCATCGTTATCTTCATTACTGAAGCTTTTATAAGTCAAGTTCTCTATCCGATGTGCACCTACATGTAACTCACTATTAAGATGAAACAGTTTTTAAGAGCATATTTTATGGATACAAATATTACTTTAATTACTTTTAACTAAACCTATGTATGCGCAATTCAGATTAAAACTATAATTGACCAAAACAATGCCGGGAACACAACCACACACGCGAGGTTGTGGTTCAGTATTTACGCCTCGTGGAACTGACTGTTGTTGAGGGTGTCCCACAGTAGTGAAAGCACTAGAGGAGCTTTGTTGGGTTTATTTGATTGAATAAAAACATTTAATTTAAATGTATTCTATTTGAAAGGTTTGTTTACTTTGGGGAGCACTATTTTACAATTCAATGATAACTTTTTAGTATGTATCTTTACAATGGATATTTCGATGATCTTAATGATAAAAAGTTTCCATCAACACTGTGTGGGAATCTGTTAGAAGAATTGGCTTTAATATGTAACAAAATAAATATATATATATATATATATACTCACGAGACAGCTCAAAAACTCTAGAAGAAGATTGACAAATAAGTTTAAACATTGGCATGTAAATGAATATTTTACCACCGGGATTGCACTTTTTGAAATAGAATTCCCTTGCTCCAGATAGGACTAGGCAATGAAGTGAAAATTGGAAAATAAACATAGTGTTAATTTGTTATGTAATCAGATTATTTATAATAGGTTAGCTCGGAAGTTGATTAGTTATTCATTGTGTTATAGAATTATTTAGTTATTTATTAATTTATTTTTTGTAATTGAAAGCTAAGCTACCAACTATTTCTCCTTTTAGCTATGTTTGGAGCTTTGAAAATTGGACCTGTAGCTGGAATCTTTTATGGTATTTATATACTATTTTCTTACTATAAGAGAAAGTGACTTCAACCTTTAATTATATTACAATCAAACCTAGTTAATACGCACGAAATTAATTTGGTCATGGTTGTAATCTCTGTAGGTAAAAAAATCTTCTCTATTTATATATCATACCTATAAAACATATCACTTTTAATTAAGTCAAAAGCATATTAAATTAAAGCATACGCTTTTTTTAATAAAGGCACTATTAAGGAGTAGGGCCTATGATAATTTTATGAAAAAGTTTGTTTATTTAATGCAGTCTTTGTTAAATCTTTGTAGTCTTTGTAGTAGATAAATTTGAGTTAAATACCGGAATTGTTGCATTTTTTCATTCCAACATAAAGTATAATGCATTACACAATTGTATTCAACAACTTATTCATCTTCATTAAACAAAGTGAAAAATGAAAACCTCATTATAATTGATGGAGATGTCATAGTGTCAGCGTAAGGCGAATGTTTCACACAAACTTATTACCATGCTATTTAAGTCATTGTTCACCACATAAGACACTTTGATACATGTAAAGCCATGTTGTATGGGGCAATACGTTACCCTAATAAGTGCTTCGTCTCCATTCTAACCCTACCCCCCCCCTACCCTTGTTCTTTCACATGAATTTTGCCTAAAGTTGCATATATTTATGAATATAAATAAATATATTTTGTTGAAGAATAAGTGAACTTAAATAATTCTTGTGTTGCCGTATTGGTGTCTGGTTAATATAGTTGTGAGTGAAGGTTCAACGCGCTATCTTTTAAGTAAAATTTGATTAAATTCAAATTTATAAAAAAATATACGATGCAATTTGTTGTTTAGTACCCACAGAATAGTCATATATTTTCATGGGATACTTACCAAGACCTATGTGATATTGTCTAGTGTGGTTGTAATGAATATTTTGTCCTTCGACAATATTTTACCAAATTTGATTAGCCAAATGGTGATGACTCATAACATGCTTTATAATCGAAAGCTCGCCAGATCGAATCAAAGGGTGAGTGATATGGGGGATACAAGATGAGTGCCGAAATGACCACCCACCCAAAATGTAGGAAGCGTTACACACATCTCAAAAATGATTGAGGTAGGTATGGGATTGATATTTGGAAATACTGATATACCCCCTTTGTAACAGACCTGTATGCTTAGCGATTCATAGAATATTTCTACGATCACGTATGACTTTATCAATAAATAATTAAATGTTTTATTCAGTTAATAGACATATACAGTGGAACCTCGATAACAAGACACTCAATAACACAAAAAACTTGATAAAAAGTGCACTTTTCAAGTTCTCTCGATACTGTAATTGCACTTAATGTATTTTTAACACGAACCTCAATAAGAAGACTCCCTTGATAACGAGACTCTTTCCAGAATCCCCTTTAGAGTCGTCTTATCGAGGTTCTTCTGTACATTCAATAGGCATTGTCATTTTTCAACCATTTCAAATAAATTGGTAGCGCAGGGGTAGGCCTACATGCGGAAGCATGCAATAAATACAATGATAACTACTCAAAAACAAGGCATGGCAAAGTGATGCATCATCAAAGTAAACATTACAAAAACATTAGTCATTTCAAGATCAAGATGGTGCCTAGAACAAAACAAACAATAAAAATAAAAACATGCACCTAAGGTCTACATGCAAATCAACAAAAAGAATAGCAAACATCAAAATATTAATCTCTGCTGTGCAAAGGATTTAAGAGGAGATTTTCCTTCATATTAGATTTGAATCTCAGTGAACTCATGTCCTTAAAGGTTTTGGAAGGGCATTGTACAATTTTTAAAGCTACATGCATGTAACACGTTTGAATCCTACTGACCTAGTCCTAGGTAAGTCACGTTGGTTTCTATGCCTAGTGCTATGATTGTGGACAAGACCTCTTGGAGCAAACTCTAGTACATACAAACTGAAAATAGTCATTACTTTAAGCTTACTTTTATTTAATGATTAATTATATAAGATTACATAAAAGTATAAGCTTTTAATAAAATGCTTTTATTAAAATGCTTTTAATAAAATAATTTTCAGTTCTACTTCATAAAGAGCCAAGGAGAATTGGGTTTATAGAGCCCTACAATACATCTGCAGTCTTGGTCTGTCAAAGCATTCGCTTGACTCTGTGATCTCAAGGTGCTTTAGTGGATGTCCTTTTCACACAACTGGGCTTCAAGTTTCAAATCAAACGAAGTGAGGAATTAGGGGGATTGATAGCTTTTCAGACCAGTGTTTGAGAAAGCATAAGTCTTTTATTTGGCCATACTAACAAACATTTGTATTAGCCAAGTGAAATTATACAATGTCAAAATGTCTGTCTTTATTCTGTGTTACTGCAGTAAGTATTTTAAACACTGGATATAAATAAAAGAAATTTAACAACTTTTTATATATTTTTTCACTTCACAGTACTCACTTGCAAGACGGTAAACAAACATAAAAGATGTAAATTGGATGTCTATTGGTCACACCAATCATCATCAGTCCCAAAAGAAACTGACAGGATCGAGATGGCGGCCTTCTTTGTTTCTTATTGGTCGCTGGAACGTCTACTCAAAATAGGTTTCTGTAAGTTCCACTCGAGTCGAAATTGGACTTACAAATTTGTTCGTTCACAAATTTTTCTCTTTCTTTATATTTTATGTAAAAATTAATATTTCTTCATATGCATCTATAATATTCCCTTTCTTTAAATAATTGAGAATATTGAGTGTTCTTCTATTTTTACAGTTGAAGAGCCATTTTGTGAAAGGTGTTTTGCTACATTCGATCTTTCCGGTTTGTTGTTTTTTCATTGCGATATTAATGTGGTATCAAAATAAAAGAATATTTCGGTGCTTAAAATAAAACACCAAATGCGTGTTTATTTTATTTCGGGGTTAGTATTAATCAATTAGTGGAAGCTTCTAATGAGAAATTCCAGTAACTCTCTTTTCGTATGTTTGTTTTTTAACGTTGCCTCGTATACTGTTTCGTAATCCTAACTGCAGTGTCTGGCACCACTCTTCATTAATATTCTATTGTTTCTCCGTTGTTCTTTGATTCGTCTGCGTGAGCCGTCTGGGACTCATTTCATAACGATTTTGCATGACCAATACAATCAGCATTCCATTTTATACAAAATAAAACGAGTTAATTTGGCACATCAAGTTTTTTTTTATATCAAACGCTGATTGTCCTTTCATTTAACTTACACCTTTATTTATTAATTAGAATCTTTGTGAAATAGATTTATAACGAAAAATAATTATCATCACCATCATAATTAATTATTTGTATTTATAGTTTGGTAATTAACACTTGATCAAGCAATTAAAGAACAATTTGTAATCAAAATGTCTTAAAAAAATATATCTAGTAAATAATATTTCCTTATACTATACAGGAAGTAGTTTCATTATCAAATAAATTAAACATTAATTTTGATATTCTTTATTGACAGTAAAGGTTTTAATTTATTTAATTTTCTTATGACTTTTGATTCTTTATCGATATTATCGGTATCGATACTTTGGAACTGATAATATTTTTTTTTTTGTTTCAACACTGTTTCGATACCGAATACCGAATCAAAGCCAGTATCTGAACGTCCTTAATATGAGGCTTCATTTCCTTGTTGACACTTTGCCGTGAAGTTGTCCCTCTTATATTACTCTATTTTTAGATAGAAATAATCTAAACAGAAAAATCCACTTTTAAATAGATAAGTGGAGACTGACTAACATTTTCAATAAAACTAGAAAACTCTCTTGTGTGTGTTGAAGTTACAAAAAAGCTAGAATAAATAACAATTATTTAAACTTGTTAAAATTAGTTTGGGTAGTACTTTAATTGTATTAATCTTAAACGCCAAAGTTGTATTGTTTAACATGTGCTCTTTCAGAATTACGTACATTCAAAACTGTCAGAATAGTTATTGTAAATCTCATTAAATATAATATTTATCATTGAAGTCCTAATTTAAGTAACCAAATAAACAGCACACCTAGCTAATTTTAAATTGTCTTTGGCCTATTCATTTAAGCAAATAATTTAATAAAACCCCCTACGTTAAATATCCCTAATTAACATTTGGAATAATTTAATCAACATATTTGTATACAAAAAGTTTTAAAATACTCATATGTATAATAATTCTGTCGCATTATAGTGCTACAATTAAGTTATTCGAGCTTGTGCCTTTTAAAAATCGCTATTGATTCGGAATTTAATATGAATTACTGCAATGACTAATTATCCGACTAAAAACATTCCGATGTTCATTCCTACCTCATTTTTATCACAATTCACACTTTCCTAGTCTTGGACTGTCTTCCCACAGAAGTATTTGTTATCTTGTATACAAATATCGTTGATGGTGACAGTATAAAACAAATTTTGATGATTGAAGTGTCGATGGAATTTTCGACAGGATTTAATGAATATAATTTATTAATCATTAAGATAAAAGAGCTTCTCACCATGGCAATGTTTTTTATTTATCAGATTTTACATTTATTCCTTATGGCAGGGCTATCAGAATTGTTACATTTTACAATATTAATAATATCAGCAGTTAGTTAAAAATTTCTTGTTCATGATTATGCTAATTTCATTGGACATTTTATCCTCTAAAAAAAGTCCCATAACTTGTTTCGTATCTTATGGTTTTTGTCTTGATATAAAGATTTATAGAGACACATGGATCGGAAATGGTTTTTTTTTCAAGATGGCGGCTAGAGCAAGGAGGGATTTTCGGGGAATTTGGGATTTTAATTGGGGATATTTAATTAACATCTGTGCGAAGTTTTAACTTGGTCAGGATTTGTTAGGTTGATTGATACTGATTGAGCCTTATTTATGTTTTTTTCCAGACAATCCAAACACAGTTATAAGATTAACACATGCTTTTAAATTAACCTTTTCCTTTCAATATCTTAAAATTTGGCATTATTTACAATATTGTATTGGACTTCTAAAGGTTAAGTACAACGTTTTTCTAAGCGATCAGTATTCAATTGTGTACAGAAAGGAATTGTTTTTAACGTACAGTATGATGAACTACAAATGAACCCAGAATAAAAGTGGATTTAGTTGCGTATATTGCTATCCTAACGGTTAGCATCAAGGTTGCGCGTCCAATTTCCGGAATGCCCACAAATATTTGAGGAGATTGGACTGTCTTCCCTTGTAAGGTTTTGTTATCTTGTATACAAATATCGTTAACAGTGACAATGCAAAACAAAAATTCTGCAATGACATAAATATACTGTTTATTCCCTTAGTTTTCTGATATATTCTACATACAATCTTGTCCCACATCACTGCGAAAAAGCAAACTCAATCTCGAATCTGCTCATGTATTATTCAATGTTCGCATTACAAGTGCTGCTGATGTAGAGTTCAACTTCTAATATTCTTCCGTTTCCCACATTAGGAAGTCGTGATTGCTCTTGTTACATCTTGATAAGGCTTACAATGAAATCGAGTTATTCCGGGTCATATTAAAACATTCGCCATTGAAAATTAAAAACCTCCAGTTGCAATCGATATACTGACAAATACAATTAGCATCTTTATGGGTAACTTTGTAGTGTAAAACTTAATAATTTTTGTTTATTAGTACAGTAAAATTTGTCCAAAAAAAGACCAAACTGAAAAAAAATTAGCCCCACCTTGAAATTTGGTGTAGAGGTCATCTTTAGGCTCTAGTTGAAGAATCCGATGAGTCCATAAAAATTCAGGGGGTGGAAGGCCCCTTTTTCGAGGGGGGAAGGGGGGGAAGGTTGTATTTTTTTATAAATGCAATAACTCCGGTGAAAAAGGTCCGATCCATATAAAATTTGGTATGGGCTTTTAAAACTGTATATTTTAACAATACATAAAAAATAAATTCGATCGAGCCATCCTAAGGGGTCCAAAGGGGGGATTTATTACCTCGAAAATGGGTTTTTTTTTTAATTTTTGGCACCCAAAAATTAAATTTATGAAAATTTTGTTTTTATTTTTGAATTCAGCCCAAAAATCAAACAATTTAGTATTTTAAATTATTACTCTATGACCACTGGTTACCGAGATATGGTAATTGGTAAACACAGTACGTTGTACCAACATAACCTCAAAATATACAGAATCTTATAAATCTAGCTTATTTTTTATAATTTATTAACGATATTCCGTATTTGGCTTCATATAGTTGAGTTTTACTGGATTAGGGCTCATAAGTCCCACTTTTCTTCATTTCCTTGTCAGCAAACCTACATACTCATTTCCTATGTTATTTAAATGGGGAAAAAATTATGATGAGTCAATTTCTCTTATATTTTCGGTTCTAATGACAATAATGAAACTGTTTTTGACTTATTTTATTGGGAAAATCTTTGGCTTTCAGATTAACCATTAACAGCTCAATTTGGTTGGGTTTAAGGCTAGTTGAAATGCTATTATCAATGTTGTATATTTTTTAATTATTTTTCTTTTTAATTGTTAATAGTGAATATCTCAGCTCTTAAGAGAGAGAATGCATTTGTTATGGTCTCGAATTGCTCTGTAAATAATTTTCTTTCATTCGACCTATAAATCGTTTATATTGGTTGATATTGAGGGGAATTGTAATGTTTTATCGACATAAAAAACAAAATTTTTCAAAACTTTTATTTTTAATTAAAGGTTCATAGCTCCTCTTAAAATTAACGGTTTCAAATTATCTATAGCTCCAATGAAAGCCACTGGTTCACTGAATGATTTAAGACCATAACAAACGTTTTATCTCCTTTAGAACCGGAGACATCATCCTTTCACTGTGAGTAAAACTTTAAAAAAATTAATTTTTTTATTGAATTAAGCATTATAACTGAGCCAAACCAAAACCAATTTTATCGAATAATAGCTCATATTAAAGCTGATGAATTTCTGTTTAATTTGAGATCAAAACTAACATTTTATCTCCTTTAGAACCGAAGGTATCACCCTTTCACTGTAAGAAAAACTTTAAAAAAATATCAATTTTTATTGAATTAAGCATTATAACTGAGCCAAACAAAAAGCAATTTTATCGAATAATAGCTCATTTTAAACCTGATACATTCTTGTTTAATTTGAGTCCAAAACTAGCTTTTTATCTCCTTTAGAACCGGAGAGATCACCCTTTCACTGTAAGTAAAACTTTAAAACAAATATATGTTTTCATTGGATTACGCATTATAACTGAGCCAAACAAAAACCTATTTTATCGAATAATAGCTTATATTAAAGCTGATACATTACTGTTTAATTTGAGACTAAAACTAACTTTTTTTCTCCTTTAGAACCGGAGATATTACTATATAAGTAAAAAACTAATTTTTTTGGAAATTGATTTTATGCTGATGATAGCTAGTTAACTCGTCTCAACATCGACCGATTTAAACAATCAATTGATCAAATGAAAGCTAATGACCCATTAGCGATTTAAGACTAAAATAATCAATTTATTCGATAAAATTGGTTTTGGTTTGGCTCAGTTATAATGCTTAGTTAAATAAAAATTGATTTTTTTTTAAAGTTTTACTTACAGTGAAAGGGCGATACCTCCGGTTCTAAAGGAGATAAAAAGTTAGTTTTGGACTCAAATTAAACAGGAATGTATCAGCTTTAATATGAGCTATTATTCGATAAAATTGGTTTTGGTTTGGCTCAGTTATAATGCTTGGTTCAATAAAAATAGATATTTTTTAAAGTTTTACTCACAGTGAAAGGATGATATCTCCTGTTCTAAAAGAGATAAAATGTTAGTTTTGATCTCAAATTAAACAGAAATTCATCAGCTTTAATATGAGCTATTATTCGATAAAATTGGTTTTGGTTTGGCTCAGTTATAATGCTTAATTCAATAAAAAAATTAATTTTTTTAAAGTTTTACTCACAGTGAAAGGATGATGTCTCCGGTTCTAAAGGAGATAAAACGTTTGTTATGGTCTTAAATCATTCAGTGAACCAGTGGCTTTCATTGGAGCTATAGATAATTTGAAACCGTTAATTTTAAGAGGAGCTATGAACCTTTAATTAAAAATAAAAGTTTTGAAAAATTTTGTTTTTTATGTCGATAAAACATTACAATTCCCCTCAATATCAACCAGTATAAACGATTTATGGGTCGAATGAAAGAAAATTATTTACAGAGCAATTCGAGACCATAACAAATGCATTCTCTCTCTTAAGAGCTGAGATATTCACTATTAACAATTAAAAAGAAAAATAATTAAAAAATATACAACATTGATAATAGCATTTCAACTAGCCTTAAACCCAACCAAATTGAGCTGTTAATGGTTAATCTGAAAGCCAAAGATTTTCCCAATAAAATAAGTCAAAAACAGTTTCATTATTGTCATTAGAACCGAAAATATAAGAGAAATTGACTTTCATAATTTTTTCCCCATTTAAATAACATAGTAAATGAGTATGTAGGTTTGCTGACAAGGGGATGAAGAAAAGTGGGACTTATGAGCCCTAATCCAGTAAAACTTAACTATAGGAAGCCAAATACGGAATATCGTTAATAAATTATAAAAAATAAGCTAGATTTTAAGTTTCTGTATATTTTGAGGTTATGTTGGTACAACGTACTGTGTTTACCAATTACCATATCTCGGTAACCAGTGGTCATAGAGTAATAATTTAAAATACTAAATTGTTTGATTTTTTGAGCTGAATTCAAAAATAAAAACAAAATTTTCATAAATTTAATTTTTGGGTGCCAAAAATTAAAAAACCCTATTTTCGAGGTGTTAAATCCCCCCTTTGGACCCCTTAGGATGGCTCGATCGAATTTATTTGTTATGTAGTGTTAAAATATACAGTTTTAAAAGCCCACACCAAATTTTATATGGATCGGACCTTTTTCACCGGAGTTATTGCATTTATATAAAAATACAACCTTCCCCCCCTTCCCCCCTCGAAAAAGGGGCCTTCCACCCCCTGAATTTTTATGGACTCATCGGATTCTTCAACTAGAGGGTATAGATGACCTACATACCAAGTTTCAAGGTGGGGCTAATTTTTTTTCAGACAAAGTTAGTTTTTACTGTACTATATGTTTGAGACCATTTTTTAAAATTTATAATTTAGAAATGGAACTTGTGTACTTTTATATTAGCTCAAAAGCATCAATCTAAAATATTATGGAGCAAAATCCGTCCCGAAAATATTTTACGCTAAGGTATTTAGTTTCATACAATAAAGCCGCAGAAAATGGAGTTTGAAATATTTGATTAAATTGTTTCCTGAATTAACTAAATAGTTTATATCTGCATAAGGAACGTCCTCACTGAAAGGAAAATTCTCTGTTGGCAATATAACGTGAAAATGAATTATAAATGGCTTCGAGGCAGACTATTGTCAGAGAGTTTGCCAAATTAAACAAATTTCAAGTGCTTGAGAAGACGTCAGATGATTTTTTTCCCGGTTGATTCTTTTAACGAATTCCCCCTATAGAGAAGAAGCTATTACCGTAGGTCTCATGGTAAGACCTAAGTTCGAGACCATGATAACTTTTCGTTTAGGGCCACCAGAAGCAAAAAACACCATTCCTTCGAATTTATATATCTACGTGTCTGTTAGCACGATAGCGGCCGTAAAAATTGTCCAATCTTAATGAAAATTGGTAAAGACGTGTAAAGTGGTAATTACTGACGAGTTCGTGAACCAGCCCGATCGGACCATTGGAAGGGGGGGGGGGGAGAAAAAGATGGATGAACACCCCAAATTTTCTTTTAGTTTTTTTTACAAAGAAAAATAATTAAAGAATTTTTGTTGGTACCATTGAATTCAGCTTGAAAAAACAAACAATTTAGTATTTTGAATCATTGCTCTATGTCCATTGGTTAACGAGATATTTAATGTCCCTATGTTAACCTTATGGGAAATAAGTAAAATTCTATATCTCGCTTATTTGTCAACTCAATTTGATAAAACTTGGCAAATAGCTTCTTCTAGTTCAGATCTACTAGAACTGAACCACCCAGTTGAATTAAATCCACCCAGTTTTAATATACCAGTAGCTGCAAACCTGCATACTCATTCCCGATGTCATTCTTATGGAGCTTACAAAAACATGTCAAGTCTCGCTATATTGGATTGAAATATGTTTTTTGCATTTGAAATTCGCTGAGTATGCAGATATGCTGCAACGGGGGTATTATTTATAACATCAACCCTTAGATAATCTTAAAGTTAAAATTAATTCTGTGAATTCATTGGCTGTAACTGAGATTCGTTTCCTAAGAGTTTTAAAATTTTTCTTGAAATGGAAACTTTCCCAGGTAGGTATTTTAAGCCAAGTATGAATATTAAATGCTTGTAGGATGATTGCGTGGTTGTGTACAGTAATTTAGTAGTTACTGACTAAAGCCGAGGTGTTTCTTAGACAGGGCAGTTAGTTAACATCAAGGGCAACCAGCCATTAACAAAAAAAAAAAAAAAATATATATATATATATATATAAACTAAATACTGCAGTCAACTACAGTTTTACGTGGGCACCAAACCACGATAATTACTATAAATTCACCAATCGTAAGTCAAAAGAAATGTATAGTCTTGTTCATTTTCACGTTATTCTACAAAGGCCAAAATTAAAATGAAGCCATCGTTTGCAGTCAGCCTTATATTTGCTAAGATTTGAATACAAAATTTTAGACTCCTTATAGAGTCTAAAATTGTGTTCATGTTTGTTGTGTATTGTACATGTTTGTTATGTAATTATAATTATTTACTTTGTTAGTATTTTACTACCATAGGTTCCTATACTCCTAAATATTTTCATACATTTTCAAACAAATCGTAGATTTTCTAAAATCAATTTCCCTCAACCTTTACCTTTTTTATTATTCTTAAAGATCTTTGTTGACATTAGTGTAAGTTGAATACTGTGACAAAAAATAATTTTTATTTAATTGAATTACTACAGTTTTATTTTTGCTAGAAAAGGTTTATAAAATAAATTTGTGCAGTAGGTCCCTGAAGTTAGCAATATTCTCAACTAACTCGAGGAAATGATTTTGTCATAAGCATTAAAATGGAAGCTCTGAAATTGAATTCAATATTTACGACATAGTAAATTATCAAATCTCCTCACAAAGCCAACCCCTTACTGGACTTTTGCCTTAATTATTTTCAATTTTCTTATCCAAGAGGTTAATTGTACAAACACTCTTAACTAAAAAAATAAACGCAAAATGAATTGATGTTTGATTTTAGCGAATTTCCTTAGAAATAAGCTATTACCGTCGTTTTAACAGAACAGAATGGACCAAAAATATCCGTTCAGGGTAACCTCAGCAATCATATTAATATATATATATATTCATTGACAGCTTTTTAAGTGTACTTTCTGGATATGAAGTGAGTTTAGTGTAAAAACGCATTTTTACCTGCAAAATTCGCGATTTGTTTCAAAATTTAACATGGGCTTATATGGGAAATAGAATTTTCATTTTTTGAGTTTTGTTAGCACGATAACTCTCGTAAATATCCTCTGATCGTAACAAAATTTGGTACAGACATGTAAAACTAGATTCTCTTGGACGAGTTCGTAAACCAGCCAGATCGACATATCCAAAGTGGGGTAAAGGCCCCATTTTACCCCTTAAAAATGGGTTTTTTTAGTTTATCAAATTGAAAAATTATATTTATCCAATTATTGTTTGTACCATTGGATTTAGCTCGAAAAAACAAACAATTTGGTATCTTAAATCATTTCTCTAAGTCCATTGGTCTCCGAGATATAAGCGAAAATAACTCTGGAAGGCCCCTTTTTGCCAAAAAAATGGGTTTTTTGAGATTTTCAAATTGAAAAATCAAAGTTATCAAATTATCAGGGCAGCAGAATGTTGGCCTACCCAATTTCCTATTTACTCTCTACTGAGGTTTTCAAGGAATCGCTTTGAGTAATTTCTCAGTTTATCAATGTATTTAATAGAATTTTGGTTTTTAAACAATTTTATATATTAATATAATTTAACAAATAAACATTCTTGCCTACCTCATTACATGAAATCCTTGTGATTTTTTATCTAAGTCATTTACCAGTATTTTTTTACAAAGTCTTTTTAAAACAAGCTATAATATATTATTTTAATATATAAATATATCACTTGTTTATTTTTCTTTTTTTTCATAATAATAGATTATGTTTGCTGGATATTTTCTAATTGGAAATTCGCTGAGTACGCAGGTTTGCTGCGATGGGGGTATTTTTATTTAGTTACCTTTGTTTGTACTTTTCCATTCATCCCTTTATAAAAGAGAATTAGTATATACAAACTAGACTGTCGTATTGAATTGTAGTTTAAATTAAAAATGCTAAATAAACACACCACAAATCTATTTTAACGTAGCTACGGTTGCAGAGTTTGTTTGATTGTCTGTTTTTTTTCTTAATGTTAGAGTTTGGATATTTGTGACATCATTAAGTCAGCTGATTGTTTGGGCATCTCAAAAAGCGGTCACATTTGGAAACTTGTGACAGTCAATAAATCATCGATGTGTTTATAAGGCGATAAAGCTCATTGGTTATTAATGAATGGGTACTGAATAAGAGCCACTGGAAAGTATCTTTAGTTGTAAATAATTAAAATCTCTATTTCAACCAAAATTATTCTTTTAGTTTTAAAATAAACTAAAAATCATTATAAAACAATTATTATCAAACTCTCTCAAAAGTAACATCCTAAACACGGTAGAAGTTAAAACAGTTATGTTTGAAAAAATAATGAAAATTAAAGAGAACAACTAACAATTACACCGCAAATGAGAAACGAATCAGCTCATTAAATAACTATCAGATGTTTGTTAGTATCCTTGAAGGTCCTGAAAATAGGTACACTGTAATCATGGCTGTATCATGCTGAAACGTGTTGGAATAAGTAAAACAGAATTAAAGTGTGTCATGGTTTTTCTTTTCATTAAAATATTACAAATAGTAGTGTAATGAGCCTAATTTGCACAGGGGTAAGAATTGGCTCATTAGGCCTAGTCATGGGACCAGTAGGCCTAGGCCTACCTAGCCTATGTCCAGCCTATGGAGGGAGTGTTGGCAATCAGTATAAACACTGCTATTTCCCTAACTTAAACCCTTTGAGTGATTAAGTAACTCACGGTGTTGGGGTAGATGGTTATAACCCTAATTATCACCATCGGAAGGCTAACCTAGTCGGTCCCATAACTGCCAACTCCGATCGCCGGTTTTGATGTGGAAAGCAAAGTGTTGAGGCGTATAACGGCGACTATAATCTAATATAAACACTTAGTTGGACACGTAATTAGATCTTTTCCTTGGGAAACGTAATATTTACGAACGGAACTACGGTTGTTGTTGTTGTAAACAACGTACATAACCTCGAAAGACATCATCACGACTGCGTTATGCAGACGACGATAGAGCCTGCGCTGCTTCTTCTTCTTTTCGCTGAGCGCGCCAATCTGTTTTCTGGCAGACGCTCGGGAAAAAAGGGCAACCGGATGAACCTTTTTTCGATCCTGTAACCAGCTTCACGTCGACAGCTGGTGGGTTTTCCCAGCGGAAAGTGAGCTCCACGAGGTCCTGATAAGAGCTTCACTCTGGTCGGTGCTACGTTAGTGTTCGGATTGTTAGTCGTTTCGTGCGTCGCTTCCCCGTCCACTACTTCAACCACCTTCGAGAGCTGACTTCGTCGTCTTCCAATACCTTGTGGTATTAAAGGTACGACAGCGTTCTGTTCTCAAAGTTTTTCGATTTTATTTTAAACGCCAGTTTTCAGACTTAGCGTTGAAACTGTCGCATGATAGGGTTCCGAGACCTATCCTGCTCATCTCTTGGCTGTAACCAAGACTAATTAAATTAATTATCTTGGTGCCGATTTTCGACTAGAGTCAATTTGTAGTATTTTCTAAATTCTGTGTAACCAAGTTGGAGTACTTGGTGACTTTCATAATTGGTTTAAGATCTAGATTTTCCTGCTGTTGTAACAGGCTTAGTCTTGTCCAAACCTGCCGTGCAACCGGAGTGTAAGGTTTGTCCTGCTCCTGTAATTATTGGTCACTAGTGAAATAGTTAAATGTTGTTTCTTGATTAGGGTAAACATTAACTATGGGTAACTAGTGTTAACTCTGAACATCTCGCAGAGCTAGGGGAAAACAGCAGAGGGCATTTAACTTAGCAGGTGTTTCCAAATTTAGTCTGTCCTAAGTTGAATGTCATCTAGGTTGAATATAATTGAGCTCTCATATCTGAATATCTGATAACTACTGTGATTTCAATCCTCGACCCCTGGAATTATCCCAGCGACCGAGCTGAGCGATTCCAAGGCATCTGACAACCCGTGACGTGATTTCCTGCGGTTCGGTGTACCAGTGTAACCGATCGACTTTTCTCTCACCAGGAAATATCCGTCACAAACATGGCGCCCGAAGGCAGGGACTAGTGATTGATATCTAGCCGTGTTATAACAGTAGTGCATTTCGGATTGAGAGCTTGGTGACAGGTACAGCAACCAATTTCGTATTGGTGATATTGGATACTTGTTCATCAACTTCGTTAACTAGTTTTAGTACTGGTGCTAACTCTTTAAATTTTCTGAGTTAAATCTCTGGTTTTATTTTGTGCCAAAAAAAATTTGTTTTTTTGGGGGATTCTGAATTTTTGTGATTTGGCTGGAGTTTGACTACCATGCCGAACGACCCGCCAGCCACAACCGTCGCTGCCCTGCAGCATGCTGCTATGCAGGCACAGTCGACAACATCTCTGGGTTTAGCTACCACAGCGCCTGTAGTGACTTGTTCGAGTGCACTGACAACCACCACCACGACTCTGGCTTTCACAACCGCTGTGACTTCAACAGCGGTGATGATGCCCAGAACTCAAGTTGACGTTACAACCTGTCAACCATTTGACATGGTGTACTCTGGTGGTCATGCTCATCGACTGCCTTCCTCGATGACGTACAGTCACTTAGGCCATCAACCTTCAACCGCTTATGGTGACTTGCAACCATTTGCGGTGACAGGTGCTTGGGGCCCTTCGATCCATCAACCGGGGTTAACCATGCTCCCTGGTGCAATGTCAGCCCAGCTGCCGCCCCGAAGACAGGATTATTCGACTGTTAACCCGTATGCGGGTGAATCCAGTCAGTTGCGGGAGTTACTCGGTTTGGCTCCAGATGCGGACTCTGGACTTGTCCGACACACGTTGACCACACTGGTGAGGACCTTGAGGCAACTCGAGGGAAACCAGTGCTACACCCAGTCGGAGCCTGCGATCCAGCCGAGCCAAGACGAAGCGGCTGAGCACCTCGATGCTCAACCCAGGCGGGTTCAGAGCTGCAACTACATGCCTCAGCGCTCCATGGCTGACCCGTATGGCATTGTGGATTACAGCATGCCCCGACATGCTGCCTCAGTCTTCAATGCGCGCCCTCCGTACGTTGTCAAAACGTCTTCCACTCTTTGTGACATGGTGCGGAAGTGGAACCTGAGGTTTGATGGGAAGCGTGATGCCGTCTCCTTCCTCGAACGACTCGAGGAACTGCGTGAGGCATACTCGCTGACGCCTGACGACATATTGAAGGCGATGCCCCAGTTGCTTCATGGTCAGGCCCTGCTCTGGTACCGCAACAACCGGGACGTATGGACTTCATTCCCGGAGTTCCAGCGTATGTTCGAGTCACAATTCTTCCCCCAAGGCTACCGCCGTAACTTGGATGAAGAAATTCGCAAACGGACGCAGGGTGAGACCGAGGCATTCCGAGACTTTGTGACCTCGCTTACAACCCTGATCCGTAGGAGTGGGGAGTTCAGTAACCAGCAGAAGTTGAACCTGGTGTACAAGAACATGCGCCCCGAATATAAATTCATGATTAGGCGCCAGGACTTCTCCTCCTTGGCTGAGCTCCTCGAACGAGCCGAGGAATTTGAGCAAGTCGTGCGTGAGCGGAAGACTTTCCGTCCCCCTCCTCCAGTCTCACAGGCGCTGGTACCTGAGACCGCCTACGTGGGTCGTCGAAAGAGCGATCGTTCCCTGGACATTGCTGTGGTGGACGACTTGACGCCCTTCATGGGGCAGCCGCAACCACAGCCTCCGGTCCAATCGCCTCGGAGTACTATCACAGGCTCAAGTGGTGTGACGAACCCACGAGGCCAGGGGAAACAGGTCACTCAGACCAATCGACAGCGGGGACATGACGGGTCTCCAAGTCCATGCGGGGTAGCAAGGCAAACCCCTGCTCCTGGACCTCAGAGCGAGCGTTCTCGCTCGAAGCAGTGGAAGTGTTGGAACTGCCAAGCCGATGGACATGGCTTCCGTCAGTGCCAGCAGCCGAAGGGAGTGTGGTGCGCACGGTGCAAACGAGCAGGTGTCTCAACCTCTCGTTGTGATTGCCAGTCGGGAAACGCCATGCGGACTCAGGCGCCCAGAGGTCCCCTGAGCCCGGAGCGTCCCAACGCAGAACAACCTCCGAGGAGTGGTCGAAGTGGCTCAAGACGATAGTCACTTTCGACTTTGGTACGACCGAGCAGCGTGGAGTCTTCGACATACGTCCTTTCATCGACGTGAGGCTGCTCGATCGGAACTTCAGAGCCCTGTTGGACACTGGGGCTGTTGTAAACCTCATTGGGGACGAGGTTGAGCGGTATCTCCGCGAATGTGGTGTCAAACCCGAGGAGGCCAATGCGGAGCTGAAAATGGTGGATGGTACTCGCTGTCGAGTCCTAGCGAAGTACTTCCTACCCGCTGCCATCTTGGGTCAGGACTGTATACTGGGAGTGTACTATGTCCAGAACCTGAGCACGGATGTTGTTTTGGGTATGAGGTGCATCACCGATCATAACCTCATACAAATAAACATCAATCGTGATGTCGAGGCAGATTGTTTGGAGCCGATGGCCTGTGCTTCTGGCACCTTGAAGCCCCTGTCTAGCGAGGAGGATCGACGCCTCCAGTCCTTCCTTCAGGAGGAGCTTCCTCTGTTTGACGCTGTTGTCGGGCGGACTGCGTTGGTCGAACATGTGATTCGACTGAAAGAAAACGCAGTCCCAATCAAACAGCGGCATTATCCCCGTAACCCTGCGATGCAAGCGATCATCAACGAGGAGGTAGCTACGATGCTTCGGGATGGTGTGATAGAACCATCGGAGAGCCCTTGGAGCTCTCCCATCATACTCATCAAGAAATCGACCGGAAAGTATCGCTTCTGCATCGACATGCGCAGGGTGAATGACTCGTCGATCAAGGATGCGTATCCTCTCCCCAGGATCAATGCCATCCTTGAGAAACTCAGGCAAGCCAAGTACATCAGTACCTTGGACCTCAAGCAAGGTTATTGGCAAGTACCTCTGGCTAAGGAGAGTCGCCCAATCACGGCCTTTACGGTCCCCGGCATGGGCCTCTTCCAGTTCAAGGTCATGCCGTTTGGCTTGCACTCGGCTGGTGCGACCTTCCAGCGTCTGCTTGACCGCGTCATTGGGCCTGAGTTGGAGCCGAAAGCTTTCGCTTACCTCGACGACTTGGTGATAGTATCCTCTACATTTGAGGAGCACCTCGAGCTTCTCAGGGTTGTGTTCCGCCGGCTGCAAGACGCCGGGCTTCGTTTAAACCCTGAGAAATGCCACTTCGCTCGGAGAGAGCTCAAGTACCTCGGCCACGTTGTCAGCGCCGAGGGAATCTCGACTGATCCGGAGAAGGTCAGAGCCATCCAGGACTTCCCCGTTCCTACGAATGTCAAGGCACTTCGTAGCTTCCTCGGACTTGCCTCCTGGTATCGGCGCTTCGTCGAGAAGTTCGCTTCTGTCTCTGCTCCACTGCGTGGCTTGCTCAAGAAGAACGCCAAGTGGGTTTGGGGTGAGGAACAAACCAAGGCGTTTGACGATCTCAAGCGTGCCTTGAGCACCGCTCCTGTTCTCGCCTGCCCGGACTTTGCTGAAACGTTCGTGCTGCAGGTCGATGCGTCAAACACAGGCCTTGGTGCAGCTCTCACTCAGCGTCAAAACGACCGGGAAGTGGTCGTTGCCTACGCTAGTCGTCTTCTGTCTGACGCAGAGCAGAATTACACGACGACAGAGAAGGAGTGTCTCGCCCTTGTGTTCGCTGTTCGAAAGTTCAAGGCGTACCTTGAGGGGTACCATTTCGTGGCAATAACCGACCACGTCGCGCTTAAGTGGCTCCTGAAACTTCATGAGCCCAGCGGACGTTTGGCTCGGTGGGTCATGGAACTTCAACAGTTCGACTTCGAGGTCAGATACCGCAAGGGGACCTTGAACCGTGTAGCGGATGCTCTTTCACGGCAACCTGTCCCTGACGTCCCTCAGGATTCTCCTGTAAACCTGAATACGTTCGAGGTTGGAGTCCTGACGAGACAAGGTGCGAGAGAGCAGCTACGACGGCAGAATGAAACCGTTGAGGAGGTGACCCCTGAACCTCACGACGGTGATCTTGGTGAGGCAGTCGGTGATGATACCGATCGAGAATTGCCGGGAACCAACGACGCTTGGTACGGTCGGATGCGGGAGTTGGTCAGTAAACACCCGCGTCGATATCCTCGATACCAGGTCCGATCAGGCACTTTGTATCGGGCCCTGGTGAAAAAGAATCGACCGACGACCTGGCGTATGTGCGTGCCGAGTGATAAGATCTCGGAGGTGCTGCACGAGAACCACGACACGGCGACGGCCGGTCACCTTGGGGTGAAGAAAACTCTGGCGAGAGTTGGTGCGGAATACTTTTGGCCGAACTGGCGACGAGACGTAAAGTCGTATGTAAGGTCCTGTGCTCAGTGCCAGGCTTACAAAGTCTCCCAAGCCAAACCGGCAGGTAAAATGTATTTCCGGCAACCCCAAGGCCCTTGGTACGTGGTGTCAGCTGACCTTATTGGTCCGTTGCCTCGGTCCCAGCGTTCCCAGCGATTCCACTTGGTTGTGCAGGATACGTTTAGCAAGTGGACCGAACTTGCTGCGCTTCCCTCTGCAACCGCTCATAATGTGGTGACGAGGCTGAAGTCCATCCTGCTGCGCCATGGGGCTCCTGACGTGCTCATCACTGACAATGGCACGCAGTTTGTCTCAAACCTGGTTCGCAACCTGGCAGCGGAATGGGGAGTCACTCTGCGGACGACTGCCCCCTACAGCCCGCAATCGAACCCGGTGGAAAGGCAGAACCGAGTGGTGAAGACTATGATTGCCCAGTTCGTGAAGGACAATCATAGGTCTTGGGATAACCACTTGGGCGAGTTCATGTACGCACTCAACACAGTGGTACATGACTCAACGGGATTCACTCCAGCGATGCTCTGTTTTGGTCGAGAGCTGAGACCCCCTCGTGCCCTCCGTGGCCCAACCGTTGAGGCTTCTGATACGCCTGATGACCTCCCGTTGACCGAAGTCCAGCGTAAACGGGAGGCGGAATTCAAACGGTTGATCGAGGACGCTCGGAAAAACCTGAAGATGGCCTATCAGAGACAGGCCAGATACTATAACCTCCACCGAAGGGAGGTGACGTATCGGGCTGGCGATCAGGTTATGCGGAGACTTCACATCTTGTCCTCTGCTGCTGATGCCATCGCTGGAAAATTAGCTCCAAAGTATCATGGACCCTGCACCGTGATCAGGAGCAAAGGTTGTAACCTTTATGAGGTGAGGGATGAGGATTCCCAACAGTGTCACACAGTCCACGTCAAGGACTTGAAACCCTTCTGTCCGCGACGGTGATATTTCTGTAAACTGCTAGATGGTAGTTGAAGCGAAGTGTGCCACTTTCTGTTTCACTGGTGCTTTCTGTAAACTGCGTCTGCAGTTGATGCCAGACGAGTTTAGATTTTGTTTACTGCGAGGAACTTCGAGAACTTTTTTTACTGTTTTTTTTCGCTCCGATGTGTGAAGGGGGTGTAATTAGCCTAATTTGCACAGGGGTAAGAATTGGCTCATTAGGCCTAGTCATGGGACCAGTAGGCCTAGGCCTACCTAGCCTATGTCCAGCCTATGGAGGGAGTGTTGGCAATCAGTATAAACACTGCTATTTCCCTAACTTAAACCCTTTGAGTGATTAAGTAACTCACGGTGTTGGGGTAGATGGTTATAACCCTAATTATCACCATCGGAAGGCTAACCTAGTCGGTCCCATAACTGCCAACTCCGATCGCCGGTTTTGATGTGGAAAGCAAAGTGTTGAGGCGTATAACGGCGACTATAATCTAATATAAACACTTAGTTGGACACGTAATTAGATCTTTTCCTTGGGAAACGTAATATTTACGAACGGAACTACGGTTGTTGTTGTTGTAAACAACGTACATAACCTCGAAAGACATCATCACGACTGCGTTATGCAGACGACGATAGAGCCTGCGCTGCTTCTTCTTCTTTTCGCTGAGCGCGCCAATCTGTTTTCTGGCAGACGCTCGGGAAAAAAAGGGCAACCGGATGAACCTTTTTTCGATCCTGTAACCAGCTTCACGTCGACAGCTGGTGGGTTTTCCCAGCGGAAAGTGAGCTCCACGAGGTCCTGATAAGAGCTTCACTCTGGTCGGTGCTACGTTAGTGTTCGGATTGTTAGTCGTTTCGTGCGTCGCTTCCCCGTCCACTACTTCAACCACCTTCGAGAGCTGACTTCGTCGTCTTCCAATACCTTGTGGTATTAAAGGTACGACAGCGTTCTGTTCTCAAAGTTTTTCGATTTTATTTTAAACGCCAGTTTTCAGACTTAGCGTTGAAACTGTCGCATGATAGGGTTCCGAGACCTATCCTGCTCATCTCTTGGCTGTAACCAAGACTAATTAAATTAATTATCTTGGTGCCGATTTTCGACTAGAGTCAATTTGTAGTATTTTCTAAATTCTGTGTAACCAAGTTGGAGTACTTGGTGACTTTCATAATTGGTTTAAGATCTAGATTTTCCTGCTGTTGTAACAGGCTTAGTCTTGTCCAAACCTGCCGTGCAACCGGAGTGTAAGGTTTGTCCTGCTCCTGTAATTATTGGTCACTAGTGAAATAGTTAAATGTTGTTTCTTGATTAGGGTAAACATTAACTATGGGTAACTAGTGTTAACTCTGAACATCTCGCAGAGCTAGGGGAAAACAGCAGAGGGCATTTAACTTAGCAGGTGTTTCCAAATTTAGTCTGTCCTAAGTTGAATGTCATCTAGGTTGAATATAATTGAGCTCTCATATCTGAATATCTGATAACTACTGTGATTTCAATCCTCGACCCCTGGAATTATCCCAGCGACCGAGCTGAGCGATTCCAAGGCATCTGACAACCCGTGACGTGATTTCCTGCGGTTCGGTGTACCAGTGTAACCGATCGACTTTTCTCTCACCAGGAAATATCCGTCACAGTAGCATCAATAATGAACTTTAGTTAAGATGTTATTAATAACTTACATATAATTTGTCTCGTGGACGTTACCCTAAAAAAGATTTTTTGCATGATATTTAAAGTTTCTAAGCTACTAAATAACTGATCACTTACCTCTATTATGCATACAGAGTAACAGCTATTTTAGTAATTTAGAAGCTTGCATGATTTTTTTTCAATCTTTCAGTTATTATCAATACTTTTTATACCTATTGAAATAAATAGCGCCAGTTTTAAGTATGAAACATGTGCGTCTTCTATAAACAAGTCATGAATCAACATTAAAGATACTTTTTACCCTTAACGGCCCAGTTTTATGGGACAATATGTTACACTTACACGCTGTTCATCTCAATATTCAAACTCTACATTCTTCTTGACATATTATTATCAATACAGAGTTGAAAGGTTGCATTTTTTTCAAGAAAAATGAAATGAACAAACTTGGAATGCGTTTTTTATATCATACAAGAAATTGAGGTAGCAAAAATTTGGCTCATCTGGTTAAAAAAACCTACCTTTAAAAAATAATTTTTAACGGGTTGATTACTGGCCGTCAATACCCACCACGATTGCTTTTGACGACCGGTAGCCGATGTGTAATTTGTCTTATATTACGTTTCATTTTAAGAACTGTTAAACGATAAACCAGATGCTATAATAATACATATAACCACCATTTTGTAACTTTTTTGGCACTAGGCTTATGTACTTTAGTATTAGCCTATTGTTGATTTTTGATTTTCTATTCACGTGTTATTAAGAACAAATTCGCTTTTTTAAGAGCATCTCAAAAGTTTTTATCCCATTTGCTGACTTAATATTATCATCTTAAGAGATCATTGAAGCACAGCTAAATGTTAATTTCTTGTAACGAGCTATAGTTACTTCAAAGAATTACATAAGGTAATTTTTTTATATTTTCGTAGGATTTCAGTATCTTCAGTAACTAGTAACTAATTCCCCAATCATTTTACACGTAAATTATATTGTTATAGTTTCCGTGGGCCTGGTACTCTTTTATGTAAGAATGGAAAGTAACAGTTTCATTTTAAACTTATATGTGTTGGAGGGTTTTCATTTCCAGAAGCCACCTGGTCGTTTGTAACCACAGACGCTAATTTGACTGCGGCGGTGTGCAGAGCAGATTTACTGTCTTTGTTGCCTCCCGTAGCTTATAAATCGAATTTGGTAAGTAAACGCGTTTCTCACGCAAAAAAAGTATATACCACAATCTTATCTTATTACTATTCTCAATTTCTTACGGTCACAATTAATTACCAGAAAAAGTTAAGTTAGTCTTTTAGCAAATAAAACATGAAAGAAGAGGAGAATGGTTTGGTCAGGCCAGTCACAGCATTACAGAAAACTATATGCACATGACTGTTTTCTGGATCTCATTACCATCCGTATTGACTCATGTCATACTGACTCAATGTACGCAGACGATATGAAACTATTTAGCTATTGACGACTGTGTATTGTTACAGAGTGATTTCAACTCCTTGTGTAGATACAAAGGAGTGTGGTACAATAGATACAATAGTGTGAGGAAAGTATGCTTCAGTAGAGAAGTGTGTAGTCATGTCATATACTAGGAAATTGAACCCCATAATGTTTGATTACAGTATAAATGATGTGTTAAGTAGAACAAGCTTGTATAAGGATCTTGGCGTCGTGATGGACTGCGACATCTTCCTCAAAACACACATTTTTTCTACAGCGTAGAGTATTGGGTTTTATTTTGAGGTTATCCAAATTATTCAATGACCCTTTCACCGTAAAACTGTTGCATGAATCGATGGTTCGTTCTAAGTTAGAATTTGCTAACGTAATTTGGTCACGTACACTTTAATTCATATAAGTATTATTGAGAAGGTCCAAAAACGCTTCCTGCGTTCGCTATATTACAAATAGTTTGGCCCATTACAGTTTCCTATTTCGGTTGTGAGATATAATGAAATGTTGGAATTGTTTGGATTTGAGTCATTAGGGGACAGAAGGAAGGTAGATATACTTTGTCATCCAAGGGACGTCTTATCTGGTGACGTTGACGACCCCTTGACCTTGGCCAGTGTCGCGTGGCATGTGCCTGCGAGGGGAGGGTTGGCGAGCCGAACGTTCTACCCGCTCTTTGCTCGAACTCGTTTACACGCTAATTCTTTCCTAGTTTCAACTGTATCTCTTTTCAGTAGTTTTGGATATGAGATAGATGTTACCACGAGCCGGAACGTGTTTTATAAAACTTGTTTTGAATTATTAAAAGTCGTCAATTAAACATAAATATCCTTAATGAACACGTTTCCTCGTCCTGTTTCATAAACTTAATTTTGTAAGGGTTTTAACTTTATTTATAATTCAGTAAACATCCAAGTAAAATATATTTAAATTTTAATTTAGTCTATTTTCTCTCTATATATATATTTTTCCTATGTATATCCCTTCAAAATTTTTAAGTTAAAATGGTCAAATAATGTTCAGTTAAGTTTTAATACTTGATATAATTGTTTGATTTTATTATCAATAATGGCGGTAAATAATTTTGGCTAGCTTCCCCAGTAATTGCGTTTAGCGCCTGTGGGGCGGATTTCGTAGAAGAATTTACTTTATATTAACTATATACTAAGGAGTATATTAAGAGTCTGTTTTATTTCATTATTTGCAGTTTATTTCCTTTAATGTTATATCATGTATTTCCTAAAATTAAGAATTTATTTATTTATTTATTTCCAAGGGAACACTCACTGGGACATTTAATAACTCGTTATATTGCTGTTTATGAACGATAGGCTAGGGATTGCCTACTCGTTGAAATTCAACCAGGAATTAGCCTTTTATTTATTTAAAGGCTAATGTTTTATAACAACCCCCCCCCCTTCAACTTTAACGCTTTTTGGAAAATATTAGTTTTATTAGCTGTTTTATTAGTTATGTGAAAAACTATTTATGTTATTAGCAAATATCGAACGGAATTAGTGAAACTCAAAACTGAAATATATTTAAAGGTCAAATTATAATGAAATAAAATTCCAGAGAGCTTACGATTTAAGAAGCAAATCCGCCCAAAAAACCTTTTGGAAGTTGAAATTGTAGGAATTAATAAAACACAAATATTCTTATAAGACAAAAATATATGGTAAATATATGTTATATGTGGATACATATATATATATTAAATCAAAATATCATAAAAGTAATTAAATGAATATATATTTTAATAACCCTCCAAATTCAATCCTCTTTTTTTGCTCCCTTATGACACAATCTTATTTGCTGACTCTGAAATATATTGTTCCACTCCTTATTGAAAGAACTGAATTTCCCATTACTGCCCATAGTGATTAAATAGCACTTTAGTCATAAAATTCGATTATCATAAAATTAATTAAATGAATATATATTTTAATAACCCTCCAAATTCAATCCTCTTTTTTTGCTCCCTTATGACACAATCTTATTTGCTGACTCTGAAATATATTGTTCCACTCCTTATTGAAAGAACTGAATTTCCCATTACTGCCCATAGTGATTAAATAGCACTTTAGTCATAAAATTCGATTACTCACTCATAATCCACCTAGGTAGCTTTTTTATTTCAGTACCAATTATTTTTCCAGTTTGAGCACACCTACTTTCTAACTGGGATTTAAAATGAAACACTTGAATATAGGTTAACTGATCTGGACTTAATCTCCCTAATATAAAGCTCTAATAACGAATTCCGATTTCCAAAATCGTAAAGATCAAGAAATTGAGTTAAAAATATTCATCTAAACCTTAATTGCCCATTAAAAGAAACATTAAACTGTATAGCAATTAATTATTGTCTATCATTTGAAAATTTCATACCGTATCTGAAAAAATCATAAAAAAGAGGTAATTTACAAAAAGGTATTTCTATCATATGTAGGGTTTTTGAAAATAAGATCTCAGGAGAAACTTGTTAATATTAAATTTATATTGTAAATGTTTTAATTTTCAATAATGGTTTATCAATTAAAATCTGTTTAGTTCCATACATTCCCAGTTGCATTGTGGATTGTAAGCCTCCGGATATCAATAAATACTATAATGGTTTAAATACCTGTTTTATGGTATCCAATGCTGTACTATTGTGCAACTAGTTTCGACTTGGTCAACAAATCATCTTCAGGCAAACAAGGTGTTAACATCCTAATTTGTTGACCAAGTCGAAACTAGTTGCACATAGTACAACATCAGATACCATAAAACATGTATTTAAACCATTATAGTATTCCCAGTTGTTTTTAAGGTCAGTTAATGCATGGGAATTATAATTCTTCAATTAACATGATTGAATTACTTTGTTAACTTAATTGGAAGGTTCCAAAAGTAAAACATTTAAAATCTAAAAATTCTCATAAATTCCCAGTTTTTAGGTATAGCTTTATCTTTTCAGGATAAAGAAATATTCCCATTTTATAAGGTCACTCCCACGGGGAATATTCCCGGCCCACTTCACTAAACCTAATCAAGTTTATTAGGCAATTTTAGCGTAGTAATGAAATACACCTTTCGAAGTCTTAAACAACAGCCAAATATTAAGCAAAAACCACTCTTTAATCGTGGAAGTAGTATCTACTTCATTGGTCAAGCCTAGAATCCAAACTTCCCATATAAACATTAATGAGTGAGTTTTTCCTCATTAAAATGTTAAATTATGAAAAGGTTTTTGCATGCCGCTCAGTAAAGAGTTGTGGTAATGCTTTTAAACAGTTCAAACCATCGTATAAAATAATATATTAATTATTTGTGCTTTTAAGTTTCCCGCAAATATAAATTTTCTCTATATCAAAAAAGTAAGATTTTTCTCAGATTTTATTGCCGAGGCAGTAAAATCCGAATAGGCTGACTCTGGAATGGACTCGATGGGTGTCAAACTTACGATGAGCTTTTCATAAAGGTAGATGGATACGATGTCACTGAATCAGCTCTTTGTCTGATCATCACTCAAACAGACGTCACTTTTGGATAACTTGTCACAGTCAATCAATCATCGATAAGGCGTGTCATTCAAATGCTCGCTACATATCCAATGATGGTCGCTGGAAAGTTCAGAAGCTTGAAATGTAATTATGGTTCTGGAATGCAGTACTGGCAGGTGATTAAGAGCACGTTGGCAGGTGATACGGAATTAACGTTGATGTGCAGGCATTCAGTCATTTGATCACATGTTTAAGTAAAGTCGTATTTACAATATTAATGGAACGTAGAACATAACAATAAATATGAAATTTAAACAACGTTATACTAAAATCTACGTTAAAATTAAATGAAATATGACGGTAGAAGCTCCCGAAAATCTTGCCGAAAGACCAAGAATAGATTACATTCTATTAGTAGAGGTAATACTCAATAATAATTTTCATATTGCACAAGAAAACTTTAAGTACAGAATGGCAACAACAATTCCGAAGGGGTAGTCAACAAACAAAGTTTTGAGAGTTCAACACAATCATGAGGGTTAGCAAACGATTCGTAGAGTTTCCACTTTTAAGCACCCGCCAAATGACAAAAGCTATTTGAAAAGCGAACAGCACTTAAATATTTTTTGTATAAAGTAGCAGAATCGAAGTAGTAGCCTTGCCATCCATATTCATTATTTTTGGTTTAATTAAACCCTACAGATTCAATACAAATGACAGAGGCCAATATAGATGGTAGTTGGAGAGCAGATGTTGCCGTCATCAGCCTCACTGTGACGTCATTTCCGGGTTTTCTATTCCGTGGGTTCTCGTAACGTTATGGGTGCGGTTTCATTATTAAAAGAGATAACCTTGGCCTCGGAATATTGACTTGAAAGAGTTACAGTTTTTTTAACTGAACGTAGAAGAAGAGTTTCATAAAATTTTAGGTGTATTTATTATCTTGCCGACTTATGTTTTCTTGTAAATAAAATTTTAATGATCAAGCTCACGAATTAAGTTCAAGCTCTCAAAATATGAACGAAGCTTGTATTGAACAAGAAACATCAAACTTTAACTTGTTGGAAAAAACCTTTAAGAGACTGGTAGGATGATCGTTTTTTAACCTCACGTCTTGTGTATAATAATGTCAATTGTAACGAGGAGTCTTCTTTAAAAGGTTAATTAATGAAATATAGTAGAACCTCAATGAAAAATGTCGCTACCTACAGTAACTGATGTTTGAACGGAAATTGGACCATCGAATTTGATACTTGAACTTAATTTTTCAAAGACAATAACATGATTTCATATAATTAACTTACTTTCATACTTCAGGCAACATTAATGTTTACCGGGTTTTAACGTTTCAAAAATTTGCCAACTTTTACTTGCCTAGTTTGGGGGACAAAATGCAAATAAAATAGAAGCAAAGCAATAAAAAGATTTCCTAGTCTCTAAAAGACATTTCATTAGCAAAGAAAAAAGTAATTTAGTTAAAATACAATAAACTATTGGTACTGCCAGTTAACGTAAAATACCTTAGCGGCTCTACTGACCAAGCAAATATGAGAGAAAGGAAAATATGCACCATGCAAAACAATATGCTTGAACATGTATTACATTCAACGACATGTCGAGACTTGAAATATACAAATTAAAATTTCCTTTCATAACGGTAATGATTTATTCCTACGTACAGCACATACAATTCTCGAGTACTCCCATGGGACAGGATTACCTCGCATAACACATGGTTGTGAGATCCGTTGTTTGTGTTTACCAGGGGCTCATTTAACCTTAATATTTTCCATAGTTCTAGTACGTACGTTATAATGACTACAAACGACTCTAAGTTTTATTTATTTCATCAAATATACTGAAGTAATTTTAAGATTTTTTTTAATATATCGTTTCTTATACAAACGAATTTAGAGAAAATTGCGCAATTTTTGGCGGAATACTGTTAAATTACAGAAAAAGTCATACCATGAAAACGTTGTTTTACGACGTTTTGCCTATATATTAAAACGCAAGCGGTTTTCTTTTCACAGTCAAACCTTAATAACGGCTGGACGGATGATAACGTTTGAGGTGTCAAATTAAAGAGATTTTTATGTAGATTTGTCAATACGTCTCACAGTTTTAAAAAAGGGAGTCATTAAAGTACAGTAAAGGGCTAAAGTTTTACAACAGTGGCTCTATCCATCAACGTTTGGCAACGTTCTGTTTACTATGTTTACAACTGAATATGTATATGGTCATGCTTTGAAATAATTCTACAGGTAAACCACAGATTGCAGCACTTATAATTTATTTTTCGAAAAAAGCTGGATTTATTTTTACACCTGTGGTTTTGTTTTTACTACTGTGGGACGTGACAAGAAATTTTTTTCAACAGTTTTATTATCGTTTTTAGGTAATATTGGCCTTGATTAACACATAATGAAGTGTTGTTTTAATTGCTTATTTGGTGCAGTTACCAGTTTATCGTTTTACAATGTAGTTTACGATTTAGCAATACATTTCAGTATAATACATTTTTGAGAGCCAATTTATTTTTGGATTTGGTGCAGTTAAAAAAGAAGAAGACGCAAATTGACCGGTCGGAACGATTACAAACGTAACCGCTGGCATCACCCTCCCGATGCGTTTGATGGGTACAGAGCGGTATCACTAGATCGTCGCGATGATTCTTGCGGACCAATTAACTTAAGATGTTTACATTGCGGCGGCTTGCATTTCAAGAATGAAAAGACTGGCAGGGATGATGCATCATTTACCCTTTGCTGCCACAAAGGAAGGGTCCGTCTCCAATTTGCGGATTTCACTGTATTTTTCACGATATTAAAGAAAACTCTCGATCTAAGAACAGATCCATATACTTTTAGTTTGGCCTTGGGCTGTTAGACTTAAATCCAGTCACTTTTGGTGTAACATTCAACAACTGTTTCTATAAGCAGAGCACAATCTTTTGCCGGTATCAACATATCCATTTCAGAATAAAAGAGAAAAAGAAAATGGAGAAAACCGAACACGTGATCACAACAAAAAATATCGTTTAGCGGGAACTCCTGTGGTAAATCAAATAAACTTTAAAATGTTTAGTAATTTAGCCATAATTTTGTTTTAAATTTTGGACCTTTTATTTGCCTTCAAAGTATAAAAATAAATTGCTATTTCTTAAATCTTTTACAATATGATTTTTGTTTTGCTCGATTTTGAGCATCAGGTTATCTAGTCTAAATTAAATGGTTAAGCTAAAATAATTTGAGACTCTTCTTCCCCGATTTTCTGTTAATGCAATAGAATCCTACAAAACAGTAATGCTCCTTTCAAAATATTTATCGTCAATTACAAAATTACTCTACCGCAAAAATGAAACTTTGCGATCAATGAAAGCGTTATAAGTGAGGCAAAATTAAAAACACTTTCAATTTGTTCCTTGAGTCTCTTATACCTGCTTCCCATCTTAGCAGCTTACTTAAAACTTGTGTTACTCCATAAATAAAGGAATGATGAGCACTTACATCGAGGGTAAGTAAAAGAATTGCAAAACAGAACCATTAGACATTATGCACATTAAAACCCTACTATTAGACATTAAGACATGAAATTAGTTGATTGGTTAGGGCTGTTATAATAATTATTAATAAAAACATTTTTTTAACAAAACACCCTTATTTATTCATATTTTTTATAATTTTTTTGACGACATGTTTCGGCAATTTATGCAAAGTGGTAAATCTTTAAATCAACAAATCATCTTCAGGCAAACAAGATGTTAACATCCTAATTTGTTGACCAAGTCGAAACTAGTTGCACATAGTACAACATCGGATACCATAAAACATGTATTTTAACCATTATAGTATTCCCAGTTGTTTTTAAGGTCAGTTTATGCATGGGAATTATAATTCTTCGATTAACATGATTGAATTACCTTGTTAACTTAATTGAAAGGTTCCAAAAGTAAAACCTTTAAAATCTAAAAATTCTCATAAATTCCCAGTTTTTAGGTATAGCTTTATCTTTTCAGGATAAAGAAATATTCCCATTTTATAAGGTCACTCCCACTGGGAATATTTCCGGCCCACTTCACTAAACCTAATCAAGTTTATTAGGCAATTTTAGCATAGTAATGAAATACACCTTTCGAAGTCTTAAACAACAGCCAAATATTAAGCAAAAACCACTCTTTAATCGTGGAAGTAGTATCTACTTCATTGGTCAAGCCTAGAATCCAAACTTCTCATATAAACATTAATGAGAGAGTTTGTCCTCATTAAAATGTTAAGCTATAAAAAGGTGTTTACATGCCGCTCAGTAAAGAGTTGTGGTGATGCTTTTAAACAGTTCAAACCATCGTATAAAATAATATATTAATTATTTGTGCTTTTAAGTTTCCCGCAAATATAAATTTTCTCTATATAAAAAAGTAAGATTTATCCCAGATTTTATTACCGAGACAGTAAAATCCGAATAGGCTGACTCTGGAATGGACTCGATGGGTGTCAAACTTACGATGAGCTTTTCATAAAGGTAGATGGATACGATGTCACTGAATCAGCTCTTTGTCTGATCATCACTCAAACAGACGTCACTTTTGGATAACTTGTCACAGTCAATCAATCATCGATAAGGCGTGTCATTCAAATGCTCGCTACATATCCAATGATGGTCGCTGGAAAGTTCAGTAGCTTGAAATGTAATTATGGTTCTGGAATTCCGTACTGGCAGGTGATTGAGAGCACGTTGGCAGGTGATACGGAATTAACGTTGTTGTGTAGGCATTCAGTCATTTGATCACATGTTTAAGTAAACTCGTATTTACAATATTAATGGAACGTAGAACGAAACAATAAATATGAAATTTAAACAACGTTATGCTAAAATCTACTTTAAAATTAAATGAAATATGACGGTAAAAGCTCCCGAAAATCTTGCCGAAAGACTAAGAATAGATTACATTCTATTAGTAGAGGTAATAGTCAATAATGATTTTCATATTGCACAAGAAAACTTTAAGTACAGAATGGCAACAACAATTCCGAAGGGGTAGTCAACAAACAAAGTTTTGAGAGTTCAACACAATCATGAGGGTTAGCAAACGATGCGTAGAGTTTCCACTTTTAAGCACCCGTCAGTACGGCAGTCCATAACTAAAGCTAAATAAATCTCCTAATTCTAAAAAATAATTTCTTATTTTGAAATATGTTACAGTTAGTTATGTATTGCAATGTATTTAATTGCTATAAAAATCGTTAGTTGACTAAAATAATAATTCTATTATGCCATACCACTATACAGTTCTATTATGCGATTTGATTCGCATTCAGTAGCACTTCAAATGCCTTTCAGTAAAACTCTCTCCAGCAAATTATTTACTCTAGTCCATATCAGTGGAAGTGGTTTAGTACTGTCGGTACATAATATATCACAAGTCGTAAATCACACCAGGATTTAACACCGGAAGGAAGGTTGTAACAATAGCGTCCAACCGGCTGTAACACATTGTCTCTGCCTGATATTCTTCATCCGGTCGGCCGTTATAAACTATCTGGTGACATATTATTTACTTCAATACTGATGTAGCAGAAATGTATACATGGCGAATCCAAAGTAACCGGGAGTATGAAATACTAAATACATTTCTTCAACTGATTAGTTTACAATATTTTGGTTGAGTAAAACTATGGATCTTCAGACAAAAAGATTTTTTACATTTTGACATTATTAAATATTTATGACAACAACGTATTAAATTTCACATAATAAAGTATTAATTTAAAAAACAACTTAATAGCAACTTTATAATAAACATTTGAAGCTGTTTCAATAATTACTGAAATATTGAAATACCTTCCGACATCAATCCAAAGAACTCATTAAAATATATTACTGCAGTTTCGATACTCAAGGTCTCACTATGAAGTCCTCTAAAATGGTAAAATTACATCAAACATACTGTAAATCACACAATTACACACACAAAAATACGAAAATTACACAATTTAATAAAAATCACGAGGCCGGCCAAGAAGTCCTAGACACCGCAAACTTTGAAAGTTGCGAAACGATTCATATACGCTATTTCTATTTTAAGCTATCTTTAGACTGAGTAAATATAACTTCTGGTTTTACTACTTCAAAGAGATCTTTACACGTGAAATAAATAATGACCTGTTCGGTTTAAGCTTTAACAAACCAAATGACAAAAGCTATTTGAAAAGCGAACGGCACTTAAATATTTTTTGTAAAGTAACAGAATCTAAGTAGTAGCCTTACCACCCATATTCATTATTTTTAATTTAATAAGACCCTACAGATTCAATACAAATGGCAGAGGCCAATACAGATGGTAATGGGAGAGCAGATGTTGCCGTCATCAGCCTCACTGTGACGTCATTCCCGCGTTTTCCATCCCGTGGTTTCTTGTAACGTTTTGGGTGCGGTTTCATTATTAAAAGAGATAACTTTGGTCTCGGAATATTGACTTGAAAGAGTTACATTTTTTAACTGAAAGTAGAAGAAGAGTTTCATAAAACGTTAGGCGTATTTATAATCTTGCCGACTTATTTTTTCTTGTAAATACAATTTTAATGTTCAAGCTCACGAATTAAGTTCAAGCTCACAAAATATTAAACAAGCTTGTATCGAACAGGAATCATTAAACCTTAATTTGTTGGGTAAAACTTTTTTGAGACTGATAGGATGATCGTTTTTCAAACTCACGTTTTGTGTATAATAATGTCAATTGAGACGAGGAATCTTCTCAAAATGGTCAATTAGTGAAATATACCTTTAAATGTACCTTAAACCTCGACGAAAAGTGTCGCTGCCTATGGTAACTGATATTGGAACGGAAATTGGACCATCGAATTTCATATTTGAACTTACTTTCTCAAAGACAATAAACTTATTTCATAAAATTATCTTACTTTCATGCTTCAGGCAACATTAATGTTTACCGGGTTTTAAATTTCCCAACGTTTACTTGCATACTTTGGGAGACAAAATACGTAAGTTTTATCCTCGTGTTGTTAATTGTACTGATATTAAATTCACTGATGAGGAAAATGATGTTCTTAATAAAGGTCTGAAACACAATTTTCCCCGAAATTCTTGGAAAGCTAATATAATAACAGAGTTAATTCATGCTGAATCAGCCATAAGATCTGTTAGGGATGAGCAAGCCCGCACTGTCTTAAGACACAAAGTAGATAATAAAGTAAGAAATTTACAGAATAGAAATAAGAACTTTAATAGCAGGGAAAAAATTATTTTAGAAAGCATCAGCCAAAAACTTATTGATAATAGCTGCATTGTTTCTAAGGCTGACAAAGGACAATCTCTCGTTATTTTAAATAATAATGATTACATAGATAAAGTAGAGGCTTTTATCAATGACAATAACATTGAAACTTTGAATGGTGACCCGACTGATAAATGCCAGACTGCAATTAATCATGTTTAAATAAGACAAAAACCTTATTTCCCGAGCAGAAAATTAGACATTTGAAGATGATCAACCCTAAAGCTCCTAATTTGAGAGGCCTGCCTAAAGTACATAAGGACAGTATGCCCATCAGGCCACTGGTAAATTTCACTACAGCACCGTCATATAAAATAGCAAAAAAATTGGATAGAATCATTCGAGATAACATTATACTTCTGAATAACCACAGCCTTAAAAATAGTCTGGAATTTGTGAACCTCACCCAACATATAGATGTGCCAAACCACTATAAAATAGCCTCTTTTGACATCGTTAACCTTTATACAAATATTCCAATAGAAGAAACTGTTATGATTCTTGAGCAAAATCTGATTAAGAATTCCAACCTCAGTAAAGAAGCTGTTAATGAATTATTAGCCTTACTCCGAACTATTTTGCAGCAGAACTACTACAGTTTCAATAACAAATATTATTTACAGAAAGAAGGATTGGCTATGGGGTCGCCGTTATCAAGCATCTTATCAGAAATTTATCTCAATCATTTTGAAAACAAACATATTTTTTCCCCCCTCAACAAACATGTCAATAGAATACATTTTTACGGCCGTTATGTGGACGATACAATTGTCATTTATAAAGGCAACACCAGACAATTAGAAAATTTAAATAATTATTTGAATAATGCCACAGATAAATTAAAATTCACTCTGGAAGTTGAGCAGAATGACTCGATAAATTTTCTGGACCTCCACATAAGAAAAATAGATAACAAGCTTAAGTATTCAGTTTACAGAAAGCCCACAGCCACTGATCACACTATTCACGCCACTTCTTACCACCCTATGGCGCATAAAATGGCAGCTTACAATAGCCTAGTCCACCGATTATTAACCGTGCCGATGGACAAAGCTGATTATGACATTGAGCTCAACATCATAAAACATATTGCAGTTGTTAACGGTTACAGTGACAATATCATAGATAAGATTATTTGTAAACAAAAACGAAAAAAATGGTTCCCCTATCAACCAAGAACCAAAACAATTTGTATCTGTAGAATACGGCCAAAATTTACACTACACCCTGAAGAACGAATTAAAAAAGCATAATATCACTTTAGCCTGTAAAACTTCAAATAAGTTGGAACTTAAATTAAAACCTCCTGTTGATAACCAAGGCTCTTGCCATAAAACTGGGGTTTACAAGCTAATTTGCTCAGATTGTCCCAAGCAATACATTGGTCAGACTGGGCGGTCATTTGGAACCAGATTTAAAGAGCATATCCCCAAGGCTAGTTCTGTCCCCCAAAAATCAAAATTTAGTGAACACCTTGTGACTAGTGGATATAACATTATCAACATGGATTTAAATATGGAAATTTTACACATTTATAAGAAATCCCCCCTCCTCAACACTTTGGAAGAATTAGAAATCTACAATAGTTTTAAAAATAATCCTGAGAACGTTTTAAATGAAAAACTAAAATATGGATGCAACAGCTTATTTAATAGAATTGATTTGATAAAAGGCAGGAGTAGGGACAGGGATAGAGATAAAGAAGTCCAAAGTACAACAGACCATTCTTCATGACACCTTCCATCCAGCTTGTGGCTGCAGTCGGCGTTCACCTACCGGCCGGTACACGTTGTAGTGCACTTACTTGTTTTTAAATGTTTAACTTATTCGTTTATGTGTTATGTGTTATGAATTCTATCTTTTTGACAATGAACAACGGATGTTTGGATTATTGAAAACGGACCTGATGATGACAATAGTTTTGTCGAAACCATGGTAGTCCAGATTTAATCGGATTTTTTTGAAGCTGAAGACGGAGGTACGTAACCTATTTATAATTGACAAAATACAAATAAAATAGAAGCAATAAAAAGATTTCCTAGTCTCTAAAAGACATTTCATTAGCAAAGAAAAAAGTAATTTAGTTAAAATACAATAAACTATTGGTACTACCAGTTAACGTAAAATACCTTAGCGGCTCTACTGACCAAGCAAAATATGAGAGAAAGGAAAATATGCACCATGCAAAACAATATGATGGAACATGCATTACATTCAAAGACATTTAGAGACTTGAAATATACAAATTAAAATTTCCTTTCATAACGGTAATGATTTATTCTTACGTACAGCACATACAATTCTCGAGTACTAGGATGAACACTCCCATAGGACAGGATTACCTCGCATAACACATGGTTGAGAGATCCGTTGTTTGTGGTTACTAGGGGCTCATTTAACCTTAATACTTTCCATGGTCCTAGTACGTACGTTATAATGACTACAAACGACTCTAATTTTTATTTATTTCATCAAATATACTGAAGTAATTTTAAGATTTTTTAGATATATCGTTTCTAATACAAACGAATTTAGAGAAAATTGCGCAATTTTTGGCGGAATATTGTTAAATTACAGAATAAGTCATACCATGAAAACGTTGTTTTACGATGTTTTGTCTATATATTAAAACGCAAGCGGTTTTCTTTTCACAGTCAAACCTTAATAACGGCTGGACGGATGATAACGTTCGAGGTGTCAAATTAAAGAGATTTTATGTAGATTTGTCAATACGTCTCACAGTTTTAAAAAAGGGAGTCACTAAAGTACAGTAAAGGGCTAAAGTTTTGCAACAGTGGCTCTATCCATCAACGTTTGACAAAGTTCTGTTTACTATGTTTACAACTGAACATGTATATGGTCATGCTTTGAAATAATTCTACAGGTAAATCACAGACTGCAGCACTTATAATTTATTTTTCGAAAAGGGCTGGTTTTATTTTTACAGATGTGTTTGGCTGTGGGACGTGACAAGAAATTGTTTTCAACAGTTTTATTACCGTTTTTTAGGTCATATTGGCCTTGATTAACAAATAATGAAGTGTTGTTTTAATTGCTTATTTGGTGCAGTTACCAGTTTATCGTTTTACAGTGTAGTTTACGATTTATCAATACATTTCAGCATAATACATTTTTGAGAGCCAATTTATTTTTGGATTTGGTGCAGTCCAAGAAGAGCAACGGACGGTTAAAGAAGAAGACGCACATTGACCGGTCGGAACGATTACAAAGGTAACCGCTGGCATCACCCTCCCGATGCATTTGATGGGTACAGAGCGGTATCACTAGAACGTCGCGATGATTCTTGCGGACCAATTAACTTAAGATGTTTACATTGCGGCGGCTTGCATTTCAAGAATGAAAAGACTGGCAGGGATAATGCATCATTAACCCTTTGCTGCCACAAAGGAGGGGTCCGTCTCCAATTTGCGGATTTCGCTGTATTTTTCACTATATTAAAGAAAACTCTCGATCTAAGAACAGATCTATATACTTTTAGTTTGGCCTTGGTCTGTTAGACTTAAAACCAGACACTTTTGGTATAACCTTCAACAACTGTTTCTATAAGCAGGGCACAACCTTTTGCCGGTATCAACATATAGATTTCAGAAAAAAAGAGAAAAAGAAAATGAAGAAAACCGAACAAGTGATCACAACAAAAAATATCGTTTAGCGGGAACTTCTGTGGTAAATCAAATAAACTTTAAAATTTTCAGTAATCTAGCCATAATTTTGTTTTTAATTTTGGACCTTTTATTTGGCTTTAAAGTATAAAAATAAATTGCTATTTCTTTAATCTTTTACAATATGATTTTTGATTTGCTCGATTTTGAGCATCAGGTTATCTAGTCTAAATTAAATGCTTAAGAGGAGGTTGGAGTTGGCGGCCATATTGGATTTATACTCCATAAGAACCCGCATACCATGTTAATTGGTATGCGGGATTTTTCGTTTATTTTTGGTCGGAAAACTAAAGTTTATATGTCAAATTAAAGCTCTTTTAAACTCTACCGGACGTAGGAATTACATTTTCACATAAACTAGCCATTTTTTGTAAAATTGAAAAAATAACTTTTGATTGCGTTTTTTTACGTCATTTATCAAATTTATCGAAAATCGGCTTCCAATGTCCGGTAGATAATTTAATCAAGATTTCTAATATTCGGCTTTCGAAATCATCTAATTAATAACAACGACAAATTCTCGCATACCAAAAAGCATGTCAAGCGAAAATTCAAGGTAAATTTGAACTTCTGTTCTCGCTGATTTGAAGGAAGTGCTAGCGAACAGCTGACTTGTGATTAAAATTAGCCATTCAACACACGGCAACCGGCACTATTTCGTGCATTATATACGGCGGAGCAATATAGTTTCAAGCTTCGCCGCATCATTCTATTAGCAGCACCCGTCTATCCAACCTCCTCTTAAGCTAAAAATAATTTGAGACTCTTTTTCCCCGATTTTCTGTTAATGCAATCGAATCCTACAAAATAGTAATGCTCCTTTCAAAATATTTATCGTCAATTACAAAATTACTCCAACGCAAAAATGAAACTTTGCGATCAATGAAATCGTTATAAGTGAGGCAAAATTAAAAACACTTTCAATTTGTTCCTTGAGTCTCTTCCACCTGCTTCCCATCTTAGCAGCTCACTTAAAATATGTGTTACTCCAAAAATAAAGGAATGACGAGCACTTACATCTAGGGTAAGTAAAAGAATTGCAAAACAGAACCATTAGACATTATGTACATTAAAACCTTACTATTAGACATTAAGACATATATTGTGATATACATAAATACGTATATATAAGATATACACATATAGGATATACGTATATCTTGGTACATCATCCATCTTGGGACTCACAAAAGCAGGAATTTTTACATTTAATTTATAGTTAGATGAGTATGTTAGTTAAGATAATGCGTTCTGCGACTTCTGGAAATTTAATTGAAAAAAATATTACCGAAGCTATAAGGCAGTAAAGATTAAATTGAACGATTTCGAGGATTCAGAATCAACGGAAATGAAACCGTGTTCAGATTTACGACACAAACCGTTATAACAACATTTACTGAAGCTATTTTCTTCATCAAAAGGCTTTCTTTCATTTGCGTGAGTCTAATGAAAAACACTCAATCTTTGACGGGTTTATGTTTAGTTTGAGATTCTTATACAAACGTAACAGCAATAAATTGTAGTAAAAATTAACTTGACCCCAGGACCTCATAAGTGATTCTAAATAATACAAAAAAAGAATTTCATTAAAATTATTTGTCATCAAAGCGTAGGAGATATAAAATAAAAAATCGTATCACGTATCTGAAAATGTATTAGAAAAATATATATTAAATCTCTTAAAGAGCTCGTTTGAACAATTTATTTATGTAAATTTACCATCAGATAACTTAACTTTAGCCTTAGGTCTCATAGTTTGGTTTAAAACTCAAGCTATGTTTTTGGTGTAAAAGGTTTTGAATTTTTACCTTGCTGGAAGAAAAGCGATAATTTCTTAGTTATTATAAAAAAAAATAGATATAAAATTAATTTTCCTTAATATTAAAATAATAATATTGAATGTCCTCCTAACTGGTGTCCCATCGTATGACAGCTGAAAACGTTGAAAATACCATAGTTTGCGTTTTTTTGTCATCTAGTCACAGTAAGCTTTGTTCTTTCAATGCTATTGTCAAAATGTTTTAGATTAAAATAACTTAAAACGATTTTGGATTGCCTACAAATTATTTGTTATTTTAATTTGATCTTTTCTTCCTTCTTTAAAATGAAAAAAAGAAATCAACCCGACCGGAGAATAGGTCTACACTTAAATAGGAATTTCAAAAAATATTTTTCTTGTTGGTTTATAAACTTACAATAAACTTGATATTGAGTTTCTATCCTTGGATAATGTATCATTTAGATACATTTAAAAAGCCCAGTATGGCGCCATCTACTAACTACGACTTACTGCTACTTACTTACTTACTTACTACTTACTTATGTACTTACTAACTTACTTATAGTATTGCCACAGTCTATTAAAATCTGTTTACAAGCATCATCGTCACTTTCCGAGTACTGTTTACGATGTTCCCTGACTGAGTAAACAGTCTTCATAAGTCGGGAGAGCCGGTATTTATTAAGTTCATTTTAATTGTCAACAATTATTCCATAATTTGTTATGATAGCAACAGTCTTTAACCTTGTACCTCCCTCACTTGTAATTTCAGGCAGTTTCAGAATCAATTTTACCACAACAATGCCTTTACACAGTGTGTGTTTGCCTTCAAAAGCCCTTAGTAAATTCCATGTCTTAGTTCGACATGACTTCGAACCCCCACGAGTCCAGCCTCTTGCCTCCTACCTGGCTGTCCTCATAACTACATTCCCCTAACACTTTTACTATTAATCTTTTGATCTTATATCTAAAACGGAACCTTTTTTGCTAGAAACATTACAAGAATAGATATTTGTGCAATTACAAATAAATTAACTCTAAAGTTATGTTTAGGTTTAGAAAAATAAATAAGGATGGTAAAAATATGATTTAACGGGCAAGCTAATAATTTAGTTAGCTATAATTTCTTCTGGGCTCATTGTTCCATCTCGAGGGCTATTTAACAGTCTGTATCGAGGCTACGAGAGTGCTCAGTAACATAAACAATGCTTTTGAAACTTAAGTCATTAGCTCTTGATCGTTTACTGCAAATCGATCTTCTACAAACTTCATAGGTCAAACTGTAGTCATTAAGGTTTCATAGATAGTAAATTATATGTGGGATGGATGTAAAACCTAATGGCGATTCTTATTAGGTAGACGCTAGATCTGGCAAGATAGTAGCTAGGAAACAGCTAGCTGGCGATTCTTATATACCTGGCAAGAGCTGCTAGGAAACAGAAGTCGGTAATAATATATTAAGTTACTAGCTCGGTAAGTAACGTTTTACGGGAGCCTCTAGGCGAGTGCAGGATTTACGTGCGAGTACGGTGAATCTTACTGGGCGTGTGAAGTATGATACTTTACATCATACTACTCAGAAAGAACCCTTTTTTAAATCATAACGTATTCCTTGCATAGACTATTTCTTTTATGAATTCTTCAAACCTAGCCTATACTAAACAAACAAACAATTGCCACAGTCACCTGTGCTGCCACCACTACATTCCTCTGAAGTAAAGAATAATCATGCATTAAACGTCGGTTTACTGCAATCAGCTGATTATTTCGATTGTTGACTTCCGTTATATCCATTTCCTAGTGCAAGATAAATTTAATATAACAAAAAAGACCAGCTAGAAGAGCAGCGGGTCTTCTGTCCTACGTGGAGTTTTATGAAGACAAATATTCTTTCATAAATTGATTGTAACAGCGCCGTAGCTTAGTTGGTAGCGTTCTGAGTTCTCACTCAGCCGGCCCAGGTTCAACTCCCGGCCGCAGCTCTAAGCAATTTTATCATACGGAAGCGCTGTGACATGAGGTACCTTCGTCAAGATCTCAAGGTTCGTTAAGAACCTTGGGATTTGAAGGAGAGTGAAGGCCTTGTAACCCCTCTAAGGTAAGGGCGGAGGGTGCACAATAAGCTAATTCTGCTGCGTTGCAACACCATGGTCAAGTGAAGCCATGGCCCTCGTAAAAAACAATTGATTGCTATCTGTAGGTCAGTTAAAATATGTAATATTCTTTACAACGTTTAAAAACTAAATATTTAAGTGTGTTTATGAGTTCAATTCCCAAAATTCAACCAACACTTCAGTGGTTTGGACCGATTTATTATGAAAGCATTTAAGTACCCCTTCAATAAAAACGCTGAATGGACAATAAAACATAAACCTTTTTTCTCAGACATTGTTATTTTGAATGACACGAAGAAAATAAAGTGAAAATGGATAAAAATATATATCCTTATATTGAAACCCGACTTAAACTGGCAATCTACTATCTGAAAAATGAATTGCCGTCAATTTTTCAGCTATTCATTATTCAATATGTCACCGATACAGCAGTGAAAGAGTAAATGTTCATTGAAAACAAATTTCAATTAAAAATAGTATACATATTAAAATTAAGTATACATTAATTTTTTTATAGTTTTAATCTAACAGAGCACCGCTAGTTCTTAAAAAATACCTCAAGCACTACTATATTAACTTACACGAAATTAAAACTTAGCTGGTGGCTTTCTCATGTAATTCTTTTATATTTCACCCAAAAATATATATTTAAAAAATAAATATAACGTATACAAACGGAGTGCCTATGAAGTAAAAATTTCTAAATGCTAATGATACCTGTTCAAACTTAGTATAATTATATTACTAACTAATCTACAGGAAAAGCGACAGTTTAGGCTATTACATCAATCATACAGCTTTATAAGGCAGATCCTTCTAAAGCTTCTTAAAAGCACTTGCGCTTGAGAAAAGCTGAGCTGGTCAACAGTATAAAGGAGCTATATTTATAACACACTGCTGATTTAAGGCATGTTGACAAAACTTCCTTGTAGGAAACTTTTTTCTTACATTGGAAACGGTGATTATTTAATTTCTTATCGATTGTATGATTATTCTGATCATTACACTGCTAGGACTACAATACTACAATATTAATATTACTAAGTACTACAATATTAATTAATCGCATTGGAACAGATAATACGTAAATCTCGCTATATGCTAATAAATATGTTGTTAAATTGGTTAATATATATGAGTCGCTGATACAGTTTTCAGAGCTAAATGTCATTTTTATGCAGTGTGATTCGACCATATAAGCATACATTTATATATTAAAAAAAAAACTAAAACGAATTCCTCATAAACTACTTCATGAACAATAATGTTTAAAACATTAGTTTACGGTTTGTAGGCGAGATAGTTTGTAGGTGATTTTAATTTACTGATGATACATTCCTGTCGATTGTTTAAGATTAATGACTAAATCGAAAATAGGAGCTTTAAATATTAAACTTTTTTTCTTTCTCTTCATATCATTAAATCAAAATCGAAAACCCCGGAAAAAATCTATCGAGTAGAAGGGATAAAAAAAGCATGTACATTATTTTTGCGAACTATTAATACGAAATACTATTAGATTTTACAAATCAAACTGAGTTCATAGGCGTATTTTTCTTCATGCTACGAGAAGATCGTATAATTTCTGGAGCATCGATTTACTAAGATATATCTTGTCTACTCTTAAAACTGATCTGTACTAAAGAACAAATTTTGATTTCATTATCTACGGAACAATATTATGTCAAAAATTACAGAGCCTTTAGATCTACTGAAGATCTCGTATATGGCTCTTACTGACTCATTTTAAGGTCTTAATGAAATTGGTCGAATTTAAATAGGACGCTTCGTCCATTTAACATTCCCAACATTTTTCTATTGATTACTAAATACTTTATAGCTTAAGAATGCAGATTCTTAATTACGTTGAAAATAATACAGTACAATAATGCATTTGCCTTATGAATAAGTCAAATATATTTAAGAAGGATATATTTAACGAGAAAAGAACTCCCCTAGAAATATGTTTTGTTTCTGTTTGATTATTTGGACTTTACCGTTCGCTTCTATCGTTTAAACTACACCACGTTTCGGGAGGTAAGGAAACTCATCCCATTATCAAGTGGCCCTACTAAAAATTACATTAATCCTTCTTATTACTGATTTAACCTACAAATTGTTTGGATTTTTTTGTTTTCGAAATACAAAATTAATATTTATTCATACATTTAAAGCCAAGGAAATCTCAATCATACACATTTGATTACAAACAGAGCATGAAAATAACATTCAACGCATTACACATGATAATAAAAATTAAAACAAAAACGGTACTTGTGTACTATACGGACCCCATCTATTTTTACATTAATTTAGTTTGGTTAGGTAAAGAAACACTACATATTATTGAACATTAGTGTATTGTGAACAAATATGAGGAAAAACAACATACTTTTACTTCAGGGTGTCCTAGAAAGCTACGATGTCACTCAGCAGTGTATCAAGCGGTCAGCTCCACTCTCTGCCACTGCAGACCTTTAAATGTATTCTGCAACATTAGGTTATTTATAACCTAACCTAACCTAACCTAACCAGATAGAAGAACAGCGCGACGCAACACGACCTTAACACCGACTGTCTGGCGGTGACTCAACAACTGTGCACCGCAACAATGAATCATTCACTGGCCAGCGTAGCACTGTATGGCGCTCGGGAACGCCGCGGCGCCGTTGGTTTCGGGGACTCACTTACTTACTCGGGCGTGTGACATATCAAAAATAAGGTTAGGTTAAGTAGTTATCGTAAATATTATTATGTCATTTCGGCCCTAACCAAACTAAATTAATGGAAAAATGGGTGGGGTCCGTATAGTACACAAGTACCACAAAAACATATACCTTAGCTAACAACAACGCCTCCAAGCCGGCAACGGAACAGCACACTCACGCGCCACGTTCACGCACACTTCTCATACTCAAATGATTCCAAATACTGAGAAAAGATAACCCATTAAAAATAATCCCTAATCAGGTTCACATCCGTTGGACGAGTAAACAATGAAGGTAGTTTGCTTAACATTTTAACACCATTAAATTACTGAAAATTTATGATTAAGCAATGGACTGTCTAGAATAATAATATTACAATATATTCGTCAGGATTACACTTTTGTATTTTACAGTTTGTAAATCTGTATATTTTTGAAACGTTTGTTCTCTATTCAAATATTAAAGTGTTTATCGCATATTATGCAATTAGAAATAAGAAAGAATAATAATCATACACAAACGTAAATGATTATTAAATGATGCATTAGCCCACCAAAAGTTCCAAGAGAGCTCGCCAAGTCGCCAGTTCTATCGGCCATTCATAATCTCAGACACTAATTTGACTTCGGCGGCTCGTGGCGAGATTTAAAGGTTTCATTTGGACTGCGGTTTCTTCCGACTGAAATTGTGTTTCTTTTGAAAATGTGATCGTTACCTTTCTTTGATGTTGTTAGTAGCGGTCTTTTTAAGTCGAAATATCGAGTGATATTAAACCTCAACTCCTTTTTATTACTTTTAAGAAATTTTATTTCCTCTTTTGACCTTTGCCATTCTTGAAATAAAAGATGATTTCTTTAAACCAGCTCTTGAAAAATACACAAACAATCAATGTGCTTCATTAATTAGTTTTAACCTGGGGGGTTTAACACGGGGGAAAATTAACCTTCACCACGTTTCCTAAGTACTTTCATGCTGCATGAATTATGGACATGAGTAAGAGACGAAATTGAGTCTACTGACCGATAAAAACAAAAATTATTTCTGAACATATTCAAATTTTGATTCCAATTCAATATAATTAGTACAGATCTTCCGTTAATACGACAATCTTGTTTTAATATTAATATTTTGCTAGTTTGCAAAACCTCAATTATTATGGCATTTTATTAAGTTAATAAGCTTATAAGAAAAATATAAGGAAAATATTCAGCGTGTTCATTAAAGTTGGTCACAAACTTCAGGTGATGATAGTACTCATCAAAACTAAGAAAAAGGTTCCTATAAACATGGATCCTAAAATGCTCGGTTATCCGTCTGTCGGTCTGTATGTGTTTTTAACCTGATTTTGCATAACTTTGGAACTACTTAAGATATCAACTTAAAACTTGGAACGTATAAGCTGACTATTAGGAACTATTTTGATGTGGAGTATCAAGTTTCTACTTTGTACCATTTCAAAATGGCGACCATTTTTATGTTATAAAATTAATATCTTATAATCCGTAAATTAAAAAAAATCTTACAAAGGGCAAAAGAGTTGCTCAATTTTATTTCCTACAAAACCATATAAAGACCATATATTAAGATCGAACTACAATTAACGGAGTTATTTCAATTTTTCCATCAGAATTCAAGCAAATTTGCTATAACATAAACAAGCATGTATTCTGTTGAAGAGATTGCAATAACTCCATTAATTGTAGTTCAATCTTAATAATCTTTATATGGTTTTTAGGAAATAAAATTACGCAAGTTTTTTGTTTCTTGTAAGATTTTTGTAAAATTTACGGTTTTTAAGATATTAAGTTTTAAATTATAAAAATGATCGCCATTTTGAAATGGTACAAAGTAGAAACTTGATACTCCGCACCAAAATAGGTCTTAATAGTCAGCATATACGTACCAAGTTTGAAGTTGATATCTTCAGTAGTTCCAAAGGTATGCAAAATCATGTTAAAAACACATACAGACCAACAGACGGATAACCGAATATTTTAGGACCCACGTTTATAGAAACGTTTTTCTTAGTTTTATTGAGTACTATCAGCCCTCGAAGTTTGTGACCAACTTTAATGAACACCCTATATATCTGGTCAGTATTTTGTCAATCTTTAGTGTAAATACCATTGAATTATATCTCTCAAAGTACATCAACCTAGAGGATTTAATAATTTGATAAATTCACGCACCAAACTAATTTAATTTTCTGTTAAAATACGGTATATGCAACATATATTAAAAGGTATGGATATGATGTAATCTAAAGAACAGTTAACCAAAAATGTTTTAGCAACAGAAAGATTGATTATTAAAACTTAAAAGTTATCTTACAGAAACATAAAAATCACTAGACTGTCCCTACTAGTAGAACTGTCAGGATAGGAACATTATACGTTTCAACATTTACAGCGTTGTAAAAGTTTTATGTTTTCCTTACTTCGCGTTTTATTACAGTAAATTTACAGATTTGAACATACATTGATTCGAACATACATTGTGGACACAGAGTTCGCTAAAACGAATATAACATACAATCGTATGATTTAACCTTCCCGGGATTTTCAGGCTACTCAATATCCTAAAGTAAGCGTACAGGATGCAGCGTTTATTTAATGTTTTTGAAGTACATGTCAGTGTTTCTTCAAATTATTGCCAAAATGAATTTTAAACTAGTTAAGAGTTATAAAGTCAATGGCAATATTTTAAACTAAAAAATTATATTTTTAACTTTGATTCGTTAGTTGATACACACAAAGTCCTGTATTGAAAATTTCCATTGATCCATTATCATAGAACATTCTAAGAGGTTAGAAAAACCAGCGAAAGAAATATATTTACTAATAATTTATGTACCTCCTAGCTAGTTAAATGAAGTCGCTGTTAGCTATAATTTCTTTGTTAGCATATACGTTGAATCTATGGTAAGCTTTTACAACTTAAACATCGGTTTCAGGGGTAAAAGCTTGCATGAAAATGAAAAAAATTAGTATTAAAATATACCACATGTTTGATGCTAAATTCTAAATCCTACATACATTATTTGCTACCATTTAAAATCAAGTTGAGTGTATATCTTAATACCCCCGTTGCAGCAGACCTGCATACTCAGCGAATTTCAATTGTAAAGCACATGTTTCAATCCAATATAGCGAGATTTGACACCTTTTTTAAGCTCCATAAGAATAACATGGGGAATGAGTATGCAGGTTTGCTGCAACAGGTAATTTAAAACTGGGTGGTTTTAATTCAATGTTTAGTAGATCTGAACTAGAAGAAGCCATATACCAAGTTTTATCAAGATATGTTAATAAATAAGGAAGATATTGCATTTTTTTATTTCCCATAAGGATAACATGGGGAATGAGTATGCAGGTTTGCTGCCATAAAAACGGTAATATCCGGGATTTTATATTAAAATACATTAGATCTCATCCATATGAAGCCACAAACCAAGTTTCATTACGATATGTTGAGAAATAAGCGAGATATATAATTTTACTTATTCCCCATAAGGTTAACATTGAGACAACGTACTGTGTTTACCACTTTCAGTATCTCGGTAACCAGTGGACATAGAGCAATGATTCAAATTACTAAATTGTTTGTTTTATGAGCTGAATTCAATGGTGCTAACCAAAATTCGATAAATTTTATTTTTCTATATAAAAAACTCGAAAAACCCATTTTTGGGGGGGTTTACCCCGCTTTACCCCCCCTTCCGGTGGTCCGATTGGGCTGGTTCACGAAATCGTCCGAATAATTACTACTTTACACACCTGTGCCAAATTTCATTCCGATCGGACCATTTTTGCGAGCGCTATCGTGCTTACAGACACACACATATATATATATATATATATATATATATATATATATATATCTAGAAATTTGAACTAATGGTGTTTTTTGCTTCTGGGGGCCCCAAAACGAAAAGTTATTATGGTCTTGGGCTTAGGTCTTACCATGAGACCTACGGTAATAGCTTCTTCCCTGTAGGGGAAATTCGCTAAAACCATTTTATTTTATAGTGTGTTTTATTTTACCATCCCAGTTTTCCGGTTATGGAATATTTTGTATGTGAAGAAAAAAAGGAAGCTATTAGTTAAGTGTGACATAGTAAATCCAGCGTTGCCGTTGCGTGCGACGCGGACGTGCTGCAGTGTGGTAAGCCACGCGTTGTTTACCCAGACGCAGGTGGCCGCACGTTCGACAGGGGCTGACAAGTCTAAGCCTCCCCTGCCGTTGACTAATCCGTAATATGTTCCACACACAAACAACCATGATGAGTAATTTATGTGCTATCTAATATGTCAATGACGCATCTTGATATATTTGTGAGTCGAATGCTATATTTTCAATAAAAGCAAATGTTTTAATAGAAGTTTAAATTTATTCAAGCAAATTAATGAGAACAAAATAGAATCCCTAGCTGATATCTGTTCTTAAAAATGTGAAATAAAAAGTTTTATTGGTCTTGACCAGCGCATGAAATCTAAGTTTTTAAAGTATTTTCTAAGGATATTTAGATTTTCCATGAATTAAACGTTGAAAGTACCTGTTAGTTTTCTTTTTAAAACGGTTTCGTCTTTATTAAAAAAACCTGGAGGACCGAGTCTTCAGTAATGCTTATTTTTTCCAGTTCATCCAATTACTATAAAAAACAGTATGACTTTTTATATTTCGACATTTTTAAAATACTCTGTGAAGTCTCCATCTAGTGGGAATGTGTGCTGAGATGAAAATGCTGAAGTTTGTAACAGCTGTTTAAAGATAGGTACGCTATGTTTAATGCATAGATTAATTTGATTGAGTTTTAACATTCCGTTACTAACCTATAAAGCCCAATGCAGAATGTTTTGAACATGAAATACATTTTTAACGTTATTATATTTTGACTGGCAAATCAATCTCCATATAATACGTTTTCCAGTCAGAAGATAGCTATTTTCAACAACAGAAAGAATCCCTTTAGCGGTTTTTTAGACAATTTTGCAATCCATCGAGCAAGCATACATACCAGCACACATAGTTATCACAACATTATGGCTTGTTTCATCTCACAAACGTATAAATACTATTGAAAATCCACTTTTCACCACAATTTAAAACTTTTTGAACAGAAACTTAAATATGTAGGACTCTAGACTTTCGTAGCTCTCTCTATTTCTGTAGAGTTTTCAAAACTACTTTGGGTTAAGAAATTTAAGCTAAGACTCATGATTCCATGGTGCGTAGTCGGATTACAATTCAACGACTAACATGAAATTAATTTCAATTTCGTTTCCTAAATAGTGCGAGTATAAAGGTTAATATTTTTTAATATTTTCCACTCAAATATTAATTCATTAATTAAATGTAGTTCTGTAGAGGGTCCCTGTACTCTCAGATCTAATTATGAATAGTATACCTACAATAATACTTACCTTCAATAATAGATGTTTACAAAGTCAACTTGTTTATAAGTGGTTTACTAGACAGTTTGCCATGGTACAAGCTGAAGACTTGTATTGATGCACTGAAAACTTCAATAACATCAATTGAAGAGATATGTGGGCAATATCTTTGACACATGGCCCAATATTCTTTCACGTTATGTGGCTATTCTAGTTTCTATTGCGAGGTGTGAGTTTCTTAGTAACCGTGACTTTAAACGTTTTCTCCATTCACTACCAAAATGCTTCAAATTTGGTAGAATTTTTATTGTCTGGTGATGAAAAGCGCTCGTGCCTCAAAAGAAGTATCTTGCAACATCACTTTTGACTCTCTTTTGAAGTGCGAACTAAACTGTTGTGTAAAGTAAATCAGTTGCAAAGGTAAAATATTCTTTAGTTTTCAGTTAATTCAAATTAATTTTTTACAGTTTTACTATAGTTTAGATGTACTCTGTTATGGTAATAGTATAGTCTAATAAAAATGAAGAATTTAAAACGGGAAGAATTAAACAGGAAAAATTCCTATGGTAATAGTTAGTCATAATACCAGAGATATCATTATATCGAAACTAAACTCATCACAGGTTCAGGTAAACTCCTAATATCAATATTCTGTCCCTATCATTCCTCTAAGAACATCAATACAACACCCTCAAATAATTAGAATAGCATTAGAATAGAATAGTAGTGTAATTTGGAAGTATATAGTGTAGTAGAAATATAAGTATATTATAACGGTATAGTAGAATAGTACAGCAGAGAAAAATTAATAATATTGTTAAAAATCACATAATCTTACCAACATAGTCTGAGCTATGACCACATGAGAGGATAGTAACAGTTGAACTATCAAATCATGTCACAAAGTAATTTAAACCAATGTTTTAGAAATTAAATTTACTGCAAATAGCAGTGATCTCCTCAGTGTCCCAATATTATTTTTGGCAAATTTTTTGTAGATATCTACAAAACCAATAGTAGATAGGGCCACAGAAAAAACATCATTCTCCAAAGAGTTTTATAGAAATTGTTAAACTCTTTTATTTAATTACATGCGTTGTTTAATTCTATGATGGTCAAAATTATTCAATAAAAAGGGTTTTACTGGAAATATAATCTAATACTGCGGAGACATTTTATTCCTACAAAGGAAAATATATATAAACAAAAAACATTTTTATGGAACGTTTGGTAACTTGGAAAATACATAGGGTAAATTACTAGATATCATCACTCTAGTTCAAGAGAGTTGACTGCTTGTTAGAAACTAAACTCATTACAAAGTCCAATTCTACCATTGCGAACCGTGTCATGTTGTTAATAGATAGTTCACATGTCTGGTAGGCATGCATTACAAAATATGCTTGGAATATTAAAATATTCTTTAAGAATATTCTTGTAACCCAATTAAAGTAGGAACGTTGATTATAATCGTCCTATATAGTAAATGAGAATTAAAAATATTAAAACTTTTGAAAAAGTTATATAAAAAAACTGAATATAAATTTAAAAACGCATCACTGCAATATGCAATTATTTGGATTATTGCGCAACAATTCATAATTTAAAATGATACTGAGACTAAATAACATAGTTTTTTCAGTGGATATTTAAAATAATGATTTTGATTGTAAAGAACGAAATAAAATACCACTAATTAACATAAGGAAAAGTGCTGATTTTTCTAGTCGAATTACAGACAACACTAATAGTCTCCTGAAAGTCTTATGGTACGGAGAAGTGAAGCCATTGCGAACACCCTCACGTGTACAACGTTTAGAAGAAATTTACTTTCCTTCCAAACTAACCAGAAATAGTTTATCTCTTCCCCGAACGTCTACCGTAAAGATACTTCAAGCCTTCTTTTATTATAAAACTAACCTCTTCGTTATATTACACATATAGACTATTTTAAAGGTATACAAAATATTTGCAATAAATTAGTAAATAATCTCTCATCAAATAGAAAGAAACTAATTACTTATCATAACATAATTATGTTCCCCTTTCTGTAAAAAACATTTGTAGAAAAAGTGTTTGAAAATGCATTTCATTGGAGCAGAAAAACTTGTTAATTGAAGTTCCTCAAAATAAACCCTAAAAATAAATTAATAGGACACCTTTTACAACTATAGGAGACAAGAATCATAATAATATTAAACTTTTTATTTATTTTAGTGTGTCATTTAAGGCCACGCTTTTTGGTGATATTATTTGACAATGTGATTACTGTTCATTAGCACAGAGAAACAAGTTGTGGAAGTGATTAAAATCTACCGTCTTTAAGCAAATCTGTTATGTAGTCTAACGATAATTGCTTCAGATTTTATTATAAATTTAACTTTAATGGTTAGATTTAAAATTTCCGTCTTGCAAAAGTACTATTTAATTTCATCCGTTAATATTGTGGTAGTTTTCAACAACAACGTAACAACGCTGCAGGAAATGTAAATAAAAGCAGAAGTCTATTTAAGAAATCTCTGAAGTAAAAATCAACTCAGTTATAAAAAGAATTTGAAACAAGTGTTTAATAAGTTGAATGCCTCGTGTGGTTTTTTACTGCCAAAGACCAGTTGAGTCAGTTTCCTGAATTACTAATTAAAAACTAATTTTATTAACATGGAGAACTTTTAATATGATTTTGAAGTTTAATGTGGTTCTGGTTTAATATGTTTAAGGTGGTCCTAGGCCTAGGCTCATAGCCCAGGCTAACCTCAACCTCGGTGAGTCCTAGCGTTTGTTTACCAATGTAGTCGTTTAGTTTTTTACCCCCCCCCCCCCCCCCGCCAAAAGGTACCTTACAAACCAATTTCAATAATGCACATTTCATTTGAAGCGATTGCATAAGTTTCATGCCAAGTCTGAGCCTTAAATAAAATAGCTCTGTTATCACCATATAAAAATATACTAGTTGTTTGTCAATGATGTTAATGTATATATGGAAAAGTAAAGGATCAAGATTGCTACCTTGAACAACACAGTAATTATCATCCAAAACCTCACTTAAAGTTCCATTGGTTGACACAACCTGTTTCCTATTCGTGAAATGACTTTTGAACCAATTTAGCGCAACGCCCCGCACTCCCGCACACTCTAATTTGCAAAAAAGGATGTTTATATCAATTGAATCGAAAGCCTTTGCCAAGTATATAAAAACCATCAAAATTTGCCCTGCCTGAAACCGAATTGTTTTTCTTATATAATATAATTATTTCCAAAAAAAGAAAGAATCTGAAATGGCTTATGGGCTCACACCGCGGTCACACCATCTCATCTCTTGATGATTGTTGAACCGCCAAAATTGTCTCAAACTTGTGCTTGTTTATGTTTACCGTTTAAGTACTAAAATCCAAAAATGGTGTTACAAACTAAACAAGTATATTATCGGTTAGTTAACATCACTATGCCGATAACTAGGCTTATGTATAACCGGTATCTCAAATAAAGTGCTCATCCTTATAGATTTTTTGAAGTAAACAATTGGGAGCTCGCGATTTTAGTTCGGGGCTCGCCGTAAAAGATTGCACAAACAGAGGGATTCCTTATGAGGAATTTGAATACCTGATATGGGAAATTCTTATTTGAATTTCCCATATCAGGAAAGGCATTCATTAGAAAGGCATTCTAATTATGCCTTTTGGATAACAAAAATGCATTTTATATTAATTCTAATTAAAAGTACTCGTATGATGGTGAAAAGTTTCTTGCTTACGGTTAGGTATGATTACGTCCAATTAATTAATTAATTAATCAACATAAACTATTAGGGGAGTGAGTTGATGATTGCTTAAAACAATTTAATGAGTGACCAATTTTGAAATAGACCAATCAAGTAGCTAATCCGAAGAGATATCCTGAATTTAAAGTTATGAAGGCTGTGACTAAGAAAAATAAATAACACATTCTGTCATTGGTAATCGTTGTTGGAAACCTTTTTCAACATAAACGACTTCATAAGTGAAGATAAATTGCATTAAATAATACATTACCTTAAGCCTATTTTTCTTAATACATTGTTGGCGTGTCAGCCTAGAACCCCTCTGCTACATTCAATAATGAGTGAACTGTAATTCAACCGAGAGGTTAAGGAAATTTATAAGACATAACTTTTCTTTCGAGTGGGAAAGTAGCTAATTTATTTTAAGTTACGCATTTTTATTGTTGCAATGGCAGTTCCATTATGAACGAAAAACGATTCCAATGGAATTCAAACCACGCTAATAGAAAAAGTGTCGGTTATCGTTAGTTCCAGTACATTTGGCCAATGCCGCCTCCTGATATCGGAAATGAATCTATCAATGCTGATAGATAAAAAGGATATAAACTGTGCACCCATTTAAAAAAATATGGATCTGTATAATCACCATGGTTATTATGATGCTATGAACAACGGTAACATGACATCAAACAAAACCCCTAATGATAGCGATTAAACCGATAAGCCAGATAAATTTATTTGCATTGTAATTATCGTTGTTAGCCAATATAATAAAACTGTGTTGCTTCATTTTTGAATTGGGTTTTAGAGATAAGTATGCCCATTTAAGTGATAAATTAGTTTATTTTTCGCCTGCAAATTGCCAAGTAACCTATAATATACGTGGGCATTTGCGTTTGCATAGGTTGGAAGTACAATAAGTACATCTTTTAGCAGCTTACTCATTGTTTCTTATTTTGATCTGTCATTTAAACCTGTTTATAAATAAAGTTTGTGAAAATGCTTTAGTAACATATATTGGTATGCACAAAAGATAAAGGATGCTTGATATTAACATATACAAACCCAGGACCATTGGGGTGGACACAGTACAATTATTTGTCAGTCTTAAATACATATTACCTAAAAAATGTTTCATGCAAAATATATAAATTTATTGCCGACTTCTAATATATTACTACAACGTAGATTTGTGTAATGATTTCAATTCAATTTCTCTAATTTATTCTTGGAAAATTTTATTTGGCCGTGTTTTTTTTCTTTTTTTTAAGGAAAAGCTCTGAAGAACTTTTCTTCGCAATGGACTTATTGCGTTTATTCACATTTAATTGGCCAAACGTCAAGGATCAATTAATTTTAACTGATCTGTTCAATTTTGTTTATTTAGTTTATATATATTTTAAACCGTATTCCTTAACACATTGTAGCTGCAAAAAGCTTTTATATATCTACAGAAGACGCTTGTATGGGTTTAAGGATTTTATTTACTGATCATGCGATATGGGATATTGGTCCGTGAGTCTAAATAAAGTCTGTGGGTTTTCTCAGCACAAGTTGGATTTATACTGGATTTGCTACAACATTTAATTTCTCCCGAAATTGTCTAAAATAAGGGGTTAAAGTATACAAACGGTAATTTTTCGACTGCCTTATTTTTGAAACTCATCAGCTTTTTTGAACTGTGTAATACTTCTTTGCCAAAGAGTTATTCTAAGATTATCATAATATTGCTTTTTAAATTATAATCAAAATTCAAAATAGTTTTTTGCATCTAGTTTTTATTTTTACAATTTGGTTTTTTGCGTATTGCATTCGAAATGACCATTCAGTATACAAAAATTTATGAAAAAAAATTAAAAAAGGTGACCCATATGGCTTTTAATGTGTTTTGAGTATGAAGTGAAGAGAAAGCTTTATACAAAAACATTGCATTTCCCCAAAACTATGTTTAACATTAACTGTATTTACGTAAGTTTGAATATCGTTGCAAATACTTATTTTTTCTAATGAAATTTTAACCTGATGTTCTTGGTAGTATTTAGAAGGTTTTGTGTACAGAGAGCATTGTGAAATTATTTCTTTTTAAAAATTTTCATGTTTAACATTGAAAATATGTTTTCTCGTAATATTTATCATATTATTGTAAAAAAACTTAACAAAAAGTTATATAATGTTGAAAGTATGAAAAATTATTCTTAACATGTTTAAAACTACCTCAAAAGGCCCAAAATAAATTTGGATGACATCTAATTCCTCTAATCTGGTCGAGTATAAATAGAGTAAACTCATAAAAGATATAACAGATAAAGAATAAAATAAAAGTCTTGGAAGGAGGCGTATTCCCTTGACCTTCTTATATGATAAGACCATTACGATTCATCTCATAATAATAACATGACATTTCGTTAAATCTGAGACAAAAGAAATAATTTAATTAAAGTTAATAATTCGCAATTGCGTAAATGTTTTAATACTGTGTAATAATAATTTAAATCGTTTTAAGAAAGCTGTTAAAATATAGTTTTTAAAGCTTAAAGTAGCAGAAAATAATTTATCGTATCATTTTAACGCATGCTCTGACTGTTTACTTTTATGCGAATATAAAAATGGCGCAAATACATAAAACAAAATAATTTATGATAAATGAAAGCGTACGTGTTATGAAAAAGGATTTGATAACTATTATATTAGCAGTCCTACTATATCATATTTACTTTACATATAAAGTTTTCTTTATATATTGCTTTATTATTTTTAAATTATACAAGCTTATCCACAAGCTTGACATGATTCAATATATAAATTTCCGTTCGTAGATTTAAAAATATCTCGTATTAATATAAGAGCTCTCAGGGACTATATTTGTTTACTCGTGGTTGACAGTAAGAAACGTCATAGTAATGTCATATCTGCGGTTTCCAGAGAGCAACCCTGAGATATCAGTCCATTATGTCCTGCTCTGTCAAAATACTCCCAATATTTCTTGTTAAACTCTATCATAACTTCTCTTCGCACCTTGTCCTTATATGGATATATCGTTTCCTGTGACAAAGAGGAAAAAATATCATGCTGATGGCTAGTAATGTATATTATACCAAATACAATGTAATTGTGTTTTAGCAATGCTTATCAAGTTGTAATGGGTGAGTGTTTATTTAGAACACGTCATCTATATCGTAGTCTGTATGGAATTAGGAATTTGGACGGAAGCAATTCATCTAATTCGTTTTTTCAGTCTGAATCTGGTAAAATAATACCAAACATCTAAAAGATTTTACATTTAAAAATGTACCTAATGTAGGTTATATTGATCAGAATAAAAAATACAAATTTAGCTCCAAGGTTCATAGTAAACATTGAATGTGTGTAGCGCGCAGTGATTTTGTTACCGTTTTTGTCAGTATTTGTATTCTTTCATTATGTTTATAAGTGAAATATACTACCTAACATTTCAATATCACTGTGTGCCAATAAAATGAAAAAAGTATTGTTAGAATCGTTTTTGTCTTTGAAAACAAATCACTAACATATCACTGATTGCCTTAAGTTAATCCCATGCCAAAAATGAATCTATAATGTCTTGAAGTATATAATTATTTAATATTTGAAAAAGTGATACAAAATTAGAAATGTGTACATTTTATTTATAATCTTTTGGAACACATTTATTTTGTAAACAAATATGCAATGAAATCAAGTAAACAGCTGGTTAACATTTTAACATAGCAAAAAGAAAATAGATATATTTAACAGTACAGTAACCAAAATACCTATAGTTACATGTATATAATTTGGGTGTTATAATTGTAAGAGTAGGTAGTAACATTCCAAAATAATAATTTGAACTGAATGGTTTGTGTGGTTTTTGATGAAAATATTACCAATATTTTAATAAATAAATTTTATCTGCGAGGCCTTGCACCAGCTATGCTCGCTTTACGATACAAAAAAACACATAGTAATGGTCCTATTGTATATGTAAATTGAATTTTAAAGTTTAACATATGATCACTAAAATATTAAAGTATTGTTAAATATATTTATCCAACAATAATTGTAAATTTATTATGATTAGTAATGCCGTTTTAATTGAATATGTCATTCCTATTGACAATTTAAATTTAACTCTCATTAATCGTAATAGGTGCTCTTAAATAATATGAGTTGGATGACTGGGTAAAACTTATGAATAATGGTTGAAATACCTAAGCAATATCCTGGAAAGACAGAAATTTCAATGCTATAACATACGATAAATGAATTAAAAAAAACGTTATAGCACTCTTATAAAAATATTATAACTATTTACTAACCTGAAATTAAATTTTTTCGATTCAATAATTTGCACAAAATTTTTTTCGGTGAAATAAAAATAACTTTTTCCTGAGAACCACAAAATATCCTCTACGTAAATCCAATGTTCGGCGCTATAATTTCCCTTACATATATACAGTAATAAGGTAATACCAGACTCCGCGCAAATTCAATTGGTCATGGTGTTCATAAAAAGAGTATGTTTGTTACATAGCATTTCGTTACAATCTGTATACATAATGGTTTATTACAAAACGATTAATTGTTGTATTATGTCTGCATTGGTAAATATGTGTTATTTAACTGGTTTCGTTCATAACACGATGTAAATTATCAAATATAATTTTACTTCACAGATTTCGCCGCACATGTTAGATTCGTAATTCCGGAGCGTCTTTCGTATATTGGTCTCACAGCAGTGCGAGAATGGCCACAATACGGGGGATATTGGTCCATGTGTCAAAATAAGCTCCCCACCAGACTGTGCTAGGGACTGGCCAGTCAATAATGGATTGAATTTACCTGTACAACACTTATTTCCTTCAATATTTAGGTTAGTATAATTTTCTGTCATATTTCGATTGTGAACGATCAAACCTATTACAATCTGACGGTGACTTAATATTACTTTGCAACATTAATTCAAACCCAGTGACAAATAACTGGAATTCGGACTGTCAACTTTCAGATTGTAAGGTGACCTCACCTATTGGCCCTCGACGTAGAGGAAATTGCAAAAAGAAGAGTGTTTTTGTTGAATTCTGCTTAAAAAATTCCAAACAAACTCTCTAAAACCAAGTATAAAATGGCGGCCAAGTATATAATTTAATAGGTTATTTCCCGTGTATTCCGATTTCATTAAAGAATACATACTGTTTGTTTTGGTCTTGAAACACTCTGTAATTTAATGGTTTTTTTTAACTATTAATTATTAAAAGAACCGAGTGTTATACGAGCCTTAAAGCTAAAAGTAGCAATAACATATTTTTTATTTTTTGTCCGATTTTAATTGTCAATAGCTCAAATGGAAGCTCCTAGGTTCCAGATGAATTAAAACCATTCCCATGCATTTGGGGCTGCAAGATACCAGTCTTTAACTAAAAAGGAATTCTAGAAAAAATAATTGTTATGTTTGCCGGAGGTCATAACCGATATGAATTATCAGGAGCATAGATGATGACCAATAATTTAATGAGTTAATTAAGACCTAAATTACTTGTGAATGTCTGTTGGATATTTATGTATAAATAGTTAATTATATACATAATTGACGATGGTAAAAAGACATGATGTTAAATGATGGTTCATAGCTCAGATTAATAAATCCGATTGTAATGACCAATACCTCATATGAAAGACTATAACCTACTGACTAACTTAATACCAGAACAAAATTTGTGACCCACTGCAAAGATAAATAATGTTGATAACATTTGTTGGGAACAAATTTTACTTAGCAGATTCCAGCTGTCACTGTACTACAGCGCACTCAGTTTCCAGAATGCCATCTCAGCTAGCGTAGGAGAATAGACTCAACTACGTTAAACTTCCTGGCTAAGAAAGACTATGGACGATTCTGAGAAAATATATTCTTAATCTACTTACAAAGTAAATAGGTTTGTTTTGCATGGCAGAGTGTGACGATGGTTTGTCTCCTCAGTGCTTCTTGAAAGCTCGTGATCTGAGTGATGTATTTTGTTACGTTGAATATAAGTAAGATCATATTCATGATCCCGTTGCTTACCGAATAAGGTTTAGGTAGAGGGGAATGTACTACTGTACATTCACAGTAGTACACTACTTAATTTTAGGCCTTGTGTGGACTTAATTGGTAACGAGGTGATGGGCTTGTTTAAAACCTCTTGTAAGAGGAATACATCTGGCAGCTATGTTCATTTGTTTTATAGGGTTGAATTTGTAAACATTTAAAAAAGAGTCAACATGCTCAATCAGTGACATGAGTGACTTAGTTTTGTTTGAACTTTATTTATTATCCATGTTTTTAGCCCCAAGCAGTGCGATTAATGTAAGACTATACTACTTACTGTAAAATCCATCAACAGTTAAAAATATATGATTTAACATACTCAGTCACATGAGCTGATGAGTTTTGAGCTGTTGACGGATTTTACAGTTATTATTCAGTCTTACGTTAAATCTTTCTTTCTCAAGTTAAACTTGACCTGTATTACTGGTTTAAAGTGAATTTGTAGTCAAACCAAAACATTCTTTGAATAATTTTTGGTGTTGATTTTAGTTATCTATGACAAGCTTGCTTTTGAATATTCTCTTTAAGTAGAACTGCTTAAGAAGGCAGCTGATAAGCATTAGCTGGCGGCGAACCAAAAACCTTGGTTTTTGACATGGGAATGCGCTTAATAATTTGATTTTTTTCACTGGTGTCAGCTGGTACTTTTGGTTTTGAGAGTTTCTCTCACAAATCAAGTGGTCTAGTGAATATTACTCTAGTATGGTGTTTGAAGGATTTCTTAAGGATATTAAGGACGATCGCTAAACGAGGTCAGATTTTATCTTATTTTAAACCAACAGTATCATACATCAAGCTTCTGTTAAATAATTTATAAATGAACCAAGTGAAGTGAATGAATTAGCGGAGCCAAGTATTCGTCGTCCGTCATTGTGTGTTTGTTAGTGGGTTTTTGGTAATCGTAATCTGGTCGTACGATACGTTTCACAGTCACACGGTGTTTAATATTTTCGTGGAAAACTTTTCCTCCTCAACTCGTGCCACTGTAACAAACTAGTTGTGCTGGCGGCTGTGGTTCCTACCACAGTATTATATGATTGTTCTTCTCTAGAACCAAATTAGGCATCATATGTATTTAAAATCAGTGCCAACATATCACTGTGTAAAACTAAATATTAATCATGTCGAAGTTAGGACAAGACTAGGCTAAGAGGGCTACAATGACCTAGGATTACAATTTTCATCAATTTTAATCAGCTATGCATAGGCCTCATTATTTATATTACAAGTCCAAATGAGCGAATACCTTCATCCACGTAAATTAGGCTTATTTAAACTTACTTCATTAGTTCTTGGTGATAAGGGTTAGCATTCGGTTAAAAAACTAAATATGTTTTGAAAGCGTTCAAACTAAATGTTTATAGATAAGGCAGGGCAATGTCTATTTGGTCAGTTGTACATAAAAGTCCTGTTGACTGAGGAAGTATTCGAAGCAGTTTCTTTTGGTTGACTTTCTCGAGATTAATCCCCTTGAGGACGGCAAGTTCCATCAGCTGATTTTAACTTTAGTTGTTGGTTTAACATCTGTAACTCTAGAGTATTGAGAAACCTTTCAGAGGAAATAATATACCATACGCCTTTTCTAAGAGAGGGTCACAAAAGATATTTACTATTTTATATCTATGTTTCAAATTTTCAAAAATGTTTCTTTTTTAAACTGGGCGGAATATCACGTTTAAAATAAAAATAATTTATTTAGCAAGTTTTTCTGAGTTAAAGTTTGTTTGTATATTGGCACGTACCATACCAAATTTACTCTTGGAATTGAAAAATGTTCAGAGTAATTATTTTATAACTTTAAAAACCAATCATACAAAAATATAGAGGTAGAAAGAATCCTACTACTGTTATAAGTGTGGAAGTTTTTGAGTTTGTCATTTTATGTAAGTCAGCTATACGTTTGTTTGTCTTATATGTTTGTTTGTCTTATACGTTTGTTTGTATTATCATGTCGGTCAGCTGTAACAACGTATCCATCCAAACAGACGAATGTACACAAACCTAATTCCAATTGACAGATTCAAAAAACAGTGTAGGAGCAATACAAGCTACTTAAAAACAATTTGGACTTGGGCGGAGCTACGGGTACATCTAGTGTGATATATGTTTTACTGTTATATTTCTGTTTCCTCCAAACGAGGCATATAAAACTATCTATATATTAAAAATATGATATAAAAATGTTAATGACCCTAATATCTAGGTAACCAAGGCCCAGACCTTCAGAAATAAAGCCAAGTCTCCAGAGGCAACTACATGGAGCACGTGACTCCTCATTTGGAGTCTAATTTAATTTATATTTTAATTTTGCTCCTAAAGAATTAGCTCTGACCACTTGAGATGATAATAAAATTTTTGGCCTTTGGACTTTAAATAGTCGGGAGGTTTCGCAATGTACGGTAAAACAACATGATAAAAGTGAAACTGTGAAATTAGCTGTTTTCTAAAATTAGCACACAATGTTAAAAAATATCGATTAGCGTTTATCGTATTGTTTTAATGTGGTTAGCAAAAACTCCCTAGTTATTCTCAGATCCTCAAAAATATATTTTCTAATGCATGTTAAAATGTTGTATGTCCAGGTTTTAGCGTTTTTATGTTTTTAATAAATGGTAATTAAAATACAGACGCTTTAAAAGATATTTCACTAAAAGATGGAAAGTAATTTCGGAAAAAATAAACAGCTTTTACAAGTCACCAAAGTCGTTTACTTAGAATCGGTAATGTTTAATTCATGAGGAAGTCAGCTCATTGAAAGTAAAGAAGCACTGAGGTGAGAACAAACATTTACTTTCCTCATTCTTCGTCAAAAGGGAATAACAAATCTGACATTGCACAAGGAAAATGAAGATCACTTTGTTTTTAAGGAAAAGGCACCCTTCGTTTTGAGCTCGGGACCAGGATAGTGTTATTTTTAATTCACCCCTCCTATAAGTAGGCTGTAATACATTACATCGCCGGAATATGAAGCAAAAGTAAATAAATATTTCATGAGGAAATTCAACAGCTTGATGTAAACGTACTTTTGATTTACTGAACACTAATAACAAAATTGCTTTTAACTTTCGTTATTATCTGTGTTTTAGCTCATAAGATGTGCGATTAATGTAAGACTATGCTAATTGCTGTAAAACCGTCAACAGCTCAATATGTATGATTCAACATGTTCAGTCACTTGAGCTGATGAGTTTTGAGCTGTTGACGGATTTTACAGTAATTATTATAGTTTTACATAAGATCTTTGTTTCTTAAGCCAAACTTTGCCCGTATTTCTGGTTCTGGGTGAATTTGTAGTTTAGCCAAAATACGCTTTGAAGAATTTTCAGCGTTGGGTTTGGTTAGCTATGACATGTGATTTGGTAGTTAAGGTTGCTTTCCATTTGGTATTCTCATAGGATTTCTTAAGAAGGCGCTTGAATAGAATTGCTTCAGCGCTTAATTGCTTAAGTAGATTGCACTTGCGCTTAATTGCTTAAGTGCATTGCTTAATTGCTGATAGCAGTAGTTGGCGGAAAACCCAAACCTTTGTCTCAAAATGTCTTATCAAAATCTTAAACACATAATCATAATTATGTGATTCTTATTTTGATGGCTTTATTTTTAACATAGATTTTGAAAATATCTGTGTTAACAAAGGCATATTACCAGTTAGATAATGGATTCATTTTTAATATGAAAAACAAATATATGAGTTCGAATATATGACGAAGTAGGAATCCTATACTCTTATATGAGCAATGTCATCTTGTATGCTTGCTTGCTTGTTTGCACAATTATCTCAGAAACGGCTCCGAGGATCTCCTTCAAAGTTTAGAAATAAGTAATTTATGACTAAAAACCTGTTTTATGCAGATTTCTTTGCCAGAGAAAATCAAATAACATAATAAAGAAATTTAAAATTGTAAAAAAATATTAGCTTTAATATTATAAATATAAATGTAACATAGTATTTTAAATAATAGTCTTATGAGTTGCTATAATAGCAACGAAATAAACAAGGAAAGTGTAAACAAAAAAAGTAATCGTTTGCAAACTACAGCCATCTAGGGCAAAATACAGCGGTTGGGATAAAGATTGCAAGGAGTAATACAAAAATGTAAGTATTATCAAATTATTTTATTGTAATTGGATGAACTGGTCAATATAAAAAAATACCTAGCAAGGCTTGGTCCACCAAGTACTTAAATAACTTTGAGCAACCTAACTATAATAACGGATGCAATTGACTCTCCTCAGATAATTATACATTAGCATTTTCTGAAAATTTACAACTTTTAAAATAATTTTTGGTATTGAGTTGTAATCTAACCTGGGTGCTAGGAAATTGACGAGCGGGTTGACGGATTGACAGGCGGATAAATCAGGATATTTTTTTCATCATTGGGACGAATTAATTTTGAGCTTAATTTCCTTGATTTACGTATCTGTTGTCGATGAGACTGACAAGGGGGTGTTCACTGATTTACAAACACATTGGTCAATGTTTTCCTAAGTACAGAAATTGTAAATATAACAATGTAACTGTTATCCGAAGTAATTCACGCTCACACCACAGGAAGCAGAGCAAAGTCTTCAAAGGCATTTACATGCAAGTACTTGACTCCCTATTAAAAAAAATTAAATCAAATTGTTGAAAAATGTCGTAGTTTTATCGTAAGGGCGCGATAAAAACTAATGGGGGTTTACATATCTACTTTAAATAACACTAACTTATGACTCCATACACCCAAAGAAATCAGAGAAATATGGTGTAATTATTCACAAATTTTCAGTTTTTCATTCAAATAAAGCAATACTATTCAAAGATTAAAATAGATTGTTCACAATGTTTGAGATTTACTCTTTATCAGGTACAAGGTACAAAAATCTTGAACGAACAGGTAAAGTTATTTACATTTGGTCTAAACAAGTGCTGTGGAATAAAATTTTTACATACTAAAGCAATAGAACAAATGCTAAGGCTGAAAAATATAAAAAATCAGCGAATATCGAGGCTATAAGGTTGATTCAATAGTCTTACTTGGTTACCAATTCATAAGTTTTCAAGTTGTTTAAAGTACAATCCATATCAACAATTAGGTACACCTAATCTGCTACATTACTCCAGAGCCGGCCAGTATCGTATATAATTTTGAAAATTTCTTAACATAGAATATTGCAAGAATACAGCCATAATTGAAATAGAAATTTCCATCAGCATCTTTGTTTGCATCAGGCTTGGACCCCTTACGAGTAAGTTTTTTCATATTTGTCAGACCCTTCTTTGATTTGGGGCGGTGAAAATGACGAGTAAGAGAGTCAATAAGTATTAAAAAATACCCCCGTTGCAGCAGACCTGCATACTCAGCGAATTTCAAATGCAAAACAACATATTTCAATCAAACATAGCAAGATTTGATATGTTTTGGTAAGCTCCATAAGAATAACATGGGGAATGAGTATGCAGGTTTGCTGCTACAGGTGTATTAAAACTGGGTGGTTTTAATTCAATATTTAGTAGATCTGAACTAGAAGAAGCTATTTACCAAGTTTTAACAAGATATGTTGAGAAATAACCGAGATATCGAATTTTACTTATTTCCCATAAGGTTAACATTGGGACAACGTACTGTGTTTACCACTTTCATTATCTCGGTAACCAATGGACATAGAGCAGTGATTCAAAATACTAAATTGTTTGTTTTTTTGAGCTGAATTCAATGGTGCCCACAAAAATTTGATAAATTTTATTTTTCTATGTGAAAAACTCAAAAAACCCATTTTTGGGGTGCTTTACCCCCCTTTACCCCCCCTTCCGGTGGTCCGATCGGGCTGGTTCACGAACTCGTCCAATTGATTACCACTTTACATGTCCATACCAAATGTCATAAAGATCAGACCATTTTTGCGGCCGCTATCGTGCTAACAGACACATAGATATATATATATATATAGATATATATATATATATATAAATTTGAACGTATAGTGTTTTTTGCTTCTGGGGGCCCCAAAACGAAAAGTTATAGTGGTCCCGAGCTTAGGTCTTACCATGAGACCTACGGTAATAGCTTCTTCCCTATAGGGGAAATTCGCTAATACATAATTTCCTTTGAAAATATACATCACTTTTTGATAAAAGAAGTGATTTCGGCGGTTAAGTGGCTTACACAGTTGAGGATGACCTGGGTTTGTGATTTTATTGATCTATGCTTTTACCGATACACCAGTTATAAATATCGAATTGACGAAAAGTGATAGTTCCGCCTAGTAATAAATCTTTACTGTATCATCTCATTAAGATAGCTACTGTTGATAAAATCGTATGAAATAGTGATATTATAATGAGAATACAAAGTGTTCTTAGATAGTGATCCAATTTTGAGCACCGAATAAAGTAAAATTTGTCTTACTACACTTTGGAAAATATTCGGTTATAGTTTGAAGCAAGGCCACAAAAAAAGCGCCGCAACTCTGTTAAGAATGTGTTTTGAGAATGATATTAAAACTATTATTTTAGTTTAAAGCCTTGGACTTATTTGTTTGAGTAAGGTCCATCTTTTGTTTGTTTTCAATCAACCTTTGCAATTCCTCATTCCTCATCGAATGTTTACTACATGCCACCCGCAAAGTGTAAGGTAGAATTCAATCATCCCGTTTCTACAGATCTGAGTTTTTTATATTTATATAGGCCTACCATTTACTACAAACACAAACAGGATCATCTAGATGTTCGTAAAACATTTTATGAGTAGATTAAATAATGAAACTTAATAGGAGTTTGCACCTAACAACAACAAATGGGGGTAGTGAGCAAACAGATTCTGCCTCGTTGACCACGTGATCTTTGCAACATTACATTGTTCATTTAAACAATCAAAAATGCATTTATGTCAGCAACTACTAATAAAATAAATATCCAATTTGCATTATTTTCTTAACGTAAATCGAGTCCGCTTATAAGTCAGTTTTCATGGAAGTCTTCTCCATTAAGAAGGAGAAAGGGCAGAACATTGATGGTCTATAAAAACATTATTACTACTTCTGAGCTTTATGTTGACACGTCGTTCGACAAAGGGTTACCGGTCATAAATAACCCTCTATATATGAGTATTTGTTCGGTGGATTCATCAGCATGATACTGTTTACTCTTGTGCGAGTAACAATGAACCATCAAAGGAATTACAATGATTATTGAGTTCGATTCACACTTAAGTTTTACTGCTACATACAAAGTAAAATAACATTTTTTGAACATATTGTGAATTTTCTAAGTGCTTTCGTAACAGCGAATAGCTGTTTTAAGACTAGTTTTAAAGGGTTGTTATTAAAACAAAGTATTATAACTATTAAAAATTCTTACAAGATACATTTGTTATAGGTTGGAATATTGGTGTGTAGAGTAGCGCTGAATAATTAACAACTATTTTGATTGGGAATGGGTGGTCTATGCAAATAAGACCACAATGCTAGTCTAATAGAAGTCAAATATATCATTTGAAAAATGTAAAAAGGTGTCGATTGTTCAGTATCAAATTATTTACAAGCCGATACTCAAATAAGTTTAAACAAAAGCAATATATCATGCATTAGCAACTCCGTGAGGTTCAGGTTAGGTAAATACATTATGAGGTAACGTATGTACAACATATGGTTCTAGGAAAAAATAATTTATTGTACATTTAATATGAAAGCTAAACAAATTTATACATCAGCTATCTTGACTAATACATTATTGAAGATGACATAGACATTTAAGTACTTGTAAATGTATGCAATATGCTGACGCTATAAAAATAAGTTAAATTTTTTTCTAAAGTTTCTAAATTGTAACCTACTTTTTACCCTAGCAAATTATAAATACATCTTAAAAACAATGTTAAACATGAACTAAACCAACAGGCTGCTGTATTTGTTTAAAACACATGTTCTTTATCATTAAAAATGTTCAGCTTGGATGCATGTTAATATTAAGAGTAATCTCAGAGTCCTCTCACTGTCTCTTCATCTGGGTTACTCAATCTCCTTCAACTGGGTGAATACAGCAAATGATAATAGTTTCATAAAACCCAATATTGTGTATTAAGGATGCCTTGGAAAGTTTCGTTCTCAAAGACAAATTAGAGACAGGGCAAACAGGCCTGACACTCGAGACGGTAAATAAAATAGAAATGAATAAGGAAGTTTGTTGGTATCTCGTAAATTTATTATCAAACCGCTGTGTATCATAAGTAATTTTTCCTAATGCTAACATGAGCCGGAACGAATCGATGATATTCAAAAATAGATCAAGATATAACAAGAGCAATCAAAATTTCGTGATATGAGGAACGCAAGTATGTCAGAAGTTGACTTTGACATCTGCAGCACCGACTGCGAACATTGAATAATACATGAGCAGAGTTGAGATTGAGTTACTTCTTCGCAGTTATTTGGGATAAGATTGCTTGTAGAATATGTCAAAAATATTCTAAAATGGCGTTGATAGAAAATTCTAACCTTCATCGATTTTTTTGTATCGTGAATGGCAACAATATTTTTTCAAGAGGAATAAATGAATGTTTTCAAGGAAAATCAGTCCAAGTTCTTCAAACCGTCATGGGCATGCCGGTAACTTAACCTCTTACCCTTTTGAACGTCCTGGGCTAACGTACTGCCAGGTACTGAAACTTTAAGACGCCAAACGTTATGCAAGCAGCACGCCCAACCAATCTTAAAAATATTATTGATTCCTTTGTAATTTAGTAAATTATACCTTTTTGTACTAAATGTTCATGATTTTCGAAACCGCTGCAGTTATCATTAAAAAAATACAATTAGCAAAACATGTACATTTTTAATAAAAAAAATTTAAATAGTTAATCTAGTTACCGTGTTCAAGTGACCAAAACATTAAGTTCAATCGTACTTCAATAACTTTCATATAATTCAAAGACATAGGCATGAAATATTTTTTTCCCTTATAATTACCTTTTAACTACCTTTTTATGTCCCGGAGGAGCAGCACAAGCCCTGTTTCTTAAAAGCCCTTTTGGAGCTTTGCTGTGTTATGTGGTTACGTAGCCAAACCATGGCTGCCCATGGCGCTAGTGCAGTTGTTTTGTGTTGAACATTTTCATGTTAAAATTAAATTCTAGTTGAGTATATTTTGCATCTTCATATTTACGTTGATACTTCCCTAATGTTATAGGTTGAACAAATAAATAATGTACTCAACCAAGAGCCCGATCGATTTTGGAGCTTCTATTCTACATCCTGTAACGAGGCACACCACCAAAAGGCAAAGATCAATCGAACGCACCTGAAAGGTAAGAAGAACAATTAGAGGATCCATTAAGTACTGGAGCATTCATACAGCGGTTTCAGTACATAACTGTATGTAATTGGCGGTTCTACCTTCCGTGCCATAGGTAATCAAGTTGTGACTAAGCTCCGACATATTTATGGCTTGTTTACATACTTATATTTTAATTTTTTATCAATATTTTTGTTGGCCTTAGTCTGTCATAAACAGGCAATTTTCAAGATATGTTTAGTATTATCAAAATGTAACATAATTCAGTGATAAATCTCAACGTAAATTGAGCGGGAAAGACTCCAGTAAGTGATTTGACCTCTAATTCGCTTAAAGTCTACAAGTACAATGCAAGAGAAAAACTGCTTCAGTAAAATCAAAAATAGCTTGTAATTAAAGGGTTGTTTACTTAAGATGTGTAATTATTACCCGTTTCTAATCATTAACAATGTTTTTTTATAATAATATAGTCATAGAAAAGTATTACTCTCGTTTTAAGTATTACTCTCAATTATACTATTATATACTAGTATGAAAACAACAATGAAGAGCATAAATATTTAATATTCAAGCATTGTATTAAAAAATAAACACAAAAATGAAGATAAATTTGAAGACAGTAAAATTGATAACCTAAAACAATAAATTACAACTTAATTTGAAGGTAAATAAGTGCCAACAACTAAACAGATTTTCATGCAGAAAATAAAACACAATCAGAAGGATTATTTTAAAAGGACAACAATTTAAGATAATTGTCTAATTTATGATGTAATTTGATGTAATAGACTAAACTTAGTTTCTGTAAAGGAACGTAATAAGAAGCTTAAACGCATAATCTCTAAACACTAAGAAGAAACTGTTGCCCAAATGATGCCAGTAAATTGGTTGTGGGAACCGCCGCAGTTAAATTAGCGTTTACAGTTGCAAATGCACAAAAACTGTTTATACAGGCCTCCTTTTGGCCTTCAGGCGTTTCAAACATGTGAACATTTAAGCAAAAACCTATTGGTCATCAGTCAATTAATTTCATTGTCTTTTTCATACCATATAAAATATTTCCTGCTCTTATTAATTAATTTGTTATTGGTTAATGTTGCGCTGAAAAATGGTTGTTAAATTCTATTGAAGTACTTAAAACAACTTTATAAATAAAACTATTGTGCTAATTAAAACAGTTTTGGAAATGACTCTAATTAGGTTGATTAGGGCGGTTAGGTAGAAAAGGACACGCTTTGCCTTTAAAGGATGTTTCTATCACAAGTAACTTTGGAAAATATTTTCAATATTAACCTATATGAAATGCATATGTTTCATTTCCAATGTATGAGGTAGCTGAGGTCTAATGAATATAGATGAGAGTTAAGTCACGATGGAAGATGTGTTTGTGACTAAATGTTCTCTTTTTCAAGTCCAGGCTGAAACAAATTTAAAATATTATGTTTGTAACTGCCAAAAAATATTAGATATTTATAATTAAAACCCATTGAAATGTAAAGGAGATAGATGCTCACTGCTTTACGTTATAGAATCGTCAGTTTATCATGAGCCTCAGGTATAACTTTCGTGTAAATTTATAGCTGAGTTTTTAATGTTTTTCAAAACTCAGTAAAACTTTCTTTAGTAGCTTCTTATAATAAACTAATTAAATCATTCTCTAAAGTAGTATCACCTACAACCTACTGTATAACTAACTATTACTAACCTACAATATATCTACATAAATTTTATCTTTAAAGCAAATTTGAGTATTATAAATTAGTAGTTACTTAGTGTATTGATAATCAAAACAGACTTTTAAGTTTAACAATGCAATCAAAGTCACATGAGAACTTAGGTAACTTTAGTAATAAATTTAATATAACTGAGAAAATAATTTTAAGTTTCAAGGAAAAAATATAATTCAACCTTTGTTTGAGTTAAAATTAAACCTATAAAACATGTAAAACATTTGTAACATTTAATATTTATTCACAGGAAAGAAAATATATCTACTCAATAAATTTATCATAGTATACTAACTATATACAATGTAATTTCTAATTAATTGATTAATTAATTAACTAAACATAAATTAAAATCACGTTTGTTTCACCGACGATTATTTAAGTAATAAGGCCACGGATAATTCAGTGTTTTTGCCTTTGCTTATTTATTGTAGCTTTATTTGGATTTACTTTATTTTACCAAGTATTTAACTAGTAGATGAATATGCACTGAAATTACTAAATCATTGCATAAATGTTATTTCATTACGAAATTTAATGCATTACATCAATTTTATTTGATAAATCATTCATCTTCAATGATAAACCTTAATATTTTACGCAAACGTATTACAGATGTTTTTATGCAACCATATGCTATTTAAGTTATTTCTTAGCAAAATAGGAGTTTGATATATGTAAAGCCCCGTTGTATGGGGCAATATGTTACCATAACAAGTGCTTCCATTCTATTCTAACCTAACTCTCGTTCCTTTACATGAATTTTGCGTAGACATATAAATATTTATAAATATTAATTTAATATGTTAAAAATAAAGTACGCTTAAATAATTTTTGTTTTACTGTATTGGTATTTGGGTAATGGAACTGTCAATCAAGGTTCGTCGTAGTATCTGTTACATTAAAGTAAAACCTGGATTAAACAAAAATGTATAAAAAACATATGATGCGATTGTTGTTTACTAACCTACAATTTGTTTTCTCGTATTATTTACGCCTTTCGTGGAGCTTTAAAATGATGAACAATGCAGATTTCATGAATATTCTTTCATTTTACAATATTTGAACAAATGAGTAGCCCAGTAGTGATGTGGTGGTGGTGTTGGTGTACCCAAGATTAGTGCCGTATTGACCACGCACCCAAAATTAAGTAGTCTTACTTTCATCCCAACAATGTTTGGGGATGGTATGGGATTTATTTATAATTGAAAATATCCTCGTTTCAGCAGATCTGTAATCTCAGCAAATCTTATAATCATATTTCAATGCAACATAAGTGATATATTTATTCATTATTTTGCCTTTAGAATCGATGTTAAGTAACAAAAATAGCTAGGGCTACTTACCCCAGATACTGTCGTCGATTCTAAGTATAATCAGGATTGAATATAGGTTCGAAGAGTTCGGTATCATGCGGCCGGCCGGAATCAGAATCAGAATATTTGAATTGTCTTTAAACAAACATGATCTTTATTGATAAAGACTAATATAAGTTAATAATGTAAAAAATATCATACCAACACAAGTCTTATTTTAGGCAGACATGTAGGAAAAATAACTCATGTAGAAGCAGAACAGCAAGCAACAAACATTATGGTACTCGTGGAAACATGTCCAAATAATTAATTGTGTGCAATCCGAGTATATTTCTAAAACGTCTTTTTTGAGTTATAAATGTGCGACTGTTTGTGCTGTTATTGTCAAAATGTGTGAAAATCATGACGATATTCACAACTCTGAAGTAAATAGAGACTGTCATTTATTGTTAGATTTGATAATGGCATAATGGGACCGAAACTATAGTCATCAATGGTCGTATCCTAATCGACGACAGTATCTGGGGTAAATAACCCTAACCTTTTTTGTTACATAAGTAGTATATGACATTTACTCATTTTCTCTGTTAGAATAACGTAGGGAATGAGTAAGCAGGTCTACTAATGCAGATAAAGTTTTAAGTAGAAATAAAGCATAATCAATAAGAAGATGATACTAAGTTACTAAGATATGTCCAGAAGTAAGGAAAATGAAGCCTTTGATTTATTTCCTATAAGAAAAACATAGAGAAAGATATTGCAGGTGTGATACCACCATTGGGTTTGAATACAGAATACTTCTGTATTCAAAGTAAATGCTACTGCGGAAATGTAAAAATTGGGGATTTCAAACAGTGATACAGAGGTTGTTTTTAACGCAACCCATTTTAAATATAGAAAAATGCATATATAAATATAAAATGAGTATTGTGTGATATTGTTTTGTTAATCACAGCATTTTATACAGCCTATTATTTAAGTTTGATCACATTTAATTTACAGTATATGTTCAAACAATCCGCCATTGGCATTTGTACAAAGTTGTGCTCTCTCCATCAAATTCCTAAACACGTGTTGCAGGTGCGTCTTTAAATTCGTTGCATTAAATTTGTTATGTTTGTTTTGAGGTTCTGGATATCCTGTGAATTGTTTTCGTAGGCCTTACTTTTCATGTATCCCAAAAGAAAATTATATACTGGGGTCAAATCCGGGGATCTTGGGGGGGGGAATAATCCTTCACCAATAAAATAAAGTTTTGGGTTGCGTTTTTAAGAAACACCCTGTATTTTTTAAGTACTAGTATATTTACTACAGCATTTTAGGTACAAAGTAAAAGTTGCGAGACCTTTAATGAAGGGATACCCAAATTTATCTCTTATATTTTCTACAATTATTTAGGACCTTTTATACTTAAAAATGGCTTATAAAAGTTTATACAAAATGTATATATAAGCTTTCAATAAAATTCTTATAGCTTATAAACTTGCGTAATAGCTTTTAAGTTATGAATATCAATACATATGTTGTGACAATATTGATTGTAATGCTTGATTTGCAGTCCTAATTAATTAAAACCCAAGGAGAATTGTGTCTATAGAGCACTACAATCCATCTTCAGTCTTGGTCTGTCAAAGCAATAGGTTGAGCAGTGGTTTCAAAGACGCTTTAGTGGATGAACCAAAACACTACTGGCCTTCAAGCTTCAAATCAAACGAAGTGAGACATTAAGTGATTAATAACTTTTCGGATCAGAGTTTGTTACTGAAGTAGGTATTTCAAAAAATATATAACTAAAATACAACTTAAAACTTAAAATGTATATACACTTATATACTGCACTTAAAATATGAAATATAGTAAAAACAAGGTTTCTACGGTCGACTAGAATGGCTCGCTCGTTCATTGATTTGTCTCTTTCCTTACATTAAAAAAAACTCTTTCTATGTGGAAGCTTCTAATTATAAATAGTAAAAGTAACTCTCTATTTTGTATATTTTGTTTGTTTTTGTAACGTTGCCTCGTCTAGTGTTTCGTAATCCTTACTGCAGCGTCTGCCACAACACCTCATTATTATTCTATGGCTTCTCCGTTGTTCTTTGATCCGTCTGCTTGAGCTGTCTGGGACCCGTTTCATAACGACTTTGCATGACCAATACAATCAGAATTCCCGTTTACACAAAATAATACGAGCTATAATTTGACACATATACAACTTTATAGCAAAACAAATTGTTCTTGTATTTAAATTTACCTCGCTTTTATAACTAATTAGAATCCACAATAATGAATGAAAGAAAAAAATCATCCTGTAAAGTACAAAACAGTACATTGCAATAACAAATTTGTACTCGCTATCAAAAAAATAAGTCCTTGATGCACACTTTCTTGATATACTGTTAAAAATAAATAAATGAATAAAATTGCATGCCATGAAGTTTTAAGTACATTATAATTCTTAATTTAAAAAATTACAAACGGAAAGTTCTATGAAATAAGCCGGCATGAGCTCAAATGCCTGTGCGTCAGCTTCGAGATATGTCTTAAATACAAGGTGTTTTTTTACGGAACCCATTTTTAAGATTTAATAATGCACATATAATTTTGAAATGAGTTTTTTTATTTATCTTTACATTTTATACAACCTATTTTTAAGTTTGATCACATTTAGTTTACATTATGTTCTCAAACAATCCTCCATTGGCATTTGTATGAAGTTGTGCTCTCTCGATCAAAATCCGGAACACGTGTTGCAAGTACCTCTTTTAATTTATTGCTTTAAATTTGTTATGTTTGGTTTGAGGTGACGAATATACTGTGAATTGTTTTCGCAGGCCTTGCTTTTATGCATCCCAAAGAAAATAATATAGAGGGGCCAAATTAGGGGATCTTGGGGGAAATAATCCTTCACTGTTAAAATAAAGTTTTGGGTTGCGTTAAAAAACGCCCTGTATAAATAATTAAATTAGAATGAAAAAACTACAAAAAATATCTGAAAAAATACTAACGATCAATCCAAAATGTAATTGAAAAACTTAAATAAGCATATGATAAAAAGCGAGAGAATTGAAGGCAACCGTACGATAAAACCTATACTCAGAGGCTGTAGAATGGTAGGAGGAGGACGGGGAGGGTGATCCGATGTATTTGAATTCCTGATGTGAATTAGGAATTGCCACTTGGTCAATGAATTTGAGAAAAAATCTCAATAACTAATCTTTAAAAATTATATAACATAATTTAAATACGTGTTCATTATTAACAAATAAGAATTTATTTTTCATCCCTTATTAGGCCAGTAAAATAAAGATTGAGCCTGGACAAAATTCCCGGAAGCTGGAAATCATCCAAACCTTTCCGTTTTATATCCAAGTATATGAATTTGAAGTTTGTCCCATTTTTCCTAGTGTGCTTTCGACCTGGGACCACAAAACTATTAGAGTTTTGGGTCATTTTTTATTCCTTTGTAAATAAGTAAAAAACCGTTTATTCTACATAAAAAGTTTAAATACAAGAATTGTACAGGACAAAATTCTGCATTTATTGAGTACCTTTTGATAAAGATACTTTGAGTAGTAATTGATTTATGGTAAGTTAAATAAAGGGTTTTGGCGAAGGGAAAGAGCCATTACTGTAGGTCTCATGGTAATCCCTAATCCCGAGACCATGATAACTTTTAGTTTTGAGGTCCACAGAAGCCAAAAAACCCCTACGTTTAATTCTATATAAATATATATGTATCAATATAGATGTATATAAATATATATACTTATGTATGTGTTGCCTCGATAACCCTTGCAAAAATGGTCAAATGGTAATGGATGGTATTATGGATCTTAATAAAATTTGGTACCGACGTGTAAAGTAGTAGGTAATTATTTACACATTATCAAAAACCAGCCCGATCTGACCATCGGAAAGGGGGGTGAGGCGGGGTAAACCCCAAAAAATGGGGTTTATTGAATTTTTCATGTAGAAAAATTAAAATATTCTAATTTTGGTTTATGCAGTTAAATTCAGCTCGAAAAAAATAATTTAGTATTTTGAATCGTTGCTCTATGTCCATTGGTTACCGAGATACTGAGAGTGGTAAACACAGTACGTTGTCCTTATAGGAAATAAATAAAATTGTATATCTCCCTTATTTCTGAACATATTTTAATAACATTTGGTATGTGGCTTCATCTAGTTAAGATCTACTTGATTATAGCTTAAAATCCACAAATTTATATATTCTTGAGGCAGCAAATCTGCGTACTCGCCTTCCCAATGTTAATCTTATGGGAAATAAATAAAATTGGACAGCTAGCTTATTTCTCAATATTTTGATAAAACTTTGTTTGTGAAACATCTAGTTGAAGCCTATCTTACTAAGCAATATACCAAGTTTCAACGAGATACGTTGAGAAATAAGCAAGCTACACACTTTTATTGTTTTCCATAAGGTCAACATTGGGGAAATGAGTGGGCAGGTTTGCTGCCTCAGGAATCTATAAACTGACCGTAATCCAGGACCGTAATCAAGTCGAGCTTAACTAGATAAAGCCACAAAACTAGTTTTATTAAGATATATTGGAATATAGGGAAGGTGTTCAATTTTATTGATTTCCCATAAGGTTAACATTGGGAAGGTGAGTACGCAGGTTTGCTGCCTCAAGAGTATATACATTTGTGGATTTTACGCTATAATCAAGTAGATCTTAACTAGATGAAGCCACATACCAAATTTTATTAATATACGATCAGAAATAAGGGAGATATACAATTTTATTTATTTCCCATAAGGTTAACATTGCTAGGACAACGTACTGTGTTTACCACTCTCAGTATCTCGGTAACCAATGGACATAGAGCAATGATTCAAAATACTAAATTATTTTTTTCGAGCTGAATCCAACTGTACAAACCAAAACTAGAATATTTTAATTTTTCTACATGAAAAATTCAATAAACCCCATTTTTTGGGGTTTACCCCGCCTCACCCCCCTTTCCAATGGTCCGATCGGGCTGGTTTTCGATCATGTGTAAATAATTACTAATTTACACGTCGATGCCAAATTTTATTAAGATCGGACCATTTTTGCGAGGGTTATCGAGGCAACACATACATAAGTATATATATTTATATACATCTATATTGATACATATATATTTATATAGATTTAAACGTATGGGTTTTTTGGCTTCTGTGGACCTCAAAACTAAAAGTTATCATGGTCTCGGGATTAGGGATTACCATGAGACCTACAGTAATGGCTCTTTCCCTTCGCCAAAACCCTTTATTTAACTTACCATAAATCAATTACTACTCAAAGTATCTTTATCAGAGGGTACTCAATAAATGCAGAATTTTGTCCTCTACAATTCTTGTTTTTAAACTTTTTATGTAGAATAAACGGTTTTTTACTTATTTACAAAAGAATAAAAAATTACCCAAAACTCTGATAGTTTTGTGGTCCCAGGTCGAAAGCACACTAGGAAAAATGGGAAAAACTTCAAATTCATATACTTGGATATAAAACGGAAAGATTAAGACGATTTCCAGCTTTCCGGGAATCTTTTCCAGGCATGACTAATTTTTGATCTAATTTTACTGGCCTATATTGACAGTTAAACGTTTTTGTTTATTTAATTTCCCTATGACTTTTTATTCGATACCGATATCTCCGGAATCGGTGCTTCAGATCCTTAATATTCAGGTGGTTTTTCAATTGTGTATTGATTCCGAAAACTGGATCCAAGGCAGTATCGTAAGTGTCATTTCCTTATTCACCCTTACCCGTAAAATATCCCAGATTTAATCGTGATATCAGATTCAGATTATGAATTTAATAGTTTAATCGAAATTATGTCTGAATTAAAAAGTGGACAGTAAAATTTTAATAAGACTACTAATCTCTCTTGTAAATGTTGAGGTTACAAAGAAGATAAAAGAAAGGAAAATTTCGGAATTTTTTGTTTGAATAGGATTTAAATTGTATTACTCTTAAATACAAAAATTATTTTGTTTCAAATATATTCTCTTAGGATCACGAATATTGAAAACTGTCAATTTTGTTCAGTTGTTGGTAATCCTATACTATTACATGAGCAATGTTATCTTGCGTGCTTGTTTGGTTGGTAGGTTGTTTGCACTATTATCCCAAAAACGGCTCCGAGGATTTTCTTCGAAGTCTGTAAATCAGTAATTGATGACTCAAAAACGTGTTTTATGCAGATCACTTGGCCAGAGAAAATCTAATAATAATAAAACGAATTATAAAGTTGTAAAATTTAACATTGGCTTTATGAATTGCCATGATAACAACGAAAATGAGCAAGGAAAGTGTAAACAAACGAAGCAATCACAACAGCTGTTTGCAATCTACAGCCATCAAGGGAAAACACTGCGAGTGGGATGAAGAGCTCATGAAGCAATTGAAAAGGTTTCTATTTATCAATTTCGTGACATTGAAATATTTTATAGCAATTAGATGAACTGGTAATCATGAAATAACACTGAGCAAGGCTCGGTCCACCAGGCACTCTCATTTAAAATCATAATTATCGTTGAAATCTAAATTTAAGTAACTGAATACAAACAAGCCACCTTGTTAATTTTGAACTGCCTTTGGCCTATACATTTGCGCAAAGAATTTCATAAAAAACACTCAACTCTAAATCTCATTAATTAACATATAAGGGATTTAAGAAAGACAATTTGTATTCAATCAAACTATAATATGCTCATATGTTTATTAGTTCTATCTTATCATAGTGATTCATCTACATTTTGTATGCAGTTGAGTACATTATAAGTACTTATTAAGGAAGGAAATATATATTCAAGCTTGTGCCTCCCAAAATTCGCTATTGGTGCGGTATTTAATATGAATTACTGCATTGAATAATGATCTGACTAAAAGCATTTCGATGTTCATTGCTACCTCACTTTATTCACAATTCAAACTTTACGGGTTTTACAGTCTGTGGTGATTGGCAAATGTGCTTTGATAGTCGGGTTTATTTGGATTCCGTTTAAAACTGGAGTTATATATTTCATATTTTGTTGCCTATTCCCAAAACGTTTTAAGATTAACACTTCACGTTTTTCACGTTTTTTCACGTCTCTTCAAAAAACTTGCTAAGCATTGGAACGATTTGGTGGATATAATAGATTATGATTTAAGCGTCAGAAAGCGAATTAAAATGTCACCTTGTCCTCGAAGTATACTCTGAAGTATACTTTTGTACAATTTATGGATGCATAAATTGTTATAACTTGCAATAAAGATCCAATGGAAAAAGTTGTTTTATTTTGTACTCCTATCAAAATCAATATTTAACTAGATGAGTACAGGAAACTTCTTGCTTAATTCAATTTCCAAGTTTTGTATTCATATCTGTGGGAAACGACTAATTATTTGTAATCAATTGTGTTAGTAAAGGTTATAAGGATAGGTATTATTTCCCGACTGAATGTAAATTATTTTCTCCAACTAAATCTACAAAACGGATGATTAAATGTTTTACGGCACATAAATGTTTTTCGCTTTCAGATAAATCTCAAAACAGATATTTAATTTGATTATTTGAATTACAGAACATTAAATATTTTGTGAAAACGGTTAAATATTCTATGTTATAAACTTATTTTATAAGTAATAATCTCAACATCTACATAGTTTCCCTCTTGAAAAAAAGTCGATAATGGCAGTTCAGGCCGGAACAGAATTTCAGATAAGAAGGTTGAAGTGAGATAGGGACTTGATGCTACCAAGTAGAGGTAGAGTATCGGCTCAGTTGCCCTGCTCTCATACCCTTCCTCTTTACTAAATATGGAGGAAAGAGTGTGATTCTTAGCCATGGTTCTCCACAAGACATAAGCAAATCAAAATTCAAAATTCAAAATTCAATAAGGGCCAATATAGTGTTTCAACTCATAATTATTGAGCCTTGATTATGATTTTGCGAGACCATCCTAAAACAGGTACTAAAGTAAAGGATATTGTCATAAAATTATTCTTTTTCATCATCTTGAAAATTTAAATTTTTTACAATATAGTATTCTGCTTTTAAATGTTTACAGATACCAACGATCTTGTAAATATTCAATGTTCAATTTTTTTGCAGATAAGAATAGTTCTTAACTATATGAACTAAAAAAGAACCAATGAAAAAAGTGGATTTGGTTGCATGTCGTTTTGCTGCTGTTGGAACCTTGGACTCTTGGTTAAAAGGGTCGTTGGTTCAATTTCCGGCATATTCACAAATTTGAGAAGATGTAACTTTCTTCCTTTAAAAGCGTTTGCTCTCATGTGTAAAAATACTCATAATTATGACAATGAAAAAACAAATTTTACGAGGAGATTGAATAATATTTTTTTAACCATTCGCTCGTCTTTCTGAAATATTCTACATACAATATTTTCCCAAATCACTGCGAAGAAGCAAACTCAATCTCAACTCTGCTCATGTATTATTCAATGTTCGCATTACAAGTGCTGCAGACGTAGCCGTCAACTTCTGAAATTCTTGCGTTTCTCACATTAGGAAGTCGTGATTGCTCTTGTTACATCTTGATAAGGTTTACTATGAAATCGAGTTATCCTGGTTGATGTTAACATCAAGGAAAATTTACTTTTGATATATCTTCATATATATGTCACAAGTGGCAATCAACTTTGCATATTGTAATAGACCTCTTTTATTTGTTAGAGTGCCCAAGTTTATTTCAAGTGGATTTCTTTATTGGTTGTGAATGACTAGGCAATGCACAATTTTGCACCGCTCACCAATTCTCCATGACTAAATCATTTGATTTCTTTTAGAAGAGCGTATCATCTGCATAATTGTCCAGATTCCAATCAAAATAATTGATAGTTGTTACTCATATCAGAGATATTCTACGTTCAACGAAAGTCTAACTGTTGGTAAATATTATATTTAAGTATTTCAAATTTTTTTTTTCAAACTTTAATAGCTCCTTGTCTTATACGAAGACAATGGTTTGCTTTATGAAAAGTTTGAATAATTCAAATACAATAGTACAAAATATATTAAAAGAATTTGAATTTATTTTTCATTTTTAAGGAAAATAAATTGCGTTTCATATGTAGCAGTTAAGAGGAAAACTAACTTTTTGGCTGATTTTATTTCCTTTAAGAAATTATTTTTCCTGCACTACAGTAAACTGTATATATCTGACCAATCCTCCAAGCAAAGACTCGTATGAAAAAGTTTATTTATAATCAATCATTTTACTATGTTTGCATTATGTTTTTAAAATGTCACCCACTACTCAAATATTATACAATAGAGCATAACTTTTTTAAGGTTTTATAAACTAAAGCGACGCCAATGACAGTGATTAACTGTACATTTTTTTTTATCGGTAAACGACGCGACGATTACATAACTAAAACCGCCATATACGTAAATAGAGTTGAACTATATCACAAACCCAGATCTTCTGCTCTTAACGTGAGTTCCCAAGGGTCTAGGACCTTTCCCCCTAATCAAAAAGTGAAGTATATTCCCCTCGATAAATGACAGATTTTTACAGCCGTTTTTTATTTGTTATCTTCTCCTAGTCGAAGATCTGAAAGAGACGTCTTTTCCTTTGACAGTAGAACCTTACTTTCAAAAGGCTATGCATTAAATATTAATATTTTGTATACTGTGTACCTTATTGTGAAAATAAAAATAACTCTAGGGATATATATAATTTTCCATTACATTTTGTTAAAGAATCTACATTTAGTCGCCCTTTTCCCTTACATTATTGTGCCATACCATGAATTGCCCTGAATCACCTTGAATTATGTGTAATCGTGAATATTTCGAGCTTTCATAAGTGTTTCATAAGTTGATTCACAAAACAAATTTATCTCAGTTTTTCAGCCTATGTAATCATACCAAGTGGTCGGAACTAATTTAGTTAGAACTAAATTAAAACACGAATTCATTTAGAATCTAAAGAAGAGATAAGGAGGGTAGTCACGTACTTGCATGTAATTACCTCTGAAGACTTGGATCTGTTTCCAAAGGTATGGCCCTTAATTACTTCAGTTGCATTAATATGTTTTGAAATGTTTTTGCAAATATAGTGGAGAGTGAGTACATTCAAAACTGAACACATACTTTATTGGCTGTTGTGTACAAATCAGTTAAAAAAATATATTATGAAACAAATGTAATTATTAAAATCTCTTGACAGAATTAATTAATAAAAATATGTAAATATATAACTAAAAAAATTATTTGTAAGAACATCTTTATTCCAAACATCTTTATTCTTCACATATTTGAATAATACGTTTTTCGAATGAGATCGGCGTGAAGTTTTGTATAAAATAAAATTAATTAAGCCCTAAACACTGAAAAAACTGAATATATGATTGATAAGTTCCCAGCAAAGGCAAATATTTTATAATCAGAATTGTGAATGTCACTTTAAGCGAAGCCCCACATTAAATCTACTGATTATTAATCTCCAATGATTTTCCCACAATCAAACGTACAATAATCCCTTTCCCTTGGGGTAACTGATCCAGGCGATCGTGATTGTGGATACTGGGACTGTACCGTTATTGTTAAAAACTCACAAAGTGGCTATGAATTAAATTGCAGATTTCCTACCCGAAATGGAACCATAACAAATAATTATTTTAACTGAAGGTGTTAATTCTAACGTTATGTTCATTTAGAAATTGAAATATTTCATTTTAAATATTTATATGAATCAACCATTTAAAATCAATCTTAATAATGCATTTTAGCCAGCTTCTTGGACGTCATAATAGCCACGATAGTTATAAGCGGTGGCTTGTCGATTGTGGATACGATAAGCTCTAGTGGGAGTAACGCTGAACCAGTGAATACTGCATTCAACCATAAAACCACCCTCATAACTAGACCAGTTGCAAAACTGTGATTCTGATCTCTCGATAAATTGTAGGTCACCAAGTTGGCGTTGGCTGTTGAATTATTAATTAACAGTCCTGTCTAGAGAACATGCTGGCTTTATAGTCAGTCAGTAACAAGATTGCATCACAATCATCCCACACGTATCCCTCATTTATGCTTTGAATACCTACCTGGGCAGGTCGCCAATTCAAGAAAACGTAAAAGCATTTGAAATTCTTGGTAAACAAAATCTCAGTTACAACCATTGAATTTGCAAAATTTATTTTAATTTTATAATGAATTAGAAATTGTTGTTATTAAGATGAAACAAATCAACTGGCAAAATTATTCCAGACGTCTTCTCAAACCCTTTAAATTTGTTTAATTTGTCAAACTCTCCGACAACGATCTGTCTCGAAGCCAATTTACAATTCATTTTTCATGTTAAAGAAGTCAGCAGTGAATTCCCTTCAAACTAGGATGTTTATTCTACAGATATAAGCTATTTATTAAGAAAAACGTATTTTCAAACCTAATATAAAAAAATTGTAACTATATCGTTCGAAACTTTATAGCTTAGCGGATATTATATTATTGATGCCGATTTTGTGTCATGAAGTTTTTGAGATTAAAACTTTGGACCTATTAGAAAGAATACACCAGTTCAATTTGCAGGTAATGAATTCTAAATTAAGGATCAAACTTAAATGCAAATAATAAAGTTTCACACTTTTAATACGTATTCAATTGCTTTATAAAACCTCAGTTGGTATATTGCAATCGGAGGATTAGACGTTTCAACGGTCGATTGTGTGTTTATACTAACATCAAATTAATACGCAGTTGTTTTTTGGTCTTTTTTACGTAACTGTACAAAATACCAAAATTAATACAAGTTCATCGTTTTCAGGTACCAATTTTCATTTTTGAATTATATCATTTTGTTCCTCTTTAAGTTACTCTACAAATACCTAAAATAAAATAGAGGCATCAATTTCAATATGCCTTGAACTTTCCAAAACTTAAATACGAAATGTTAGACTCCTTATATATCAGTGTACATGTTTTTAATGTTACTGAAGTCATTTACTTATTTTATAATTGCTGCCATAGGTTCCTATACTCTTAAATAACTTTATAAATTGTTATACAAATGTTTGACATTATTTAACTTTATTTCCCCTATCATTACCTTTTCAGAATTGTTCTGAAACTATGTTGTTATAGATTTTTTAGTTGAATATCATGACAAAATAAATTTTAATATTGGAACTAATATCAATTTTTAATTTTCTTGAAATATCATAGTTTTATTTTTCTTGATAAGCTTATGCTATAAAATAATAAAAAGTTTTTATAAACAAAATTTATGCTTCAGGCCCTAAGGTATGTAATAAACTTCATCTTACCCGAGGAAATGATTTTGTCTTTTGCATTAAAATGGAAGATCTGAAATTGAAAGCAGTATTTACGACATACTAAATTATCAATTCTCCTACAAAGCCAAACCCTTACTGAAATTCCTCCTTAATTCCTTTCTATCTCAACTTAATTTTCTTTCATAACGAGTTATAATTAATTTAATGAATAACAAAAAGTAATTATTGTTAGTACAGTAGGAGTTCAGTCGATTCTTAAAACATATGTTTATCTTATTACACTATTGTTATCGTTTTTGTAGGCCTGAGTAAACCTTTGTCAACAATGGAAATTGACCGTTTCATTTTAAAGTTATGCTTGCTAGCTAATTTTAATTTCCAAAAGCCAGCTGGCTGTTTGTAACCGCAGACGCTAATTTGACTGCGGCGGTTCGCAAAGCAGATTTACCGTCTTCGTTTCTTCCCGTAGCTTATTAATCGTATTTGGTACGTAAACGCTTGTCCCATGCACGCAAGAAAAGTAGGTACCACTAAATAACTGCCCAAATCCCTTATTATTTTTTAAATTTATTAGTCTTAATTTTTCAACTGGGAAAAATTAAGTTATTTTAAAACAAAAAAACCATAAAAAGAAGGAATTTTAATAGACAAGAGGAGAATGGCAGGGACAGGCTCTAGTCACAACGTTAGTCAAACTGTATGTCACGTGACTACTAACATCTCATTACAATGGCTCTCATTACAATCCATATTGACTCATCTTCCGGACTACGCTCATTGGAACAATTTCATTTTCTAACGAGAATTGCTGATTATTAATGTTATAAAAACTATTTAGTCTTTAATACTGTACATAAAGCCCTTATTCCTATCAAGTAAGTGACTATTTCTGTTTCTATGTTTTTCCCCTCAGATAAAATATATGAAGTAATGAAAATCAAATATATCCTCTGTAAATAATTTTTTTAATTTATTTAGTTCTTAGTATCGTTTAATATAAACAGTTTCAATTATTTAATTTTATGTTGTTAAGAAAATGAATATTTTTATTACTTTTAATTAGATTACAACAGTTACATTTTATGTAAAGTCGGCCGAGACGGGTATACACATTCAAAATTATGTAATAATGAAGTACAAAGATTATGATATGTCAATAATATTTGTGAGTGTTTCCTGTTACTTCCTTTTCATAAGTGTGGGAATAATCTTTAATTTACGAAGACTGCAAGAATTCACATTTATTAAAATTTTTAATCAAGTATGTTTCTTACCAAAATCTGTTTATCATTTTATCTTAACTGCTATCTATTTGTGCATGTTTTTGTTAATTTAATTAATCACGAAAAAATTGGATCATTTCCGAACAGAATGGTGTTGTTTTTTCTTCTCAGACTACTCAAAATATAAGCCATTACACATTTAACTAGTGTTTATATTTGTTGCCAAGAATACAATGCAGTTAATTAAAAATATATCCTCAAGTATGTTAAAAAACTAATACTGTAATACAATTGGGCTTATTCCATCTTTTGCTTCAATTATTTGTTTGATTGATGGAATAACAAAATTCATTTTATTGTGACCTTTTGTTGAAATCATATTTTGTTATTTTGGCAGCGTTTTATTATATATTTAATAGGTAATGACTTTTTAAACGTGTTTTTTGTATGGAGTTTTATTTGTTTTTCGTCTTCACCTTTTGCGCTTTTTTGAAATGCTTTTTTGAAATCTTTAAAAGTGCTTAAATATTTTAGTCAAGAGTTGTTATGATACTTCTAAACAGTTTAATTCATCGTAAAATAATTGTAATATCCCAAGGCTTTCCTCTAATTTTGAGGATTAATAAAAGAAATAGAATGTATGAATATCAATCACTAGGAAAACCCAAAATTGGATATCACCTGTCTCTCTTAGCATCAATCAGGTGTTATTATTTCCCATGAATGACTGAGTAGTTTGAGGACTGATGCGCTGCTCAGCAACCATTAAGTAAACAAATAATTGAAAAAAATGCATTAGCTGTTAAGTCCTTTTCTTTTTTGTGCTCTTAGGTTTCCTGCTGATAAAAACTTTCAATTCACCAAAAAACTAATATATTTCTCGGATTTTTAACCAAGAACTTTCATTATAATATGGGGTCGATGGATGATAGACTTATGGTTTTGTCACAAGTTCTGGGTGACTTTGGCTTTATACAGGGTGAATCGTCTAAGCCGTCCTCAAAATATGGTAGACAAACGGCTTGACATTCAAAGACGAAACAAAAGCTTTCGCTTATAGTTCATACTCAAAAAACAACGTATAATTATGTTTAACCGTTTTTACATATGGGGAATTACAAAAAAACCGGAAGTCATGAGTTCGAATCTCAGAAAATTCAAATGTGAACATATGACATGTTATGGATCATTTTAAAGCAATAATAAACAAGCCGGACAATTTGGGTAAAACAGGATTCAGTTATCTCTATTCATTTCAAAATGGCGGCAATTTTCGTGAAAAATATCGTTGTTTATGGAATACTCTGTACCTCAAGAACCACAAAACATATTTTTGCTCTGTTAAAAAATTATTAATTTTTGAGACTCAGCTTCAGTTTTGATAAGCGTCATACCAACATGTAAAAATAAAGGTTTATGGCAATATGTTTTATTTTGTTTTGATATTGGTAGCCCAGGAAGTAAAAATTTTAAATGACAGCATAAGTTAAATTAATAGTACATCATTTTACAGGTCTTTCAAAGACCAACAATTTTTTAATTCACACCTACTTAAAATGAACTATATTTTACCATACAAAGCCCATGTTAAATGTATAGTCCTGAAGACATTTAAACTTGCTTTAACTAAACTTAAGAGCTGCACATTTAATATGGGCTTTATAATGGAGTTTTTTGCTTAAAACTACAAAACAAACAAAGATAGGATGTAGATGTAAATTGAAAAGTTGTTTATCTTTGCAAGACCTGTGCAATGCTGTGCTATTTGACATATACTGCCTTTTAAAAGTGTTAATGTTCCGGGCTTTCAACATGAGAACAAAATTATGTGTATTGTCAAAAACGTTTATTTTCTAAATGTTGGCATGTTGTATGTAGAATTCAAGCCGAGTTTACGAGTATTAATAATTTTTTAACCGAATGAAAATATGTTTTGTGATTCTCAGGGTCAAAGTATTCCGTAAATACCAAAATGTTTTACGTAAATAGCTTCATTTTGAAATGAATTAAGATTAGTGCGTTCTTTTTTCACCAACATGTTTGTTTGGTTTAGAGATTTAAAATTATGCACAACATGACATATGTTTACATTCAAAAATTCTGAGATTCGAACCCATGACCTCCGGTTTTTTAGAATACCCTCTATTTAAAAAAAATCAACTATTTTTGTTGTTCCTTGGGTATGAATTAGTGGGGAAAGGCTTTGTTTTGTTTTTGTATGTCAAGCCTGTTGAGGACGGCTAGGAAAATTCCTCCTGTACTTAGATAGATGGATATGGCTTAAGTGAATCAGGCCTTGACCAGATGTCACTTTTGGATGACACGTCATAGGCCTATCAATCAATCATCGATAAGATGAGAGATTTCAATGTTCGCTACATATCCAGTGATGGTTGCTGGAAAGTAACTTGAAATTAACTAGATAAAACCCATTTCTTCCACAAAAAGTTTATTTGTAAGATTTAAAAATACGCATCAGTTATATATATTTCAATGAACTATATATGTAACTAAAAATGTAATACTATATATATGTACTATAATATATGTAACTATACTAATAATATATGTAACTAAAAATGTAATACTATATATATGTACTATTATATATGTAACTAATACTATAATATATGTAACTATAAATGTAACTGCTACAAAGTAAAAAAAACAGTCTAGTTAAATAAAATGATGATTCCCTCATTTAATACGAATTTGTCCGCATTCAATAGATCTTAAACTGGTTTTCAGTTACAACTCTCTCCAGCAAATTAATTACCCTAATTTATATCACTGCAAGTGTTTAAGTACTGTCAATATATAATATATCACAAGCCGTAAATCACACCAGGATTTAACACCGGAAGGAAGGTTGTAACAATAGCGTCCAACCGTCTGTAACACATTGTCTCTGCACCGATATTCTTCATCCGGTCGGCCGTCATAAACTATCTGATGAAATATATTTACCTAAAGACTGATGTAGTAGAAGTGCCTACATGACAACCCTAAAGGAACCGGAAGTATGAAATACTGACGGTTTCTCTTCAATTGATACATTTTCAATATTTTGGTTGAGTAAATATGAGGATTATCGGAAATAAAATAATTGCTTACATTAGGATATCATGAAATATTGATGACAACAGCGGTTTGTAATACGCATCATAAAGTTCTAATGGAAAATACATAATTACTGCTATCTATGTCCAAGCTCTCTTATAAGACCAAGTAAACATAGTTTTGAGATAATTAATTACTTCAAAAATACCTTTATCTGTGAGAAATGTATTAACTTAAAACCCGGTTAAAGTCTCATTAAACCAAATAATGCTAATTGCAATGTGAAAAACAACGGAGTCAAAATGCCATTTTGCACATGGTAATGGAATCTAAGTAGTAGCCCTACCACCTATATCAATGATTTTTAGTATAATTAAGCCCCACAGATTCAATATGACAGAGGCCAATATAGATGGTAATGGGAGAGCAGATGTTGCCGTCATCAGCCTCCACTGTGACGACATTTCCGAGTTTTCCATCCCGTGGGTTCTCGTAACGTTATGGGTGCGGTTTCATTATTAAAAGAGATAACTTTGGTTTCAGAAAACTGACTCGAAAGAGTAACAATTTCTTTAACTTAGAGTTTCATAAAATATCAGGCCTGTTCGTAATTTTCATTATGAATAAAATTGTAATGTCTAAGAATATAGACTTGTATTGAACAATAAACATCTAACTTCATTTGAGGAGAATGTTTCAATTGAGGACAATGTTTCAAGGAAAGTAAGATTATTTCATAGCTTCTTATAGTTAACTTATCTTCATACATTGGGCAATATTAATGTATATTGGATTTTAAAATTTCAACAAATTCCCAACGAATTTAAAAGTGCTTAACTAGGTTGGGAGGCAAAATACAAATAATTAGAAACAAATAAAAAGCTTTACTAATCATTAACAAACAGATTTAATCAGCGAAGAGAAAAATAAATGGAGTAAAAATAAAATAAATCATCGCTGTTGCCAGTTACTGTAAAATGGTTTTATTAACTAATGGGTTTTGAGGAAGAGAAAATGTGCAATATTCAAAAACATGTTTAGAAAATATACAGCATACAAAAAGATTTAATTTCATAACGACAATGATTTATCCCCAAATACAACACATAGAAGGGTCGGGGACTAGGATGAACACCCTCGTGGGCCAGGATTACTTTGAATAACATACGTTTGTGGGATCTGTTGTTTGTGGTTTCAAGGGGCTCATTTAATCCTTAGTATTTTACATTGTTCTAGTACTAATGTTACAATAACTTCAACCGTCTCTCAATTTTATTTATTTCATTAAATATACTCGTCATATTAAGATTTTCTTATGAATTTATAATGTCTAATACAAACGCATTTAGAGAAAATGGCGAAAATTGCGAAATTTTTTCAGTCGGATCCTGTAACATATCACAATACAGTACTGTGGTGATAAGTCATACCTTAAAAACATTGTTAAACGAAATTTTATCTAAATTAGATGGTTAAACCTACTAAAATTTGAAACCCTTCTTCCCCGTCTCTTTGTTAATATAATTATATCCCATAAAAATAATAATTCCATCCGCATAGCGTTATTTACTGAATTATATTACTGTAAAAATGAAACCTTTCGATTAATAATATCGTTATGAGTGAGGCAAAATTTAAAATACTGTCAATTTGTTGCTTGTTGCTTGAGTCTCTTACAACTGCCTTCCTTCTTTGCAGCCTCCTTGTACCCCATTCTTTCATCTCCTAACTTCTCGAACTCCAGCCTTTCATCTGCTATCTCGTCGTACCCCAGCCATTCATCTCCTACCTCCTAGTTCCCCAGCCTTTTATCTCCTACCTCTTCGTACCACAGCCTTTTGCTTCCTACCTCCTCGCAACCCATCCTTTCACTTCTACCTTGTCTTTCATCTCCTACCTCCTAGTTCCCCAGCCTTTCATCTCCTACCTCTTCGTACCCCAGCATTTTGCTTCCTACCTCCTCGCAACCCATCCTTTCACTTCTACCTTGTCTTTCATCTCCTACCTCCTAGTTCCCCAGCCTTTTATCTCCTACCTCTTCGTACCCCAGCCTTTTGCTTCCTACCTCCTCGCAACCCATCCTTTCACTTCTACCTTGTCTTTCATCTCCTACCTCCTAGATCCCCAGCCTTTTATCTCCTACCTCTTCGTACCCCAGCCTTTTGCTTCCTACCTCCTCGCAACCCATCCTTTCACTTCTACCTTGCCTTTCATCTCCTACCTCCTAGTTCCCCAGCCTTTTATCTCCTACCTCTTCGTACCCCAGCCTTTTGCTTCCTACCTCCTCGCAACCCACCCTTTCACTTCTACATTGTCTTTCATCTCCTACCTCCTAGTTCCCCAGCCTTTTATCTCCTACCTCTTCGTACCCCAGCCTTTTGCTTCCTACCTCCTCGCAACCCATCCTTTCACTTCTACCTTGTCTTTTATCTCCTACCTCCTAGTTCCCCAGCCTTTCATCTCCTACCTCTCGTACCCCAGCCTTTTGCTTCCTACCTCCTCGCAACCTATCCTTTCACTTCTACCTTGTCTTTCATCTCCTACCTCCTAGTTCCACAGCCTTTTATCTCCTACCTCTTCGCACCCAATCCTTTCACTTCCTACTTCATCTTACCTTGTCTTACTACCTCCTGCTGCCCTTCATTATTTAATCTTCTACCTCTTTGTACCTTCCCCGTCATTTGTCTCATGGTCCTCATCACTCCCTGCCCCTATCACTTTTACTATGAAATTTTTGTCTTATCCTTATTGTACCTTTTTTATGATAAAAATTACAATATGTAATTTTTACTGAATCAGATAATTGACATAAAATTATATTTAGGCCTAGAAAAATAAATATGAATAATCACAATATGATTTGAACAGAAAAGTGAATTATTGTAAGCTATACTTTTTTCTCAAGATCGTTGTTCCATCTCGAGGCCTATTCAAGAGTCTGTATTGAAGAGGGCACTCAGTAACGTAAACAATGTGTTTGAAACTTAAGTCATTAACTCTTGATCGTTTACTGCAAATCGATCCTATGCAAACTTCAAGGGTCAAACTGTAGTCATTAAGGTGTTAGAGATTGTAAATAATGTGGGATTGTTAATTTCATACAGAGGAAACTACAATGAACAAAATAAAAAAATAAAATTTTGCGGTGGACAAATGTTATTGATTTTTAGAAATTACATATTCATACACATGATGAATCTTCTGCATCAACTACAGATTATAGCCGAATGGCTCAACCTGCGAGGACGAAACAAAACATTTTCCTAATAAAACCTACCCAAGGTTATACATAAAAATATGTATAACCTTTTCAAAATAAATGGTATTGCAAAAACCGGGTTCATAGGTTCGAATTTCATAATTTGTAAACACAACAATGTCATATTATACCCAGTTCTAGAGCTCTGAGCAAGTAAAACAATTTGGTGAAAACAGATCTCACTTGATATATGTGGCACTTAAAATTTTAGATTTTCAAAGCTACCAACATTGAAAATAATAAAATAATAAGACAATTTTTTTACGTTAGCATGCTTTATATTAAATTAAAGCTGATTTTACAAGGATAAAGATTTTCCAAACAGAACAAAACCATTTCTATGGATTCTCTTGATAAAGGGCATTCCGTAAAATATTTTTCAAAAAACGGCAGACACTTTGAAAACAATAAAGATAAGTAAGATCTTTAAAATTATGTATAATATGACATATTTTTACATTTGAAATTCTGAGATTCGAACCCATGACCCCCAATTTTCGGAACATCCTTTACTTTAAAAAGGTTAAGGACATAGTTTTACGTTGTTTCTTGTGTATGATTTGGTAGGGAAAAGTTTTGTTTCGTGCGTGTACGTCAAACCGTTCGTCTATAATCTGTTATGGACGGCGTAGAAAACTCACCTTGTATATTATCAAGATAAATATAAGCAAATAAGATTTTATATTGCTTTGGTTGATTGGTAAGTCGTAAACTTAGATTAAAACTAAATCTGAACAGATTCATGTCGGGTCAGCTTTCAGTTCTATGAACTGTTTATATGAAAAAAACAAATACTCATATAAAGGTGGATTGCTAAATCAGTGGCCCAGTTGAAAAAATTGAGAGATAAATATAAAAGTGTGTTGCTAATATGACGGTTAGGTTACTGTATTTAGGTTAAAGAGTTCTTGAGTATAATTTCCAAAAATCCAAAAACATTTGCGTAGTTTGAACTGATTTCTCATAAAAGCATTTTAGTACCTCTTTAATGAAAAATTCGGAAAGGGTAAAGCATATAACATTTTTTCCCTCGGACATTAATATTGTAAATTACACAAAGAAAATAAAGTGAAAATGAATGAAAATGGATATCCTCATATTGAAACCCGACTTAAACTGTCAATCCGTTGCTGACAAATGACTTGCCGTCAATTTGTGCTGCAATTCATTATTCAATGTCACCGAAACAACAGTGAAAGTGTAAATATTAATTTAAAACCGAGATTTTTGTTAGTAATTTCCTTGTAAAATGTTTACAGCGATAATTTAGTGGCTATAAGCTTGAAAGTACCGCTAGTTCCTGAAACATTTTCGTTAAATACTAGTATGTTATTGAAACAAAATTAAAGGTTAGCTGGTGATTTCCGCATTTAATTGTTATATATTTCGCCAAAAAATTTATATACACGTGCAATCAATAGAAATATTACGTTTACAAATGGCGTCCTCATGAACTCAATTCCCCTAAGTACTGGCAATACCTGTATAAATGTAGTGCAATAATACTACAATTAAATCTACAGGAAAAGCGACTGTTTAGGCTATTACAAAATAATATAGCTTTTTAGGGTAGATCCTTATAAAGTCTCTTAAACGCGCTTGCACTAGAGGAAAGCTGAGCCAACAGAACAAAAGAGCAGTATTGAATTCATTTATAATACTGCAGATATAAGACAGATTAACAAAACTTCCCTGCAGGCAACTTTTTATACATTGGAAATTATGACTATTCATTTTTGTAATGATTGTAATATTATTCTGAAGATTTAAATAAACGTATTGGAACGGTTATAAAAATAAAAAATAAACGGAATAAAAATAAAATATCACTGTTATGTGAGGTAGTTTATGAGAGATTTGGTCTAGTAAACACTACAGACAAATTGTCTGTAGTGTTTACTAGACCAAATCTCTCATAAACTACCTCACATAACAGTGATATTTTATTTTTATTTTTATTTGTATAAGGAAGTGTGGCGTTCATTGCTGCTCGTTCGTTGGTATTCGCACCGGATTCGCTGTGATGAGACCGAGGCAAATCTAAATATGAATTATCTTTAAAAGATTCCTTATATTGAGAAAAAGTAACCCATGAAATATCCCGAATTATTTTTTCATCAGTTGAGGGAGTAAGCAATGGAGGTAGGCTACATAACATTCATTATCAGTCAAGTACAGAGAAAAATGTACTAAGAGTTGACAGTCAATAATAATCATATTACAATTTATTCATCGCGATTACACTTTTTCATATTCACAGTAATCTATTTGAATATTTTCGTCACAAACGTTCGTTCTAAAATCAAACATTAAAGTGTTCATCGCTTATTATGCAATTTTAAATCGGTAATAAGAATTTTAATCATCCACAAACCTACAAGCGAATTAGCCCTCCAAAAGTTCCAAGTAGGTATGCCAAGTCGGCAGTTCTATCGGCCATTCATAATCTCTGGCACTAATTTGACTGCGGCGGTTTGTGGTGAGATTTAAAGGTTTCATTTGGACTGCGGTTTCTTCCGACTGAAATTGTGTTCCTTTTGAAAATGTAATCGTTACGTTTCTTTGATATTGTTGGCAGCAGAAGGTTTGTTGAGGTCTGAATACCGGGGAACATGAAATATTAAATTTGAAATACTTTTTATTACTATTAGGAGATTTTGATTTCTCTTCGAAGCACAAGCAAACAACGTGATACATAAATTAGTTTCAGCATAACTATACCCACATCAAGAATGCGTATTTAGTTTATGCTTTGTATTTTCATCACGCGTTTTGTTTTAAAAGCAATTTTTAAAACGCATGACTTTTGCATATCAATCCAAGTATGAATTAGATTTTTTTAATTTTCCTTGCTTATTATTTTTTTCTGCATCCTTAATTGAACGTACTATATCAGAGCCTGATACAAGCTTCACAGCTACGTGATATAAATTTACATGTAATAAGGTTTGCGAGGCTCGAACACATTGGTATGTATTTTGATTTTAAATCCTCCTGGATGAAAACGAGAGCAATCTCAGGGTAAAATTAACAGCTTAACTGCAGTTTTCGAAACTCGTTATGAATTATGAACATGAGTAAAAGATGAAATTTAGTTACAGACCGTGGAAAACAGGAATTATTTTTCGATTCGTCCTACAAATCAGAACAAGATTTGGCGAGGGCATCTGTGTTATTGCAAAAAATAAATCTCAGCTAGCCCCAATTAAATAATTGAATACTCATGTTCAAATGTTGAGCCCACCTCAAAATAGTTGCAAATCTTCCATAAACAGGATATTCTTGTTTTTCTTAAGTAGAATATTATTACATTTGATAAAGTAGGTATGTTTTTGACAAAAAATATATTTCTGATCAGTATCTGGTCAATCGCAAAACAAATACTATTTATTTCTATCTCTCAAAATATATCAACCTAGAAAATTTCATAGTTTGATCATTCAACCTACTTTCATTTACTGCTGATGTATAGTACATGCAACAAAATGTAAATGGTATGGATACGATATAATCGAAAAAATAGAAATTAAAAAACGTTTGAACAACACAAATATTGATCATTTAAAACTTTAATTTTAACTTACAGCAAAATAAAAATCACTAGACCATCCATGCTATTGGGACTGGCAGGAAATGTTCATCATAAGTTTCAAGGCTTAGAGCGTTGTAAAAGTTTTATGTTTTCCTTACTTAGCGTTTTTAGCAGTAAATTTAGAGATTCGCCTAAATTTAATCGAAAATAAATTGTGGACAAAGTGTTTGTAAAAATGAATATAATAAATATCCAGTTGTATGATTTACCTTTCCCGAAGATTTTCAGGCTACCCGATATGCTGGAGTAAGCCTACATTATGACTAATAATATGTTTTATTACTTTTATGTGTTTTAATTATTTAAATATTAAAGAGCTTATTTAAATTATTGCTAGCATGAATGATTAACCTAGTTTTGAGTGATAAAGTAGATGATAATAGTTTTAATTAAGGTTTTATATTTTAAACTCTTCAATTCATTAGTCAATAAACACATGATTTTTTTGTGTACTAAAAATTCCCATTGATTCATTATCATAGCACTTTCTAAGAGGGTAATAAAACCACCGTTAGAATGTTTTTCATAATAATCAATCTACCTTCCAAATTACCGTTGCCTATGATTTGTTTGTTAGCAAAATCGTCGAATCTAAGCTCTTGCCTCAGAAATCACTGGGTTGAACTCCTCCGATGAAAAAAAGAAGTATTACAGTATACCACATGTTTGATCCAAAATTCAATACTTTACAAACATTTACTAGCTAAAATTTAAAATCAAGTAAAGTTTTTTTTACATTTCATTTCAAACATGTATTTTATTTTACTATCCCCGTTTTTAGATTCCATAACATCGCGTATGAAAAAATTCCAAGTCGCATCTAGTTAGTTTGGCATTGTAAATCCAGCGTCGCCGTTGCGTGCGACGTGCTGCAGTGTGGTAAGCCACGCGTTGTTTACCCAGACGCAGGTGGCCGCACGGTCGACAGGGGCTGACAAGTCTAAGCCTCCCCTGCCGTTTACTAATCCGTAATATGTTCCACACACAAACAACCAAGATGAGTAATTTATGTGCTATCTAATATGTCAATGACGCAACTCTGACTACCTGGATTATATGTGTAAGTCGAACTTTACATTTTATAATGCAACGAATTGTTAAATGTAAAAGCAGAAATATAACTTTAAATTGATTCAAACAAATTAATTAGTACATAAGAATCTCTAGTTGTCTTCGTTATAAAAAAAGAAGTATCATTGGTCTTGAGCCAGTAAAATCTAAAATTGTCATTGAAAATTCTATCATTAAGTATTTTGTCAAATTTGTTTTTTAAACTGTTTTGTATATTAAGGAAGGAGTACCTGGTGGACCTAGGTAGTATACTTGCTCAGAAGTACTTAATTTGTCCCAGTTCATCAAATTATTGTACAAGACTGGTATGGTAAAAAAGCCGGTAAAATATAAAAGTTTCTTGCAAAATTATATATATGTCCTGTCATATGTTATTGTTATTTAATCTTTAACATGGAAGAAGTAACTGAAGAACCGAGCTTTGCTCAGTAATACTAGATTTTTTCCTAGTTCATGTAGTATATTAAACTCTCTGAGTTCTTATATTTAAAAACATTTTTAAAGTTCTCCAACAATCTTCACCCTGTGAGTGTGTGTACTGGAATGGAATTTCTTATATTAAAAGGCCGTCAAGCTTTCATAAAAGCACACATTGTTCTAATTAGGGTGTGTTATAATCTTGCTTCATCTCACCAACGTTGGTTGAAATTAGCGTCAGAGCTCTCAATCATCTACCATATTTCACTTTTTAACAAAAACCTTAACTTGTAGGACTCAAAACATTCGTAACTCATCCGGTTTAATTAATAAACTTCCTCGGGATAAGATATTTGAGTGAAAGCTCGCAATTGCATGGTGTCTATTCGAATTACAATCAACAGACAGACCAAATTTCCGTTTCCTGAATACAGCGGCTGTAAAAGTAAATATTTTGAATATTTACTTCCCAAATATTAAAATAAAAACAAAATGAAGTTCAATAGAAAGCTCCAGAACTTTCAAATGTGAACATGAATAAAATTACCTAAGACCTGAAGTATTGGAACTTTACGAAGGCAATGTAATTAATTATACCAGGCCTAACTAAACAGCGTTTACCACGTAGTCCATGGAAACTTCGATTACACCAATCGAATAGATGTGCGAGCAATATCTTTGACACATGGACCAATATCCTTTCACGTTTTGTGGCCATTTGAGGCTCTATTGCGAGGATTGACGTGAAGGACTGCAATTTGTGGCCAGCTCCTTTCAGTATTATGTAATTTTTTATACAGCTAATCCCTTTAAGGCTGTAGACTGCTCTTAATCCATAGTACTTTTACTCATGCATTCAGCAAATCATATTAATTCGCACTAACGTTAATAGAGCCCCCCAAATTTAAAACGACGTTAAACTAAAGTTAAAATGAAGTTAAAGTTAATATGAAGTTAAATTTGTAATCAGTGTAGTGGAGCTTCGTTTAGTATCAACAGGTGGTAAAATTGGCATAATTTCCGAGACTGCAACATTTAAATAAAGTAGAATTCATATTGTTGGATAAAAATTGGTCGACGTTTTTCATGTTAAGCCTAAGATATTTAAAAAAAATTGTAGTTGAAGGGCCAAAAATATAGGTTCAAATCAAGTATTTCCTTTCATGGGCGTTATCGCCTGTTTTTGGCAAATTGGACCTCTGCGGCAAGCATAGTATACATTCAAAACCGTCTTCGACATTCATAGAATTAAACCGAATAGGGAAACCCCCGGGGAAAATATTCTCCAACAAAAACTTCTGAAAGTACAAATGTTGTATTTCATTTCTCTTGTGTTGTAAAGCACATTCCAGAGATATATGCAGCCATGTATCCAAAGTTAAGCTATTTATGGGGAGCTTTACGTGAAGTTCTTTCATAAATCTAAATGATGCAAGGAAGAGATTTCAGCGCGTGATGTGAGTCACAAATATGTTTATTTTAAGATCAAAGAGCAATCTGGAAATGTTTAACCATGATAAAAAATTCTGGATGTATAATATTTTATCTATGTATAAAAAGAGGATGTTGTTTTAAATACATATATATATATTTAAACATTTTTTGTTTATGGCTGCGGAATTTTACTTTTACCAAAATTTTTTTAAAATTAATATTAAAAACATTATATAGAATGTTTGGTTAATTGGGAGATACAAAGAATAAATTGACTAGATATCATCACTCTAGGTCTGAGAGAGTTGACTGCTTGTTAGAAACTAAACTCATTACAAAGTCCAATTCTACCATTGCAAATCATGTAATGTTTGTAATAGATAGTCAACATGTCTGATAATTATGAGTAACAGAATATGCTGGGAATGCTACAAAATTGGTTAAGAATATTATTGTAATCTAATAACAGAAGTATTTGGGCTTCATAATAATTTAACATTATATTGAAGATTTAATATTAAGTTTAAAACGTAAAATATTTAAGAGAAAAAACTTTATAAACATTTAAAAATGAATCAATACTATATAAATTAATTATTATAATTATCTTATGACGTGCGACAAGTCATAATTAAATAAAATCAATAGCCAAACAGAAAGACAAAGTAACCATTTTACAATATTCATTATATTCATTTCTCAACAATATTCATATTTTCTTATTTTTTCTGAACAAATTTTACTTGTTATTTAAATGTGTGAATACCTCTGTATAAAATATACCATAAAAGTAACATAAGGAAATTTTGCGCTATTTTCTAGTCGAAAAACAAGCAACACCAATAGTCTCCTGAAAGTCTTCTAGTATGGAGAAGCGAAGCCATTGCGAATACACTCACGTGTACAACGTACAGACAAAATTTACTTTCCTTCCAAACTAACTAGAAATAGTTTATCTCACCCGTGAACTTCTCTACCGTGACAGATACTTCAACTATTCTTTTATTGGAAAACTAACCCCTTTGTTCTATTACCCATGTCAACTATTTGAAAAGGATCCATAATGTTTGCAATCAATTAGTGATTAGATGCTTATCTTATAGCAAGCAATTCATTACTTATCAAAAAGTAATTACGTTTTCCGAATTGTAAAGAACATTAGTAGAAAGTTCGTCATACGAGACCAGAATAAATAATGTGGTTACTGACCGTTAGTACAGAAACATTTTTGTAAGGCACAGTCATATCCGTTTATTTGAATGTAATTAGAAAAATATATGATGACTTGAACTCCTTTTGTTGCTTCTTACTGTCAAAAGACCAGTCGAATCAATTCTGTAATCTTGTTAACATGGAACACTATTTTAAAGTGAAAGATCACAAATATTTCTCAGCTTTTGGTTTAGAATCAATCTGTCATCCTTTCGAACCGATTGAGATATTACTTAAATATCTTGCAGCTACAAATTGCACTAATAAATTATATAGATACGGGTCCTAAACAGTTTTATAAATTATCCGATAAAGGAGAAAAAGTTTTCAATATAGTGTTTTTTAATTTTCTCCGTTTACTTGAAGTCAGTTATTGCTTATTTTAGTTTTACTTTGTCAGAAAGCCTTTTCCAGCAGAAACTTAGACCAAGAAACATAAATATGTAACAGACATCAAATTGAGATCCCTCAGTGTATCATAAATATTTAACTACTATAATAAAGTCAAACGTGTTCACCTACAAAAAACCGAGCAAAGCATTGGGTTGGGAAAGATTACAGTAAATAAAATTAAGTAACTGCCCCCCTGAGCAATTGGTTAAGAAACTCACTGGGCGAAAAGGTGCTGACAGAAACAGACAGCTGATTTTTAAGTTCAGTAGATCTTACCCGACAACAACGGTATGATAGTTTTGGAGAATACCGCTTGTTTTTTTTGTGAACAGAATATTGTTCCGCTTCTTGGTCACACCATTTTATCAGCTGTGATGATTTTTAAGTAACCGAAATTGTCATAAACCTTATGTTTACCTTTTCAGTCCTAAAATAAGAAATGGTGTCACAGGTTAAACAAGTTTACAATTAGTTAACATCACTTTAACTCGGCCTATGTAAAACAGGTGATTTGAATAATCTGCTCATCCTGTAATATATTTTGAAGTAAACGATTGGGGGCTCGCGATTTTAGTTCAGGTTTTTAGCTCACCGCAAAAGATTTCACAAATAGAGGGATTTTATATGAAATTTGTATTCGTGAGACGGGACAATATTATATCAATTTGAGTAAAACATGCCTTAAGGCTAACTTTCCAACGGCGTTACCCCGTGCTAAACGTCGGCGTCGGCGTCTTTGTGCTAGAGTTAAATGTGAAGCGGGCAATGGGGATTGTTTGGCAGACGCTGCGTGCGCTGACTGTTGCTGCGTCAACGATCACCGTCGTCGCCTGCCTTATATTTGACTAGCGCAATGACGTCGTCATCGACGTTGAGCGCGCTGACGCCGTGTTGGGAATGGAGACCTTAAGGATAACAAAAAGGGAATTTAACCTGAAAAATTATTTTATCCACACAGTTGCTTGCGTTCGGGAGTGATTGCGTCTAATTAAATCACGAAATAAGAAAATAGTATATTAATTACAAGGCCGGTAAGTAATATTTCATCGGACGAGAATAGTGGTTTTCGCACGAGCCTGAGTTGAGTGCGGTACAGTAAAACTTACCAGTACAGTAAAAATGTGAGTATCGTAAAACTCATAGGGAGTGTGACATATGACACTTTTCTGGCTTAGACCAGAAAGTTTTCCGGACTGCGATTACAAAAAAAGGAAGTAAAGAATCGCCTGTTGTGCAGCAAATCGACGTTTCATGCATGTTTATTGGTTACTTTTTAGAGGAATGTAGTGACAGTAGTAGCAAATGTTTGTTTTGTTAGTCATAAGTTAGATTTTAAGGATTGAGAAAAGTACTAGTTTATAGAAGGGATATGTTATGATTGAAAGAATGTGTTTCTGAGTAGTATGATGAAAAGTATCGTACGCTACACGGCCGGTGAGTTTTACCGTCCTCGCATAAAATTCCGCACTCGCTTCCGCTCACGCGGAAACTATCATTCTCGTCCGGTAAAACAGTACTTTCCGGTCTAGTGACGCAATTTCTTTAAATCATAAAACTCAGAAAATAGTATATTACGTTACTAGGCCGGGAAGTACTGATTTGCCGGACGAGCATGATAGTTCCCGCGCGAGCGAAAGCGAGTGCGGGATTTTCATGCGAGTACGGCAAAACTTCCCGGCCGTGTAACGTACGATATTTTTCATAATACTACGCAGAAAAAAAACATACTTACAATTATAACGCAGTTCTTGCAAAAATAACCATTTCTCAAACCTTCAAACCTAACCTCCAACAAACAGAACAAACATTTGCTACGGATGCAGTGCTGCCACTACATTCCTCTTAAAAAATAAACCAATAAACCACCAATAAATAAGCATTAAACGTCGGTTTGCTGCAAATCAGCTGATTGTTTACTTCCGTTCTTTCCGGCCTATGTCGGATAAGAGTTTATCCGGCCTAGGTCGGCAATGGATAACTTTCGAGCCAATAAAAAAGAACTGAAAACAGATGTTTCTGTGTTAGTATGATGAAAACATATTTAAATAATAACGTATTCCTTGCATAAACGTTTCTCCATTCTCCAATCCTAACCTATAACAAACAAACTTTTGCTACTGCTACCGCAGTGCTTCCTCTAAATCCCTCTAAAGTGAAAAGTATTCGTTAAACGTCAATTCTGTACAATTTGCAGATTCTTTTCTTTCGTTTCCTAATACTCGTAATCCAGAAAAGTCTCCCCCCTAGCCCGGAAAGTTTTCCAGACTGGTATTGACAATGAATAGCTTTCATGCCAACAATAAGGAACACAAAACATATGTTCCTGTGACAGTTTGGTGTAAAAATAATATTTGGAGAGTGAGTAGATGGTATATTAAAAAAAATACAATTGGCCAATTTGGAATTAGGCCAATCAAGCTGCTAATCCAGAGGATTTTCCTACATTTAAAGCTTTGTGCTACAAAAAAAGAGAAATAACAACCTGTTATAAATAGTTATTTTTAATTTGGTTGTTTTTTTAAACATAAAAGACATTAAAGGTAAATATATATTGCAATAACTAAAGTACCAACCATTTCTAAGTCTTTTTGTCCCTGAGGAATTCCATCCTGATACATTGTTGGTGTGTTAGCCTGAAACCACTATGCTACATTCCATCATGGGTGAGTCATGAGAGAGGTAATTCATCTGAGATGCTAAGGAAATTTATTCACAAAAGACATAACTTACCCTTCGAGCTTAAAAATAGCTCATTTATTTTAAGTAACGCATTTTCAATGTTGGAATGGCAATTCCATTGTAAACGAAAAACGATTCCAATGGAATTCAGACCACGCTAATAGAAAAAGTGTCGGTTATCGTTAGTTCCAGTACATTTGGCCAATGCCGCCTCCTGATATCGGAAATGAATCTATCAAGTCTGATATATAAAAAACGACAAAAACTGTGAATCCATTTCAAAATCTGGATGTATAATTACCATGTAGATAATGCTTCTACGAACAAAGATAACAAAACATCAAACGAAATCCTTAATGACAGCGATTACAGCAATAAAACCGGTGAAATAATTTGCAATGTAATTAGTATCAATGCCATTACAATAAACACTATATCATTTAAATTGAATTAGGGGTTTTTCCAATGAAGTGATAAATTACTTTGTTTGCTCCTTGTAAATTGCTAAGTAACCAACAATATACGTGAACCTTTGCACTTTCACCGGCTGGAAATACAGTATATACATCCTTCAACAGCTTTCTCAATATTTATTCTTTTGATCTGTTATTTAAACTTGTTCATAAATAAATTTCTTAAAAATGCTTTAGCCACATGACAATGAACACAAAGTAACATACACATGACCTTTTTATATTTTACACAAAGTAATAAACGGTATCAGGAAGCTGACACATACTTTCTCTCTTAAAACCATTTAAAACCAGAAAACTTACATAATGAAATAAAACAAATTTACAATTAATTATCCCAAAAAATACACACCAGATGTTATCAAAATGGGTTAGTTATTAACGAATATATCGGTTTTTAAATATTTCCTAGAAGAATAAAATTGGACAACGTACTGTTGTTGTCATATAAAACTCATGACTTATGGGGTGGATATAGCATTATTATTTTTGTCAGCTTAAAATATACTTGACCTGAAACATGTTTACAAGCAAAATAAATAAATTAATTTCCGATGTCAATTAACACAATTATTACTATCTATTAAACATTTTGATTTCTAGTACCACTGACACAGGATTTATTGAGCTGTTGAAAAACGTTAAAATCCTAGAAAACAATGTATTGGATTGTTTTGCATTCGCCCAAATTAAAGGCTACGCGTAGGCACCTGAGCACGTGCGCCTGTGTTTCATTAAATGGCTGAAGATAATTTTTAGTTAGCGATAAGTCTTGATGTCTGGTAATGTATCCACTAATTATGCAACCCTATTAAAATGATCAAAGTATGGGAATACAGAAACATTTATAATTTTTAGTTACGAGTTTCGGTCCAAGCTTGTCAAGTCACCTTTGCGTTTTCAAAGCATATTTTAATAACTTTTTGATTTATAAACAAATGATCTAAAAGTCCGTAACTCTAGTACCGGCCAAGAAAATAAAAATAGCGATCTGCCACAAAAAATTATCAAGACGATCCCAAAGTGATTTTTTCACTAACCAAAGAGTTTGACATCCTCTTTTTCCTTGAATTTTTCCAGCTAGACTATTTATCTGTGCTAACTCTGCATGAACGTGCAAAGCAAAGAATGAGCCTTTCAGTATAATACTAAACATTAATGATAAATAAATATCTTGGCGGAGCGTGAATTCGAAATAATCGCTGTCGAGTTTCCAGGATCCCGGACGCTACTGTCTCACTAGAAACAAAAGAGGTCCATTTTTTCTATTCAGAGAGAAAATATTATGATAATATATTACTACAAGGTAAATGTATGTAAAGATTTCATTTTTATTTGCCTGATTTCTTCTTGAATAAATTTATTTGGCCTTTTTTAAGAAAGTGCTCTATTGGACGTTTTCTGTTACTTCACTTTTAATTGGTTGAACATAACTCTAAATCAATTGGATTAATACATTTCAACTAACCTATTTATTTACGGTTAGCTTTATATAATCTACTAAATAATCAATGTCAGCTTCTATTTTGTCTAAACAGGATTCTTTAATATACTGTATAGCTGCAAAAAGCTTTTATATATCTATAGAAGGCGTTAAAGGATTTTATTTACTGATCATGCGGTATGGGATATTGGTCCGTGAGTCTAAATAAAGTCTGTGGATTTTCTCAGCACAAGTTGGATTTATACTGGATTTGCTACATTTCTCTCAAAATGTTCTAATATAAGAGATGAATGCATTCAAACGGTTATTTTTCGTCTGCCCTATTTTTTTATCTCCTTCATACTAGCTTTTTGAATCTTATAATACTTCTTTGCCAAAGAGTTGTTGTTGTAAGATACTGTAAGTTATTGTTTCATAAGATCAATACAATACAATTAGTTTTCGTATCTAGTCTTAATTGATATATTTTGATTCAATTAAGTTTTCAAAGAGTTGTACAGAAAATATACGATTTACACACATTTTTCCTTACCTTAAAATTTTAGTATTTGTCGTAAAACACAATTTTATCCAATGAAATATCAATTTTTGAATTGATACTAGACTAGACAATTAGGTTTAATAGCTAAAAGAAAATAGGTCGAGCAATAAGGATTTTTTCCACCCACGGCATATCAATACGATAAATAAAATAAGCTGATTTTCTACGTTCAGAGTAGGCCTAATGCTAAAACTACTGATCAACGTTTACCGTGTTGCTTTGTAGTAGATGGAAAATACTTCCTAATAAAAAACAACCTTCCAGCTTACTAACATACATCAGAAAACAAGTACGATTCCTCACGTTAAATTAAAATTAAATTTGGTCATAATTGATACGTAAAAATAAACAAACTATTAATTAAGTTTATGGTTATTTAGTCAAAAATTATGTAAGTTTTTTCTTTCGAAATCATAATACTGGTAATCGCTTTCAGGAAAATACAAAAAATATATAAAATTTTAAATGTTTTATAAGAGTAGAAAATCATTTATTGTAGGTATCACTTCAATGCATTCTCTGACTGTGTAACCTAATGCGATTATAATGTTGCACGAAACAATAATGTTACGCATAACGGTTATAATGTTGCGTATAACAGTAGCATGAACCGATAACTTTTATGATAACAAAACGTATTTTACTATGTATAATAGTTCCTTGAATATAACTTTGCAAGTCACATAGTATCAGTATACAAAAAATAAAAATAAATATCGGACCGCGTATTATTTTGCAATAAGAATAACTTTTCCAATACGAAATGGTATTCAGTCTTAATTATTATTTAAATTGCATGTAAATAATTTAATTTTCGTAATATTTATGTCGAGGCAGGAGTGGTTATATTTATTTTTCATACATGGTAAGGTCGTAGCTTAGTTGGTCATGTTAATGATTTTTACTCGATCATTTTCTACGCTTCATTTTATACGATTGTGTAATTTTTTATTCTTTGACGTTCATTGATTTGGAAAGCATGGTTTTTGTAAAAAAACCATGTGTTGGCATGCAAGTAAATTGGAAAACATGAAATATCTTAGCTTTAGAAACCTTCTAAAGGTGATGATGAATTAGTACGAAAAACAACTTTAATTATAATTGTTAACGGAATTTTCTGTAGATTTGAATTGGTTTCTACAGGATTGATTGACCCTCCTGAAAGATATTTGTTACATCCAACGATGGAACGTAGCTGAACATTTTTAAGGGGCTTGATTATATTATAAAAATGTAATGTAGTTATTAAAATAACATCTAGTTATTTAATATCACGTTAGTAAATATTAATGGTATGTTGCTTTTATTCAGGGCAAATAAAATAATTCAAATTAATAATGCCACTGTTATCACAAGCATATTTTGCTTATACATTCAAGCCCAATATTTTATAAACTGGTAAAATATCTCTTGAATGTAATAAAATATGCCTGGTGTTGTTATTACCTATCACTAATGTATTAATTAAAAATAATTTAATTTATTATTTGTTTATTTATATTTAAGTTTTCCAAAATACCATGATTCTTTTCATCTTGCCATAGGAAGAATTTACCATCAGATTTTATATTCATAAACAGTTTAAACGCAATATTAAAACAATTTGTAAGCTATAGATCTATAGCAACAATGATAGCTAGGGGTTTGTGATAGTATTTTTTTGGACCGAAAGTTCATGTCCGAGTCATAATTTCAACATAATATTTAACACATTTAAATATGTGCATTTACAAATAAAAAAATAACAACTACATTATATAGTAAAAGCTAAGAAAACAGTTTATTTGGTATGTGACACAGATAAGAACGTGACGATAATACATTTAATGAGAATATAATGACCGAAAAACGTAAAATTAATGGTTTTGACACGTGAGATTGCACGTTTCATTAATTCCATCGAAATTAGGAACACTGATTAATTTGACATATCATGCATTAGTTTTAAAAGGAGTTAAGGATAATATAAACACTATACTTGATATAATTTCAAAACTAATATCTAATTCTTCAGGACTAAGATATTTTTGCCAAAGTAACGACTCTGTGGTATTTATGTTTATTTAAAAATTTATTGCATTAAAATGAGCAGTTTATCGGCAAAATAAAACCTAAATTGAAAAAAAGAATGTTGATAAAAATTGTAGTCTCTTATTTAACTAATTCACATACATTTCCTCTAGATCACTGGATTGTTTTATTGAAATAAAAACCACCAATAGTACACAGAATCTACAGCTTGCATCGTTGTGGCAAAGAAAAATAACCAAAGATGTATATCCGGCTTGTGATGTACGTTTGTCCAATAAACCTTTGTGGAGAGACGAAGTCGCTTCAGTGAAATATCTTACCGAACCAGTCAAAATATGTAATAAAGTACACCTTGGACTATCTAGGCCCGAATCATTCAGTTCTTGAACTACACAGACGAGGTCGAAAAATACTATTTATGTTGAAATGTTGGTTTTATCTTAAGTGTAGAGTTTTCCAAGATACAGTCTCATTCGTAATTCTGTGGTGTACACGCAAAATATTGTAATAAATTTTACATAGTAGTGATGCGTCAATTCTGAACCTTTGGGATATTGTAATAAATTTTACATAGTAGTGATGCGTCAATTCTGAACCTTTGGGTGGTTAGGCCCGATCTATGAATTTCGACGAAAATCTTTTCCAGATTCAAAGTGACGACGAGACCACTTCTTTTACAACGTAGACAGATTTGTCTGTCGCAATGATGCCACGAGATAGTCCGGCGAGCGTGGCGTATCCATGGGATGACGATATTCGCAAGCAGCGATTTAGCGATGAGTAGATAATAATCATACAAAATAATATTTTACACTGAGAGGTTGGATGGTTTTTAATAAAAACATCACCTATATTTTAACTAATTATTTTTCACCCATATTTTAACTAATTTATTAATATTTTATATGTGGTTCCTTAAACTGGCTAACAAACTAAAGGTAAATAGTAAAATTAAATAGTAAATAGGGTTAACCCCCCCAGGGGGGGGGGGGTAGTAGGGGGGGGGGTTTATAGTAAATTAATATTTAACTTATAAGTTAAATACCGTACTAGCAATAATTTACCCGCGGCTTCACCCGCTGAAAGATCTGTTTAATTAAATCATACTTTGATTGCTATACGCAATTTTTACTTTTTACAAATTATCATATGAACTGATTGGTATCAATAATTAACCATATCTGTGTATAGGCGGCGTCCTAGCTGAGCGGGAAAAAATCGCACGCAGGTGCGGGCGAGCGATTTCCCGCGCACTCGCAACGCCGGCCAAAAGGGTGTCCACAGTGGAACCTGCGGTGCGGGCGGGCGAGCGATTTGATAACGGTGCGGCCGTTAAAATTATTAATAGATAAAATTATTGTTTTCACTACAGGAATGAAATTTTTACTTAGAGGCTGGATTCAACTCTTCGTTTAAATTATGGTTTGACAAGCTTCTATACATAAATAAAAAAGTCAAATATTAAAGTAATATTAAAGTAAAAATGTAATATTAATGTATTTTTCTCCTGTATTATGACATACAAATATACTTATATGTAATCCTATAATAATTGTCAAAGCAATTTTTGTATTTAGTTATTTAATTATTTAACTGTAGAAAGGATCTGTGCTGGAAAAGCGTGGCAAAAAACTATATGACTGTGCGAGTTAGCTGTCTAAATAGTTATAGTTAAAATGTTAATTGGAAAGGAGAAATTATTTTGCCGAGTCACAATTTATTCCATATTATAGGCCTAACAGTAATAATATACGAGTAGTTTCATTCATTTCGACAAAAAGCTTGTTAAGTCGTAATAAAGAATACTCAACATTCAAGCAAGAAACGGAACCCTTTATTTTAGAATGAAAGAATCATAAACGAATCATTTTTAATATCAATAACAATTAATTGTTACAGACCATGGAATAGTTGTGTAAAAATTAATCTATTATTTTAATTTATTAGTAATGTTAACTTAAAAACAACTTTTCGTTTGATTACCTTGAATTTCAGCATTAAACCTACATATTTACCATAACGTGTTTACAGAACATTGTTTTAATGTTTAATTTCTAGGCATTAACCGTCTCCGCTACTTTATCCCATAGCCGTTCGTGCATCAGACGATTGTGGTAATGCAGATGATTCAGATTCCACTAACTTGGATACTTCTGTCTCTCTGATATTAATATCTCTGAGGTCATGGTGGAAGGAGTCACACGTCGTATCGGTCGCAGAGCACTTGACACAGTGAACGCACGCGCGAGCGAGCGACCAAAGACAAACAAGTTTGTCTTTTGTCGCTCGCTCGCGCGTGCGCTATCGCTCGCGACGCCCGCCCGCGCGAATCGCACGCTCAGCTAGGACACCCTCATTACTTTCCATGCGTTTGAAATTATTGCGGGCGAGAAAATCGCTCGCTCGCCCGCGCGTGCGATTTTTTCCCGCTCAGCTAGGACGCCCCGTTATAAATTTGTAAGCGTTTACTTAAACACTTATAGTGATCCACCCCAGGTTGAAATGAGATGTTGAAACGTTTCTTCTGCAGATATTTTGCTTTCCTGAAGATGGACAAATTACATGAGTGGCTACCATTTGCTAGCACATAATAATTTAGCAATTTAGTCTTAAAAATACTGTCCCATCCATTGTTGAACATGATATTGGGTTACCATTAATGTTTGGATAAAAAATATCATTGCCATTTCATTGCGCTGATCATTTGCCTTAATCCTGTCGGCCAGTTTGATTCATGGGAATATGAGGTATAACCTGAAATATAAAATTTCGTAAACCTCAATAAGCAGCTCTACGGATCATCTTACGACTTAACATCTGAATTGAATTAATTTTTTCAAATAGACGGAAAATTGTAGGAAAAACAATGTATTGCCAAAAAAAGGGGATCGCAATTCCCCTAAAATTTTCCAGACACATTGAAGATCGGATCATGCGTGTGCTATAGAAAATGATTGGTAGAAATAGTATTTTTTGGAACTCATTGTCGGCGTCCAATATGGTAATATGGTAATTATTTGGAACTTGAAGCCCCTTTAAGCCACTCAAACGTTCTTAAAACTTTCAATTTTGAAAACCCAGTGTATATTGGAAGATTTATACTCTGAGTGGAATGGTCATGCAGTTTTAATATTGTAGTTCGAGTTCTTCTGGTGGTCCGTAAAACGCAAGTGGTCTAAGTAGTATATTTGACAAATATATCATTGATGGCCATAGTAGTTTTGTGTAGTTTAATCCTTTAGCAGATGGAATTTCGAATCTGTTTTGCCTCTTAAAGATATTCCAAAGCCCTTCCATCAACATTTTGTCATAATAGCTTTAATAACTGAAAAGTCCACTTTTTTAAATTTTATGGATAACACTAATTCAGCCTTTTGGGTGAAAATATTAAAAATTTATTCTTAATACGCATCTATAGTGTATAAAATTTAAATTATATTTGTTCCAATTTCCACGGCTGAAAGCCTTACAGTTTTTGATAAAGTAATCTTTGTAAACTAAAAACGACCGCTATTTTGAATTGTATAATGTACTCTATTTTAGCCTTTTGAGAAAGAATATTTTTAATTCTTTCTTAGTATATATCTAGAGCTTTTTAAGAATATTCGTGCCAAGTTTCATGGCCCAAAGCCTTATAGTTTTTGAAAAACTGTGATTAGTGAGTGAGAGAGTGTCGGTCAGTCAGTCAGGCAGGCAACCGTTTTGCCTTTTAAATATAAAGAGATTGAAAAATGAATTTATCTAAAAACTATAAGAAGTATTTGAACTTTATGTTATTCCTATTGACATTTTTTATTTAACTGCCATTAGCTATAACACTAATATGGGTTTGACTACTGGTTTACAAGGATGAACAATTAAAATATACCATTTTATTATGGTAACGTCTGATTATGTGTATCTAGAACAGATATTCGCATGATTTATGCAAATAATCCGTCGTGTACTGTAATTAAAAGGGCAAGAGAATTGTTTCAGTTAATTATTATCAATTATCAGATATCTTTCATTTTAACTATAAAGACAATGGGGTCATGTCAATTAAGAAATGAACTATGCTTCGAAACAAAGCGTCGTATAAAATTAAATAATTTATGAAAAGTTAAAGGTTACATGCTATGAACAATAATTTTATCACCATTATATTAGTAGCCCTACTCGGTCACATTTACTTTTCATGTATAAATTAATTATACAAGCTTATTGATAATCTGGACATTATTATTCAATACATAAATTTCCGCACACAGATTTCTAAATATTCCTCTGTTGTAGAAGAAATCAGATTTACTCCTAGTTGACACTGATATCGTGAGATACGTCGCAATGACGCCATATCTGTGGTTTCCAGAGAGTAAACCTGAGATATCAGTCCATTACGTCCTGTTCTGTCAAAATGCTTACGATATTTCTTGTTAAACTCCATCATAACTTTTGTATAAAGTTACAAACATCACACCCATAATTTGTATGGATAGCTATTTTTGTGACAAAGACAGGAATATTTATCCTGTTCATGACTATTAGTGTGTACTGTGCAGTACACCATACTATTGGTGAATGCTCTAGCGACACTCATAAAATTTTAATGGGTGAGTGATTACTTACAAGAATCGATGTATATCGATGCTTACAACACGTCAACTATAACCTGATTATTGAAGGCTAAATGTGATTCGGAAAGAGGGACAGAGGTAATTCACCTGATTAGTTTTCTAGTTCCACTTACCGAATCTGGTAAAGAACCCTTAAGACCTTTTAGTGTTTTTATTTGAACTACGTCCATTTCATATTGTAGCTAACACAAAAATAGGTACAACCAGGCCATAAGGAAAATGAAAACTATAATGGTGTGCATGAACCTAATAAATACGATTGGTTCAACCATTTCATAGATTTAGTATGTTCTTAAAACCTTATTTGTGTGCATTAGAAAAAATTGAAATACATTAGGAAATCATCAAAAATAAACTTTTTACCGTATCAAAATATTCCTTTACTATAAATGGGAATTGGTTATGGTTAAAGCAATACCAGTTGATGTAGGGGTGCGATAAGTTAATTTTGATCAGAAGAAAGAAAAAACACCATTTATGCTCAAAGTACATTAAAAAAATGTAATGTGGAAGCAAATATTGTATGTATAAGTCTATTCAATGCGTGGTCTGAGCTTTTCACCCTTTTTTGCTAGTAATAGTATTCTTTTATAAACATCATGATGCCTCCAGAATCGTGTTTGACCAAATATAACAGGTTACTCACCAAATGCCGTCAACGATTCTTGTAATCCAAAATTTTTGGTTACTCGAGTTTCAACCTATTCATAGGTCATTTTCAAACCATGTTTCTCCATATCGAAGATTGTCAAAACACTAAAAACAGTCCACAAACATTAACTTCACAAATAAACACATTTAAAAACATTTTTAAAAACCTGTTAAAAACCTCAGAGACGCAAGAGTTACCGGCCGGCCGTAATTACCGAACTGTCCAAACTGGTCTGGAACTACATACAGCCTGTGTTATCAGCTGTTTTGTCAGAACATGGTTTTAATCAGAATTTGAAAGTTCTACATAAATGTAAGAAAGGACCGTATTTAAATTCCCTTGAAGAACTCGAAATTTATAAGGCTCATAAATTCAGTCCAGACAAAACATTAAATGACAAACAAAATTATGGTCCTAATGTCCTTTTCAATAGCGTTATATTTCTTTCAAATAATAAGGATATCACTTGTAATGGTAGTGGTGGCGGACCTGGAGAGGAAGACCAATGACAAAACAGCTGATAACACAGGCTGTATGTAGTTCCAGACCAGTTTGGACAGTTCGGTAATTACGGCCGGCCGGTAACTCTTGCGTCTCTGAAGTTTTTAACAAGTTAAAAAAAAAATGTTTTTAAATGTGTTTATTTGTGAAGTTAATGTTTGTGGACTGTTTTTAGTGTTTTGACAATCTTCGTTATGGAGATACATGGTTTGAAAATGACCTATGAATAGGTTGAAACTCGAGTAACCAAAAATTTTGGATTAGAAGAATCGTTGACGGCATTTGGTGAGTAACCTGTTATATTCTTTTATAGTGTTAAAAAATACTATCTATTACCTAATATCCTTAGGACCTCTGCAAGCCAATTAAATAGGAAAAAGTGTTGTTAAATATTTTAACAACACTATCTATTTAAATATTATCATCTATTAAAATGTATCACTGATATATATAAATTTTATTCAAGCCGATATTATTACAAAAATGACAAAGTAACTAAAATGCCTCTCTCCATGTATAAGTATTGTTAGGATATTATTGTAAAAAAAGCAGTTCGTAATATTGTAAAATAATATTTTAAACTGCAAGGTTGGATGGTTCTTTATAAAAAATCCCAAATACTTCAAATAATTAATTTTATCTGTGAGGGCCTGCAATAGCTATGTGCAATGCTATTTTGTGCATCATGTGACAAATACACAAACTAAAAGGCTATTTTTGTAAATTTGTAGTTTAAATTTAAAGTCTAATATATGATCAGTTAAATATTAAAGTATTAATAGTATTAGTATTAGTTAAATGTAGTTATCTAAATATATATTGAAACAATTCTTTGATCTTTCCGTTACTCATAAGGTCTTTATATTTAACTCTTAATAATACTAACCCTGTTTGATACGAAATGGACGACTAGTTACACTAACGATATCGATTGAAATACCTCAGCAATGTCCTTAAAGGGCATAAGTTACAGTTTTTAATAGTTCTTTGTCATATAATATATATACCAGATACTTTAAATTATTTAACTTATTATGGGTAAACTAAATACATTATAATAAAGCACTCTTGTAAAAATATTTTAACTAATAACCAGCCTAAAAGTATATCTTTTTGAGTCCATAATTTCCACAGATCTATTTATGGTGGGATCGATATAACTTTTTCCTGAAATCCGCTTTTCCTTCTGCAAGTGTACTGATCAGAGTTCAATTAAATCACATTCCTCGCCTATTCGATAGTGGTCGTGTTTATATAAAATTAATTTCATGTTTAAAATGCCATTGTGCTCTATATATTCTGCTTTTTTCAGAACGATAGGTTATTCTATGATTACAATACCAGTAAATATGGGTTGTTATATTAAACTTGGTCTTACAAAAAATCTTTTATAATATACAGGGTGTTCTTTTAAACGCAACCCAAAACTTTATTTCATCAGTAAAGGATTATTTCCCCAAAAGATCCTCGGCTCTGACCCAACTATATTATTTTCTTTGGCAATACATAAAAAGAAAGTCCTACGAAAACAATTCACAGGATATTTATCACCTCAAAACAAACATAGCAAATTTAATGCAAGAAATTCAAAGAGGTACATTGCAACACATGTTCGGGAATTTGATGGAGAGAGCGCAGCTTTATACAAACGCCAAAGGCGGATTGTTTGAACACATAGTGTGAACTAAATGCAATCAAACTTAAATAATAGGTTGTATAAAATGTAGAGGTCGACAAAAAAATACTCATTTTATATTTATATGTGCATTATTCAATCTTAAAAATGGGTTGCGTTTAAAAAAAACAGCCTATATTTTCCATCTTATATTTCGCCGCTCATTCTAGACCCACAATGCCGGAGCGTCTTTCATATCGGCCTCACAGTGGGGTAGAATGGCCACAATATGGGGATATTGGTCGATGTGTCAAAGTAAACTCCCCGACCAGACTGTGTTAGGCCCTGGCCAGTCAATAATGGGTTGAAGTTACTCGTACAGTATTTATCTCGTTCAATATTTATGTCAATAACCTTTTTTTATATTTCGATCGAGTACGATCCAACCTTGGTCTTATTACTATCTGCCGGTGACTTAATATTAGTTTGCAACAATAATTCTCACTCCGATGACAAACGCCTGAATTTGGGCCGTCATCCCTTATGTTGCAAGATGATTTCGGCCATTTGGCCAGTCGATGCACTCGACGGCGACGTTAAGAAAATAGCAAGAAGACCGTTACTTTTGAGGTTCTGTTTAAAAAATGTGGGCTTTGACATTTATAACTAAAGTTGGCAAAAATTGGACTATAGAAAACCACTGAAATCACGAATCAAACTGGTGGTTCTTTCTAACATACGAAAGTTTTTCAAAAAGTCAAGTTTTTTATCAACTTTTTTGAGATATTGACTTTAAACCGCCATCAATTAATTTTGTATGATTGGTTCTTAATTTTGACCGGCATTTATTTTTGTCTGCAATCTTGAATCAGCTGTTTTGGATGTAAGTTTTTTTTTAAAATTTAAATATATGGTTGTGACACATCATTATGAAATAGATTTTTACCTGCATAAAAAGCTGGAATCCGTTTACAAATTTTTAATTCATAAAAATAATATGCCCAAATAAAAAGTCAACACTATACATTTCTTATGAACATTTCATGCTTTGAATATGTTTTTTTATATTTCTCTCTTATATCTCCGGTTCTAAAAAACACATGCTGTCTATTTCGGCCTTAAAGTGCTCAATAATGTAATATTTTTTGAGCTATTATTCAAACAGATAATACGTTTTGTGTAAAAAATTTACGATTCATCCTAATTTTGACCGGTTTTATTGATCAAGGCTCAAATGAACGCTGAAAGTTCAACGGGTGATTGAAAAGAATTCTGACTTGGGACTGGATGTACCAGACTTTAATTAATAATAGAATTCAGAAAAATTAAATCTCATGTTTGTTGGAGGTGCATACCTCACCTAAGACTTAACCGATTTAAATGATTAAGAGCTTAAATGAAAGCCAATAATTTACTGAATTAATCAAGAGCTAAATTTTGATACTCTGTAATCAAGCTGAGTTTTGATACTCTGTTAAATTTCGATGTGTAGGTCGTTTGCCATATGGAATTAACGAAAGTAAAATAATAAGTTATTTTATGGCTTAAAACTCAAGTAAATCCGAATTCACAGAGCGATAGTTCACATTTGAAAGCCTAGAATGATCTAAGTGACTTTAGACCAGAACAAACTTTGTGACCCACTTAAGACTTGCGCTATGAATGACGTTTATAAAATTTGCTAACAACAAATTTCACTCTGAGGGAATCAATTTTTAATCTAGATCCATTTCTTTTCGTCCCAAAAATAAATAGGTTTGCTTTACATAGCAAAGAGGTGATAATGGATTCGTCGTCTCAGTGCTTCTTGAAAGCTCCTAATCACACTGATGTATTGTTACGGTTGGTGAAGTTGTATATCTACGTCTACTTTACTGTAAAAGCATATGTTTAAGCTTTATCATGAATTCGTTCTACGAATCAATCCAGCATAATGTGAGCGTATTGATGAGTTCGTAATAATCCTGACACTTTCCAATTAAATTTACATGTTGGAAATCAAACATGCGTCAAAACAACAAACACACCTTTATCATCCTGATAATATACATGAGTTTTATAGGATTAAAAACCAATAGTAAAGCAAGATAAATCACACTTAGTCAACGAATGGTGCAAGGATTCCAACGGTTGGATGCAACGGTAACTTGTTCAAAGTTTGTAAACTTCTTAGTAGGTATAATCTAAAATTCTCTAGAATTAAAGTTTTAGGTAGTGCATTGTGTTACATAGTGCGCAAAAAGTCTTGGAGACTAAATCTTAGTCATGTCGAGGTTAGGGCAAGGCTAGGCAAAGAGGGTTACAATGAATTAGGACTGCTATGTTCATCAGGAAGCATTAGCTTTTTTAAGCCTCACATGGTGCAAGTAAAAATGAGAAAATCCGTACCCCTATGCAAATTAGGCTTGTAACAACCTACTTTATTATTTTTTGGTGGTTAGGGTTAGCATTCGGTTAGTAAATCAATGATATTTTGTAATTGTTCTAATTAAATATTTATAGATTAGAAAGGGTCAGTCAGATCCGAGGGTCAGATAGGACATAAACATAGGCTGAGAACGTATTCGATACATTTTATTTTGGTGGACTTTTGAGATTAATCTCCTTGAGGAAAAATACGGCACTTTCATCAGCAGATTTTATTTTTAGTTTTTAGAGCAACATTTATAACTGGAGTATTAAGAAGCCTTTCAGACGGAAAAGAATATCCAATACGACTTTGGTAAGAGAGGGTCTCAAAACATGTTCACCCATTCTTAATCTATACTCAATATTTTCAGTAATGTTAATGTAAACTGGGAGGAATATCATTTATAAAACATAAACAATTTATTGAGCAAGTTTTTACGAGTTAGTGTTGTATTCTTATACAAAATTGCATTTTCCACACCATTTTACTCTTAGCTTTAATTGGATAACATTCATAGCAATTATGTTTAAGCTTTTCAGCACAATCATACAAAAATAAAGATAATCTAAATAATATTAAAAGTGTTAATATTCTGTTAAATATCTGATTCCTCTACACCAGGCTTGTAGAACTATCTGATATTAAATATTGTACTGGCTCTAACGTCTAAGGTAATCAAGGCCCCAAACCTTCGGAAACAGAGCCAAGTCTCCAGAGGTAATTACATGGAGCACGTGACTGCCTTCCTCCTCAACTGGGAGTCCAACTGAATGTATATTTTAATTTTGCTCCTACAGAACTAGCTCTGACTACTTGAGATAGTAATTTTATTTACTTTTAATTTTTGACTTCAATTGGTTATTCTCGAATACTTAAACAGTTTATTCAACAACAAATGATGTAAAATTATAAATATTCTAGTTCTAGTTTTTTTTATGTACATAATAAAAGATAGTTAAAATGTGGATGTTAAAGCTAAATAACTGACAGATGAAAAGAATTTTGTTTTTAAAAAGTAAACAGCTTTAACAATTGATCAAAGTCGTTTACTTAGAATCGTAAATGTTTTTTAATGAGGAAGTCAGCTCTTGAAAATTAAGTGTACTGAGGAGAGAAGAACAGATATTTGCTTTCTTCATTCTTCGTGAAAAATGGATAAAAAATATGACATTGCCCAAGGGAAATAAAGATTATTTAAGATTTTTTAAGAAAAAGGCCCCAGCCCCTTTGGGACTTCCGTAGTGAGCAGAGATACGGGTAGCGTAGTTTGATTTAATTTCGGGCTGTCCTCAATAACAAGTAGTCTTTACTATTACGTCATTGGATTGTCAAAAATTTGCAATAAATATTTGATGCAGGCATTTAGCAGTTTGACGTGATTTTTATTACCAAACAACAACTAAGTTATGATTTAGTAGTTTAATTATGTGTTCAGGTTTTCGATGAGACATTGAGACGGACAAAGTGCGACGTGATTGTAAGCACAATTAATTATACATTAGCTAACGTTTCGTGATGGCGGAAAATATGTAAATAACTTAGTTCTTCATGTGTTTTTGAGAATTTCTCTGGATGCATTTGTTAACGCAGTTATATAACCTCTAATATAATGTATTCATTGTCGATTTTAAATGTATGAGTTTAAATCTATTTTGAATTTACTTACCGGTAGGTAGGTCATGCGCCCGGCGGCGTGGCAGTTACACCGTAAAGTCTTTTGCAAGAAATAATACATTTAATAAATGTCAAATCCTGGACAAATCCAAACCTAACTTAATGTATTCCAATTAAATTTCCCTATACACAACTTATTTATGTTTGGCCGTCATTACATTATATGCGTTTTTAATTTAGCTTTGTATTTTCTAAAACATTTAAATGATTCTATCATTGAAATCCATATTACAATACTATTAAATATCTCAAAATATTTCATTTTAAATACACAAACAGCATCGGTAGTAAAAACATTTAAATACGGCTTACTATTAATTATTTTCACTAGTTAAGTATTTTTATGTTTTCTTCCTTTAATTATTAATTAAGTGCAGGGAGTAAAACATCTTAGTGGCTCTTAAAACAAACCTCCAATAATCATTCAACGGTTGAAACCTCATTCTTATCAATTAATTTGTTTGAATGAGATAAAATTTGCGAAATCTAACTTTAACCACGGATGTAATTACCTGCTCCTAGATAATTATGCATTTATATTTTATGAAAACAGAAAACGTGTTAAGCGGGTTGGTATTGAGTTGTAATCTGACCAGGTGCAAGAAATTGACGACGGGTTGACAGATTGACAGGTGGATCAATCAGGATATTTCAACACTGGTGCGAATTCATTTCAAGTTTAATTTCCTTGAAGTAGATATGTTTTGTTGATAAGACTTATAAGGGAACATTCATTAATTTACAATCACATTGTATAAGTACTGAAATTTAAAACATAATATACATAATATTATAACTCATGTTTAAAGTAATTAAAGCTGGCACTATTGGAAACAGAATCAAGTCTTCGGTGGCATTTATTTACGTGCAGGTACGTGAGTGCCTACCTTATCTATTCGTTTTGAGTCAACAAACATTTACTTGTTAATTTACCGGATATAAACCAAGTGCTCAATTTCAATGAATGAACGTATTACTCTATGTCCTACTTTGCCGTTGAGTTTTTATGATCAATAGGCTGCGTAAATAAATCAAATAAATCTTAAGTTCAGTAATGTAGTCACTAACTGATTGTTCCATGATATATAAAATGTAACTTATATTTGCCTGATTATTGTTGTTGATTTTTATCTGCATTATGGAATGTACAACATTTAGGTTGAAAAACTGTTTTAGAGTTTTTGCTTTGAAAGTATTTTCGGATTTAAAAAATTTTTGACTTTGTAAAAATAAATGGTTTTTAGCAACGTGCAGAAGCGCCATCACACAAGAGCGTTAAAAACTAAGGGGTTCAACAACACTGACTTATTACTCCAAACAACTGAAGAAGCTAAAAGATAAATATAATGTGATTGTGATTATTTACACTTCTTCGGTTTTTCATTCAAATAAAGCTATGTCATAAAAAATTCAAATCTATTGTGTGCATTGTTTGAGATTTACTCTTGGTAGAAAAAAATCTATATAGAAAAAAAAAAACACATACATACTAAAGCAATAGAACAAATGTTGGAGCTGAAATACTACAAAAAATCAACAAATGTTGAGGCCTTAAGGTTGTTTCGATAGGTTAATTGGGTTATCAATTCATAAGTTTTCAAGTTGTTAAGAGAAAAATTCATTTTACGAATCAGGTAAACTTTATCTGCTACATTATTCCAGAGATGGCCAGTATCGTACATAATTTTGAAAATTTCCTACCGTCGATCAGATTATTGTTGACTACAACCACATTTAATTTGGAATTTATATTTACATCAGTATCTTTGTTTGCATCAGGCTTGGGCCCCTGCGAAGACATGATGCTTCAGATTTACAAGGATGTTTTCCGAATTTACCAGCCCCTTCTTCGATTTATGATTGTGAAAATGAAGAGTAAAAGTGTCAAAAAGCAACAGATACCCAATTCATTATTGCAAATAGACTTCACTTTTTGATTAAGTGAAAGATCCGAAAAGTTTAGGGACTCACAGAGGACCTGGATTTGTGATTTGATTTAACTTTCATCAATAAACTGTGTATAAATATCGAAGAGTGACACAAGTACAGTCAATAAATAGATATGTATACATCCTATTGATGTAACGTTTGTTGTTGAAACCGTAAGAAATAGTGATTCTCTAATGTAATAGGTACGTTTAGGAGAGTGGTCCAATTTTGTTAAAAATGAAATAAGGTTTGCTTCATTTTGGAAGATAATTTTTATAGCTTGTAAGACCATAATAAGAAGATAATAATTTATAAGACCACAGTATGAATCACCGTAAATGTAAACTGTGGATTATATATAAAAATACTATTTTCTTTGAAACCTTTGGATTTGTTTGTATAAGATCCATCGGTTGTTTGTTTTCAATCAACCATTTCAATTCCTCATCGAATGTAAACGTGCCAAGCGCAAAGGTCAGGGAAAATAAAATCATCTCGTTGCTGCAAATCTACAATTTCAATTTATTAACCACTTGGAATAAACCAAAACAGGTCTAGCATTGTGTTTTTAAAATATTTGTGTAAATACAAATCATTAAAATTGTTATCACAAAATCATGAAAAATTGTTGTTAAGTGTTCAAAAAACCACAAAAATCGGGAAGAATGAGTACATGTACGGTTCAGTTGATTACGGGATCTTTGAAACTCTATGTCGTTCATTTAAACGCTACGAAAATGTATTTTCAGTCAACTATTGTTGTCAGCAACTACTTACTAATGAAAATACGTTTCTATTCTGCATTTTTCTGTTGATGTAAGACAAAATCGCTTACACAAGTTTTTATTGAATTATTTTTCCAATTTTTCACGAAACTCTTTTCTATTAACAAGGATAACGGAGCAGAACATTGATACATAATAAAGATTATTTGTACATCTGAACTTTATACCGACACGTCACTCGGAAAAAAATTGCTGTCCATAAATAACTCTGTTTATGAGTCTTTGTTCCGAGGATTCATCAGTTTGTTCATCTGCAAGGTTAAATAAAGGTAAGTGAGTCATCTTCAAACTTAAATTTAACTGCTGCTACACATATACATTGAAACATATACATATATACATTTTTTTACATAAACAAATTTTAAAAGATTTTAGTAAGAGCAAAGATTTGTTTTTAAATTAGTCAGAGGGTTATTACAAGAAAAACGTATTATAGCTATTTTATATCCTAACTAAATAAATTATTTTTCAGTTGGAATATTGGGATGAACTTAGAATAGGGCTCAGTAATTAACAATTATTTTGATTGGAAATTGGTGGTCTGCGCACATAAAACCTCGATGCAAGTCTAATGTTTAAGTCTGATGTTTGTCTAATGTCTAATGTTTGCCTAAGTCAATTTTTTTCCATTAAAATAGGTGAAATGGTACAGCTTCTACAGCGCCAAATAATTTACAAGCCGATATTAAAATAAAATTAAGAAGTATATTTTACATTAGCAAATCTGCGTGGTTCAGGTATGGTAAATATATTATAAAGTTTCTATTTTATTATATGACAACTAAAACAAATTAAAATTGAGCTATAAAGTCTAAAATATTATTAAGGTTGACATAAATAGCCAAATACTAATGAATGTATAATATATACTGAAAACCAAAAAATATAAAATTTTTCCTTCTAAAAATTAGTTAATTGGAACTAACTCCTAACTCTAGCCAATTGTAAAGATATCCTCAAACAAATAATTTTAAAAGTAAACTAATCTTTCAGGTTGCTTAAATTATAAATAACTAGCAACCTAGTTATTTTTTTCTAGTGATCTATCACTAGATAACCCGTAGCTCAAAATAGTGAGAAAAATCATATTGTTAAAAGTAAAGAATGAAAACTCACTTATATACTTTCAAAGTATAATCAAAGGGCTAAATTTAATTAAAAATTATGGTTAAAGTACCGAAACTTTTAAAGTTCATTTGATTTTCTGCAGGATTTTCAGATAAACAATTTTTTTGGAAAGCATATTTTTTTTTGTTCTCTTGTTTATGAAATGTATATTTAAATTCCGGCAGAAAATAAATTGCCCCGGCACGCTCTGCTTACAGCAATTCGTAGCTGACCGTGAGCAAAACCTTACGAGGTTTAAGGACTGCCCCCTGCGCATTATTGATAGTTATCGCCAAAACAGGAATTAAAGTGAACGGCTGTTTTTGTTGGAAACCTTTCCTTTATGGCAACATCGCGTAAATGTCGCATTATCTTTACCCGTTTTGTTCATTCTTGAATTTCAACCCGCCGCAATGAAAAACTTTTAAGTTCGTTTATCTGAGGTTGGAAGGAGCATCAAATGTTACATCGGGAGGTTGATGCCAGCGGTTGCGATTGTGTTCCCTCTGACCAGTTACTGTTTGTCTTCTTCTAATTGTTTTCTTCGTTATCACTGCACCAAATCCAAATATATATTGGCTCAAGTTAATAAAACTTTAAAAAACACTATGCTGAAATGTTTTGGGATATCGTGAACTACACTGTGAAACTAGAAACTGAAGTGTTAAAGCTCTTTTGAAACACTTCATAATATTACCTTAATTACATGATAATAAATATTTTAAAAAAGAGAACCGTTGAAAACAATTTGTTGTCACGTTCCAGAAGCCAAAGCATCTGTAAAAATAAAAACTGCTCTTGACGAAATATTAATTGTAAGTGCTGCAATCTATGGTTTAGCTGTAGAACTATTTCAGAGCATGACCGTATGTTCATGCTGAGCAAAGTGAACTGAGCTTGAACAAATGTCGATGAATAGGGCCACTTCTCTGAAACTTCAGCCCTTTACTGTATTTTAATGACGCCCCTTTTTAAAGTTCCGAGACAGGTTTTTGGAACTTGTAAACAATCATAGCCCACAAAGTTTGTGTGAAAACGATTCTTTAATAATCATAGGTGGTACTAACAATGTCGATGTAAGCGGACGCTGAAGTGATTTTGTCCCCGAATCAGCTAAGCTGTTGAAAGTGCAATCCAGACCCAAAGTGTTATTAGTTGGCCCTCCCACTAGACATGATGTTCCAAATTTAAAAAAGATCGACAATCATAGAAATGAATAGTAAGCTCGAGTCTCTAGCTTCAACTTATCAAAATGTGACTTATGTTTCTCTTAGTTGCATTACTCGTCCCTATTTCACGAGTCATGGTCTTCACATGAATAGGGAAGGTAAGCAACAGTTGGCTGATCTTCTCATCAAGCATATGTCTAAGTCCTCTACCCCTGTAAGAATGAAAAATAAAAAAGCTCTGGTTGACCACGATCTCTTGCTTGACAAGTTAGGTAGCGTGGGGGTTCGAGGATCTACATTAAACTGGTTCTCTTCATTTCTCAGAGGACGAGCACAGTTTGTGAAAATACCTGGTGTTGATGCCGGTGGATGTGTAAGAAATTTTAAGTCACCAGAAGCCTTGGTACAAAGAGGTGTGCCCCAGGGATCCGTCCTTGGTCCCGTGCTCTTTCTCCTGTACGTAAATGAACTTGCCTCGAGTATATCAGAGGCCTAAGTCTGCTTGCTTGCCGATGACACTTCCTTAACATTGTCTTGTCCTTCTTTAAACTCCCTTGAACAAACGTCAAATATTCAAGCAAATTGCCTTGCCCAATGGTTTGACGACAATCTTCTGAAATTAAATACCGATTAAACTCAGATCATAAATTTTCTTATTTCAAATAAATCTTCTACTGATCGTAACTTTTAAATTCTTATTGAACAAACCTGGAGCCGATATATATCCCCGAGGCTGTAAAACTATCCGACTCTGTAACATTCCTGGGTGTCATCTTGAATAGAAACCTAAATTTTAGATTATACGTTGAAAATGTCATCCGTAAAGTTCGTGTTGAGATTTGCGCTCTCCGCACTCTTGCAAAAACAGTATCCTCTGAAGTCCTAATTTCTGCTTATTACGGATTGGTTTACCCGTTTTTATTCTGTGCTCTACCTGTTTGGGGTGCAGAGAACCAAACTACTCAGTTTCTTTTTAGGTTGCAGAAGAAAGCCGTTCGAGTGATATTTGCCCTCCAAAAGACTCAATCGTGCAAAGGCGTTTTCCGCTCGGCTTCAATACTGACCTTGCCTTCATTGTATGTTCTAGAAACCTTGAGTTTTATGAAACTAAATTTCAGTAAACTCGAGGGCAACTCACATTGCATCATCTATTCTTTGCGGGCAACTGCAAACTGCAAAATTCCTAAGCATTCTACATCTTTTTTTCAGCACCATCTTCTGTATAGTGCCATTTACCTTTTTAACCATCTTCCTCTCCAGCTGAAACTAGAGACCAACTAAAAAAAATTAGAAAGAACCTGAAATCGAAATTAATTGATAAAGCATACTACAGCGCCCAAGAATTTTTGGCTGACGGATTAAAGTAAAGAGTATGTAGACATTATAATATCAAGAGTTAGGTTTCATTGTTTATTCAGACAAGTGTTTTAGTCATTCCGCCTTTAGTTTAGGGTTTTTGTAATTAAAGGTTTTTACATTACCAATGCAAATTGTATTTTGTTAATTACTCTGGCAAATAAGTTACTTATGACTTGTGACATATTGACAAATCTACATATAATTCTCTTTCATTTGACACCACAAACGTTAAAATCCGTTAGCCATCATTCAGTGTTCACTGTGAAAAGAGAACCCTTTGTGTATTAATATATAGAAGAATAAAAATTAGTAATGTTTGGATCGGATGCATGTTAAATAAGGAATCTTAGAGGAACTCTCAGTATATCTCAGAAGTTACTCAATGTCCTGGATCTAGGACAAAACAATAAAGTAAACAATCTATTATTGAGGTTAGGTGTATGGAAACAAAAAATTATTCCTATAAAATCCAATATCGGTAGATCTGTTAATGATCTTGAGAATGAAGGAGAACAAAGAAAGTTTCCTTCTTAAAGGCAATTGAGGGATAAGAAACAATTGGACTGAGACTTTAAGACGAGAGATCAAAAGGACAGGACTGAGAAGATGAAGTAAAAATATCTGGTGTTAATATATTTCATTACTGGTACCGATAGTGACATTTTCTGGTGCGCGCTCAAGTTTCCTGTGAGAGGCTCTGTCTGACACGGGAACTTCGAGTTTCACGTGCGAAGAGACGCCGACCACGTGAAAGCGAGTTTCACGTACGAGGCATATGGGAATAATTTGAGTAATAACTTGAATAATTTGAAGTGCACACGTAAAAACAATGTTCGTGTATTTTGCCTTGTGTATGCACAGCGAAAAATACACACATTTAGAATAAAAGGCAGTTTTGATTTTACTAATGTGTTTCTTAATTAACATTTTGAATAAAGTCGTTATAAAAAAATGTTAATGCCACTACACATATGCTGAGGACATTTAAACACGAACTATGCTAACAACACAGCAGCAAAACTAGCTTGCACCTATTTAAACTTACATTTTGATTGTTATATCGTTAAACGTTAAAAACAGCCGATTTAAATTGTGTAAATAAATGGTGAGGAAACATTAATACGCGTAGCGGGCAAATGTAAAACTAATCGAGAGCAAGGGAAAGTAAATTTTGAGCAAGGGAAAATCGGCATGTCGTTTTCCCTTGCTGTATAAATTAGAACATCGGTATGGATTTCGACAATTTATTTTAAGCTAAATATCATAAGTTTTTTTACCAAAAGCCAACATGAGTCGGAACGAATCATTGGAAAACAGATCAAGATGTAACAAGAGCAATCAACATTTACTGATCTTAGGAACGCAAGAATGTCAAAAGTTGACTTTGACATCTGCAGCATCGAATGCGAATATTGAATAATACATGAGCGGAGTTGAGATTGAGTTTGCTTCTTCGCAATGATTTGGGACAAGATTGCATGAAGAATATGGCACAAATGCTCGGAAATGGTATTGTTGGAAAATTATTCTAACCATCCCATCTCAGATTTTGTATTTGGTATCGCCAACGACAACAATATTTCTTTAAGGGAACCAATGCTTTTTGGTAAATAAGTCCAAGATCTTTAAATCTTTGTGGGCATGTCGGCTACGTAAACCGTGCCGTTTTGAACCGAACGTCAAAATGTTAAATAACGTTACGCGTGCAATACACCCAACTAAACCCACTAATATTATTGATTCGTTCGTAGTGTATTAACATATACAGGGTTAGTCTTCTAAGCCGCCCACAAAAGATTATAGGCGAACGGCTTAACATACAAAGACAAAACAAACCATTTACAAACTAAATCATACCTAAAGAACAATGTAAACATATTTTTAAGCTTTTTAAAATACAGCGTGTTCCAGTCGTTATTTTATTATTTTTAGTTCTATTAAAATTATATAAAAAATTATATTTAAAAATATTCTAATAAAATAGGAACATTTACATTTGTAATGGGTTTACTACTATGTATGTAGGAAACATTTTGTCTTTAACATCAGCTTATTGTACGAGCGTTGAAGCTGTATATTGAGCATTTAACTGGAAGAATTCTTTGTTTGAAATTCATTGTTGGTGATGGTGATTTTTTATCGTGATTTGGATTTTTGCGAACATTTGCCAGCGCTGATTAGTAAAAAAACCATTTTCACGACGTTTCGGGATCTGGAATCTGATCTCGTCTTCAGGTGGAACAAAACCTAGAACATAACAAGATTAGTAACACACGGCCAGGGAAACCTGGACAAAAACACAGCTAAAACAGAGAACTGTAAAAGCAGTCACAAAAAACTTTGCTGAAAAGAAAACCAACAACACAAAATAACACAGAAATCACAATTATCAAGAATCACCAGTCAAGAGAGAGCACGTCCACTCCCAATCAGAGCTGAGCTGAGACTGGTGGGAGGAGAGGAAATGGTGGCGGCGACGGAAATGGCGATGGCCACAGCCAACGAAATCACGGCGCGCTACCGGTGGCAAAAAACTGTAACAAAGACATTTGATATGCAAATTCCGTGTGTCTGTTTTTTTGTTTTTTACTTAATTTTTAACCTGATTTTGCCCCTTGGTCTTGCTACGGGTTAACATTTTGTTAGAATTTTGAACAGAATTGTTAGTAACTACCCTATTTGCTGACACTTTATTTTCCCTGTCTTTCAATTCTTTGTTTAATATTGGTAGCCATACTATATCAATACTTATTTCAAGTGAGGATTGACTGATTGGTTGGTGAGCTAGTTGTAATTTGGTTGGACTAGTGATTCATGATAATTATGATTTCTATGTTATTTTGTGTTCTTGGTTTTATTTTCGGCATAGTGTTTTTGTGACTGCTTTTACAGATCTCTGTTTTAGCTGTGTTTTTTTTGTCCAGGATTTCCTGGCTATGTGTTACTAATCTTGTTATGTTCTAGGTTTTGGTCCACCTGAAGACGGGATCAGATTCCGAAACGTCGTGAAACTTGTTTTTACTAATCAGTGATGGCAAATGTTCGCAAATTCCTAGTCAAAATATAACTGGAAAAAGATAATTACATTAAGTGATGAAAATTAAAGTTAAATTTTGAAGGCGATTAAATTGCTAACCAAAAACAATAAATTAAACCTTGACTTGAAGGTAAAAAGATATTGTAAAAAGTAAATAGATTGCTAAGCATAAACACAATCAGAAGGATTATTTTAAATGGACAACAATCTTATGGGATGGAATTTGATGTATTAAACTATACCTCGTTACTAATACGGAACTTAATAAGAAGCTTAAACGCATAATCTCTGAACACTAAGAAGACACTGTGTTACCTAAATGATGCCAGTAAATGGATTGTTGGAACCACCGCTGTCAAACTAGTGTTTACAGTTACAAATTAACAAAACTGCGAAAGGTCTAAAAAGTGTTGGGGGAAACGTAATTTTGTTTTGGTTTGTATGAGAAAGCCTCTTTTCGGCCTTCAAGGTGAATCGAACATGTTGTAAGTTTAAGAAAAACACCATAGTTCATCAAGCAATTTATTTAAATTTATATTCCATACCATATAACATTTTCTACTTATATCAATTTGTTTTTGGTTAATGCGACACTAAGTAATGTTACCCTGAAAAATGGTTCTTATAATTTAAATGAACGTCATAAGACAACTTTGTTTACAAAACAATTGCGTTACTTTGAGGCAAGGCACTTTCAAATGATTAGATTGAACCATTCTGTAGAGAAGGGTCTGCCCTTCTTGATTGGACCCCGCTTTGGATTTGGATAAAAAAGCGTACTTATATGACCAATAGGCAGGTAACTGAGTAACAAATGGTAATACTATCCTAAACCTGCATAATACATCATAAGTCTAATAAGTCTAGCAAAACTTTTAAAAATAAGCTGGTTAGTAAACGATAAATTCAATACTTAATGTTTTTATTAGGTTGAGTTGTGGTCGATTTGACGGTCATATAATAAAACGACCGTCATAATAAATATGACAGTCATATAAAGCTTGGGTCACTAAAGTCCCTTATATTACCCAGAAATTTAATTTTAAATTACAGTTCAAAAAAATTATTCAAACTTTTTTAAATATAAAATCTGTTAACATTTGTAATAATATACGCAAGATTTATGTAAGAACGAGTGTAGGGTTAGAATGGAGACGAAGCACATCTTAGGGTAACATATTGTCCCATACAACGGGGCTTTACATAAATCAAAGTGTCTTCTGTGGTAAGCAATGACTTAAATAACATGGTAATATGTTTGCGTGAAATTTTCATGTCATGTTGTGCCCTAAGCAGTCTTCATATATTATAATGAAGTTTTTCTTGATTAAACTTCCATTTATCAATGAAGACAGATGAGTTTTCAAATGAAATTAGTTTTACCGATAAAATTTTTACATTGAATGAAAATATCTTAAAACATTTTGGTTAAAAACCCATCTTCTAATTTAATAATAGTTGAAATAAGGTGGTAAAACTAACTAAAGCCATTAAAAATGTCAACCAAACTATTAGATTAAGCCTTCTATTTTACAACTTCTAGCTGTTGCTTCGTTCTTCGCACGGATAGTTAAATAACTAGAAGATAAACAATAGTTCCCATTCAAATCAAATAAAAACTGCCAGGAAACATAATACATAAAAAACTATCAGTCTAAGGAGATCTAATGTCGTGAATGTTAGGCCTTTGTGCAGTATCAGTTCAATATACGAGTATATCTTGTGTACGATTTCGGTCCAGTTGATTTCGTAGTTTTTAAGTATACCCCTTACAAAACAAAGTAATGTACACTCTTTTGTATAAGTAATAATTTTGTATAGTATAATATATTACTATTTTATCGTGTTGGAGATATTTTCTTTGCAAACTAAAATCGATATCGGAATTCAATATTTTAGATTTCATTTTATTTAGTTTTTGTCTATACGGTTTAATATAATTTTAATTTAACTTACTCTATATCCCTGTTCATAATTTCACAATGTTGGCTTCAAGAAATATACATTCGAGAAACCATAAAAACGTGGGGGACGTAAGGTAAAATCCTCAATATTAACTATTCACTAAGCTGGTGGTCTCCAAATATAACTCCCGTTTGGGATGGAGCCGGAGGCTCTAACGTGGAGCGTGGAAGCGTCAATGAGAGACCATTTTCAGATTTCATCCTTACCTATCTACCTATTGTAGCTTCAATAGGAATTTTCCATAATAAGTATCATCTAACCATCCAATATACACTTTTGAACAGCTAGGGGCTACATACGAGTTTGATGACGTCACAATTTGCTTTCATTTTTGGGTTGAATCTCATGACCCTCCTGGGGATATAAATTAAGTGCTAAAATATGTGGTAACTTTTAGAAGTTCTTCAAACCATTTACATATTTTAATTGGAAACAAAGTGAACTGGGTTTGTTTTAAGGTCGAGGGATGGTGCCACTGTTCCAGGGATTCAGTTCTTTACTATACTGAAGTAGTGTCCTTCCTAAAAAGTCTGAAACGTACTAGCAAATGTCAAATGTGATGCCTTTCACATTACGCATCAGATAATAAATGCCATAGATTATTAAATGTCTTCCATTAAATATTCAGTATTGATATTTAACTGTTAGGGACTTTAGCCCCCTCAAGCCACTAGTTTTACCTGGTGTCCATAAAATATTCATCGGGTTTTAATTACATACATTTTTGTCCCAAAACTCTGTGACTCACACGTAGTTAAAGAGAATTTTTCTAAGTTTTATTAGCATATATTCATTGTTCATTGTTACACTTTTTTTTACTTTCATTAGTTGTTTTTTAAAAGCTTATGATTGAAGAAAAAACCTTCCGAGTCTTAAGATATGATAACAGTTTTTCTTCAACTGTCCAGCGTGAGTTCTTCAGACACTTCGGAAGATCTGCTCCAGCTCAACAGAGCATTTTGCGATTGTATCGGAAGTTCAAAAACATAGGAAGCCTGCTGAAACGTGAATCCCGGTTGACCAAGTGAATCTGTCAGTACAATAAATAAAGACTGATGGTTGGATTGGCCGCTGTGCTGAGGATGACCTACCCGATTTCCACCCTTGACTGTTTGCGATTTCTTTATCTGGGGCTACGTGGAGGACAGGTTATACATCCCGCCATTAGCTCAAACCTTGCCAGAGCTCCCAGAAAGGATTCGCGTTGCAGTGACAACAGTAAACCAGGATATGCTTTCCAACGTTTGGGCACAGTTGCAACGTAGACTGGGAACATGCTTAGCTGCAAACGGGCAGCATTTTGAGAAACTTTACTGATATCAAACAAAACTTGAGAGATTTTTCCTTCAATCCATGCAATCTTTAGTAGCATTCATGTATATATTAGTTCAATAAATTATTTTAAAACCCGATGAGTATTTAATGGACACCCGGTACTTTACCTTCGTTGCATTTTATACAACTAGATTTATAGAGCTAGTTTGTTCTGTAAAATGAGGTTTCTAAAAAAGAATAATGTGAATTATTTTTAACATTCTTTGCATTTTATTTTTGGATTAGAAGGAATTAAATATTTGATCAATATTAAAAATGTTGGTCTATTTTATATTATAAAACATTCATCATTGCAATAGTATTTTTTTGAAAGTCGATACTTACGGGTAACGTTGCTAATTTACAATTATACAACAATTCAAGTATAAAAGCGAATTTACCTTTGAGTTTCATCGCTTAATCAAATTGATACACATAGATTGTAATTAATTGTAAGTTTTTATCATACTGCAATCTTGATTTCGGTTTTTTGTAGATTGAATGACTTTAGAATTAAATAAATTGTAACGACAGGAAGATCATGATTTGCTATAAATGTACGGTTGGTCTATATACTAGTGCATCATCCTAATAAACTATACTATAAATAAATAGTCTATAACACTGGTATAAAAACCTAGTTTATAGTTTATAACTAGTATAAAAAACTATAAATAACTAGTCTACACCTATGAGTTAACTTATTATAAATTATTTGGGTACTTGTGTACTATACGGACCCCACCTAATTTTCAATTAATTTAGTTTGGTTAAGGCCGAAATAGCATATATATACGAAAACTACTTAGCCTAACTTTATTTTTGATATGTCACACGCCCGAGTAAGTAAGTGAGTCCCCGAAACCAACGGCACCCCGGCGTTCCCGAGCGCCATACAGTGCTACGCTGGCCAGTGAATGATTCATTGTTGCGGCGCACAGCTGTGGCCGGAGAGTCACCGCCAGACAGTCGGTATTGTGGTCGTGTTGCGTCGGTGGTTATGTTAGGTTAGGTTATCATAAATATGATGGTAGGACTTACCTCGTTCCGTTACGAATCAAACGATACCAGATGAGTCATACCTTCGCCCGCCAAATCCCCTCCAAGTAGGCCTAGGTCAGGTTGTTGGCGGAGTGTGTGCATCACTTGTATACAGGATTTGGCGGGCTAAAGTATGACTTATCCGGTATCGTTTGATTTGTAACGAAACTAGGAAAATCCTACTCACATATTTATGATAACCTAGCCTAATATAACCGCCGCTGCGCGCTGTATAAGGGTGGCGAGCTATAATGAGTGACATCGTAGGTTTCTGGGACACCCTGAAGTAAAAGTATGTTGTTTTTTCCTTATATTTGTTCACAATACACTATTGTTCAATAATATGTAGTATTTCTTTACCTAACCAAACTAAATTAATGGGAAAATAGGTGGGGTCCGTATTTGTTTATATAACTAATGAACTCATATACATTTTTTTAGTAGCCGTCTCATCAACAAAAGTTGTATGAACCATGGAAATTAAACTTAAAAATGTATTTGTCTCCAGTGACAAAATAACCTGATTCATCCACCCGTCAAACTGTCAGCCCAGCCATCAATGTACACCGAGTCTGGTTACAGCTTAATGTCAACCATTTTACCTGATTTTCACAGTATATAGATAAAATGCAGTTGGTTGTAGATAACGTGAAAATATCCAAAACATAGGTAAAATGTAAACCAAAGATTAACCTCAATGCCTAATATCATTGACTTCAAAGTCAATGCTAATATGTGCTGTATAGTCAAATTAGTTGCTCCCCAATTTTACTCAGGGGCAGAATATTATACATTCGAGTGAAAAACATGCATAACTTTGGGAGAATATAATGAACAGTGAATTGCCCGTGTGAACCAACTAATAGATATATTTAGAGTCAACAGATAAGTATAGGTGTTATTTATAAACAAATTAGCAAAATAAATCTCGTTATATTGAATTTTCATGCTCGTAAAAAAGGTTTTATGTAAATACAAACCAATTAAATACCTTAAATTACTATCAATGAATTATTTAATTAAGTAGACCAATTAAAGTACCTCTTGAAGATCGCTCATTCTTGTGGTTTGGTCAGTAACACTAGATACGGTTACTGAACCACAAATTCATGTTTGTAGTTATTTTCACAACCTTTTTTGGTCGCTTCTGGATTTCTCGTACATAAGTTTAAATCAAGTGATTTATATATAAAAAAGTTTGTTGTAAACCATACAATATTAAATGTTTAAAGCATTACAATTTTTATTTGATTTAATAAGTAAGATACCTTGAACTTGTTCATTAGCAGAAAAATATAACTTGTGAAAACTTCTATAATAAATTTAAAAATGAAATTCACTGTTACTAGCTTGTTTTATTCAGTCACATAGGTAATTTAAATTTGATGAAAAATTATACAGCTAATTTGGTCTATTTGGGATCGAACCGGTGACGTTTCACACACTGGGCTAGCGCTTTACCTCTGAGCTACTACCTCGGATGGCTCCAATTTGCAGGTTACAATATAATAATAGATTTTTCCAACCCATGGCCATTAGCCTATATACTGCTACAGTTAAAAGTAAAGCACACATTTTTCAAAACCTGCTTAAACGGTTTGAAAAGCTTAGCACAATAAATGGATAAAACAACATTACATATTGAAATTGCTACTCACGTGACTATTATGTATTATATAAATATGAATTCAAACAGGTTGTCTCTCCTAAGATATCATGAGATTGTTACCCAAGTAATAGACTTAAATGAATAGAACAGGGCCATTCCCCACTAAATTGACCCCAAGATATAAAGTAAGAATATGTCAAAAATGTTTAAAATGCAGGATTTTATATAAACTGGGGGCCTCGGGCTCGATTCTTAAATTTTAAAAAATATAAACCTTAATTATAGTATACACATTGTTTGGGTCTTTTTCAAAACGACTATTTAAAAACATTTTTCTTCTGACTCTCAATGCATATGTTCATCAACTAGTACTGAAATTCCATGTAATTGGCATTACTGAATCATGGAATAGATTTGTCGTTTATATTTGCTGTCAATTACACATCCCGATGTGGCGTGATCAATTACGGGAGATAAGCTGTGATTCTGCGATTTTGAATGGCCGTAATATGGCATGTTTAATTTCCTTATGTAATGCAACCTAATTAACCCATACTAAGGAAGCCTTCTTAAACAAATGCTTCGGGAACCTTTTTTCGAGCTCAATAAATAATTAAGCAGCACAACAAAACATTCTTTAAAGTCACAATTTTTCAATACGGTGGCTTTATAATTAGTTACACCAAAATATGATGGATGTAAAAGTTATAGATTTGTTTCGCCTAGTTTCTTTTGAACAATATATCTAATTAAAAAATGAAAAAAACCATGGCAAAAAACTCATTCTCCTCTACCATTCCCCATGTTGGCGGCCTGAGCACAAGTTTCATTTTCGAAAAATGAATGAGGTTTCAAGGGTAAAAATATAACTGAGTATCTGGCAAGAAAACCCCAACAGTTAGCAGACTTGTTAAACATATTTCAAATGACTGGCCTAATTAGTGACCAAAACAATGAGTAAGTATTAATTTTTTCTCGAGGTAACTAGCTAAATCCCTCAGCACCAGCTGACGTTGAAGGGAATTTCAAATGCATATATGTGCGAACCAATGGACATGGCTTTTAACATGCAATAGGAGCATATTGCAATAGGAAATGCGATGAATGATAGGACGCTTCTTTCGGTTTTGATTACCTTTGAGAATTAGTTTTATAAACATAAGTCCTTTAAGCTATCAATTAAGCTTATCGCTTTCGGTAAATAAAGGATAGTTAAATTATAAAGATGAAATGGACCCTTTTAAGATAAAATTGTTGGCTGCATTCATGAGGAATGGTTTTTCTATTCACTACAAGGAAAATATACTGCATAAAACGATTTTTAAAATTGAACACTTACTGATGTGACAGTTATTATAATATTATGATGTTGGTCTCGCACACCAAATTACCAAATATAGAGGTTATATAGTTTATTTGATAATAGGTGGTAACGGTCTTTAATTACTAGTGAAATTTTCTCTACGTTATACCGTTTTATAAAACTTTATTTTTAATTATTTACTTATTTTAAATAATCTTCATCATTTCTACACCATTTTTTAAGAGATTAATTATATTTTAATAAATGTTTAAGTGCGTATCCATGTCCATCCTTATGATTTATCTTCCATTTTGCAAAAAAAGAGGCACTTTCTGTTAGCAATTATTATATTTTTATTTGTAAACAGCTTAAAACTATTTTAATATCATTTATTCATCAGCTCAGACGTGTCAGACACCTTCAAAACCATACATGCCTTCACGTCTGCAGACGTCGTCACAATCACAGACGTTTTCACGGCTGAAGTTAATTTTATCCTGCTTCCCTTTTCAGTAAGCAGATCCGAAGTCATTTGTTGTTATCACAACTCCTGTGTGGGAGCAGAGTTTCTTTACATCTTTCCCCCTCCTGTAGCACGCAGGCTGGCAGCGTTTTTAGTTGGCAAAGGAATCCATCTATTTATTCCCTTACCTCCCTCGCCTGTCTGTTTTGTCAGATTTCTCCACGCTGTAGTATACAACAAAAGTCTCTTCTCTTCCTTGTGATTACGTTTTCACCTCACCTGGGAGGGGGCAGTGTTTCAATAGATCTTTCCCCCCCTCCCTTGCCTGTCTGCTTTGTCGAATTTATCCACCCTGTAGTATACAAAAAAGATCTCTTCTCTTCCTTGTAATGGTGTTTTCACCTCTCCTGGGAAGGGGCAGTGTTTCAATAGATTTTTCCCCCTCCCTTACCTGTGGTGCTTTGTCGAATTTCTCCACCCTGTAGTATACAAAAAAGATCTCTTCTCTTCCTTGTAATGGTGTTTTCACCTCTCCTGGGAGGGGGCAGTGTTTCAATAGATCTTTCCCCCTCCCTTGCCTGTCTGTTTCTCGAGTTTATCCACGCCGGAGTACTAGCCAAAAGTCTCTCCTGGATGCAGATGTTTCAAAGATATGTCAAACGTCTTATGATAGTGAGAAAAATAATTGATTAGCGACAATCATTATTATTGTATGTTGCACTGATCAGAAATGAAATTATCATGAATTGTATCCTAGGTTATTAAAACTAAATTAAAATTTGTTACTATGGAAATGGTTTTATTGTTGTTTCTGGCTTTCTTTAACTGTGACAACCAACGAGCACAGCTTCTGTGCGGTGGCAACACGCAGGAAGTGTGGAAAAATTGGCATAGTTGTTGAATTGACAGGATTATATTATTAAATAGTAGATTATATTAAGTTATTCTATACATAAACAGATTTATTGCTTTGTGCAACTAAAATAGAACTCGTTAAATCAATCACTCATTAGAAGGGTTGTGCGAGACTTTGACATCAACCAAATGTATACCGGTCATCTTCTTTCCTCTTCCACTGCTATGGGCCCAGAGGTTCCCCATCAAAACTGTATAGTGCTTTGACTACAATTTCAAAGTCAATGGTAAAATTAAAGGTTTAGACCAACAGGAAATTCATATTTAGGGTCAACCAGTAGTAATTAATTCAGTCTGGATTCCCTGAAGCTTTTCTCTTTTTACGTATATTGAAGGACTATCTTCGAAATTGCTTAAACGGCTGATTCCCAACATTATTCATTATACATTATGGTAGAGGATGGCGATAAAAAAGCGGACTTTACTTAAATAAAGGATAACTTTTTTTGCCTTTGAGGCCGCAAAGAGGACACCAAATGTCATAAAAATCGAACAAATTATATTGATTTTAAATTGAACAATTTAAATCATATACATTGCCGACATTATCTAGGATGGTGGAGTTAGCTCATCTGACCCGAAGTGGAAATCTTGGGCTTTGGCTCCGGGCGACTTGTTTTACATTTCCCAGCAAATTTTTCCAGCAGATTTTTCTTACAAATATTTCCTTTTTATCCAATAGTTTAATCTAAAGATAGATGGACTGGCCTTTTCATCTAGTTGAGATATCCTGGAATATAAGCCTAAAATCCCATATTTCTACCTTTCCATGGCAGCAAACTTGCATTCTCACTTCACATGTTATCATCATGAAGTATATGTTTGCAAACTTTTTGAAGGACGTACGTTGATTTTGCTTGGTATTTATTTGAGAATATAAATCAAAATTCGCTTTGTACGCAGGTCCGCTGTAAAAGGGAATTTAAAATGTAATGAAGCTTGCATCCCGAAAATTACATCTAAAAGGACGACCTCAACTGAAAAATTTCAAAGCTTACCGGGTCACATTTTAGGGAACAATTTACATGCTGTGAGTTTTGACTTCTATTCGGATTTTTTAAGGAGGAAGGAAATCATATTTTCATCACTTCTTTTGAGAAATTATCCATAGTTTCTTACAACAAATATGACAGGAATAGGGACTAAATTAAAAAAAAATAGAAGAAGCGTTCGATGTTTTAACGAACACATATAGAACATTTACAAATGTTCATAATGATGGGGACTGAAAAGGGTTTGGACCATTTGAGCTACGATTATCATTCCTCAGAGATGGGAGGAGATTCTGAGGAGATACTTTCATAAGCAAAATACTACGAGAGATTTTTAGATTTAAGAAGAGATATGTGTAAAACATACTGCATAATGATTTGTGGATATGCTAATCACTAGTCCGGCAATGAAAAACATTACTCAAACAAACATAAATTTTTTTATACAAGATGTTTGAATGGCAAATATAAGACATTCTTCATTCATAAAATTTCATATTGCTTTTAATTGCGAAAGCTGATAAAACTTTTATTTTATACAAGTTACAAAAGTGGATAAGCCATTTTACATGAGTGACATTAAACAAATTGTGATCAATCAATAAAGTTACATGCATCATGATTGAGGACAGAGTCGGTAGCACAGTGCAATTATCAAGCTATTTAAATAAACTTAGAGTTTTGTCTGTACTTTGCTGAATTATGATATTATTGGTTGTTTTTGCGTTTTGAAGGTCAGAGAATCCGAATCAAGCCTAATCTCAATTTCTGTCACTCTGTTGGCAACGCTCAACATCACACATTAGACAGCTTGTCATGCAAAAACTAGAGTACTGGTATAGCTGAAACTTATTTTCTGTATTGGATGCACTTATGAGAAGGTTTAAGACGAATTGAAACTAGTATAAGTCCTTTTGAAATTAAACAGCAAGCTCATAAAAGCGAATTTTATTTAATTTCGACCCTATAGGGAAGCTTATGAAGTTGTCATGTAAACTAAACATTAAATCATGAATCCTAGGAAGTTTTTTTTTCCACGGGTGAAACCGTGTTGATCAGCTAGTATGATAATTATTATAAAAGTAATAATAAACAGAAACAAAGATAATAACAACTGTACGGTAATTTGCGTACTTTTAGTTTGTAAGAGCAGAAACCATCTTAAATTTTTAAAAGTGACGCAAGGTGTGGGATCTGTTAACTGTACAGCGAACTGTGTTACTGCAGCAACGGTGACGGTGGTAAAACAAATATCGGATATAACTTCCATGAAAAACACAGCTGAAAGTGCATATTAAGATGAATAAAACATTGTATAGATAATGATCAGTTGAGGGTACCTCGTTTCCAATTTTTAAGTCAGAAAGTGCATAGTGCATAGAGTAGAATGTGCATGATATACAGCAAAGATGCCGGTGATAAAACAAATATCAATTATAACTTCCATGAAAAACACAGCTGAAAGTGCATATTAAGATAGATAAAATATTGCATAGATAATGATTGGATGAGAGTACTTGGTTTCCAATTTTTATTGAGAGGAGTGATTTAAACTGAAGACTGTAGAGGTGAAGATCCCGGTGTATGAGAGGATGCCAGCTGGGGGTATTAAGGGCCTCACTGCTGGGGGGTAGAAGGCGCCTTCTGTAGGTGTCGATGCTGAAGGAGTGTAGAGGTCCTGATGTTAGGTGTTGTAGATTATGTGAAGCACTAGAGAATTTCTCTATTATTGAAATTGAAAAAGCCTTTTGACGTTTTATCATGTATCTTCCTCATGAGCGATAATTAACTCGAAATTAAAAATTAATAAACCTTGGCATTCTTCATTATGCCTTATTAAAATAATACATCACATAAAACAGATTATAAATTTATATTTACTCTTTGTAAATAAAAAAAATAGTTAGGGCCTTTGTTGAAACTTGCTGTTACTTGCTTGTACGGACTTAAAATATCTTGCTTGAGTGATAGAAATTTGGGTTTAAATGAATATAAAACTCGCAATTGAGTAAAAACTGTAAAAAAAGATGAATGCGGGGGTGGCACTGCCCACGGCGGATGCGAGAGAAAACTTCCGTACAGTTTTTGAAACACGTGCCGAAAATGCGTAAAGAGTACAGTAAACCACGATACACGAGAGTTGCCGCGACGAGGTCATATGCGGGACTGAATTTTATCTTTGCAAAAATCATAACGTCTCTCCCCTCTCCTCAATACTTGAAAACTGACCAATTAGAGGACGCCGAACTATTGCAATTTACGAACAATGAACAAGGAGCAGTAGGTGACATGTCAAATATTGTCCAACAACAGTATGAACAATAAACCAATAAATATCGACCGAATAAGTGGAACAACAACAGTGAAACATTTTACAAATTATCTTAAATACAAACATAATCGAACAACAATAAAGGTGACTTAAAAAACCCATGCAACCGGTAAATTAAGCATGAACAGAAATAAATTCAATAGACAAATCTACAATAGAGAAAAATATTTTTCTTACAAAGAACTTGTATAATTAAAAGCACTTGAGGTTGACACAAAATTTACACAACAAAAGCGTAATTTAATTTGAAAGCTGGATTGTTGTGGAATTGAACGTTTTATACGTAACGGTAAACGTTTCTAGATACGCGAAACAATATTGTAGCGGTGACTTAAAAGTGATAAATTGACAACCTCAATCAACCAATTTTGCTGACTGATAATTAGTACACTCATTCGCTAAAAAGTGTTTCAGTGATAAACATTCTGCCACACTGCACATCCAACTTGCAAGAGTGTTAAGCGTGGTATGTTTTTATTTAAGTTGTTTGTTTATGCATTAAGGGAGATAGTGGTATATTTATTTACTTAAAAACATGTTTATTCATATTCAAAGTTAACTGTGCCATCATTCGCATCGGAGAAACCATTATAATTCGAAAAAAACTTAAAGTGGGAGATTTTTCCTACTGTTTAAAACAGTCAAAAATATGAAATCCATTTTCTTGCAAATGGCTGCCATATTCCAGCATGGCAGGTAATTTACGTAGCACCCTAACAGTCTGCATATAGTTATATGGGACGAATGATAAAGAGTTATCCATGTACTCCCATGATTTAGACTACTCTAATGAGCTAAGTAAAAAGGCCGTTTATGAGTTATCCACCTATTCAAAGGTATTATCTGTTACTTTTTCCTAGGCTTCCTAAGAAGGAAAGCAGCAAGTGCAGGTCCTATGAATAAAAGCAGTATATTATGCTTTGCAGTTACTGCTTTCTTACTTAGTGTTTTTTAACTTAATATCTAGTGACAGTTATTTTTAATTGATTATTCGACTTTTTTGTTATTGATAAGAAAATAAAGAAAACTACATTTTTATTAAAAAAAATTATTACAATTTTTTTTACTATTATAGGCATATTACGGCTGTCAAAAAAACTTTGGGTCAGTTTTCCCACATTTCAGGTTCTCGCAGATACTGCCTTTTTCCTTAGAAGGGCAGACTAGGCTTCCTAAGAAAGAAAGCAGTAAGTGCAGGTCCTAAGAATGAAAACAGTATATCTTTGCAGTTACTGCTATTTTTACTTAGTGTTCTTCAACTTAATATCTATTGAAGTTACTAAGTAAAACAGCAGTATCTGCTTTTTTAATTGATTATTCGACTTTTTTTGTTTTTTATGGGAAAAATAAAGAATACCCCCGTTGCAGCAGACCTGCATACTAAGCGAATTTAAAATGCAAAACAACATATTTCAATCCAACATTGCAAGATTTAACAAGTTCTTGTAAGCTCCAAAAGAATAACATAGGGAATGAGTATGTAGGTTTGCTGCAATATGTACGGTAAAACTGGGTGATTTTAGCTCAATATTTAGTAGATCTGAACTAGAAGAGGCCATTTACTAAGTTTTATCAGCGAGATATATAATTTTACTTATTTTCCATAAGGTTAACATAGGGACAACGTACTGTGTTTACCACTTTCAATATCTCGGTAACCAATGGACATAGAGCAGTGATTCAAAATAATTTTTTTAGTTTTTTGGTGCTGAATTAAATGGTACTAACTAAAATTGAATTATTTTTATTTTTCCACTTAAAAACCCAAAAAACACAATTTTGGGAGGGTTTATCCCCCTTTACCCCCCCTTCCGGTTGTCCGATCGGGCTGATATACGAACTCGTCCAATTGATTACCACTTTTATGACTGTACCAAATTCAATAAAGACTGGACCATTTTTGCGGCCGCTATCGTGCTAACAGACACACACACACACACACACACACACACACACACACACACACACACACACACACACACACATATATATATATCTAAAAATTCAAACTAATGGTGCTTTTTGCTTCTGGGGGACCCAAGACGAAAAGTTATCATGGTCTCGGGCTTAGGTCTTACCATGAGACCTACGGTAATAGCTTCTTCCCTATAGGGGAAGTTCGCTAAAACTACCTTTTTCATAAAAAAACAATAACAATTTTATCACTATTATAGGCATATTATGGCTGTCAAAAAACTTTAGGTCAGTTTTCCCACATTTCAGGTTTTTGCAGATACTGCCTTTTTTCTTAGAAGGGCAGAGATATTTGTTTATACTTGATGTAATTGCAAAAGCCGAAGAATTATTGTTTCACGCTTATTTTCAGATGTCTTTTAAGCCACGCTTTATCAGGAGTCTCGTCCTCTTAGCTTTTCTAGTAGGATGTGCAATCAGTACTCATGCAGAAAAGCCGAATCCACTTTCAAATGGTCAAACTAATGAGGTAAGTGATACATATGCCTCAAATATATTTTACTTTAAAAAACGGTAAGATATTAAGTAGGAAGGGGCAACTTAAAAAAACGGTAATATATTAAGGAGGAAGGGGCACTGAACGAAATATTTTAAGGGGGCAATTTCACAACTATAAGGAGGACAGTAACAGGTTTCTCCAAGCTACTTTAAATTTTTATGTAATAAGGAAGGTAATTTTTGGATAACTTTTTAAAGACCATTTTGTCTGTTCTACTTACCTCTTGTATCAGACCAAGACGGAGGTGGCAATTAAATCTAATATTTTGGTCCCGTCCCATGTCAAAAACAAAGCTGGCGTGCAAAAGTATATTTATTTTTGGAAGATAATAGACACCTGCTCCCCCCCCCCCCCCCCGTATAATGAAGAGATTAAAAGTCGCCCATCTCAAGGTAGCAGCGTTTCGTTTGTCAAAACAACTTCTCTCAGCGACTATGGCAAACTTAAAAATATTCTTAAGGTCAAAAGCAAACATATGTAATGCGATACAAAAAATATGCTTAGTCTGTTTCGTTCTGTTTACCTCTCTGTTTTGTACGTAGCTTACTCTAACTATTAAACCATTAATGGCATTGTATTTCAATGTGTATATGAATGGCTTCTATGACAACAAAGAACAAAGTATTAACAAAGAAGAATAAAGTATCCGGTTTCTACTTTGTACTATTTCAAACTAGCAGCCAGTTTTCTTAGATATAAGCTTGAATCTTCAAAAATACGTTTATAATAAAATAACGTACACAAACAAAAACTGAACATTAACAACATATCACTGATTAGGTAATCCACCTTCTGCTAACAATTAATGATGTGCTCTAAGCGTTAACCATGCGAAGTGAAACAGCTCTGCGAGATATCATGTGTTAAACGTGCTCATGTACGATTGTTGCTTGGAATTATCATTCTTCTGTTAAAAGTAACTTTTTCCAATGAAATTTCTCTTACATGGTTATACCTAGACCAACCATACTTATAAACGTATTCTGCCTTACGTTCTTCCAAAGATATATGTAAACCTAATAAAAATAAATAAACAAATAACTTTAATCACCTTCATTTTCCATAACGGTTTCACTATCTGCATTTACTTGTATTAATAAGATTTGGTTGTGGTTTTGAAGAGTGATTTTCCGCATTAGGAAAGCCATTAAAACCCACCTTATTACCCCTTTTATTTTACTCCACAGTGTACAGTTACTGCTGTTAAATGTTTACAATTACATAATAAGTATTACTCATAGCCTAATGATCAAGTAAGCCAAATAAAGTATACAGATGTTTAATAAATGATTAGCTCTAAGAGAAAGGATTCTTCTGGTTCTCAGAGATGTATATGGATGCAAAAAAGTGAGGCTAGAATTGTGTTAATTTTTTTACATCCAACCAATGTTTCCTAATCTAATAAAATTTACTTTGTTTCATTTTCAGTTAATAACGTTTCAAAATATACTTTTCCCAGGTTTATCAGATCGAGACCAGAAATCCAGTGATCAGATTATTGTTATCTGTTGAAAAATCACTCTACAGTTTCCTATGCATAATTTTGCATATTTTCCCCGCTTCATTGGGAAAAGCCCCACTCAAACTGAAGTTCTTGAGAGAGCGAATGGTCAAAGTTGGGCTCCCAAGTAGCTGCAGTGAAATCATGAGGGTAGGTTTATAGTTTTGATCTGTAGCTTATTCATGCATCTTGATGTTTTATAAAATACTGTGAGAAATATATGTAGATTCAGAATAAACGTTTTCAATGCCTTATCATCTAAAATTCTAAAATAAATAGGATGAAACGTATATTTAATGCAATGAGGTGAAAGATATACGTAACACAAAAACATTAAACATTTTTAATTTTTAAGCTACTGCTTTTACAAACTTATTCATTGTATATAAGTAGCCTATTCATTATAGCCAGGGCTGAGATCTGCCAGAAAATGTTTGTTAAAAAACCAGTTTGCTTAATTTACCGGAGAAAAACAGTAGCAATTAATTATAAGAAAACATTTTTACGCATACAAAAATCATCCCATAACCTTTGCACCGAAAAGTACATTAAACCACATATGTAAAACCACGTACCACGTATGTAGCCTGAACTACTTGTATAAAATTCATAAATGTGTTTGGTGCCAAACAAATCGAGGTTATGAAGCACTTTTTTAAACGGAAGCTATGTAATGGTCATAGCTTTTTTTCTTTTGATGTGTAAAACCGATCAGCTGTATTTCAAGGTAACTTTCCTTGCATATCTCAGCCCTCTCTACTTACAGTACCAATAGTAATTTTAATTACAATATATTTACAGTAAAGTGGAAAATAATGTAAGTTTGGTAACATTACATCGTAGAAAATACGCATCAGAATTTTCACCGCTAAACTGACCTAGAGCGCACGCACCCGGATCTGTTATCACGAAATAATCATCCATTGACGATGACGGTGCCGGTTGTAAACAGTTTAGATTACCAAATGTTCGAACAATATTAAAATTTGCCTGGAGGCTTACATAAGAGCTGTAAATATACCTAAGCCTGTGGAAATATTTTAAGAGCGTAACTTTGCTTTCCTTGCTGCTTTTAGATGCAAATTATCATAAAAAAATCTAAGTAATTGGCAAACAGCATTTTTAAAGGGGGAAATCTATAATTTACAAAATAAAAATCTTTTTATAAATTTTCTTTTCCTTTAAATCGGTTGGTTCTGCTCAAATCAACTGGTTGTTTGCTATGTCCTTTGGAAGTTAATTGTTTTTGTTTGATTCCAAATACTAGGTATTAACAAAATGATTACTTTTTATAAACATACGATGCTTTAATAAATATTACGATTGAGAACCAATGATGAATAATGACAAAAGATAAACTGATAGAAGTACCATGATGACAAAAAACAGAAACAGAAAAAATGTTACAATTTATAATTTTGATATTCTAATTGTTTGCCAGGCTGATTATGGTTTGAGTAACAATGAAAAATTGAAACGGATACTTGATGAGAAAAATATACCCTTAGTGTGGGTGTTAGGTAAGTAAAACTTCTTAGACTACTTCATTTACTTTTCCTCAGTCATGTAAGTCTATATGCAAATTGCAGAGAAACATTCAGGACTTTCAGAATTTTAACATTTCCGTCCATCTACATTTTGGAAACTTTGTCCTTCACAAAGAAGAATATTACATCATTTATTACATCTGCTGGTCATGATTATCCACTCCAAAACGCTTCAAATCTTGCCATTCTCCGCCACTCAACTTCTTTTTTCCAAAAGCACTTCAAATACAACGCAGTCAAAATTTTTAATAACCTTCCTCCTTCACTGCAGGCTGAACATGACTTTGGAAAATTCAGAAATAAGGTAAAATCCTTCTCGCTGGAAAGGGTCCTTTACAGCGTCCGTGATTACTGACTGGTAGTCTTTGAATGTTGCCTTGACCTGTAAATATTCATTGATGGTTTTCAATCGTTACAGATGCTTGTAACATGGTAAAAAGAATTATTAGTTATTCTTAATATAAGAAATATTGTATGATTTGACTTGGCTAATGCAATTTATTGTTAAAATGGCTAAATAAATGACTTATGACTTAAATTATTACTGTGACTTCCGGACTGATGTCCGTCATGCATGACATCTACGACTCATCACAGAGAAGAATAAAATTTGATTCTTCTCTGTGGACACATACAGTTACACTTATGTATTATGTTTTATGTATTATGTTTTTGTTGAGTTATATTTTATTATTTTCAACTGTCGTTATTTCTACCAATACAAACTCAATATGGCCACTATCTGCAACATTCTTAGCTAAGCTGTTATTTTCCAATAGTTCATCCACGTTTGCTAATCAATAGTTGTTAAACAAGAATAATGACACTGAATGTTTCGAACAGGAGGACCTGGTTCAGGAAAAGGAACGTTATGCACGGAAATGGCGAACCGGGAAGGACTAACTCACATCTCTGCCGGAGAAAAACTTCGAACGAAGCTCAATAAAAACCCAAACTCCTTCTTAACGAAAATTGTCCGGTTTTTCATGACCCGTGGACTCAAGATCCCAGATTTAGCCATAGTCAATGTAATAAAAATCAAGTATACTCTTTTTTTGTAATATTTAGAGAAGTTACATGCAAGTAATTATTAAATGAACGTGTCTAAGATCATTAAAAATTAAGAACGATCATTAGGTTGCATCGTGCAAAGCAACGATTATTTCATATTTAAAATGACCTGTACCTACACTGAGAAAAATGTTTAGTCTAGTCGGCATTAGAATGCTATTGTACGTACATAAGTAAATACGTCTGTTCCACCGTTAGTACGTAGGAAATACCATGATAGAAAATAAGCGGCATGGTGTTTCACGATGCCATGGCAGTCTGTCCTCGTTTTAGCACCCTTTAAGTATGATTCATACTGCTTTTTCTCTCAGTGTATGATAATGGCTTATGACTTTTTTTATCGTAAAAATTTTTCTAAGAAAGGGGTTAAAACAATAAGAATTACTAACACAACTATATTAGTTAAAGAATATATACAGTGATTTGATGTAGGTTATTTTGTTTTGAGGTTAAATTTACAGTACATTTCGATCAAATGTCTAAATGTAAAAATTACGGGAAAGTTTCTAAACTTTTACATTTTCAAAACTGCTCCAAACTATGTAGGGTTTCAATAATATTTTGACATCCAACCAATTTGTTAAAAATAGATCTTACATGTATTTTTATTGAGTGTCTATGTTATTGACTTCAATTAATCTTGATCATTATATACATGTACGTTTCATACCCCTAGACCGTATATACATATACCACTACCTTTAGATTCAAAGCTTTGTATATTGCAGAGTCCCTTGAATCTCTCATTGGAGTGTGTAAATTATGAACACATTCTCTCATCGACTCATACGATGCAATTTCTCCGTGTTTAAAATTTCCAAAGCTTTGACGAAAGCCTTTCAGCGTTTTTTACACACGTTTTTCTGCAAAATATTCTTCAAGGTGCTATTTGTTATTGCTATGTAGTGAATTTCTTATTTTTAAAAAGTTTTGGTTATTTATGTATGAAAAATACGAAGATTTGTTTATTGAAAACAACTATCACATTTAATGATATTATGTATTTTATTTCCGAAATTTAATTTTATAATAAATTTTCAAAACAATAAAATTTGATGTCTAATGCATTTTAGAAATTCACTGTGGACATGGTAGCGAAAGAAATGCTAAAGAGGATTGACAACTGTAAGGGATTCTTGATCGATGGGTTTCCAAGAACTCTGGGACCAGCCAAAATGTTTCAGACGGAAGTAAGTGTTTTGATTAACACGAGCTAAGCTTACATCTATAAATTTTATGTCTGTGGATTAACTAGTTTTTAAAAAGTAGCTTTTTAATTACTCGTCCCCTACATTCATAATAATTTTTCATTAGTTGAAACCTGATAAGTAATACCATATATTGGCTCCTGAAATTTGTTTATCCATTTAAATAAAACCGACACCTGCTTGTGTCGGTCACCATTCGGCTAAACTCTAATGACTTAGAAAAAAGCTATTTAAGGGTAGATTATTATGGGACAGATTTTGCTCCTTACTTTGAGTTTTCCTTATATCCTCTATGGCAACTCCGGGTAAGACGTCTGAAATTCCAATAAAATAAACAGAATTTATCTTACTGTTTAGTGCTATTCAAATAAATTGGTTTCAAATAATTTGTTTTCATTTCCACTATTTTATACAGATCTATAAACAGGGGACAATTCCCCAGGGGAAATTTTACAGGGGAGAATTGTGAATAGGTTCAATAGTGATATTCAACGATATTCCTAAAAAATATAAGCTGATAACTGTTTCTTGTGACTTTCATGTACGTTGAATAAATTTGTTGTTTGGTTTTTATTTCAATAGATCAGACCACCAGATGTTATTATTTCCCTAGAAGTGTCGGATGAAACTTTAGAGAAGCGACTACTTAATCGAAATGACGGGCGGCCAGATGACAACGAGGAAGCAATTAAGAATCGTATAAAGGCGTTTCACGAGCAAACGGAACTTGTTATAAAAAATGAGATGTTTAAAAGTAATGTCAAAAAGGTAACTGAAATTCGATATTTTTTAAGGAAAGAAAAATATAAATTTATAGCTGTCACATGCTACTAATAACCGTATCAGAAGTAGAATAAACGTCACTGCTAGAGTGGACCTCAAACATCATCCATATTAAATAGGGGTGTGCGAGCACTCGAGAATCGAGCTTTTTTCGAGCCGAGTATGCACTACTCGACTCGACTCGACTTATTGCAAAATACTCGAAAGTTCGAATCGAGCAGGTACTCCCGCCGTTTACCCGAAATCGGTACGTGCGAAAGAATATTACGGCCATTTTTCACAATGTCAATCCATTTTTAACGAATATAACTGAAACCTCGTTTGTTATACTTGAAGTAAAAAGTTATTTATCTACGACCATTGCAATAAGCACCAATTATGGTATTACAATAAACATTATAATGATATACATTAAAACACCAAAAACCAAGCAGTACTCTAATGACGACTTTAGAGTACTGGAGTCACTTTAGAGTACTGGTTCTAGACCAATGAGAGCTCGGCATTTGACGGAAGTAGTGTCATAATAACAATTTCGCAATTCGCACATCAGCTGATTGTTGCCTTACGATTCATGTTTGAGTTTACTTATCCCATCAGCTGATTGTTCCACAACGATTCATGGTTCAGTCTGCTTATTTGCCTAACCTCAAATTTTAGTTGACCTATTCCATCATTAGTAAAAGTCATGAGTTTTATTTAACTTCGGGGGAAATTTTGTCGTATATTGTTGGTCGTAGATAAAATAGTGTATGCAACGATTGTATTATGCCTTTAAGCCACTCGTGAGATATTTAGAACACGAGCGAAGCGAGTGTTCTAACTTACATCTCACTCGTGGCTTAAAGGCATTCATTATACAATCGTTGCATAAACTACTATTTTAGTTATTAAAGACACATACATTTATATATCACTCTACCTTTTCTATAGTTTGAGGTTATTTTTATTATTACATCTCGTAAAAAAATTATTTTTGTTATATTTTAGAAACCATTCCAAATAAATAAAAACTTAGTTTTTTTGTTGACAGTTACATGAATAAAAATGTACCTGTGTGAATAACTCAAAGGAAATATTTTAAAAGTGAATTGAGTCAGGTAATTGTTCATGGCTTATAGTCTGTGTTTTCATTTCATTACAAAACCCAGGTAAGCCTTAAACACAAGTTAGGCTTGAAAAATATATCAAATCAAGAATTATTGTGAGTTTAGGTGTGACGTAATTTTCGGGGGTCAAAGGAAATAGTGCGTGATCTCCCACCCCGAGAAATTAGTCACCATAGGGATGCCTCGGAATCGCTCAGAAGGAGCTAATTCCAGAGTTCGTTATAATTAATTTCGGAAAAAAATAATCGTGGGGCAACTCTCGCTACTACTTTACGCAGGGCTCAGAGCAACCGGATGTAACGATACAATTCAAAGAACGAGTTGCCTCATCCTCGCCCTCGTAAAAGTGAATAATTTTGCCTATAACGACGAAAAGCCTAAGTCGCGCGAAGTAATCGCTCTAACGTTAGCCCCTGCTCACACCCTCGCTTGATAAAGGGTTACTATGAGTAAGAGGCTCACCCAACACGTTTTGGGTTACCACGGGCTAGGCTTAAAGCCGTAGCGTGACCCGTGACTCTTCACGGAAATCGGGGAAAATCCAAATAAATCTTTCCGGGGTTTATTCGTAGGCGTAAGGCCTAACCGAACGTTGTTCGTAACCGCTCAGTGCGTCACCCAATTAATAGTTTATTAATTGGGTTGCCGTGGCGTAGCACGTGCTCCGTAACTTGTTGCGACGTGAGTGCAAGTACGGAGTAGACGAAAAATTAAGTAACTGCACTGAGTAAATTCGACTAAATCGTCTAGTATTTAATGCTACGATAATTCGTAAAGGAGAGAAAGGCTAGGCCTAACAAGAACGTGAATTAAACTATGCGTCTATTCGAGAATAATCACCTACGACAAACTCGGACAGGTTCGTGAGAGCGTAAAGTCGTCTAAAAGTCCGTAATTTCGTCTCTATCGAAATATTCCCGTGAGTCGGGTTCGATAAACGTGTTAGTAGCGTTAAACGTTAAGCAACGAAACGAAATAATGAGGAAACCGTACCTCCGTATCGTGTTTGACCGTGGTCGAGTCGAGCGTCCGTGTCTCGAGTCGTGAATGTCTCAGTGGCTGGTCAACGAATAATCGCCACGAGGAGCCCAGTCCGGGTCCTCTCCCCTCCCGGATTTCCCAAAGTAGGGGTAGACAGCTGTTCACCCCGTGACGTAAGAGACAGCTGATCGCTGGGTAGCCAGTCGGAGAAAAGAAGCCCCAAGATGGCTACCCTCAATGATTGTCAACAAACGCTATGGGGTTATGTTTGGGTGATGCGAGACGAAGCAAAGTGTTTAGTGGTCTATTGAAATTTACAACTGTCAACTGTCTGTAGAACAATTATTAGTTTTTTCCCCAATTCATTTGTATATTACTGTGAAATGTTTGCAGATTAATGGAGAAGGAAGTAAGGAAGAAGTTTTCGACAGATTTTCAAAAGCAGTCCGTGAGGTGATATTAAGTAAAAGTCCTTAAAGCAAACAAACTGTAACGGACTAGAGAAAAACGTATAAAATTTGAAATGGTTATTCAATAGTGATGTCTTCAATAAATAAAGTTTATTTCTTTCAAATAGTTTGTGGATAGTGTGAATATTTTCCTTAAAATGTAATGAATTGTTAATAAACGTCATCCATCAATCTTTAATTGTTTGTCATTGTCATCCATTATCCTTCAGTTCAAAACCTGAAGTTTCCCGTGTTTTATTACAGTAGAATAATTGTGGTATTACTTTCAATGCTAAATATTTGTACATTTCTCAATAGTATAAAATGCATAGAATTAATACTATGCTCCTTTGTTTGAAATTCATTGTTGGTGATAGTGATTTTATATTTGGATTTGTATTTTTGCGGACATTTGCCATCATTGATTAGTAAAAAACATGTTTCACGACGTTTCGGGATCTGGAATCTGATCCCGTCTTCAGGTGGAAGAAAACCTAGAATATAACAAGATTAGTAACACGTAGCCAGGAAAACCTGGACAAAAACATAGCTAAAACAGAGAACTGTAAAAACAGTCTCAAGAACACTATGCTGAAAAGAAAATCAATAACACAGATATCACAAGTATCAAGAATCACCAGACAGGAGAGTGCACGTCCACACCCAATCAGAGCTGAGCTGAGACTGGTGGAAGGAAAGGAAATGTACAAATAAATATTATCGTCGCCGCCGCCATTCTCAGCCATCAATCAACACATTTTAAAACGCACATTAGCAAAGTAGCAGTAGGCGATATTTGAACTACTCTGATATTTATCTCGTTTATGTTGAGTCTCAAGGCGGGTTGTCACGGTTCGATTAATCTCGGACCGAGCTTGACTTTTACTCGGAGCGAGTTGGAGCTCGTTCGGCCTGAGTCTATTCGTAGTGAGTTTAACCAAAATATTGTGGGCAAGCTACAATGCACTCGGATGGAATTGTTTTACTATCCAATGTCAAATAAATTTCAAATCGAAATTCGTATCTGAAAAAGGATCTCCATCCGACCAGTTCGTAAATAGTTAACCGAGGCGAAATTGTGGTTCGGATCCCACGTTAAAATGTAGGTCCCTTAGTTGCCATTGGCTGTCGGGCTATTAATTAACAGTCCTGTCTAAGGAATATGTCGGCCAACACGACTACAAGATCGCGCCAAAATCATCCTTCACTCATCTGTCATTCATACTTGGCTTAAAATACCTACTTGGGTAGGTCGCCATTTCAACTAATGTATCTAATGTATCTAATGTATCTATCTCGGGCCATATCGTTTACATAATAACTACTTACTTAGAAGCATTTTTCGGCCCGAGTGATACGTTAGCATTAAGTTAATTATAATTGCAGATGATTTTGTTTACATAAAATAAGTTCAGGTTATGCTATCGAATATAATTTCTTGTTATTTACTATACATGATAAACTTTAATAAACAAGTCAACTATATTATTGGTGGTAGCGGTAAAAAAGTCGTTAAAGTGAACAGAGTATTTAAATAATGGAATTAAAAGCTTCAACTAGTTTTAGCATGGATACTAATGTTGTCCAGAAAAAAAATCAAAGAAAGTTGACCCTATACCTAAAATCATCTAAAAATTAAAGAAATCGTAATTGACAACATAATAACCTGAACTACTTTAAACAAAAATCATCCGGTGTTATAATGCATAATTCATTAAAATTGAATCAGAAGAGGAATTCCAGGAATCCCATGAAGGAAATATGACACCCAGACTCTTATAAGATAAGAAAAGATGAAGAGGTACATAGAATAAATAGAACTCATCTCCGGCCGAAAGAGTGAAAGTGAATCCAAATCCAATTGGACAGTTTTGCAGCCAAAAGAACTGACCAAAACAAAGGACATGTCGTATGAATAATAAATTATGAATTATAACAGCAGTTAATTAATGTAAATAATAAAATCTCATAAATAATGACAACTACACAGAGTGGACCAAATGTAGGTATACAGCTACAATATATATATTTAAATGTTCACTGTACTTCTAACTGAAATTCTTGTCGAAATGTGGTTGAGAGTGTTGGGAACCGGTTCCAGGAATGCAAACATGTGGGAGGTAGAAATTTTGAGTACGATTCGCATCTTCTGGGTTAATTCTGTCCAAAGTTGATTGTACCGTGTGAACCCACCTTTATATGTATAGGAAAGACCGTTTATATAATGATACCAATGAAATTCATTATAAATTATTAGTAATGTGGAAATAAAGATCTTCAGATTTATTGGGGCTATGGCTAAGAAAATATGTAGATTCAATAGCAGGCTTTCAATTGCTTACGTATTATCAGCAAACGTTTCTAAAAAGGGAGCTGTGAAAACATTATCATAATTATTTTAGAAAAAGTCGAGTAGTTTTTACGTAATTAGTAATACGACTGTAGTTAAAGCTATACGTTTTCACAACGGTTTCGACATTTTATTATTCCTACATACTTTTCTATGTGTTATGAGTATCGCACGAAGAAATTGTCTTTTTCACAAATAAATGTATCACAAAAATACCAAGAGTAAGAAGTATAAAATTTAATGTACTTTGACAGGTTCGCTATCTGTTGACTTCTAAAAAGACTGAATTCACTTTGTCTGCAACTAAACTATGTTGCATGATTTAAAAAGGTTCTGAAGTTTATCCACACATTGCAGCACTTACTACTTATATCCGGCAAAGCCTTTATTGCCATTTCAAACAAAATCGCAAACAAATTGTGATGTCATAAAATGACCGGTTCATCTGTAGCCTCCAGCTAGTTCAAGAGTATATCTTTGCCAATCAGAGAGTATTTATTATGGAAACCTCCAATTGAGCCTACATTTTTTACCCATTACGCTAATAGGCGTAGATGACGATGACATCGGAAAACGGACTCAAAATTCAATGCCACAATTCAATGCCGCAACCCGTTTTTAACTATAAAACTTAGTTTTTCAAAAATTCATAGTTTTAGAGATTTTTATTAGAAACTTCAATATATTGAAAACTAAATGCATTAATTGAAAACAGGTTGCGGCATTGAATTCGGCGACAAAAGCTAGTGAAAAATGATAAATTAAAAATGAATGAGTGGTCACGATACCAACTTCATAATATTTGAAATAACTTATTCATGATTGTAGGCAAGCAGCTATAAAAGTGTTTTTTATCATGCGTCTCGTGAATACTTTCTGGATACTTCTAGTAATTTATCAAGGTGGCATAAAATTCATAAGGGAACTAGGTTGAGGACAGAAGATATTGATATAGTTAGGGCTAGCTACTTCCATAAACTATTTTACAAGTATTATTATAACTATCAGATAATTTAGGTATAACAAGTTTGTTCTTCTATGTTAATAATGAATACAAAATTAAAGAAACTAAGTATTACTATAAGCTTCGTAACAAAAAAAAATTAATTTGTTGGCCGTCACCACTAGAACGTTTTAAATTTTTAGGTTTTGAATTTAAAATGATTAAATCCAACCTGTATCTCGGAAGCAGCTTGTTCGAAGTTATTAATATAGAAAAATTGACATTATAATTATGAATTATAGTGACATTACACTTTGGAGTCGCAACTGAGCAAACATTACCGGCGTTTGCGTTAACGCATCAACCAAATCTTCAGTAATTTATTTCACTCCTGTTTGATCTTTGTTGGGATACAGTTTACAGTTTTGTGAGTATATTCATGTTTAAAGTCCTTCTTTCCTTTGACTAGCCGCTAAGGCATTTGTTGTTATGTTGTTAGAGTTTAGAATAAATAAGTTAGTTTTGAAAACAAAACTGTACTGTTTTATTCATTAGGGGTGGCAGTAAGATAATTTATATTCTTAATCAGGAACTATAAAATATCATATTACTTGGAAAAAAAATTAGTTGCATTGGTAATTGAAATGATCTTCGCATTTAGATCATTTAAATTAAAAAGATCGGTTTGCAAATGTAAATCGATAATTTTTTATTACAATACATTTCATTTGAGGAAAATCATGTTGTAACGTATTCCCATGATGAAAATAGTTAAATACCTCAATATATATAATTTTTTTATTGAGTCCGTTTGGTTTGCACGATTTAGATTATAGATGGTAATATCCACAACAGTATATATATCGTGCATATTTGTATATATGTATGCATATATATGAATATTTAATCAATCATACAGTTTATTATTACTTAAGGCAGAATTACAGGTAGTTACACTGAATCAACGGTATGTTTTCTAAAGAGGAGGTTGGAGACTGGTGCTGCTCATTGAATGCTACGAGCGAAGCTTGGCAATATCGCTCCGCCTGTAGACAATTCACAGCTGTACAAGAAATTTTGCATATTTTTAATGCGGCTAACAGCTGGTTAGAAGTAATGTCATCCAATATTTTCGCAAATGTCAAGTATCGTAGTTTTCGTTAGAACTTGGATGGGTGACTGCTAAGAACATCCGACGTTTTGTATAATATTACCATGATATGGTGTTCTAGAGTAATGATCATACAAGAAAGTTTTATATCGTATACTTTACTCACATGAAACCATTATAGCTTTATCTCAATCAAAAATAAGTTTATCAAAAATATATTAAAATTATCCTGAATTTAATGTTAACCGCTAGAACTCCGGTGCTGGTAGTAGTATGAGGTATTCTATATTCAATCCTAAGGTATTTTTGCTAAACAAATTTACCGAGATCACGAATTAACTCTCCAATTAGTTATAAATGTAATAGTTAAAACATAGGCCTCGGCCTCAGTTAAACACGCTCAATCATTTTGCCGACCTTGTCGACGAAGACTGTGCAATGGAGCGGAGGCCTAAGGAAATCGAGCGGCTTAAAAACTGTAAGCCTACGTCCAAAAAAAAAGGAAAATATGGACCCCGTTGAACATTTCAGTAATAAAGTTTGCAAGGAGTTCACACACTCGAAACATTTTGTTTACCCCCGTCATTTTTAGGTTAAACGTGCTTGGAAATATAGTTAAACCTTAATTCTCAGTTCTAGCTAAATATTTTATTTTTATTTTTACTCTTTGGGCAGCGTGCTTGAGAATATTAAAAAGAGATTGGACCTCGACATTTACGAATTCATTAAAAAATCAGCGATGAATAATTTCCTGCTTTTGCCCCTCCTTTTTTTACGTTTTTTTTACATTTTTCAAAGTAAAGATTTAATCTTTACAATAAAATAAGAGTTACTATGGTTAGAGGCTCCTCTGAAAATAAGAAAAATTGTATTCCAAATATAAGGGAAACTAGTGGCTTGAAGGGGCTAAAATCCCCTAATGAGGGAAAATTCAAACAATCCTTATTTATTATAGTACACAATACCTTCATAACATTAAATTAATATCCAGCCTACCACGGTTTTCTATAATCAGCATCACATGTTTTATGCAGGCAAAACAGACTATTTAGATCCCAATGCTTTTAAATGGCAAATATTTAACGTAATTTCTCGTTTCTGTTGAATTTCAAGCAATCTTAGTCTTTTCCCGCCATCGCGGAATACACCCCGATGGCGGGAGGTCTAAGTAATTAATTTGAGCCCTCTCCCACCTTTCTTCGGTTTTCCAGACGCCAACAATTTGGACATAAAAGAATTTCCTTACGAAATTAAATATATACCTAATTAGCTACACTAAACATTTTATTTAAATTATTTTTGTAAACCCCCGTCCTTAATTGCTGTAAATAAAAATATTCGTTGTAGAAAATATTCGTGATTTCCAATTAATTTTTGAAATTCTATTTACTTTAAAAATAATTTCACACATTTATGATACTTAAAAGTAACGTTAGAGGGGTTAGAAAGGGAAACAGTACAAATCAAAATATACGTAACAGAAAAAATGTAGTTCGAGCAACAGTTCCCTATTTTATTTAGAATCCGCAACACCAGGCCTGGATTTAGCATCTATGAGGGCCTATACCAAAGGCTGATATTGCAGTTTGTTTGGGATCCACCGCTATCCTCTGGAGATAATCCTACTCAACGGGGCTATGAGTATCATCCTTAGACTTTTGATTTGTAAAGGCTCTAAACAAAATTGACAAAACATATTAATCTGTAAAAATTACGTTAATACGAACAATTCTGGTAGGTGTCATATATTTAAATACTTTATGAGGGCTAGGTAGAACCGCAAGCCTACCGCACATTGCACACTCTCGCTCTCGCCTGGTCTCGGGCTAGAGGCTCGGTCAAGCGCCGCGCCAAGCCATGCGACTTTCACATGACTCATTCCTTGCCATAGCAGGTGACACGACCATACATTTTCTATTATTGCAATCAAGCATTGAACTTATTATTACTTCTGAAATTGTGTTTAAATGGGATAAGGGTAAAATCGATCTTACATAGGATTGCTTTGTTATACATCACAACGTTTATAAATTTATATATTTTTGTTCCTTTATAATATTTATCTTATTTTAGCGAATTTCCCGTATAGGGAAGAAGCTATTAACGTATGTCTCATGGTAAGACCTAGGCCCATGATAACGTTTCGTTTTGCTTCCGGGGTGTCAAAACTTCATATCAAAAATTAAGTTATGAAGTTTTTCTTCATAACTTTCTGTTTTGAGGTCCCCAGATGCCAAAAACACCATTCGTTCATTTTCATTTTACAGTGCTATATTTGCGGCGGAACGCGGCGGAACGGCGTTCCGGGACCTCTTTCTGCCGCAAGCGTCGATCATGTGTAATCGGTCGGAGTATTTTTTGCAAGAGACGATCGCGTGTAATCGGACGGATAATTTGCCGCATAAGACGATCACGTATGATCGGCCGGAGAATATGCCGCACAAGACAATAGCGTGTGAACGGACGGAGAATTTGCCGCAAAAGACAATCGCGTATGATCGCGAGAATTCTCTCTATTAGAGAGGATCATGTGTGACCGGCCGGAGAATTCGCCGCAAGAAACGCTCGCATATGATCGGTCGGAGAATTCGCCGCAAGAAACGCTCGCATATGATCGGCCGGAGAATTCGCCGCACAAGACAATCGCGTGTAACCGGCCGGAGAATTTGCCACAAAAGACGATCGCGTATGATCGGCCGGAGAATTTGCCGCACAAGACAATCACGTATAATTGGCCGGAGAATTTTCCGTAAAAGACGATCGCGTATGATGGGCCGGAGAATTTACTATTAGAGAGGATCATGCACATGAGGATCTTGTGTAGCCGGCCGGAGTATTTGTTGGAAGAAACGATCGCGTGCACGCGACCGGATTAATCTTACCAGCAATAACGATCGCTTAAAATGTGCGGAAATTACGCACGGAGTTTCGGCCAATAATTAGCGCTCTTTTATCTAGTTTTGAGCTAAGCAGAATGTTCAAAATGCTCAAAAGACCTGAATACTCGCACAATGTGTCATAATAGATCTAAGATTTCTTTAGTCAATTTATATTTTAGTAAAATAATCCTTTGTTGGTTTTAATTTACTTCTTAAAAAAAATTAGTTGATAAAATGTCGATTGTCGGTTAATGACTTTTTAATCGACCTAATTATTTACATAGACAAATAATACATTGATGAAGGGAAGAATGATAAGGGGGGGGGGGGTTTGTAAAAATTTGCAAATTACATTCCGGTACCTCAATTGCTACAAATCAAGCACTATATACAGGGGTGCTGAAAAGTCCCGGAACGGCTAAATATTTTTTGAACCGAATTGGTTTGAAAAATCAAACTTGCACATTCTCTCCTATATAAATACTCTACTTTCTGAGGTGTTTACTGACTCTTGGCCCCGAGTGGGGGACGGCCCACAAGGAGTCGGTACAAAATCTTAAATTTAAGCATAGGTCGATATGCACATCATTTTAAAGGGCTAATCAAGTAGAGTTCAATGTCGCAAACCGCATCTCAAAAGGTTCGTTCATTACAAAATGGCGGCTGATCAAAAATCTAAAGGAAATACACAGTGGTCGCTTAAAGATTGTTTAAAAATTGCTTACAGAATATGTCTGAAGGATCTAAACTCCGGCATTGTATGTCAGACCTAAAAACCTATCTTTTAGGGTGCCGTAGAGGTTATTTCCTCCAAGGGGGGATGGCCAACAAGGAGTTAGTACAAAATCTTTAATGTACACATAGGTTGATATGCACATCATTTTTAAGAGCTAATCAAGTAGAGTTCAATGCCGCAAACCGCACTTCAAAAGGTTCATTTGTTATAAAATGGCGGCTGATTAAATGTTTCAACAAAAATTCATAGGCTTAGGTTTGTTGGGAGGGGGGATGGAATAAAGGTTTGAATAAATCCAATTTTGTATCAAACCTAAGCCTATGTATTTTTGTTGAAAACTTAAATCACCCGCCATTTTGTAACCAATAATCCTTTTTAAATGCGATTTCTGGCATTGAATTTTATTTTATCAGACCTTTAAAATGATGTACATATCGACCTAAGCTTACATTAAAGATTTTGTAACGACTCCTTGTGGGCCATCTCCCCTTGGAGGTAATATCCTCTACGGCACCCTAAAAGATAGGTTCTTAGGTCTGACATACAATTAACGGAGTATAGATCCTTCAGACATAGTCTGTAAGCAATTTGTAAAAAATCTTTAAGCGAACCTTTTGAGATGCGGTTTGCGGCATTGAACTCTACTTGATTAGCCCTTCAAAATGATGTGCATATTGACCTATGCTTACATTTAAGATTTTGTACCGACTCCTTGTGGACCGCCCCCCACTGGGGGCCAAGAGTCAGTAAACACCTCAGAAAGTAGAGTTTTTACATAAGAGGGAATGTGCAAAGTTTAATTTCTTAAACCAATTCGGTTCAAAAAATATGTAGCCGTTCCGGGACTTTTCAGCACCCCTTTTATATAAATGTTTTTTAAACTAAAAAAAGGGTACTCTGTTAATAAATTATGTATCATTATTATATATATATATATATATATATATATATATATATATATATATATATATTATCGTGTGTGTGTCTTTAAGCACGATAACTCGCGTAAAAATGGTCCGGGGGAAAGGGGGGTAAACCTCTCCAAAAATGGGTTTTTTGGATTTTTTACATAGAAAAAATTAAAATAATGTCACTTCGGTTTACACCATTGAATTCAGCTTGAAAACAAATAATTTAGTATCTTGAATCGTTGCTATATGATCGTTAGTTACCGAGATATCGCTAGTGGTAAACACAGTACGTTGCCCAATGTTATCCTTATGGGAAATAAGTCAAATTCTATATCTTGCTTATTTCTCAACATATCTCAACAAAACTTGGTATACGGCTTCTTCTAGTTCAAATCTACTAAACATTGAATTAAAAAAAACACTCAGTTTTAATTTACCTGTTGCAGCAAACCTACATACTCATTCTCCATGTTATTCTTAGGGAGCTTACAAAAACATGTCAAATCACGCTATGTTGGATTGAAATATGCTCTTTTGCATTTAAAATTCGCTGAGTGTGAAGGTCTGCTTCAACGGGGGTGTTATCATGAGGCGCAGGCCCTTGTGTGACGCGGCTCCGAGGCGCGCGCCCATGTCGCCTATGCTCTAATCCGGCCCTTTGATACATGCAATTATCTGATTTTCAATGCGGGTCCGTAAAAATATTTAATACTAGTATATTTTAACTGTTCAAATTCATTCAAATTTCAAATTTCTTCAGCAGCGTGAAGAATTGTACGTAATATTCCTATGAAAATATTTGAAAGCAATTAAAAATATGGAAAACGTCGTAACACACTGATTTCAACGAATGTCTTTAGTCAATGATATTCAAAATAATACAGATACTCACATGAAGTCTCCAAGCAGAATGTAATCCTCCGCGCTACTTTTTATCACAAATCAGCTGATCGCTAATAATTTATCTTGAATTTCCCTTGACATTCCTTTTTTTGTATAAAGAATTTGTCGTAGGTATTAATTATACTATTTCATATTCAGATATTAGAAATCTTTCCACATTCGTTTGGCCAAAGTTTGATAAATGGTGTAAAACGCAATTAAAAGGGTTTTTCTATTATTTTACAACAAGTTTTTATAAAATATAGGAAACGTGTCCGCTAGAGATTAAAAAGGGCTTTAATTTCACATGAATTTTAGTTTTCTGGCCAGATATAATCGAGAAATCCTGCATCCAAATTAACATAAGGCTTATAGATCTAATATGGTGGCCAATTACAACCTCCTCTTAACTAATATAGTACATGGTACGTAGTGATACCTGTTAAAAGAATAGCAGGATGGAATCACCTTATTATGTTTTAAAGGATGTGCGTCTTTTTATATTTGATCTTACTTTAGTGTTCCTTAAACTCTCTGATATTTTTTATTAGTCAAACCTTTGATGAATAGCGTGGCAATGTAATACAAACAACAGAGGTTTCTTCTTGTAACTATGCAGATAGAGTTTGTTGATTGTAGAATATTTTAAAATATTTGTCATGGTTATTAATGTGACCCAGGATATGCAGCCACAGAGTGTGATGCAGCTTAACTTCAGAAGCCTTCCATTGCATAATAGTCAGTAATAAATAATACTAGCTGTTCCCCGTGGCTTCACTCGCGTTTGAAATGATGGTGAGATAGTAACCAACATTTACTTAAGATTGATACCACAAATCTGTATATTAGCACGTGAAGAATTATTTTTTGTTGTCATATCTCGTTCACGGCTGGCCGAATTTTAATGTATTAGACGTAAATTTAAAGGTATTTCTTAGAAAATTTTACAATAACTCTCAAAATTATAATACAAGTTTCAACTTATAAGTACAGTGTATGGGCGAAGGTTCTTAATTGTGGTTCTATCCGTCGATGTCGTAGACATTGGGCGCGTTCAGCCGCAGTCACCGGTGGGTAACCTATAATAAGTCAACGGCAGTGGTGGACGTACCACCTACCGACCACTGTTGTGCATCCACCGATGTTGTGTTTACGGTGGATTCGGTAAGTAACCGGACATTGTTGATTGTCAAGATGCGGTGGATTTGCCTATTAGTGACTACGGTAACCGATTAGCCACCGGTGACTGCGGCTGAACGCGCCCATTGGATCAGATACACTCTTTGTTTGCACTTGTTTACTTTGTGGGAGCCAATCTAATCTGGGTTATTTTTCTATTTAATTCTAACATCTACTTCACTGTGAAACCACAAATCTGCATATTAATATGTGAGTAATTTTCTGTTATCATAATTCGTTCACCGCAAGACGCTTTTCATCAATTCCGAGTAACGATTTTAATTATTACTCCAATTTTTTTCACGTTTTGATTTTAATGTAAACAAATAATTTGACAGTTCATCCCAATAACAAATTAAACACTAAAAAGTCACATTTTGATATTGAAAGGCCACAAAATTTAAAACATATGTTAAATCTCTTTTAATTTTAATTGAATTTAAATTTTATTTGTTTTATGTAAACAAATCGCGATTCTTTATGGAATTTATTTAAATTATATTCTATTAAATTAAAAGCCCATTATACAAAATTTTAACGGAATTATTAAATATAATACATACAATACAAAATATAAATTATTGCTCTGTATGACTTTTTATTCTTTGCAACAGACTCCACTCAACACTGTCTTAAGACTACAACCTACAACTAACTGCAGCTGGTCATGGAATACAATGTTTTATTCAGTCATCTGGATTAGTGAAAAATTATTAAAACAAAGGGTCATAAGATTTGCATTGAAACTTCGGAGTCTTCTAGAGTGAAAACCTCTGGGAATTTTGTAAAACCGTTTCTTAGTACGCATCTATGGCCCAAGGAGAGTATAAATACCAAATTTCAGCTCTCTAGGTCTTATAGTTTTGGAGATTTGCTGTCCGTAAGAAAACCCCTTCTCCTTTATACATATAGATAACTAAATGTGTTCAGTCTCCATTTCAAAGAATACACGTGGACCGCACAGATTATTTACAAAGATAATAAAAAATAATAAAAAGAAAAATAATAATAAAGAGAAGAAAGAGAATAATATAAGAGAATAATAAGAGTAATATAAAGAGAATAATATAAAAAGAAATAAAGAAAATAAAATAATAAAAAGAAAAAGCTAGAGCATTCCAAACCGTCAAAAAAATGGACGCTAATTCACCTTTACCCACCATCCCACCACCTCAATAGAAGCGGCTCGAATAAATGGGACCAATACCTCCAGAAAAATCTGAAAATTGTCTCACTTTACAAAAAATACAATAAACTTAATCATTGTAGCTGAAGATTAGTGGAGGAAACATATATCGTTGTTCAATTCTGCCTTGAGTAATTATGTGCACTATTACAACTACTGCAGAAAGTGTACTAGGTATAAGCAAAGGATTGAAATGTTTTGGCAGTTTATTAATCAGGGTTTTAGGGAAAGGGACTAAGGCATCTACAAAACTGAGAAGGTAATTTACTGTAATTTAGGTCGTTAAAAATCTTGGGAAAACTAATTTATTGTATGTTCCTTAGTCGGACTTTACAATGCTTAAAACCTTTAGTTAGTTAGTTAAATTAATAAAATGAATTCGTCTTCTCCACAGGTAAAGATGAGGATCATTTATATATTTCTAGCTGTGATCGTTGGAGTGAACGCCGGGCTGTTCGACAAATTCCAAAAAAGTAAATATCCAATAAAATATACTTAATTTACCCTAAAACGTTCTCTACATACACCAAAAACCTTGATTATCAGAAAATCTATCATCATTGTTTGCCATAATTTATCAAACGATACAGCAATACGACAAAATAAAAGTTCCAGAATAAAGATAAATGTGTTAGTTTTATTTTTAAAACTAATAATAGCGAAGGATTTGTAATTATTATTTAATTTTTTTGACTTTTCCTATCGCTTCTAGTGTTTAAACTTCACTACGTTTCGAGAGGTATTGAAACTCCTCTCGTTTTCAAGTGACCCTACTTAAAGTTACATTAACCTACTTATGTTTATTTAACCTACTTTTTTGGGTTTCTTTGTTTTTTTTTTATATCAATTTACAATCATCCAACATTCAACAAAAACCTCACTCACACAACATTTCATACAAAACACATTAAACATACTTAATACAGAAAGAAAATTAAAACTAAAACATATTAAACATGATACAGAACACAGATAGAAAATTAAAAAAAAACATATACCTTTCTGCCGGCAATGCCTCCAAGCTGGCAGTGGCACGACACGCACACACATCCACCCACACTCACATGCGCAACTTTTCATTCGCGTTGCGTATGTGAGGTTTTTGTTGAATGTTGGATGAATGTAAATTGATATAAAAAACAAAGAAACCCAAAAAAGTAGGTTAAATAAACATAAGTAGGTTAATGTAACTTTAAGTAGGGTCACTTGAAAACGAGAGGAGTTTCAATACCTCTCGAAACGTAGTGTAGTTTAAACACTAGAAGCGATAGGAAAAGTCCAACAAATTAAATAATAATGTATTAGTTTGACACAATGTAATAAGAAGTGCTGACTAGAAGGGGGTAAAAGCCTTTAATCATAACATAATAAATTGTGAATAAAAAAATAATTCTTTAGTACACATTTTAATTAGAATAAACAGGCTTTTAGATTCAACATATGCTAATATCTAGCCCATAGTATTATGTTTTAATACAGCCAAAGCAAACGCTTTTAGATCCTAATAGTTTCTAAATGGTAAATATTTTACGTTAATTTTCGTTTTCTGGGGAATTCCCAAAAATTATATTTTTCCCAAGTCCCTAACAAGGAAATCTTAAACTTAAGTTCTTTTTCATCATCCTGCAACTTGCCAAACTCCCAAAATTTCTTTATAAAAACTTCACTTACGTAGTTATACATAGTAGAGAACGCCAACTAATCAAAATATAAGCAAAAAATATTTGGTTTTAGTTTTTATTCATTGCTTCAATAAAACATGCGACTACATTTGTTTGAATTTTGTTGTTATACCGTAACAAACACGGTAAAAGTATAAAGTTTCAACTTGCTTCAACTTTAATTACCAATTCATTTTGGTTAGATTGTCCAAAACACTAGTAAATTATAATGATATTAAGCATATATTTAGGAAGTACTTTTGTAAAAGTAAGCTTGTGCCTATTGGAATCAACTGACCTTTCCTAGTTAAGAGACCAATACTGGGTTCATTGACGGAAGTTGTCACAATTTGTAACTGTCACGATTTGGAAGTGCTGTAACTGTATTTCAGTGAAAAACTTCAGTTCCTCACTAGGTGAGGCTGTGCTTGACACCAGGGTGGACGACCAAGATGAGGGAGGCCACCTATACCTTAAAACCCTGTTTTTCATCCATTAGGATAAGTTATATCTTTGCCTATCCAGTCTAAGCCTGGCTAAACCTATTCCATGTACACATTTTTTCCTTCTGTCTCCCCTGAAATAACCTGTTAAATGCGATAATCGCCTGTTAATCTAGGCGATATTATGGTGAGCTTCATTTCCTTTCCGGTAGCCTTACGGAAAGACAAAATAATGGCTGAACTACCCTTATAGAATTTTCCTGTGGGATGGGGCAACCCAAACTACCATATCCCTCCTACAAAAGAAAACCGTGTTAGCTTTTTTTCTAGTTTGCACACAGGCTGAGAGGAAAATATCACAATAATTATGCTTTCCTTTTAATAGGTAGATAAAAATCCTTAATACAGTCTTAATTTCATGACTTAAAGTTGATTACCAACATCAGATAGCAAGTCGTTGCCGCTAAAATATTAGGTTTTTCAGAATAAAATGTTGAATGCTATATAATGCAAATTATAAATACAACTATACGAACAATAATAAGAATGTTTCAATCCAATCATCATGTGCCTAAATTAGAGCTAATCAATGTTCGCGTTGTATCGATACAAAAACTGTCGTTCTGATTCACAATTGTGAGTATTGTAAGAAAGTAACCTTGTTGTAGAAGCTTAAAGAATCAAGAATTCACGATTATGGTCATCTAATATGCTGTAAAGAGGGATCTGTTTATATTTGTGTTTCTAAATATAAATATTTACGCATGACAGATTTTTCCACATATTTGGCTGGTTCTGCCCAAATTAATAATTTATTTGCTACATTATTGTGAGCTAAATATTTATGGTTTGTCCTAAATAACGTATGTCAATCTAAATTATTTTGAATGATTAAGTTTAGGTTAAATATATTACAAATTTTAGTAATATTTAATTCATTGTTATGCAGAAACTGGTTTGGATTTCGTAAAACAATTGAAACATAAATTTGAGAAGAGGAATGTACCTCTAGTGTGGGTGACAGGTACGTAAAACTTCTCTTATAAATTTAGTCACCTTTCTACTTAATTATAATGTTATATGCATACATATTCAGGTCATTGTCTAATTCAAGGGAGATCTTGAACAGTTACACCAATTTTAGCCATAGCAATATATATATTTGAAAAAAATCTATTCTTTCTCATTCTATCACTGTTGTCAGGTTATTGATATAAATAGACTGATCATCATTTAAAACTGTTATTTTAAACTAGCATTGTTATTATTTATACCAATGTAAGGTCTCTACTAAATTTTTGCGTGCCAATAGTTAGTATATTCCTCGTTTGATATAAAATATTTGTTAAACAAGAATATGACTGAAATTTTCGAACAGGGGGACCTGGTTCGGGGAAAGGAACGCTGTGCTCGCAAATGGCGAAGAAAGAAGGGCTAACTCACATCTCTCTTGGAGAAAAACTTCGAAACAAGCTAGGTGAAAAAGAAGACAAAACCTTGTATGCGAAATTGAAAAGGATAGCTGGAAATCTTTACATGAAAAAAGGATGGAAGATTCCAGATATCGAAATAGTTAACGTAATAAAAATTAATAATACTCTTTTTTTAGGGAAATTATATAAACACTGACCAGAGAAGTGATTTAAACTGAATAGTTACATAAAAATATGAATGATCATTAAATCAAATCAAATCAATATACATACACAGCCAAAATTAAATAGGGATTTAAAATGAACTTGCCTGTACTTAATGCGAATACTGTAGGATGCGAATTTAAATGCTTTGAGTACTGCACGTTTAACATGGGCGTTATATTGGAAAATAGAGTTTTTTGTTTATTACTGAAAAACTACCAAAGATAGAAGGGGAGTATAAGCTGGAAAATTGTAGGTTTTTGCAAGACCTTTAAAATAATATCCTATTTAACATATGTTGCCATTTAAAATTTTTATTTTCAGTGCTACCAACATTTACAAAAAATAAAATGTTTAAAAAATATTTATTTTCTTCTAATGTTGGCATTTTGAATATCAAATTAAAGCTGAGTTTATAAGGATTAACAATTTTCAAACAGAACGAAAAAAACCTTCAGTAGTTCTCAAGATACAGAGTATTCCGTAAATACTAACATTTTTCACAAAGCGGCCGCCATTTTGAAAATAATAAAGATAATTGAGTTCTCATTTCACCAAATTGTTTGTCTTGCTTAGACCTTTAAAATGATGTATACTATGACACATATTTACATTTAAAAATTTCCGAGATTCGAACCCGTGACCCCTGGTTTTTGGAACACCCTGTATTTAAAAAGGTTAAAAAAATTTTTACGTTGTTCCTTGGGTATGATTTAGTGGGGGAATGTTTTGTTTCATATTTTTATGTTAAGCCGTTCGCCCATAATCTGTTTTGGGCGGCTTAGAAGACTCACCTTGTATATTTGTCAGATATCACATACATAGGCTACTCGCGTTTTACGGATCACCCGAAGTAATCGTACTAGAATCTTGAAACTCTCCATTGACATATCGTTCCGTTATTTTTATAGACGCGGGGTTTATCTGAATTAAAAATTTTATGAAGGTTTGCGTGTTGTCCAAGATCGACTTGGGCTAAGTTCAAACAAATATACTATTTCTATTGTAATTTTCGCCTCAAGCTGCTAAATGAGTAATTCAATCTCCAATATGATTATGGGGAATATGGGGTATTTACATCAGTTGTACATCATTATGACTCTTATTCTTCCTTCAAATTAGCCGACAGGTTTTAGGGCACAGCGTGGTGCAATGGAAGTTCTGAGTTTAAACTCCTCAAGTTGATAATTTTTTATTCAAATTATTCGAAACCCGATTTTATAGATTAAATTATAGATGAACTAGGAAATTTCAGCATTCTTAAGGTTAAACTGAAGAATTAGAATATGATAGCACATTATAGCCAATTCATACCATTTGAGGGAAAAAGGAAAATACATCGAAGAAATGTTTCACCTCCTCATGTCAATCTTTGTGATGGAGATGCATTTCAAATGGGGGAAAAATCAAACTTTAACTGCTTATATCTCCTTAACCATCGGGTTTATGAAAAATTGTCAAAGAGTAAAAAGTTCTGAAAACTAAGCGTAGAATCGAAATACGCCATAAAATACAGGGTGTTCCATGATAAAAATCAAAGTTGTCCGCCTGATTGGAAAAATGGCGGCCATTTAGAAGAAAATGGAAATTTACAACAACCGCGAACTACGCCAAGATCCACTAACCCTGATGGACACCGGTCTGACACTTAAATGGAGCCAAGTGGTAAGCTTATTGGAGCGGGTTAGTTCGAAGCACTTTAGTTAGATGTCGTTGTAAAAACATGGATTTCTTCTTCTTCACTGAGTCAGCCAATCAAAACCACGATAACGATTTGCTAACTTCCTATTCCGTTTCCCCTGATTTTCTGTCACGACGCGACGTGTACACAACCAAAACGAGTTGGAATTAATTTGAGTGTGGGAAAATACCAGAATATGGTATGTTTATGGTACGTTTGCCACCAGTGTAAGTTGTTTCGCGAAATACTGTACCGCGTGATTCATTTGTGCTTAAAGCTATTGATAGAAAATAAATACGTAGATGTTTACAAACGTATTAAATTAATTTTTACTAGTAAACCCGTTGCTCGAAATCGAGCAAACCAATCAAATTCCTTTTTTCTGAAGGTGCCCACCTCTTGCACGGAAAATAGCAGCAACGTCTGTGGTAATTGCATTATTTTTTCGACTTTCGTAAAAAACGTTTTTTGCTAAGATATTAATACAAACATTATTCTCTCATGACTGGTGGCATATGTCTGGTGGCATATATGTTCAGCAGTTTTAAACGAACGGATGTAAATAAAGTTCAGTTTCCAGCATTAAATGTATTTCATAGTTTTTGTTGCATATCTCCATCCGTCTATGTTTGGTTGTCGTCTTTACGTTGAACTGAACATTTATGCTTCCTTTGGAATAGTGCTTTCTTCCAGTAATAAGGTAACTATTCTATGATGAAAATGTTTATATATACATATATATAAACATGACATACCGAAAATTGTTACATTTTCAACAACCATACAACCATACAACCATACAAATGTTTGGTTCAATTATATGTAATTTTTAATGTGCAATTTTGACAAATTTCAAAATAGACTGATTATTTCAATAATTTATCTGAAGTATACGTTTTTATTATTACTCTAATATATATATATGATTGAAATGAACATAAATATAAGTACCCTTTTTATAATATTAAACAAACAAGGGTACTTTGTTAATATTATGTTCATTTCGATCATAACTATAGTAGCCCTAACAAATGAATGTTTTTTAAATGATATATATATATATATATATATATATATATATACAGAAAGAATTAACTGAGTTCCCTTTAAATTCATTTTATTTGCGACAGGTTTCGACCTTAGGCCATTTTCAAGTAAGTTTTACCTAACCTCTTCATACAGTGTTTATATAAGTCACATGGTTAAAATATAAACAAATTAAAATAAATATTACAGTTTTCTTAAAATTAGTTTGTATAAAATATGTATATATAATAAAGTGTATGATAATTCTTTAAAATGGGCTTTTCAATAATCTTGCTTTTTCAAATATCGGATTTTGGGTTGGTATGTGGCTATTTAGTATATTTTGGGGCTCTTCTTTGTAGCCGGTATATATGTAGAATGCCTCTCTAGAATTCATTATTTTTCCTTTATTTGAAAATTCGATTATTTCAAGGTTTTCTTTTATATTTTTGTAGTTATGGTTTGAGGTAAGTAAATGCTCAGCAAAGTTAGATTTTTGCGTCGTTAGATTATTACTTTTTAGGGCTTGCAAGTGCTCGCGGAATCTTGAATTAAACGACCTTCCTGTTTGTCCAATATAGAAGCTTTTCAATCCGAGCATTTTAATTTGTATATACCTGCTTGATCATATTTATCTTCTTGGTTGCTTTTCTTAGTTGATTTCCTATTAATTCGATCAAAGGCATTGTTATTTGTTTTATATGCGACTTCGTAGTTTGTTGATTGAAATGTTTTTCTTAAGGCTTTATTTAGTCGTGTGTTAAAAGGCATACTTATATATTTCTTCTCAGTTTCTCCGTCTCTTTTTTGTTTCTGTATCTTTTTTTATTATATATATATATAAATTCTAACGAATGCTGTTTTTTGATCCGGGGGCCGCAAAACGAAACGTTATCATGGGCTTAGGTCTTACCATAAGACCAACGGTAATAGCTTCTTCCCTATAAGGGGAATTCGCTAAAAATGAGTCTATCATGGTATTTTTTTAGCTTAATGTGAATGTTATTGACTTCCATTAATATTATATTATTATATACACATGCATTTTTTAATACCTTTGCCCTTAAGTTTACCTTTCAATAATGCATATTAATTTGAACCCCCATTGAAGTATGCAAATTCTGGGCATATCGTTTCATCGTCTCTTTAAAGATATTTTTTCCATTTTTAACATTGTGAAAATTTATTCAGAAACCTAACAACATATGTCCCTCAAGACTTCACATGAAATATTTAATGTGGTACATGGTTTCTATTTAATATTTATTATTAGTGGTAGCTATTTATATGAATATCAAATATATTGAAGAATGTAGGCTTCCACGATCGTATTTACGAGATGTTAGCTCGAAGTTTTCTGGGAAAGACCGCGTAGATATGACTAGTTTTGTTGCCGACGTTTCGGAGACGTGCAGTTCTTCATCCTCAGAGCAAAAACGCTGGTCACGCATTACATCAGTTAGTAACTGTGGAGGAGTCCTGCCTCGAGCCTCGGTGTTGCTTATTCCTAGAGAATTTGAGGTGCTCCTGGCTTTCCCCATTTTTTAAAAAAGGGAAAAGCCGACCGCCCCAAACCCCTCGCGACCATTTACTGCTAGAGAAAGGGACACGCGCCAGGGGCGCGCCGAATTTTCTATCAATAGAACTCTCTAGATCGTATGTAGCCGAGACAGACTATATGAGCTGAGGACGCGGATTGCAACGTCTCCGAAACATCTGCAGCGAAGCTCCTCCCCTCCACTCGTTCGTTCCGTGAGGACTTTAAGTTACCATCTTGTACAATACAATATTTATTTATTTGAAAATACTATTACAAGGTAATGCTATGGGGTATTGAATTGGAAATTAATATTGAAGGTTATTTGAAAAACAATTAATTTATTGGTTAATGCATTTCAGAAAGCCACTCTGAACCTTTTAGCAGCTGAGATGCTAGAGCAGTATGACGAATCCAAAGGATTCTTGATCGATGGGTTTCCAAGAACTTTGGGACCAGGCAAACTTTTTGTAAAGAAAGTAAGTGTTTTTATTCTACATGAGTGAGGTTTGAATTCATTAATTTAGTTAAAACATTTTTATTTAAAACACACACACACACACACACACACACACACACACATACAATATATTTTTCAAAATTAAAAAATATATTTTAATCAATTTGAACACTTAACTTTTTTAAATATATACGAAATTCTATATATATAAAATATCGTATATGATATGTGTATATATTTTATTATTGGAAAGTATTTCTGGTTTTATTTTATACACACTTTTCGTTTGTTATAGTCTAAGAAGTAATATAACAGGACTCTACAAAAAATCCTAAGTAAAGGGGCGTTTGCTTATATCTTTTCATCCAAATAAAAATAAATTGACTGGCCACACTATAAGGACGTAAGGTCATGTAGTTTGTGATTTTGAGGTAGATTATTACGGCGCAGCTTATGCTCCTGACAGTTACTTTTCTCTATACTCTAGGCCAACTCCAGGTCGGTCGTCCAAAATTCTAACTTTATAAAAGGCAAAACTTCATTGACTGACTGACTCGCTCATCGCTTACTCTCTAACTTACCATGTAGTTAGAGACCTGGATTTTTTACAATGATTCTTTGTTCTTGAAATAGGATAAATAAGTGGTTTTCATCCTAATCCGTGGACTCCACCATGGATCCTCTAAAAGTTTCCCATACATTTCCTTTATCCCAAAATATAAATTGATGAAATTTTTTTATTAAAACAAATGGAGTAAACAATATCAGTGAACTAACACATACTTTTTCTCTTAAAGTCATTAAAAGCAAGAAAACCTGTAATCATAATGAGGAAAAACGAATTTACAATTATCTCACAAACATAAACGAAGTTTTATCAAAATCAGTTAATTAATTAACGGAGATATCAGTTTTTAAATATTTGCTATAAGAATAACACTGGACAACATACTGCGTTTACCGGCAAAGGAAATTTCAATTATCTCCTCGACCGGTGGAAGTAAACTAATAATTCAAATTACTGGTTTTTTTTCAAGCCAAATTTGCTAACTGCAAGTGTATTTTGATAGATTATTATGATTTGAAATAAATTTAAAAACAATTTGAAGTCTAACACTTAAATCCTTATAACTTCTTAGCTGAATTTTTGCAGACATGTCGATGTTGCCATTTTGTTTTCCTTCTAAAGCACTAAAAACTGTAGAATTTACATAAGTCTGTGAGTTAAGCTCCTGACTAGCATGTCCAAATCTTTGACAAATCTGTTAATGAATACAAAAGTTAATATTTCTGTAACTTTATAATTTAAAACATAAGAACAGATAGGATTAGCTTGTGCAATTCACGCATGCAGTTGCTTAGGTTAACATCATATTGAAATTATAGACACATCGTTTTATATACACAAAAGGTAGTATTTTTGCCTGCTTTTGGACTTTTATAACTTTGAATATATAATGCATGTAGCATTATTAACACTTGCGTTTGTTCTAGACAACGAAATATCCATATTATAAGGGAGTCAAACATTTAAGACCAAAATTATATTTTTACAGATATTGTAATTTTTTATTTAAAGCTTACAGGGTATACAGAAATAATATTAGCTATTTACACATGTACTGACTTTGGTAACAGCTTATCAAAATTATAGACAAATTTGACAATAAAGAACAACGTTAATTTTTTAGCCCACTTTTTCAAATTTTAAAGTCTGAAATAAAGAAGGAAGTTATGATTAATATGTATCTTTTAAAAATACACTTGCCTAGGTTCAGAACAAATATTAGGTGAATCAAATAATAAAGATGATATTTCAGCCCATTTTGGAAATTGATGATTTAAAATACATGGTAGATACAAATAACATTTCCAATACTCAGGTGGATATCTTACCAAATATTGGAGAGATCAATTAATAAATAACAAAGTTATTTATTTTGCACAATTTTGTAATTTCATCATTTAAAATATACATGGAACCCTGTATTCTTTAAAACAGAAACCCTATACCGCTAGCACTGCTAGCCTACATCTAAAGCCCAAATTAACCGTAACTTTCGATAAAAACTTAAAGTCCGACACCTTTAGCTCTATATTTATATTAGTTCACCGCACTGCTATAACGTACACCATTTACAAATGCACTAGCTTTGGTGAACAACATACCCGACTAAGAGATGGATCCAAGATCAGGAAAAGGCAGATGTCTGAAAACTAATCCTTAACTATCCTAACTTATTCGGAATTATAATTCGTTTCACCAAAATATTTTAAAATTTTCGTTAAAATTTGTTTTAGATTGTAGTTCTTGGGATGCCATTTTGCTGTTTATACAACATATGATTGAAGGATGTGTTTAATTTTTATCGTGAGTGCAGCCTATATTTAAAGCCTAAATTACCCGTAATTTTCGAAAAAAAAAAATTTAAGTCCGACACATTTCGCCCCATATTTAAATGAAAGTTTCCGGTGATAACATTCTAGAGCAAATATTAGTTTTTAATAAAAGCTTTCCGTATCAGTACAAATATGAAGGAACCAGCTGAAAAGCTGATACGTTTGGTTTTTATTTATAACTAACGGTTGCACCCGTCACTTGCACCTTAATTTTGATTAGGAGTACACTATCTGCAAACAGCTGATAGTGATTTTGCTCAATAATAATTTATTGTACTCACAACAGTTCTCTTTCAAATTGGTGTGTTTACATTCATCTGTAAGATAAAATATTAAAATCCCAGTGTTTGGAAGCCCTAGAGACGGAGCCCGGAGGGATTGAAGTGACGGAAGTGAGACAGCCTCCCAGGCATCTATAGACAAACTTTGTCGTGAAGGGGCTTTTTGAGGACAATATTACAAAGTTTAACGCAAAACAAAAAAAGACATATGACATCCATTAGATTTTATATAAATTAATTATTTGTTTACTTGACAGCTACTGTGCGGCACTTGTCTCCTAGTTTATTTAAAGCTATTCAACCAAATGGCTGACAGCATTTCATGTTTATTATTTTATACAGTTCTATAAAACATTTTACAAAATGCTACTTATCAATGCAAGTATATTTCATTGGGTGGAATCGGTGGTATCAGCTAGTCCTAATTATAAGCTCGTAACTGTACCTTATCATTTCTACGTTTGTTTGATAAATTTATTGTTTTGTTTTGTAACAGATCAGAGCTCCAGATGTATTTATTTCCCTGAAAGTACCAGATGAAATCATGAAACAGCGACTTCTCAATCGAAATGAAGGCCGGGCTGATGACAACGAGACAGCAATTAAGAATCGTATAAAGGCATTCCATGACCGACAGGATCTTATCATTTCAAATAAACATTTTAAAAATATTGTCAAAGAGGTAACTGCAATTCAATATCATCTAAAGATTGACAAACAGAACAATATTTAACTGTTATATGCCAAGAATTACCAGTATTAAAACAAATTAGTGTTTTAATACTGTACATTGATCAATCATTCCTCTTCCCCTTATCGAGTAAAACCATCCATGTTAGCATGACAAATAGTTATGAAGTTTAAGTACAAAGTGAGTCATTGCATATTCCCGACGATATGTCTGAAGTGCGAGATATATCGAACAATTCATAATACAGTATGGTCAAGAATATGTAAATCACTCTCACCCGTGTTTTGAACGATATTTTTCGCTATACAGCTAATGAATGTATTACTTAATAACATGTATTAAGTAAACATTATTTTTGCTTAGTAAACATTGATTTAATGCGATGAATAACGATTAATTTTCGGAGGTGATTAACACGTTACGAAAACAGGTCATCTCACAGTAGTGTTACGAAAAACAATTATTTACATTACTGACGCTTTCTTATGATACATTTCAAAGATGCAATAGCTCTGTACCGACTGGTTAATGTTTTAACAACATGGTGATTAACTAAGTGAGAATGCTACGTGTCTACACGTAACACTCGAAGGAGGTATTCTTGACTGGATGAAACTTGGTTGGTTTAATAGAAAAGAAGATGGAGTAGAAACAGAGATATAGGAGTTTTGCCCCATTCTAAGACGTCAGCGTAGAAGTTAATGTTAAATTCATATCTACGTGAGGATTTAACTAAACAAAACAGCAAGTTTTAAATCGATTCCAAAGGGGGTTCCCATGACAGAGAAAGAAGTGTTCTATTTTTACAAGGTTAACATGTGTAAGAACACATGTCTTTTAATTCGTAGCAAACTATGACGTGACTTTGATAACCAATAAAACATCGATATAAATCTTGTAAACATATGAAATGATGTTTACTAATACAATACAATCAATTCATTCAAACAATTACATAAAATACCATCTTAGTATAGTATATATGTTCTAATTTGTTTTTAGATAACGGTGGAAAATTTTTATTTGCAGGTTAGCGGAGTGGGAACTAAACAAGAAGTTTATGACAGATTTTCCCAAGCCATCCTAGAGGAAATAAGGGATAAACCCTTAAAACGAGTATACTGAAAGGTCGAATGCTAAAAGCATCGAATTAGAAATTCATTGTTCAATAGTTATCAATGTTATTTCAATTATTTCAATTGTTTTCATTATGGCAATAAAGTTAATGTCTTACATGTAGTTTTTAAATAGTATAAATGTTTTCCTTTAAACTTAATTAATTGCTAATAATCCACTCATTAAGCTTAAATTAAACATATTGGGTCCTTTCCTGTATTTATTTATATTGGTATAATCAATCATCAATATATATGTATATAAAGAGTTGTGTGTTGGTATATTTCGGGCTACAGCCAAAACTACATGTCATAGACACTTGATCTTGGTGTCAAATTAAAGCTTGGAATCTCATGATGTGCACTATGGTGGGGTTTTGATATCTTTAAGGGCTTAGGCCCAAGAATAGGATCGTCCTAAAAGGACCTATGTCAAGGATTTTAGGAGTGCTTTGAATTGTTGCTATGGTTACCATTAGAAATACCTACTACGGTTACTACCAGAATGCAGCATAAAGAAACAACTAGAACAAATGCGACAAGAACAAATTAAATAATCTCCCGGGCAAAACTGGGGTTATCAATTAGTATATATCTAAACATCTATACTAGTGGCTTGTAGGGGTTCGAGCCCCAAAAAAAATCAATTCAAATGCTGGTTAATTGACGTCAAACATTGAATGAGCAATATATTTATGCGGTAACAGCTTAACGGATTTTAACGATTGAGGTGTAAAATTAAATGTACTTTGACATAGCCCCTATTTTCTTTACTTTCTTACTTTCTTAGGTGACATTTCATACGAAAACTTCAAATCGTGACGTCATCAAGAGGCCGGAATAGTGTAGCTCGTCTGTAGCCTCCAGCTGGTTCAAAAGTATATTAAAAGTATTTTGTTTAGGAATAACTAAAAACTAGTTAAAATTTATTTGCAATATCCTTCTCGCTTTTTTTGACTCTCTACACAAACCAATAATAAGCGTAGAATATAATGTTTACAATGATGTTGATAGAGACGGATTTTACAGCTTGCCCTTCCATCTTCTAAACCAAACCGTAACACAATACATCATTCAGATCATGAGCTCAGATGGTACTTCCACAGAGAAATCCATCGTTCTCATTTTACTTACAGTGTTTAGGCAAACCTATTTACTATTTGCATTTGGAATAAAAGGATTGATTCAAACTAAAGTTACGAAAAAATCAAAATAAGTGAGAATGTATTAAAATCTTTGTTTGATTAATAAACAGTAATATATTTATAATTAAAGTAATTTTTTATAATATGGATCAACAGTGAGTTTAAGAAACAAGATTAAAATTATCATAAGGTTTTTTAATTTTTCCCGGCGGAGTGGGACACAATCATCTAGTAGCATGACGATTAATTATACAATTATAATCGTATACTGTACTCATATGAGGAATATTTAAAATCGAAAAACGGCATAATGGAAGAAGAAAACCACTTATTTATAAGTTTTTTAATGCGTTTTGGGTTAGGGTTTATCTAACATTTTATCGCATCTGGAAACTTAATTTATTAATTTTATCGGTATTTCTTCCAAATTCATCTATGCAGAATTCATTAATAAATCAGACGTCCAAGTCATATAAAATTGCGAAATAAAAAAATAAAAAACAAGCAGTCCAGGTCATTATTTAAATGTTATTTGGTAATATTATTTACAACAAATTACATTTGACATCCCTACCACTGTACTTTAAATATCGATAACATAAAGTCATAAATAATGTGGAGTCTACTTTCTACTTATTCTGATTCAAGCTAGGTAATTGAATCCCTTCAGACGAAAAACTTTGTACTACTGTTATGATTGTGTTTAAAGCAATAATCATAATAATCCAACATTGCTGAATCAAACCGTACCGAAACTATCAGTATTTTGTCCGAAAGACCACTGTTAAAACATCATAATACAGGGTGTTTTTTAACGCAACCCATTTTTAAGATTAAATAATTCGTAATCAAAATCACCGATAAAATCAAGTCTTGGGTTGCGTTTTTAATGTGTGTGTCTTCAAGCACGATAACTCGCGTAAAAATGGTCCGATCTGAATGAAATTCGCCACAGACATGTAAAGATGTAATTATTCTAAGAAAAAAACTATAAATATGAAATAAGTATTTAAGTATTTAAGTATTTAAGTATTTAACCTATAAATATGAAATAAGTATTGTTTTATGGTTCTTTACATTTTATACAATCTATTATTTAAGTTTGATCACATTTAGTTCACCTTATGTGCTCAAAAAATCCGCCAGAGACATTTGAATGAAGTTATACTCTCTTCATCAAATTCCCGAACACGTGTTGCTAGGTACCTGTTTGAATTTCATACAATACATTTATTTTGTTTGTTTTGAGGTACTAAATATTCTGTGACTTGTTTTTTAGGCCTTACTATGTATGTATCCCCAAAGAACATAATAATATAGTGGGATCAAATCCAGGGATCTTGGGGGGAAATAATCCTTCACCGATAAAATCAAGTCTTGGGTTGCGTTTTTAATGTGTGTGTCTTCAAGCACGATAACTCGCGTAAAAATGGTCCGATCTGAATGAAATTCGCCACAGACGTGTAAAGATGTAATTATTCTAAGAAAAAAATTCAAAAGCTATTCAGCACCTCAAAACAAACATAACAAATTTAATGCAAGAAATTTAAAGAGGCACCTTGCAACATGTGGTCGGGAATTTGATTGAAAGAGCATAAATTTATACAAATGCCAATGGCGGACTGTTTGAGCACATAATGTAAACTAAATGTGATCAAACTTAAATAATAGGCTGTATAGAATGTAAAGATCAATAAAACAATCATCATCACCCATTCATATGTGCATTATTCAATCTTAAAAAAGGGTTGCGTTTAAAAAAAAACACCCTGTACTTCCCTTCCAACCTGAATATTACGAAACAAGTCGCACAAGAAGTATCGAAAACATCCAACAAAATTCAATATCATCGATATTTATCATGTTAAAAAAATTGTTCATTACAATCGATTCAAACGACAGGGAATCAATATAAGTATTTTCTGTATGGTGCATGGCGTTAATATATCTGTTGGGACTAATTGTTTTGAGATCTACGCATTTTGAACGTTTTGGACGACTGGTGAATACTACAAAATTAAATCAGGAAATAATTTCAATGAAACTGCTATTTTAAGTTGTTTTTCCAATGAGGGCAAAACTGAAAAAAACAAAAAAACAAGAAAACAATACATGGTGAGCCTCCAAGGAGGTAACTCAGTGGTAAAGTGCTGGCCCTGTGTGTCAAACTTCGCTAGTTTTATCCCAGCGGTGGGTGACTCCTGATCTATCATGAACGGTAAACTCTGGCTGGCCTTTGTGACTACTGCCGTTAAGGTACCTCACGTTATTTAGATCGCCGCACAGACGTATTGTCCCATGGTGACGGGCAGTTGAGGTTTTAATGAAATAAAAATCGTTGTAAGAAGATTAACGTACCTGCACAAATTCAACCCATTATTGACTGGGAGCAGTCTCTAAAACTGTCTGGACAAGGAGTTTTTTTTGACACATGGTCCAATATCATCCATATTGCGACCACTCGTCCCCCGCTGTGAAGCCGACATGAAGGACGCCTTGGTATTGTGGGTCTAACATGTGCGGCAAAACTAACAAAAGAAAATAATTTTTAAAATTTTGGTGAACAAGTTATTCCATTTTCGAAAAGACATATTTATTGATATTGGAATAATACACCAATCAATCGCTGGTAAATCGTGATGTTATGGGGTGTTATAAACATTTTACATTAAAATGGCTTTTTAAAAATACGATCACTGGTCCATTCTAATATAAAAAAAGATAACTGAAACACATTAGTGTATCACTCTTCTTTGCAAGAGAGGTATGCATTACACTAAGTACTGCATCAACAGTGTGTTAATATTTATAAAATAACTAGCAAGAAGTCATATTTAATTAATTGAACTGTAGCTGGTTCTTTGGATTTACGAAGAAACTATTTACTGGCATCTATAAAACGATTTATTTTTTCCACGGATGATTCTGTGCTGATTATTAACGTAAAAAGATCTATGATTAAGCCATAATAATTAATTTATTTTACTCTAGTATAAAATACAATCAAATGTTCCATGTCATTAAAGGTATCCGCATTATCTTTTTTAAAACCTATTGAGAACTTTAATTTCTGTTGTTCCAGGATACTTCTACACTGATTCAGTAGTTATCCATTGTTAAACAGACATGCTCCTCATATTTAATCATGTTGAAATATAAAATGTCATTAAGATTCATCATGACAAATAAATTTATCATGACAAAATTTATCATATTTATCATGACAAATAAATTTTATAAACTATAAAGTAAATCATGTAACAACGACACTCTTAATAAAGCCAACTGCATAATTAAGAACATTCCTGTAATGTTTTTTTAATGCATGAGTGTATTTTGATACCGTAAAACCTCAATAAGAAGATATTCGATAGCACAAAAACCTCGATAAGAAGTACACTTTTCAAGTCCTCTTGAAATTGTAATTATGTATAATATCTGCATAATACGAACCGCATTAAGAAGAGCCCATTATTAATTAGACCTTTTCCATGCTTTCCTCGAGAGAGGTTGTACTATACATCAATCTTACTGTTTAGTAGAGTAGAAAAACCAAAGATTTCATTCTTCAGGGAGAAATAGAATGGTATAATTTTCAATTCGAACTTTACAATAATTTGAATAATTTTTTTATAAGACCTTCCACCAGCTATGCTTGCATTATCAGACACAAACGAAAACTGAAGGGTTACGTTTCTATATATAACATATATGCCTACAATACTGATGATCAAGAACACCATCCGTTTGAAAATTTTTATATATGTACATATCTATAGTACATTTCCAATATTTAAAAAGGAAAAAAAAGGAAAACATCTTCAAGCTTAATTAAATGTATTTTATTTTGAGTTGATTAGTTAATTAAAGTTCAAATAAAAAAGATAAGCTATTTCGAATAGATAGATCGTATACAAAACATAGCTGGTTAAGGTTGGGCTCCAAAACGAAAAGTTATCATGGTCACGTGCCTCACACCCACCTTACGTGTGATGCCAATACCTATTCCTTCGAAAATTCACTAACAAGAAATGTAGTGAGTATTTTAACAGAGCAATGGACTAATATCTAAGGTTTACTCTCTGAAAACCGCATATATGACATCATTGTGACGTTTGTCAGGTTTTTGTCAAAAATGAATTAATGTCCTTTTACAAACCTCTATAATATAAATGTTTAAGAAAAAAATAAAATATAAGAGAATAAATAAGATTACATAACCAGTTTAAACATAGATTCCTGTAAGAAATTGTAAGGCGAATATCAACGAGAAACATATAGATATAATATAATAGGTAATATAAAATCGTTGTTACTGTTAAATATCAACTGAATCGTAATTAAAAAAAAAAAACAAAATTAGTTTTGTAAAGCTCATCGATAAGTAATAGATGGGTCCAGAAAGGAACTATTAAAAAGCTAAAAAGGTTGAATCATCATAAAAATCTACAAAGTATGTTTAGTTTAATGTTTGTTTTTAATGAATGATTCTAATTTAAACAATGCAAATAACTATTTATTTTGTCATGTTAGTATGTTTAAAGATAAACTAAGTACAGCCATTCTTCCACCCTTCAGAATATTTTTTATTTTGCCAGCTCTGTCTTTGACTGGTTCAGAAGGATATCACTCCAGCGACACCGTCACTTCAAAAAGGTTTATTGGGAAAACGTAAATCTCCACCCAAATCTACATCTTCCGGTTTATTTTCTTTTACCAAAGTAATGCAAACTGAAGATTCTCTGCGCTGTTGGTGGTATTATTTTGTTTTATAAATTCAGTGATAAATTGGAAATGTATGTGAACTTGTTAAATAAAAATAAAATGTATACCTTAGGACTGAAACTAAAAAAACGCCCTACAATTAACCACTAACATTTTTTAATTAATTTTTGTGATTAAGTTCTTAATTTTCATCAAAATTTTATATAAATTACAAGAAATTCACGGCAAAATTGTTACTCTGTAGACAAAAATATTAGTATCGCAGATCATACAATTGTAAGTACAGTAAATGTATTTTCTTTGTTTGATTCTAAAACTTAGAATCAAAAAACTCCATATAAAATTTGTGTAGCTAATTACGATAACATAGATTAAACCTATAATCTCACATTAATGTTAATGTTTGAGTCTACGTTTTTAATTCATTGTATTTTTATTAAAAAACAAAGTAAATCGTTTGCCGTCACTTTCTTTTTCGTGTCTAACTCCTAACAAAACAATCGTCGTATTTGTTTGTTATATTGTATCCTTTTTGTTTTAGTTTACCTTTTTAAAACCACTTGCATTAACTATACTCTAAAATTTAGTTTCAACCTTTACAATTGTATATAAACTTTAAAATTAAAATGGAGTATTTTTTTTAGTAACTACAACTTGAAGATGGAAGTATTGGTTGTATTGCTATAGATCTAGTTATAGCTTACCAAGTACCTTTATTAATAATGTGTTAAAACTGTTTATTAGTATAATTTCTGTTCTTTTATTTTTTTTGTAAGATAGTAATGATAATGTTGTACTGGAAAACGTAAGTATCAATGAATGAATGAAAAACATTTTGTTTTGATTAAAAAGATAGCGATATTTCATATAAATACCATAAAAAGATCAACTAGTTGGATGTTTTAGAAAACTATAAAATGTAGAGCTTGTACAGGGTTTTTTTTAACGCAACCCAAAACTTTATTTTATCAGTGAAGGAATATTTTCCCCCAAGATCCATCCCTGGATATGACCCCACTATATTATTTTCTTTGGGGATATATAAAAAGTAAGGCCTACGAATTGTTTTCAATTCACAGGATATTCAGCACGTCAAAACAAAATAACAAATTTAATGCAAGAAATTCAAAGAGGTACCTTGCAACACGTTTTAGGGAATTAGATGGAGAGAGCACAACTTTATACAAATGCCAATGGCAGGTTGTTTGAGCACATCATTTAAACTAAATGTGATCAAATTTAAATAATAGGTTATATAAAATGTAAATATTAACAAAACAATACTAATTCTCATAATGTTTGTGAGTTCATCCAATTACGCGATGAAAGAGCGTACTCTTAACATAAATGAGTATCAAAATAAATACATAACAAACCAAAGAGAAGTCAAGCAGCTCATAACAGGTTTGATTAGAAGTAAAATGTAAATTTTGACGTTCTACTGAATTTAAGCATTTATTTATTTATTTGTTTCAACGTTTGAGACCATTTGACAATAAACATACATGACAAAAGATCGCTCATTATTTTATATTTTATTTTGAGTCTTTCTAAACCAATGACATTTTTTAACATTTTCATCGGGAACGGTCCAAACCCGGGCCCTGTTACCATCTAACGGCAAAATTTTGTTGGATGGCATCATTCATTTACAGCCTAATGACAAAGTCAACTGCCAATGACAAATGACACTTAAATGGCTCAAGTTGCCAATGACAATGGCTGAAGCCAATTTCGATCCTGGTCAGGATCGAACTGGCGACCCTCAGGTTATGACATTAACCCAGGCTCACCCGCTTACCCAGGCAATGTATCAACTTTATTTTACATTAAAATACAGCTGCATGCTACTCAAGATGTTACAAATTAACTACTCCTAAATCAAGAAATTTTCTTAAAGCACAATGGCACAACCAAATAAATACGAAGTGATAAAAAAATGCATCCAACAATAAATAACCTAATTGTCTAACCAGATTAGAAGAAAAATTTACGAGTATAAACAATAAAATTATTACATAAATAAATAGCAAACAATTTACAAATTAAAAAGGAGCTACAACTCCAATGAAAATACAAGCAACGACTTTGACATAAACTCAATTGATCACTAATGCTAAGGCGGAAAAATATTTATAAAAAACTACAATCACACAGTTGAAGTAGCAGCTCACTGGATGACTGCAACAATGTCTAAGAAAAATTTACATTCGTGCAGATCTCGATGCAGGAGCGAAGGACCCTAGGGATGGCGCTGCTTTGCAGGTAGTTACGAGGCAGGCGCTGGGACCCGGGTATCAATTAATTAGGGTAGGGATCCGGTGGGTGATTAGCCCTAGTAGAGGTGGGCAGTCACCCCGTTGTTCAGCAACTTATGCAGAAATGCTAGATTCGCAATTTCTCTACTCACCGCAACTAACTCTAGTTTAAGAAGGCCGAGAAAGTAATCCACAGGGACCTCCAAATAGTTGAATCCCTCCTTAAAGCCTTAAAGCTCCTTAAAGTATCTCACAACATGTCTTTGCCATCAATTGAACCAATTTGGGGATGTGACCATATAATTGAGGCATATTCAAACACCTAGTGGATGAGGGACTCATAGAGAAGATTAGCTGAATTTGTACATAGATTAATACCAAAGAACAGCTCAGAACATTAAGTTGAAATTGAGAGTCGTTTTTCGACATCATCAACCGGGGAATTATTTCAATGATTGAAGATATGGAATTATGTTAGAGTTTTGATATTTTCCAAGATTATAAGAAGCATATATCAGGCTCTAATCACACAATGGTTTATTCGATCCTCTAATGTATTGGTTTTACCACAAACCAACTATGATTGTAGGCAAGCAGCTACAAAAGTGTTTTTTATGAAGTGTCTCGTGGACCCGTGGATACTTTCTGGATTCTTCTAGTAATTTATCAAGGTGGCATAAAATTTATAAGAGGACTAGGTTAAGGACAGATGATATTGATGTCTTCAGGGTTAGTTTACCTTCACAAAATATTTTACAAGTATTATTATAACCATTACAATTAAGGTATAATAACAGTTTTTTACTATGTTAATAACTAATGCAAAATTACAGAAACTAAGTTTTACCATAATATTTATAACAAAGATCGTGAAAATGCTATTGTTACAATACTGTATTTTACCAAAGTTAGACTGTATAATTTTATCATTAAATATTTTACATATAGTTTCAATTTAATGCACATTATTGGCTTTTAGTATTTAAATTCTTCTTTCCCCAATTGCATAGTATTAGGAATAACTTAGGCTATTTATAATTAAAACAACCCTAAAAGGTAAAAAGATTGAATAAAGGAGAACAATAATAATTCCTTATAATGAAAATAAAGCATCAATGAACTTTTTTTCTAAGACAGTCAATCCAAAAAATGTGTACTAAAATATGTATTTTACGTTTGAAACGTGAGGTATAATTTCTTTCAACGACCGAGTCAGTAAATTCCATAATGCCGGCTTAAGAATTGTAGCCCCGTAAAGCTACACTTAAACCTAGAACAAAATTCATCACGAGAATATTTAGAGTTTTTTTAATCCGGCTAAGAAATATAATTTTTAAAATGTTCGAAATCGGCATAAATCGGTTGATGGGAAACCACAAAAAACACATTTCAAAATGGCGGTTTCCCAACAATGGAGCATAACAAAATTACCTCAATGCAATTTTTATGTAACTTTTTTCTAGTAATGCCCAAGGCCAATCATTATTTTGGTGGTTAGTTCTTCACATTCTCTAAGTATTCATTTTTGAAAGAATTTAAAATTTAAGAAACTAAGTATAACTATAATTTTTATAACAAAGATAATATGAAATTCTGACTAAACAGGATTTTACCAACCAACATTATACTGTTTAAAACTTTGCCATTAAATATTTTACGTATAGTTTGCATTCCCATTAATTGGCTCTTAGTTTTTTATTCTTATTTCAGCAATAGCATACTTATTAGAAACAATATTAAAGTATTTATACTTTTATTATAGAAGAAAAATATTAATTTCTTATAATGGAAACAAAGAATCGACAAATTATTTTTAATGATAATCAATCTTAAGATTTGTAATAAATTACCTGGACTATACGTTTGAAACGTGAGGAATAAGTAAACAATTTTTTACGTTGTTTATTTTTAAAATAGTAGCTGCTTAATAACTTCAAACGAAACATCTCGGATATTCCATTCAATGAAAAACGTTTAGTGCTCATAATTTTTGTATAGAATTCGAGTAAAAATCCAAAGTTATCAAAGTTAAGAAAATTGGCCTATAAGAGAGAAAACTTAATTCAAGAAAATTAGTTTGTGTCAATATCAGCTATTGTTAAGCGGAATATTATTCATAGCCACATCAATTTATTTGCACTGATCAGCTGATTGTAAGACCAATTAGCTATTTTAAGATTATTTACACTAATTAGCTAACTGGCTAGGTCAATAACACCATTATTTTTTCAGAATAAGTGAGGGCTTGCTTACAGAATGAAAACCATAAAAAGTACCAAAATTACAAAAATGAAATATTTATTGATTTACCGGCACACGAGATAGGACTAATAAAATTAAAGTGATTAAAACAAAATAAATGGAAAATTTGTGATAATCTATGGCGAAAAAGTTTATCTATGCATGATTTTAACGTTATATTTAAATAAGGTTAAATATTTGTGTAGCTCACCAGCAGTGATATTGACTAAAATAACTTTTCTTAAAATTAAGTTTTCTTCCTTATCTATCAACTGACTCCCTTACCTCTGGCTTCATTGGATTTCTAATTGGATAGCCTAGGAAAATTATAGGAGCTCAATGTTTTGCATGACGAGAAGTTTTGAACAATTTACGTTTCAAGTTTTTAGGTAGCCACCATTAAAAAATAATACAAAAACTATTTTTTAAAACTAGGAATTTAATTTTTAAAGCTTCATACCAAGTTTCATTATGTTACAACAAACCGGTTTTCGGTTATAATTACTTTGTAAACAAAAAAAAACTTTGGCTGTACGAGTAAGTTTTAGGATACAGAAATTTTTGATGTGGTGTTTTAAACTTGTCTATGGCCCAGAAACAGTACCCAAAAGTATTGTTAGAGAGTTCATGGAAACCCTGTATATTTAAAATATATTGAATATATTCAATTCAATATTTAAAAGATGGATTTTAAAGATGGTGTCCTCGCCATACAAGAAGGTTTAATTTTTAGGTTTTGAATTAAAAACTGTTAAATCTAGCCTGTATCTCGGAAGCAGCTTGTTCGGAATTATTCATCTAGAAAAATTGACATTAATTATTAACTAAGAAAAAGAATGAGAATATAAATATTTTTTTAACACTAAATGTCATTACATAGACAATAATATTAACAAAGCCTTAAAAAATCTTAAATGTTTAAATGACAAATCATTTGGTCTTCGTCGATCAGTCCAAGTTAATTTGTTAAAAATAAAAACCGTACATGTTTCCAAACAAAATCTAACTATTTTTAAAACTTATGAAATAAATAAAAAGATCCTCTTTTAAATGAAGCGATCTCATATGAGAAAGAAAGAGAGTAAGCTTATCCTAAAGTTGAATAAACAAATCAATGTTTTGAAAAAAATAGGGCAAAGCCTGTTTAGAGGTTCCATTCACGCACTTCAGATAAGTTATCAGCTCTCTGGATCAGCTCGCTCGTCACTAATTCTTTTATTTCCTTATTAACCGCCTCCAAATAAATTGAGCTGACTTCAACAGACGGCCGCGAAATTAAAATAAGTATTATTAGGACGTGGAACAGGCTGGTTTTCAGTATTTCTTAATAGGTTTTTGTAATTGTTTCTGTTTTGAAAATAAATCCACTTCTTTTTTTAAAAAAGTGTTAGAACCTTGTACACAAACATATGCTTAAAGGGAAGAACTTTTAAACGAATAAATTAAATACGACTTCTTTGAAATTAATTTGATGAAACGTTTTTGTAATATAAAGGTAGGTCTAGTATTTGCATTGTAAGCACTGCCCCGGAAAGTTAATCTATAATCAATTATTTATTTCATTATTTAATATTTAAGCTTACCTTACGATCTAATATTTGTATAAAAGGGAAACTTAGGTTTCAGCACCGTAATGCCATCATGAGTCCCATTTGTTATATTTTTTTTGCAAGCTACAACTTTTCATCTTCTTGGTGTGAGATTTCGTCATTTTTATTAAAATATATTACTTCACTTGAACATTTACAACATAAAAGACACATACAACACAAATTTTTCATGATCATGAATTGCTCTCCACTTTCAAACAAAAATAACTTCTTCTTATACAAATGTTTCCCTTTTATACAAATATTGGATCGTAAGGTAAGCTTAAATATTAAATAATGATGTTTAATAATCCAGAGGCTTCTAGTAATAATATTGATTTCAATCCATTTAATTGTTTATATTAGTTATATAATCCATAATAGTACTATTACTATGCCATCATATATTGGTAACACTTTGCAATCGCAACTGAGCAAACATTACCGTCGCTTGCGTTTAGGCATTAACCAAAGCTTAAGTCATTTAGTTTACCCTTGTTTGAACTTTGTTGGGATACAGTTAACAGTTATGTGAGTAAATTCGTGTTCAAAATACTTCTTTCCTTTGATTATCGTTTACGGCCTTTTTTTTATATTGTTAGAGTTTAGAGTAAATAACTTTTAATTGAAAACAAAACTGTACTGTTTTATTCATTAGGGGTTGCAGTAAGATAGTTTATATTCGTAATCTGTAAGTATGAAATGTTTTATTAGGTACTTAAAGAAATATTAGTTCAATTGGTAATTTAAATGATCTTTGTGTTTAGCTACGTTTACAAATGTAAATCAATTATTCTCTTATATGTATGACATTACTTAATTTTTGAAAAATCATGTTGCAACGTATTCCAATTAAATCATTATTTAAATCCCTCAATATATATAGTTTTTTTTTATTGAGTCCGTTTGATTTGCATGATTGAGGACTTACTCTAGATTGTAATAATGTTTATAAATATAAAGATTTCATAAAACTGACATTTCTACATCATATATTATTACTTAAGGTAGAATTCTGAACAACAGAATGTTTCCTTAAGAGGAGTTTAGAGACTGGTGCTGCTTATTGAATGCAGCGAGCGAAGCTTGGAATTATCGGTCCGCCTTTAGACGATGCACAACGGTACAAAAAACAGTGCATATTTTTGGTCCTCCAGACACAAGAGCGGCGTGGCGTGGTACGGCGTGGCACCTATATAATTAAAAAGGGAGATGTATTAAGTGGCAGGAAGCTGCATATCTCCAAATCAGCTAATTTTACATATAACGCAAGGTTTTTTACTAATTTTCTGCCACGCAGTGCCACGCAACACTCTGGTGTGTGGAGGGATGCGCCACCGCAACTGGATAGGCTTGACGTCATCCAATATTTTCACAAATGCCAAGCATCGTAGTTCTCGGTAGAACTTGGATGGTTGACTGCCAAGAACATCCGACCTCGTGTTTAATATTACCATGATATAGTTTACTAAAATAATGATAATATGAAAATTATGTATTGCATACTTACATGAAACCCTATAACTTAATTTAAATTAAACATTAGTTGATTACAAATGTATTAAAATTAGTGTCAATTTAATTTTACCCGCTGGAATTCCAGTGCTTGTTATAGTATGAGGTATTCTGTGTTCAATCCTCAGGTATTTTTGCCAAACAAATTTGCTAAGAACACGAATTAAATCTCCAATTAGTTATAGATATTACAGTGTAAAACAAACGCCGTTAAACGCGCTCAAACATTTTGCCGACCTTGTCGACGAAGGCTGTGCGATGGAGCGGAGGCCTAGGATACTCGAGCGGCTCAACGAATTGTAGGGTTAAGCCCAACAAAAAAGCAAAATATGGACCCCGCTGAACATTATTTTGGTGAGGAAATATGCAAGCAGCACATTCACAATTGAAATTTTTTTTCGAACACCCGTCAGTCCGACAACCGTTTGAACGTATATGGAAATATAGTTTAACCTTAATTCTAGCTAAATAATGTAATATTTATATACCCTTTAGGTGACATTTTAGAGAAAAAAAGGAGTTTGGACCTCGACATTTATGAATTCATAAAAAATATGTGTTAAATTTCCTGCATTTGCCCCTCCTTTGACAATTTTCAATGTAAAGATTCAAACCTTACAATAAAAGAAGTGTTACTATGTTAAAAGGCCCTTCTGAAAATAAAAAAACAATTTTATTCCAAATATAAGGGAAATACCTAACAGTTGCACCAAATGTTTTATTTAACTTATTCTTCCTAAGCCTCCGTCTTTAATTTTAGGTCGATAAAAATTTTCGTTGTAGGAAGTGTTCGGGATTAGCAATTTATTTTTGAAATTTCTATTTCCTTTAAACATAAACTGACACATTTATGATACTAAAAAGTAACTTCAGCGGGGTTATAAAGAGAAGTAAAAATCCAAATTGACGAAAAAGAAAAAAGTAGCTTTTTCAATACTTTCCTATTTTATTTTGAATCCGCAACATCAGACCCGGATTTAGCATCTATAGGCTAATTTTGTGGTGTGCTTGGGGTCCGCTGCCGCTGTAGGTAATCCTAGACAATGAGACTATGAGTGTCATCCTTCAAATTTTGATTTGTTAGGGCTCGAAACAAAACTGACATAACATATTAATTCGTAAAAGTTACTTTCCGAGCAATTTTAGTAGGTGTGGTTTTAAATTACATGAATTTTATATTATATTTAAATTAACTTTCACTTCGTAGGATGAGTATTAAATCTATAATTTTAAGAGCTCAGACCAGAATGTAGATATAATATATAAATATATAATTGTTATATATTCAGAATCATGGGTGCCCAGAAAGGGGGGGCATGCGCCATCAAAATTTTTGGGGGGCATGATTTTTCGGGCGGGATTTTGGTTTTTTGTGAGAAATTCAAAAACAACGAATAAGGGAAAATTACAAAAAACTTATCATAACCATACGCAGCAGGTAAAAGTACTGTTTATTTATCTAACCATTTCAACAGGATTAAAATTGTCGTATATTCAAGTTTGCTAACCATCCCCAGAATCTCCAAGTCAATCCATGTGTTAAATTATTTGAAGGGCGGTTGGCAATGAGTAGACTGGACTGGCAACCCTGTCTGACATCGGGCCCAGAAGATATAGTGTCAGACAGGGTCTGTGGCCCCGATCTGACACAGCCGTTAGCAATGTTACCAAAAAACCGGATATTTACTCGGTTTTCGGGTATTTTGGAGGCCATGCGGAGATTTGGCGGTGGTTAAGAAATAACCGGGTATAACTGGGGATTTAAGACTTAGGTTGAGGAAATTTACTCACCAACCTGGATATTAAAAAAATGGGCCTGGACATTAAAAAAAAATGGGCGAAATCGGGGATTTATGACGAGGTGCAAGGATTTTTTGAAACTCAAGAATTTTTTTTGAACGGAAGATGGTATTATGTATTTGGTATGGTTGTTTTATTTCGTTGTAGTGTTACCAGAAACTGGGTAGTAGCCATGGTAATAGCCCGGTTTGCGGGTATTTTATGATGGCCGTTCGGGGACTTTAATTAACATGATTAAGAAAAATCTAGTAAAATCGGGGATTTTATTTAGACTTGAGCTGCGGGGATTTACCCGGCATCCTAAATACATAAAAAACTGGTAAAGCCGGGAATTTTTGAATTGTGATTTGCTTTGCAAATATCCAGTGTCCATGTAAGGTGAGAAAAATAATAAGTTTTTTATGGTTTTTAAGAACAATACTTGAAGTAAATAGTCATGTAGTCCAGGCAATGAATGCTTAAAAAGAGGTATAGAGGGAATTGCATGGATAACAATTTTTGACTTTGTAACTTTATTTGGACTAGTTAGGAGTAAAACATATCAAAAGTCCCCACCCTTAGCCCTTGAGCCGGCTGGGCTGGAAGGGCCTAAAGGTAAAATTTTTTGGTTTTTCCTAAATATCTTGAAAACTATCAACTTTTAGTATTCCCTATTAAATTTGAAAATTAAAGAAAATTAAATTTCTTGTAAGAAAAATATATAATATGTCTACTTTGTTCCAACCGTTTACAAGGTAAGCACTAATTTTGTTAATATTTAAAAAAATATCCCTCGCATAAGAAATACATGTAAATTTGTGGGTAACATAGATGCCCAATTGGGCAACGTTTTTTTTACCTAAAGGAAAATGAACAGCATTCTCAGGAAATATTGACAAAATTTCCAGTAATTTGACACCTCAATCATAAAAATTAGTCTAAAATTAAGGCGTTGGCGAGCTCACAAAATACGTTATTTTTCTAGCAAATTGTAATAATTCCTTTTAAAATAACGTTTTTTGTGAGCTCGCCAACGCCTTAATTTTAGACCAATTTTAATGATTGGGGTGTCAAATTACTTGAAATTTTGTCAATATTTCTTGAATGTTGTTCATTTTCCTTTAGGTGAAAAAATTGTTACCCAATTGGGCATCTATGTTACCCACAAATTTACATCTATTTCTTGTGGAAGGGATATATTTTTTAATATTAACAAAATTAGTGTTTACCTTGTAAACGGTTGGACCAAAGTAGACATATTATGTATTTTTCATCATACTGTCCCAAAAACAGCCGTTTTTAGTTCTCTAAATCGTAGGCAAAATGATCGTTTTTGGATCACTTCGAATAGGAGTACTGGAAAAACATATGGTAAATTTTGCCGTACTCTAATGTCAAAATTTGTTTATGTTACGTTTGAAAGGTTGAACGATTTCTTAGCTTGTGTTTGTAAACAACTAACAGATGTGTAAATGACTATGACTATTTTGGATAACCTCAAAATTATGTAGTTTAATTTTTTAACGATTAAATGATTATTTATACATAATGATGAAAATCTATCGCAATTCCAAGCTCGGCTGCGCCTCGCCTGTAAATTACGATCTCGTACCAAAAAGAGCCACTTTCGCTCCTAGTAATGAAAACTACTATTCCTTACAGTAAATTTCATTTTCTTTAGTTTTAAAATTGAATAGGGAATACTAAAAGTTGATAGTTTTCAAGATATTTAGGAAAAACCAAAACATTGTACCTTTAGGCCCTTCCAGCCCAGCCGACTCAAGGGCTAAGGGCGAGGACTTTTGATATGTTTTACTCCTAACTAGTCCAAACAAAGTTACAAAGTCAAAAATTGTGATACATGCAATTCCCTCTATAACCTTTCGTTGCCTGGACTACATGGTGACCCCTTTACCCAGCAAGTTTACTTAGGAAACTATCCGGTTTTGGGTATTTTTTAAGTCATTAGCTGGTTTTTCGGTTAACTACCCGGATTTTGGTACTTGCGGGGATTTTGCAGGGATTAGTGTTGAAAAACCGAGTAAAAGTGAGGATTATTAACGGAATTGGCGGGTAAATTGCCAAATCCTGAGTAATGCAACACTGGCTGTTAGAGATAAGAGCATAGCAATTTAACATTCAATCGCCAGTCATATGAAGCACAGTTGGAGTGCCTGCTTGGACTGCGGGGAGGCAGTTTTACAGATAGTACAATTATTGAGTGAAGTGAATGGTGATTACAAGTTCAAATTGTGTTGTGACATCGTGGTTGAATATTAACTTTAGATAGTTAGGTATACAGAAACTGTATTGCCTTCTGTATTTTTTTTATCTTTGGAAAACTACGGAGTGGTTTTATGTGTGTTTTGTTGAATGAACAGTAGGCCTCCTAGCTTAGTCTAGAAATCTAGTCTTTGGAGGTTGGAATTAAAATCGACAACGGACCTTGGAAAAAGTACGTTCCAGACCCAAGTCAATCAACAAGCACACATGACGTTGACGTTCCTCGTACCTCCACCAGCACCCAAGACCAAGATGTTTTTTAACCAACAAGCATCCAGTATGTTTTTGAACCTACCTGCGAGAATGATGCCATTTCAATACCACTATTTCAATGTTCATGTTCGATATAAAATCCCAACATTATATTATATTTACAGCCATGTTTATTCACTTCGTAATTTATTAAATGTAAAAAACAATAAAAAAAATTATGGACAGTAAAAAAAACAATAACAACAATAATAAACAATAAAAACGCCCCAACATTATGGAAACCATATTGAATTAAAGCATCACTAAACTGTAGGTTGTAAAAGATTTTTCGCCACACTACGACGTAATCACCTGTTTTACTAACGTCATTTGGTAGCCAAAACCAGCTTTTTCCCACCAGAGGACCGAAAAATTTCTCGAGTCAGCTGAGCTGGTCGTTTATTTGCTTGAATCAACGTGAGAACATCACATAATTATACAGCATTTAGTAGGTTCCAAAGACAGGATAGTTTGCGATCATGTGATTTTCATAGCTATGTTTATTTAAACAAACCATGACAAAGTTGTATTGTCGCTTTTAACCTCAAAGTTTTGTTTTCAAATGTGTCAAATAATTAATAAGATTTTAGAGCTATAACGGCTAAATTTCATTTTGTAGTGTGGTGAAGAATAGCGTCCGCACCTCGGCCGAAAGATTTTTGCAGCTCTCGATCGTTTCATACTCTTGACTTCGTCTCGAATTTGAAACACGATCTCGAGCCTGAAAAACGTTATTTTCGGCCTTGGTTGCGAAATAAACTATTACAACACCGTTTATTTAGATTGTATCACTAGTATCATATACTGTAAAAAGTACTTCATTATTTTTATTAACTAACATCATATTAGTGGCTTTTTTATTCACGCTATTGGACCTAGACTTACTTATAAATAAATGCTTCATACATTGAAGTGACATCACTTTATTACCTAATGCTGGTATGTTTTATTATTGTATGCTTTATCACTTTATTACTTGATACTTAGTAGTCGATTGTGTTTTTAAGAGTTTTGCAAGTAAAATGAAGTAATACCTGTTGGTAGGGCACGATTTAAGGTGTGTAGGCTATTGACATACTGACTAATGAAATTAATGAAACCAATTAAATTAAAGGGCGGGGGGTGGTTGTCATGATTTGGGGGGGGGGCATTAGGCTTGGTTTGGGGGGGCATGTGCCATTGCCCTTGGGGGCTGGGCGCCCCTGTTGAGAATGATCAATATTTCCATTACAAAATAAACTCTGAATTCTAACTGTGATATAGCCAATTACTGGGACACTAATCATAGCAAACACTTAGTTTATTACTATGTTTCAGTAATTTAGGAAGGTTTAAAATAAAATAAAAAAGATTCAAATTTTATTTGCCGTGATAGAGAATTCAACCTAGTGCAGTTGCATTTTTGGTGATAAATGTGTCGTCTGTGCTGAGATCGCACCAACGACCATGATAGATCGCTCAACACTCAAATTTGGGTTATTGGCAAATACTTCAATGCATATAAGTACACTCATTGAGATAAGGCGAGCTTTTGATAAAATTCCGCAAATTCAACTGGTAGTGTAGAGTAGGCTGCCTGGTTCTACCTATCCCTCGGAGGCTACGTAGTACGTAATTCAACATTCTCATGTTGAAGTGCGTGCCTATGAGAGCTAGGTAGAACGAGGCTTCCCTACCGCACTTTGCACCTCTCGCACTCGCCTAGTCGAGAGGCTTTGTCAAGCGCCGAGCTAGGTAGAACGAGGCTTCCCTACCGCACTTTGCACCTCTCGCACTCGCCTAGTCGAGAGGCTTTGTCAAGCAACGAGCTAGGTAGAACGAGGCTTCCCTACCGCACTTTGCACCTCTCGCACTCGCCTAGTCGAGAGGCTTTGTCAAGCAACGAGCTAGGTAGAACGAGGCTTCCCTACCGCACTTTGCACCTCTCGCACTCGTCTGGTCGAGAGGCTTTGTCAAGCAACGAGCTAGGTAGAACGAGGCTTCCCTACCGCACTTTGCACCTCTCGCACTCGCCTAGTCGAGAGGCTTTGTCAAGCAACGAGCTAGGTAGAACGAGGCTTCCCTACCGCACTTTGCACCTCTCGCACTCGCCTAGTCGAGAGGCTTTGTCAAGCAACGAGCTAGGTAGAACGAGGCTTCCCTACCGCACTTTGCACCTCTCGCACTCGCCTAGTCGAGAGGCTTTGTCAAGCGCCGAGCTAGGTAGAACGAGGCTTCCCTACCGCACTTTGCACCTCTCGCACTCGCCTAGTCGAGAGGCTTTGTCAAGCGCCGAGCTAGGTAGAACGAGGCTTCCCTACCGCACTTTGCACCTCTCGCACTCGCCTAGTCGAGAGGCTTTGTCAAGCAACGAGCTAGGTAGAACGAGGCTTCCCTACCGCACTTTGCACCTCTCGCACTCGTCTGGTCGAGAGGCTTTGTCAAGCGCCGAGCTAGGTAGAACGAGGCTTCCCTACCGCACTTTGCACCTCTCGCACTCGTCTGGTCGAGAGGCTTTGTCAAGCGCCGAGCTAGGTAGAACGAGGCTTCCCTACCGCACTTTGCACCTCTCGCACTCGTCTGGTCGAGAGGCTTTGTCAAGCGCCGAGCTAGGTAGAACGAGGCTTCCCTACCGCACTTTGCACCTCTCGCACTCGCCTAGTCGAGAGGCTTTGTCAAGCAACGAGCTAGGTAGAACGAGGCTTCCCTACCGCACTTTGCACCTCTCGCACTCGCCTAGTCGAGAGGCTTTGTCAAGCAACGAGCTAGGTAGAACGAGGCTTCCCTACCACACTTTGCACCTCTCGCACTCGCCTAGTCGAGAGGCTTTGTCAAGCAACGAGCTAGGTAGAACGAGGCTTCCCTACCGCACTTTGCACCTCTCGCACTCGTCTGGTCGAGAGGCTTTGTCAAGCGCCGAGCTAGGTAGAACGAGGCTTCCCTACCGCACTTTGCACCTCTCGCACTCGTCTGGTCGAGAGGCTTTGTCAAGCGCCGAGCTAGGTAGAACGAGGCTTCCCTACCGCACTTTGCACCTCTCGCACTCGCCTAGTCGAGAGGCTTTGTCAAGCAACGAGCTAGGTAGAACGAGGCTTCCCTACCGCACTTTGCACCTCTCGCACTCGTCTGGTCGAGAGGCTTTGTCAAGCACCGAGCTAGGTAGAACGAGGCTTCCCTACCGCACTTTGCACCTCTCGCACTCGTCTGGTCGAGAGGCTTTGTCAAGCGCCGAGCTAGGTAGAACGAGGCTTCCCTACCGCACTTTGCACCTCTCGCACTCGCCTGGTCGAGAGGCTTTGTCAAGCGCCGAGCTAGGTAGAACGAGACTTCCCTACCGCACTTTGCACCTCTCGCACTCGTCTGGTCGAGAGGCTTTGTCAAGCGCCGAGCTAGGTAAAACGAGGCTTCCCTACCGCACTTTGCACCTCTCGCACTCGCCTGGTCGAGAGGCTTTGTCAAGCGCCGAGCTAGGTAGAACGAGGCTTCCCTACCGCACTTTGCACCTCTCGCACTCGCCTGGTCAAGCGCCGACCGCGTCGCGCGCCTTGCCCCCGACTCATTCCTTGCCTTAGATGGCAACACGACCATACATTTTCTATTTGCAATTAGGCTTTGAACATATTACTATGTCTGAAATTGTGTTCAAATGGGATGAGGGTAAAATCGATCATGCATAGATTTTTCTTTGTTATTCCATCACAACTTTTTAAATTTATATATACCTGTTCCCTTATAATATTTTTCTTATTTTATCATGTGGTGCAGGCCCTTTTATGGTGCGGGCCCCTAGGCGCGCGCCTATGTCGCCTATTCGCCCTATGAAACATGCAATTACCTGATTTTATATATTTTTCCGTACAAATATTTAATACAGGTGTATTTTAATTGTATAAATTTTAATTTTTGTTTATTAATTGTACGTAATAATCCTATGAAAACACTTGAAACTATTTAAAATATGGAAAATGTCGTAACACACTGATTTTTAACGAATGCCTTTAGTCAATGATATTCAAAATAACACGGAGTCATGAGGTCTCCAAGCAGAATGTATTCCTCCGCGCCGGCTACTTTTTATCATGAGTCAGCTGATCACAAATAATTTGTCGTGAATTTTCGCTTGACAAGCCTTTTTTTGTATGCAAAACTTGTTGGTGCTATTATTATATTATTTCAAACCCGAATATTAGAAATCCTAATAATTGCTATGCTCGTTTGGACGATTTAAAAAATAAGTGATAAAATTCCTGCATTTTCCTCTCCTGATACGTTTTTTAAAGTAAAGATTCAATCCTTACAATAAAAGGAGAGTTACAATGGTTAGATACCCTTCTGATTACTCATACGAATTTTAAAATAAAATCTTTGACCTTAAAATTCAAATGTTAATTTAATTATTATTAAGTTATTAATTATTAAAAAGTCGACTGCTATTACTGTCGATTACAACTAAAACAGGTCGTTGAATGAGGCTTTTTGTAGTCTCCTTGCAGTTTACAGTCCTCTTCTATCTGATCAGCCACATGACCTACACTTGTGTATTAATATGTACTATCAAAATGTTCGTGGATTAAGGTCAAAAACAAATGATATTAGGTTAGGTCTACTAAATAATGATTACGACATCGTTGCGTTAACTGAAACATGGCTAAACTCTTCCATTAATAATTCTGAACTTTTTAATAGTGAATATATTATATTCAGAAAGAATAGGGACGTTAATTTAACTGGTATGGAAAGGGGGGAGGAGTCATTGTAGGTATTAAGCGTTGTTTTGTAGCTAAGAGATTATTTGAACTAGAAACAGAAAACGAAAACATGTGGATTACAGTTAGGCTTGCAAATAAGTATACAGTTGTATTGTCAATAGTTTATTTTTCTCCAAGTTCTAATTTTGAAACCTACAAAAATTATTTTGATAAGTTAGATATATATAATTTAAAAAATGAGCGGTTAATAGTATTAGGTGATTTTAATTTACCAATAACAGGTGTACAATGTGATTTAATGAAGGAAAACAAAATATGTAAACAATTACTGTTTTTCATGAAAATGTATTCTTTAAAGTCACTAAATAATGTTTTTAACTTTCAAGGTCGTACGCTTGACTTAGTTTTATCTGACATAAATAACCTAGATATTTCTGAGGAGTCTTTACCTATGGTAAGTGTAGACAGATATCATCCTGCGTTAAATATTTGTTTTAGTATTAATGAATGTATGGTTACTTTAGAAAAAGTTGTCGATGTAGTTAGGCCTAATTATAACTTTAGCAAAGCTGACTTTCATATGTTATATAGCAATCTGAGGGACTCTGATTGGAATGATTTATATTGTGTTGAAAATATTGATGATGCCGTAAAACTTTTTTATGATAAAATGTATGATGTTTTAAACTTATCTGTGCCTATAAAAAGATCAGTTAATAGTAAGTATCCTAATTGGTATTCTCAAAACCTGAAGATGTTAATAAGAAAAAAGGAAAAAATTAGGAGACAGTATAAAAAACATGGTATGCGACACTTATGGGATGAATTCAGAAATATTAGGCGCGAGGTTAAACAATTAATTAGATTAGATTATAAAGAATATCTGAAAACTGCTGAAAATGAGATAAACAAAAATCCAAAATAATTTTGGAGTGTGATTAAAAATTTGAGAGGTTATAATGTTAAACCAGCTACAATGGAATTGGATAATGTGGAAGTCGAGGGAGGGGCAGCGATAGCAGAGGCATTTGCAAGTTATTTTAACTCTGTTTACAATCCTTGTCCTTTTGACTCTTATCAGCTTTGTCAACAAGCTATTGACTCGCCAGTTATGAGTAATGTAGACACTTTATCCTTTGATCAGATTTCAAAACAAGAAGTTCTTATCAGTCTAAATAAACTCAAACCTAAGAGAACGATGGGCCCAGATGGCATACCTCCTTATGTATTTAAAGCTTGTGCTGAGATTTTAGTTTCACCCTTACATCATTTGTTCAATTTGTCATTAATAAATAGTAATTTCCCTGACTTTTGGAAACTTGCTAAAATTGTACCAGTGCCTAAGAAAGGAACTAGTAATGACATAAAAAATCACAGACCAATTGCTATTTTATCTACACCTTCTAAAGTGTTTGAATCTATTATCTATAACAGGCTTTTCTCACATGTCAAAAAATACATTAGTGACTATCAACATGGTTTTTTCTGTAAAAGATCCATTACTTCTAATTTACTAAATTTTTCACAATATTGTAGTGTAAATATTGATAATAACAAACAAGTTGATGTTATTTATACAGATTTTAAAAAAGCCTTTGATAAGGTGGATCACTTGACGTTGCTAGCTAAATTGAATTTTTATGGCCTAACTGATTCTCTTATAAATTTTTTCTGTTCTTATTTGCATAAAAGAAGACAGTATGTCAGTTATGAAGGGTATTTCTCTGAGGAACAAATTGTAGGATCGGGCGTTCCTCAAGGGTCAAATTTGGGGCCATTACTTTTTATAATTTCCATAAACGACATACAAAATTATGTAAAGCATTCTGAGTTGTTATTGTATGCTGATGATTTAAAATTATTCAAAACCGTCGAAAGCTTAGATGATTGTCAAGAATTGCAGCGAGATTTAGATTCATTGATTATTTGGAGCTCCAAACATTTAAAACTTAATATTGACAAATGCTCAGTAGTTTCATTTACTAGAAAAACCCCTCAGCTCCAAATTGTGTTTGATTATGAGATGAATAATGTTAAGTTAAATAGGAAATCATCTTTCAAAGATTTAGGTATAATTTTTGACTCAAAATTTACATTCAAAGATCATATAGTTTCTGTATGCAAGTCATCATACTCTTTGCTGGGATTTATTAAAAGATCAAGTTTAGTTTTTGAAAACACCAATTCTCTAAAATTATTATTTTTCTCACTTGTGCGATCGAAACTTGAGTATGGCTCGTTAATTTGGCATCCTCACATCAATTACCTTTCTGAAATGATTGAAAGTGTTCAAAAGAGATTTTTGAAATTCCTTCATTACAAATCTTTTGGTTTTTATACAAATTTAGTACCATACACTGAGCTACTTGAAATCTTTGAAATGTCTAGTATGGTAAAAATATATAAGCTAAATACTTTATTGTGTCTTTACAAGTTGTTAAAGGGTCAAATAGACGATAATGCATTAATGTCACAGGTCGCTTTTGCTGTCCCTCGCCTTGGCTCTCGCAGCCAATATCTTTTTTCTCAAAAATATTCAAGGACCAATCTGGGTTTCAATTCTTCCATTAACAATATGTGTAGGCTTTATAACTGTTACTGTCATGAAGTTGACATATTTTTTGACTCAATAAATATATTCAAGACTAAATTGTTAAGTAACATAAATAATTTTTAAAAATAAAAAACCTTGTAATTTGCTAGTAATTTCTAAGTTAGGCTACTTTTTAAGATTCTAAGTTCCTTGTTCTTGTTGTATTGTTTTCACAAAACTATTTATTGCTACAATGTAAATGTTAACCATAAGTTGTCTGCTGCTGTCTTCAAGCATGTTAATTTGTGATTTGTCTTAATGCTTGGTATAATTGGCAAATTTGCTGTACTGAAGCATTCAATAAAGAATTTATTTATTTATTTATTTATTAACAATTGAATAATTTTTTAGTATTCTCGCACGTGCGTGTGCACATGAGACATGTATTTCTTGTTTTGTATTTTCTCATGAATAAAAAGTTTTGAATGGAATTGAATTTTCGATAAGTTTGATCAATGACGTAAAAACGCAATTTAAAGTGGTTTTTTCTAATTTACAAGAAGATTTATACAAGATAGCAAACGAGTCCGGTAGAGATTAAAAGATTTAATTTCACTTAAAATTTAGTTTTCCGACCAGGAATAAATGAGAAATCCTGAATATGAATTAACAAAAGTTCTTAAGGCGTATAGATCCAATATTACGGCAAAATCCAACCTCCTCTTAGCTAATATAGAACGTAGTATGTACTGATACCTGTTAAAAGAATAGCAACCTGGAACCATCATATTATTTCTTTTTAAGGAATAAACGTATTTTATATTTGATCTTACTTTAGTGTTTATTTAAACCTCCGATTTAAAAATAGAACTTTTGATAAATAGAATGGAAATATAATAGCCTACCTGTAACAGGTGTTTCTTGTTGTAACTGTGTAGGCAGAGTTGTTTGATGATAGAATATTTTTCACTATTTGTTATAGTTATGAAGTTGCAAGTTAGCTTCAGAAGCTTCCTTTGCATAATAGTCAGAAATAAATATAACTAAATGTGTCCAGTCTCCTCATCAATGAATACACGTGAATCGTACAGATTGTTGCAAAGATAAGAAAAAGCTAGTGTTCCAGATCGTCGAAAAAATATAACTTCAATTCACCTGTACCCACCATCTCATCACCACAACAAAAGAGGCTCGACTGGGATTCTCCTTTGACCAATACCTCCTGAAAAATCTGAAAATTGTTTCACTTTACTTAAACAATACAACAGACTCAATCATAAGCAGCTGAAGATCAGTCAAGGAAAGATACTATTGTTGTTCAATTCTGCCTTGACTAATTATGTGTACAGCTATTACAACTACTGCGGAAAGAGCACTAGGAATCAGCAATTGATTGAAATGTTTTAGCAGTTTATTAATCAGGGTTTTTAGGGAAAAGAGTCGAGGGATCTACAAAACTGAGAGGGTAAATTTCCTGTAATATAGGTCGTAAAAGATTTTGGGAAAAGAAATTTACTATACATTCTTTAGTGGACTTTACAATGCTTAAAACCTTTAAGTTAGTTAATAAAATGAATTCATCTTCTTCACAGGTAAAGATGGGGACCATTTATATATTTCTAGCTGTGATCGTCGGAGCAAATGCCGGGCTGTTTGACAAATTTCAAGAAAGTAAATATCCATTAAAAATACTTAACTTACCCTAATTATATGGATCTTTACATACACCAAAGAAACCTGGATTACCAGAAAATGTATTATAAATTTGGCTATAATCTATCAAACTATTCAGCAATACGACAAAATAAAAGTTTCAGAATAAAGATAAAAGTATTAGTTTGACACAATGTAATAAGAAGTATTGGCTAGAAGGGGGTAAAAACCTCTTATCATAACATGATACATTGTGAATTAAAAATCATTCTTTACTTTAGTACTCATTTTAATTAGAATAAACAGGCTATTAGATCCAACATATGTCAATATATAGCACATAGTTTTATGTTTTAACATAGACAAAGCTAATATTTTAAGATCATCCAACAGTATCCCCTGCTTGTCGTAAGAGCCGACTAAAAGGGGAGGGGGGCGCACTGGTCCTTTTTCGCGTCTCCTTTTCACAACTCCATTCTCCGAATCATTTCAATAGCCCGGTTGTTTTTCTAAATCATTCCGTCCTACTCGCCGGGTTGACTCTGTGTTCTTCAACCTCCACTGCGCTGGGGGTCTAGGACGAGCAGAGGGTACAGCTTAAAAACTGGGTTCTGCACCTCCCAGGCTGCCGGATAGTACAGGGGCCCGGGTCAGCCCAGCCAGCTGACCTGGCTGCCCTATCAGCCGGCGAAAATCCCCTTGGCCGTGGCGGTGCCGGTTGGCGACCGGATAGGGCCCCGCTGCGGTCACGGGGGGGCTCTGCCGAGGCCACTGCTCGTCTAGGACCGCCGGTGTTTTGGAGGCGGTCGAACACGGATATAGTTGCTCTAGTGATGGGTCGGTCTGACTTTCTCATTGGGGCACATTTTGGGGGGTCAAATGCCTAGTCTTGGGGGCCAAACCAGACATGATGGCAGCAAACAATAAAAATACGTCTGAAAAGGTGCCAGACTCTTTCCGGGGTACCCTAACCCCAACAACGAAATCAACCGCTTCTCCGAGCGGGCTCACGGGTGAGGTGGCTAGCCCCTTCGAGCGAAGGTCCCGCCTCACGAGATCGCCGCCAGGCCGCAACGTGACACCTGCCTCATCGGTGGCCAGAACATCTGTGGCCCCTGAGAAGCAACCCGATGGAGACAACTTACCGATGGACGCCAACCCGTCTCCCTTCGAGGCGGTCGTCGCGCTCGCCAGGCAGCAGGAGGAGGAGCACGTCAAAAAGTGCTTCGACACCCTCGCTGTGATGAAGGCCGCGACCACCCGGCAGAAGAACATCAGTCAGGATGTGAAGGATGGCATCGTCCAATTGCAGGCCAGCCTTCACCACATCATCCAGCTGAGGAGGTCGTGGCAGTCATGTGAGTCGGTGACTGCTTCGACGCAGACGACCCCGTCATTGCGGGTAAAGGCTCAGCCAGCCGGTGGGAAGCGGGCCGCTTCCAGCCCCGCCCAACCGGAGGCTGAGAAAAAACCTCGAGGAAACGGTCCAGGGGAGACATCGGACCCCGAAAAATGGACCGACGTCGTCAGGAAGAGGGGGAAGAAGAGAGACCCTCCCCAGCTGCCTGGATGCCAGCCTGGCACTCAGGACAAGAAGAAGGCGCCGAGGAAGAAGTCCCGCAAGCAGCGGCCGGACGCTCTTCTCATCAAGCCGTCGGAGGGGAAATCCTACGCCGACGTGCTGGGCGAAATTCGCAGCAAAGCGAAGCCCGATGAGAAGGGCGCCGTCATCAAGGGCATGAGGAAGACCCGAGCCGGCGATCTTTTGGTCGAGCTCGGTGACGCCTCCAAAAGCAAAGCCGCCTTCAGCGAGGACCTGCAGACCATCTTGGGGGCGAACGCGACCGTCCGCGTTCTCGAACCCAAGTCGACGCTGGAGGTGAGGGACCTCGACGAGCTGACGACCGAGGCGGAGGTGACTGCAGCTGTCAAATCCGCCATCGGCGAAAACGTCGAGGTGAAGACTTTCGTCTCGAAGGCGAATGCTCGAGGCCAGAAGGTGGCGATCCTTACGCTGGGAGCAAGAGCAGCTGCGAAGCTCCTGGAGAAGGGCCACCTCAAAGTCTGGTATGTGAGCTGTCGGGTGCGCGAAAAGCTCGTGGCCTCCAGATGTTTTAAATGTCTGGGGTTCGGTCACGTCGCTAATCGTTGCCCTGGACCCGATAGAAGCAAGCTCTGCTTCAAGTGCGGCGGCCAGGACCACAAGGCCAGCGCATGCAATGCAGCGTTGTCCTGTGTCCTGTGTACTGAAGCCGGCTTGAAGGGCGACCAGGTCAAGCATTCCGCTGGGTCAGGTCGTTGCGGGCAGTACAGGCAGGCCATCCAGGAGCTTCGCCAAACACAAAAGAAATGATCAGTGTTCTGCAACTTAATATGCAGAGGAGCAGGACAGCAAACGACTTGCTGTTCCAGTTTGCCACGGAGCAGGGTGCTGACCTACTGCTTCTCAGTGAGCAGTACCAGAACCGACGCTCCGCGCAGTGGTTCTCGGATCCCTCCGGCACTGCGGCGATATGGATCTTGGACCTCGGGAAGGTGCCTGTTCTCGATTCCGGATCGGGCAACGGCTTCGTTTGGGTGAGGAGCAGGGGTTTCACTGTCTTCTCCTGTTATCTCACGCCTAACCAACCGATCGTAGACTACCGCCACATGGTCGATTCCATCGAGGAAAAGATCATGAACACCTCTGGCGGGGTCATAGTCGGTGGCGACTTTAACGCCAAAGCCGTGGAATGGGGTTCCCCGCGGACCGACACTCGAGGTCGTTACATCCTCGAGTCGGCTGCCAGGTCGGGCCTCTGTATCCTCAACACGGGCGGCATTTCCACCTTTCGCCGTCCGGGGTGCAGAGAGACGATCCCAGACATATCCCTTGCCTCCGAAGGGATTGCCCAGCGGATCTCCGACTGGCGTGTCTGCGAGGACTACTCCTCCAGCGACCACCAGGCGATCCTTTTCAAGGTCCTTCCCGAGGGTGCGCGCTTGCGCGCTGAACCTGCTCCTCTTGCTCGACGCTGGAACACCAGTCGTCTGAGCAAAGAAACTTTTACAAACGTAATTAAAGACCAGAGCATTGAGAATTTCATAAGCGCCGAAGATCTGGCAGCATCGACGATGCGTCTCATCGCGACCGCGTGTGAGCAGTCGATGCCCGGAGTTTCCCGCCGCCACAGGAAGAAGCCGGTTTACTGGTGGACGCCTGAAATCGCGGAACTCCGGAGGAGATGCCTTGGTCTCCGACGAGCTGCGCAGTGAGCCAGAAACCGCCCTGATGCAAATGCCAGATCGGCTGAGCATAGAGCGGCCCGCCGAGAGCTCCGCGGTGCCATCAACCGGAGTAAAGTCAGGTGCTGGAAGCAGCTGTGTCAGGATATCGACAACGACCCCTGGGGGATGGGCTACAAACTTGTAACCCAGAAGCTAGGGGTTCGCTCACCACCTGCGGTCATGGAACCACAAGCCATGGCCGCCGTCGTCGATACACTGTTTCCCAGCCACCCAGTTCGGCCAGTCAGGGAATTCGGAGAGGTAGGCGCCTTCCCAGTTTTCCGGGAAGAGGAACTCACCGCTGCCGTCCGATCCCTACGACCCAGAAGAGCGCCCGGTCCCGATGGCATTCCGGCGGAGGTGCTCAAGCTCGCTGCGGAGGTGAATCCAAGGCTTCTGCTCGATATGTTCAACGCGTGTCTGGCGGAAGGCGTTTTCTTTTCTTTGTGGAAGGTTGCCCGCCTTGTTCTTATCCCGAAGGCGAAGAGCACACCGGGGACCCCTTCTTCTTTCCGACCCCTGTGTATGCTCGACACGGCCGGGAAAGTGCTTGAGAAGCTCCTGCGCGTCAGGCTGACCGAGGCCATCGTCTCTGCGGGGGACTTGTCCCCGCAGCAGTACGGCTTCAGATCCGGTCGCTCTACCATCGACGCTATTCAGGAGGTAGTTGAGGCAGTGCGGAGGGCGGAGGACCACAACCATTGGTCGCGCCGCGTGGTCCTTCTCGTCACGCTCGACGTGAAGAACGCTTTTAACTCCGCCAGGTGGAGCGATATGCTGTGGGCGCTTGAGCATACGTTCCAAGTTCCCTCCTACCTCCTGCGTATGATAGAAGCGTATTTGTCAGACCGCGTTCTGTTGTACGACACGACCGAAGGTCAGCGGCGCATTCCCATCACTTCCGGGGCTGCGCAGGGGTCCATTCTCGGACCAGATCTCTGGAACGTGTCCTACGACAGCTTGCTGAGGCTAGACATGCCCGATGAGACCCGCCTCGTTGGCTATGCTGACGACGTCGCTGCCTTGATCGCTGCGAGGAACGTCGAGCAGGCAAAACTGAGGCTCAGCGTTGTAATGGCCAAGGTCAACGGGTGGATGCGAGATCACGGCTTGTCCCTGGCTATCAGTAAGACGGAGATCGTCGTCCTCACCAAAAAGAGGATAAACACCGTGTTCCCGGTGCAGATAGGTGACGTCACACTCGAGACTAAGCCTGCTGCAAAGTACCTGGGAGTCATGGTCGACAGCAGACTGTCTTTCGGCGAGCAGATCCAGCGCGCCGCCGTCAAAGCCGCTAAGGGTGTCGCTGCCCTTGGTAGGCTTATGCCCAATGTCGGCGGTCCTCGTTCCTGCAAGCGCCGTCTGCTCATGACTGCCGTCCAGTCAGTCTTGCTGTACGGGGCGGAGGTATGGGCTCACGCACTCGAGAAGCGAGTCTTCCGAGACCGGCTTGCCCGAGTCCAGCGCCGAGGAGCTCTGCGGGTCGCTTCGGCCTACCGCACAGTCTCCGAGCCTGCTGTGATGGTGATCGCCGGAGTCATCCCCGTCCTCTTCCTCGCGAGGGAGAGGCAGGCGATTTACCGGAGGAGGCCTGAAGTGGGCCGGGAAACAGCTGCCAGGGAAGAGCGCGATCGCAGCTTCGACTCCTGGCAGCGCGACTGGGAAGCCGAGCCGAGGGGACGTTGGACCTTCCAGCTCATACCTTCCGTCCGACCATGGGTGGAACGGCAGCACGGCGAGGTCGATTACTACGTGACCCAGTTTCTTTCTGGGCACGGGTACTTCCGAGCCTATCTGCACCGGATGGGCAAAGTCGCCAGCCCGGACTGTCTGTATTGCCCCGGCATCCCAGACACGTCCGAGCACACTTTCTTTCAGTGCGACCGTTGGCACGTCCGCCGAGCCTCGCTTTCATCTGAGATCGGCGTGGTCGTCAGCCCAAACAACATCGTCGGAGCTATGCTCCAGGGAGAGGGCAACTGGAACTGTGTCCAGCACTACGTCCAGGCTATTCTTCGGGCGAAAAAGGTCGACCTCGATCGGCCTTAATCCTCAGCTTTTCCCCAAGGAGGTTGCCCTAGTGGCGTAATATCAAAGGCCTAGCCCGAAGTAATGTGTGAAACAGTTCCAGGCTAGTGTCCTCGGTGCCGAGGGAGGTGGTTTAGTCGGTAGTTCACGGGACATCGAGCTCGTGTGAGTCCGACACTACTGAGGGGACAATGAGCCCCTCAGTGTGCGTAAATGCATTCCACCTCCTACCCAAAAAAAAAAAAAAAAAATATTTTAAGATCATAATAGTTTATAAGTGGTACATATTGAACGTTACTTTTCGTTTCTGGGGAATTCCCCAAAAAACCCCGGTATTTTTTCCAAGCCCTAACAAGGAAACCTTGAATTTGAGCCCTTTTTCATCATCCTGCGACTTGCCAAACTTCCACAATTTCTTTCCAAAAACTTCACTTACGTAATTATACATAGTACAGATTACCAACTAATAAAAATGTACGCAGAAAAAATTTGGGTTTTATTTTTTTTATTGCTTCAATAAAACATGCGAGTGTATGTTTGTTTGAATTTGAATTTTGTTGCTGTCCCGTAATTAATTCGACAAAAGTATAAAATTTAAATTACTTTAACTTTAATTACAAATTCATTTTGGTTAGATTCTCCAAAACGATAATAATTTATAATTATATTAAGCACATCCACAGGAAGTACTTTTCTAACAGTGAGCTTGCGCCTAGTGAAATCCTGACTGGCTTTTCCTAGTTTAGATACACTGGATTCGTTGACGGAAGTTGTCACAATTTGAGTCAGTGAAAAACTTCAGATCCTCATTAAGGGAAGGCTGTGCTTGAAAGCAGGCTGGGCAACCAAAACGTGACCCAATATGAGGGCCTCCTATCCCTTGAGACCCTATTTTTCATCATTAGGTTAAGTTATATCTTTGCCCACCCAGTCTTAGGCTGGCCGAACCTATTCCGCGTACCCATTCCTTTTTTCCTTATGCCTCCCCTGAAATAACATGCTAAAGGCTTAGGATCTTAGCGATATTATGGAGAGCCTCATTTCCTTTCCGGTAGCCGTATAACAAGTCAAAATAATGTCTGAATTACCCTTACAGAATTTTCCTGTGGTATAGAGCAACCCAGACTACCAAATCCCCCCTACAAAAAATCGTGTTAGATTTTTTCTATTTTGCAAAAAGGCTGAGAAGAAGGGATCACAATAATCATGCTTGCCTATTAATATGTAGATTAAAATCTATAATACAGTATCAATTCTATTCCTTAAAGTATATTACAAACATCAGAGAGCGAGAAAACCGTATTTTTTGAATTGCGAAAATATTAGGTTTTTATAATAAAATGTGGACTTTTATATTATGCAAACTATCAATGGAACAAACGGAATGCACAATCAGAAATATTCTATCTAATTACCGTGTGCCTAATTCGAAACAATCAATGCACGCGTTGTACCGATATAAAAACTGTCATATTGATTTGCAAATTGTAAGTATTGTAAGAACGTAACCTTGCTGTAGAAACTTAAAGAATCAAGGATGCAAGATGATGGCCAACTAATATCCTGTAAAGAGGGATCTGTTTATTTGTGTTTCTAAATATTTACGCAAGACCGTTTTTTTCCACATATTTGGCTGTTCTGCCCAAATTAATTGATTATTTGCTACATTATTTTGAGCCTAGTTTTTTGTTTTGTCCTAAATAACATATGTCAGTCGAAATTATTTTGAATGATTAACTTTAGGTTAAACATATTAGAAATTCTAACATTTTAATTCATTGTTATGCAGAAACTGGTTTGGATTACGTAAAACAATTGAAACATAAATTTGAGAACAGGAATGTACCTCTAGTGTGGGTGACAGGTACGTAAAACTTCGCTTATAAATTTAGTCACCTTTCTACTTAATTATAATTTTTACATGCATTCCTATGCCCTATTCGGGCCATTGCCTAATTCAACAGAAACCTTAAACAGTGACACTAGCAATTAAGAGATATATTGCCATATTTTATAACTATTTGAAAAATCTATTCTTTCTCATTCTAGAACTGTTGTCAGTTTATCGATATAGATAGACTGATTATCATTTAAAACTGTTATTTTAAATTAACATCGTTATTATTTAAACCTATATAAGGTCTATTTACTAAGGTTTTCACATTACTATAGTCAGTATATTCCTCGTTTGATATTCAATATTTGTTAAACATGATAATTAAACTGAAATATTCGAACAGGGGGGCCTGGTTCAGGGAAAGGAACGCTGTGCTCGCAAATGGCGGAGAAAGAAGGACTAACTCACATCTCTCTCGGAGAAAAACTTCGTTACAAGCTAAGTGAAAAGGAAGAAAAAGAAACCAGCTCAGCGAAATTGAAAAAGGAAGCCGTAATGTTTTGGATGATAAAAGGATTCAAGATTCCAGATTTCGAAATAATTAACGTAATGAAAATTAAAGATACTTTTTTCTTTAGGGAAATTATTTCTTTAAGAGTTACATAAAATATGAATGATCATTAAATCAAATCAATTTATTTACACAACCAAAATTAAATAGGAATTTGCAATGAACAAAAATACGATACTACATTGATTGGATTAAAGGAATAAACCTACAAATTATTGCACAAATATACATTAAAATACCTCCGTTACAGCAGACCTGCATACTCAGCGAATTTCAAATTCGTATAATAGTTATTTATGTGTTAAGAGCGTAAAGTAGGTCTTTCTCGCTTGAGCTAAACAGTTACCGCGTGACGCGGAAGCGGAGTGCGGTATTTTTAGCGAAATCGATTCTACATCAACACAGTAAGATTATAATAACCTACATTTAGACATCTTAAAACAAACAACCCTCTAAAATAGCCCAAGAATAACAATAATAGCAATGCATCAATTCAGTTTATCCAACTGCAACCACTGTCTTATGTTGGGTTGTGTTGTTTTCGATGAATAAAAAATATAATCACACAAATTAAAATCTCCAAGTTACTTCATATGGCCCCTATATATGATTAAAAGGGTATGCTAATTTAATACTGCTCTTCTTTAAAGGGTATGCTCTTCTTTGATACTGTGTATTATTAAATCATAAGGAAAACAATATCAACATATACATATTTTTCGGCTGAACCCATTATTTTCTCTGCACTTCCAATCGCTAAGGTCTTCTAATTTAATTATTCCACCTCATAAATTATATCATGACTTATTATCCCATGTGGTTATTTATTAATTTACTAAATAATAATTATTAAGTGTAGGTTTTTTATGTAATGTTAAAATTTCAATACATTTCTATTTAATTTCTATACTATACTTATAAATAAAAGGAAAGTTTCAACTGCTCCGAACTATGCAGAGTTAAAAAAATCTCACACCCACACAATCAGGAATGCCACCAGTTGCAGCAGACCTGCATACTCAGCGGATTTAAAATGCAAAAGAACATGATAAAATCCAACATAGTTGACTTGTTTTTGTAAGCTCCATAAGGATAACATGGAGAATGAGTATGCAGGGATATGAAAAATGGGGGGTTTTAAGTCAATATTTGGTAGATCTGAACTAGAAGAACCCATTTACCAAGTTTTATCAAGATATGTTTAGGAGTAGGGAAGATGTAGAATTTTTTTTAAATTTCCAATAAGGGTAAAATGGGGGATGAGAATACAGGTTTGCTGCCATGAAAATGGAAATATCATTAATTTTACACTAAAACACATTAGAGCTTATCTAGATGAATCTACAAACTAAGTTTTATTTAAGCTCACCAAGTTGAGCAATAAGCGAGATATAGAATTTTATTTATTTCTCACGAGGTTAATATTGTGACAACGTACGGTGTATACCATTTTTAATAAATCGGTAACCAATGGATAAGGAACGATGATTCAAGATAATTTATTGATTTTTTTTAGCGGACCTCAATGTTGCTGGACCAAAATTATTATTAAAAAATGTATTAAATTATTTTTAAAATAATGGCGGCCGTTTTTGTGAAAAATATTGGTATTTACGGAATACCCTGTATCATGAGAACTACTATCTGCGGAGCCTATCTGCACCGGATGGGCAAAGTCGCCAGCCCGGACTGTCTGTATTGCCCCGGCATCCCAGACACGTCCGAGCACACTTTCTTTCAGTGCGACCGTTGGCACGTCCGCCGAGCCTCGCTTTCATCTGAGATCGGCGTGATCGTCAGCCCAAACAACATCGTCGGAGCTATGCTCCAGGGAGAGGGCAACTGGAACTGTGTCAAGCACTACGTCCAGGCCATTCTTCGGGCGAAAAAGGTCGACCTCGATCGGCCTTAATCCTCAGCTTTTCCCCAAGGAGGTTGCCCTAGTGGCGTAATATCAAAGGCCTAGCCCGAAGTAATGTGTGAAACAGTTCCAGGCTAGTGTCCTCGGTGCCGAGGGAGGTGGTTTAGTCGGTAGTTCACGGGACATCGAGCTCGTGGGAGTCCGACACTACTGAGGGGACAACGAGCCCTTCAGTGTGCGTAAACGCATTCCACCTCCTACCAAAAAAAAAAAAAAAAAAAAAAAAAATCATGAGAACTACTGAAGGTTTTTTGGTTCTGTTTGAAAATTCTTAATTACTGTAAACTCAGCTTTCATTTGATATGCAAGATGCTAACGTTAAAAGAAAATAAATAATTTTTTAAACATTTCATTTTTTATGATAGCACTGAAAATAAAAATTTTAAATGGCAACAAATGTCAAATCGAATATTATTTCAAAGGTCCTGCAAAATCCTATAACTTTTCAATTTATACTCACCTCCTATCTTTAGTATTTTTGTAGTTATAAGCAAAAAACTCCATTTTCCCACATAACGCCTATATTAATTGTGCATTACTTAAAGCATTAAAATTTGTATCCTTTAACATTGAGTGCAGCAAATTTAAAATGGCCGTCACATGGGAAAAAATAGCTTTTTGTTTATTACTGAAAAATTACCAAAGTTAGAAGGGGAGTATAAATAGAAAAATTGTAGGACTTTGCAAGACCATTAAAATAATATCCTATTTAACATATGTTGCTTTTTAAACTTTTTGATTTTCAGTGCTACCAACATTTACAAAAAATAAAATGAAAAAATGTATTTTAATGTTCGCATCTTACATCAAATTCAAGCCGAGTTTACAATAACTAAGAATTTTTAAACAGAACGAAAAAAACCTTCAGTAGTTCTCGAGATACAGGGGTATTCCGTAAATACCAATATCTTTCACAAAAGCGGTCGCCATTTTGAAAATAATAAAGATAATTGAGTTCTGTTTTCATGAAATTGTTTGTCTTGCTTAGAGTTTTAAAATTATGTACAATATGACATATGTTTACATTTGAAAATTCCGAGATTCAACCCATGACCCCCGGTTATTGGAACACTCTGTATTTTAAAAAGTTTTAAAATGTTCCTTACGTTGTTCCTTGGGTATGATTTAGTGGGGAAATGTTTGTTTCGTCTTTGTATGTTAAGCCATTAGTCTACAATCTGTTGTGGACAGCTTAGAAGACACACCCTGTATAATGCACATTAATTTGAACCCCCATTGAAGTATGCAAATTATGGGCATATCGTTTCATCGTCTCACAAAAGGCATCTTCCATCTTTCAGATTGCGAAAAGTTCATTGAGAAGCCTAACAACATACATCCCTCATGATTTTATACGAAATATGTAATGTGATTTATGGTTTCTCTTTGATTTTTGTCATTAATGGTAGCTTTTTATATGAAAATTAAATATATTGAAGAATTTAGGCTTCAACGATCGTCTTTACTAGATGGTAGCTCGAAATCTTCTTGGAAAGACCATTTAGACATGTCGAGTTTTGTTGCTGATATTTTGGAGACCTTGTAGTTCTCAGGGCAAAAACGCTGGTTGCGCACAACACCAATTAATTATGTACCTTTCGGAGGAGTCCTGCCTCGAACCTCGGTGTTGATTATTGCTAGAGAATTTGAAGTGCTCCTGGCACTTGCCCCTTTTTATAAAAAAAGGAAAAACCGACCGCCCCAAACCCCTCGCGACCAAATACTCCTATAGAAAGGGACGCGAGCCAGGAACACTTATGAGGCAAAACCGCGGATATCAACGTCTCTGAAACATCAGCAGCGAAACTCCCTCGCCTCAACTCAGTCGTTTTGCGAGGACTTTAAGCTACCATCTTGTAGAATATAATATTCATTTATTTCAAAATACTATTACAATAAGTTAATAAATGCTACGAGATATTTTAATTGAGGAATTAATATTGTAATATATTTGAAAAACAGTTAATTTATTGGTTAATGCATTTCAGAAAGCCACTCTGAACCTTTTAGCAGTTGCGATGCTAGAGAAGTATGACGAATCCAAAGGATTCTTGATCGATGGGTTTCCAAGAACTTTGGGACCAGGCAAACTGTTTGTAAAGAAAGTAAGTGTTTTGATTCTTCATGAGTGAAGTTTAAATGTATTAATTTAGTTAAAATATTTCATTTAACGATATATATTATATATCTCTCGTTTATAATATGTGTATATATTTTATTATTGGAAATGTATTATCTTTATAACTTCCACCCTACATTTATTTCTGGTATTCTTTTATACACTCTTTTCGTTATTTAAAGTCTAAGAATAATATAACAGAACACTACAAAAAATAATAAATAAAAAATAAGGAGGTTTGCTTAAATATTTTCATTCAAATCAGTAAACAGACTGGCTACACTATGAGGACATATGGTATGAGATTTTGAGGTAGGTTATTACGGCGGAGCTTATGCTCCTGACTCTTAGTTTCTCTATACTTTATGGTAACTCCAGGTGGGTCGTCCAAAACTCAAATTTTATAAAAGGTAAAGCCTCCAATGACTGACTGACTAGTTATCGCTAACATTCTAACTTACCATGTAGTTATAGAGGTGGATTTTTGTACACTGATTCTTTGACCATCAAATAAGACAAATAAGTGGTTTTCATACTGATCCGCGGACTCCACCATGGATCCTCTAAAACTTCCCTCATGACAGAATATAAATTGATGAAATGTTTGTAACCAGATGGACTAATCAATATAAGTAAACTGACGCATACTTTTTCTCTTAAAGCCATTAAAAGCAAGAAAACCTGTGTAATGAGGAAAAAAGAATTTGCAATCATCTCACAAACACAAAAGAAATTTTATCAAAATCGGTTAGTAATTAACGGAGAAATCGGTTTACTAACTGATTTACGGAGATATATGGAAACATTTGCCATAAGAATAACACTAGACAATATACTGCGTTTACCGCCAAAAGAAAATTTCAATTATCTCCGCAACCGGTGGAAGTAAACTAATAATTCAAAGTACTGGATTATTTATTTTTTCAAGCCAAATTTGATAACTGCAAGTGTATTTTGTTTGATTATTATGATTTGAAATAAATTTAAAACAATTTGAATTTCAACACTTAAATCATCAGATTTCCTTAACTTGAATTTTTGCAGACATGTGGGTGGTGGCATTTTGTTTTTTCTTCTAAAGCACTTAAAACTGTGAAATTTACAGAGGACTCTAAGTTATGCTCCTGACTGCATGTCCAAATCTTTAACAAATCTGTCAATAGTGACAAAAGTTAATATTTTTGTAGCTTTACAGTTTCAAATTTTCAGAACAGACAGGACTAACTTGTGCAATTTATGCACGCAGTTGCTTGGGTTACCAACATACTGAAATTGTAGACACATCGTTTAATAGACAGTTCCTGGTGGACCGAGCCTTGTTCGGTATTATTTTATATTTACCGCTTCATCCAATTACTATAAAACAATTCAAAAATATTGATGTATAAGACAACTTTTTTAATCCTCCATGCAATCTTTATCCCACACGCTGTATTTTCCTATGAATGGCTGTAGTTTGGAAACAGTTGTTATGATTTGATTACTTGATTTGTTTACAGTTTCCTAGTTTATTTCGTTACTATCATAACAACTCATAAGACCAATGTTAAAACTTTACAACTTAAGAATTCATTTTATTACGTTATTAGATGTTCTCTGGCTAAGTTATCTGCATAGAACATGTTTTTTAGTCATAAATTACTTATTCCCAAAATATGAAGAAAATCCTCATGGCCGTTTTTGAGATAGTTGTCCAAACAAGCAAGCAAACATACAAGCAATCACGCACGCACCCCAGATAACATTACTCATATAAGAGTATAGGATAAAAGTTAGTATTCTTGCCTATTGTTGTACTTTTATAATTTTAAATATATTATGCAGGTAGCATTTATATGTGCAGTTTACACTTGCATTTGTTTTAGACAACGATATATCCAAATTATAAGGGAATCAATAAGTTAAGACCAAAATTATGTTTTCAACTGATATTGTAATTCTTTAATTTAAAGTTTACAGGGTATATAGAAATAATATCAGGCATTTACACATGTATTGACTTTGGTTAACGGCTTATCAAACTTATAGGCAAATTGGATAAAAAATAACAAAGTTAATTTTTTAGACCATTTTTTGTAATTTTATAATATAAAATAAAATAAATAAGGTTGTCATGATTAATGTATATAATTTAATAATACACTTGCCTAGGTTAAGAACTTTTCCAAATATTAGGAAAATCAAAATATAAAGTTGATATTCTAGCCCATTTTGGAATTTTATAATTTAAACTATACAGGATTGACGGAATTATTATAGGGTATGCCTTTTACATATGCTCTTGCTGAGGTTAATAACTTACCTAAAATATGAAAAAGATCGGACAATAAAGGAAAAAGTTAAATTTTAAGTCAATGTTTGTAATTTTATAATTTGAAATATTCAAGGTAGTCAGGATTAAAGTATGCCATTTACACACTTCTTGTTTAGCTTAAAGTATTATCCAAACTATAGACAGGTTTGTCAACTAAGGAGTAAAATTAATATTTTGTTTATTATATAATTTAAAAATATACAGGATCGATACAAATAACATACCCAATACTTAGGTGAACAACTTACCACCAATATTAGAGAGATCAAATAATAAGTAACAAAGTTATTGTAAAATGGTTTAGATACCTTCTAACTCAAGTGATCCTAGAGTAGTCGTTTGGCTACTGCAGTTTCAATCCGCAGGGGATCTTCATCAGGCCAGGGACATCAAAATTGTTCTAGTTGAACTCGTCATGAAGATTAAAAAGTTTAAAAAACATCGAGAAACCACTAACACACATATCACACGGACAAACAGACGAATAATACGAATAACACAAAAACTCCGGTACCGGGAAACACGGCGCGGCGGCGGCGCGTGTGGAGGGCTAGTCTAGACTGGCCTTGTCTCTGCATCTGCACTTCCGCCACCCCTCCCCCCTTCCTTATCATAGTCTTATCATAGTTTTGGCGGTGACTCTGCTATTCTCATTGCCGATTCATAAATCAAGTTAGATTTAAAACCTCTCTGCTCGTTTAGGACATTTAATGGTTCTCTTTTTACCGCTTTATAAATCTCGTACTCTTCTATAGTATCCATAAAACGGCCTCTTTTACATTTATGTAATATTTCAAGGGTGTCATCAATTTTAGAATAATTATGGCTATTGTCGATTAGGTGGTTGGCGTAAGAGGATGTATGTTTGGTGGTGGGTTTTCCAGGCAAGTGTTCTCTGAATCTGATGTTGAATGACCGGGCCGTTTGCCCAATATAAAAACTTGGGCAGTCATTACACTTTAATTTGTAGATGCCGGTAGAGTTCATATTATTTATATTTGATGTGGGTGTTGATTTTTTCTTCAGGATATTGCTTAGTTTATTAGATGTTGCAAATGATACAGTAGTATTATTTTTTGCCATTTCACGTTTAATTGTGTTGTTAAGTACAGTGCCATACTCTAATGAAATATATTTCTGTTCGGGTTTCTGGATTTGATTTCTCGTTTTATTTCTATGTTTGTAAACCAGCCTGTCCACGATATCACTCTTGTACCCATTGGACACAGCAATAAATTTTATGATATTGAGTTCTTCTCTGTAATCATCGGGACTGAGTGGCACAGACAAAAGTCTATGGACGAAGCTGTTGTAGGCCGCCATTTTTTGATTCATGGGGTGGTGAGAGGTGTTGTGAATGGTCTGGGAGGCTGTTGTAGCTTTTCTATATATTTTGAATTGAAATTTAGATTTTGATCTGGAAATTGTGAGATCGAGAAAGTTCATGGCTTTGGATTTTTCCTCTTCTTGGGTGAACTGAAGTTGCGGGTGGAAGCTATTAAAATGGTTGCATAACAGTTTTAGCTGTATCTTGTTTCCATTAAAGAGTATGAGTGTGTCTTCTACGTAGCGGTAGTATGAGACGATTTGTTGAATGTATGTGTTATTGCCAGAGTCAGACCATATGTATTTATTTTCAATGTAATTCAAAAATATTTCGGCCAATATGCTTGATAAGGGGGAGCCCATTGCCAACCCATTATTCTGAGCAATTAATGAACTCATACTATTAACAACAACAGTTTTAAAGCAAAATTATTTTAAGTTCGAAGACAACATTTTCGTTCAGAATTAGTATTTCATTAGAGTATGGCACTGTACTTAACAACACAATTAAACGTGAAATGGCAAAAAATAATACTACTGTATCATTTACAACATCTATATATTAATACGCAAGCGGTTTTCTTTTCACAGTCCAACCTCAATGATGGCTGGACGGATTTTAACGTTTGAGGTGTCAAATTAAAGGGAATTTTATGTAGATTTGTCAACAAGTCTCAGAGTTTTAAAAAATGGCGTTACTAAAGTACAGTAAGGGGCTGAAGTTTCGGAACAGTGGCGCTATTCATCGACATTTGAGCAAGCTCAGTTTTGTTTACAAACTGAACATATGGCCAAGCTCTGAAATAGTTCTACAGATAAACTTATTTTTACAGCTGGTTTGGCTTTGTTTTCAACAGTTTACTTTTTTTAAAGATTTATTATGTAATTTAGGTTATGTTATGAAGTTTTTAAAGCTCTTAAATTAACATTGCAGTTACCAGTTTTACAATGTAGTTTACGATATCTCATAGTGTTTTTGAAGTTATATTAATCTGGGTAAATCTATTTTTGGATTTGCTGCATTTATGATGCCACCGATAAGAAGAAGACAAACATTGACCGGTCGGAGGAGTCGGAAAGTACACGATCGCAACCGCTGGCATCACCCTCCCGATGTACCATTTGATGCTCCTTCCAACCTCAGACAAAATGAACTAAAAATGTTTTCATTGCGGTGGGTTGCATTTGAAGAATGAAAAGACTGGTAGAGATAGTGCTTCATTTACGCGTTTTTGCCACAAAGGAAAGGTTATGCCTATAAAGACAGCCGTTCCCTGCAATCTCTGTTTTGGCGATAATTATCAATAAGGTGCAGCGGCAATCACTAAACAAAGAAAGTCATTACGTGCCAGTGTTTGCTTTCGGTCAGCTACATGTTGCTGTAAGCAGAGTTTGATCTTTTGCCGGTGATAAATAGACAGAAAAAATAGGACATGGGGAAATGAAGGTGTTCCCAATCGTTAACGTTTACCGGAAACTCCTGTGGTAGATAAAATTAATTTTTAAAGTTTCAGTTTATAGTTAACCTATAATTATGTTAATTAATTTAGCCCTTTGATTGAACTTTAAAAGTATATAAGTAGGCCTAGGCTGATAATTCTTCATTCTTTTACTATATGATTTTTGCTCGATTTCGAGCTACGTGTTATCTAGTCTAATAAACTAAGCAATATCCTGAAGAAAAAATCAACACCCACATCAAATATAAATAATATGAACTGTACCGGCATCTACAAATTAAAGTGTAATGACTGCCCCAGTTTTTATATTGGGCAAACGGCCCGGTCATTCAACATCAGATTCAGAGAACACTTGCCTGGAAAACCCACCACCAAACATACATCCTCTTACGCCAACCACCTAATCGACAATAGCCATAATTATTCTAAAATTGATGACACCCTTGAAATATTACATAAATGTAAAAGAGGCCGTTTTATGGATACTATAGAAGAGTACGAGATTTATAAAGCGGTAAAAAGAGAACCATTAAATGTCCTAAACGAGCAGAGAGGTTTTAAATCTAACTTGATTTATGAATCGGCAATGAGAATAGCAGAGTCACCGCCAAAACTATGATAAGACTATGATAAGGAAGGGGGGAGGGGTGGCGGAAGTGCAGATGCAGAGACAAGGCCAGTCTAGACTAGCCCTCCACACGCGCCGCCGCCGCGCCGTGTTTCCCGGTACCGGAGTTTTTGTGTTATTCGTATTATTCGTCTGTTTGTCCGTGTGATATGTGTGTTAGTGGTTTCTCGATATTTTTTAAACTTTTTAATCTTCATGACGAGTTCAACTAAAACAATTTTGATGTCCCTGGCCTGATGAAGATCCCCTGCGGATTGAAACTGCAGTAGCCAAACGACTACTCTAGGATCACTTGACGTTAGAAGGTATCTAAACCATTTTACAATAACTAAAAAAGTGATTCGGTGGCTAACAACATGAAAAAAAAATAAAAAAGTTAATAGTTTTGCACATTTTTGTAATTTTATTGATTAAAATATACATGGAACCACCCTATATAAGGAGTAACGTAATACTATTTACAAAATTCACTATCTTAGGTGAACAACATACCCAACTGAGAGGAAGATCCAAGATCAGAAAAAGGCATGTGTCCAAAAAATTAATCCTTATTCGGAATTAGAAATCATTTCACCAGAAAATTTAAAATTTATCGGTCTAATTTGTTTTTGATTGTAGTTCTTGGGATGCCATTTTTCTATTTATATACTACTCATATAATTGAAAGATGTGTTTAATTTTTATCGTGAGTGCAGCCGCCAGTACTGCTGGCCTATATTTAAAGCCTAAACTACCCATAACTTTCGAAAAAAAAACTTAAAGGCCGACACCTTTGGCCCCATATTTGAATGAAGGTTTCCGGTGATAATATTCTAGGGCAAATATTAGTTTTTTGAAAAAAAAACTTTCCATATGAGTACGAATATAAAGGAACCGGCTAAACAGTTGATACGTTTGGTTTTTATTTACAACTAATGATTGCACCCGTCCTTCGAACGGGCAGAATGCATTAAGCACTTTAAATGTTGACCAGTTACGTCCACTGAAAAACACATGTTTGGCTGAACTGTCAAAACGTTGTTTACATTTTGTTTTATTTACACTACAAAAGTGTGCGCTGCAATATTCAACCGAGAGTTTTCTTACGAAATAAAATATCTGCAACATATTGTGCAAATCAAGGCCACACTATTCATCAGCTGGTCTTTTTGTTCTGACAACCTTCAATCGTCAATAATTTCCTTAAGTTTGAGAATATATTACCGAACGCATTCCAGAAATAAAGGAGATAAGTCAATATTTTCTGTAGGTTGAAAACAATCCAAATATTTTTGTGTTTTATCCTTCTTATTACTAAAAACTGACTTTGACCAAGATTCTGAAGAAGTTGGTGTAATAAACTAATTTGTTTCCATTTCTTTCTTAGGCCCATTCAGTACGGGCGTTTCTGTCACATCGCATTGTCTTTGTCGAGGGGAGTATTTTTTTTTTTGTATTTTGATAGGTAATTCAGAGTAACTCGAATCTCAAACGATCAACCATTAGAATTATATCCTATAAATGTGACTAAAACAAAAACATCGAACTAATCTATTGATTCATTTACTATTCTTGGGCTTACAAACTAAAGTGAATTCGATTGTTTTTCGCAAAAACAATATTGAATACCATTATAACCTCATTGCTATAGACTATTATATACTGAAATCCTCCATGGAATCTTTTGTCATTGTATTTCATGAACAGTATTGACCTTGCATGCATTTATCATTAATTGCACGTGTGGTTGCAGCAAAATTAAATGTTTTCTTGTGAAACGTACCTTTATATAAACATGTACCTTGTGATTTATTATTTAAACATTACTGATGTCACTAATCTCGACAAAAGCGCACTCACTCACCCGCTAATACGGCTGTCCAGAACTATAAAAGACCTGTGTTTGGAAGCCCTAGAGACGGAGCCCGGAGGGATTGAAGTGACGGAAGTGAGACAGCCTCCCAGGCATCTATAGACAAACTTTCCGTGAATGGGGTTTTTTGAAGACAATATTACTGGACTACAAAGTTTAACGCATAAAGAACAAACATATGATATCCATTAGATTTTATATCAATGAATTATTTGTTTACTTGTCGGCTACTGTGCGGCACTTGTCTCCTAGTTTATTTAAAGCTATTAAACCAAAGGGCTAATAGCATTTCATGTTTATTATTTTATACAGTTCTATAAAACATTATACAAAATCCTACTTAACTGCAAGAATATTTCAACGGGGAAATCGGTGGTCAGCTAGTCCTAATTATAAGCTTATATGTATCTTATAATTTCTACGTTTGCTTGATACATTTTTTGGTTTTGTTTTGTAACGCACAGATCAGAGCTCCAGATGTATTTATTTCCCTAAAAGTATCGGATGACATCATGAAACAGCGACTTCTCAATCGAAATGAAGGCCGAGCGGATGACAACGAGACAGCAATTAAGAATCGTATAAAGGCGTTCCATGACCGTCAGGATCTTATTACTTCAAACAAACATTTTAAACGTATTGTCAAAGAGGTAACTGCAATTCTATATCATATAAACATTCACATATAAAAAATACGCAACTGTTTTATGCCAGAAATAAACAGTATTAAAACCAATGATTGTTTTAATACTGTACACTTATCATTCATTTATTTTCACCTTATCGAGTAACACCCCTCATGTTAGCATGTCAGATGATTATGAACATTAAATTATTTGTATTAAAGTTAGATTCTATGGAAGATCTTCCTTTTAGTAAGCAATATAATAAACTAATGATAATAAAGCAAAGAGCACCCAAGAGTTCAGTTAAATACTCTATTTATAATAAAAAGTAGTCAGATTGGAAAATATCTTTCGACAAAATCCCTTGGCTCGAGGATGTTATTGATTATAACTCTATTATAGTAATATTTTATAAGTCATTAATTTTTGCGCAGATGTATAACTTCCCTGACAAACTGAAAATAAATCGTAAAACAGCTGTTTATCAGGCGCGAGCAATAAAGTACTTTACACTCGTCCGCTGATTGCATTATTAGTCTAGACGTTCTCTATCTTATCACCTCTAATATCTGATAGCCTCCAATATCAATGTCCTTCATCCATGCCATCCCAAAACAAAGATGTTTAAGGATTTGCTGGCATATTCTGGGCTTTAGTGGGCTATAAACTCGCCCACTAGTGTTATAGCAACCTCATCTACTATAATTGATAAATGCGTTGTCATTAATTGTGAGCGTTTCGGAGCCTCCAGTACGACGTCAGGTAGTCATTCCCAATAAGGAATTTCCCTCGAAACCCACCCCTCCTCAAAAAACAATGATCAAAGTGGTATATAAAGCGGATGTAAACTGCCTCAACGGCCAACTGAGTCACGTTGGCTGGGAGAAATACATTCTTGATTTGTGCTGCCCATTTAAAATTTCAAATAAATTAACATCTCGAAAGAAAAGTAACCTGGACTACTCAAGGTTTACTGGTATCAAGAGGAAAATTAAAACAGCATGCTGTCACTTAAAAAAATTAAAATTTCGATCAATTCAAAGCTTTTTTCCGGAATTACAAGAGAATTAACAATAAGCTTATTTGTGCCGCGAAATCCCATGACATGAATAAAAAATTATCTGAAAGGAAAACATTTGAAAAAAAAACTGCTTGAAAGGTAATTTATGACATTAAACCAAAAAAATATCCCAAACAATTTCACCTTAAAATTGATGAAATCGAAATTAAAGATCCGACAGAAGTTTCAAATCTCTTCAGTAGTTTTTTCACCGGAGTTGCTGAGCCAGAAATCACCAGCACCTCACCGCAGTTGGAGGCATTTGAGAGAATTGACGGTCCCCTGGCGTCAATGGCACTGACCCCGAAAACGGAAGCAGAGTTCCCTGCAAAGACATCGACTGATGTCAATTTCGTGTCGGAGTGGCTTCTCAAGCAAAGTTCACACCATTTGCTGAGCCCACTGACAAAAATTATCAATGAGTGGTATGATTCCAGGAGCCCTTAAGAGCTCCAATGTCATCCCTACTTTATTAAGAGTGACCCGCTTCTATCCTACCAAATTTCAGCAAAATTTTCGAAACTCGTTTTAGATCGTATGGTCAAATTTCTTGAACGCCATAATATCCTTTTTAAGGATCAATTTGGCTTTAGGGAAGGTAAATCGACTACAGATGCAATTTACAGCATTGTGAATAAACTATTGGAGAGCCTGGACAGATACACAGAACGCTAAGCGTTTTCCTTGATCTATGGAAAGCGATATAAATCTTCAACGATATAGATCTTGTAGACATGAAATTGTGTTTACTAATACAATACAATCAAGTCATTAAAAAAATATAGAAAATACAATCTTAGTATAGTAGATTTTTTAAATTTGTTTTAAGATAACGGTGGAATATTTTAATTTGCAGATTAGCGGAGAGGGAACTAAAGAAGAAGTTTATGACAGATTTTCAAAAGCCATCCTTGACGAAATAAGGAAGAAACCCTTAAAAGAAGTATACTGAAAAGGTCGGATGCTAAACACATGGAATTCTGAATTCGCATTGTTCAATAGTTATCAATGTTATTTCAATCATTTTATTGTTTTCATTATGGCAATAACTTTTATAAACTGTGCCCATATGGAAAAATTTATATTAAAAATATATTTTTAAAAATATATAATAATATATTTTAGAATAAAACGTCATATATTTGAAATATATATTGAAATATATTTAAATATACAAATTATGGGACCCAGATAGATATAATTATATATTTACCAAATATATATTTATATATATATAATTTATATCTAAAATATATTTAAATTATATTATTGTTTGTTGTTAATAATATATTATTTTATATTTATAATATATTAAGGTAAATATATTGTTGTTTGGAATAAGAATATATTATAAATATATTCCATTTATATATCAAAACATATTTCAAAATATGACTTTTTTCAATTTAATTGTCAAAACTCTTCAAAAAATTAATGAATTGATAAATAAATATATAATACTAGAGGCTTGAAGGGGCTAACAGCCCCTAAGCATAATCCTTCTTTACTATAGTACAAAATACCTTCTTAGAAAATAGGCTTTTGGATCCACAAAATTATGATTATATCTAGCATTTGGTTTTAAGTAAACAAAGCAGACCTTTTTATATCCCAATGGTTTTTAAATGACAGCTATTTTACGTTATTTCTCATTTTATAGTAAGTTAAAGCAATTTCAGTATTTTCCCCGAGTCCCTGAGATGGAGACCTTCAATTTCAGCCCCCTTCCATCATCCTGCGACCTTCCAAACGCCCACAATTTCGGCGCAAAAATTTCCCTTACATAATTATATACAGTATATATATATATATATATATATATATATATATATATATATATAGATCATTTGGTATTAAATCTGCATCGTTATAACATAAACTAAACAAACGTACTTAACTTTTTATAATTGTAAATTATGAAAAATCTCAAACCCTTAACTATTATAAAATTATATAATAAATTTAAAATATTTTTTCTTATAGTACATTGAACGTGCATAGTTAGCTGCATTTTGAAAAAATCCCACATGTCAACATTTACCATATGGCTTTGAATCAAGCATTAGCACCACATGTTTAATGCAAACAAAGCAGACGTTTTTCAATCCCAATGCATTTTTAATGGAAGATATTTTTCGTTATTTCTCATTTTCTGGTATGTTTGGACATAATCTGATATTTTTCCCGACCCCCTGGGACCAAGACCTTTAATTTGAGCCCTCTCCCATCATCCTGCGAGCTGTCAAACTCTCACAATTTTGATTTTAAAAAATCGCTTACAGAATTAGTAATATAGATTAGCATTCTATTTGATTTTCATGAACAAAGAAAATGAGTGACTCCGCTGGGATTCGAACCCCGGACCTTCGCTCTACCAACCCTACGCCTACACCTTACCCAACCTAACCTACGCCTTAAACCACTCGGCCACTTCGACTCATGGGAGACGTGGCATAACTTAGGATATAAAACTGATTGGGAACGCTGCGCTGTTTCCTTTTAGGGTAAACAAAGCAGTTTCAATGCTTTTGCGTTGTAGCAATAGTCTGTTGTTAATGGATAGCATTCAATAATTAATTAGTTGCTGTTGTATCTAACACACGTTGCATACTCAAAGTTTATCATAGGAGTTGGTGAAGACTGTAAATGTTCTTTGAATCTTATATGAAAATTTATTCTAAAGTTTGTCCAAAATATATGTTACCGTATCACAGTTCCAACATTTAAGGGGAGTCTCTACTGAAAATGGCCAAAATCTTTAAAATTTCAATTTTTTTGTTTACACCTAATTTTTACTTGTTTATTCCTAAATACAAAAAACCACATTTCATAGTTTTTATGAACTTTATTATGGCATAAAATTTATATTATACGTTGGTATGCAGAAAAACAAAATTCGCGGTTTTCGTATTCACCGCACAAAATGGTAGAATAAAAAAAATATTTTGACACTCTCATATTGTTACTGTGTCATATTTAATATGTAACAATTATATAAATTGTAAATATATCCATAAATATAAATGTTTGCTTTATTTTGGAAAACTTCTTAGAAAAAACTTCTTTAGAAAACTCGCGATTACCGAAAGTAGCATTTTGACTGTATCTAGCGTATAACTTTTGATATTCCAAAAAATCTATTGAAGCTACAGTCTTAACATTTTTTTTGGGTTATCTAAGATAAATTATCTAAATAATCACGTATTTTGAATAAGTTTGGATCAGTGGATAAAAAAATTTTAAAATCTTAAATTTTATAAAAAAATAAAAAAGTACAAAGTTTGAAAGAAAATTAAAAATAGTAATTTTTGGCCTACATAACTAAAAATACCGTGATTTTAAACTAAGTTTAATGCTGAACAAAATGATACCTTTGAACATTGTGTAGGTCCAATATTTTTCTTGGAATAACAATTTTAAAAAAAACTTGAAAAATCGGTAAAATCGAATTTTAGGCCCTATAAATTTTTATTTTAATAAGTGACATTGGGAAAAGTGGTTTTAGGTCCATCTGAAGTATAATACATGGTTATATACTTAAAATTACCTTTAATAATGATTTTAGTATTTTTAGTAGAGACTCCCCTTAAGTCATTGACACAGCACACTCCCTTGCTTTCGTCATCTTTTTTCTTTTCTTCTGTTGGTTGTGATCGCTTATAAATCGAATGAATTATTATTATTTTTTAGTTCCACAGGCTATTTTTACTTCCGCATTTTTAAAAGTCTCATACAGTAGATTCCTTGTTAATCGTACATAATCTGATTTAGCATTGGGCATTACGATATGTGTTGGATGACAGTATATTGAGATGTATTTCAATAGTGTTTCGTTTATACATCCTATATAGATGCATAAAAATTGCATAAAAATTGACTGGGAAATATCAATTATTTGATATGTAGTTTTTCTTTGTAATTTTTATATGTGTACATTCTGGTCAGTACTTTTAAGTTTTCATCTATATTGGTGTAATTATGTATACTTATACAGGGTATCTATAAAAGAACTTCAGGGTTTTGAGGCAAAATATTTTTATGAAGCATTAAGCTTATATAACTGTGTTATAAATTATTAAAAGGTAGCATTTTCAAGTTTTTTAGCAATTTCATAAAGTTCAAAATGGGCCCCCTTGGCGGCACAGCACACATCGTAACGACATTCCACCTCCTTATATGTCCTGGCTAACATTTCTGAGGGGGAGGAGCGGTTGCCACAAAATTAATGATTCGTTGCCTGAGGTGGTCAACATCACGAATTTTCGAAGGATTCTTTGTACCATAACAACAGATTTAGTTTATACTAGCCAAATAACGCATTGAGCCTTTTGTTGCAGCGCTGCCTTTAGCACAACAATCCAGACAGCACTTAACAGCCGCGCTACGTTGATTCGAGGTCAATGTTCCGCAGCGCTGCCACCTCTTGACAAAAAATTTCCAATTGCTATAAGTTAAACCTTATGAGCTACTCGTTTCAAAGAAATTAAGAGCATTTTGCTATCTTCTACAGTTATTAAGGGGATCCGCCACTACCTCCAACTATTTTTATTTTTGACTTTTTTATGACTTTAGTATTTTTATTTTATGAGTACTTGGCTAATTAGAAGATTTTATGTGAAGTATAGGATATATTTAAATAAAATTTCATGGTTTTGGTCCTTTTTTAAGTTTTTTACCAATTTTTCGTATATTTCATTTCTTTGAATAACTTTTTTATTACTCAACTAATTGCAAAAACCAAGCTACCATTGTATTCCTTACTTAAAAAGGAAAAAAACTGGTGTATAAAAACCATGGTAACTCAAAAAACAATAATGTGGTGAGCATATTTTCAATATCACATTTTTACAACGGGAAAAACAGGTTTTTTAAAATATATATTATTAAATTTTATATTAAATCTGCTTGTATTGTGATTCCTATACACCAGAGTCTTTCAAATAGTATTAAGATGATGTGGTAAAAATTGTATTACAATAGGCCTAGTACTTACATAGTTATTCAAACTTTTCTTGGACAAAACGTGGAAAAACACAATTCCGAGAAAACGGCTCTCAAAGTTTTATAAGTCTTTTCTTTCACACTAGAATTCGCCTGGGCGATTCTCGCATTGTTTTAAATTTATATAATTTTTATAATGAAAAAATATTCCGATTTGCATAAAATTGCACACACATGTTCACTATTAAATGCTGAATCTGAGAACATCACTTTTGAAATATGTCAAAAAATTTAAAAAATCAGTCGGAGATAGTGGCGGATCCCCTTAAGATATAAACTTTTAAAATCTCGGAATTCTTTTATAGACACCTTGTATTGTCTTACTTCAGTTTTAATATATTTGTAATGTATTGCAAAATATATTTCAAAAATATATTTCACTAAATATATTTGAAATATATACAAGAATATATTTAAAATATATATATCACTTAAAGTATTTCATAATATTTACGTCTTACTTCAGCTTTAATATATTTTTAATGTATTGCAAAATATATTTCAAAAATATATTTCATTAAATATATTTAAATATATAGAAGAATATATTTAAAATATATATCACTAACAGTATTTCATAATATAAATGTCTTACTTCAGTTTTAATATATTTGTAATGTATTGGAAAATATATTACCAAAATATATTTCATTAAATATATTTTAAATATATACAAGAATATATTTAAAATATATATCACTAAAAGTATTTCATAATATATATGTCTTACTTCAGTTTTAATATATTTGTAATGTATTGGAAAATATATTTCATTACATATATTGGAAATTTATACAAGAATATATTTAAAATATATTTCATAGACAGTATTTCGTAATATATATGTCTTACTTCAATTTTAATATATTTGTAATGTATTGCAAAATATATTTCATAAATATATTTCACTAATATATTATAAAATATATATTTCACTAATATATTTTAAATATATTTAAATATATAATTTTTCCATATGGGCGACTTACAAGTAGTTTGTGGATAGTTTGAAATTTTTCCTTAAAATTTAATTAATTGATAATAACCTATTCATTAAGCTTAAGTTAAGTATCTGGGACCCTTTCATGTATTTATTTATATTGTTGTAATATATATACATCTATACTAGTGGCATGTAGGGGCATAAGCCCCAAAAATATTTAATACAAATGCTGATTATTTTTACTTCTACATTGAATGATATTTATGCGCTATAGGGTTTCTTCATTTTCATATATCGATAACAGCTTAATAAATTTTGACGTTTGAGGTGTAAATAGACGTTTGAGGTGTAAGTAAGACCTTGCTTCCCTGTAATAACAAACTAGGATACACAATTTGATGGAAACTTTGAGTTTCTCTTGTAAAACGTATAGTGACAGATTTAAATTTGAAGGGATTGTTTTTGTATTTACATTTGTTTTAAATAAAAAATTAATCACAATACGTAGTTGAAAACGCAACAGATGGGCCATGAACCTGTAATTTACACTGATTCAGCAAATTTTTAACTGGAATTTCGAAATTATGAATGAGTACCAATTATAAAAGTACTCCAATACTTTGATAATAATAAAATAATAAACGTTGATTCATTCAAGTTCTCACAAGTTCGTGCTTTGCAGTAAATATGATTCTAAAATAATAATAAAAACTAAGCACGAAGTAAAAGAAAACTATGAAAAGCTCCAGCCATTAAAAAATAAGGAAATAGGCCTACACCTCGGACAGGTACTTGAGTAAATGACATTCGTGAGCAAAGCCAACGTAGGCTTTGCTGGACAACGAAGTTCGATTCAAAATGGAAAAAAGATACTTGACGAAATGGATTAATAATATGAAGTTATAAGTTCAATGTTATTTAAAAACAGAAATAATAATAATTTAATAAAAATCCAATGCTTTAAATGTTTTGTTTTGAGGGCTTTTAACGTTAATTGCTAAAGTCTGTCCTGAGGATTCAGTTTACCTAGAGGTCGAAGCTGTCAGGGCACTTTATGAATTATATTTATCGAAGCTGGAATTATTTTTATTTGTTTCAATTGAACCTTTGACTTTTGTATTAAAATGATCACTGATAATAATAATAATATTAATAGTATAAACACCCTCAAGGCTATGTGTATTTGCATGTAATATCAAGCAACCGTATAGCTTAAATAAAACAAACCAATCAATGTCGCTAAAGCATTAAAGAACATATTTTACACAGGTTGTATAATTTGATAAGAAGAAGTAATCACGAATAACCTGTTAAAATATGAGTTTATTTTACTACCGCGAACTGTGAGAAAATCTATGTCGACGAGGATATTTGTTGCTTTGACATTTACAGGGGTCCATCTAACTAATTTAACACTTTAATAAAATATTATTTTAAAAACCCCTTGTTCCAAACTGTAACACCAAAGTGTTTATTGGAATGGTTATTAACACAAATTACAATGCATATTATTTCACCGGCTGCTAATCGCTGTCATTAAGGGTTTTGTTTGATGTAATTTTATAGTTTGGAGCATCATAATCACCACGGTAATTATGCATCCAGATAAAAAGGACACTATTTTGCTGCGCTATTTTCCTCAAACAGGATTGATAGATTCATTTTCGATATCAGGAGGCGGCTTTGGTAAATTATACCGGAACTAACGATAACCGTCACTTTTTATAATTGTGTGGTCTGGATCACATTAAAATAACTTTTAGATCATAGTAGAATTGGCATTCCAACAAAAAAAGCTTAAATTATAACTGTGGATCTGAAGTAGGTGGTTTACCACCAAAAGATTTAATTGTAATCATAATTAAACCTGGATCACTTACAACAAGGTAACGGAACCTTTCATTTATAATACTTATTCGGAAACTACACGTAAACGAAAATTAAAATGCGTTAAACTTGCTTAAAATAAATGAGATAGTTTAACGCCCCATTGGTAAATTATATCTTTTGTAAATAAATTTCCTCAGCTTCTCGGAGGATTCAAATTTGTTTCATTATGTAATACAACGTAATAATTGTTACGACCTCCCCAGAAATATGGATTAGGATGGCATTTTTTGGGGAGGTAAGACATAAGAATGTTTGGTACGTTGGTTATTACTGTTTATTTTTGCACAAGTCATTTATGATTAACTGTGTTTGAGATATCTAACCAACCTGAAAATAGTTATAAATGGATGGGTTGTATTATTTCTGACTCTTTTTCATAAGGACCTAATACAGGAAAACCTTTTTAGTACTTTATTTGAAGACCTATTTATAAATTGACAAAGTTTTATTTCATTGTACCTAAATCACTCTATCAAAGTTTTATTTATCAAAGATATCTCTCATGTGTCGTCAGTAGGCTTTATTTGTTTTTCGTCTTTGTTAGTCATTGATTTTTCTGTTGTTAATTTGCTAAACAAACTAATGAAAATTGTAAATACGTAATACATGAAAGCCCCAAGATTTAGAAACTTTAACCTTGATTATATGAACGATTAGGTTTTATAACTGAGGAAAAAATACTTAAGATTACGCGTCTTAGACCACTTGATGTTAGAATAAAAGGATATTAAAATACGTTTAGGGATAAATTGAAGCAATATGAACCAAGCAAAAGATTCTTATTATATGACAAAGCTTGAAAAGTACAGCAATGCAAGAACATAATGGAATTTTAAAAGTAAATTGACTAATAGTTACCAAAGGATTCACATGTTTCAAAATAGCTCTGCAAAAATAAAGAAATAATGGAGCCCTCAGAAATATCAGATAGTTCTAATTTCTTTCTGACTGTGGCTCAGCATTTGAAGATATTATATCCCATCCACAAACAAAATTTTGTTTTTTAATCGTATGTTTTTTAAATATTTTTTTTCACCGACCCACTTATTTAAGGTTATGAACATTGTAAACAGGCTAAAAAGAAGGAAATTTCCTGAAGTAGATAGTGTAAGGATTGGAACAGTCAAGAACAGTATCGTTCATTTTGTTGATAGGCTATATTAGTTTATTTCTAGTTTAAGTATTGAAAACTTGATGTTACCCGTGGCTTAGCTCATGTTCAAAATTAATTTGAAACAGCTGGTATTGCTCCTTCACTGTTTTTTTGCACCGGTATCTGTCAATTGCAGTTGGGTTTATTTGTTTTATTTGTCTGCCTGGATGGATACGTTCTTACAGATGACTTACATAATACGACGAATAAACGCTGTTACAGCTGACTAAGATAATATGACAATCAAACTCACAAACCTTCACGTTTACAGTATTAGTAGAATTAGGTTTTCCCTGAACTTCTGAAAAACTGCTGTGTTTATCATATTGTTAAATATCCCTCTTTTAACAATATCACAACTGATCAGCAAATGTGACCAACACAAAACAAATATAACAATATCATCTTCACAAGAAATAAGCAGAACGAAAACTATCACCGATGTTCTCGGATAAGATAACTACTGAACCGAGAAATCAGCTGTCTAAAGTTTCTGCCCACACCTTTCAACCCCCGACATTTGTCAAAATAATTGTTCGAGTGGAAACTTACTTAGTTTCATATACCATTTTCTTTCTTAGTGATTCATTTATGTTTGTAAGTAAAAATGTATTACTTTATAGCAGTTATTGATTCAAAACGGATCTATTTTACTTAAATCCCAACTCGGAATCACATACAATGTGTTTAGCTGAATAAAAACATTATAAAAAGAGGAGTTGGACAGATCTGCAGTCCTTCACGTCAAACCTCGCAATGGAGCCTCAAATGGCCACAATATGTAAAAGGATATCGGTTAATGTATCAAAGATATTGGTCGCACATCTCTTCAATTGATTTTATTGACGTTTTTATTTAATACGTGGTATACTCTGTCTAGCGTGCCTATTATAATATTTACTGTTAAGATCTTACATTATTTTTACAAGAATATTTATCGTAAGCTTTGAAGTTATGGTTTTTTTTTGATTGGGCTATATTTTTCCAATAATTTTTCTAATTTCTTAACACGATAGCGACCGTGAAAATAATTGAGCTACCTGAATATCAATTTATAAATACGTGTAAAGTGGTAATCACTTGAACAAGTTCGGAAACCATTTTGACCTCCGGAAGGAGGGGTAGAATGCGAAAAAACTTCCCAAAAGGAGGAGTTTTTTTAGCTTTGACGTGTAAAAAGAAAAATAATAAAAGTGTTTGCACATTTAAATTTAGCTCTATACAAAAAAAAAAACAATTTAATAGTTGAAATCATCGCCTTTTCGTCCATTGGCTACCGAGATATTGAAAGCTGCAACTAACTGCTATTGTTTCGACTATTGTTGTAATGTATGTTTATAGCAACTAATTATTATGCAAATAATTTCATCAGCTAGTTGTTGCTGCCAATAATGGCTGTGTTTGATGTGATCATAATCGAATCATAGTCGCCACGGTAGTTATGAATCAAATCCCATAACTCGCAAATACTTGATGTGTAAATTTACAAGACAATAAACATACAAACATATTCTCCATATTTTCCTTACGGGGTGTAAAAACGTTACCTTCCTTATTTCTTAACATATTTTAACCTATTTTGGTAAATGACTTCTTCTAGTTCAGATCTTCTGTGTATTCAGTTAAACCCCTGCAATTTCAGCATCCCTATTGCAGCAAACCTGCATAATAATTCCTCATGATATCTCTTGGAGATTACATAAACATGTTATATCTCGCTTATGATTGGTTGACATACGTTTTTTTTTGTTTAGTGAGTCGGTGGCGCAGATGGTAGCACACTCGGTCTCGGAACTGTGGCCTTAAAGCGTCGTAGGTTCAGAATCGGCCTTGTCTTATAATTTTAGCAGTACAGCCCACCCTTGGACTGTGCCGGCTCACTCCTTGTCTTTGCTTGGTAACGTCCACGCTCAGATCAGTAGTCTAATTAGGTGGGGCAAAGATAAGGTGGAAAAGAGTCCGTCACCTTCTTTTAAAAAACAAACAAAGACAAACAAACGCCTTTACTCATTTAAAAGTCGCTTAACATGCAGGTCTGGTAGAACGGGGGTATTATTATTGGTAGTCTAATAAAGCGATATGTCGCGGAAAACACATTATAAATCCATGGTTTTTTTTTAGGAATTCCGAGTTTTCTAGAGACTCATGGACCAATATGCCATATCGCAAAGCAATAAAGGAGTAAAATGTTTTGAATTTTTTTACAACTTTTGCAAAATATACTTATGTAAGTTATTTTTTCAATTTTACATACAATACGTTTACAAAAATTATTGTTGGCTACAAAGAAAAATAATATAAATTTGTAACAACTTATTCTAAGTTATTTAAACACTCTGTATTTATTTATTTCAAGGCATAGGGTGTTAAGTTTGACTGTGCTATTTTGATCTAATACAATTTATGGATACATTTCTGATATCAGGAGGTGGTAACGTGTACTGGAATTAACGATAACAGATAATTTTCTAGTAGTTGGGTATGAATACTATTGGAATACTTTTTCGCTTAAAATGAAATTACCATTCCAACAAAGACAATTTACACGGTAACTAAAAAATAAACGAATTACTGCTTTAGAGATTGTCTCTATTACTCATCATCCCTTCAGAAATTAAATCCGTAAAGTTAGATTCCTGGTTAAATATATTATGAAGACATTAAACTAGGTCATTTAAATCGCTAAAAACATCAACCTTTGCTATGATTTGCTATTTTCATGAAGAATAAAATTGATCCGTCTTCCCATATTTGACATAAATCATGCTTTATGAGATACCAAATCCGATAATCAGTTCTATTTTATTTGAACATATCGCATATTGCGATGGACATTGTAGGTGATAGAAGCCAAAAATTCCAAAAAAAGAGACTCTAATTCATTAGTTATTAAAATTCATAATGACCCTTAACCCAAGAAAAATAACTTGATAAAATCACTATGTTACTTACATTAGACTGAGTTGTTAAGACATCTTCCACATGTCTTCTCTCATATAGATGTCGATTAGTAGATTTAATTTTGACTACAGGAATAAAAATAAACTCAGTAAATGACAAATCAGTCTTATCTTGAAAGCAAGTAAGCAGTAGTGTAATTGTTACACGAAACTATCATTGTTTTCGGGTAACATCCCTTCTGAGCCAAGAAATTAGAGGTCCAAAGTTTCTGCCAGTATGCACCTTATTTCCGCCCCGGACGTCTGTCAAAAAATGCTTCAAGAGGAACAATACATTATTTTTTGTATAACTGGTTTCAAATCATAAGATCTTAATTCAAAGTCTGTCCATAAGACTAATGTTAATTTTAGCTTTGGGCTTATGGACGGCGTGGGCCTTATGATTTGGAACCAGTTATACTGTTTTCTACTGTTTTCCGGTGATAGCGCTACTGCTTTCAGATTATTAACTACTTAATAACCGAAAATATTAGATGGCAAATTAAGCCTTAACAATTATTTTTTTAAGTAAATAGTTTTGTTATAAACTTGCACGTTGTGGCTATTGAATGTTTCTAATACTCTGAAGTTATAGTTTTATATTTTATTTTTCACTTTATCGTGTGACCAGACACATTTTTTGGACTAATATCAAGAATTATTAGAAGGTTCTAACACGAAACCTAAGAAATACTGTTTCTGCATAAGAGAATTATGAAAATCATCTTATGGATCTTCTATTCAGTTTAGTGTCAAGGTTCTACTCATTACCCAAGGTGGTTTGCTAATGAGCAAGAACTAAATAATTTAATATCCTCATCAATAACAATATCATGAAGAGTTTAATGACTGAATTAACAGTCTATCAACACAATTCTTATCACTTTTTAGGAGCCAATGTTTAATTAATAGAAAAATTCTATAGTTAGAAGTTCAATATCGTCGAACAAGAACGATTTTGACCTGAGCAAACATTCGGTGAACTACTTTCCGCATGAGGCTTTATAAGAGCGTCGAAGAACGAGTCATTCCGAACACTCCAGTTCATGTTCGAATCGGCCTGGATTTGCCCTTGCTTGACGGTAGTGAACAGGGTGGGAGTTCGCTGTCGTCGAAAAAGGGCAAATCTGACTTGCCCAAACATTCGGCAACTTTATCGTCGAAAAAGGGCAAATCCGACTTGCCCAAACATTCGGCAACTTTTTGTCTCATAGGCCCCATATGGACGAAGAAGAAAGAATCATCTTGAACACACCGGTACACGTTCTTATTGGCCTGTATTCACACTTGTTTGGCGATAGTAAACTCCTACCTCAATGAAAATATATTTTAACTTTTTAGTTCAACTAACAAATATGTGTATGTTATTTACAAAAACCTATGATGAGTTAAAATGAAGGAGTTAATTCCGAAATAAAGGAGTGCCAGCACAGAAGTTTACAGGTAAGATAAATTTTTTTCTGTTTGTTTGGAAGGAAAGTAAATGCAGTTTGGACATCCTACACGTGATGGAATTTACAATGGCCTTTACTTCTCTCCAAAAAAAGCCTCAGTTGATTAAGAGAAATGTTTGCAAGGCGATTTTTACCTGAAGGCTTTACTTCTTATGCACTTTTGTGAGGCAGTAACATTAAACAATCATTTTGTTTAGATTTGAAAAGGATGTATAAAAATAAACTGTTCAACGTGTTTCTGTTTAATTCTTAACCGGTTAACCTTAAGTTAACAAAAGCTGCAAACTAGCATTTGTCCATTGTAATCAACTGTCCCTTTAAATTTTCATTTTCACGTTAATTTCAGCCTTTTTCTATATAAATTTTCTCTAAGGGAATATATATTTTTTTATATTCGGGCGAACAGGCATCGCTCCAAAATACACTTTATGGATTTATTAGGGCCGTTTAATCAAATATTTCCAACAGCAACTTAAACTAGAAAATATTGACAAAAGTGATACTTTTGCCACGTATCAGGTGAAAGAAAAATTATTTTATTGTAAAACAGTATTTTGACTATTGAAATAAAAATGTTATCCAGTATTATCAAAACCTTGTATAACCGAATAAACAAATCAGAGATCTACGTTTCCATTTACATATGAATGAAACGTATTTCTTCTTGTCACACGCAGATATATCATACAGTTTCTAACATATCGTTGAATAAGACAACAAAAGACTGTATCTCATCTCAGTGATGGGATAAAGTAGGACCTTTAAACTTTGTCCTTGTTAGAAGGCCTTAATACATCTAATTTACAGTAGTAGGCCACAAAAGTATTCAAATTTCCATCAAGGGGTGTTAGATAAGTTTTTCTCGATTACAGAAAACCTACTGTGGTGTAAAGAAAACCACAGTTGTCTAACATTCATAATTTTATTAATAAAGGATTTCACGTATCAATTGGTCTTCATGAACTCATTAGTATGTTGTTGCTAATTAATAATTGATTGCAGATTAATAAAACAAATCATCCAAACTAGTATTATCACAAAAAAAACTGAAAAAGGTTTTTTAAACATATTTTTGTAATTATATATTGACAAAGTATTTACACATACTATAGTAATCAATAGAATATGCTTGTATAATTCACTTATCGGATAGTAAGTAATGCCGATGATAGTAATTATGATCCATGTTTTTACATAATGTTCTATGATCATTAATTGAAAGCAAACTTAAACAAGCAATCAGTTCAATTTTACAAAGGTATCATAATTGTTTTTAAATTACATCAAACCATTCTATGATCAACAAAAGCAGTATTATGCTAATGGAAACAGCTAATGGGTATTTGGACTGTCTAACCAATCCATACTGTTCACATAACTAAAAAAATGAGTTCATGGTCGAATAACTAGACTGAAGAGCAGACATTGTAAGCAGCTGCTTTCAGAATGGCGTGATAAAAACTATTTTTTTCCAAAAGCAGTATTATCTAATTGAAACAGCTATTAAGTATTTGGACTGTCTAACCAATCCATAGTGTTCACATAACTAAAAAAATGAGTTCATAATCGAATAATTAGACTGAAGAGCAGACAGTGTAAGCAGCTGCTTTCAGAATGGCGTGATAAAAACAATTTTTCCACGTATATTTTACCGAGAATTCAAAACAGTAAATATTGCAGCAACAAATATTTCTTACATTTCAACTTTTCAGGATCATACGCAGTAATTATAATTATAATTATATAGTTAGTATAATAATTATTTGAAAATTATTTAGTTTTAAAGGAAGGTGGAGGATTTTAATCTTTAGATCTCAACTAGTAGGTATACCCGCTCAAAGGATAACAAAATGTTTGGTTCAATTATACGTAATTTGTAATGTGCAATTTTTACAAATTTCCAAATACATTGATGATTTCAATAATTTATCTAAACTATACGTTTTTAAGCGCTTGATTAAAAACTTAAGGTTGCATCTCCATCCCAGAGATTGACATGAGAAGATGAAACGTTTCCTCGACGAATTTTCCTTTTTCCCTCAAATGGTACGAATTGGCTACCAAATGCCAACATATTCTAATTTTTCAGCTTAGCCTTAAGAAAACTAAAATGTCCTTGTTAATCTATTATTTAACCTATAAAATTGGTTTTCTATAGCTCTGGACAGCCTTACTGGCGGGTGAGTGAGTGCGCTGTTGTCGTAATTAGTGTTTAGTATATGCAATGTTTTGGTAATAAATCACATGTTCATTTGTTAATGTAAAGGTAATTTACGCAAGAAAATATTTTGCTGCAACCGCAAGTGCAACTAATGTTAAATGCTTGCAAGCTCAACACAATTCATGAAGTACGACGACAAAAGTGTGGAAACACATTCTTAAATGTAAACAAATCATTGAAGATGAAAGGTTGCCAAAGCAAAAAGACCAGCTGATGCATTGCGCAAATAGTTTCCAGAAATTTTAATTGCGTAAGAAATCTCTCGGTGAAATATTACAGGGCATTCTTTTGTAGTGTAAATGAGGTGAAACGTAAACAACGTTTTGACAGTTCTACCTAAACATGTGTTTATTTAGCAGACATTTTAGGAGCTTACAATTTTCGCCACCCGCCAGTAAGGCTGTCCAGAGCTATAATAGTTTGAATAAAATAGTATTAACTTCAGGGGTTTAAACTCAGAACTTTTATTGCACCACGCTGTGACCTAAAACCTCTCGGGCAATTTGACATAAAAGAATAAGAGGCATATCATTTATAACTGATGTCAATACCACATATTTAAATACGGCAAAGGGCGGACTCTATAGTCCTAATATCTAAATTTAGTATGTTTATTAATATACCAAAAACTGCAAGAAAGAATATAAAGTTAATGTGTAGGCCAAAAAATGAGGAAATGTAATTCTCAAAAGAAAAGTCGTATTTTGGAGATTGAATTACTCGTTTTAAATACCCCAAAGGCCAGACTCTCTCGTCCTAACTTCTGAATTTAGTATATTTATTAATGTACCAAAAATTTTAAGAGAGAAGTAAAACTGATGTGAAGGCCAAAAAATGAGAAAACGTAATCCGCCAAATCTTTTTCAATCATATTGGAGATTGGATTATTTTTTTAGCAGCTTGAGACAAAAATTTATAATATAAATAGTATATTTGCTTTAACTTAGCCTTAATCGCTCTTGGCCAACACGCACACCCTCCTAAAACTTTTAATTCAGATAAATCCCGCTTCTGTAAAAATAACGGAATTATATGTCCATGCAGAGTTTCAAGATTCTAGTTATATTGCTTCGGGTGATCCGTAAAACGCGAGTAGCCTATGTATGTGTTATCTGACAAATATATTCTAAGGTAAGCGTAATAATTTTATACAGTTATTCTTTTAGTTAATTTAATTCCTATTTTTGTCTCTTTAATATATTCTAGAGATCGTCCATTGATATTTTGTAATCATAGCTGTAAAAACTGAAAAGACCACCATTTTGAATTTTTTAATTCACCTTATTTAGACCTTTCCAGAGAAACTATTTTAAAATCCTTCATTAGTATGCACCTAGAGCCTATAAGGAGTATCTGAGCCAAGATTTATGGCCCAAAGCCATACATTGTTTTATAAAATAAGCTTTGAAAACTAAAAATGGCCGCCATTTTCAATTATTTAATATACCCTATTTCAGCCTTTTGAGAGAAAATATCCTAAAATCCTTTCTTAGTACGCATCTCGACCCTTTATAGATTATTTGTGCCAAGGTTTATGACCAAAAGCCTCATAGTTTTTGAGAAATTGTGATCAGTGAGCGAGCGAGTCAGTCGGTCAGTCAACCGTTTTGGATTTTATACATATAGATGTGTAGATTAAACCTTATTTGTATCGACTAAGAATTTTATATTATAGAACCAAGAATTGTCACAAATAAGTAAATTAAACGGGAAAACAAGAGTTACATATTTTGTAGGTGTTTAGCGACGTGAACGGATGAGCGTGGTCTACTCAAGTGTTAGGTTTTGTCCCAGCGAACCAATCCTTCATCACCCTTGCAAAACCGTCTTGGCTGTGTTTTGTGGCAGACCCTTATCACAATTCCTCCCCTTCCTTGGGATTTACTCCCTATTGTACTACAGGTGTAAATATAAAATACCCCCGTTGCATCAGTCCTGTATACTCAGCGAATTTCAAATGCAAAACAACATATTTCAATCCAACATAGCGAGATTTGACATGTTTTTGAAAGCTCAATAAGAATAACACGCGAAATGAGTATGCAGGTTTGCTGCTATGGGTATATTAAAACTAGGTGGTTTTAATTCAATATTTAGTAGATCTGAACTAGAAGAAGCCACTTATCAAGTTTTAACAAGATACGTTGAGAAATAAGCGAGATATAGAATTTTACTTATTCCCCTTAAGGTTAACATTGGGACAACGTACTGTGTTTACCACTTTCAATATCTCGGTAACCAATGGACATAGAGCAGTGATTCAAGATACTAAATTGTTTGTTTTTTTGAGCTGAATTCAATGGGGGTAACCAAAATTGGATTATTTTTATTTTTCTATATAAAAAACTCAAAAAACCCATTTTTGGGGGGGTTTACCCCTCTTTACCCCCCCTTCCGGTAGTCCGATCGGGCTGGTTTTCGAACTCGTCCGAATAATGACTACTTTACATGGCTGTGCCAAATTTCATTCAAATTGGACCATTTTTACGGCCGCTATCGTGCTTAAAGACACACACACACACACACACACACACATATATATATATATATATATATATACCCCCGTTGTAGCAGACCTGCATACTCTGCGAATTTCAAATGCAAAAAACATATTTCAATCCAACATAGCGAGATTTGACATGTTTTTGAAAGCTCCATAAGAATAACATGGGGAAAGAGTATGCAGGTTTGCTGCTACGGGTATATTAAAACTGGGTGGTTTTAATTCATTATTTAGTAGATCTGGACTAGAAGTAGCCATTTATTAAGTTTTATCAAGATATGTTGAGAAATAAGCAAGATATAGAATTTTACTTATTCCCCATAAGGTTAACACTGGGAAACGTACTGTGTTTACCACTTTCAATATCTCGGTAACCAATGGACACAGAGCAGTGATTCAGTATACTAAATTGTTTGTTTTTTTGAGCTCAATTCAATGGTGCCATCAAAAATTGGATACATTGTTTTTCTATGTAAAAAACTCAAAAAACCCATTTTTAGGGGGGTTTACCCCCCTTTACCCCCCCTTCCGGGGGATAGTTTACGAACTCTTCCGAGTACAGGTCTGAGCCAAATTTCATTCCGATCGGGCAATTTTTTGGCCGCTATCGTGCTTAAAGACACACACACACACACACACACTCACACACACACACACACACACACACACACACACACACACACACACACACACACACACACACACACACACACACACACACACACACACACACACACACACATATATATATATATATATATACATATATATTATATATATATGTATGAAAATGAACGAATAGTGTTTTTTGCTTCTGGGGTCCCAAAACGAAAAGTTATCATGGTCACGGGCTTAGGTCTTACCATGAGTACTACGGTAACAGCTTCTTTCCTATAAGGGAAATTTGCTAAAAAATCAAACAGTTATTTTATAAAACTTTAGTTATTTTTAGTAAGATCATAAAAAAATACACTCTAAGGTTATTTATGCTTTTGTGTTCAAGCCCCGGTGTTACATGCCCTATTTAATCTTTATTTGACTTTTGATTCCTTTTATATAAATATATATTCAATCATGTTCACATCATATTACTGCAAAGCTACTCGGCACTAGTGCTAAGTCAAGATTCTAGTTATTTACAGGGTGAACCTTCTAAGCCGCCCCCAACAGGCTGTAGACAAACTGATTGACATTCAAGGACGAGACAAAACTCTTTCGCACTAAATCACACCCAAGGAACAACTTGAAAATATATTTAACCAGTTTAAAATACAGGATGTTTCAAAACCGGGGGTCATGAGTTCGAATCTCAGAATGTTTAAAAGTAAAAATATGTCATCTACATATATAAAAGCCAAAACCCATTGACTGACTGACTGACTGACTGATCACAGTTTCTCAAAAACTATAAGGCTTAGAACAATGAAACTTGGCACAAGTATTCTTTACAGGCTCTAGATGCGTACTAAGAAAGGATTTTTCAATATTTTCTCTCAAAAGGTTTGAATATGGTATATTATGAAATTAAAAATGGCGGCCATTTTTTACTTTCATAGCTTATTTTCTCATAAAATACAAGACTTTGGGCTATGAAACTTGACACAAAAGTTCTATATAGGCACTAGATGCGAATAAAGAAAGGTTTTTAAAATATTATCACTCAGATGGCTGAAATAGAGTTTATGATAAAATTCAAAATGGCTGCTGTTTTAGTTTTTTGAACTATGGATGGAAAGCCTATACAATATTTTCGGGGGATAGAAAAGGTACGATATCAAATCTACTAAGAGAATAAAATGTCAAACTTTATTTCAGCCACCTACTATATTTTTTGTCAAATGACACTTAAGCTACTTGCGTTGTACGTACCGCCCGAAGTACAAAATTGTATTCTCTTAAAATGGTTTATCCGTATGATAAATAAATATGACCTTTCTCAATCTAAAATTTTAAAACTCATTATGGTCATTCAATTTCGAGTTCGTGTATATCCACTAGAAACGGAGTTTCAAAATTAAAATTAATTAGGTGATGAAGATTTCAAATAAAAAAATATACCATTACAACCATAATTTTGCCTTATCGATAGGTTAGAGACCTGATCTTCAATGTGATTGAGAAAAGTTTGGGAAATATGTTTTTGGCCAAGGCACTTAGGCCTACCGTCTACTTTTTCTTACAGTTTTCGGTTATATTTTCAAAAACGTACTAAATTCATTTTGATGTTAAGTCGAAAAGCCGCTTTTAGCGCTTTGCTAATCATGAGGGAAACGTTTTAGAGGAAACGTTACACCTTCTCACTTCAATCTAGGGTGGAATTACTAGCTGCACCTTTAGGGTGTAACTGTACGCCAATGGCCCATAACCCAAATCAGTCCATTTGATAACTATTCCTAAAAATTGCTCATGGCAAAATATGAGTTAATTAAAATTAGTCATTTTTTTCAGCGGGCGAAGCTGCGGGTATATCTGCTAGTATTATACAAAATTTCAAAGCTCTAAACGGACGAACAATTTGGTGAAAATAAAACTAACTTATTTATAAAAAAATTATATCATTTCCAGAATTTCGGTCGTTTTTGTGAAGGCTATTGGTATTTACGGAATACCCAGCATCTCAAGAACCACTGAACATATTTTTTTGCTTGAAAATTCTTAATCCTTGTAAACTGAGTTTAAATTTATATAGAAAATGTTAACATTGAATAATAAACTCATATTGTAAATGTACAATTTTAAGTAATACTAGTGAACAAAAAAATAAATTAAATCAGTTCGTAAATAAAAATCTCTCACTACAAATGCCAGGTCACACTACATTAACAATCAGGAAACGTTTGGAACTATGAACGAATCTATGTCAATATAATTAGCCTCGGAGCATAAATACTTGTCGTCTTGTGTGATAGTGACTCGACGAATGTTATTTATATGTGTAAAATATGTCGGTGTGTATAAATATCATGTAACAAAACTGGGCGGGGACTGCTGAAAAGCTCATTGGCAAGATGTCCCTTGCTTATTGATTACATCCATAAACAAATCTACATGGGGTGGTTCCCTCAGGCAGCAATATTCACGGCTGCCCATAGCCACAATATAAGCTGAGGAGGTTTCATATGAGGTTGGTTTATCAAAGGTAAATAACATACACACTAAAGCTTAAAGTCTCTAATTCCTAACATAATGCAAAGCTTAGATCTTTAGGTGGTCATTCTGTACACAATCTATATTTTAAGAATTTCTTTAACCATTCAGACCCAAACAGTGTATTTTGTTTATGGTGATTTATTATTCTTGAACCTTTGACAACTGACCACTGTATTATTTTTTTCAATACTCTATGATGACAAATAATTGTACTTTGAAATAAAGAAATACATTGTAAAATCTTTTTAGTTCCACTGAACGTTACATTCTACACATTTCCTACATTTAGAATAAATCTCGACAATGTGGGCATTTACAAAGGATTTAACCAAGAAAATTTACACAATACGGACCACAATAAAAAAAATCTAACTAAAACTGGAGAAATAAAACAAAATTTGGGTGTCAAAGGGTTAAAATGGTGCACTTTATTTAATTTATATACTAATTGTGCTTGATTTTAGAATATGAGAAGACCTACAAATGGTTTGCTATGTACTGATGATACAAGTGTCTTTGACACAAGTGTTAGGAAGTTTTAGTCTTTAGGTTAAAGAACTGTCTTGGTAGTATTGTACTGCTGGTTTTTTCTTTGTTAATGCTGAAAAACAATAAAAACTGTTTATTCTTATAAACGTTTTGGAAATGTTAAAACTTGTTTAAGGGGAAAAGCAGGTGGCATATATTTACAGACGGAGTGAGGGACTCGCCGAAGCCCTAACCCTAAAACAGCTCCTCGATACGGGCAAGTCTCCCCCCGGGACTGTTTAGTACATAACGTCTGGGAGAGGCCCCTAGTACATAACGTACTGGAAAGCTGCATCCTGGAAACCGCGGTCTATGAAGAGCGAAATTTAATATTTCTAGTAACTTAAAAACTAATGGTAACTTTAAATTTAAAAGTACCTTGATAGAATATAATATCAGTATTACAGAGTTTTATGTCAAATATATTTTGTTATTATCGGTGCTTTTATGGATTTCATTATTAATTGAGTTTACTGAATTATGTGCTTCTTTTAATACTATATGAAAGTCTCACTTTTAAGTTGTTTCATACTGGTTGTCGGATACGTAGGTAAGTGTTTATTATTTTAATACTTATAGGTTTTCATAATTTTCAAAAAGATTTTAAAGGATATATGCATTTAGTTCTTAAATACAGTTCCCCATACAGGATTTTACATCAACATAAACATACACTTGATACGATTACTTTACACCAAGGAATCCAGGTTTGAAGGTAGCTTTTAGCAAATATCTGTTTGTGGCCTTTGAAACCACCAACTGAAAGCCGATGAAACCACATGTGCTTTTATGTAGGCAGTTGAAAAGTGCTTTAGACCATATAAAAATATCCAATTGTAATATACACATTGTATTGTATTTTTTGAATCATGGGTACTTAAAAAGCGACTGGCAGAAACTCATAGTACAACATAGAACATGTTTTATGTAATTAATACTCCTCCAAAAATAAATATGGTTAATTGGACCTTTATTTCCGAAACTTTTGTTACATTAGTATACATCACATTTTTGACACAAGAACATGAACAGTCAGACGATTTACTAGTACCCAAACCTATATTAAATATTTAAGAAAATCGTTTTTTTCCGAGCTCCTTTAGTTCTTATACCCAACTAATATTCACGAGGTCTTTGATTAAGGGTATGCACGTTCATATTTACCACTACGCACCAGCATGTATTTATCTACTTATAAACAAATGAAAGTTTTTCCCCTTATTAAGGGAGTTAACAATTTTCAGCATTGTCTTCTTATTGTTTTTACATACAGTATCTCCGAATTCAGTTGACATATATATTAAGGCTTGGTATTGAAATACTCATTGAATAACAGGTTTTTAGATGAGATGGAGGTGATTCAAATGGGTTGTGTTTAAGGTGTGTTACATACTTCCAAGAAACTTACATTTAAATGCTATATAAATGTGACTTCGGTTGAATTTTTTTTCCTCCAGTTATAATTGTGTAGCTACAATATGTTTGCTCAAAAACCTTCAATGGAGTATGCGTGGTTATTTTTTTCTACTTATATAGAGTTTTCCAAGGGAATTTAAAATACTCTAGTTGTTGAAGATTTTGAGTAATTGAGGTTCGAGTTTGTAAAATATTATTATAATGGAAAACTAAAAGATTTCTTTCCCACCAAACTACTTACACGCATTAAAATACATATAAAATACAATAAAAATATATATTAAATATATTTATAAATAGATATTTGATCATAAACATAAAGAAGTATGATATAACAAATAGACCATTCGATTAATGGGTTTAACAACGTAAAAATGTACAATGTACATCACCAAGATGTGTATATCAAATAAATAATATTCCTTTACCGCACTATCAAAATATAATTCTTGATAGTATTGTTCCTAAAAAAAACTAAATGAAATGAACAAAACTAATTAATTATTAGTTGCAGAATTGTTGTCTATAATCACTGCTCCTCCGATATATCTACGTTTGTTAACAAGATAACTGATATTTCTAGTTTCTATCTTCTTTGTTGTTATTAGTTACTAGATTTTCTATGTAAAATAATAAAAAAATACTTTTATCTTCGATACTGAATAGTAGTAAGTTACTATTTAAGACTATGACGAATGGAGAAATCAAAGATATTTTAAATCGTATTTATGATTTAAAGAGTATGAGAGGATACATCACGTGGCAGCTTTGCCAAGAGCGTGCCGAAGCCTGAGGGCGATAACGTAGACGTTTATGGCACAATGCGTCTCCCCTGCGGCCGCGTGTGTCGGTGCTCCGAACTCACTTTCAAACTTGAGTTCACACTTTACGCTTATAATTCAAGGAAATTTAAAAGTAAAGCGTAAATGTATTAATTATATTTGATGAAGGTTAAATATTTGTTTTTACCAAGAGACGATGGTTTAAGGTAAAAACAACCTCAAACCACATGACAATAACAGATTTGAAATCAAAGCTTAGAGCATACTTATTTTTTCTTTTTTTGTTAAACAAATCAGCTTAGTGGAGAAAAATCTTTTTGTGGTTTTCCCACTATCATAAAAATGTATGTTTTTGTATTTTTGTAACTAAGAAATTTAATGAGCTGTTGGTAACATTTGCTATCCAAGCAAAAGTAAAACGCTTTATACTTGATGTTTGTTCATAGTGATTTCAGTTAATAGCTGTTAAAAAAAAGTAAATTGCACGCGACACTCACGAAAACCTTATAATTTATCTCATATCCGCAAAAGGAAACTAAACATTTTTGAAAATGGTTAGTTTTTCATCATTAATTTTGGTTCCTTATATTGTCCAGCAGAATTTATAGTTAGGGACTCGTTTACTGGAGCGTAATGTCAATAATAAACTTGTTCCTTTCCAATCTTTTCCCGTTGTGGGAAGTATCACAAATACGAGAGGGCTCAGTTGGGCACATTTTACTGGAAATCTCAGACGTACATAATGGATAATGCCTGTTGGCAATAATTTTAAGGTATTGTTTTTATTACAACCAAAATAATGATAAAATGTTCTGTTAAACTAAAAAGGTAATAAGGTATGGCCTCTTAAGTAAAGACCATGAGCTAAGATAACTATAGAAAATTTCAAACGCTGTTTCCCACCACTTTGTTCTTTTGATATTTTTGTTTTGCTCCAACAATAGTTGTTAGAGCTTTTAAAGCTATAGTGGCTACGTCGATAAGATTTTTACTATAATTATTTGAACTATAAGCCACTTTTTGCGTTTGGATATTACTTTAGACAAATTAAAGTGTGTGATAAAGTAAAACAACCTATTTTACAAGAAAATTTAAAAAACATATTTTACTTAAAACTTTACTTTTACATTGTTCGGAAAAATTTCATTAATATACTCAAATCGTTTTACTTTTAATGCACTTTAAATAGAAGTATAAAATTACAAATATTTCCTTTGTAGCTGTGAAGTTATAAGAGATTCAAAAAATCTATGACCCCAATAACCAACGCCCCAAAGAAAAACGTAAAAATACCTAAAGTAGTAATTAATGTTTGTATCCCGAGTAAAATAACTTAGCCATACTGTAAACCCAATGCTAAAATTAACATTGACATCAGTCTTGTGAAAGGACTGGGCCAAATCATTTGACTTAGACTATACTTAAGCAGTGTTAAAAATTAAGCTAGGACCTCATAACCTTAAAAATATCGATTAATATTTTCAGTAGAGAAAGCCTGAAAAATACATTTATATAGAATAAAAAAATAAGAATAATCTTCAAATATCACCTTTATCTTCTTGTAAAAAATGAAGAACACACATCAGTTTACGATTGTGGGTTTTTTTAAATCTTGCCTTATACTTTATTACCTCTTGAAAACCTAAGAAATACAGTAGTCAATGAACATAACTATGTTCTTATTAAAGTCGTAACACTCATATTTCCTTTTTTCGAGTCCTTGTAAAGGAAAAACTTGATAATTTGACCATCCAATGTCAAAATTACACCTTATTAATCTTCCGGTAAGATTTGCGAGGTATAAATTAGCGAGTAGTTTTGCTTAAGACGTGACAGCGCTAAGAGGGTGATAACGGTGACGTTTATGGCTCGATTAATCTTTGCTGGCTCTGTTGGAATTGCTTATGCCAAGTCAAGGGACTTAAGCTTATGCTTAAAGTTATGGACAATAGCTCAGAATGCTGTGTGGTTGATATTGCCAAGTTTGTAATTGAAAAATAAATTAAATTATAATATGTTTAACTGGTTATTGCAGTTAATAGAATAGCGAAAAAAATATTGAAGGTGTGTATTTTGTATTATGTTCTCCTTTCAACATGGAGTTTATGTAAGTCAAGAGGGTTAAAAATGAAAAAGAGGGCGGTGGATGTTTTTTTCCACTCGATCAAATTATAATTCGAGTTTCACAAGACAAATAATTTGATAATTGGATATTTTGTATTATTATGTAGCCAAATTATACTGATATTGTGAGTACATCCAAAAAGGTAATACTTAATAATAGCGATCTCCGAAAAGGTGCCTAAAAAAGGTGAAAGTGGAATCTAATATAAGTCAGCAAAAATAAATCATTAAAACAAAATCGTTTAAAAGTGACAGAGGGTATAAACAGATAACCAAACAGATAAACAGAGGGTTTTCAGATAACCAAACAACTCTTTGAAACCCTATACACTGCACAAAAAATGTAGCCATACAATGCACCACAACGATTTAACTACTTTTATAAAAACTATAATGAGAACGGGTATCAGCCCCGCCCTTTTAACTAATGAATTTCCCGTCACGCTCTGTATTTACAACCTGCCTCTCACACACGCGTACTTTCGATGTTATCAAAACTTAACAACAATGACCCACTCGAAGTTTAAATCACATAAACTCAAATTTTAGATGGGAAAACTAAAAACAATTACCAAACAGGCAATTTTATGAAAATCTTAATAGTACTATTATTATTTCAATTAGTGCGACTAGCAACACTAAAACGTGTTTAAAGGTGTTGGGTTTGTATACAAGCTACATCATAAACTTTAAGTACTGCAAGGTGAGGTCTCCAACAATAAAAGTGCCTTTATCAATAAATTTAATGAAGGTTTTAGAGGTGTAGCATTTATTGTATTACTTTCTCTGGCCGTTTATCTATAACTAGTTCTATTTACAACATTTTAAAATTCTCCCCTTATAATGCAGTGATTTTGAGATACACATAAAACAGTGGCAGATACCATAAAGTAAAATAATTATAACTTAGCATTGCACTATATTTTATAGAGATGTTCACGAAAATTACCCTCCACAACATGTCAGTTAAGTGTTCCAAGAGATTTGGAGAAGAAAGTCTTAAAAAGACAGTGAAGCCGAAGTGTTTTGAAAACTAAGTTGGGCAAATATGTTTTGCAATTTTTACAAAACAGGGATGTGGGTTAATCCGATTAACAATTTATTCAGTGTCTGTTAGCGGGGATATTAAATGCATGGAATACCATATTTAAATTTAATTATGTTATCACATTTAGTAGTTTTTTTACGGCAAAAGTCCCAAAACGTGAGCTTTCAGAAAACTAAAAAAACTGTTGAAATAAAAAGACTCAATAAAAAATTATAACATGTCAGGACCACAATTTACAACCGGATTCAAAATTTTACACCTGTACCTATATCCATGACTGAGTTATAAGGCTTTGAAAATGTGAAAATGTCGCCATTTTAAAAAATCAAGGAGATATTAACATATTAAACCACTTTAAAAACGAGTATTTTTAAAAATTATTTATAATTTTATCACTGGATTATAATAACTAGTCAATTGTTAATGTTTTTAAATTAAAAATAAAAGACAAATTTGATGTATTAACATTTTAGTAATTTTTTTTAAATAGCATGAGTCCAAAACACCAGATGATGCAATGTTAACATGCGCCCCTTTAAAATAAATCACATACATTCAATGCTGATTTCTGCCATTAACACTCATGATAGGATCGCCCTTGTAACAAAAAACGATGTATCTATTTGTTTAGAGTATAAAACAACCAAAACTGTAATTAACCTGTATAAACCCGTTTAAAATTAACAGATTCATTCATCTTCTTACCAGATATGAGTACTCGAAGTCGATTATGAATAAAAGATTATAGTAGAATGATTAAAAGGTGCTTAAGGTTGTTTGGTGATTGTAATATATTTTAGCAGCGCCGTTCAAAGCAATATGTTTCAGACGTTTACTGGGAAGCAGCTCGGGAAATGTACACACCTCATCCTGTATTCAGTTCATGCAAAACTCTCCGCTTTCGTTTACGTTTGTTTTACGTAGTTGTTTATGTTGGGCTCGTAATGGCTATTGGCATTGTTAACTAATGTTTCATGTTATTGAACCGCATTGTATACCTGAATGTTTTGTTTGTATGGGACTCGTTTACTGGAGTGTTTTATTTGTATTTATATTTGTATTTTGTTTGTATTTATATTTGTGTTTTATTTGTATTGTGTTTTATTTGTGTTTTATTTGTATTTGTTTTATTTATATGTGTGTTTTTTGTATTTATTTTCAACAAGCCATTGTAAAAATTATTACTTTTAAGACGGATCAGCATTAATGATCGCTTGTTGACTAACAAAGAATTTACTATTTACATCGTTAGGAAATATATCATAATTGTTTTCTCAGACAAAAGAATTAACGAGACCTTATAAAAGGAAGAGTGTTAACATGATTTCTAAAGAGAAAACATTCTAAGCTATGCATAAATTTATGTTATTCTTAATTTTGAAGATAAAATTAGTTCATTAAGACTACCACCGCTTACGTAGGATGAAGATTACTAGTTTTCGTAATATAAAAAACCTATAATAGAAACATTGTTGTGAAAGATGTAATGTTTTCAAACGTAATCTTTACCTCAAAAGTATACACTCAGTTGATTATAAAACTAAAACAATTATATTATTTTGTTTCTTATATTTAAATAATTGGAACAGTACTAGTGTATTGTTCAATGGGAATTGCGCGTCAGCAGAACAAAACATTATCAGTTAAAAAGAAATATTTTCTTTAAAGATATACTACATACAATAATGAGATTTAATTGGAAAAAAATTAATAAATATATTGAATTTTTAATTTTATAATTATAGGTCTATTTATCTAAGAGGCATTTTAAATCTAAACTTCGGAATGATAAATTCTACTTAATTTAATGCAAATTAAACTAAAATAATCTTAAGAATCAATTCTTGAAGGACACGCTAGGGAATAATACGACAGAATATTAAACACTGAAAATACTAAGTGTACAGGTACAAAAAAACCTTTTCCGACATTCACATAGCATTTTATTAAGAGTGTTTGCAATGAATTTGACATTTTGTCCGTTATTTCGCAACGGTAAATTTAAATATCGCACTAGACGTAACTACTGACGCAGAGTTCCAGGGCCGCATGTCGCGTCGTGTTTGATGCTGTGAAGTGATTGCTGTTATTAAGCCGCTGATTTTTTTTATAGCCTTTGATTAGATTTCCATGTAATATAAACGTTTGATTAATGTTTTATTCATATTAAGGGCAATAAATTACATTACACTGTAGATACATAAAAGTGAAACTATTACACTTGCATTGTATCACGTACAATAAATGAATAAAAATTTTTTATTTTAAACCTTCGTTTGATAAGGCATTTACTTTATAGACGTATAAATTTGATGAGCCAAACTTAAGTTAGGAACATCTAATTAAATTAAAACAAACATGCACATGGTATGTTATACATAATACTACAAATTTACATACAATGTAAAAAAATAAGTACATAATACAAAAATGTTACATATAATATAGTACACGCGGTAAAAAAGATTGAATTGTCAAATAATATTACTATTCCTAGTAAACATTTATTTATGTAGTATTGTAATAAAATATATAATTCCATCATTTATTTTATTGTATTATCCGTTTATATATGTACCTGACTGAATTTTCCTACTTTTATATTTTAAGTTAGAATACAGTTTTACTTATTAATTGATGAAATCTATTTTTAAATAGTTTTACTTTCCGTCCAACATTACGCTTGATTATTGGTCGCCGGAAGACATTATCGGAGATTAAATGGATGAAAGAAGCGTAGCTTATGAATTTAGATTAAAAATGATACCTTAGGAGTAGGAGATACGGCTCCAAGATTAAAAGTAATATTATTAAAAGTGCATAAAGCAGCAAATTGAATTAAAATGGGCCTGATTCCTTGCCAAGGTAATCTCCTGAAAACTACCCTGCTGGATTCCTAAATAAATAGAGGAGCTAAATGATCCAATCACAATTGAAGTGAGAGTAACCATGCTATAGAACCTTGCCCGATAAACAATAATTTTATACTACTTCTTCCCCAGTAGTGTATTCCTAGAAGTGCATTTTTATCTCTGCCTGTTGTAAAAATTTGGGATTAATATTTTATTTTCAAGATAAAAATTTAAATTAGATAGAAATGTAATGTTGTACTATTTTTCGAATTAATTTAGTCATTTGGAAAGGGTAAAAATGATATTACATCTGTGGAAATAGTCTAATTAAGGAAACACGGTGACAACTCCCATTCTTAAATTAGGGGTTATTCATATAATAACAAAGAAAATTCTTAGATTTGGTTACTCAATTAAACTAAACTACTCATATCAAGTTTTAACCCTACAAAATATAAGTTCTGCGAAATGTTTATGTGTTCTACGTATGTTGTAGAGCTAGATTATTTTTTATTATTAGCTACCGTAGATCTCAAAGAAAGACTTTAGCCCCAGAACTTTTTTCTTTTTTGGGCCCCATAAATAATAATAAAAAATAAAAAAACATCGTAGTTATAATAGGTGTGTATATAGTACATCTGGTTTTCCCTTTGAGGTTGAAATCTATTTTGAAATTACATGTTTTCATATTTAAGATTTTAGTTTATTTATAAATTTGGAGCAATATAATAATTATTGTATGCAACAAAATTAAATTAAAAGTATATGAGGTCAGTGATATGATATTTTAACATATGTTTTATATTATTTTGCATTTGATAATTTTTCTGTCACCTGTCAGTTGTTTGTGTTTACTATATACGTGTTTAATTTTGTATTCATTCTTACTTTAATTAAGAGATTATAAAATTGAAGTGTAAAATTGAAGAATAAAACACATTGTAACTGACCTAAAGATAGGTTTAAATAATCTCATAAGTCAAGTAAGAAGGGGGAAAATGTAACATGTAAATAGTAAACACAAACAACTGACAGGTGACAGACAAATTATCAAATGCAAAATAATATAAAACATATGTTAAAAGAGACCGACGCGTCTGAATTTGAAATTGGCTCAACTTTATCACAAGCAGGACGTCCAGTAGCTTTTTATTCCAACAAATTGTCTAAATTTGAAAGAAATCACCCCTCAGTTGAATAAGAAGCTCAAGCAATCGTCGAATCTCTGAGGAAGTGGAGGCATTACCTCATTGGCCGACCATTCTAACTCATCACAGACCAAAGATCAATTAGTTTCTTTTATGTTTGATAATAAAAGGTTTGGAAAAGTGAAGAATGAAAAGATACAACGCTGGCGTTTAGAACTTTCGTGCTTCAAATATGATATTGTCTATTGGCCAGGTAAAAAAATGGGGTTGCAGACACCATGTTCCGATTATGTGAGTCGATCAGTGACCGACCAAACTTAGATGAGATTCACAAGTGCCTGTGCCACCCAGGCGTAACAAGATTCTATCATTGGATCAGAACAAAAAACTTACCTTTTTCGCTGGAGGAAGTTCGCCGCTCTACAGCTCGGTGTCGAATTTGTGCCGAACTGAACCCAAGATTTTGTAAGTACGAAGGCACATTGATCAAAGCTACAGACAGCGCCTTTTGAACGCCTAAACTTAGATTTTAAAGGCCCTATTCGAGCACAAGTTAAAATAAGTATATGTTGACAATTAATTGTGGATGAATACTCCTGATATCCATTTGCTTTCCCCTGCCGAGACATGACTTCTGGTACAGTAATCAAAAAACTTAAAGAGCTTTTTGTACTTTTTGGTATGCCCTCATTCATTCATTCAGACAGAGGAACATCACTAATGTCAGAAGAACTCAAACCTTTACTCATGGCGTAGCATCGAGCCACTCTTCTGCTATCAACCCCAGAAATGGACAGGTAGAGAAATTCAATGGTACTATTTGGAAAACGGTTACACTTGCTCTGAAAACCCAAGACCTACCGGTAAAATATTGGGAAACTGTCCTTCCTGAGGCCCTTCATTCAATAAGGTCGTTATTATGTACTTCGTCGAATACAGCGCCTCATGAATTGATGTTTAGGCATCCTAGAAGATCTTGTTATGGGGGTTCTATTCAAAGCTGGCTATCAAAACCTGGTCCAGTTCTTTTATGAATTCACAACAGATCCAGTAAGTACGATTCACTTGTGGAGGAAGTAGAACTTATACAAGCAAATCCTGGTTATGCCCATGTCAGACTTCAAGATAGACGGGAGAAGACGGTATCAATAAGTGATCTGGCGCCAGCACCCGAACCAGAAGATCAAACTTCCGAACCGGAAGATCAAGCTTTCTCCGAATTTCAAGACTCCATATAACCAAGCTCCAAGTTCTTCATTCCATCACCAAAGCGTTTCAACTGAGTCCAAAGCAGAAGTACAAATAAAGAGTTTGGACAGTAGAGTATTGCGGATTTGATGATACGTACCACAAACGATTGTCAAAAATAACCTACAAATCCAATTCCAGCAAGACCCCATCCTTAACGTTTGCGTAAAAAACCGAGCTACCTTAAAGGCTTTGTCAATTTCTGAGGTGGGAAGAATGATATGATATTTAAACATATGTTTTATATTATTTTGCATTTGATACTTTGTCTGTCACCTGTCAGTTGTTTGTGTTTACTACTTACATGTTTAATTAATTATTCATTCTTACTTGACTTAGATTATTAAAACCTATCTTTAGGTCAGTTACAATGTGTTTTATTCTCACTTCAATCAAACTTTAATTTAAAACATATGGTACATTGTGAGTTAGTAGTTTTTTAATTGTGGTTTGTTGTTGATTTTATATCCCAAATTCGGTGTTAACTTGGATAATTTACATCTATTTGTTTATTTATAATATTTTGATGGTTCTATTTTTGTTTCATGCAAATATAAAATTCACTTTTACCAAACATTCGATCGCCTTTGGCATGTATTCGAATGTACACTCTGGCAGAGGCCGGATGGCCGCTAAGACATTAGGCATTCTCGCCACTACACCATACATTTCTATTGTGTAGGCGAAGCCTAATATCTTAGCCATCCGACATATGTCAGAGTGTAGTCATATTTTTGTAGTTAATATTAGTTTCTAGGAGATGATCTGCAAATGTTCTTGCTTGTGATGTCGCTTCCTTTATAGGCCTATGCTCATTATTAAAATAAACTTTATCTTGGGTTGCGATTCTGAACCCATTTATCTTGCAAACCTATATGTTGTCGTGTTAAAAATGGGTTTAAAATTGCAACTCGAAGTTTATTTCATAAAAAACTAGCTGGTTTACCCGTTTTCACACGTTGAAAACATAAACAATTCCTTGGATTCATGATTTAATGTTTAGGTTGTCACGAAAACTTCATAAGCTTCCCTATCGTTTAACATTGAAACTTGGAGGTACCATAAGGCGTAGCTCTGAGGAAATTTTGAAAATTCCTTCTTAGTGGATGTTTACGCCGTAAGAGGAACGTTCATGCAAATTTTCAAGGTTCTGTTCAAGGCTGCACGATTATAGATGAGTGGTATTAGACAAATATATAATAGACTGTTTGTATTAAAATGAGTCACACTCAAAAGGAGAATAATGAATTCCGCCTCACGTACTCACAGTACGGAGCCGTGCCGTGAGAGGTGACGAAGCGTGATGGAGTGGCGTGTTCTCACCTGTCACTCAGCTGGATCCATCGCAGGCTAATAGAATCTAACGCCTTTTGTGTCACGCTATTTATTGCTACAGGTAGAATAAATACCGTTGTTAAGGTTTAAATGAAGCCTAATCTATAAAAACTGATTAAATCGATAAAAAAGTATAATGTAGAGGAATAAGTGAGCTTTATCGTGTTCACGGTGAATTTTAATTTATTGACAAGGAGTAACTTGTTTTCAATGACTCCTTCATTTAGGCTACTGCATCTTTTCTTGTTACCTTACTACCACTCCTTCGTCCTTGGTCAGTGTCCCCTAATCGATTCGTACTAAATATTAACTTCTACATTTACACTGTTAATTTAAGTTATAATTAAAACTTGTAAATCTTTGGCAGATTATTAACCCTATCGGTCTGCACTTAACCGTTCCATCTCCCACATGGACCCCCGAGCACATGTACATGGTGGGCATAGAGGACCATGGGTACATGCTGGACTCTTATGTCCGGGTTACCATATCCCCTAATTTAACTTTTGAACATAGGTCCTTCCAAATTTCACACCACGGTAGGTAACCAGATAACCTCAACAAGGAAGTTAAAATTCTTTTTAGACGTAATCATAGCTGAGCTACGTATGTTTAAAATTGGTATAATCCTGAATGAAATGTAACAAACTGTGAGTCATCAAGGCATGTCTCGGTGTAATCTGTGTGACTGAGACAAAAAAATACTCAAGGAATGCCAACAATTGCTTGAACTTGAGATAGCAGATTTACAAGTAGCTGACGATATCTCTCAAGTATTGATATGCGCTTATCACAGCCAAAGTACTCATTTTGTAGTTCGGTATTGAAGGAAGTGTGCGTTTATGTAACACCTTCAATGGATTTACTTGTGCTTTTGTTTGTAATTATTTCTATTTCATGTAAGTTTTTTATCGTAGTCATAAAAATTCCTTAATTAATCTTTATTGTCTTTATCATCATTTTAAGCTAAAAAGTATATGTTTTACCTACTTATATCACGAGTTATTAATAACATTTTTAGGTGGTTTTCAATGGAACGAGGTTTTAAACGGAAGCTTACGTCCAATGACTTCTATTAAGGCTTAAAAATGATTGGAGTATCATGTAAATATTTATGACTGTAACATAGCTCCGAAAATGTTTAATTCGATATACTTATAGAATTTATTCTGACGGATGATCTGTAGACTATGTGTTTGCTACGTCTTTTCAATTACACATTTTTTAAACGACCCCTTTAAACAATCCTCATTTAACAAACCTTTATATTTCCTAGTATTTTCATGCTGTCTAGAGCTGATAGTCTGCAGTAACCCTTTTGTCTAGCAGCTAAATATAGAGCTTTAGCGTTAATCTTTAGACCAGCTTACTAAACGCTACCAACTGAAACGCTACGTTGAAAACATTTCCCCTCTTTTATGAAGTTTCTAAAAAAAGCAATCGATAATGTTGAATATACTGCAGGTATAGTGAAAGCCGACGACCTCCCATGCTCTCCCAGGCCAGGATACCCTGGTGAAGGTCAGATATGTGTTTGCAACTCCACATACTGCGATACGATAGAACGACCCACCAAGCTGCCAAGGGGAGAGTACCATCTGTACATAACTAGCAATTCGACTCCGGGGTTCACTCACAGTACAGGGACGTTTGACTTACAAGGAGGTGATAACGGAAACTACGGTGAGTACAACATTAGGTGTAGGTACCTAAGTTTTGGAATGTGTTTGTTATCGAACTTAGTATCTCAAGTATACTCAATAAGCAACCAGGTAACGTTTCATAATTCAACGTAAAATAAGAACTTTGTTTCCTTTCTTATTTTTATATGTATATCATAACATTCATTGAACTTTTAACTTGACTTTTTATTTAACTAAGCTACATTTTTCAGTTAAAATGAGGAAATAGTTGAGGGGAAAAATCGGTTTGATTATGGGTTTTGCTAAAACATTATGCTTTTGGTATACACCAAATCAAAGGCAAAAAATGTACCCACACTGAGAAAAATAAATGACATAAAATGTCTGCAGCAGACACTATTTTCATTCACGTTTAGTTATGTCTAAAACAGAACTGGAGGAAAAATTCCGAAACAGATATAAACTTATATCTAAACACGAACAATGACGTCATTAAACACGTCATCATCCTTGCTCTCCAATAGTGGTAATATATATAAAGAAGTGACTGATTTGGAAATAGACTATAACAATAACTTGCAGTTCCTTTCTGTTTATATTGTAGGCTACTCTTGAAATAGTTACAAGCTATCATATTTTCAGATCTAGAAATGCGTGTAACAATGACTAATTCTCTCTAATTCCGACATAGCGTATGGCCAGTCCCCACAAAGAGCAAGTAGAATTGTTACACTTGTCTCTGTAACAGACATAATGAATAGTGAAACCCCGTTAGAATGGTGCTGTATCTGTTATACTTGTCTCTGTAACGGAAATAATGAATAGCGACCCCCGTCAGAAAGGTGCTGTATCTGTTATTCCATATTTGTCACTATATTTGTTTACTATTATGTTTCTACTTGTAATTTGTGGTATTGTATTTGCTAATTGTGATAATCAAGTAAAAATGTTACTTTAAAAAATTAAATCAAAGAAAATGTTAATGGAAAATTTACTTCAACTGAATGTTAGACATATCATGTAGCATCAATTAGTCTTACCATCACTTGTAAATATTTCCATAAGTAATGTGAATTTTCTTTGCGTTGCTTAAATCTTTTCAACGTCAGAGTTTTATAGGATTTCTAAAAATGGCAGGGACACTTAGCCACAACTGATGAGTAAAAATGTTAACAGTAAAAAATAAAGGCACTTAAATTATTTTACTCCATCACAAATTAATTACCAGAAGTGTTTATAACTAGGTTATTGCTAACCATATCCTATTTTATATGACTGATAAAAGATTACTTTGATATTACTGTTTCCTATCAAATACAAAATCCAACTATACTAGTGAAAAATACCAGTCCTAATATCACAAACAGTGAGGTTTTATGCAATCAGTGTGAATCTGTCCAATGATTTTTCTTTTTTTATTGAAATTATGTAAGATTGTCACAAATAGCAGAAGGTAAATGCTACAATTAATGATAAGACCAATACGATTTGGAAAAAAGTACAGTTACATAATTTTATAAAATGTATTCATGGGTTGTAAACAAATGGGTTATTGTTGACAAAACCTCCTGGAAAGATCTTGAAGTCAAGAAGATCGACAATGTAAAGAACTTGAGAGAAAAACTGTGGGATATGGTACTGAAATAAGCATTGATCACCTTAGACGAAGAGTTTTATCTATTTTTTTATCTCATTTTGTTGTAAATCAGTGTCTTTATGAATAGTCTTTCTGTTTTAAAATTAACATGCATTTACTTTGATCTTTAAAGTTTTGAATAACGAATTAATATGATTTCTTATCGCTCTTTTCTCCCCTATAAAAACAGTATAAAGAAAGATTTTTACTGAGTAGACAGTGACAACTGAACTTTAGCAGAATAGACCTGGTTTTAAAAATTGCCATATTGAGTACTTCCATGAACGAAAAAAGATCCTATGGGCCTATGTTCATACATTTTAGATAAAATATTAACCAACAAATAAATATTCAAAATTGTCAATGTACTTATTTGTTTTTAAAATGTTAATTGAAAACACAAACAGATAAACACAAAAAAATTTTAATTTTTTGGGGGGATTTGAAACAATACCATCCCTTGTAATTTGCATGAAGAATGCTTAATGAGGTATGGGAGGCAGGATACCATTGTCATTACTAAAGGACTGCATTAGTTTTTAACACCTATTCAAAAATATATCGATAAAAAAATCATCTATGATTTCTCAATCTATTGACACTCAGATTTTTCATCAAATTTGTTTGCAAACAGCCACAGATAAAATATTACTTTGCTTTGTAAATTTAAGTTGAAATGATTAATAAATGAAACTAAAAATCAATAAACCACTATAAATTTAGCAAATAATTTGTACTAACTAGGCTACATAAAAACGATGTTGTTTTAATTAATCAACACTCAAGAAAAGGAAGCAAAATAAAAAAAACAGTCTTTTGAAAAAAAGTTTATTTATTGCTCACAAAAAATCAGGAAAACAAATAAAATAAATTGCTTCATAAAAAACTTTAAATATTTACACTACCTGTGGTTAGCGTAAATTTTCACCAGACCTGCACTCTTTGGTACAGCTTAGCCACTTGGTGAGTATAAAGAATACCAGTAGAAGTAGTTTTATCCGAACAAAGCGCCTTAACTCGTGAAGGACACCTTCATATCTGCCATTTAAGATGGCTGCCATAAATTCATAAATTGCACTATGACTCCAGTAACACTAGGCCTATTCCGATCATGAAGAACATATTTTTATTTGAAAGGTTGTTTTAATAAAACCATTTGAATTTAATCCTTTTGAAAATTAATAGTTTTTATTGAATATTGGAACAACAAAATTTCCCATGCGGAAGTCTAATTCCTCAATAAAATGCGTTTTGAGGCTATAGCTAAATGTAATATGTTCTCTAGGTCAAAAACTTTTACGCACAGAAATTTTATTCCAAATGGTAAATTATTATCAAAACAATTACCTCGAAAAGATACACGCATAAGCCGTTTTCCCAGTTTAGCTCGTTTTCTCGCTATTTCATTGAGAAAAAAACATTTACTGTAACGAACCAAGAAAAATCGATCATGATACTGTAGTATAATTCTATGATTCTACCCATTCTTATAAGCCAAAAGGTGTTTTTGTCCGTCCAATGTTAACATAGGGAAAATTAACAGGCCCTTCCATAATAACTTCATCCGTCGGTATAATTTTTTTTCTTAAATATGAAATATAAACATTTGAACTGTATAAAATAAAAAATCCTAAATAAATAATTAATTGCCAAACTGTATTTCAGTTTGTTTTTTGATGATTGATAGTTGTAAAATCAAGCCCCCCCCCTATACGTGAAATTCGGTGGAATGGGGGTGTTCTTCATGAATTTGAGGTCGGTTCTTCGTGCAAAAATACTTCTACTGATATCTTCTATACTTATACCACGTAAGAATGGTTGAATCAAAAAGTGCAAGATTTTTATCCTAACTACACGTCCTAACCTTGAATAAAATAGAAAAACTCACAATATTTTACAGTGCTTTCTACAACAGAAAAAAAACGTCGATGAAGTACCATATAACTTCCGAGTGGTCAACATTTCACAGGTGATTTGATCGGTTTCATTACAAAATATCAGTAATGATTACAACAAACAAACAACACAGCACAACACACGTGAAGCACAAGTAGAAGCAGACCCGACACACTACACACTACACACTTCACACGACACACGCCTCGGTTCACCCGGTCTCCGATTCACCGACTGACGAGTAACTACAAGCAGCACGATGTAAGATTGATATATAACTCAACACCAAGCTACTGTAATATAGTAATTCCAGTCAAATTATGTGTGGTTCAGATTTAACTATCTCAGCTGGCTATATTTAGATTTTGTTTTTAAATATTAGGTTTCAATTTGAGATATAACAATAACTATACCGTAAAAATCACTATGTCTGGTTTAGACACAGTATATATTTGCAGCGTACAAAACCATAAATCTGTTACACATGTATAGTTGACTGAAAAAGTCAACAACTATATCTTAAATAGTAAAAATATGTACATCTACTACAACCATTACAGCTGTTGGTTTTAAACATATGCTACGTAAGTGACAGATCCAACTATAGATTAAGGGAGTTTAAGTATCACAGGAAAGGACATGCAACATAACTGTATCAGTTATACGTTATGATAAATCTTTGATTTTGGCAATAGATATTACAACGGCGGCTAAAGACAAAGCTTATATCCAAAATGAATTTGTACATCCAAAGTTGTGACGTCATACATTCCAGATATAAGCCTTATTTTTGTAGGAGTCATACGTATATGTTCCAAAGTCACAACAAGTTTGATTTTTTGATATAAGCCAATAAATATAGGGTTACATGAAATACAAACATTTCCTATGTTCTTACGAAGATAAGGTTATGTCCGTTTAAAATATTTTATATCTGTAACTTACACTATGTTACGAAACCCAATATAATCAGTGCAATCAGATATACTTATTGTCGGAATAGATATTAGGCCAAAAGTGATTTTTCTCAGTGCAGGCCTTATTATTGATTCCAAAAAAAGCCCACTATCCCTGATACACACTAAACCGGTATTTTAGTCGATATAAACTTTCAACAAAATCAACTCTTTTAACAATAACAGTGTCTTTTTACCTTGCGACATCTGTTATCAGACATTCTATTCAAGATCGACAACAGCGTCCTGCGGCAGGAGGTGGTCGGGTTCGGCGGATCCTTCAGTGACTCAGCGGGCATCGCCATCAGCAGCCTACCGAGCGAGGCTCAGGACCAACTCATCCAGTGAGTCTGAGTTTACTGATCGGTTAAATTAACGTTTTATCTGGTAATATAGATCAATAATTGTATTCATTCACTGTATTTTAAGAAACAAGTTAGTTTTTTCGTTCAGCTGTATTTCAAACTGGCTTTCTAATAATGTGCATAAGTGATCCGAATACCTTCAGAATCATAGCCATCCAATCCACCTATCCACGTACCTATTATAGTCCTTTCTTATAAGCAGTAGTGTCTGCTGTGTAGTTTAGTGGCTCATTCTTTTTTTTATTGATACGATCCTCCAATAGTTGAATATTCATTTTGATGGAGATATAATCACAATTATCCAGTCCGAAAATAATAAAAATAGTCATTTATTCTAATATTTTTCGTGCTGGGTTACAAAAATTAAGAATATTGTAGCAATTTACTACACACAGCTCTAGGTAATGCACGGTACTATGGAATATAAGAACAATTAAGCATAGTTTACAAATAAAACTGTATTTCTTTGTTTGAAATTCATCCAAGCAAATTAAAAAATCTCATTCATTCATTCATTCAACTCATTCAACTCATTCAACTCATTCACTCATTCATTCATTCAATCCAAATCAAAATAAAAAACTGCATTTGTTTATGTTAGCGAAAATAAGTTGTTACGGAAAGTGAAATATTTCTATTGATAAGTTTAAATGTATCAGTTGAAACTAAATCACTGATGAGCCACTATTAGGTTATGTAATTAAACCAATGATAAATTTACCAACACTCTTAGACCCTTGTTGAGGATACGAAGTTGCGTTTCAGAGTTATCTCTGCTAGTAATCTAAGGCGAGTGCTGTTATGTAATCTAAGGTTTATGTGTACGAGTATATCATGTTTATTATATAGAAGTGTTGTTCTTTTAAATATTTTCCGTCCACTAGTCAACTGATGAATATAAAAACCGTTGATGGATATTTTTTAATACATAACACATTAATACCAAAACAAGGAATTTCTTAAAATAAACCACTAGCTGCAACGTGTGTAATTGCATTAAGTGATTTACCAGTCAGACGTTTGAAATTATTTGTGCAACATACATATTCTTAAAACCAACTATCGGACTCAAATAATTAAATATTATACTAGCGGCCATTTTGAAAGTAGCACTCTTGGCAACAGTAGCAGTGTAAACATTCATCACTAAGTCATAAAAACCTTATATGATTTTAACGATGTCGTATTTAAAGATTAGTACCCTGTGGACCGAGCCTTGCTCGGTATTTTTCATATTTACCACTTCCTCAAATAACTATCAAATATTTCAGTGTCATAAAATGTAAATAAATGTAATGTAAATATGTCATAACGATGTCGTATTTAAAGATTAGTACCCTGTGGACCGAGCCTTGCTCGGTATTTTTCATATTTACCACTTCCTCAAATAACTATCAAATATTTCAGTGTCATAAAATGTAAATAAATGTAATGTAAATATGTCATAAATGGTGATTAAATTGTTTTATTACTCCACACCATCTTTTTTCCAAACGCTTTATTTCCTTATATGACTGTAGTTTGCAAACAGCTATTATTATTGCTTTATTTGTTTACACTTTCGCTGTTTGTTCCTTGATAATGTGGCAACTCATAAGGCCAACGTTAAAATTTTACTACTATTAAATTCATTTTAGTGAATTTCCCCTATAGGGAAGAAGCTATTACCGTAGGTCTCATGGTAAAACTTAAGCCCGAGACCATGATAACTTTTCGTTTTGGGGCCACCAGAAGCAGAAAACACCATTCGATCGAATATATATATATGTCTGTCAGCACGATAGCGGCCGTAAAAATGGTCCGATCTTAATGAAATATGGTACAGACATGTAAAGTGGTAATCCCTCGGACGAGTTCGTAAACCAGCCCGATCGGACCACCGGAAGGGGAGGGGGGGTAAAGGGGGATAAACCCCCCAAAAATTTGTTTTTTGAGTTTTTTTACATAGGAAAATAAAATTTATCCTATTTTTAATATATTATTTTAATATAATATTTATAATATTTTTATTTTAATAAATTAAAATTTTTGTTGACGCCATTGAATTAAGCTAAAAAAAACAAACAATTTGGTATCTTGAATCACTGCTCTATGTCCATTGGTTACCGAGATATTGAAAGTGGTAATTACAGTACGTTGTCCCAATGTTAACCTTATGGGAAATAAGTAAAATTCTACATCTCGGTTATTTCTCAAAATATCTTGATAAAACTTGGTAAATGGCTTCTTCTAGTTCAGATCAATTGGATATTGAATTAAAACCACCCAGTTTTAACATACCTGAAGCAGCAAACCTGCATTCTCATTCCCCATGTTATTTTTATGGAGCTTACAAAAACATGTCAAATCTCGCTATGTTGGATTAAAATATTTTGGTTTGCCTTTGAAATTCGCTGAGTATGCAGGTCCACTGCAGCGGGGGTATTATTACTTTACAAGATTTTCTCTGGCCAAGTAGTCTGCATATAACACGTTTTTGAGTCATAAACTACTTATTTAAAGACTTTGAAGGAAATCCTCGGAGCCGTTTTTAAGATAATTGTGCAAGCAAACAAGCAAGCAAGCAAGCACGCAGCACGCAATATAGCATTGCTCATAATATTAGCATAGGATACAAGAGTGCAGCAAGTGCATCAACCTTATTAGATTCAAACGATCTCAGCAACCATAGAAAACACAATTTAATGGAATATAAGATCTCGAGGGCTAAAGATAAAGTTGGTAGCTCATAAAGATGTAGTATCTGCTAATCGCTATTGCTTAACGTATTTTTTCGAGAAATAAGTTCAACATTACCTTAATTTCATACACATGTTAACTTATCTTCAAAAATTGTTGAAGTTAGTATTACTGAATAAAACTAATGACCATTCCTTAGTTTTTAATGTTAACATTATAGCTTCTAACTTAATACAGATTTTTGGTTAGTTAAGGAAAAAGGATCATTAGGTTTATGATCAACAACCATTTCAGACTTGAGGTAAACTTAAAAGGTATTATTGAGTTTCTCATTATCAGGAATCCTAAATGCCACCACTAAGGTCACAAAAGATGCGTATCAGGGTAAAAGGATTTTCCCAGAAAATTAATTGCAATATTTGGCAGGTAATATTTTATCGTATTTCAAAGATTTTATTCTAAAAGAAAAATTTTCAATGCAAATTTAAAGTACTAAGTTTTCAAATGCAATATTGTTATCTTCCGATATTGATTTTTTCAGGTCATACTTCGGGCCAAACGGTATAGAGTACAGTCTGTGCCGGATCACCATAGGGGGATCAGACTTCAGTGGGAGGCCGTACTACACCCTGGACGACATTCCTTATGACGGGGATCTCACCAACTTCAGCCTAACGTATGAGGATTACGTTTACAAAGTACGTTTATGACTCAGTTTGATTAGTAGTAAAGTAAGTAATGCAATAAAAAAAATAATGACCATTTCTTAATTTTATAATGTTACAATTATAGCTTCAAACATTATACAGATTTTTGATTAGTTAATGTTAGACGTTATGATCAATTACCGTTTAAGACTTGAGGTAAACTTAACAGGTATTGTTAAGTTTGTCATTATCAGGAATCCTAAATGTCACGACTAAAAGCCACAAAAAATGTGAAGCAGTTTAAAAGGATTTTTCCTTTAATCTTCCCTTTTTATGAAAATTTCATTTTTAAATATCCTAAGAACTTTTACCACTCTTAGCTTTGGGGTTGAATAAGGTGAGGTAAATTTATAAAATAGAATACATCTTCTCTCCTTTGCAATTCTAAAAGGCTTAAAGATGTCAGAATGAAACTATGGAGCACAAAAATTTAAAGTGGTGAGGTAACAAATTAGCCTAAACGCTTAAATATGAATATTTTTATTCTTATAAGTTCTAAATGATGCTTAACTGACTCGCAGAAAAAATAAATCTCCCTTCTCCCCCGGAAAAAAAGCATTAACATTTCAATGAGACAGCGTGGTCTTGCTGGCTATTTACCTGGTCTAAAGAATTTGTTAGCTACTGGCAAAAAATATAGAAAATTTAGGGTCTAAACTAGTGACAAAAACTATAAACTCACTCTTTCTATCCTCTGCACCTTCTGAACTAGAGCAAAAGTGTTAAACTTCATAATGTAATACATTCCTTTTAATCCCTCCCGAAGATACCATACATCCAGAGGGCCGTGCAGGCCAGCGGGCGGGGAGTCAAGGTGTACGGGTGTGCCTGGAACGCGCCCCAGTGGATGAAGACGAGCTACAGCACCCCCCACGGTGGCGCCGGGTACTTGAGGGAGCAGTACATGCAGACCTACGCTCAGTACCATGTCAAGTACGTACTGCACTTTCGCTACGAGGTTTCGGTATATTTTTGCGATTACTTTATTTTCAAGTACAGTAATGTTTGGGAGGTCCATATATTTCTTTTTTAGCGGTATTAAAGTAAAATAAGGTCGTAATGAACCAGTATGTTTTAGGTAACTTTTTTTTGTTTTGCTTTAGAATGCGGAAAGTTAATAAAAGTTATATTGTTTAACTGTCTAAGTCTATTCTATTGTCTATTTTTAATGTCAAATACCTTAAATATTTTTACTAGTTTCAGCTTTATTTCACAATTACCAATCACACAACTTAATCCATAATTAGAAATATTAATTCATACAATATTATATTCTATAGGTTTAAATGCCTTAATCCGTCAAGTGATAGATACATTAGATACATTAGTTGAAATGGCGACCTACCCAGGTAGGTATTTTAAGCCAAGAATGAATGACACTTAAACCGCGAGTGAAGGATGATTTTGGCGCGATCTTGTAGTCTTGTTACTGACTAGGGTCGACATATTCCTTAGACAGGACTATTACTTAATAGCCCATCAGCCAATGGCAAATAAGGGACCTACATTTTAACGTGGGATCCGAACCACGATTTCGCCTCGGTTAACAACTTATGAACTTCTCTAATTATGAGGATGGTCCCATGAACGAGTCAGGACTACAGAATAGAAGGGCTGCGCCACTCCTTTCATCTCAGCTAAAAGCCGACAGAGCCCAAACTCCCCTCCCTCCCCCCCCGTAGTGACGTGGCGGCGATACACAGCTGTTAGCGGCTGCTACTTGTCTGACTGATACGCTTGGCTTTTCTATCGCTGTTTTTCACGTCCAGAAGTGAGATATTTGGGTGAAACCTTATATATTTATAATCTGTATAAATTGACGAATCTTATAGTGTAAATATTTCCCAAATAAGACTTACGAATAATTTTCTACAACAACTAACTTAACGTATTGTATAAATTGTGACTTGAAAAAGTTAGTCGGCTACTACTTTTTTTATTTTATGGTCAGGTAAGTTTCGTCTGCACGAAAGTTGTAGATAATGAAATGAACTTTTCACTTTGTATTTAAACTTTTTTTCTAGCGCGTCTAGTTTTCCCATAATCGCAGGTTGAACAGACCGGAGAGCGATCTGATTAGTGGAGCGCGCGAAAAACCCGGGCGGCCGCGTCTTAACTGGAGCTACTGCTCCAGTTTTTCCACTTTAGGGATATATCCCAAAGATGGGATATGGGACAATACTAGGAGAAATGAGGGGTAAATTGGGAATTTTTGTTTTTTCGTGGGATATTATCTTCCGTAAATTGGACACATTGTTTCGCTTGTACACGCTGTTTCGCGCGCCTACACTCTTGTAAACAATTGTTGTTCGTGTGTAAACAACAAATAAGTATATTATTTGCCTTTTTATGTTTAGTTTTGTTTGATAAACTGTTTATTAGTTTAAAATGTGTTTAAATAATGGTGGCCTGTAGTGTAGCTTCTCGCAGAAACGACTCCCGAACTTTATTACTATTTATTACTATTTACCTATTTATTAGAATTAGACATCTAAACAACAAATGTTAGTACATGTCAAGAGTAAAATCGCCCAAAAAAATAAAAAATGGGCTAAATCACGAAAAAACTAATTTCAAACTGTTATAAGTTATTGTTTTTAGTTAGTTTCTAAGAAAGACTTACATGTGTACTTGTGTATTGAAATTGCGATTTAAATCAAATTAACTCTTGTTTGTTTTTTATACATCAAAGGTTTAAAATTGTTTGATGGTGGTTATTTGTAAGACATAATGGACAATCGTAAATAATTATGATGTACGTGCAATTAATTATGCCAGATCCAATGACGGGTTGGGTGTGGCGGCAGGCACGTCGCGGGCTCGCGGCCGAAGTAGTCTCCTTTGTTCAACCTGAGTTTTTAGGAAAACTAGACGTGCTAGAAAAAAAGTTGAAATACAAAGTGTAAAGTTCATCTCATTAGCTACAACTTTCGTGCAGACGAAACTCACCTGACCAAAAAATAAAAAAAGTAGTAGCCGACTAACTTTTTCAAGTCACAACAATAACAATACAGGTAAGTTTTTATTCGTAAAAATTATTTTTCAGTCTTATATAAAACATATTTACACTGTTAGAATCCTCGATTTATGCAGATTATGAATATATAAGGTTTTACGTAGACAAAATTTTTTAGAAGCGTAGAGGAGTGTGTAAACGAGGCAAGCATACACTGGCGCGGCGCGTTCGCCGTAGCGAGTCTGTATCGCCGTGACGTCACAGCCACTGCCGGCTAGCATCACTTTTCGACTCCGCGCGGCGCAGCCCTTCTATTCTGTAGTCCTGTGAACGAGTACTCAATAGTGCGGACGTTAATCCCCACTAAGGAACACCGTGTCCACAAGCCATCGCTCATAGCTATCCACAATTCATTACCTCCAAGTAGCTGGATTACAGGACACGCCACCGTCCCAGAGATAGACCATTTAATGGAATAAGGTATTTCAAACTATAGAATTCAATTTATATAGTGATCAGTAACAAAAACAACAAAAATGAAGTTCTAAAATAGTGGCTTTTAACCGGAAAATATTCCGTGTGTCCTGAAACTATAGTAAACTGGCTCTGCCAAATCCGGTAAGTAATCAAATACGTCAATAACATCTCACTGATTTGATTTGACTATTTTTAATCAAAATCACCTAGCAGAGTATCCCATAGTCTTATACAAGCTATTTTTGCTTGCTTGATATCATAATTACCTAAACAACTGCTCCTAGGATACCATTCAAAGTCCGGAAATATCTTATTTGTGGATCAACAAATTTTAAGTACAGGTTAATTGGTCTGACAAGATCTAATAATGTAAAAAAAGTAAATTCGACAATTGTTACCATGATCCATATGGGTTGCCATGTTCGTAACGAAATAAACAACAAAAATGTACACAGAGTTTGATCAAATCAGCGGTTTGCAAACCCAGTTACTTCTAAAAGAGGACTTACCTGTAACTGGAGATCGCATGGACTATGCACTATGGCGCATGGACTATGCGCCAATCATCGAGCAAGGCTCGGTCCACCAGGTGGTAATTTAAATCTACACGACTGTACTTGTACGTTGTCAACAGGTTTATCGAAGAGTACAAGAAGAACGGTGTAGACATCTGGGGTGTGAGTGGCGGTAACGAAGTGATCCTGGGATTTTTTGTGGGGCTGAACTGTACCGTGCAGCTCGCCCACGTACAGAGGGACTGGCTCAAGCACCACCTCCACCCCGCCCTGACCGCCGCCAACCTCAGCGAGGTCAAATTCCTCGGCATGGATGACATGAGAATGTTCGCCGTGTACTGGGGTGACAGGGTGAATTCCATTTAAAATACCATTATCATAAAATTTTTGGGTTCATTCTTATTGTCATAGTGAATAAAATACGGATGAATAGCTTTGGTAGAATTAAATTAAATCAATAATAAAAGACTTGTAGGTCAAATAAATAGGTATTATTTATTTCATCAATAACAGCTAATAATAAGAATTATTTTGAAATAACATTTTTTTAATAATGGTCTGCATTGCTTTGCTGTCTTCGATTTAAAACTAATGAAATTGTTGACGTATTGAAAAAAATTTCATTTATCTTAATTGTTCAGCATCACAGGACATGAAACTATTTATGCACACTGGTTGTAAATTTTAAACAAAACCTTAGTTTGCAGATGATCCTGAAGCCTACCAAATGTCTGCAGGTATCGCTCTTCACTGGTATTTCGACTTCTATGTGCCGCCAGTGTTGCTTGACATCTTTCACCAAAGACATCCCCAACAGATGATTGTTTACACTGAAAGCAGTATCAATCCTTTCTTCTGTAAGTAAACGTTGGGTTTACGCCAATGTAGTTAAAACTTTTTATGAAATGTTTTATTTTGGAAATAAATTTGAATTTCTTTGCTTGTGGCGCTTTTATTTGCTATTTTTGTTGTTGTATGAATAGACTCCTCTCAGTTAAGTTGGTTGGAGATCAGGCTGGTCTTGTTATTTAACATTTTGATAATAAGCTCACAAAACACATAGATTTAAGATCGAACAGTCCTGTCAATATATGTGTTTTGAGGATTTCCGTGTGTGTATGTTAACTTGGGGTTACAGATTCTACAAAACCGGCAGCCTACTCTCTAACCAACATAGTTGAGTTAAACCCATTAGTACAACAACAAAAAACCAACTAAAATCTTTTTATACATTTCTGAAATACCTTTTAGCTAATTTTAATGATTTATTCTAGTGTATAATTGAATATAAAGTTCAAATATTCCACTAACAGTCAACTTTATATTGATATTTTTTAAATCACAGTTTCAGGTCCTGGGGATCCAGCTGTGAAGCTGGGGTCGTGGGAGAGGGCCGCTCTGTACATGCACAATATCATCGAGGCAAGTACCTTCATAATTCAAAAGAAGAAGAGGACCTAAAAACATTAAAGACAACAACATCAAAAACTAATGATTGGTTTTAATATTAAAAAACGCAAGAGATTATACCGACTCATTCAACAATTGTTTCTTAAAAGTTTCCATTGAATACCGTTGATTAACCACAAATTTAAGAAAAGAGAAGAAAATACCCTGTCTCCGACAATTCAGGACAATCCAGCTAAACATTTTTGTGAGAAAATGTCATTTGAACTTACATGTTCAAACATATTAGCTTTTAACATATTAGGCTTATTACTTAATTACAGAAAATAAAAATTATTTGAGAATATATAAATTAGTTAAACTTTAAAAAAGTAAACTGTTGTTCCATTGATTTTTTACATTTTCAAAAATTAAAAACACATAAACTATTGAATTATCAACCAGAAGATTCTCCTCGCTTTATATTTTGGTCTCAAATCAAGCGAACAAATATCGAGTAGGTATGCGATTACGAAGTGCGAGTAAGTATGTGTTCTTGTCTGCCCTATATTTTACGAGTACTAACATTTTCTCAGTTGATAATGACAAATTAAATCATCATGCTTTAAGTCACATCAGCTATTGTAAAGTTTTATTAATACACCGCTGTAGATAAAAACGTTCAAACGTTATTTCTGTACAAGATTATTTCACATGTCAATAAAATATATAAGAACTTCAATAATATTTTCTAGGATTTTAAATATCATCAAATATATTTTCATATAAAATATATTCCTCTCTTTTTCATTGTAGAACCTGAACCACTGGACCAACGGTTACATAGACTGGAACCTCGCGCTGGACTTGGATGGAGGTCCAACTCTCTACCTCCACTTGGACGCCGCCGTGGTCGCCAACAACGCGACGGGAGAGTTCTACAAACAGCCCATCTTCTACGCCCTGGGCCACTTCTCCAAGTTTATACCCCCTGGATCCAAAATAGTAAAAACCACTGCGTACAATAGCACGTCAAGCTTCAATGCGTACCAGGAAGACTTTAAATCTGTCGAGGAAGTTTTAGAGCTCTATAAAACATCGAAGCTGACCAATGGGCTCTACAGTAAACCTGAGCCTCACTGGAAGAAAGCAACAGCTCCTGAGGTGGTTGAGTGCGTTGCGTCTTCCAACTCTGACGGAAGCAACACGATAACAGTTTTAAACAAGTAAGTAACAACTTTTACATTTAAACTAGTAATACTAGTTAGTAATAACTACTAGGTACTAACTAGTAAGTAAATCATTCTTATGCAACAAAGTTTATGAAGTTCTTGTATGTAAAAATCTGCCAAATTTCATGCTACTCTAAAAACAAACTTAAGCCAAGGTAAACTTGTCATTAAATTATTATACGGTGAACGCATATATTGGCTATTCTTACTTAAAATTTATGCTGTGTTATTTAAATCACGTTTGTAGTCTTTTTACATGGAAAAATTCAGTTAACCCGTACAAACATTTTTAATTATAAACGGTTCCATTCCTTCTTTCAAATATTATTAGGGATAATTTTATTTATATTTCAATTTACCTTCAATAATAATAACGATTCATAATAGTAAAGCTTCTTACAAGTTAATTTTAATTGACACATCATAGTTATAGGATAAATTTCATGCGTAGTTTTAATTTTGAGTTTTTTCTTAGCTAACAATAAAGAATTTGCTCTTATTAATGTGTATTTATTAAAGAATATTAATATGTTTTATAATTAATTGGGATAATTTTTGTTTCTGATTTTCTTTCCAGCAAAAATGTCACAGCAAGAGTCAAGATTGAAGTTGCCGACTTAGGGATGGTAACACTTGACCTAGAAGAAAAATCTCTGAATTCGTTTGTCTATTGGTTGTGATGATTAAATTTTCTATATTCTAAATATTAATATTGCTTTAGTAAAAATGATCTATTTCAGCTATCACACGAAACATATACTTGCCTATACTCAATCACGTGTGTGAGATAAAATCTTCAATAACTTGTGGTATGCGTAAATCCACAATAAAGATGCGTTTGGTACTAACTCTCTGGCGATATTATTGCAGTAATTTCTGTAAAGATGCAATACTAGGTAAGAGCTTCATTCACCAGAATTTGGAAAGTCCTAAAAAAATTAAATAAAGGTTAACTTTTGGATCTTAATCTGATTTCACATAATGTGAAACTTACATACAAAGAGAAAATGTAACTCGTAGATGTTTACCATTAACAAGCTTAGAGTGTAATATGTTACATGAAGCTAACAAAGAATAAGTTCTTAACGACCGAAACTTGACCGTCTTATATAATACATCTCTAACCCTTTTTTGCAACAGATGGACATAATATAATTTCTTATCTGACCTACGATACACGAGATGAGGTTTGAATGTCTCCCGCCCCCCCCCCAACCTTTTCTACAGCTTAAAACATATCGACCACATACCACCCTTAAACATAGTTGAGTTTTAAATTTATTATTTTAATGGATGATCATATTCTCCCGTCATCTTATCTCCACCGTATTAGGTAAAAAATTTTAAAAATAAAAAAAACATATTCCTTGATTAGTGTAATACTTATTGTATTTACAGGATGTAAACTAAAAAACATCTTGAAACACTTAAATAAATAACTACACAAACTGTGTTTATATTCAAGGTGGAAATCATAAACATTCAATTCTATTTACAATCATGTATGAAAATACAGACTAAAGGGTATGTTGCCACCATATTAGATCCGCAATAATTTTAAATTGAGATAGGCTATCTTAGAACTGGATGGATGACGGGTTTCATGCCAGCAAGGTCTACGGGACAAACTTTGGATGTAACTGGTATTTTAATGCCAAAGTGGTATTGTGGCCATCACTTTAACGGTTTTTATCCGCTAAATTGAACTCCACAATCCATTTCATTATTTTACGTTTTTGGAACATTTAAATTTTTTTGAAAAAATCCCATATAAAAAGTGTATATAACTGCAGTTAACTGGACGTGCCAAAATAGGTATACAGGGTCACATGGGCGCCCGCAGGGGGGGGCCAGGGGGGCAGTTGCCCCCCCTGAGAAAAGGAAAATATATTTAAAAATACATGAAGCTTTTAGGTTTGTTCAAGTTGACCAAACAAAGTTAATCTCCGTAATTTTTAATCAGGGATGGTCGGGTCCCAAAATTTCGTGAAAATTTAATTCACGATTTTTGGGAGGGATTTTTATTCACTTCGGGAAATTTTCGGGACGTGATTGTTTTAGCGATCGCAACTAAACTGCGAGTGTAGCTTCGCAAAACTCGCTATCTGCCGCGGAAAACGAACTCGCGAATTCGCCGTTTGCCGATCGCAAATAAACAGCGGATCCATGTTAGCGCGATCATCCGCTAACACTGACGTGCGTATTGGCCGATCGCTAATAAACGGCAAGTGCAGCTTTGCAAACCTTGTGATTGGCCGTTACCGCTAAACCCAAGCGTGTATTTGCCAGTCGCGGACAAACGGCAAAAATAGCTTTACGCTATTTGCGAACGTCCACGAAATACGCTAGCGCGTATCTCCCGATCGCGGATAAACGGCCGATGTAGCTTTACGAAACTCGCGATCGGACGTTGAAAACGGTCGCGCGTATTTGTCGATCGCGAACATACGGAGAATCTAGCTTTGCGAAATTCGCGAACAGCCGCGTATTTGCCGATTACGGATAAACGGCCGATGTTGCTTTTCGAAACTTGCGATCGGCGGTGTTTGCCGATCGCTGATAAACAACAAAAATGTACCATTGCGAACTCGCAATCGTGTGTGAAAACCGATCTTATGTATTCACTAATTGCGGTCAATTGACGGAAATACCTTGCTAGAAAGTGTGACAGTGATGATTGTTCATATTATTGGCCACATAATGGTCGGCTAAAATTTTGCAATGGCACTGGTTTTGCCTATTGATTCAATTTCCTAAACTAATTCAGTAATGTAATTGAATCGCGATGTAATTGAATCGCAGCTGAAAGAATGATTATTTGTCATAAATAAGTAAAAAATATACAAAAGTAAAGAACTTAGGACCTTTAAATTAAATTTACAACAAACTAAAAATTGGTATCATGATTGAAGAAACAAATGAGTATGTTTGAAATGTTTTTGAAAGGTAACTCTGGTTTTTAGACAGGCAAAAATACGTTTTCAAGTACTTTTATCTTACTATTTCTCCACGAGAGGGTTGCGGGCCAAATAAGGGATACCGCTATATTTTCCACACCCCAATAAAACCCCAGGAAAAAATAACTGTTTGCCCCCCCTGGGAAAATATCCTGCGGGCGCCCTTGCAGGGTCACAACACTACTTTGTCCTGCAAACAACTTATTATATTTAAAAAAGCGGTTCCAAGATGACGGCAGAAAATTTTAGAAGAAGAATAGTTAGCAATATATTTTTGTGCATAATCTCATAATAATTTTCATTAATGTTCACAAACACAAGGCACATAGAAAATTATTGATTTACAACTTTTTTCAAGTAACATAGATCCTATGGGACGTTACTACTTAACGTTGGTTAAGTAGTAAAAGAAAAAAGAAAATCAACTAGACGAATCTACAGACTCGTGGTTTACTACTGAATGACGAATAGAATAGAATTTAATTGAATTTAACGAATAGAATTCCTATTCGTTACCACAATTGGAAAATATGACATAACATATTCAAATATATTTCAGATAAATATGTAAGGAGCAACACTGATTTCCTCTTTTAAATAAGATGGAGGGTTGAAAATTAGTTCATCCTAATAAAAAAAAGAAATGTATATTGAGTTAAATCATAACTATTCAGCGTAAACCGACGTTCAAATTGAGTATAACTGGATGTTACAGAAAAATGTCCCATTATTTAATATAATATGTAATAGTTTTTCAACCGCTGATTGTCTTCTTCTGAGTGAAGACCTAGCGCTAGGTTATTTGTATTTTTTGCTGTTTAGAAAAATTAATAGAAACTAAAATAATATAATATAATAATATAAATAGGAAGAGATACAGGTTAAGAGGGAGAAATGACAGAAAAAGAAGGTGGGAAGAGGTTAAAATGGGAGTGAAAGTGGAAGGAAAGGAATGGAAGAGGGTAGGTGGGAGGGGAAGAATATCTTGAGGGATAGAAACATGGAGGAGGATAATAGTAGGAAATAATAGGCTAAATGTATATCAATAGCGAAAATCGGGCGATCTAAAAAAATCAAATCTCAATAAAAAAACAAGATCCTAGCCAAACATTAATATGTTCCCAATGCAAGGTGAAGGGAAAAGTACAATTTAAAATTATTTTTCTTAATTATTATATATCTTACAATTCGAGTAGTTAAACAATGCAGTTTTCGTTCTTTTACATTGGTCGCTATTTCAAACTATTTCAAATGTATAGATAAAAATGTGTAGCGTGCCGTATGAAATTTATTACAAGTACACATTAGTGTGTGTGCGAAAGCGTAGTTGATGTTTTCATTAGTTACCCTATACTGGTTAAATGTTTGTTTTGTTTACCTTTCCACCACTGGGCGATTCTGTTGATTTTTAAAACTTCTACAGATTATGAAAACTCTAAGCATTGCCGTCTGGCCATGTTTTGTATAAAAATTAACGTTACAATCTACGAACAGGAACATATAGTACCCTCAGAACTTCTTTCCTTCTGTCCTAAAGTACACTTTTAATTTATTTTCAAGGAGAATAATATCTAGACATTGTTTTACTCAGAGTAACGGTTCATTCGTACATTTTATGATTGATCAAAAGGCTCAACAGCCTCAACGGTCCCTCATGTAATAATATTTTATGTTTTCAATATTTTAACTGGATTATATCAAGCGTTGTTACCTGAACACATAATAATATTAATGAAGCTTGCTCGAAATAGACGTTTAGAGCAAAATGAAATAATAAACTTTAGAGTAATTTTGTTATCAGCTAAGAGCACGCATGGCACACACACTCCCACACACACACACACTCACACACACACACACACACACACACACACACACACACACACACACACACACACGCACGCACACGCACACACACACACACACACAACTGAATACACACGGTCGGTAAAACAGTCCACAACACCAGTAAAAATGTCCAGACCCTAGGGTAAACGGCCAAGACGTGCTTGTCTTCTTGCAGCCAGCATTGGCCTCGAATTTCTAATGTGGTTTCGAAAACATGGGTATAAAGTACTATTAAAATAGAGGGTGGTTCAGTTTAAATTGTGAATGTGAATAGTGATTAACTAATTAGCTATATGTCACTATACATCGCAAAATAACTTACCAACCACTTTCAATTATACTACGCCCTAGTTTAATTATAAACATTCATTTTTTACTTCAAGGATCTGTAATAGTTTAAATGTTAAACTTTAAACTTTTTTCAATCCAAGTGAAAAGATTAAAGAAATAATTCCTCCTGTAAAAACACAGAATAAATTAATACGATACCATTAAGCAAAATTTGATTTTCTCTCAACCCACAAAAATCGTCTAATTAACTAAGATTAGATTTCTTATGCACATCATAACGAAATTGTGTTGAAAATATATTTGGCTCCCAATGAGTTAAAATTGTTTGGAAAAAACAAACTTATATTTGCGTGGTAAAAAAATACGTTAGTATTTTTATCATTCAATAAAACTTTTTCAATTCCAAATTTTCTTTACATTCTCTTGCGGCAGAAAAATTAATTTAAAGCTTAACATTCTTTTCTTAGAATTGTAAGAAGTATAAATAAAAGGAATCGCAGTCCGGCCTTGCAAAAGACAACAAATGACCTCTATAAATTCTCAGTGGCGAAAAGGGATAAAGGAACCCGCCCTTTGATATTTTGTGTCTTGAGGCGAATAAAAAGGCAGTTTACAACGTAGGAACACAAAAAGGGCCGAATTGTTTTTGCAATCAAGCAGTAATCCATTAGAGGACGCTAACATTTCTTTTAAATGCATCGTAATTCTCTATTTTCTTTTTTTATTCTCGGTTCAATTACTATACTTGTCTTAAAACGTTGATGTTATAAGTACATTTTGACGCATGCTAACTTCCATTGATCCATTCAACCTTTTGTACAATGAGGTTCTTTATGTCACGGCCAATTTAATAGTAACTAATATTATCATTTCCATCTACAAATTATTTAAAGTGGTGTTAAAATAACAAATAAATATTATTATTCGGAATAAGGCTCCGAACAAACTCCTAATAAGACTGCGATTATTAATGTTGACTGTGATTATTGATGTAAATCTTGGATAAAAAGAGAATCAAGTCTTAAAAGTTATTCGATATAAAATTAAATATCGGTAGAATAATTAATTAAACCTTGTTTACGAAGCATAGTTGTTACATGTCAAATAATGTTTCGAAATAACGTCGTTGGCTATGAAAACTTTATACCCCCAATGGCTGTTTTCGTACACAGCTATCGAATTTAAAAGAAACGGCTGAAATCATAGTTAGATACATTTCGGAAACAAAAACAAAAACCTTTATCCCTAATTTTTTCATTTTTTGGCCCTGTGAACTTTGATCTTCGATATTCAAAGTTGCCCAAGGATGCCACTCTGGCCTCCGCCTTATTCTTGGTTCTAGTACATAAAATATTACTAGAATCAACCATAAAATTTTAGTCGCTCCTTTATTCAAGGTTCATGCCTGATTTCTTTTTTGGGACTGGAATAATAGGAAACAGTGACCTTAATAGCATCGTTAAAGTCTGTGATAATATAATATAACTTTAATATAGACTTTTCCGAAGATAAAAAAAACTATCAGTTTCATGTTGGAGTTGTAGGTGATAATTTATGAAACAAGTTGTAATTACTATACCGAAATCATATTTTAATTATATTATAACACATTTATAATTTTATATAATACCATCTAAAACTTATCTTGATGATCGTTTGGTAAATAACTTTAATTTTTTGAAAACTTGCAATATTGTAAGGACAATCTTTTAAACTGTACACAAAAGTCCATCCAAGCCGCGGTCATTCCTGAACTGTTCTGAGATTTATCAACCATCTAGACCCTCGTTTACTTTTATTTTCTAAAGCTGTTAGTAGATTAGAGCTTAACATTTGTCCATGCGTATACGTATTTTTTCATATTTGTTTTGTTTTTCGAGCTTAATTTTATTATTTATATGAAATTATGTTTCAATTTAATACGAATAAATTAAAGTTATAAAGGGATGATATTTAGGTAGATTTTTTTTACTGGCGATGTTTTTTTTCGCTAATTTTTTCTCTCAATTCAATAAAAATAAATTGGTTCAGCTGAGTTATATAGCAGCCATCTTGGAAAATAGTGTATACTACAAGTAGTATCCTCCATGTCGGCTTCATATTGGGCCCCTCTTTAATGTAGTAAATTTAAAAGTTGTAGACTTTGAAATTTCAGGAACTATTTGCGTTTAAATTTCATTTGAAAAATCAATAGTTAAGGAGTTATTATTTATTTTAGTAAATTCCACTTTTTTGGCCGCCATTTTCTGTCATAGCGGCGTTAGCTTACCAAACCCGAAGTAGAATACTGGGATTTTTATCAAGGACGTCATTGAAAAAATTTCCCAGCATAAATACCATAATTTGAAAAATTTGAATTTTTTACAAAATTTTGAAAATTGCCCTAACATTTTCAAAATTTTTGGTAATATTAAAAACTAATAAGTTGAATATTCCGAATAGTTCGTAATTTAAATAGTTTTGAAATACATCAATGGTTTTCTGGGTAAACCTTAATATCCATAAAAAACTTTAAAAAATCTTCCTTTTTTCCATAAAGATTGGAATGAAACGATAAAACTGACAAAAAATAATTTTTTTTTGAAGCAGAAGGAAGGTACAAAAATACATATTCTCATTAAATTTCATTGTGGCATTATGTGGGTTATGTATTGAAAAAATGTAAATCGAACATTACCGACATTTTCCACGATGGCATAGAGCTCTCTTGACCCGAACTTGCGTTTTGACTCAGGACGTCTTGGTCCAAATTTTCCAGCAAAAATGTTTTTGTTTGTAATTTTTTCTATTATATTATATCGGATTACCATTAAGACGCCGACTAAGTCGCCATTAAGTCTTGTTACTGACTAAGGCCGACATGTTGTTAGGCAGGACTGTTATTTAATAGTCCAACAGCCAATGGCAACTAAGGGACCTATATTTTAACTTGGAATCCGAACCACAATTTTGCATGGTTTACAATTTACTAATTGGTCTAATTAAGAGGACGGTCTTACGAACGTAGTCCTCAATAGTGCAGACGTTAATCCCCACTAAGGAACACCGCGTCCACATGCCATCGCTCGTAACTATCCACAATTGGTTACCTCCAAGTAGCTGAATTGCACGACACGCCACCGTACCAGTCAAAGAATTTTTATTTTATTTTTACCCTATCTTCAATAAACTATAGATAGAAAATAACGATTCGTTTATGATCAATGGGATTAAATGTTTGTACCATAATTAACTATTCGAAACATCTTTATGATTAAAATTTGTTTAGTCTAAAAAAAGCCGAGCAATATTGCAGATAATTTATTTAACTTATAATGACAAACAGAAAATTCCTTTATGAACCATATATACATATATATGTTGTAAGCTTTTGAGAAGTGATTATGCCACTCATATTCTTCAGGTGTACGACTTTTCTTTTTCTTTGTTTACTGGTTAGGTACAGTATCGTAACAAGTTTGGTTTGATTTTCGGTGAATTAGGTTAAGCGCAAAGACAATAAACACGTTATGGGGTTAAAGTACACTGTGTGAGTAAAGAATAGAACTGATTATTTTAAGAATATTATAGCCCAACTTTTGGTTATATTATTGATTATTTACTTGTTGTTTAAAAGTCCTTAACCACCTAGATGTACCTTTTGAGAGTCTCACGTCAGCCGATTGACCCAGGAATCCATGAAAACCCCTGAGTTATGATTTGTAAATAGATAATATTGGGCAAGAAATCATGACATAACTGTATACAAAACTGGCAGAAAACATTTCTGTAGAAATAATTTTTTTTTTCAAAATTCAACCGCTCTTATTTGTACAAAACTAATTGTTAATAACGAGTCAAACGTTTGGGAATGGTTGTAAAAGTAATAAATAAAACATCATACGTGCTTTATAGTCCTTCCAGTATCTAGAAAACAAAATTTAATCTAGTGAAAGCCTCAGGCGCTAAAAGTCAGAGAAGCGGTTCAGCAAACAAGGGTGTTGTGTCTGAAATGAACCTAACCATTGGAACAGATTTTGTAAAAAGGCGCAGCGGGTGAATAGAAAAGAATTATAAGCAGTATTTGGTTATGTATGTTATGTGATGAAACGTGAGTTTTAATACAACAATAAATAATTATATAAATATTTTTCAATAGTTAACTAAATTGAAGAAAATCTAAATTTGTAAATAGAAAATACTAAATAAACATATATATTTGTAGCATAACTACTTGTTACAAAATACTATATTATCTGATAGGTCAAAGATACGCCCTACACAATTGTCAGCAATATTAGTAAAAACATCATGTTTAATGTTTCGTTTTCGATATCACAGTTCCATTTGGAACCGGAATAGAACTATTATGCAAATTCTGTAAATAACATTATGAAGACATACAGTATATAGAAATACCCCCGTTGCAGCAGACCTGCATACTCAGCGAATTTCAAGTGCAAAACAACATATTTCAATCCAACATAGCGACATCTGACATGTTTTGGTAAGCTCCATAAGAATAACAAGGGGAATGAGTATGCAGGTTTGCTGCTACAGGTATATTAAACCTGGGAGGTTTTAATTCAATATTTAGTAGATCTGAACTAGAAGAAGCTATTTACCAAGTTTTAACAAGATATGCTGAGAAATAACCGATATATAGAATTTTATTTATTTCCCATAAGGTTAACATTGGGACAACGTACTGTGTTTACCACTTTCAATATCTCGGTAACCAATGGCCATAGAGCAGTGATTCAAAATACTAAATTGTTTGTTTTTTGAGTTGAATTTAATGGTGGCCACAAAAATTCGATACATTTTATTTTTCTATACAAAAAACTCAAAAAACCCATTTTTGGGGGGGTTTATCCCCATTTACCCCCCTTCCGGTGGTCCGATCGGGCTGGTTCACGAACTCGTCCAATTGATTACCACTTTACATGTCCGTACCAAATTTCATAAAGATCGGACCATATTTGCGGCCGCTATCGTGCTAACAGACACACACACACACACACACACACACACACATATATATATATATATATATATATATATATATATATATATATATATATTCGAACGAATGGTGTTTTTTGCTTCTGGGGGCCCCAAAATGAAAAGTTATAATGGTCCCGAGCTTAGGTCTTACCATGAGACCTACGGTAATAGCTTCTTCCCTCTAGGGGAAATTCGCTAAAAACCGTCGTGAGCCGCTTTGAATTCGAATGAATTACTAAATTATACAGTTTTAAATATTTGGATTTGGATTTTTGGGGACATTTGCCATCACTGATTAGTAAAAAACAAGCTTCACAACGTTTCAGGATCTGGAATCTGATCCCGTCTTCAGTTTTAAATCTGAAATAATTTTGTACATGGTTTTCAATTACACGAAACAAATTACCATAATTTTTTATAACTCTTTAAAGTAAAGTTATAGTATAAATAATACATAGTCTAATGCGTTTTGCTTGACTATAAAGTTGGTACCGTTTTACTCTGCTACAATTAGTGCTCCAATTGAGTTCAAAGTGTAATCCTGTAATATCTTTATAGCTGACAAATTATACAGTTGACGTCATTGTACTAATATAATGCAAAACCATTCTTTATTGATTAGTTTTCTCCAGTCTAGTTGTGCGATCATTTATAAATTTGTAATAATAAAAAAGAATATTACAATTATTTACAATACCAATCAGTCATAAAAGGTTAACCTTGTAATTATCACAGTACTTGACGCCATTAGATTAATCAAAGCAAATATTGTCATCCTACACGACAACCAGCCGATTTGCGTTCTTTAATGTACCATAAAATCGTACTTTTTAGTAGCAAGTACGATTTTATTTGCATGTTTATTTGCATTTTATTTACGATTAATTTGCATGTGCTAACGTAAATGTTTGGGTGCGCTAATCCCTGAGATTGTTATTGTTTCATTCCTTAGTATTTATCGAAACCTCTGTTCTCGATATTTTAGTTTAGAGTGTAAACAACGGGAGTTTCATCTTTATGTAAATACAGTATAGGTGTAAATATATTTATAAGTGTTGTAAGACGTTTTTTATTTACATCCGGTGACAACGGGAGTGTGATAAATTGACGTATTGCTACTAGTTAACCTAAAAAACTTAATGGCACTTCGAACAACGAAGCAGTCACTTTGAACAATTAAAATAATATATATTATGATAATTACGTAATTGATAATAAACGTTGTTCATCACACGGATCAAAAACATGTCTCTTAGAGGCTTGGTTGTTTCTGTAAGTTTCAATTTGTCTGGCCTGTAAGGTAAAATTACACAAGTAAAAGTCCTAGTTTTCTATTGGGAAAAAAATGCTATTTGTTTCCTTTTAAAATTACTTTTTTGCTTGTTTTTTTCAGAGAAATATTTCTTATGTCTAATTAAATTGTACTAGTGAAATTCAGTATTTTTATTGCATAGATAGATGACTAACTAGAAGAAATACGTTAAATTCTGTTAATGCAGTACAAACCGCGTTATGCTCTGGTGATACACAATACTTTTGTGGATAAAGTTTGGCTGAGTATCAAGAAGACCATATGAAGTTTGAGGGTAAGTGGTCTATGAAAACGTATCCCATTGTTGACTCTCTTAATGGCCTGTAACACAGCTTCTTTTGTCGAGGGCTTAATGGCTTGTTGATATAATAAGTGCTCGAAAGTTGTATTTCTAAATCTACAGCCTGATTTGTATAACTACATTGCAATTTATTTTTATTTATGTAAAATAAATGCACGTCAGTCGATGGTTTCTGGTTTCATTTAAGACAATATCAAAGAGAAACTAATCTAAAGTAAACGTAGCGATTTTTCTACAAGAACCTTTTAGCATATTAAATTTTGTTCCCAATACAAGATAAGTACCTTGTGATTGGAAATGTCCTTGTACGGCTCACTTGTTAATTCAATAATTTGTATTTGCTACTTATTCTACGGAGGATTACTAAAACCTTGTAGAAGATAAAAAAAACACAGAAAGGCTTAATTTACAACCAAATCGTAACTAAACTAGAACATTTATAGTGACATTCAAGTGTTTCTCTGAGGACAACACGACGTTCCAGCTCGGACGGTCACGTCCAACGAGAAGACAATCAGGGGAGACCGCCGTGACCGGCAACACAACACATGTTTTAATGTGTGCTCCACTCCGTCAATTGATTTTCTATTTGTTGTGTTATTATTTTTGATTGGATGATATTCCCATCCAGGTTTGAATAAATCAATAATTCTCAAATGAATCATTCCTTATTCCATGGAAAGGTTATCAAATGGTAGGAAATTTGATCCGCACCTTCTATACATTCCTACTTTCTGCGCTATTTTATAGCCGTATACATTTCGTCTACTAGCTTACAGAGTATACAATATAATTGCGTTTTTACGTTAAATGTCTGCAAGCTAGTAGACGAGAATGAATACGGCTATGATATAGCGCAGAAAGTAGGAATGTATAGGAGGGGAAGATAAAATTTCTTGTTATTCAATGACTTTTTTATGGAACATGGAATGATTCATTTGAGAATTATTGTTTCTTCAAACATGGATGGGAGTGTCCTCCAATCAAAGATAATACCACAACAAATAGAAAGTGTATATTATATTTCATAACACGAATGGAAACTGGGACTTTGATAATTCGAGACCTCATAGTTGAAGTGTTAGATTTATCGAGCGCTTCATAAGGTCGAGGATATGCAACACACTTTCACGCGTGTTTTGAACAATTATTCTTTTTCCCTCACCATTGAAAAAAAATCTATATTAGCTCATTTGTTTGAACCATAAAACCTACATTGCTTAGTTAATATCATTTTAAATTTTAAACATTATTTTTCCATGGTGAAAACTTGAGAGATGTAGTTTCGCATGAGATAAGGAACACACGAGATAACGAAAAAAGTAATTTCGTAGTACTGTAGGTAGTTAAAATATACAAAGATAACAAAAAGAAATCCGTTTTAAACTTTGAATAAATCTGATGAAATACAACAGAGTTATGACACAGTATATAGCTGTTAGGTAGTGAGTGGTAGTGGAATGAGTATATAAAGTGAACCCCCTTTTTCAACCGAAACATGTTTTTCGATATAGAATAATCTTTTTCAGAAAAATCTGAATATTATGTTTTACATCATATCCATACGCGATTTGATTTATAATTTAGCATAAAAATATGTATGGCTAGTAGGGAATTAGGGGTTAGTTACTTCAGGGTGAAGTGAGTCGGTGGCGCAGTTGGTCTCCGCACTCGGCCTTGGACCGAAGCGTCGCAGGTTCGAGACTCGAGCTTGTCGCATACTTTTAGCAGTGCTGTTCATGCTTGTACTGTACCGGCCCATTCGTATCTGCACCTTTACTTGATAATGTCCACGCACAGATCAATAGTCTATGTGGGCGGGCAAAGGCATGTGAATAAGAGGCCGCCACCCTCTTAAAAAAAAATTAAAGTCAATAGCGCGTTTATATTTGTTACGGATGTTTACAATAAATTGGCGCAATTGCCACGACAGTTCGGGAAAATATTGACAGCTGCAACTGTCAAACTCTAATGCTTGTGACGCCAGAAGTGATATCTTCTAGTTCTTGTCAAGAAATAAAACACGTTACTATGAAAAGGCATCCATAAGAATTTTACATTACTATAAAATAATTCAATTAATTGACGATGGTGTGTATAACTTTTGTTTTATACAAATCATTGTTTGCAAGCATGATGATCTTGAGGTCAATCTATCATGTTTATACAAAATATATAAATATAACACGATTTGTATTTACAAATTATGTATGTGAAAATGGAAAATAAAAATTCGTTATTGTTGTATACTAATTTTGAGTTGTAGAAAGCCGCACAAAATTAATGTAAAAGTAAATTAGACCATAAGCGTTAAAAAAACTGTCAATAAATAAGTATGTCATTTCATATCATGGTTTTAGACTTCACCATTTGCGAACAGGTAGGAAAGTTTAAAAAACCTTAATAACATTGGGTTTTGTATACTGAATTTTAAGTCAAAAAGTAAGACAATCGATTTTACAAAAAAAATCGATGTTCCAAATGTATTTCCTGATGTGCTCCGATTCGTATTTCTTTCATAAAGACTCGCTCAAAATAAAGCTTACATAATATTAGGTTGTAGAAATTGTGTGTAAACTAATCAATTTACATGCATACTTTGTCAACTCTCATATTTTATTGCAGCTACATTTTTTGAAGCTTATTATTTTACTATAAATACTGATAAAGTTAACAAACTAAATACACTAAAATGTTAAGTAGAAGCAAAACATTACTGATCACTTTATTAGACTGTTTAGCAGCAGGTTAGCAGGTAGACTAAGGCAGTATTTGCATTTGTCCATCTCCAAGTGTCCTTATGATTCATTGTCGACTTAGAATATCGTATATAAAACAGAGGTGAAATTGGCCCAGCTATCAGAAAGGTTACATTTTTGTACCTTCGAGCAGTAAGACAATCCTAAATATTACCTACCACAGAATTGTTCTTCATGGCCTATAGCATTGCATTATTTCTCTAGCTCATAAGTGAAGCTTATTTTGTATCTATATATTGTTGCCAGTTATGTAAAGTGTCACAAAATAAGGTAATGAACGATTGTATGAGTATTATCAATATAATATTAAGAAGCAAAAACATACATATTCAGGTAGTTAATTAAGTCGACGAAGAAGCAAAATAAACACATTCGTTTTGCATTTCCACTACTTGCAAGTTTTTCCCTCTATCTTGTAAAAATTTAATAAAAAGATTTAGTTCGTGTTACTTTTATTTTCCGCCTCTCACTTTTTTTAGGAACTTCTATGTTCCATAAAACATGATTAGGACATGTTTCGAGTATTAAAACTCAATATTAACTGAAAACTGAAGTAAAAATCCATCAAATTCTGACGAAATATTATTTTGGAAAAATCTGCTTGTGTGCTACTTATATTTTAAAATCATCGTTCCTATTTAAGGTAAACATGGTTTACTTTTTCAAATCTTAATAAATAATAGAAAACCTACATAAACACATATACATCTAATAGACTTATCAGTTTCAGTAGCAACAATTTCATAATATTACATGTTATAAAAACTGTGTACCGTACTTCACGGTAAGTCTACTGGCATTTATGAAATAAGAATCATGCATTCTTTCATTGTTTTATCTATTTATTTATTTCTGGTCCGAAAAATTACGCTTGAATCAAGACTGTATTTGATAGTTTTATATAATAAATACTTTATTAAGTTAAGTTAATACATTATAATTTTATATAAATTGATTAAGTAGATCAGATTATTATTTGTTTCTACTTTCTTTTTAAACCCTACCAATCTAGCCTTTCGAGAGACTAATACCCAGCTGAAGTAAAAACCATGTTACAAATTTTCAATTGATTTGACCACCTTTTCCTACAAAACCTTTATGTTAAGTTTTGAAGTTGAACTGCAGTTTGAATCCCAAATAATTACATTCGGCCAGAGAGCCGACAACAGCATCAGTCAGTCGCAGGTGGCTGGACAGACGAGGTAATGACGTCATATGTCTCCTGGCCCTCCGTGGTATCAGAAACTCTTGAGTTATTCCGACACTAAGATATCCCCCTTAAATTTCCAATGTATTAGTTATTTGATTATAGTATTAGCAGTTCATGGGACAATGAACTTGTATAACTTATAAATGCTGACATAAAATTTGGGATGTCTTTATCAAAAGTAAAAAAATATTTAGATAATTTTTTAAATTTAATTAATCAAATGAAAAATGGGTACACTTGTTATATTTTACTGACGATAATTATATACATAATTATATACAGGGTGTTTTTTTAACGCAACCCCTTTTAAGATTGAATAACACACATATAAAGATGATACGGGTATTGTTTTGATTATCTTTGCATCCTGTTATTTAAGTTTGATCACATTTCGCTTACATTATGTCTTCAAACAATCCGCCACTAACATTTATACAAAGTTGTATTCTTTCCATCAAATTCCTGAACACATTTTGCAAAGCACCTCTTTGAATTTCTTATATTACATTTGTTATGTTTGTTTTGAGGTGATAAATATGATGTGAATTCTTTTCGTAGGCGTAACTTTTTACGTATCCCCAAATAAAATAATATAATGGGGTCAAATCCGGGGATCTTGGAGGGAATACCCATTCACTGATAAAATAAAGTTTTGGGTTGCGTTAAAAAACACCCTCTTTAGTAATATAAAAATAATAAAATTATCAATAAACAAAGCACTGCATATTGGCCACGTCGATCTATAACAAAATAAAAAATAACATAAAGGAAAATAAAATAAAGCAACTTCAGTGATAATATAAGCGCTGGTTTCGGAATATACTTAGCTTTAATAAACAGCGTAAGCCTACTTATATTTTGTAGTTCAGCATTTGGAAACTTTTGTGGACCAATAATCAGAAATTGTTTACCTCTATTTGTTCAAGTGTCTCGAAATTAATAATTAAATCATTACACTATACAAAACCGTACAAATTTATCAACATTTAAATAATGATTAAGGTATAAATTTACAGGCTATTAGTAAAAAATACATAATTAAAAAAATATAAATAAAGCACATTTAGAACTTTTTGGGATGGTATTTAATCCTTCAGAATATAATTCATTAACTAAGATCATTGGGGTGAAACAGTCAGTTAATCCAACCAATGTTGCTTGGCGGACAACATTAGATAAGGTAAACTAATCTGTCTCGTTGTTTAGTTACCAATCTCGAGATTGGACGTGCTATGTGATCGATATCTATTTGTAGTTCCTATACTAAAACTGGAAACTAGTTTTATAATGGTGGTCTATCTTATTAAGATTGTTCTAGTAGAACTGAAGTATGTTTATTTCTATAAATCACATTACTGTGATTGTGGCTTTTAATTCTCACAGAGGTATTGGTAATAAATGGGATAAGGGATAAAAGCCGAACTATTTAACTAAAATTAACAACATAAATCACAAAGATAACTTATAAATAACTTAATGGAAAATAATATATATTCGTGTAAACGTGTTAATAAGTTTCCTGGTTATGCTTGTTACATTATTTTGTCAATTTGAAATAGTAAATTCCCTCCTACATATTTATTTGTATGAAATAATTTCCTGTAAATACCTTTAACAATAAAACATGTGACTGTAATTTTCATCTAAGACCCTCTCCATTTAGTACTCCATTTAGAATTTTTTCTTCTCAATTGAATTAATAAGTTGCCTTTATGTATATTTAATGTTATGAAAGAAATATTTTAATAGCACTCCCCGTAAAAAAAACAACTTTTTGTAAAGGCTTTCGATTGACACGGAAATATTGTATAAAACGTAGTACTGGTATTAATGGTCATTTATAAACGAATATAAAATTGTGGTATTGTGGCATTTTACGTCAACCGAAGACTCTTACTCATTCAGTAAAGTCACGTAAAGTACAAGAAGCAATCCCGAGTAGACGAGCACGTGACTTGTACACCGATCTTGACATCGTTTGGAATCACCCACCTTGGAAGGGTTTTTAATGGTTATCTGATCTTAGTGGGTGTAATGTTTACAAGGTATAGAAGAGACGCACATGTTCCTTGATTCGATTTAAACTTAGCAAGTTTCATATAAAATTGTAATAGTCTTTTTTAAGATTATATAATTATGTACTCCAATAGAGGAACGTAAAAGTTTATTTTAAATTTTAAATTAATTCTATATTTCAGAGGACCAATTGTAAGTTGCATAAAAGATTTTTTTATATGCTTTAGTGACTTTTGAATTCACTGCGGAACTGACCTAGAGGAGTCTGTGAACCATGTTCAATAAGAGGATAGTTTGATACATAAATATTTTTAACGGTCTAATTTTTTTCTCTAATGTCGTTTCTATTTGATTACTCAGTTTTTAAATGATTCAAAATAGTTCACACATAATCATTCAAACTTATCATCAGGACTGCTTGGTAAATAAATAGTATATTACCAAATTGTGCAATATTGTAAGGATAACCTTTTAAACTGTGCCATTAACCTCTTCCACGTTGTGGTCATTCCCGCTCATCAACCACATCGACCCTCGTCTACTTTTATTATCTAAAGATATTAACCTTTTTTTAGTTTGATTCTATCATCTGGAAAAAATTGTGTTTCAATTAAGTAACAATTCATTGGTTGGTCAGAGGTATAATTATATGTCCTTACTTGGGATGGTCAGGTAAACAACTTGAATATTTAAGTAATTTTCAAATGGTTGTCGTAATAAAAGAAATTAGCAATTAATCGTTTGAAGCATGACTTTGTGCAAGTATTGTAACCGAAAAGAAATTCTACTTTATAATAAAAATTAATATAACATCTAATTTTTCGTTCAAAATTTAATTTAATGATTTCCTATGTGTGATACCTCGGTTAATACATTATAAACCATATTTTGATCAGATATTACCCAACACCTGTTGACTGATCAAGTTTGGCCTAGTATCAAGATGAGCTTATGAAGATTGAGAGTAAGTGGTTTATGGAAACGTATTCAGTTGTTTACTCTCTTAATGGCCTGTAACACAGCTTTTTTGTCGAGGGCTCAATGGCTTTTTGATACAATAAAGCACGAATGCTGTATCGTTTCTAAATCAACAACCTAATTCATACATATGCACTGCAACTGTAGTTTTTAATAATTAAAAAATGCGACGCTGGTCAACATATTTTTTTCAACTGAAGCCGATACAGAAGAAGAACAATCCCTAGAATGTTTTTAAGAAAACGTCAAAGTTTTAAAAATGAATTAGTTATCAAATTTGATTTCATTCCGAATACTAGATACGTACCCCGTGGAAATAAATATATTTTTCTTATACGAAAAACTGGTTATTCTATTTTATATTATAGTTTATAATAGTTGTATTGTCCTAAAGATAAGTACTAAAACCCGACGTAACGTAAAAAGTCTTGAATATAAAACTGAATTGTAATTTAACTAGAACATTTATAGTGACATTTAAGTGTTTCTCTGAAGACAACACGACGTTACAGCTCGGACGGTCACGTCCAACGAGAAGACAATCAGGGGAGACCGCCGTGACCGGCAACACAACACATGTTTTAATGTGTGCTCCACTCTGTCAATTGATTTTCTATTTGATGTGTTATTATTTTTGTTTGGATTATTTTCCCAACAAGGTTTCAGAGAATATGTAATTCACAGATAAATCATCCTTTGTTCTATGAAATAGCTTGTCGAGTGCCAACAGATTTTATCTTCACCTTCTATACTATCCTTATTACCCAGCTATTTCACAGCCATATTCGGTTCTCGTCTACAAGCTTACAGACAGTTTCCATAAACGTAATAAAGAGGTTTATTTCATAACAAGATGGGAAAGTGGGGCGTTGATTATTCAAAACCAAATAGATGAAGTGCAATATTAATCGAACGCTTCATAAGGTCAAGGATGTGCAGGACACTTTCACTCGTGTTTTGAACGATACTTTTTCCCACACTATATTTGAAATCATCATTTTGTATTCACTGCGTTGAATATCTCATTAAGATTTGCATCTTATAGTTAAGATTGGTTTTCATATTTAACATTATTTTCCCACAGTGAAAACTTGATGGATGAAGTATATGGATGGTATAGATTATTCCATAGAAGTGTAGTTAAAATATGTTAAAGCTAACAAAAATAACCTGACTCAAAATTGATTAAATCTGGTTGAATATAACACAGCTATAACACAGTAAAAGCCGTTAAGATTTGATTGTCAGTGGAAGGGGAAAACCAAACAAACCCTTCTTTTCAACTGCAAAATGTTTTTAAGTAAAGAATAATGTTACTAGATTAACAAATTAAGCGAAACACATACAGGCAATATCTTTTAGACACACTTGAATGTTTATTAACATTGCATCAATATATATTTTGACTTATAACCGAGATATAAATATATATGTTCTATAGGGGAGTTAAAGTTGATATCGCGTTTATTTGCTACAGATATTTACCGTAAAATTGGCACAATTGTCGCGACAGTTCTAGAACTTATTGACAGTTGTAACTGTTAAACTCTAATGCTTGTGACGCGAGCAATAATATCCCCTAGTTCTTGACTCAAACGTGTACAAGTTACTATGAAAATAAACATATTTGAACGCTGTAAAATCATCCGATAACTTAACGTTGGTCCCTTTAATTTTTTTTATATAAAATATTCCTTGCAATCATGATTATTTTGGGGTAAACGTATCATGATTAATATAGTTAAAAATAACCCTATTTTTAGTCAAAATGTTATTGCGAAAATGCTAACTGAATAGTTTATATTTTAAACACTTAGAAAGCCGCACACAATTAATATTTTACCATAAGTTTTTAGAAGTTAAAAAAGCACTATCAATAGATAGGTTTGTCGGTTTCTTAGACACTGATGGTATCCTAATTTTAGAAGTCATTGTTTCCAAACAGGAAGGCACGTTTATCTTTAAGAACGGTTGTTTTTGTTTATTTGAATTGAAAGCAAAAAGTTAAACGGTCTTCGGTGTTTATCGTGTCTCCCTTGAGATATGCTGCAGTTTATATTCATCGTATTTTATTAAAATAATGACTACATAGTGTGTTTAAATAATGTAGACATAGTGTGTAAACCAATTAATTTACATACACACTATGTAAAATATCATATATTATTTTAACTACATTCTTTAGAACTTGTTATTTCAACTGTTTAACAGGCCAGAAGAATGTCATGCTGAAATTTAGTTTCGGATGGAAAAGTTAAACGGTCTTCGGTGTTTATCGTGTCTCCCTTGAGATATGCTGCAGTTTTATATTCATCGTATTTTATTAAAATAATGACTACATAGTGTGTTTAAATAATGTAGACATAGTATGTAAACCAATTAATTTACATACACACTATGTAAAATATCATATATTATTTTAACTACATTCTTTAGAACTTGTTATTTCAACTGTTTAACAGGCCAGAAGAATGTCATGCTGAAATTTAGTTTCGGATGGCTTTTACAGAAGCATTTCAGAAAATATTAATAAAATAATACTATTATTAGTAATTAATTGAAGCTTTGTATGTTGGCCCGTGAAGTTATACTCAATAACAAAAACTGAATCTAACTATGAATAAAATAGTGCAGGTTCAAACAAACTGTATGCGGCGGTTTTTGAATAATACGTTAATGAACAGCTTAAGCCTACATATATTTCGAAGTTCGCATTTAGGGAAATTGTTGGATTACTAATCAGAAACGTTGTGTTCTTTCGAGCGTCTAGCAGAAATAAAATCTTTTGAAGAAAACAAAACCGTATGATTATCAATAATTGAATAACGATATGAAGGTCTAACGGTACATTAATCAAGCAAAAAGATCATAATTTCGATGGGGAGCAAAATAGCTGATTCAAAACTGTTTAAAATCGTATTTAATCCTCAGGATACAGTTCATTACCTAAGATTATTGGGTTGAAACAGTCAGTTATCTAGCCAGTATTGTCTGGCAGACTAACGTTCAATAAGGTAAACTAATCTGTCACCGTTGTTGTTCCAAGCAGACTTGAGATTGATCGTGTTATGTGAACGATATCTAGTTTATAGTCTCTGTACTGTAACTGTAAACTATTTTTATAATAGGGGTGTTTGTCTTATTGAGATTATAAGAATACGATATAAAGTCTGTTTATTTCTTTAAAGTACGCCACTTTTATTGTGGCATTTTATTTGCACAGAAATATTGGTTATAAGTAATGGGACTAGGAATATAAGCCGATCTACATAACTAGGCAACATATACTTACCTTTACCGGTAAAACATTTTACCTGAGTCTGCCGAAGTGATCCTATGGTATTCCTAAAGGACTACGCGTTTCGAGGAATCAGTAATTCTTCATCTTCAGAACGTTGTACAAGAACAAAAACATCACTCGCGAAAGGTCGTAAAATCGATCAAAAACATCGAAACACGAATACGCTTACTTTTCAACGTAAAAACTATAGGCCTACACATTTAACCAAAGAACTAGCCGCATATGCACACTTGTTCGGGCGACGGTCATGACTGCTTCGCGGAGGATTGCCTTGAGGTGACTTTTATGTTTAAAATTAAACGAATCCGTGTTTCAATGTTTTTAATCGATCTGACGACGTTTTTTGAGTGATAATTTTGTTCTTATTACGTTCTGAAGATGAGGATTTATTGATTCCTATAAACGCTCAATCCTTTACGAATACCATAGGATCACTTTGACAGACTCAGGTAAATTTATACTTTTTATGGTCAATAGAGTGATTCAGAGACAAGACAACAAAAATACTCCATTTTACGTTATCCCAGGACTGTTACTCTTTATTCAGTAAAGTCACGTAAAGTAGAAGAAGCAATCCCGAGTAGACGAGCACGTGACTTGTACACTGATCTTGACATCGTTGGGAATCACACACCTTGGAAGGGTTTTTAAAGGTTTTTTAAACATTTGCAAGATACTAATTTTTATCATACCATATTATACTAAAAAAAGTCAGTACGTTTTACAATTCTTCAAACCTAATCTACAATAAACATAATTGTCGATTATTCAACGTGTTATTATTCAAATCAGCTGCCAGCTGTTTCCTTACATATGTTCATAATCAGGGCAATTTTAAATAGTTGCTGCTACAAAGTTTTTCTATTGCTTGAGTTTGTCTTGCAACCAATTAATAAAAAGTGTGTTAGTAGTAAATGATGCATGGTAAATTGATGTGTTTAATGGCAAAAAATAATTTTCCCGCCACCGATAAGGCACAGCAAACAACTTTTTTAATATGATTAAAATGATAATGCTCTTTGTACGTGTGAAAATTTTTACTATAAAGAATGCAATTGCCTCTATGATTACCATAAAAAGTCAATATACTGTATAGATTAGGTAATAATTAGTGTGGTACAGTCTATAGTACACGTTATTGTATAACGTGTCATTTCGTAATTGTAGGGTATATTGTGTCGAGGGTAGTACGTGTGTAATCAGCTTTTGTGATGTATAATACGCTGTTAGATTACACTGCTCTTACCCTAAGTACACTAATTACTTGCATTTGTATAAATACTGTCCTTATAAATAGCCATGATATTTAAAATTGTATTTAAGAAATGTTTGATACAGAATCATTATGAAACTAAAGAACTTGTAGAGATTTCATTAAATGATTAATAAGCATTTACTTATTATTCATTCTAGGAGTAATACATTCTAGTGGTTTTCTCATCACAGTGGCTAAACAGTGGTTTTCTTAAAATATATTTTAACCAAAAATGTTGCCAAATTAAAAGGAATTAGTTGACAAATAGTTTACTGTTTTCTGCTAAACGTTTGCTGAATTAAATGTTCATGTTTTTCGTCCCTTTTCAGGTATAAGCAACTTTTTACCTCTTCTGGGGGACAGCGCTTGAGAAGTCTGTATCCACGTACAATGAGAACATAGCTTGATAGCTACATATTTTTAAGGGTCTGATCGAGAAGAGCTCGATGCCATTATCTGCACTTCAAAATATTTTCTTCGTTACATTTTTTGTTTCGACCTGTTTGAATATCTCTTTTTTTAAATTACTTTGGGGTTTTAACTACCTATGGGCCTACTGTATAATAATTTAAAAACTAATAATATTAGTAATTCATCACCTTTAATTGGACGGCATTATGGTTAACATTATGGTTTGGTAATTTATTTTGCGATCTGACTGTTGACACTCGAATGACTGCCAACGACTTCAATTACTGTGAAAGATCTTTAGATATTTTCTTGAAAACAAACCATTTATTTACGAATTTTTGTTATTTATGACAGACGTTTTGAAATAAATAATACAAATCCACTTATATATTTTCTAGCGCTGGGCTCAATTTAGCGGCTGCTGTAATAATGCAATTGCATACTCAACTGTCACTGGCTTGACTGATTACAACACAAGGGACTACAGTGCCGTAATTACACTGTAGCTAAGATAGAAACTAGATCATTCCTCACTATTATACTTAATTTAGTATGTTTATTTTCCTTAATTAGGTTTCGATGTATTTTATGAAAATTCGAAGATCAGTTTTGAATTTCATACTTAGATGTTCTATTCATTAACGCTCTATACGCTCTAAACGTATCTGAGCTGGACTTAGTAACTATCTATATTGAATAAATTGAAGGATTTCTAAATAATATAAAATCTAATTTTAATTACCAGGTTTTCAAATTGATTTTGTGTGTCAAATGTAGTTTTATTGGAAATATCATTGTTACGAATTAATGGTTCTTGGCTAAAAACATACTGGCGATAAAAACACAACCGTTCTATTTTTGGCACTCCTTTCAACTGAATCGCCTGCGTTAGAGCTGTCAATTGATTTAAAAGACCTCTAAAGGGATACCCCCCACTCCTATCTTCATATAGAGTGATAAAATATTCTTGAAGGCTCTCTTGGGCATAGGGACTGATGTAACAGATATCTTACGACTACCCAACATATTACTATTCCCTAGCTATTTGAATTATGATCTTCATGACTGAGTATAAGAAAATTGTCCGTTACCATACAGCTGGGATCTATGAGGAATTGTGATATACTTCTGGCAAAACAGTTATTGATCAACAGACTTTTCCTGTCTTAAGATCTTTTTCATCACACTACGCCGTAATCACCTGTTCTACAAACGTTTTTGGTGGCCAAAACCAGCTCTTTCCCGCCAGAGGGCTGAAAGTCAGCTGATCGTTTATTTGCTTGAAACAACGTGAGATCATCACATAATTATACAGCATTCAATAGGTTCCAAAGACAGGATAGCTCTCGATCGTTTCAAATTCTCGACACACGATCTCGAGTCTGAAAAACCTCATTTTCGGCACTTGTTGCGAAATTTACTATCCCTGTCCAAAACAATACGTTTACAGTCCCCAGCAATACTTTTTTGCCTCCAGCTGACTATAAAATAAATCTAAACTGAACCGCTCTAGGTTTACTTATAATAGTAATACTAAATTATAGTTGTACTATGGCAGTAGCAGCGACCACATAGTAGAAATAGACAGAGCATAGCTATTTTACTTGCATTACAGCAAATGAAGCCTGGGCCGCCATATTGTCTAAGTATAGAAACATAAAACGGCGCCTAAAATCGCATAATCTGACAGTGCTCATGTTTCAAATAAATCGTAGTTTATACCATTTAGAATTGAGGCTTAAGATTGAACTTTTGCATGTGAAGAGTCCTTTAGTTTGGAAAAATAATACTATTAATCGTATTTCCAAATGATATTCGTATTTTAATATTGTTTATATTAAAAAAATGATATGAGGTCACAAGTTTTTATTCAACTTTAAAATATGACATGAAAAAAGTAGTCGGCTCCTGCTTTTTTATTTTTTGGTCAGGTAAAATAAAATAAACAGTGGAAATCGTTGCTAAAAAATTGAATTTTTTAATCGTACTTTTGGAAAAAATAGCAGACGTAGTTTGGTTGATAACTTAGATACTGCGGGAGAGTTTATCCGTGCGGTGCCTGCATAAAAAAGTCAATCCTAAACCGTTGTTTACAAAAATATAGTCGACAAAAAAAATACAAATGTGGTATCAAATTAAAGTTCTGAATCTCGCAATTGCCAAGGTACCAATTATAAATGGTTTAGAAGCAGTTTACACATCATGGGAACATTACAGGTATATTCCGTGGCGGCAGCTTCTTTCAAAAAATGTCAGGGACAAGCTTCTAGGTTATCAGTGTTTACGATGTGTAAACTACCTGTAAGTCATTTATATTTGGTGCTATAGTGATTCTGAGATTCAGACCTTTAATTTGATACCATATTTGTAGTTTTTTACCTACTTAGTTTTTTCCATACATAGGGACTAGAAGCAAATTTAGGCTTCAAGTTCTTGTGCTCCGTCTATTCCGTCGCGGTTTCTTGTGCTCCGTCTATTGCACTATGTCGTCGATGGGTAGTAGACTATATATTATCAGATAATGGTTTATAATTGATTTGTATCACAATGAAAAGCATTTTTCTGTACTCGACCTAAAGTCCATTTCGGTGTAAGATAACGTTTACATGCGAGCATGGACTGAGTGTGACCAAAATGGGTAAATTTTCCAAATAGTAGTGATACATCGTATACTATTCATTTATTGATAGCTTCTTTGAGACATAAAAAATTTTAACTCTATTGCAATTCTTTTACGGAATTTCAGGTCAGAACATTAAGTAACATTATCAACAGTATTGCGGTAAACATAGCATACAAAGTGCCGTCCCAAAATGTGAAAGCTTACAGAGAATGTAGTTACCAACAGGTAGAAACATGAGAAAGTAGTTAGCATGCTTAGAGAACACTGCAAAAGCTTCTTCGTACGTAAAGGGAATTAAGTACGAGTAAAGAAGGGTATTCCCAATGTAATGTCCTTTAAACAATACAAAATATTCCGAGTGAAACGCTAATCCAGGTTTAATCAGAGACAGGAACTTATCATAAACACATCCAAATGTATGCTGTTATTAATAATAAAATGTTTCGTAAAGTCTAATGCAATCTCTTAGTAATTGAATTAATTAATTAATTAATAATGTGGAATGAAACTACGTGTGGTTGAAACATATTTCTTAACACAGTTCAGGCTATTATTAATATATCTCTTGAAATTTACAGATCACCGGAGAGCTTAAAAGGGGGGAATTTTTATGTATTACGAGCCACAATGGGCAACGAGTTCCGCACAAACAGAAACCATTAACCCTCACTTCCAGAGATTGCTGAATGACAGTTGTGCATGGCTAGGGGATTTAGAAATATAAATTGTTGAAAAAAGAAGTAAGGCAAGTAAGAAGTAAGAAGTAAGGAAAAAAGAACACAGTGAACAATGTTTTGTTCCTTGGGACGCGATGACCTTAATCGATCTAAATGTTTTTTGCAATAAATTGATACTGCCTTCTTCTGTAAATACTAAATGTTGAAATCTGGCATGACTGGTATTTTTGAGCATTCAAAGTAGTATTGTTTATATATTTTACCAATATCCCATTTTAGAAGAATATTACAGGATAAATTCACACCCTACTTTCATAACGCATTAAATAAATGAGTGGTCAGCATTTGATTACGGTAAGTATACACTAGTAGGAAAATTAATCAGACCCGGAGAATGTATATCGCAAATGGATTTAAGGCGATTGAAATTTATTTGTCCTTAATTTAAAAAGGTGATTTGCAGGCATCCATTAAGTAGAGTGTATTCCTCGCTTAGATAGGAAGATGAAATGAGGGTATTAGCTTGGGGAATGACACGTCTTCAGCCCTAGAGAGGACGATTTCTCTGAATCGATCCTCCAATTCGTATCATTAGTAATCGATCACTTAACTGCCTATATATATAAGTTTTGTACTCGTTCGATAATCAGTAAACATTCATATAAATAAATATTTATATACATTTATGAATTTATAAATCATTACGAACAAAAATAAATCTGTAAAAACCATCAAACATATATGTTAAATATACCTTCGCCAATGACACAAAACAAATATTAACATACAATAATACATTCTGATGTATTATTAAAACCACTAAACTAAAAAAAAGGTTTTACAACATATGTATAGAAGAAGAATATTATATGACAATAGATGGCGAAACGCAGCTAGCGTGTGCTGTCAGACACCGTGTTGGACCACAACGTTCTCATAAAGCTTCCAGCACACATAGCCATGCTACATTTAACACAAACCACCTCACACAATGTGATACTAGAGGGTGGAGCATAGCTAGCGTGTGCTGTCAGACACCGTGTTGGGCCACAACTTCTCATAAAGCTTCCAACACGCTGAGCCATGCTACATGTAACACTAACCACCTCACACAATGTGATACTAGAGGGTGGAGCATAGCTAGCGTGTGCTGTCAGACACCGTGTTGGGCCACAACTTCTCATAAAGCTTCCAACACGCTGAGCCATGCTACATGTAACACTAACCACCTCACACAATGTGATACTAGAGGGTGGAGCATAGCTAGCGTGTGCTGTCAGACACCGTGTTGGGCCACAACTTCTCATAAAGCTTCCAACACGCTGAGCCATGCTACATGTAACACTAACCACCTCACACAATGTGATACTAGAGGGTGGAGCATAGCTAGCGTGTGCTGTCAGACACCGTGTTTGGCCACAACGTTCTGATAAAACTTCCAAAACGCTGAGCCATGCTACATGTAACACTAACCACCTCACACAATGTGATAGATACTAGAGGGTGGAGCATAGCTAGCGTGTGCTCTTAGACACCGTGTTTGGCCACAAAGTTCTCATAAAGCTTCCAACACACTGAGTCATGCTACATGTAACACTAACCACATCACACAATGTGATACTAGAGGGTGGAGCATAGCTAGCGTGTGCTGTCAGACACCGTATTTGGACACAACGTTCACATAAAGCTTCCAACACGCTGAGTCATGCTACATGTAACACTAACCACCTCACACAATGTGATACTAGAGGGTGGAGCATAGCTAGCGTGTGCTGTCAGACACCGTGTTGGACCACAACGTTCTCATAAAGCTTCCAACACGCTGAGTCATGCTACATGTAACACTAACCACCTCACACAATGTGATACTAGAGGGTGGAGCATAGCTAGCGTGTGCTGTCAGACACCGTGTTGGACCACAACGTTCTCATAAAGCTTCCAACACACATAGTCATGCTACATGTAACACTAACCACCTCACACAATGTGATACTAGAGGGTGGAGCATAGCTAGCGTGTGCTGTCAGACACCGTGTTGGACCACAACGTTCTCATAAAGCTTCCAACACACATCGTCATGCTACATGTAACACTAACCACTTCACACAATGTGATACTAGAGGGTGGAGCATAGCTAGCGTGTGCTGTCAGACACCGTGTTGGACCACAACGTTCTCATAAAGCTTCCAACACACATCGTCATGCTACATGTAACACTAACCACCTCACACAATGTGATACTAGAGGGTGGAGCATAGCTAGCGTGTGCTGTCAGACACTGTGTTGGGCCACAACGTTCTCATAAAGCTTCCAACACACATAGTCATGCTACATGTAACACTAACCACCTCACACAATGTGATAATAGAGGGTGGAGCATAGCTAGCGTGTGCTGTCAGACACCGTGTTGGACCACAACGTTCTCATAAAGCTTCCAACACACATCGTCATGCTACATGTAACACTAACCACCTCACAAAATGTGATACTAGAGGGTGGAGCATAGCTAGCGTGTGCTGTCAGACACCGTGTTGGACCACAACGTTCTCATAAAGCTTCCAACACACATAGTCATGCTACATGTAACACTAACCACCTCACAAAATGTGATACTAGAGGGTGGAGCGTAGCTCGCGTGTGCTGTCAGACACCGCGTTGGACCACAACGTTCTCATAAAGCTTCCAACACACATCGTCATGCTACATGTAACACTAACCACCTCACACAATATGATACTAGAGGGTGGAGCATAGCTAGCGTGTGCTGTCAGACACCGTGTTGGACCACAACGTTCTCATAAAGCTTCCAATACACTAAGTCATGCTACATGTAACACTAACCACCTCACACAATGTGATACTAGAGGGTGGAGCATAGCTCGCGTGTGCTGTCAGACACCGTGTTGGACCACAACGTTCTCATAAAGCTTCCAACACCTGAGCCATGCTACATGTAACACTAACCACCTCACACAATGTGATACTAGAGAGTGGAGCATAGCTAGCGTGTGCTGTCAGACACCGTGTTGGACCACAACGTTCTCATAAAGCTTCCAACACGCTGAGCCATGCTACATGTAACACTAACCACCTCACACAATGTGATACTAGAGGGTGGAGCATAGCTAGCGTGTGCTGTCAGACACCGTGTTGGACCACAACGTTCTCATAAAGCTTCCAACACACATAGTCATGCTACATGTAACACTAACCACCTCACACAATGTGATAATAGAGGGTGGAGCATAGCTAGCGTGTGCTGTCAGACACCGTGTTGGACCACAACGTTCTCATAAAGCTTCCAACACACATAGTCATGCTACATGTAACACTAACCACCTCACACAATGTGATACTAGAGGGTGGAGCATAGCTAGCGTGTGCTGTCAGACACCGTGTTGGACCACAACGTTCTCATAAAGCTTCCAACACACATCGTCATGCTACATGTAACACTAACCACTACACACAATGTGATACTAGAGGGTGGAGCATAGCTAGCGTGTGCTGTCAGACACCGTGTTGGACCACAACGTTCTCATAAAGCTTCCAACACACATCGTCATGCTACATGTAACACTAACCACCTCACACAATGTGATAATAGAGGGTGGAGCATAGCTAGCGTGTGCTGTCAGACACCGTGTTGGACCACAACGTTCTCATAAAGCTTCCAACACGCTGAGCCATGCTACATGTAACACTAACCACCTCACACAATGTGATACTAGAGGGTGGAGCATAGCTAGCGTGTGCTGTCAGACACCGTGTTGGGCCACAACTTCTCATAAAGCTTCCAACACGCTGAGCCATGCTACATGTAACACTAACCACCTCACACAATGTGATACTAGAGGGTGGAGCATAGCTAGCGTGTGCTGTCAGACACCGTGTTTGGCCACAACGTTCTGATAAAACTTCCAAAACGCTGAGCCATGCTACATGTAACACTAACCACCTCACACAATGTGATAGATACTAGAGGGTGGAGCATAGCTAGCGTGTGCTCTTAGACACCGTGTTTGGCCACAAAGTTCTCATAAAGCTTCCAACACACTGAGTCATGCTACATGTAACACTAACCACATCACACAATGTGATACTAGAGGGTGGAGCATAGCTAGCGTGTGCTGTCAGACACCGTATTTGGACACAACGTTCTCATAAAGCTTCCAACACGCTGAGTCATGCTACATGTAACACTAACCACCTCACACAATGTGATACTAGAGGGTGGAGCATAGCTAGCGTGTGCTGTCAGACACCGTGTTGGACCACAACGTTCTCATAAAGCTTCCAACACGCTGAGTCATGCTACATGTAACACTAACCACCTCACACAATGTGATACTAGAGGGTGGAGCATAGCTAGCGTGTGCTGTCAGACACCGTGTTGGACCACAACGTTCTCATAAAGCTTCCAACACACATAGTCATGCTACATGTAACACTAACCACCTCACACAATGTGATACTAGAGGGTGGAGCATAGCTAGCGTGTGCTGTCAGACACCGTGTTGGACCACAACGTTCTCATAAAGCTTCCAACACACATCGTCATGCTACATGTAACACTAACCACTTCACACAATGTGATACTAGAGGGTGGAGCATAGCTAGCGTGTGCTGTCAGACACCGTGTTGGACCACAACGTTCTCATAAAGCTTCCAACACACATCGTCATGCTACATGTAACACTAACCACCTCACACAATGTGATACTAGAGGGTGGAGCATAGCTAGCGTGTGCTGTCAGACACTGTGTTGGGCCACAACGTTCTCATAAAGCTTCCAACACACATAGTCATGCTACATGTAACACTAACCACCTCACACAATGTGATAATAGAGGGTGGAGCATAGCTAGCGTGTGCTGTCAGACACCGTGTTGGACCACAACGTTCTCATAAAGCTTCCAACACACATCGTCATGCTACATGTAACACTAACCACCTCACAAAATGTGATACTAGAGGGTGGAGCATAGCTAGCGTGTGCTGTCAGACACCGTGTTGGACCACAACGTTCTCATAAAGCTTCCAACACACATAGTCATGCTACATGTAACACTAACCACCTCACAAAATGTGATACTAGAGGGTGGAGCGTAGCTCGCGTGTGCTGTCAGACACCGCGTTGGACCACAACGTTCTCATAAAGCTTCCAACACACATCGTCATGCTACATGTAACACTAACCACCTCACACAATATGATACTAGAGGGTGGAGCATAGCTAGCGTGTGCTGTCAGACACCGTGTTGGACCACAACGTTCTCATAAAGCTTCCAATACACTAAGTCATGCTACATGTAACACTAACCACCTCACACAATGTGATACTAGAGGGTGGAGCATAGCTCGCGTGTGCTGTCAGACACCGTGTTGGACCACAACGTTCTCATAAAGCTTCCAACACCTGAGCCATGCTACATGTAACACTAACCACCTCACACAATGTGATACTAGAGAGTGGAGCATAGCTAGCGTGTGCTGTCAGACACCGTGTTGGACCACAACGTTCTCATAAAGCTTCCAACACGCTGAGCCATGCTACATGTAACACTAACCACCTCACACAATGTGATACTAGAGGGTGGAGCATAGCTAGCGTGTGCTGTCAGACACCGTGTTGGACCACAACGTTCTCATAAAGCTTCCAACACACATAGTCATGCTACATGTAACACTAACCACTACACACAATGTGATACTAGAGGGTGGAGCATAGCTAGCGTGTGCTGTCAGACACCGTGTTGGACCACAACGTTCTCATAAAGCTTCCAACACCTGAGTCATGCTACATGTAACACTAACCACCTCACACAATGTGATAATAGAGGGTGGAGCATAGCTAGCGTGTGCTGTCAGACACCGTGTTGGACCACAACGTTCTCATAAAGCTTCCAACACACATAGTCATGCTACATGTAACACTAACCACCTCACACAATGTGATACTAGAGGGTGGAGCATAGCTAGCGTGTGCTGTCAGACACCGTGTTGGACCACAACGTTCTCATAAAGCTTCCAACACACATCGTCATGCTACATGTAACACTAACCACTACACACAATGTGATACTAGAGGGTGGAGCATAGCTAGCGTGTGCTGTCAGACACCGTGTTGGACCACAACGTTCTCATAAAGCTTCCAACACACATCGTCATGCTACATGTAACACTAACCACCTCACACAATGTGATAATAGAGGGTGGAGCATAGCTAGCGTGTGCTGTCAGACACCGTGTTGGACCACAACGTTCTCATAAAGCTTCCAACACGCTGAGCCATGCTACATGTAACACTAACCACCTCACACAATGTGATACTAGAGGGTGGAGCATAGCTAGCGTGTGCTGTCAGACACCGCGTTGGACCACAACGTTCTCATAAAGCTTCCAACACGCTGAGCCATGCTACATGTAACACTAACCACCTCACACAATGTGATACTAGAGAGTGGAGCATAGCTAGCGTATGCTGTCAGACACCGTGTTGGACCACAACGTTCTCATAAAGCTTCCAACACACATAGTCATGCTACATGTAACACTAACCACCTCACACAATGTGATAGATACTAGAGGGTGGAGCATAGCTAGCGTGTGCTGTCAGACACCGTGTTGGGCCACAACGTTCTCATAAAGCTTCCAACACACATCGTCATGCTACATGTAACACTAACCACCTCACACAATGTGATACTAGAGGGTGGAGCATAGCTAGCGTGTGCTGTCAGACACCGTGTTGGACCCCGACGTTCTCATAAAGCTTCCAACACGCTGAGCCATGCTACATGTAACACTAACCACCTCACACAATGTGATACTAGAGGGTGGAGCATAGCTCGCGTGTGCTGTCAGACACCGTGTTGGGCCACAACGTTCTCATAAATTTCCAACACACATCGTCATGCTACATGTAACACTAACCACCTCACACAATGTGATAGATACTAGAGGGTGGAGCAGAGCTAGCGTGTGCTGTCAGACACCGTGTTTGGCCACAAAGGTCTCATAAAGCTTCCAACACGCTGAACCATGCCACCGATATCCGCGACCACCATCTAAAACCTAAACCTTCTTACAGTTCCCCGTATTGTTTTTAGTCATTGGATTGTATAATAATAAACTTATTTTTCATTTGTTAATAGTAACAGATATGTATTAATCTTTTCGAGGATAAATAACAAATGCATATGTTGAAGCATTTGTAAACATTTCTCTGCCTTCCAAATAAGAATATTAAAAAAAATGGGGCCCAGTAAGTTTTAGAATGTAAAGCAAAATAAAATTGTTTCTGTATTTTTCGATAACATAAAGTCTACAGTGAATAAAAACTATTTTTTTATTATATGATTTTTTTCCTAAATTAACTGGCAGATAATTCAACCATGGATATTTATTAACAGACGCTTTAAAATCCCAAAAGCACTTATTTTTTACATATTTTAAATTATCTCATAGTTTTATAAGCTGCATCTTATAAACTATAAAATTATTCATAGTATCGTAGTAGCTATAATTGCAATAATATAATATTTTTATAAATCATCAACATTTAATAGTTTTAAAGAGAATCGTTCGAACACGATATTGAAGTAAACAGTCAAAGGACCTCATACTAAAATAAAAAGTGGATTGTAAGAGGAATGAGGATGGGTTTAAAAAAGAACAGTATTGATTAGTATTTTGCACAATTTTTATTTTGTATTATTCAACATTCTTCAATGATAGGAACAAATTGCATATAACGCATCCATTGCTGTGTTCAAACCCAAGTGCTTATATGGAATAACAAGTTCGTATAAACTATTATTACAACTTTCATAAACTTAAAACTTTTAAAAGATGATCCGCTTTATCACAAGCAACGATTTTATAACTATGGCTTATTCCGAGGAAGCCTAATCTCATGCTGAAATGGTAAAGGTTGAGATTCTTTATAAAACTTCATAATATTAATTTCATTAAAAGTCAATATTTAAATGTATACAGGGAGCTATGATCAACTACAATTTGAAAGTATGCTTGCAGCACCAAGCGTGCACGGCCGTAGGGGAGTCGCATTGTGCCATAAACGTATCCATTATTGCCTTGTGAAGCTTTCGGCTCGCTCCTGGCAAAGCGGCGCCGATGCCTCCTTTAGCTCTCATGGTCATCAGCATATATAAGATAATACTGAATTGAATTGAAACCAATGGTCATTTCATACTTAAAACTATTTTACAACTGTAAACTTTTCACGCTGATTTATTATAATAAATATCCACTACTGTAAAATAGCTTAAATTCTGCTAATACATTGTAAAAATAAATTGTTTGTTTATAAGGTGGATGAAAATTTATGTCATGAAGCAACTCCTTCAATAATTGACTTATTATATTTCAATACAAAAGCTTTAAAAGTATTAATTTTCATCATTCTTTTTTTTTGTAATTTTGATGGTATAATGTTTGAAGAAGCTGGGTTTATATGTGTTATCCTTTAAGTTGTTCTATTAAAATTGTCAATCATATTCATATTTTAAAAAAATATACAAAAAATTCAACAGCAATTTCAACTTTATTGATTGCTTCATATATTAAAATGACTGGAATTCATATTAGACTTTTTTTTAACACTTTAAGCATTTTTAAGCCCGATGGAAATGTTTAGCTGCCACTATACTTATCATAATTTATCCTTTGATAGATAAAAAAGATACGAACTCTGTAGAATGAGAGATAGAAACTCTCCAACAGTGTGTCGATACAAATTCTGAAACTGGAAATTATACTGACAAAATTTCATTATAGTATGGAGTAGACTAGAATATGTATATACATGCATACTGGAAAAAGTACAAAAGTATTTAAGGAAGTCCAGTAGTAGGGTAATACATGCTCTCAGAAAAGTTTTAATGGCTCCTAATCATGTATGTTTACTTCCGTATCCCCCCGTCGAAATTATGAGTTTTGTTATGATTTTTTCTATGCAAAGTTTTATAATAGTCGTAAAACAATAAAAACTTTTAACTCTACGATGATAGTTAAAAAAATTAGGCATTTCATGAGAAACAATGAGAGTCATTATGTTTTACGATAATAGTAGATAAAGAACATTAGTTATTTCCTGAAATCAAAAAACAATATTCTTTTGAGTGAATTATTTGTATTTTTTGAAACCAGTTGAGCCTAAGTTTCTTATTAACAGAAAATCCTAAATTACTTTCCTGATTTTTCGATCAGCGGATCCAGAGATTGCAAGGGTTTTATAAAACTACAAGAACAATTTTTTGATTGAAGCTAAAATTGTGAAACTTAATAAAAAGGTAGATAATAGATAAGTATGTCTATTACCTGATATAAAAATATCTTTGATCTCGGCCGAATAGTTTTTTGTGTATGGTTTTTTAAAGTCAAATCCCATCTGAAAGCGCTCGGAAAACGGTTTTTGTTGTTCTGACCGCAATAAAAAAATGAAAGAGTTTTTTAAAGAGCCAACTTATATGACGTAACGTAGAATTAAGTTAAATTATGATATATAATTTATTACAATAGGCCAAAAAGTTTAACCATGGCAAGCGTTCGAACTCGAGTATATTGCTTTTTGAAACGGACAGTAGTTTTATATATTAATTAAAAACTAGGAATTCTAAAGTCCAGGAAGTAATAACATAAGCTACAATATGTAGCATTTACCTTTCATATATCAACATCAAATGAGACCCCGTGAGCTCACTGGCTACGGTCGGCAGCATATTGCGGCCTGCGGGGAGTGCCCTTTGTGCATTTGTATCATATCATCGGTAAACCAAGTAGATTCGCCAAACCGCTTGACGACTTCCCTTACAAAATTTTAGCACGTTATCAAAGAATATCGTCGAAATAGGTTTTGATCTGAGAAACAAGAATGGAAGAAGTAAATTATGAATGTAATAATATAAATGAGGTTTTAATCTAAGTAATCTTTCTCTCTGTATTTTATTGAGTAGTTTTTATGCATTTCCGATATTTTATACCTGTAATCTACTTTTCACATCTTAGTTCTCATACTTATTGCCGCTTAAGTTACTCATTTGCTTGTCAGTTACTCATTGCAGTTTATTCATTATTTGATCATTATTGTTAATATAAATTTATAGACTGTTAACTTTTTTAATATTCGATGTTAGTTATTTTTCTTAGCCATGCTTAGCCTTGGATACTTCTGCTGGAAGTATCCAAGTAAGCGTTTGTTGATATTTTATCTTCTTTAAGAAGTTCATGAGAGGGGAGAACCGGAAATATTTATGACTCTGAGAACTTACTCATTTATTCAGCCATGTAAATTTCCACAAGATGAAACATTTAATTGTTTTCCCAATAGATTATAATTTATCCAATGAAAGTGTAAAGTGACGCCACGCCTCCTGGATCAGCTGCAATGTTGGCAGGCTGTGTCACATTAGTACCTGATGTTATTGCTACAGAACTCCAATTAGTAAAATCTGGAGCTTGAACTGGATGGCTGTTGAAAAAGCCAATTATGGTTGTGTTTGTTTGCAATGAACTTAAAATGTACGGAGCTCTACAATAAGTAAATAAATAATTCAGAACACAAATTAATGCATCCACACATGCTTCATTTAATGTTCATATCACATAGTATTTTTTTAATTTGAAATCACTTAGTGGAATGGCTGTTAACCATCCCTAGCAACAGATGGGCTGCCTCTTTTCTGATTGGTTCTTTTCTATACAAATGTCATTTAAGGGGAGGGGCTTCATTTTACATACTCACTGAATAAAGTATAGGCAACTAGGCCTATATTGAAGAGATAAATTAAAGGCAACAACATTTCATGCTTCAATATGAATCCACGCAGTGACGTCGTGTTGTGTTCCTGCGTATGGGCCAGCGTGTTGTGTGGAGCCCTGACACGTCACGCTACGGCAAAGGTTCGATTGTGTTGGCATGCTAAAAATTTCTAAACTCGCCACCATATAATTGTGAGTTCTTGGAACACAAACACTCGATTCCTTATTTAAGATATTTGAGGAGTCATCTGCTTCAGTAGTTTCAAAGTTTTCAAATAATTGTATACCGCCGAATATTTATAGACCCATTAGGCGTACGTAATACACACCGTAATATTTGGAATAAACATTTTGTTAGTGAGAAATATATAATACAAGGTGAATAAGTGAACTTCTTCTTTCATTTTAAATCCTTTTTCAGGAAGAATTTCAAACATTAATGTAGGCCTACTTATTCATTGGTAAATAAACTAAATAAAAACATGTTATATAACGGTGAAATATAAAAGTTGGACGTTGTACCATCATACGAATTAAGAATTTTATTCAATTTCCATGTTAATTGAACGTGCAAAAGAATCTAAAAATATTAGGCTAACCGAATAAAATCTTTCGCGTGGCTGCGATGTGGTTACCTTTGATAGTAGATATTTAATTTTCCGAATTATTCGGTAAAGTTACAAATAAAATTTATTTTTAGATTTTATAATATAAATAGTAAATTTACAAATCTACAAAAGTTAACTTTGGTGGTATGAAGAAATAAACGTAATAAAATATACCAAGCGTTGCAATTGTCGGGTGAATGACGCAGACTGGCTCGCTGACGATGTTTTGTCCTGTGGCAACAAATCGTCACGAATATTCACGTCATTACAGAAGCCCCGGTGAAACAGTTTAACCTTTGTGTTTGTAACAGTGGTTTCTAATTTGGAAGGTTTAAAAAAATAAATTGTGACCTTGCTGAGAAGGAATAAAACAAAACAATATTTATTGACATTGGTTGTTATAAAAAGCTAACATCATTAATATGAAATATATATTTAAAAATATTTAGTAACCTTTGTTTTGAGGGGATTGCTATCATCACAACTAATTAATGTGTAATTTTGTTTGCTCTTGTTTCACTGTTTGATTGACAAATACATTTTTCTGCTTAGGATTGTGTGATGCGAATTTGATTGTGTAGAATGGCGTAAGTTTAAGTTCATGGTAGAAATAGTCACTAATCCACTGTAAAACAAGTTTATTTACTAAGGTAAACAACTATTTCGTTAGCAGCTATTCAAACTTTATAGAAAAAATACCCTTGTGTTGGAGATACGTTTAATTCTTCATGCTATATTCGATGCCGCATTTCGTTCTTAGTGTGTAATAGTTAGTTTTTTAGATATGTATCACAGTTTTATATATTAAAAATTTATACGATTACGATGTCTTGAAAACTGAAATTATATTTGAAAATGAATCGTTCCTAAAATAATCAGATAGGAATATTAAACTAAAAATTAGTTAGGGACACGGGGGCCTCTGCCTCTACCGTTTCTCAAATTCCTATTTCCATATGGGAAATGCAATTACAGACCTCTTAGAGAGAGTGCAGCATCAGCCCGTGAGACGAAATCGGTCTGAAAATGCCGGCCCAGGAGCTCGGCTTAATTGCCCCTATCACCTGGGGATGGTCACGTGACCACCTGGCAAAGTCGCTACAATATTCTACATTCCACTATGAATGTGTTACCAAAATTCCAAATCATAAATATAAATGTAAACAAACCTTACACCTACTTTTATAATGATTGTCAATCATTTGTTAAATATGGATTATTCTAACCTAAAACTAATAAATGTTAATAATTTTACAATAGAAACATAGTACTTAAAAAGGAGTAATGAAAATACAGTCTGTGATGTCATTTACAATGACGATAATCGGATAAACTGACCCCAACGGTAAGTGAAACATTAAATTGTGTACGTTTATTAAGATTCTCAACAAATTAAAATGGATATTAAGTTAATTATTTTGATAAAATAATTAGAAATTTTAACCTAAGCCTACATAAACAAACTAAAGTCAAAATATGATAATAGTGATCAAACCTTGATAATCTAGGTTAGGCCTAGTTCTGAAACATTGCACAGTTTAGTAAAACAAGTATTGTAAACTTTAGTAAACAAGTGTTATAAATGTGGCTTCGTTCTGCCGATCTAAAGTGTAAAGAGATGGCCCATTAAAAAAAACAAAGATGGGAAGGTGTATCAGACTTGTGTGGAAGGTACGTTTGAAGTGGTGGTGTGTAAAAAACAAGGAAAGTTACTCTGTGACTTCTTTCTGTAGAAATATAGATAATCATTATGACGTATTTAAACATATGTGTATGTTTGATACAAAAATGTTCATAAGAAACATATTTAGGAGATTGGATGACTTCGATAATGAATACATTTTAGCTTAGAAGTATACCTCTCACTCAAAAATAATTCAAAGGAAATGTATATGATTGGTCATGTATTTACCAAAATAAATGGCGGGGTAATGGAAAGTGAAACTGGGATTTCAACGCCCTCCAGCCACCATTCCCAGTCTGCTGTTACCCTCTTTTCTTCCATAACTAAAGAAAATGAACATGTCAACTTATCAAACAAGATGACCTACGTGTATGTGTTTTTGTGTTCGTTCGATTTAACTAAGTTTGCAATTTTGAACTTCAGTGCAACTGCAGAAACAATGATCTGTGCGAGATGCCGCGCTTTAAAATATTCAACTGACCGTGTTCCGTGCTGACCGAATTCGGTGCTGACATATTCAACTGAAACATCAGCAATAGATCAGCAATACTGCCTAGACCTAGACATCTGATTTTAACTTGTAGGGTCATTTTAACCGATATTTTATGATATAATATAATCCCTCTGAAAGCCGCTTTTTAAGTTGTTATCAAAATTAGAGAGTTTTGAATCAGTAAATATTGCCGACGCGGTAATAATAACAAGTTTTCTAAAATAAAATAAAATATATATGGCTCCTTTCAATACTGCATTTTCATAAAAGTAAAAAAAGTAGTAAAGGAAAACGTATATTCCTTTAAAATAACTTTGGACGAGGAACTTCTGGGTGCAAGAGTACAATAATTATGTACCAGTAAACGAGAAATAAAAATTGTTATTTTTACTTTTCATGAGGCAATAGATACTGTTCAGGGCTAAAATAAAACTTGAGATGAAAGGTGAGGCAAAGAAAATCCGAAATACTGCTGTACAAGATTAATCAGTCTAGTAATACAAGTATAGCTATATAGGATATTGTTAAAGAGAATATAAATAGGGAAAAAATCAAAGAAACGGATGTTTTTCATGATAATGAAATTTTTAAATGATTGCCCTCTCATTGCACATACCTTCGATCATTTCTTTATCAAGGCCAGAGGTGGAATAGGACCGCCTTACAAAAATCATGATAGCAGGAAATCCAATCACATCACAAGATAACAGGAAATCCAATCACACCATAAACTCCTTTTTATTTTGCTATCCCAGAAATAAAAATTTCTCACAGTTCCTAAAAGGCTGAAGATGGCCTTTATGCTATCTATAAATGAGTACCATTATTATACATAGTATCTCTGGGATTTCTGCGGAAATATTTAAACCAAAAATAGGTTCGTGCTTTAGTAACCGGATCAATTATTTTTATTAACAAAGGTCTAAATAGATCGTACTCTGAAATTTATTCTCGTAGTCTTATAGGCTACTGAAGTTCCAATCCCTGAATTAAACCTTGTTCAGGCATTTGCCTTCAAATTTTGTTCTTAAAGATGTCCAGAAAGTAATAATATCATGGTGGTTACTCCTGTGCAGCAATACAAACAAACGGCCAACAGTTACTGCAAAAACTGGCATTCATCTCGTTATTAAATGTAAGCGGAACGAGAAAATAAATAGCATCAGGAAAATTATTGACCGGTCCAAAAACAATAAAATGTATTTATTTACAAAAATAATTTTTATCTGAAATTTAATGTTTTAATTGCGTATTAAAGGATTTTCCGTATTTAAAGTTGTCATAAGTGTAGATTGTGTTTACTTGATATTGTGTCACTTGGCGATTACATCACATAATAACAGGCCGCTGAGGTTTCATGTTGTGGTGTGCTGAAAGGTTTATGAGCCGTTGGGGCCTGAACTCCTACTGACAACTCACGCTAGCTTATGTTACGCATTTTTCACTAGATTCATAATCAAATAACGTGTATGACCTTTTTACGTGAGCACGTATATAAATGATGAATTTTTAAAGGTACAGGTTAACTATTTATCTTTTTTCTAGGAAAAGCTTATTATTACCTAAAAATAAAATTTTTGGCTGTTAATAAATACGAGTTCCTACTCTTTTCATTACGTGTGCGGAACGGATGTTGTCATAACATCACGTGAGCTTCAAATCCATTTTTATTGTTTGGATAAAAAGAGCTATCTTAAAAAATACTTTCTTGCTAAAGACGTTACCGCATGTTTCCATAGAAAAATTCATTTTTTGCCCGAATTGGACTTTTTTTAGCTGACTACAATAATGTGTAATGCCGGAAAAATACTTCGAAATCAACGTTTACTGAAAAGTTATGCAAATTGTAAATACTACAAAAAGGGCCACTAAGTACTACACTATTAAGTACTTAACGAACAATATAACTAGGTCTGATAATATTACAAAACATATTTGCAGCACACGTTGTATTTATTGTGTCGGTCCGAAACAGTGGACGAGGCAGTTCTTGCGCCCAGAGTGCGGCAGTCATTAATCCTGGGTTTTGTCACGTCATAAGCATGACTCAGGTGAATTTCATTGCATGTAAAGGGTCAAATATTTTAAAACCATGGTGATTTAATTTGATGAAATATATTTATTGGTTGTAGCTTTACAATATCAATGTTTATTTAATGTAGCGGTAATGAGATGTTTTATACTTAAATTATCCTTATATGTCATTTGAAGATGAAATTTAAAGCTTACAATAAAATAATTAATAGTTAAGTTTCATAATGAATAAAGTAACACGTATAGTTTTATATATATATATATATATATATATATATATATATATATATATATATACTGTATAGAAGATGCTTTATTTCTGAAATATATAGAAAATATAGCTTTGGTTCCAAGCAACAAATAGCCTACCTTCATAATTTAACTAAGATAATATATAATTTTCCCGTATTGCTAGAGTTTAACACAAAAAAAGTTTATAACATTATTACACAATCCTAATAAACCATCGGTAGTAAACAAAATATGACTTGTTAAATTAAGTTTTTCCCACATCACCTTCTTATGTTCTCGTCGGACTAATTATGGAGTGACTTGAAACATTGGTTTTTGTTCAGTCACAAAATCGTATAGTAATGATAAGAAAGATAAAAAACCTGACAATTTTAGTTATGAGCCAGTCGACGATAACTTGTATTGCATTTTCCAGGCTTATGTGGTTTTCACGGTAAAATGTGTATATGTTGTTTTACTGTCATTATAATGCAAATATTTATCGAACGTGTGTTAATAAATGTAGAATAACAATGATAGCCAAACAGTAAAAGAATAAAGGAATGGTGGACGTCACAAAACACTGCTAAGGCAGTTTAGCCAAGGTGATGAAGGTCTGGCTCACTAGGACAAAACCCTTACTCCTGCGTAGATCAAACTTGAACGGCTGTGCACTCTGTGAAGCACCGTGTGTCCACAAATTCATTATATTTGTTGACTATTGGGCTTATACCCACCTCCAGGTTTATGGCGATAGTCCGTCCGTCCGTCCAGCGCTGATTAAAAAAATCCTCTTCTCAAAACACTTAAAACAACACTAAACATAACATAAACACACATTACGAAACATAAACGCCTAAAAGTATACCCGACGTTTCAGGAAACCAAAAAAAAAACGTTTCCCGTTTTCTAAGGGAGTCCTTGAGAATTAGATACCCGCAACCATTAAAATCATTAAACTCATTACACATTCACATACACAAATTCATTATACACTTTCAATTGGTTATTGCTACTGTAATAATGATCGCAGACCAATGAAACTGATGCAATCATGAATTTGAGTTTAGTTTTCAGTCATTGAACAACCTAATCGCCTTGGAGCAGTACTATATTCAACTTGCTTAAAACTGAGATTTGAATGATGACTAAATGAGGAGATTTTAATGATTGCCCTCTAGTCTATTATGACTGAACAATTAATTGTTAAACCGTTCCAGTGTTTTTTGAGCAAAATGTGTTTACTAGAACAGGCCTAAAAGAATTTTTGGCTACTTTTGTTTCTTAATTCTTTCGTGATTGTTGATTAATGCATATTTATAACTTGGCGTATAGGAAACAGGCACATACATACACTTCCGATGTTTACGTAGACATTGCCTGCTATACTTCTTCTTAGTGATACTTAATTGATAAAAAAGCAAAAAATGACTATCACGGCAAACAAAAAACAAAAATTTTGTTATAACTTTCAGTTTAAACCATTTATTTTTTGTTGATTGTAGTTTTATTTTACTTATGTAAAATAAAACTACATAACTGTTGGTGGTAACTGTTCATTGATCTAGTAAGTGTTTTTGCCAACTTTTAATTAGTATTATGAGATACATATAAAAAAATACTTTTTGTAATACTTGGTCAGCTCCATATAGTTTTACAACGTAATCTAGTTTCTAACAAAGCTAGAGAGCACCTGAAAACATAAAAGCCTCGACCACAAAAGTGCAACACAGCTTCACTGCGCCTTTATTAGATTTTCTTGCAATTTTTTTGTGTCAAGCAAAAATAATTCATTACACGCTTTTAAGGTTTATCGGTACGTCGTACTAAAGCTGAATATGCCCCTTTAAAGAGATGCTTACGTTAGTATCATTATTGACTTTAACGAGCATTATACATTTTTATATACATGGGTAAATTTTACAAGACGTTTGCAAAGGATTGTAAAAGAACGATTTGACTTACAAGGACGAAATAAAACCTTTTTCTACACCAAATCAAATCTAACGAACAACATAAGAATAAGATTAACCTTTTTTAGCTAAGGTTTATGGGTTAAAATCTCAGAGCTTTAAAATGTAAACATATGATATTTTATGCATGATTTTTGAAGAAATAGGTCATTTGGCAAAAGGGAGGTCACTTATCTTCATTAGTTTCAAAATGAGGATAATTCTGTGACGATTTTGGGTGTTTCCGAGATACACTGTATCTCAAGAGCTACGAAATATTTTTTCGATACATTTTAAAATTCCCAATCCTTTTAAAATCAGCTTCAACTTGATGTTAAAAATAACAAAATTAAAAGTTTAAATTTTCCCACACCCTTTTTATTTTTTTATTTTGGTGGCCCTTAAAACAAAAATGGCAGGATATTATGTCAAATAGCACATAATAATGTAGGTCGTACAGAGACTTACAACTTTTAAATTTACTCTTACAATCTATCATGGTGGTTTAAACCTATGATAGAAAAAATCTTTTTTACATACAGACAATGTTAAATGTGCAGGTCTCAAAATTATGGATCACCGTTTTCTTTCTACATCATAGAAAGGTTAAAAATGTTTTTAGTAAAGGAAAAACTTTGTTTTGTCATTGTATGTCAAGCAGATCGTCTACAATCTGCTATTGACGGCCTAAGAGATTCACAAATTGCAAACACATTTTTAATTTTATATTCAATAAAACAGAATACATTAGCTAAATAAATAAATCATTCCAACTGTTGGTAGGGCCTACTTCTACTGCGCTCTCAATGTTTAGCAGGCAAATTAAAATATGCATTTCTCTCCCAAGTATTCGTGTTGTATAAACTAGTTTCCTTGTGTGCTAGAATCAAGTTTGAGGCTAAAATCATAAATAACAGTTTCACAGCCAACACTATAACCTCGATGTGTGATCATCAATTATTCCACGATGATTTTTTCCTGAGGACAAAGCTAGACGGTTGGTGGCACAGGTGTGTTGAGTAAATTGCGTCATTTACTTGAAGGCGTCCACTATTACTCCACAATTCTAAAGTAAATCTAGGTCTCACTTATTCTATTTTAAAGTTGAACAAACTTAAGGAATTTTTTTTAATATTTTAAAACCATTATGAAAAATTATTAAGTGACATTATTTAGGATAAATACAGTTTATTCAGTTTATAAAATAAATACAGTTTATAATAAAGTTTATTATATTGTATTAGTCAATTTAACAGTTTAAATTTTGATATTTGGGGTAAAACTCCTATTTTTTATTAGGCACTTATGTAAAATTTAAATGATAAATGAGGCAACAATTTCAAAATTATCCTCTTCAAACAACGTATTATTGGCTAACAAAGAGTAGTAATGTTAAGAAGTAAATGAAGGGAGTGGAAAGAAAAGAAGATCCATTATGATCTCAAATAAATCGGGACATAGTATTTTTTACTGGTGTTACAATGATTATAAGACATTTTTTTTTTGGTTTGGACTTTTATTGCTGTTAAAAATACATCACTTAAAATACATTTTTTATCTCTTTCTAATAACTGGGCCTCTAAGAGATTATTATCATTCATTGATCTAAACATATTCTGTGAGAGAAAGATTCGAAAATTAAAAAAAAAAGAAAGCCCAGAATCTGACATGAACACCTAAAAACTCTTTCTGAGTACACATTGATGTTTAGATATCTGGCTGAGAAGCGGCCTCTTATAACCAAGTCATAACAGACCTAAAAACTTAACGATTTATAAAAAAAAAGAAAGAAATTATAGTTGAGAAGGCCTAACAATTTTATTTTACCACTTCATAGCCTCAGTAATCCAATATGACTTTCCATAATAAACTCAGTGGATTCAAGTTTTCATCTCAATTAGACCGTTTTTTCCCACTCACCACGTTATCCGTGGGAACAATTCGCAAGGGTAAACAAGTTGTTCGGATTAAGTCGTCAAGATGTGCTCCAGCGACAGGCGTGGGATCAGGCGGACAATGCGACGTCGAACAAATGAGTTCTTTTGACCTGCTAATAGTGAACATTGTCGCGGCATGAGGAACAACCTGGTGCATGCGGCAAGTTCTCACGGCTCGAACGAGGACCATCCTTTGATTTGACACCGTATTATTCATTTCATTTGGATTATTTCTGTGATTAGATGTCAAAATCATCACATAAGTTTAAGTATGTTGATCTAGTTATTTTTACAAACTTTTTAGAAACGCAGTTTTTTGGATCATCAACTTTTTTAATGATAAAGAAGTACATTATTAATAACAAATTCTACATCGAACTACGCAGCTGTTTTGGCTAGTTAAATACAATGAATAAAGAATCAACAATTATGTTCGTTTATATATTTCGTAAAATTATGTCTAAGACATCATGTTTTTTTCTTCTCTTTGACCTGTCGATATTTTACCATCTTAAAGTGTTGTTTCTAGATAAGTCAACGTAACTGGTTTTGTCATCTCCTTTTGACATACGAAATAAACTTTCATTGCTGTTACATAATAAACACCTTTATTTCCTGTATACTTTTATGTGTATAAAAATTGAATAAATGTAAGCAGGAAATAAAGGTAATTATTTTGTAACAGCAAATATATAAGAATAAATTGCACTAATTTTGGTTGCTATTTATAGAGGTGGATCAGTGTATCACTATAAGCTAAAATTATTATGTTAACGTGCGTTACCCTAAAACAATTCATTGATATATTTATTAATACATTGCTTGAATACCAATTGATGAGTTTGCACTTGCAGCATGTGCATTCTAAAACTGTTTATGATGGGAATATTCACTACACTGAAGTTTGACGTAGTAAAGTAAATATATTTTTAACAGCATTATGGCCTGTGATTGGGTTGTGATTAGAGTTATGTATGAATATTGAAAATGTTGTCTTTATACATCTGATCGTTTCTAAGTATTTAGGAATGAAACTGTGCAATTTTAAAAGCCACTTGATTTTAATAAAAACAAGAGTTTTTTCCCTAAATCACGGGATTCTCTCCTATTATACCTTCATTATACTTGTAAACACCTCTCCCAGTTTCATCCCTCAAAATTAATTTATGTGGTGGAGTCACTTTCACAAAATGTAAATGATATTGGGTCCTCCATAATGCATGAATCCCTATAATACCCGATGTCTTAACCACGGGAATTACCGAAGACTGTGTACATAAGTCTTTGATTTAAGGCACATCGTAATAATGGTAATAAGGTAAGCATTATGACTCGGGCAGAAAAAAAAGTGCCATTAAATCAGATGGCACTTGCAGCTTAAATTAGATTAGCTATTAATAATTTTTTTTAACTTATTTTTGAACGGTGTTGAATTATTCTCATTTATTATTTGAGAGGGTGAATTCTTCAGACATTTAGCTCCAGATTCAGATATGAAATGCTTAGAAAAATATAGTGTTATATGGTCGGAAATCGTTTGAAATAGTATATTTCGTTACTAGGCCGGAAAGTACTGTTTTTTTTTCTAGGCCTGAAGTTACGGTAAAACTTTTCGACCGTGTAACGTACGATACTTTTCATCATTCTTCCAGAAAAAAAACGTACTTGCGATCATATATTTCTTTTATAAGTTTTTGCTGGCCTAGAACAGCAATGGGTAACTTTTGAGCCAACAAAAAGGAACTGAAAACAGATGTATAATACTCTTATATTATATTATGTATATATATATACATATTATAATATAAGAATTATTATTGTATTATTGTATATATAACTCTTATTGTATTATGTATATATAACTCTTCATCATATATTAGTATCATGAAGAGATATTTTAATCATACTGACTCAGAAACATCTAAGTTCCTTTTTGTTGGCTCGAAAGTTACCCAATGCGTCCTAGGCTGGAAAAACGGAAGTAAACAATCAGCTGAATTGCAACAAATCGACGTTTGATGCTTGTTTATTTGTTACTTTTTAGAGGAATGTAGTGGCAGAAGTAGCAAATGTTTGTTCTGTTTGTTATAGGTTAGGTTTGAAGGATTGGGCAACGTCTTGGCTTATGCATGGACTATGACTACATATGATTGAAAGAAAGTTTTTTTCTGTGTAGTATGATGAAAAGTATCGCACGTTACACGGCCGGAAAGTTCTACCGTACTCGCATGAAAACCCCGCACTCGCTTTCGCTCGCACGGGAACTATCATGCTCGTTGGCAAAACAGTACTTTCCTGGTTACGTAATATACTATAAACCTATCATTTGGTTTAAAAGTTATCAAACTGGTCCGAGAATTTTGGGACATGCGGTATATCTAGTGCAATTAAGGCCTGGACCTCCCACCCTTTTTTTATATGGTGCAAACCTTTCACGACGTTTTCTCGTTAGTCTATTCATTTACATAAAGCCTTCCCAATGACACGGCCAAGTAGAAAAAAGGGTTATTGTAGGTTGCAGCAGATGGCATTATTGATTACAGAACTTTTACTTTTAATTTGTAAAGTCAATCCTTTTAAACCAATGAGCTCTATTATTTCCCTTATTAGATATACTAAATTTAGTCGCAAATTTTACAATAAAATAGTTTTTGATATTTTATCATAATATAGCTATATAGTAATTTCGTAATCTTCGACGCCCATTCATCGGAAAATTTTGTGTTGTAGTCAGTAGTTCAGTACCAGTTTAAAATCACTTTCACAAGTCTTTTTAATGATGAAAATAGTAAATATTTAAACGGGTAAAATTAACTCGGAAGTTAAATTTTATGATTATTAACCGATGTGATCATGAATTTGCTGTTCAGTTAACTTAAATTTGTTGTGCTTAGCGAGTAATTAGATTCTTAAACATTATTAAATAAAGTTTTACTGTAATTTAATAACTATGTTTAGATTTGAGGGAGACCGAAATTTGAAATTCCAGGCTACGATATGGGAAAAGTTTGCGATGAGATATTTGCAAATTATTCCTAAATAAAACTAATGAACACCCAAAGTATTCCTCTGCGGGGGAAGCGGAATTTATCATCATCAAATTAACTTAATGGCTCCAGTTTTTTTCTCGTCAACTTTCAATATTTCCACAGATCCACTGAATATTTCTACCATTGTATTTCAATTTGTATCTGGACAAAATGTCACTAGTGTATGCAACAATAACTTATGGTAACCATAATGTTTGCTAATCAAAATCAACTGAAAGTTAAGTCACATAGAAATTCTGCTAAATAATAATGTAACGTACTTTAAACATTCTAAAAAATAAGCCAAAAACATTTTAAAGGGTGTATGGTTTGAATATTGTTGATAAAACTAGGAGTACGCTCCGATGTCGCGTATGAGGACGAACGTATTCGCAATGTACCATGGTGGTGACATTAAACCTATCATTTTTAAGACTCAAAGGAAACAAAACAACATTCATACAGTTACAAATAAAAAATAATTTTGAATGTTAAAAGTGTTCAAATGTTTTACCGTATAACAAAAGCTACTTGAAGGATAGTTGTAGATCTGACCTCAAATGTTAAGAATGGTTCTTAACATAGGTTATGGTAAAATATTTAAGATGTATTTAAAGTGAAATGGAAGAAGTGTAAAGAAACAAAATGGTTTTCACAAAATGCAATTTATTTTGTCCTCACAGAAAATAAGTTTCAGTGAAGCCAAGAAATATATTAAGCCTTTCATATTATATGAAAATGACTGTTGATGCGACAACCAGCAGCAGTCTGATAATACCATTGGTTTGTCTGATACCGGATTGAAACCTTGTGGATTCATTTTAGTTGTGGAACATACATGATCAAATGGGCAATTTCACACTCTTCGACTTAGTGTCGGATGATCATTCTGCCATGCGACAAATAAATTCAAATTCATTGTATTGCCATTACAACACATTTTACAAAGTTGGAAGCAATGTCTATTTCACTATAATTTTAACTGAAATACATTCTGAAAAAAACTTACGTAAAGTAACTGAATCGGTTTTTTTTTAAAGGGCGTAAGTCCTAAAAAGTAAACTTTCGGAAAACAAGAAAAAACTGTTTATTTTCAAAAGGGCGTAGGTCCAAAACGCCATATAACGCTTTGTTGACATACGCCCTTTTAAAACAAGTCACAGAAATGCTATGCTTATTTCATCCATAACCATTCATTATAGGTAAGCCCTTTCAAAGCAAATCGATGTATCTAGTTAAAGAGTACAATACCACCAAAACCTGAAAATAAAAAAAATTGGACTTACGCCGTTTAAAAAAAAAAACCCGATTCAACTGGAAGTCAAAAATCGCGTAATGAGAAAAGGGCCTCAGATATAAAACAAAAATTATTTTCATTACTCTACAAAAAAATCATCTGTTTTTGTTATGTGTTTGTCACCTGCAAAACCGTTCTTTAATAACCATTGTTTATTTCAGAAAAATAATATTTGCTATAAATCCTTTTTTAGTTTTATTTTATATATAAAGTAAATTATAGGTACAGCTGATTTCAACATACTAAAGAGAAAAGCCTCGTTCAATACTTTTTTAATGAAATTGGTTGGCATATGCTCGACCATATGAAGTGTTCAATAAATCTTGCACTTTATACCAAACCAAAGGTCTCAAATATGCAAATCCCTCTTTTTAATCTTGTTAAGAAATATATAACAAATTTGGTGGAGTAAAAATGAGTAAAATAATGCAATTTTATATTTTAATATAATTTTTTTATATTTTTGATGTTTGTAGTAAAACATCAACATACAACAATATCAAAAACATAAATGATAAAAAATATTTGATCCTCAACGAATACAGCATGTGTGATGACAATTTGAACATAATTGCAGCACAGACCAGAGAGACACCCACGACCATCACCCAATGGTTGAAGTTCAATGCACATTGGCAATTGAAGAGAATATCTTTGTGAAAGAACAAAAGTGTATTAATATAAATAAAATAATGTAAATTGAAAATAGACCTTATGAAATTAGTGAAAAACATTAAAATATTTACAACACATTATACACAAATGAAAGGATGAAACAATTCCTATGAAAAAATGTTTCTGGAGAAATGTAAAAAGAATTACAATTTTCAAAATATTATTATACTAACAGTTCCCGTGGCTTTGCTCACGATAAAAATTATAGTTCAACCTTGATAGCTCGAATCTGAAGGGCCTGAATTAAAAAAGAGTTTTATCAAAGAATATGAAATGTGTTTATATGAATAGCTGTTTAAATAAATAGGTCTGTTTATATAAATATAACGCTGTTATGGCATTGAGTAGGTCTTAAAAACATTTATGTCACACTGTGGACATTCACAGTGTATAATGTCGGGTTTCTTTTCAAAATCATAACTCGAGAACGGCTGGACCGATTTTAACGTTAAAAGTGTCAATTTTACGGTAATTGATCGAAAATTTGCCAATACGTCTCAGAATTATCAAATAGAGTATCAATTAAGTACGATAAAGCGATGAAAGTTCGAAACAGTAGCACTATCAGTTGGCAGTGTTTCAAACTTGCTTCACTTAGTTTACAACATAATATATGGGCGGTTATTAATAATTTTAAAGGTAAACCACAGATTGCAGCACTTAAATTTTCCGTGCAAAGCCGGGACACACCATCGAATCGATGTTTATACATCGATAGATGAAAAAGGAATTCGCCAAATTGTTTTAGGGCACGATTGTAATACATTGAGGACGCCATGAGAGAAAAAACTATAACTCCCGCTGCCTAAATGAAGATGGCGCCTCATAGTTTGTTCATGATTAAATAGATAAGGTAGAAAAACTAATTTATGGATTAAATATAAACTAAAAAAATGTAACTTTTATACACTACGTATAACCTAAAAAAATCAACCAAACAGCCATGATGAATGAATTAAATTATTAAACAGCCGTAACAACGTATCCGTTTGTCAAGCTAATTACCCTCTGCTTGCTTGAATGAAATTGGAAATGTCAACAAAAGATCAACAATCACATTTATATTGGAACGTTTTAAAGCCTCTTCTCCACCAACTTACAACTTTGAATTTTGGAAATATATAACTTACTTAGCGGATACCTTCACCATAAAAGGAACGTCCGTGCAAATTTTTAAGGTTCGAAGTCCAATAGTTCGGGCTGTACGATGATAGGTCAGTTGTATTTGACAAATGTACGGTATAGGAAAGAAAAACGATAACTCCAGCTGCCGAGATAAAGATGGTGCCATCAGCGACGAAAGAATATTATTAATATTATTATTCGGTCGCTGGGTGTCTCATATACAGATTTTTTTCTTAAACAGATGAGATACTTAAACTAAACGAAATGTAACTTTTATATAGCACATAATTATATACTTAAAATAAATCAACAAAAAACTATAAAAACCAAAACCATTATGAAAGAAATTAAATTGTTAGCAGCTGTAATATCGTCATACCTACATTTGTAAAGCTAACTACCAGCTGACTGATTGAATGAACATTGAAAATGTAAACAAAAATGGCCCAACATACTTTTATATGGAAAAAATTCAAAACTTTGACCTCGCTGAAAACCCCTTAAAACTTTGAATTTAGAAAAATCTGTTCTTAGCGGATGCCTACGCCCTGAAAGGAACGTCCACGCAAAATTTCAAGGTCCTAGGTCGTATAGTTTGGGCTGTGCGATGATAGGTCACTGATATTTGACAAATATATAGTAGATTATAAAAATATAACAATAAAAAATTAAAAATATTATAATTGTGTAATTTTATACATACAAAATTGTTTGGGACTTGGCTCCTCATATCATTAATAAAGAAATTAAAAAAGGAGATTGAATTTAGGCATCATATAGGATTTTCTCTTCAAGCTCAAAAACAAACTATGTAAAATATGATGTGTCCTACCTAAGTAATTTGGAGAACTTGACATGCCATCAGCTTGGTGAACTATATTGTGATCTGAATCAAAGAGGGCATAACCAACCTTGGAGCGGTAAACAACAAACGGTGGGGGATAAATGAAACTCACCTATCGGGAAGTACGAACTTAGTTTGTGGTTAGTTCATATACACATTCATTATTTTAGTTTAATTCATAACAACTAACAACTTCAATATTTTTACGATAAAATATATTAGCCTATTTATATGGTTTAAATTAAAATTGTAAATAGCTCTTTTTTCTATATCCAGTTTATTATTTGGCTCCAAATATAATCTCACATACAGGTACAAAGAAATAAAAAATAATAACTACAAGCAAAGAATTTTCCAATAATAAAAAAAATTTCCAACACACTACTATGTAATCACTGGTTTTACAAACATCTTTTGGTGGCTGAAACTAACTCTTTTCCGCCAGAGGATCGAAAACTTTCGTCCCTAGGGCCGAAAGTCAGCTGATCGTATATTTGCTTCAAAGAACGCGAGGACATCACATCTCGTGCATACAAGACACAGCACACACACAGATATGGCATCTTGTGCTGTCATACAGCATTCAAAAGGTTACAAAGACAGAATAGTTGTGATCATATGATTTTCGTAGCTGTGTTTGTTTAAACCATGCCAAAGAAGTCCATTGCTAATAAACTCAAAAAAAAAGTATGACTCCATTGTCAAGTATGCCAAATAAAAATCAGATTTTTAATGTTGTATAGGGTATATATATTTCATTGTGTAGTGTGGTGAAAAATGCGGTTCGCACCTCGGCCAAAAGTGTTTTGCAGCTCTTAATTGTTTCAAATTCTCGACTTCATCTTAAATTTGAAATACAATCTCGAGCCTGTAAAACCTCAGTTTATGCCCTTGTTGCAAAATATACTATTGAAAAAAAAATTATTACTATGCTCTGTTAGTACGGGCAAAATACTTTTTTCATCCAAGGGCAAAATACTTTTTTAATTTTATATAGATTTTGCGGCCATGAGAAATCGATTGAAGCTGGCCACAAGATGGGGGAAATCCGGTTTCCATTCTACAGCCCGTCAAAGTACCCATGTTATCGTTATGGCCATTTTTAACCAAAACAACTGATTGATATATTTAGGTTGTCTATATTTTATCCTAGAGCAAAACTCGGTATACCTAGAGTAATGAGGAAATCAAAGTTTATTTCAAATCAAATTTTGAAAGAGCGTTTTAGGCCTTCTAAAATTTGCAGATACAGTAGAGTCCCACAAACCCGGAATTCTGGATAACTCGGCAAGCCTACCAGAGCAATAAAGTGCACTGAGATTAAAGGCCAGAGCATGGTGTGACACATATAAAACAGTTTTGGTTTTTCTTTCATTTTTTTGTAGCTTTTAATTTAGTTTTTGTATTTTTTACTATGCAATAAATAAATGATTTCTTATAGAAATAACAGAAACTATTCTTATTTTTTCTTATTTTTATTCATTTTTCGATAACTCGGAAATTTCACAAACCCGGACACCGTTCGGTCCACATTAGTCCGGGTTTGTGGGACTCTACTGTAATTCATATTTTAAAAAATCCTGACAGGGATCAGCCTATAGGTGTGCGCAGCAGGCCATCAGTGCCATGGCATGCCTAACCTTAAGCCTTCTATTGACATAGTACACATTTAACTTCACTTTCTGTTCGGTGTAATCGTCAAGTACCGTAGCCTTACGCCAGTTTTATATGGTGAGAATTATTTTAATAACTCACGCCTAAGGTCATCTCTGTGGCAGGCAGAATACCGGACATCTATCCTCCCGCATATCAACATTTTGTTATAAAATCTTATAAGTTACTTAATAAATTTCACCTGATCTCCCTACATGAGGGATCTTGATTTCAAGTCGATATGTGCATACACAGTGACCGATGTAGCCGATATGCCAAGTTAAGTTATCATCACCAATATAGTAGTGCGGCCAGTATAGGCATTGGGCATCGGCTTCGGCTTATAGCAGATCACAAACAGTTGTTGAATCTGTACTTCCTTGCAACATTACAACTTTTAAAAAACTCACCGCACCTGATTGTATACCATGACCACAAGGTCATTTTAAACAAAATGAGGCAAGTTATTTTGTTTTCAGTCACCCTGCTAGCCTTTAGCCATATTAAAAGAAAATATCCTCCTTAAACACACATTCAAAGGCTAACTATACATGTAATCTATAAACTTACGACAAGATGTTAAACACTGGCTGAAATAAAGAACAGTTGATCAACAGTAATTACATTAGTAGTTCGAATAAGTAAACTTAAACAAAAATGGATGCATTTTGCATCAAACTTTTATTATTTGCCCCGCCAAATAATAGGTCCGTTTGAAAATTTATAATTTTATTACAAATATTCAAACACTTTAGTTTGACCCAACATTCTCGGCGCATTGAACATCTGCTTGAAGTTAAAATTAAACTACTAAGATTGTCTAAAACGACCCGTTTCGCTTCAAAATATCCAAATTTTCTGGGATACCCAGATATACCCTCCGAGGTTTGATATACCCTCCTAAACCCCGGTTCAGTTTACTCGGATCCTATTTTTGGGATGGAAACATCTCAAAAATTAATCCTATATACATACCACTGTCATATTCTAACACGGAAGGTTAAAATCGGATGAATGGTTGGGTGCTCCTTGTACTTCTACAAGCAAGAAGAGTAGACAGAAGAACAGGTCATAGCTACCCAGTGAGTTCTTGCTACCCTTAATCGCTTTTCCAAATTTTATATATTTAAAACGTTGTATTTTCAGATTAGGAAACAAAACAATGAATTTTTACTGATTGATTTTAATTTCTGTTACTTAGCATTACATTACGGACCTTTGAGAATCTATTATTTTGCAAATTTAAATATAGGCTATGTAGGCCTGTATTGTATTTCGGTCAGTAACAACCCATTATTTTTAGGTACTGGTTACAAAAACGCCGCTTTAAAGCATCGGCTCATATAAATCTATTTACAAATAATATTATTTAGTTTTAAAGTCATAAATATGAAATATATACTTACATTTTATAGGTCAAATTTGCCAAGAATGCTTCATTGTGTTAGTTAAGGTATTTTGTCAAATCCAACCTGCTGGCACTCCGAAGGTTGGAGGTCTGCGCATGCCTATGGATAAGTTTAAATCAGATCAGATATCTGGGGTCCAACAGTATGTAGTTATGACTATAAATTGCCTAAACTTATGAGTTCTCGGCAGTGTCTTTGAAAATTTCTCAGGGTTTGGACCCTGGGAAAAAATAATAGCAAAAAACAAGAATAAAAATAATTAAAAATACATAACAGCAACATTTAGCAAAAACCAAATCTACAATTTAGGGCCTATACACATGAGGTCAGTAGCTGTCATGGTTGCGCGGCAACTGCCACTGTTGTACTTTTCACAGTACCAAGGAGCGAATGGGATCATATTATACAACCATGCACTTTGAATTAACACCGATATGTAACAACATGAGGTGTCTCTACTTTATTTTATGCCTTTCTAAAGTTCATTCGGAGTTTTGCTGAGTTGTTATCTTCACTAAATGTTTGTAGTTGAAGTTAATTAAGACACACCGTGGCCACCAGTGGTGCACAAATATTTTGTCTGAGTCATGTTTTTCTTTAAAATAACCAGTTAAAACAGTTTTATTTTTCCCTTAGATATGTGTTTTCTCTGTTGTACTTTTGATAATTCCAAAAAATTGCATTGTTTCCCTACGATGAAATAAGTCAGGCTAAACATGTCTAATGAGAAAAATGAAACCTTGCACCTTCTTCCACTGTGTAGGAGCAAAGTTTAAATTAATAAGAGAACTAAATTAGTAGCAATTGATCAATGGACCTACCGTAATAGTATGTTGAGGTGAGTGCTGGTACCAATGAAATTAAATAAATTGACGTTGAATCTGGTGCTTCCATTTACTTGCAGAGGGTGGCCATAAAAACATGTCGTTATTCGGAATTTACTAAGTTTAAGTAAGGTATGTTCCTAAAACAAAACAACATCAATTTATGTTATAATAGGGAATCAACATCAAATACTTTATTCATGTACGGCCTGAACTTACAAAACACCCTTTTTCAATATTATGTCAAAGGTTTAATATGATACACTTTGCTTAATTTTATTGCTTAATATCTGGGTTAAAATGCACTATTGGGGATAGTTTCATAGCCTATTAAATGGAGTAAGATTTGATAAGGCTGATATATCTCCTATCTTATTAAACTAAGAGTAGGGCTGTCATACGTCCCGGTTTGACCGGGACAGTCCCGGTATTTTGCTCTTGTCCCGGTGTCCCAGCCAGTTTTCCTGATGTCCCGGTCAGTTTTTAAATTGCGTAATATGTTATTAAATAATGAACTAAACCTGTAATTTAACAAGTTTGCTGCGGCAAACGAAGAAAGAGGAAAAAATTCTTATATAATATATGTACTTTTGTTTTTAAGTTGTATTTCATTCGCATAAAAAACATTGGTATTTCTCATTGAAGTAAAATAAATTAATTGTAAGTTTTGTCTCATGTAATGAATTATTATTACACTTTACCATCGTAAAAATTGATTTGTCAGAACACAAAAAATAACAATAATTTTTTTCAAATCATTAAAATTCACAATTTTACTCTAAAACTTTTATACATTTTTGCCAGATTATAAGTTTTTCAAAAGTAAATTTTACCTCATGCAGTAGCCTACCTATATTTAGGCCTACATAAAAACTTATTAGTTTGACTCAATAATCTGGACACAAAATAGGCCTGCTTGAAGTTAATTTTTGCTGCAAAAATTAACTATAACTAACCCTTTTCCTCTAAAATTTCCAAAAATTTCCGGGGGAGGCTCACCTTCCATGCCCCCCAAACCCCCCGGTGTGTCACACACTGGAGCATCCTTGGTTAGTTGTCCCGGATTGACCGCTTGAAAATATTGCAGGCCTAACTAAGAGGTAATGTAGCAGTGCCCAAAACTATTCAATCCTTCATTTTATTGTGTCAAATAATTTTAGTCAAACAACAAGGCTAATCGATGATCTCGTAGAATGCTGTCAATTAATCGATTGCTGTTGTTGGAAATGCAGACACAATGTAAACAGAGTACAGTTGTGATTCATAAATTTCCAAAGTTAAGAAGTCTATTTATAGCTAGGTTATTCTTAAAAAAAAACTGTTTACCATTATTACACTTATTCTTCCTAAACCAATCATAATAAATGACATTAAGTTTCTAAAACGCAATATACTAATGTAAATAGGCTACCAACAAAAATTTACTGGTACATTATTATCATGAATATTATCCAAGGAAAAGTAGGCTACCGATGACATTTAGTAGATCTTGTACTCAAAAGAGAATCACACTATAATTGTAGTGATAGGCCTATGTTTACATTGAAATAAATAGGTATCGGCTAGGTCTAGTTTAAATGCTAATTTTATGTTTTCCCAAAAGTTATTGTTATCAACTTTAAAAAAATTATTAAAAAAATAAGTAATAATTTTGCGCTGATTGAAAAAATGATGGCATACCCATTTTTTTTGGCTCTTCAAAAGAAAGCTAAAATAAATTATATATATGCCTATCTTTAGTTTTATATATTTAGGCTATAAAACTTATTTTGTATAAACGAAAACCTTAACTGCCAAGCCAATAAGCCTGTGTGTTGACTGCAAGGTACCTTAGAGGCAATAGTCACATAGGCCAGCCAGAGCTGACCGCTCTTGATGGAAGAAGTAAGTTAGTACTGGGACTGGGAGTCGTCCACCACTGGGATTGAACCAGAGACATTTAACAATATTTCGGGCAAGCGCTTTACCTCTGCGATATCGCCTCAGTAAATACATATATAGCTAGGCCTCAGCCTAACCTTAACTACCATAATATGACTCAAACAGGGGTTAATTTCAGCCGGAGCTCACCGGAGCATACCGGAGCGCAGGTTCGGTACATCATAATTCACCGGTGCGGCTCCGGACCGTCTTTTCTGGCCACGTCATCTTTTAATGCTGTTCAGAAAACGATTTTTGATAAAGTGTACAACTCTTTCCAAATTTGGGAATTACCTAAGTCAACTTTACAGTCCTATTTTCCTTTACATAGCTATGCGCACCGTAACAGAAGGTGCGAAAGTATACAAGGCCTAAGCATTATACAGTTGTCATAAACGTAAAAAAGTACCAATTTTAATTGCAATTTATACAAATGTTCCAGGGGAGGCCCCTCGGACCCCCCATCCTGCTGGAGGGTATTCCATACCCCCCCAGCCATCCGGTGTGCCATAGCTCCGGTACTTTTTTCTTTATAAATTAAGCCCTGGACTCAAATATCAAAACCTAACCTTAAATAAGGTATTATTGAAATTTCACCTTGATTTCAAAAGATTTTTAAGCCGTACATCCTTTAATATACATCAGGTCTTAAGGACCAACTTCCAAGACAACATTTTATTACAGTTTCTGGTTTTTCAGCCAGAGCTAACAAAAAATCCTTAAATCCCAAACCCAAATTAGAGCAAAAATTACTAAACTAAAAAAAAAATTATAGCTTAGACCTTATCTGAGAGAAGTACATACAATATTAGAAAATGTGTATTAACCTTTTACACAGTTTATAGGGCCTACTTGTTATCTCTAAGCTCAGCTTACTAATCTGAGGCAGATAAAAACTTGTACCATCAGCTAGACTACATTTTTAGTTTTACTCTAACCTCAAGGATACAAATGAGTCCAGCAAACCCGGACTACAAAATGTCCTTAAATAAGTTTAAGTCAAACTGCAACAAACATGAAAGCTTAAGATTACAGTAGAGCCCTGCGAATCCGGACTAATGTGTACTGAACAGTGTCAAAGTATCAAGGTTTGTTATCGTTATTCGTTATCGGGAAAGGAGTAAAAATAAAAATTAGTTTACGATAAGTCTGCGTTATTCCTGTAGAAATTAATTATTCGCTGCGTAATTGGCTAACTTACGTCATGCAAAACTAAAAACTTAAACCTCATCTGTTAAAACAAACAAAGAAAACCAAAAACTTTTGTAGCCTACTCTAAATAGATAAAAGTGCACTTAATTGCTCAGACAGTCTTTCTGAGCTATCTAGAATACCGGGTTGTTGAAGTTTTGGTTTTGAGGGTACAATTACATCTGTATAAACATAGGCTTAAAGATTTTGGTATGAGTTTTAGATCTGATCCTCGCCCAATAATTAATCTTATGGCCCATGGATAAATTATAATATCCTTGTCCATTCTACAGCCCAGTGGGGGGTGGGGAAATCTAAAAATATATCAAAGGCGAATCAAAATCGATATATTGTTGATATTTCTTCGGCGTTACTATTTTCAGTTATCATGAGAATATAGGTATTGGGTTAATCAACTAAAAACTGGTAAATTGATGACCTACATTAGATCACCACTAAGAATTGGGTTTACAGTCTGATCTTCATCATTTGCAAAATTTAGGCCTATCTTTGCCAAGGTAAATCATGATGAGAATACCGTTTATTACAAAATTCCAGCTAAGACACTTTATCCAACCACCAACATAACCTGTACAGGGACAAAGTCTACATATAAGTTCCTCACACCATCTTATGAAGATAACATTATTATAAAGTATATTCACACTTAAAAGGAAAACTGTGCATACCTTAAATGTGTAAGGAAATTCTGGATTTTAAACACGTAGGTAAGTGTAAAAACCTAAACTATCATCTTGAGAGTGGGTAACCTTATTACTACAGGATAAACTTACCTAATTTGGTTACGTGTATTGTATATGCCATTAACTGAATAACTGAATGTATAACAATTATTTCTGCTTACAATGCCTACTTTGTAAGTCCGACATTAATATTATATACGTACTTGCTACGGTCCTGACTTGGCGTCTTGAGGGTCTTCACGAAATCACGATACCAATCGAAATAACTTAATTCCAGAGACCTCAAATGTGCAATTCAACAGCAGTCTGATCATAAATAAAAAATAATATCTCTAGGAATATTCTTTATTTTTATCCTTTTATTCTTTAACTTTCGCTTTAGCTTTAGCATTCACAAGCGCTATCGCAGCACAGCAGTAAATGAAATGTAGCAAATTAAACGCAGATTTTCATGCTATGCAGACACTGTTATAATTCAATTCGTGATAAATAGATAACTTGTAACAGATATATTTAACACCATAAATTAAATAGCTTGGACAATGGTTAGTACGCCATAAAACAAAGTTAACACAACCTACAACCACAACTACAAATGCCAGACAAACGACATTATTTTGACATTTGACAGCTCAACAAGCCAGACGTTTTGACGGGTGACGACGACTGCCGAAGTCAAAAGTTCAAATCAGCAACCAAATAAATGTTATAAACTAAAAAATAAAATATTGAATCACAAAATTAACAACCTACTCATCGATTAGATCATTCCTCAAGATGTAAAATTGATGCCGTTTAAGTTTCATAATTTTTAATCTAATAATAAAAGAGGAGTTAAACTACATAAGTGATTCTTGAGTTGAGAATAAGACTCTCTAAACGTTCGTCAATAACAGCTTATACCTCCTGTCGCTGCACACTACGTGTTAGAAGGGGCAGTTAACATTTTACGATTGGAATGATAGCTGTTATTTGAAAACTAAAACCGTTACTGAGATACTAAAATTTTCGCTTTTTACTTATGCTGATCACTAACGGAGACCTATTCTTACATAGCATCATTGACTCATAGCAATGCCAAAAATAAACTGGACTCAGTTTCGAACAGGGCTTAAACCGAAGACCTTTTGATAATTAAACGAGCACGTAGTGATTCTACTATAAGACCTTCTTAACAAAACTAGTAACGGTTTTGCATATATTTCGTTTACAAACCCCTACGAAGTATAATCCTTCGTATATCCTACAAAATTATTATCAATTCTGTATTAATAACTCATAGCACCACCCTCCTTCATTTTACCAGTTTAACGCACTATAGTAATGTCCCTATACTATCAAATCCTAATACTCCATTGTTTTACTATTAACATTTGACTGTTTAAATTTACACGTGCATATTTTAAAGGTTCATCCTACTACAGCACTCTGTATTTTTGACTGAACTATTAAGTCAACCTTTTCTTGCCCTTAATCAATTCTCGAATTTACAAGTGTACCTTTTATTTCCAGCCTATCAAAAATAATTCATACTCCTTTAATATTAACACTCGACACCAATCTCTCTCGACTTCACAGGTGTACCTCACCGATCCACAAGCCCAACACCTGACTCCCAGTCCACAAAGCCCGAGTCTCAGCCTACACCACGAAGACTACAAAGCCTACGGGTATAATGACCGAGAAAACGAGCCAGCGGCTTGTACCGCGTACAATAGTGTGAAAAATGCTTCTCATGATGACGTCTGTTTTTTATCGACGGTAGAGTGAGAGACGGTTACGGTTGGGGGGGGGGGATAAAGTCATTACCAGAGTCCACAACGGCTGATTGATGGCGTTGCGGCCGCGGTTGACCTTTGCGAAACGCAACCGTCGGGTCCTGGTGACGTAAGCGCGGCGCGGGCAACGCGATTGCCACCGAGGGTCGTATCTGCAAATTAATTTATATTGCGCGGCTCCGCCGGCGCCCGGACGTGAATTAGCGAGACCCAATTTAATAGGCGGGCGACTGACAAGCGTAGGAAATTTGTTGCTTAATATTACCCCGCCGTTGCGTTAATGCCCGCCCCGGTCGGCTGATTAAAGTTTAATGCCTTTTAGATGAAAAATGTTCACTGTTGTGATAGGTCGGGGGGAATAGTTTTGAAGAAGCCTTGGACTTAAAAGTTTCGTAAGATTGAATGGGTTTAAATTACCTGTAGGATTTATATTATGATCATGTTATGGTTTGAGTGACAAAAATCGTCTCACGAATTAAATAATATTTTCAAAATATTTAATTTGAAATGTTGCTAAATAGTTTGTTGGAACCATAGACGGGAACCTAATAACACGGTAAGGAACTTCTTAAATGTTTAACCGAGGGGGGGTTATAGACTTGTAATAATAGTTTATCTTAAACTTAAATTTGACCATAGTAAACTAAGTAGTTTCAGCTCTACATCAAGACTATCATTTAAAATTTTATCACTCAAACTTGAATCGACGAAATTTCAAACAAAATTATAAACTCAAACAAAAACTTTAACCCAAATAATAACAGTTCAAGCCAAAGCACCGCTGTACAGATGCCAAATTCGATATTGACATAAATATTGTTCATTGCAATAACCATCACATTTTAAGGGGAAGGTGGAGAAAGTGTTTTAACTCGTAAAACTTCCATCTGTAAACGTTGAACTATTCGTTCCGTTACTTTTGTTTTATCTATCTATATTAACAAAACTTATATAGGCGGGGTCTTTTGGGGGACAGTATATCGTAACAATTTGTACACATTAAATCTGATTTCATGGCACTTTCTTCTGCCCGAGTCATAATGCTTAACTTATTACCATTATTACGACATTGAATTTATAGACTATTGAAAAAAATTAATATAATGAAGCAATAAATTGAAAGAGAAAATTCAACATATAACTTATAGAGGAAAGTAGGTTAAACTAGGTTGTCTCGACCTTAATTTTAATTTTAGTTTACTTAAGTTCTGTTTCAGAATATATTTGAATCAAAATGATTGTAACATAGACATCGTTTCCAACTTTGAAAAATATTGTTCCAACCAATAAAACGAATTTGAATTATAATTTTAATCTGCCCGTTTATCGTAATGCTATTGGGGGGTGGAATACCTTAAATTTACAAATGTAAACTCCCATCGGGTGATCACTAATTTTCAAGGGCATAACAAAAGAAGTAAATTGCCAAAAATCGAGGTCAATGTCATGCTTCTAACCAATGATTCAGCCAATGAAATATTCAAAATATCCTTAAGGTCTGTGCAGAAAAATAAAAAAATTCATATGACAGATCAGAGCCATGAAAATGGCTTTTTAACCAAGTTTGATTTGTGGCATTTCGTTTATTTTATTGAGCGAGTTATTTTTTTATGACTCCATTAAATGGAGTCATTCGACAGAGGATTGTATTTTAAAATTTTTAGTGACCTCACGAAACTGCAATTTAGGTGCAGGGGCAGATATTAAATCTACATAGAAAATTATTGATTATAGATATTTCGCACGCGGAACCCACGTGCTAAATATCTTAACCATTCTTATTTAGTTAAAACGTTATTAAAGCGGACTGAGACTTTTGAGACCCCCTGTGCAGTGTTAATATCCGATAGTTTTTTATACTTTCCAATGACACATTTTGATAATGTTTGGCTCAATTCAAAAATATTGAATTATAATCTTTGTGATTTCTGAGATATTAATAGTAACAAGATCTATAACAGTGTGCGGTGTTACGATTTAACTTAAAAATAAATCAAACTGTAGCTGTAGCAAATGACCTTAACTTAAAATGATAAAAAATATTACATTTCATTGTTTTAATTTTTTTAATACAAATAATTTGTGATTGCCATAAAAAGTACCTTAGTCAAAAAGTCAAAATTAAGTCTTAACCTTATGATCCAGAAGATGGCGAGGAAGGTCTTAGTTTTATATTACCGATAAATGTAATAGGAACACGTTGTGCCTTCGGCAAAGATGATGAGACCTTTAAAGACTGAAAATAAATGTGTATTTATTATTTAATATTTTACTCCTATACGCAATGCGATATATAAATAAAAGAATGCATTAAATATCAAAGTTCATTAATAGTACACGTACTTTCGGCTTGGAATGAATAATGTTCACCTAGACGTTTTAAAATTTAAAAATACGTAAAGTAACGACGGAAACAAATCGCTTGAAAACTTTTTTATCTTGAAAGCCGTTAGGAGTTCTTAAGAAACTTTATTTCTCAAAGAAAGTAATACCACACCCTAGGCAATAAGCAGAACTGAACGCTGACTCAGTCTTTTGTGGGAAATAGCATTTCTGCTGTTTTAATAAACGATAAATATTTAAGATGAAAACTTTTTATAGCTAAAGCTATTTGTTTTCATGGGGGTTTTCTTCAGTTTAGTTGTATAATGTAAAAACGTTATGCTTCAAGAATATTTTCACAATCTAAACGAGTTTCTTTTAACTTAACTTGAAAAAATTAGAAAAATTGTGATTACAGTTCTTGGAAAATACAAAAATCTAGTCATGTTTATCATAACATAAACAAGCTTCAATTAGGATATCTTAAAAAGCAATATACAGGGCGATTAATTAAGCCACCTTATTAATATTGACCATGATTACAATCTTTAAAATGAAAATGTTTACAGACAACCTGGATAGGAACCTGTATGGTACTTTTAGATTGTCAGTTTACTTTTGAAAACTTGTTGTCTTTGATGATTGTTTCTAATTAAAACAGTTAATGAGGTATAAATACTCAAATGTTTATTTTTCAGGTGAAAACGAATAAAGAATATTGAGTTTTAACGTTTATAAATAAATGGGCATCATTAGCCTTTACTTATAAAGTTATGCCATTTTGTAACGTTTTGTAAATTCGTCATCCCTGAGAACACTTCTTATTGTAATTCACAAAAACATTCTCAAATTAAGATATTTATTATATTATTGTTCTCATACTTTTCATTCAACACATTAACATTATTATTACAAGGCCCTGAAAGCTGTGTCGATGTTTTTCGGAAATTGATCTTTCAACAGCTTTTATCATCTTAACTGTTATCTTTAAGAAAAAAATACACCAAAAAGTTTCTAAGACCAAATAAACAAGCTAGGAACAACTCATTTTATAAGATGTAGAATTTCAATGTAGTAGTTCCACTAATATTTTGACATAATGTATGAAAATAGAACATTATTTTAAAATATGAGAAAAATACTTGATTTTTATTATCTGGAAAGTAAAAAACCAATTACTAATTACTACCCAAATCAAACATATTATACAAAATAAAGTTCATAACATATCTATAAACCCAATTTTACCTTCACCCAATGATTAAAACAAAGAAGATCATATTCCAATATAATTAAACTACATAGATTATCAATGTCACATCGTTGTCAACAATGTACTGCGGGGATGTCAACAATCACTGCAGTCATGTTAGACTGAGGATGTTTGCCGACACCACACAGGCTGTTGACTGAGCACTCCTCTCGCAATGTGCTCCAGAGGTGATTGTGTCTATTGTTGGTGTTAAAACAGGAGTTGGGATTAATCATCTCAATAGGCTGATATTTCATCTAAATATAGAAAGAAAAAAGAGAAACTAATTACTCATAACTCGAGGAAGTTCTTTGTTGTATGACTTACTTGTGGTCAATTTGGTGTTTCGTAAACATAGGATCAACAGCTACTCGTGTTCGATTGTAATTCTTTCTTGTGAGTAAGTTTACCCTCTAATGAAAGTGAGGTATTATTAGTGAGTTGAATGATTTTAGCGAATTTCCCCTATAGGGAAGAAGCTATTACCGTAGGTCTCATGGTAAGACCTAAGCTCGGGACCACTATAACTTTTCGTTTTGGGGCCCCCAGAAGCAAAAAACACTATTCGTTCGAATTTGTATATATATATATATTAGAAAAATTCTCTTCATATTTCAGTGTTAAACAGTTTTATTAATTTTCGTCCATCTAGTGAATATATATATGTGTGTCTGTAAGCACGATAGCGGCCGCAAAAGTGGTCCGATCTTTATGAAATTTGGTACGGACGTGTAAAGTGGTAATCAATTGGATGAGTTCGTGAACCAGCCAGATCGGACTACCGGAAGGGGGGGTAAAGGGGGGTAAACCCCCCTAAAAATGGGTTGTTTAGGTTTTTACATAGAAAAACAAAATTTATCGAATTTTTGTGGGCACCATTGAATTCAGCTCGAAAAAACAAACAATTTAGTATTTGAATCACTGCTCTAAGTCTATTGGTTACCGAGATATTGAAAGTGGTAAACACAGTACGTTGTCCCCATGTTAACCTTATGGGAAATAAGTAAAATTCTATATCTCGGTTATTTCTCAACATATCTTGTTAAAACTTGGTAAATAGCTTCTTCTAGTTCAGATCTACTAAATATTGAATTAAAACCACCCAGTTTTAATATACCTGTAGCAGCAAACCTGCATACTCATTCCCCATGTTATTCTTATGGAGCTTACCAAAACATGTCAAATCTTGCTATGTTTGATTGAAATATGTTGTTTTGCATTTGAAATTCGCTGAGTATGCAGGTCTGCTGCAACGGGGGTATTAGATTTTGAAATAGTAGCTTTCATTTCTAGTCTCGAAAGTGACCTATTGCGGGGAGAGATTACATTTACGGGGAAAAAGCTATCGAGCCCCGCAACAGCACTTTTGAGACGAATATTGAACATAATTTTTCATTCCGATATCGAAAACTTGTAAACAACATGAGTATATTCAACTTAGTATAAAGAAAAAAACGAATTCATAACGCTGAGTTTCCGTGCTTATGTCGAGGTATAGTAATGCAACAGCTGATCGGTCTGCACCGCAAGATTCCATAACGGTTACTTTCCGCCTACCACATATTATGCACAGAAAGTTAACGTTTTGTAATTTGCCGTGCAGTAGCGGGAATAACCTATTTTCTTAGCTCATTTCATATTTATAAAGTGTTGTTTCGTGTGTAGAGTAATGAAAAAAATGTTTTACAATAATCTATAATTTTTTAACTTATTTAAGATATTTAATTTTTGTTTAGTACTTAAAAAATTAGTGAATTTCGAAAAAATTTCACCCTTTTTTAAATAAGTTTTCATTTTCTAATAATATCTAATTGTTCATATCTAAAAAAATAAATAACAAGAAATAAAAACATTATTAAAAGTAATTAAAGATCATCTGATGTCGAGATTTATACACAGGCAGTTGAATTTTAAGGATGAGTAATTATTTTGAAATATTGTTAATAATGTTTTCCTTCTTGCTTTTATTTTATTTTTATATATCTGGAATCTTAGATATTATGGAGGAGATGAAACAGATTTAAAAGAGGGTAAAATATATGCGAAATTACGCTATTTCATGAAGTATTTAAAAATATATAAGTCTTTAAACTGTTACTGGCTTACAGATTTTTGTAAAATAAAAACATGTTTTTGCAGTTCAAAATTAGATTGAGTTCAACACATTTGGCTAATAATGTAATATTAAACTAATTATACCCAGCCAATACTATTTTACCATATTTACGGTGCAGTAACAACTTTTTTGCCGTTGAAATTAACAATTGAACAATGCATACCCTCTCTTTCATCTACGGAAATAACGAAAAGGACTCATGTAAAATTGTTTTCTTCAAAGAGAGCTTTAATCCCTTGAGCTAAATGTTGAATCCATTCTCTCAAATGGCCTTTTGAAGGAATGGCAGGTTATTTTGTATACTGAAAAAAGGAACATTTGATTTCCAGTGTGCTTAGAAAATAATTCTTAAAATAAAAAACCAAGTCTAGCAAATTTCATCAGTGTATAAAATAAATTATAAATAAAAGCCTTGATTTTGGTAACAAACATGAAGTTAAAAGTTGGGCGCCAGATGTTGAGCTACAATATTAGCACTGCATTGCGGCTCTGTCGTTCACCACTTTAATTGTTTTCCTGTCAAAATTACAGATGAAGGTCTTAGGATATTACCCTTAAATACCATTAAAGACTATTTATACTGCGTTGCTTGTGTCTTATTTTGACTACATTACAATAAAATGAAAATTAATTTTATAAATTGGAATTATTATTCCTATGATATCATAAATGGATTTTTTAAGTTTATTAGTTTGAGGAGGGTAAGATAATTTTATAATCGGAATGCTACCAGTATTAAGGTAGAAATGTAAGAAAACATTTAGTTATCCCACGATTGTTCATTTAAATCTAAAGTTCAGAATTTTTTACCATAGATATCAATGTTTTGCCATAAAATATTTTATGTTCTAAATTGTGTTGAATATGATTTTAACAATTTGATTCTACGTGAACACGACTTTGAAGTTCATAGTAACTCATCGTAAAAAGGATGTGAACAGTTCTACGATAGTAAAAAAAAACAATTTGACTTAACGTTCAAAATAATTTAAGTATTTAAACCACTAAAAATTTAGTTTTACAGTTATTTAGTTTAAGCATACTAGCTTTTAAACAATGTTGGCGTTTTTTCGAATGCTGAGCCATCTTCAAAGGGCCTTTGTTTGACCATGAAAGCGAACTTGAGTATTCGTTGACAACAGTTTTATAGTATTTAAATGACAGCCTGAATTGAAAAAATATTAAAATAGTTTTAATAAAACTAGAATGTCGAAGCTATCAGTACCTACTTATTTGAAATATTTGTTTATAAACTTTTACTACCATATAATATCTTGAATCCTACGCTCCCCAAATAAATAAAAGACAAAGAAATTAAAACATTATTTGTTGAATTGAAATTCAAAGGAAAACACCAAACACCAAGTTGAAGCGTAAAACCTATATCGAAAGGAACAGTAACGGATTCCGATTGACTAACTGTGTGAATACATTAAACAAAAATCGTTTTCCTGAAAATTCCTTCTTTTTTCATAAAGCCATTTAACTTAAAGGCGGCCAATTTGTTTTATTGTTCTCAAAGGTAAATATATTATTTCTATTAATTGTCAACAAGTTCTAAATACTTCCACGCAAAGAAGTAAAATATTCTTTTTATCATTGAATTATTATACTTTTTTCCATACTTTTTATACAACCTGAAAAATATTTTCTGTCAATTCCTGGAGGTAAAAGGAAAGAAAATATATTTTCTATGATTTAATTACAAATATATTTTTTGTTCTTTCGCGATAACTAGTGGGTAGGTATAATGCGTTATGAAGTTAAAGAACTGAATTATGATATTTCAATTTACGTTACCAGGTTGTATTAATTTCAAAACACAATTACTGTATAAATTTAAATGATTACCTACATTTTAACTGCAAAATCAACCAAATTTTAAATTGTTTTTGGATTAATTAAAATTAACATACAATTAAGCTATTTAAAATATTTATCAACAATCAATTAGTTAGTATCTAAAATAACATTATCTTATAAAGTACGAAAAATTCATATGATTTTTAGAGGAAATAAATAGTCGCTACGCACATTTTATAAGTATTGTAAGAAAACATCTGCCATAAGTGGCATTGACAGTTAGTTTGAAACTTTGATGATTAATATGTAAAACTTTAAAATAATTCTAAATAGTACGATTTTTTTTAAATAACGAGCTTCCAAATATTAGAATGAATGACATTTTTTGAGGGCCACTAAATCAATTCCGAATATAGACTACTGAGGAGTAGATCTTACGGTTGGATTAAAAATATTTAAATGTTGGATTTAGAAGGAAATCAATATGCCAGTCACAGTTTTAGAAACATGTTGTATAGGGAATCTAATTAGTGCGTAAAAGATGTGTCTCTTATCAATTAGTAAACGAGACATGTCAATGGCCAGGAAACGAGTCACTGGCTGGAGCGTTTTACATCAAAGATCGGTCTTCAGATTGACAGATCGGATACAGAACACGTCCAATAGATAATTCTAGCGATATTCTAAGAACTCTCAATAGGATATGCATACATCTGCACTATTTTAACTTAGTGATAGCGTATTTATTTACATCGATGGTGATAGCTTGTGTGTGCATAATGTTTCTGTTTTATAAGTGCAATGTAAGGTATTATTGTGAAACAGTTGAATAGTAAAACATTTTAATGAAATTCCGTGAGACTTTGAGATCAGAGGTAATAAGTGGTATTGCAATTATTGTTGTCTAATCATATTGCTAATAATTAAATTAATCATGTAACATTTGTTGACTGAGAAGCACTACATTACATTACATATACTATATTTTACATTATTTGCTCTTAAATGATTACTTCAGCATTAAAAAGTAAAACTATAATCAAATCAGAGTCTAGATCAAGGTAATGTACGAGTAAGTGGCGTTGATAATCTGAAATAAATATAAGAAACTATAATATGTAAGATCGTAGGGAACGTTTTGAACGATAACTGAAATAACGAGTAACCACTTAACACACAGTATATGAAAAAATAAATATAACATTCTTTAGAAAAACATAATTTCTCTGTTTTTAAGTGTGTTTTGCGTTAAATATTTTCCATTGAATTAAAATAATCAACTTAAGTATTTTAATCCAAGTATTACACTACAAATGAACACCTTTATCTATTGGTTGTACAAATAAGTAGATTACATTGCAAATCAACAACATGAAATCATCGTAAAAAATAAATCACAATTTAAAAATCAAATGATTTTCCAACGTTTCATCCCTTAAGGCCCTTGGTGAACGAAAATTGCAATATTTACTATCGTGTTTTCACGTCTCCGTTAGGAAAGCAAATCAAAACATTTTATTGTTTTTAAGATTATTCTAATATTTTTGCATTGTTTTGACTCAGTAGTTTAATTTTTAAACAAATGTTGATTTCTCTTAACCATAAGAAGAGATCTGAAAATTGAACTTCCGAACATTAGGTTATATTACACAAGAATTTAGTCCCACACACAGACTTATGTATGGGACTATTTCATACTACAATCATTGACAATACTGCAATGTAATGCTACTTTATGTACGTGTATTTCTGACAATAATGATATATGATTACTATTTTATTCTATTTCATCCGTAGAATGAGGCAGAGAGCTTTTCATTTCAGAGACTGGATCATGCTTGTGTACGAGTAGGTCGCGTTGACCATCTGAAATCAGAATGAGACACCTTAAATTAGCTTTATTTAGGATTCAGTGGATTCCTAAAGCTACGTATGTGTTTTATTTTCTATTTGATCGTTACTCATAATAAAATTCACTTATATAAAAATAGTTGGTTTACTTTGGATACTTTAAATTGTATATACATCATCAGCTATTTAACAACATACAATTAATTTTACTATGATTAACGGTGAAATAGAAATAATGCAAGAGACTTATAATGAAAAATATATAATGGAGTCAACTATATGCGTTTTACTATGTAACTATTACTAAATAACTACTCTAGTAACTATGAATTACATTTATCTATTTTAATGTAAAAATAAATGGCATCAGGAAACTGACACATACTTTCTCCCTTCAAGTCATTTTAATCCAGCAAACATATATGGTGAAATAAAACAAATTAACAATTGATTATCACACAAATATATACCAACATTTATCAAAATTGGTTAGTAAATAACAGAGATGTCGGTTTTTAAATATTTGTCATAAGAATAACATTGGGCAACGTACTGCGTTTACCGCCAAACTAAAACGTCAATTATCTCCGCAACCAGTTGACATAAACTAATAATTCAAAATACTGCACTATTTAGTTTTTCAAGTCAAATGTAATCGTTGCAAGTATATTTACTTTGGAGGTTACAAATTTTGTGAAATTAAAAAAATATGAATTTTTTAACACTTAAACCCTTATAACTTCTGAAACTGAATGTTTACAGACATGCGGGTGGTGTAATTTTGTTTGTCATCTTAAGCACTAAAAACCATGAAATTTTTATCAAAATCGTTAGAGCCGTTTTTGAGAAATTTAGATTTTTGTCATTTTTTATGGGTTTTTATGGGGTAAATACCCTTAAAAATCAAAAATTCAAAAAAATGAAAAATACGCCTGGAGATACCACGGCTTTATACCTACATACCAAATTTCATGAAAATCGGACCACTGGTGTCGTCTCTAGCTTTGTTTACATCCACACGGACACACATACATCCACACACACACACACACACACACACACACACACACACACACACACACACACACACACACACACACACACACACACACACACACACACACACACACACACACTGACAGATAGACAGACACCACGCCAAAAACCACTTTTTTGGATTCAGGAAGCACTAAAACGAATATATCCACTAACAGCTCAAATTCAAAAATTTTGATGAAAACAATACTTTCTCCATATACTATGTATAGGGGGGAGAAAGTAAAAGGGTTGCGTTGTAACTGAAGTGCCTCATTACATTGTTAAAGCTTAGTATTTTATAGATATAAATTGTTGAGGTAGAGTTTATTATTTGATGTGAAATTCAACGGAATAACTTGAAAAAAAACGACAAATTTCAACAATATTTATAAATATGGGAAACCTTTTAACGCTTTTTTCTTTCTTTAGTAGATGTTTTTCTATAGCAGGAAGCATAGTTAAAAGCAATTTATGTGTTGAGAATTCTCGGACTCAAAGAATAGAAGTTACCATCATGCCTTCTTGATTGTAAAAAGCGCCACTTAAAATAAGTCAAATGCTATAATTTCTAAATGAAGGCCTATGTTTTGTATTTTAACCCCTGTGGCTTTTAAACCTTTTGTCTTTATAACGTTCTAGACGCTTGCCATCTCACCACCTACAGTTACCACATTTTCCCTGATGGGCATTGGGTAAATATCTAATACACCCCAGTGTGTGATATGAGCTATTAAGTATTTGGGTATTCAGTCAATAATTTTATTAATTTACTTTATTACTAAGGATATTTTTGTTATATATGTTAGTCCCTGTCAACTCTTTGATTTGTTAATCAAAAAGAAAATGCAATGCCTTTATTCAACGTCAAGTTCGTTATTTAGAGCTCAATTAATTCAGGTTGTCTTACTTTAGCGTATGTCTGCAGACCGAGCGGGTAGATGCCTCCAACCGTCAGTCTGAGGGGCCTGGTCGCCGCGATCTGCATGATGAGCAGACCTCGCCTCAAACTGTAGGGCTTGTCCGTCCAGTCGCAGTTGTACAGCGCCTGGCGAAGCGTCTCCGACTAGATAATAACATAATTACTTACTAGGGAGGCAGTAATATGAGGTCTTGATTCTTGGATATACAAGAAATAAAACTTATTAGGGAGGCGGTAAAGAAAGGTACTCATTTTTGGATAAGTAATATATACGGAATGAATTCAAAAGACGTAAAACATTGTAGGCTAAGGTCCCCTTTCCGGTTACGGAACAAACGTTTGACAAGATTTTCATGAAAAACTATCAAACATTGAAAGTTATGCTATGGAAAATATTAAAGGTCAATCTTATATTTTGGTATTCTTGTTGAACATTTCCCCAAGTTCTGTATATTGGTAGAAATATTATCAATATCAATATATATATTATATATATATAAAGAGAGTTGTGTGTTGGTATATTTAGTGCTACAGCCAAAACTACACGTCGTAGACCCTCGATCTTGGTATCAAATTAAAGCTTGGAATCTCATGATGTGCAGTATGGTGGTTGGGTTTCGATATCTTATAGGGTTTAGGCACAGGGTCGTCCTAAAGGGACCTATGTCAAGGATTTTGTGAGTACTTTAGATTTTATTTGTTTACATCAATACATATGGTTTAATTTGAAATGGTCACCGTGGTTACAGTGGTTGCCAACAGGATGCAGCACCTATAATTGTTTTTTACAACAGGTGAATGCAGTCTTATTTAGCAAATGTGTTATTATTTAGGTTTTCAATTATTTTGTAAATTTTTATTGTAAGGTTATGTTATTACAAACATTAAGTGCACTAAAATTTAGAGTTACATATTTTTTTGGTTTTAAAATTCAAAGTCGGTAGTAAAAATCATATGAGAAAATGTCAAATCATAGGAGAAAATGTTTGCAATTCCGTATATTATCACATATGCAGACGATAGATTTCACGGAAAAATGAAACAACAAAGAAAAAGGAACACATCTAAGGGTATCACGGAAAAATTCACAGCGAGATCAAGAAACACTATCGTAACAGATTGGAACAGAAAGGGAGACAGATGCACAAGGTGATGAAATAAATAATCAGAACAGAGATAAAGGAGAACCTTCGAAAAAGGGATCAAATAGAGAAGCTGATTTAAATTAAACAACTTTACAAGCTCTTTGGATAAGGACAGGAAACTATGATTTGGACCATGAAGGGCACATTATTCTGATCATATATAGATTTTATTGAACACCCGAATATAGTAATTTGCAAGATGGATAACATTTGTAGTTATTGCATAGTAAAGACATTAATTCAAACCAACAGCATATTAACTAATGGGTTACCAACAGCGAAAATTATGTGCTGTTTGAAAGGGCAAATAAGATTGCTACCACCAAATATGCCACCCCCGGCTTTCTCAAATAATATATGTATGAATAAACATCAAGAAATGTTGAATTTTTATATACTACATTAGACGTTATAATGCTTGCTTCCAAATGACGTTTTTTGGAGCTACTATTTAGGCCTTCATAAGAGTTTTTAACCCAGCGAAGCGGGTTACCAACAGATAGTACTTTATAAAGTAAGTTGGTCGTAATTTTTGACTGATTGAAAAATATATCATCAACGCCCCATTGTTGAAGGCTTAAACCAGAAATTTGGGATTTTCATGATTTGGTGTTTTGGGGATTAATTCAATCAATCGTCTGACTTTACATCTCTAGCCTTTTATGTAATTGTTTACAATGACAATAACTTCGGAAAATGAATGGCTAACACAGAGTTGTGTAAATTTATAGAAAATACATTTTTAACAATAATTAGTGTGAGGAGGCTTTTACCGAATTTTTAAAAACGTTTTGAATCTCCCCTAATGAAAAATTAATTATTTTCTGCTAAACTAACCAGTCGTATTAGGCATCATACAAAATGGCCTAATACAAAAAGTATAGATTTTTCATTTTAATTTTTTGGAAGCTCTGTAGCTCCAGATAAAAAAACACTTGCAGAGTCAATTCATCATGAATAAGCAGAATATATTTTCTCGCAACTGGATTGTAAGAGCCCGTTGCTCCTTTTCAATAGGGAGTAAAGTAAATCCATATGAGTAACGTTGAAAACTATAATTCCAGTAAAAAATCCTTGCAGATATGCAAATATGTTGCACCTTAATGGATTGCAGACACTAACAGCTGATTCAGTGGCATAAATAATCACATTAGAATAAAACTGACCACTATAAGGTGATAGTTAAAAGTTTAAAGTGTGACCTTGATTAAACGTTTTAGAATGCTGAAACAATCAACTAATTGCCGGGGAAAGGGTGGCTGCAGCAACCCGGATCGTAGAAGCTAATAGTAAAACACAGAATATTTCATGTTGTTTATTATACTTTATAGTAAGTAATAAATTATTGTCAGGTAGATTAGATGGATGGATGGATTAGGTATCTATTTATTATAGGAGGAGTGGAAAGATTTATTTGTTTATTACGGGAGAAAGTGTTTCCCGGTAAGTGATTGATTTTAGGAAACATTTATGACTTTCAAGCCCGTTTTATAACTACAATCAGCTCATCCCAACGGAGACCAAGCAAATAAACTTAAAATAAAATGATTCTTCTCTATGAAGATTGATTTAAAAAAGTGATTTCAATAATTACATCAAAACACATTGTTTTGTGTATTTGAAATACCACAAAAACAATAACGATCTTCATGCATTGTAATTATACGGAGGGTTGTCGCCTAAAAATTACAGACATAAAATCAAACTTCAATATGCATAAATAAAAAACTTAATAATTTCTTTTAGATTTATACGTCTTTGATGTTTGGTATGTGTACCAAAGTTTCCTAGAAGGCGTATATTAATAAAATATTGACTAGCGTATAGTAATTTTTATATTCATGAAATATATTTATTATTTTCATGAATATGGTTTATACTTGGTTGCTTGGTTTACAGTGAGAAATGCAAAATTGAGTCTGAGTAGCGGGCAAAATAACATATATCAATACACTAGCAAAAATATCATTAGGCCTATAAGTAACCTGCTTGCACAAATAAACATAAACAATTTCACTTGCTTGCACAAATAAAAATAAACAATTTCACTTTATTTAAGTTGCACAAATGTATACACACATGACCTAATTAGATATTGTTTGAGTTATCACAAATTATTTTCTGTAAGTTTTTGGTTAGTAGGCTCATTATTTATTAGAGTACCCTAATTTGTTGCTTGTATTAGAGTTGGTAGATATGTTTCGGCAATAGTTCTATTCATCATAATTTTATTTTGGACTGCAGAACAATTATTTAGTCGAACAACGCCCACCTGTGCCTGGATCTAAATAGTTTTCCTGGTAGTTAATAATGGTAGAATTTAAGACCTCGCTGTTAAGCTAGGCTTAGTGAGGCTTATTGTAATTGTATTTTTGAGTTAATAAATAAAATAAAATAAATTAGTATTTATTAGGCCTACATGATATGATTGTTTAGAGATGTGTTAATATAAAAAAATGGTTCAGGTACTTACCTCATCGAGCGTGATTTGTCCAATGTTGCAAATAAGACCGAAAAACGCCATAAAACCAATAATTTCCACACCTTGGCTAATATAGTCTACGCTTGCTAGGTCCCCAACCTAGAAAGAATATACCATAGTCTTTGCACTCCTTTTGTATTTAAAACGGTTACATTCACTACGACTAACAAGTCAAGGACGTACGTATTTGCCTGTTTTGAGTTTATAGTCTAGGCAATGTATGCTCAAAAAAGGTATAGAGAAATGCATGGAATTCAATTTTTGACTTTGTATCTTTGTTTGGACTAGTTAGGAGGTGAACATATCAAAATTTCCCGCCGTGGTGTGGTGAGTGGTGGGAGGGAGGGGGGTCTAAGGTAAAACTTTTGGGGGTTTTCCTAAATATATTGAAAATATCCATTTATAGTATTCCCTACAAGTTGTGGTGCAGTAAGTTTAAAATGACTTCTTGTAAGAATTCCCCGATTTTTAATATTTAGCATTCTTAAAGGAAACTTTAAATGGTGATCTGCATGATATTATAATTCTATAATTATTATTGTTTGATTGTCTGGTATCTGATTTGCGTCTGATAAAATAGATAAATTTGCGAAACCAAGGGTAATCGTTTTGTATAATTGAAAATTAATTGCGTTGCAAACTTTAGCTAAAATATTCAGTTTGACTATCTTAAAGGGAAAGAAAAACCTTTCAGAAATCCTTTCGGCTTGTCATTCAAACTTGGGGGATCCCTTTGGAGTGTTACTAAGATCAGATAAATTAATTACGTTATTTTACTATTATTCGTTTAAGTATTGTTTTACATTTTTCGTTGTGTACTAGGTGACTCGCCGTTGGGGTTCAATAGCGGCTTCTTTATAAACCCCTCTTAAGGGATTTTACCTAAAGGCAGGGGCAAATTAATCAACATGTTAACTTAAGAAAGCATTTAGAGGAGTAAAGACAGCAAAATACACTTCAGTTAAGGAGAATTTAGTTAAAACCGTTTCTCCAACGTTCTCCCCAGTTGTCTATAGGTACTAGAGCCTAAAAAAGAAAAATACTTTATTCAAGGGCCATACATATTCCCATTTTTGGGCGATTTGATAGAAATATTTGTGGTTCAAATCCACCGAGGAATACGAAAGGACAATAAATCAGCCTGCAAACCGTGGTATTTAAGAAATAGGCTAGATATATTTTCAGCATCGAGATCATATTATGTGGAGAAGAAGAAGATAAAAAGTATAACAATTTTTGGAAAGTTCCCAATCATGGGTGTCGATCTTTTTCACTTTTTCTCTAAGGAGTATGCCTTATTCTTACAGGCAAAATATGGTTCAATTTAAGCAACCTTCAACAAAATAAAAATGTTAGAAAACTATAAAAAAGTTAACTGTTTCATGCTGATTAGAAAAATAATCATGTTTGAAGAAAAATCTTTGCAACTTGCTCTCGAATTATCTGACATTATTATTGTCCACTTGTTGCAAAAATCGATCTTTACGTGGTTGAATAAAATCTTCCATCTAAATAACTGCCATCGGTCTAGAATTGAGCCATTGTCTTATAGCTTAGAACTTGGATTTGCTTCAAGCTATACAATAGTAGATTCCACATCCACAAAATATTAGATTTCTTCAGTTCACTTGTCGATATGATAAATTGCCACGATAGATACAGTCCAAAACATCATAAGATTTAATTCAGGATCGACATTTAATATAACAGATATGAAAGTTTATTACTTGACCAAGTAGTACAACCTGTAGAGCAAATTGACATCTGAGAGATAGGATTGAAAGTATATCTACAGCTTAGAAACCTATGTTTCCAAAAGTAGCATTCCTATTTGGGTAAAAATTAAAGATTACATAATAATTACTGATGCACAATGCGGACTTCACTTAAAATTAAACTGTAGTGTAAATACTTTAAATGGAACTGAAGAATCTTTGAAAACCCTAATCTCACCCCTCGCTCAAGATTCCAAATTGTCACAGCTATGTCCACAGTTTAGCCGTCCACAGATTGCTTGGTACCTACGTCATGCTGTGTAATGTTCATGCTAATACGAGCACACCCTAAGCTTGTTAGGTGCTTGTTTGGTGTAGTGTTCTCATTCAAATGATAAATATTCAAAAATTAAATATGGAAATTGGTTGCAAACTGCTAAATTGTTAATCACATGAACTGAATAAATATATGTTCAGAAAGTTACACTAAACAGAAAGTTAAAGTTATTTAAAGACACTTTCTGTTTTAAACTATATAACAGTATATTTTTGTTACCGACTTGCTTCTAGCTGGTGGGCGAAATTTCATACCGAGCAGAGCAGGTCATGACGTCATCGTTGATCCGATCACCTTCGAGGGGTCGAAGTCGTCAACCGTAGATTGATCGATATTTGACTTTCGGTTACGGTATTGACTTCACTCAGAATTTGAAAGAACTATAAATACTGTCATTAATAAATCAGCGCCGTTGTAGTTGAAATCGTACAAATTTGCTTGTACAAATGTATTGAAGAATTTCAATTAAGGATATAAGTATCATTACAATTATCAGATAGGCAGACTAACTTATTTTAGTCCGAGTCCGTCCATCAGCGTTAGCTTTACCGACGGCCTGGGTCACGTTATTTAACTCGGAGTATACTTAAATATTCCTGTAAAACCATTTTATTTGGTTGAGGAGATGGTATCCATTATCCAAATATACCTTGAGATTAGCATATATTGAGTAGAAGAATTCCGAACTCGTGCTGATCAACAAGGGTTCACCTTTTTAACGCGGTGAACAAGCTGTTGTTGACTCAGAATTAAATTAAAGATCACGACATAACAATTTATTATGATCAAAATAAATCTATGAAATTCACAACTGCTCAAGACTTAGTAGATGATATTTGATAAGCCTATAACATGTTGAAAGGAATTGATTATTCTATGATTTTATAGGCCATCTGGTTTAACCCCTGAGAGCTATAAAGGGATCGATGACTATAAGTTTAGTTTATATTCTGCCAAAAATGGTTAACATGTTCTCTTATTTACAAAAATGAAGTAGCCTAAACTAAGTTCACTTCAGCTACCTCCATATTCCATTACCGTACTATATTCTGACTTTCAACTGGAATAAGTAGGGAATCACTCCATGAGATAGAAAGAGGAGAGACAGGCGACAGGCAACTAAAACGATTAAAGAGATGCGAAGTTGAAGTTGCAATATCGACTATAAACTATCGAGACTCACATCGATAGATTAACCATCGGATCAACGATGACGTCATGACCTGCTCTGCTCGGTGTGAAATTTCGCCCACCCTTCTAGCTATGGGATTACCGTTTCCTAAAATTATTCGTCATTTATCATCAACTGCTATTTTTTTCCTTTGTCCAAAGATTAACAATTGAGCTCCTGCGTTGCATAAAATCAAATATTTTGCTCAGTATAAAACTGAAGAGGTTATAAAATTGTACTGTAGTTTTAAGTAGGTTCTTAAGTTGTTTGTATTATAGGAAAATAAAATGTCACACAATAAAAAATTATGTACTACAGAAAACCTAATAATCCCTTTAATCGACCTACGACACCCAAAAGGCTCAAGAACCAATTAAAGTTTTAAATATTGCTTAAAAGTAGTGTGAGCCATGTCAAGCATTTATAATCTAAATATGCAAATTGCTCAGCTACTGAGAGTTAATAGGAAACGTCAAGTGAGACATGGGGAGGAAAAGTAATCGAATGAACGCCGTGAACGAATTATTAACCATGTTGTGTAGGTTGACGCAAATCTACTCAGTATTCCTCCCACGTTCCGTAGTACTAAACCTTTCGAATTACTTGTTGAAAGACAATTCCTATGAAAACATAAATTCTAACCCCAATAGAAAACAACATTAAGTTTATACTCGGAATTTTCTATTTTATAACAGTATGTAATTTTTATGTACGATTACAACTTACTTGTGTGTTGAGTATAACTTATAATTGTTTTGTGTATAACGTGAGTATTATTGTAAATTATTCGAACAATAACAATAAACACGTTTGCTGCCAACAACCAATTACGGCAATATCTGCAAAAAGCAAAATTACTGACGAATTTTGATTAGAAACAAGATTAATAGATAATAAGTATCTAAAAAAAATCTCCAAATAAGGCGTATAAGTATTATTAGGTTTACAACAATAATTTAAATTAATTTAATTTTTATTTAATTTATATATTAATAGAGAGATAGTATGGTTTCTTTTTTTTTTGGTTGCTGGTGAAATTAGCGTTTGTTATTTGATTGTGTCACCCACATGATCATAAAACAATATGAGTAAACAGAAATTTACACAGAAAAAGAAAACATTTTTACAGTTTGACAAAAACATTTCATTTGGTGATTTCAGTTGACGTTTAGCAGACGATTTGATAAGATTACAGTCTTTACCACGCTCATAATTTCGTGATTACAATTACAAGCGCCTATTAGTATTACATAATACTAGACACGTTTTTAAGTTGTTAATCAAACGTAAAATATTTACTAAAATAAGGCAAAACTGAGTTGTGGATAGCAATATTTTTTTAGTGTTATTTCCACTTATTATGAGTTTTAATTCTCATAATGTAAATTTATTTAAATCGTTTCTTTCAATTTCAACGCCCCAAAATACCATGAAGTACGAAAAATTCGTACGATGTAGCATAATAATTTATCATTTGCAAATCGTTAGTTGAAATGAATTCCTGTAATTTTAAAATTTTACTGTTACTAATTTTTTGAATTTTAGAAATTTATGGCCTAAAAATACATAATGGGTTTTGAAAGGGTATTTTAGCCTATGTTAACGTACACACAAAATACGCATCAGTTGTACTTTTTGTGTGACCCAAGTAACTATGAGAATGTAAAGTAATATTACTGTTGATTGTCAACCAACAATCAGTGATATAGTTGCAAATGGCGACAGCCGAAACACGTGTCCTACGATGTGTGAATCAGAGCGTGCAGACGGAAGATTTCAGTGATGGTGTTATAGAAGATTTATTCAGTACCGCACGGATACCAGAGAATATCTCTCCAGTTAGTTTTTAATGGTTAGTTTAAGGATATTATGTATATTTAGTATTGTTATGGATTTATTATGGTGGGTTTATTAGTAGTTTTTAAAAGTAGAGTTGTGATAACTGCAAATCTGAGATTTGGCTGTGCCATTTATATTGGATTTTTTGTTATGTTATTGATTATGAAAGTTTAATCTAACACGTACCATTTAATCGTGTACTGTCCGTTGATTACTACTCCTCCAAGCAGATCGACTTCCGGTTAAGCTCATCAGACCGGAAACGGCACTGACTCGTTCTGACATTGAGGCGCGGTCAAGGAAACGGTGGATGCGGCAGATAAAATAAGTTGTACTGACTAATGTACTGTTTGCATGATTGATGAATCTGCTAAGAGAGTTTGAAATTGTTTGTATTACGTTTAAAATCATACTTTTAAAGAAAGATTACTTAAACCAAAACAGACATTGAGATCTCATCTCCCGTCTTGGTTTCCTCTTTCTTGTTCGGGTTTTGAATGACAGCTAAGCCCAGGCAAATAATTTTGTCTTATACATTTTCAAGAGAAGAGAGAAACGTCTTTCTCAAAGTAATTTTTACATTAGAATTATTTTTTTCTTAATACAGGGTGTTTTTTTAAACGCAACCCATTTTTAAGATTGAATAATGCACATATAAATATGAAAATGAGTATTGTTTTGTCAATCTTTACATTTTAAACAACCTATTATTTAAATTTCAACAGGTTTAGATCACATTATGTGTTAAAATAATTCACCATTGGCATTCGTAGAAAGCTGTGCTCTCTCCATCAAATTCCCGAACACGTGTTGCAAGGTGCCTCTTTGAGTTTCTTGCATTACATTTGTTATGATTGTTTTGAGGTGCTAAATATCCTGTGAATTGTTTTCGTAGGCCTTACTTTTTATGTATCCCCAAATAAAATAATATAGTGGCGTCAAATCCTGAGATCTTGGAGAGTAATAATCCTTCACTAATAAAATAAAGTTTTGGGTTGCGTTAAAAAAAACACCCTGTATAAATCAATATCAGTGTACAATTCTACTTTGCAGGGCCTCTGGCTGTCCCGGGATAACAGCATCTAAAGAAGTAAGAGGGCTTAGGGTATATAAGTATAAATAAGAATATTGCTTACGTTTGAGTGTAATCTGGGGATCTTTGAGTTGATAGTCATCACAAATGTCGTGTCTTCTGCGAAGCAGATATTATTCTAGTGCACTTAAAATTCATTATAACCATTATTCTACCAACATAAAATTAAAATTTTAATTTCTGTAATTTTTGATTACTATTTTATAAACAGTATTGCTTGTGGATGGATTTTTTTAAATCAAATTACTTAGTTTCTGAATTTTCTTGAGTACCCTCTGTATCACAAAAATTTTTCTCACTTTCAGCCTCCCATTTCATTATAACCCCATTTAAAAAAATAACATTCATCGAGAAGAATATTTTATTTTTTAATAAAAATTAAGATGAAAAACATTTTTTTGCATAAAATTTTATCAGATTTTACTTTGTAGAGTGTAAGTAGTAGAGTGTATGCATGTTAGATAAAACCAAACTAATAAAAATGCAGAAGCTTATTTAAAATTGTCAAGCCTACAGCTAATCATCACTTCAATAGACAACTAACAGAGAATGTAAAACATGTTCATAGCACAAAAAAATAAAAGAGAATGTGGATTTTGATGATTCATAAAATAGTAGTTTATGCAACGATTGTATAATGAATGTCTTTAAGCCACGAGTGAGATGTAAGTTAGAACACGAGCGAAGCGAGTGTTCTAAATATCTCACGAGTGGCTTAAAGGCATAATACAATCGTTGCATACACTATTTTATCTACGACCAACAATATACGACAAAATTTCCCCAGAATTTAAACAAAACTCATGACTTTTAATAATGATGGAATAGGTCAACTAAAATTTCAGGTTAGGCAAATAAGCAGACTGAACCATGAATCGTTGTGGAACAATCAGCTGATGGGATAAGTAAACTCAAACATGAATCGTAATGCAACAATCAGCTGATGTGCGAATTGCGTAATTGTTATTATGACACTACTTCCGTCAAATGCCGAGCTCTCATTGGTCTAGAACCAGTACTCTAAAGTGACTCCAGTACACTAAAGTCGTCATTAGAGTACTGTTTAGTTTTTGGTGTTTTAATGAATATCATTATAATGTTTATTGTAATACCATAATTGGTGCTTATTGCAATGGTCGTAGATAAAATGGCTTATGAGTTCATTTGTTAACACTAAGGAGAACTTTTTAGCACCTTTCTTTCAAATTTACTGATATATATATATATATATATATATATATATGTTCACCCAACTATCATTGTGGCAACCGTACATAAGGAAAAGTGTATGCAAAGTGGCGACCGGTGCTTATGACGACCGTATATGGTCGTCATATGCACACTTGGGTTATTTCATCTCCTTTTGACCTGCAGATACGTATGGGGATGACTTAGGAATTTTATTTTGGTCGTCATATTACGCCTAAAACGTATATTAATAGTTCATGTAATGACCGTGGGTGCGCTAGTGTCGCTGAGTGTATATTTCAATATACGGCATTTGGTGTAATACTGCGACCGGAAAACTTGGCAACACTGGTTCTCCCGGACGCGTATATCCCTCGGTTCTAGGAGCTGAGGGTTTTGAGCATGCATGAGAGTATTACGCGGTATTTTTGCTGATTATTGTAAAGTGGACTGTGGTGATACTAAAGAAGTTATTTCGCCTATTTTCCGGGTGGTCGAAAACGAAGGGAGGGGAACATAGCGGGGAGTGTTAAGCATTAAAATGCATAACTTTTGAAAGCAGTAAATTATTTGGTTAAAACGTCATTTTAATAACACAAATTTATAAAATATATAAAAGAAAGTTATAAAATAAATAACAGAAAGTTATAAAATATATAACAGAAAGTTATAAAATAAGTTGAAAAATAAATTGGTTTCAGTTGAAGTTATTGTGATTTAGATTTTTTCTACCGGGCAGTATTCAGTACGTACATGGAGGACGGTGATTGTTTTGGAAACTGCGACGTCAATATCATTCTCAGAGTCAACATATTGAGCTAAATGCTGATGAACAATATTCGTCTTTTTTGGTTTGGGAAATACTAATTCTATCGATAGCTTAATATGTTATAGTAATATAGAAATAAGTAACTTTAATAATATGCTGGTTAATTTACATTCATTTAATACGCTTTTAAATATTATAGGTTTTCTTTCTGAGTGTTGGCTAAATGAGGTGAGAGGGGGATGGGTCTGACTTAAACGAGACTAAACCGATGGGGTTCTAGTCTTACAACGTTTCTTGCAATCTTAAACATGCTTAACTAATCCAAGAAAACACTACCTAAGAAATGCTAACAACAATTTATGTCAAGGTAAATCAAGTATAATTTACAATAATTATATAAGTTCAACAAAAACATTAATAATACTTTTTAATTTGATATCTTTTCCAAACAGAACATTAACGAGGAATTATTACATTACAGAGTTTACTTATTCTTTTGCAACTGAACGGAAAGTCTTGACAGATGAACAAAAAATATCTAAATTATCAATTAATGAAAGTCTATTATACAATTTCAACACAGCTATCTGTGATCAAGTTTTACGTATTGAGAGAAGTTTTGACACCAACGTCAGTACGAGAAAATTGGGGGATGAACAGCTTGTGGGACCGGGACCTGAGTTTTTGAACAGTTTCACTATTTTTAATTTGTTACTTACGATGGAAATACCATCACCGAAGCAGCCTCTAGCCTATATTGTATTACTAAAACATTAAAAGGTTTTATTGAATTTATATTTTTTACACAATTTCCTGATCGCCTAATAAAAAACCAGAACGTTACTCTTACAGATGGAATCTATAATTACCTTGAACTTACATTTCAAATTGAAGACAATGCCCAGATCACGTATAAATGATTTAATATTGAGTGAAGTACCAAATAAATTATAATTATAGCGATGAATGTTTTAATCCAACAGCCATGACCGCCAGACCTTCGTTAAAATCTGATAGTTTCTTTGGGCAATGTTCCCTACAAAGGTAAGAAGAATCAGTGATTTTGATATTCGAATCTTCTTCAATTTGGCTGATATACAGAAATTCGTATAGTTGCAAGCTTCAACATATAACTTAAAGAGCTGGTATTTTTTTTTAATACAGGAAAGTGAACTGATGTTTAAGTAATTGAAGCTTGCAATGGTATGATGGCAAGTAAAATAATAAAGAAAATAGCTACATTTTTTCTTATCTTCGGAATAATGTTCGGAATGAATTACATCACTCATTTTCAGACACTTGGTACACTTTTAAGCCCATTAATAATGCGTGTTTAAACTTTAGTAAATTATAATTCGACTAACGCTCCTGTAGAAAAACTGAATATACACAAGTTTCATTGGGAGCTATCAAGAGTGTTCCCTCAGTAACAAGATACTTTTTAAATTTTGCCAGATACACTGAAAATCTGCCGTGTATCATCAGATTCATATATTATTATTCTCATAGTTACCCTCGAGAGTAAGATGACCAGAATTTTGTAAGAGATTATGAATAAAACCTTAGATTTATATTTGAACATACTTTTGGTACATTTTTCATCCATTCTCTGTCAATCCATACCCTTGCAAGCTTCAACGCTACTTAAACGACTTTTCACTTTCCTAAATGGAAGTGGCCAGATGTTTGAGTGGTATCGAAGCTTGCAATGATATGTATTTGTGTAACCAGGGGTGGATTTGGAAATTTGCCGTCCGGACTTCCGTACGGACTTCCGGCAAGATCGAGATCGTGTGATACTAAAGACAAACAAAAATTTGAATAATATGTTAAAAGTAGCTGCGTAATAGGCTATGTAGAAATGAAATAAAGAGAAATTGTAAACCCTTCCTCAACACATTCCAGTTTTGTAACGCGATCACAGATCGCCATTGTCGCCTAAATTGACAAAACGAAATACCATACATTATTTCTTTGTTGTATCTTGACTTAAGCCTAGCTTTTAAACATAAACTCTAGTCAATCATAGAAAAATGGAATACGATGTAAAATAATACCGATTGAATAAATTTAAAAATATAATTTCTAGGCTACATAATATAAAGAATTACTGTATTACGATTACATTTAATCAAAAAATAGTTTATGATGAAATTCTAATAAAAAAATGTCTTATAAAGAATTTTTATTTGTATTATTGGACTTGGTTAATTCGTGCCTGCCGCCTTGGCCGGATCGAGTCGCGTCGTCCTCGGGACAGGACGGAGGACGGCGGGCGCGGTGCGATCAGTGATTACCGTTGCTGCCGTTCTACTTCAGGCATAAACACCATTTTAACAGCCCGTTCACCATTTTAACAGGAGGATGGCATTGTAAGCTAATCCTCCTGTACCACAAGTTTGTTTTCCAAGTGATTTTTTTTGTAACAATGTATTATGAATTAATTGTTGCTGTTAATTTTTTTATATGCCGCCTCTGAAAATTTATTGATCTGGGCTGCAGCCCCCATAGCCCCTCCCCTCCTAAATCTGCCACTATGTTAGTTATAAACCAAATTTCATCGTTAGTTTCTGATCCATCTTAACCGTGTTGGGATCATGTGCCGAGAAACTCAGCTTTCATGAAATTACTCAAGCCTGACATACGAGGCCTCTCTATTAATTTCAAATTCCTTTAATTCTTAGAAGCATATGATATTTTCTTATTTAACCTTCTAGGACAGGCCTTAGCTGGGTACACTATTGAGGCGGGTGAAAAAAATTGTGAGGGAGCAAGGCAATGAGAAATCTTAATAATGGAATTTACTTTTAAATTGCAATTTATTTATACTTTTAATCAGTTTGTAATTTTAATGTAATCGTAGAATATCTCATATAGCCTAATCATTGAATCACCATGAAGCTCTGCAAGGTTGACTTTAGCTGGGCTGCGCACTTTGGGCCCCGTACTGTGGAGAGCGACCACAGAAATGGTACGAACTTACAAGAAAGTAAGGGAAATTTAATCCCTAGAACTTAATGCAGAATAAAACTTTCAAAGATGATCAATTCTAAATATTTTTATTTTTCAAATTTAATTTTTATCGATTTTCTTTTAAGTTTTTCTCCTAGAACAATGAGTTTATCTCGTAAAGTTTGCGGTCAACAGTTCGGAATTTTAGTTGGGTGCTTCTTACTCCTTAATAAGATTGCTTCACATAACCTCAAAACCTTTAATTGTAGCAAAGCTTCAGCTATTCCAGTTTGGCATTTGGTCTCTATTCGTCACCAAAGTCCCATTTCGGGCCTTGAGATTTACTGTTTCCATGTTAAACTCCGTCATTTTGCCCCAGAATAGGTCACTTGCATGATGCGTGATGAAATAAACAATTTAGTACTAAAGATTTCAAGGCTAACGTTTAATAGGAATTTGTGGAGAATAAGCAAAATAATCCTATTCCCTTTTACTGAATTAGAAAAAAAACAGAATGCCTCAGTGATAGTGGAATGGCAGGTCGTCATTTTGCCTCAGTGAACAATTTATTCATGTATAAAGGCTAGAGTGAAAACTGGCAACGCTGTATGTCGCCACAGTGATGGTAAATATTTTGAATGGGGTTCACAACGATAGTTTAATGTAATGTATATTACTGGATGCCATTTTGTTTGTTGCATGTAAAGTCGTCACAATGATGTCTCTGTGGTTTCCATACAGGTAACAAAAAAACTTGAATTGTGAGTTGATAATGTTGTTTCTTGAGTGTAAGTTAGAGTATTTCTATATAACAATCTAAATATACATAACTCCTCGAGGCGGTTGTCATACTGTAGGTGTTGTGTAAAGTCGCCACAATGATAGTGCGATCTATATATATATATATATATATATATATATCAACAGTAACCTCATATGGTACATTGACAGCTTTTGCTGATGCCACTGCATTGACATATTCAGCTGATAATTTGATTGATCTTAAACAGTATTAATTCATAAGTAATGTATTAAATTCATAAGATTTAAAGCTTTTACGCTATTGGTTTGACAAAAATTGTTTGATTTTGAGTGAAAAAACTAAGTATATTATTTTTGGGTTAAAGAGTGAACAAAATTTTGGCACAGAAATTGTTTATCATCTTTGGGATTGTTCGGGGTTTTGTAATTGTAGTGTAATAGGTAAAGTGGACGAAATTAAGTATCTTGGACTTGTTATAAACTCTAATCTGTCATGGAAGGGACATATTAATAAGTTAAGGAAGGAATTAGTGAGCTTGGTACACAAATTTTACCTATTACGTAACCTTTGTCCAAAAAATGTGCTCGTATACTTGTATCATGCTCTTGTAAATTCTAGGCTAAATTACGGCCTGAGTTGTTGGGGTGGGACATACCTCTCCTCCCTTCAACCTATTATAATTTTACAGAAAACGTTCATTGGAATTATATTAAAGAAAAAGAGAACCGTGCATTCTTGGCCTTTGTTTTGTAAATTAAAAATCTTGCCTCTAAGACACAGTTATATTTTAAAGGTTTTAAGTTTATTTTATGTTCGATTTTACCTTAATCGAAGAGAATCTGAAGATGACAGATACAATTTCGGAAATGTGAATATAGTACCGGTTCCAAGACCGAAGCTCACTCTTTTTAGGAACTTTTATAGTTTCAATGCTCCCAAAGTGTTTAATATCACCTTGTGTCATATTAGTAGGGAAAATACCATTTTGCAGTACATCAAGAGTTTAAAGGCTTGGTTATATGATTTTGAGGATGTAGAATTTATTTTTCAAGTCAATAATTAATGTATTAGGAATATATATGATAACTGATCCGATCTTTGTTTACTCATTCTTTGGTTTATGTGTTAGTCTTTATTATTGATTAATGCAATTAATATGCTATTTTACTTTCACTGTAGCTTACTATAATACTTTTGTAGTCTATTTGCAAAAAGCTATATTATTCTTGTGTTAAGTTATGTACATTACAATTATGTTTTAAGTTAACCGACCTTTGTAGCCATTAAAATAATTACCTTAAGTGAAGGAAGCCTCAAAACTGGCATTGCCTAGGAGGCCCCTATATTTATTCATCATACATAAATAATTTATCTTTGTACTTTAAACTATTTGTACTGTTAGAACATGTATAAGAAGACTGTACTGTATTGTAATTGGTGATGATGGATAAATAAACGTATTATTATTATTATTATTATTATTATATACTTCTACCCGCCTTAACGCCCCTCGCCGACGTCCCAACTAACGTACCTCATTAAACTCGTATCATCTTGTGACTGAACAAATACAATGCGTATGACGACAGGTGCTGAGCACGCCTTGTATCACAATCAATTAGAGGCAATCAAACCGTGATCACGGCACACCCTGTAGGTCTTGTAAAGTCTACATCCGACAGGGCTCATCGTTCCCTCGTCATCGCAGTCGCCGGTGAACGCAGCGTCCGGTCGTTATACTCGGACTGGCGGGTCTAACGAGAACTGGGTGAATAAGAATAAAAATAAATGTTTATTATCAATAAAATAACAAAGGTTACAAACGAATCCAGTTATACTTCAAAAGTTACCATTCATTTTGATAGCAACGATGAAAATGTTTTAAACTAATTGGTCACACCACAAATAATAGTATATTTCATTACTTTGGACTAAAGAGACGCATTTCTTACGAGGTCAAGTTTTTTGACCGAGGATCTTGAGCCGAGGTCGGAAAATTACAGAATAAAAAAAAGAAAATCTAGTCCCATGTGATGAGCTGTATTTTTCGTTATACCGCTCAGTATATTTCGTTAACTATTTAAAAGATCAAAATTTAACACAGCTTTTTACCTTTAAATTAAAAAGTTAAGTGGGTTAAAAGGTTAAGTGTAAGAAAGGGTCATACGGTCCTAACTTTGCCTGTTAAAGTAAAGAATATTTCATTTTCATTTTAATTTTTCATTCCACTTAAATAATTTTTCCCAACAAGACTAAGAAATCTCTATATTTAGTCTGCATTGCCAAATTATTTATCTTTTCTGAAATTATCATAATAATTAAAAATGATCTTGTTCTTACTATTTAAAACGATCAGCTGATTTAATTTGTGTTTAGGTTCAACTGATAGTAACCAACAATTATTAATGTATTGACAATTAATAATACGTGCATACACTGAACTACATTGAACTCATTGAACTATCCATTAATGGAACTACACTGAACTACATTACACTGAACTATCCATTAATGGAATGAGCGAGTTTTGCAATTTAGATTTTCATCTCGACCAATCATTCGGGACATATTACTGATACCTCGAATAAGTGCAAATTATTCACATATTTGAAAGTTTTGTTGTTACGCTTTCTTTAATTCTAGTTATTGTCACCAGTTTTCTTGTTATTGTTTTTTTTTATGTTTTTGTTTGTTGTTGAACTATGTCTCTGCCATGAATCCTGATTTTATGAAATTTAGTTATAATCAGACCAATGAAAATATGTATGTATTATTGTAATATGGTTATACCGTTGGAATAAATAAATAAATAAGGCACTCAATTTCTACCCAATAAACATTGACGTTCGGCATTGACGTCACAAACTTTGGCTCAACAGGCCTTATGGAAGTTAGGTAACCTTATGTTGTTGTTCTCTTCCTCTCTACAGACCTTGGTTTTACTGCAGTAAAAACGAACAGCTGATGTGCTCGACTTCAGCTGATTCTTTTAATCCCTAGGGGGAAAAAAGATTCTGTAGCCCCGCAACACATATAAGATAGCAACTAACGATTTCATAGCGGCATAACAAAAAAATCCTTGTTAATTTTAAAAATGTACTCTATTGAAACCAAATGATTTATATTATATATAGATGAGTTGGTCAATTATAATGAATTGTTTGTCCATTAAAAAGGATAAGGAGAGCGCCTGCGAAAGTGCATTTATTTCCATCTTACACCTCTAAGTTAGCTATGAAAAGTCGACTTAATTTCTCCCAGTTCCATGAACTTTGTTTAAGTATGTAAAATTAAATACGCTCGAAAGGCTCGCTAAGGCTTCAAAGGCTCCCCAAGCGAATACAATTTTTTTAGGCTCTTAATTAGTTGATATTGCAGGTAGACCCTAATCCTCAAGTCTTCTTCTGAATAAAAAAACTTACGAGTTTCATTAATAAATAAATAAAAATGCATTCTATTTATGAGCGTCTTTTAGTACAAAGATGTTTTAAAAAGTACCTCCGGTCACTTTATCTAATTTTAAACAGTGCTAAATCACTGTGCTTTCCAATATATTGACAGCTGTGATGAATTTATAAAATTATCATAATAATTACCGTCATTTTTACTCAATAAAATCCACCCTTAACGATAAAAAAGCTTGTGCCCAAAATAAAATAAGTTTTTCAGAGAGCTTAGAGACTAAGAAATCTCTATATTTAGTCTGCATTGCCAAATTATTTATCTTTTCTAAAACATCCTTTCATACCAAAACCGAACTTATATTTTACATTTTGTAATTAAATAGCTCAAAAAATTCGAAATCATTTAAAAAATTACTGGCATTATTCAACCGGACAGTTATTATTACTGCATTTATTAAAGCAAGTTTGGAGCGAGTAAACAAAATAATTTCCTTTTTTAATTTCTTTGTTGGCAAACGAACTATATAGCAATCATTAAATGCGCACAGTCAAGTTAAAGGAGATTTTTATGGGATAGAATCATTCACAAACTGTCATAAGAGAGAGCGAGAGGGTCCCAAATGTCTGACATGTGTCATATAACTAACAGCCTTTCTTCCATCGAGAGAATTGTAATGTTTGTAAGCTCCAACAGTTCTCGAATAGAATTGCTGTTAAAATCAAATTTAAACTAAAAAGTTTTCGGCAGACCTTCTTCTGTACACAATTAATAATATTCTTAAACAAGTAATTGTCTGAATCCATTTGATCGAATGCAATTCTCGGTGTTAACTGTGATCAATTAATTGTCAATCTGAGAGTAGTAATTGTAATTGTAGTATACGTAAGACCAATCGGAAGATTCTGGTCTCGGTAAATCCCGTTGTCTGCCCACAACTGAAAAACTTTTTCTTATTGGCTTTATACGTTTAATGCCAACGTTTCTTTGTTTGTTGGATGGTTTCCAAAACGTATGTGAACCATTTGTGGATAATTTGGTCGGCGTTGTCACTTTTACCCTAACGGTAACGTCGAGGATGCATCGCCGCGCCGGCCGCTGGTTGGGTTTGGTTAGGTTAATTTATTCTATAAAATACAGTATTAAAAATTAGCTTCGATTTGGTTCTAACCTAACCTCTCATGTTGCTACTGCTATAGGTAGCGGTGACACGAGAAAACGGCTCATAAGATAACACTCGGGAGTGAAATAAGTTTTTTCGGGAGTGAAATGAATATAATTGTTTTTCTTTAATTTATCTTTTACATCTCTAATTACCTCTGCACATCCTATTTAGCTGTTTTATTACTCTATATTATAAATATACAGTTGTGGGCAGATAACGAGATTTGACCTGTTATTCTGTATCTTTTCTCTTTCTGTGTCTATTCTGTATTTCTTTCTTTGTCTTCTCTGATTTTTTATTCTATTGTCGAGTTTTTTTAAATGTAAACAATAGGAAATTCATAGCCTATGCTCAGTTCCACGACCACTCCTCAGTACAGGCCTTTTGGAAGATTGTTTTATTACTTTTGCTTGGCATATTACACTCAGATCATCTGATAATAAAATAATCAGCTGACCATGATCTAATGTAAACAGAAACAGAAATCTATATTTACTTATTTAATACGCGAGCAGTTTTTTTGTTACAAAGACTCCTCCTAAACTACTGAACCGATTTTCATGTTTTTGGTGTCATTGGAAAGAGCTTGGCATGAAGTTTTGCAGGAAATAAAATTTAAAAAGGTTTGACTAAAGGAAAGAGCCCTAGACGCCCTTAAAGTTTCATATTAGCCCATAAGATTTAACATGGGAATAGACATTTCAAATAAAGCAGCTGATTGGAGCAAACAAAGTTTTTCAGCAAAGCCATATGTTGTTAATGGAATTGAAACCATTGTATGTAGAGCTGGAGGAATTTCAGTTGATGGAAGATGTAAATAAATAAACTATTATCCTAATACATACTTAAGGTCAGAATTCAGTTTTAAAAACATTTATTTTGAATCACATGTGTGAAGATCTTAATATTTACATATGTTTATATTCCAAATAAAAAAGTAAAAAAATTCTTAAGTATAATTTATATCAATATAGATATAAATTAAAGAAAAAGAAGCAGACCTAACATTCATTATGAGTATAAATTTATTGAACCATTTTAGTTCGGTTTTAGACTAAGACAGGTCGTACGCTACTTAGGGCCGCTTTCCCCAATTAAGGTTTAAAGTAAATTAAATGTGAGTAATTTAAACCATATGAATATTCTAATGTTTAAATTTCAAAACATCTGATCAGGAAAATACAAATTTTACTAAACTTAAGTTTCAGAAGTTCAAATAAAACTAGATTTGAGGAAAGCAGCTCTTAGTAACATATACCCTACTGAATTTCAGAAAGTTTTACAAAAATACATTTAAAACAGAATAATATATTTTTTACCCATTTAAGAACATTAGAGTTGTCTAAACAAATTTGCAGTCGATTTTCATATATCAATTTGTTTTGGTTTTGAAAAAAAATTAATAATTAATTTATGTGTATATCATCTTGATGAACTTGGTTGAGTTCATCAATTCAATTGGACGCTTCAATTGGAGTTTATGGTGAATGAAAATGTGAAGCGTTTATGAGCAATTATCTACAATTATCCTAAAGAAATTTACATGAAAATGTAAATCAATTTAGTTCAACTATGAAATGCTAACCTTGAATGATGTAAAAATGTAAATAATATAATTTTGACAATTCTTTTTGTGTTTAGTGATGTTCTATAGTAAAAAGAACCCAGTTTCCAGTAATTCCTGTTTAGGTAACTAGGTATAGGTATAGGTCAGGGTCAGTCCATTACATATGGACTACTGTATATGTGGCGGCAGGTCAAGCCAACTCCTTCGAGGTGCTCATAATATTCGTAGAAAACACTAAAGTAACATGGACATCTCTTTAAATATGAATGAGTATTCACAAGAAATTTAATTAAAAAATCTTTTGTAAAAAATTTCAGTACAACACGAAATTCAACCATAAAATTAATAAAATAGTTCTAGAATATTATACCATAATTGTTTTTATGTTGAAATCAATACATAACAATTGCTCGATTTCGAGCAACAGGTTTACTAGTTGCTATTTAAAATGCAAGGCTTATGAAAATTTCATACTGTATGGCAAACGTATTAATGAGTAAAGGATAATTAAATGAAAATATAACAATGAAATGTTCGATATCAGCGGATTTATGTATAATTCCACCGTGGCCGGGCCCTTCTAGGTTGAAATACTGTATTCATTCACACAAAAAATACATGAAAGAACACTGTTTGATCACACAAGTTTTTAAATTCAAATAATAGAAGTCTCATTACGACATGTGTTTGTGGAAGTGATGCAGGATCATCGGAACAGGACATGTGTTTTTGGAAGTGATGCAGGATCATCGGAACAAAGGGTAGGCCAACGCGGGAGGGGATGATGAAACCAGACATTAAATCAGGGTTGATGTGTCGGCAAACCAGGATGACTTTTCACCTCAATCAGACAAGGTTTGTCGCTGCCAACTTTCACTAATTGGAGCTGACGTTGATTTTTGTCCACAAACATGAAACGCTTTTATAACTTTTATGAATATATCAATAAGTAATGCATCCAAAACGATGTGACAATAATTATTATTGCATCACTATCCTGCCCATAATAATGTTATAAATAAAAGCTCTTGAAATTTTCGACAAGTTCACTACAAAATTAAATCCGTAGATCATTTAATTGGTTTTGAAATGCTCATAGAAAAAATTTGTTTACTTTCAAGATAATTTAATATTTTTGTAAATTTTCGCTGCATGGGCTCGAAGATGTCTTATTTACTTTTTAAACTCCCGAAAATACATGTGAAACGATTTGCCTAAGATTTCCACTTTCAATTTTCCTTTATAAATTGATTGGAAGAAAAACCAAATACATCGTTTGTGTTGTTTATCTTTATTAGACGGTCAACCTATTTCACAGTGGAGTACATGATAGCATGAGATAATATTTCAAAAATGAGGTAATACCTAAACAGATTTAAGGAAATCTTCACAAAAAATATTAAACGAACCCTAGTTAGAACCCCTTTTATCACAATAGTCAGGAACTGAGAAAATATTAGATATTTTATTGCTTTACATTTATATTTTGTTAAAAGATTAAGGCACACAACCGACTTTTCCTATTACTATTACTCAAGATAAGAACGCTTAAGACACCATGCTTTTAATGAAATGAATAATCCAGCTCTTTACAACAAGTCGATACCAACAAAACATTGTTACTTTAATTTACTTTGTGTTTCGCAAAGTGTATTGTTAAAAATTTGCAGTAGTTCACAATAAACTGTGTATAATTGATATTTTATAGTCTGGATAGGAATTTGTAGCACATAAATCAAACATGTATTGAAGAGAGTTTCGACTTACATTCCTATTATTTCAAAAGACACATTTGACTTCCGTGTACCTATACTTGACTTACTTTACAGTAGGACTGTCTCATTTCGTGCACGCTATCTATATCAGCAACTTAGCATGTGGTAATAAGTCCATACCAACTGTGTAATCTTTATGACAGTTTATTTAACAAGTAAGCAGTAGCCAGTTCTGGAACGCGTTTTTAGTATCCTCGATTTCTGACTCACATTCACGAGTGGCCAATAAGCCATTTATTTAAGAAATGTCACATGATCACTCAACAGACTTTTACCGCAGTGGCAACAAAAGGAAGTATTTTGTATGCTAAAACATGATTCTTCCACACTCGATATATTTTGCCATTATTACTAGTCTTGAAATCACCTCTGTGTAATACTAAAAATGTAATTGGCCAGCTGTTTAAGTAATGTCAAAGCATGTAATGATAAGACGCCGAATATAAAACAACACAGCAGTGCTAACCTGGATGGATTTGGTGGATTTGTCGCGGCTCATTTAGTAAAGTTAGCCACATCAGATCTGCCACTCACACTATTCCTCGTTTTAATTTCTTCACCAAACCTGAAAGAGGAGTGAGCTCAGTCGTCTCAAGGTCGGACTACTGAAGGAGGCCGGATTACCGGAGGGGGCCGGTGAGGTCTCAATCACGGCCTCGTGTGTGGACCCTGTTATTATCCTGAAGGGAGCGGAGCGTAGCGAACGAGACGGCACGACCAGACGGTCAGACGGACACACGCACAACCCTCCCCCCGCAGGTGAGCCAGACCTTGACAGTGAAAAATGTATTATGTTACATCTTAGCGAATCTTTAGTTATTTGGAGTACACTTTTCAAAAAGTTTCAGGGCAATGAAAATAGACTGTAAAACAATAATTAATTGATGGAGATATTTAAACCAATCGAATTATAATTGAATGTCAATTGAAAGATTATTAGAAGAAAATCAATGAAATCATTGCATAGAGGCCTTAGAGGTTTAACTATATGTGATGGATTTGTACACAGTTCGACCTTTTGTCTGATAGGAAAACTAACAATCATATTTTGCGGTTACTAGCCCACCGCTTGTAAAGCCTGGTTTACTCGAGGACCAGACAGTACGAAAGTAGAAAACAATTATTTTGTTCTCTTTTGTTTAAACGTGTTTCTGTCCACTGTACAGGTCGTCGTGTAAACCAGGCTTAAGTGCTAACATTGTATCTCATCTATATCTGTTTATTATATTTGTCTGTGTTTTATGATACAAAATGTGTTTAATGAGACTTATTAGAACATACTGGCGATTAAAGGTTATAATGTTACCTTGTGCGACCAATGAAGAGCAATTATTTATCAACATATTTTTTTCTTTCATAGAGAAATAAACAAATAAAATAGTAATGCAAGAATTCCTCAGAATAGTGCTATTGTCTGGGGTTATTCTAAATCAGATGGAAGGGGTTTTTTATGGAAGGGGGGAGTTGGGGAGAATGAATGAAATTCATTCGTTGGATGTTATTATCCGTTGTCTTTAAAAACAAAAAAAATATTTAACTGCTATTGATTAGAAAAACTTAAAAATCAGTTCGAAATAGACCGTATTCAAAGAAAGAAACGATAACACTTGATATTATTAACAACATTTGCAATCCACACACCGTAGTTTTATTTACACAAAGTACGATTTCTAATTAATGTAATGGTGATCTAAGAGATCTATCAGTATCTATTTGCTCCCCATGAACTATGCACACTTCCTTAGTGTACGAGGTATCGGAGTTGAAGCACATTAATTACAGGTAAGTATTAATATGTGTTTCATATGTGTAGTATAATATTTGCTCTGCCGACACGATTCCCTCTGGTAATATTTTGGTAAATCCCGACCAGAAAAAAAATACGTGCCCAGTACCTAGTTAAACCTAAGTAAAATATTGCTTGCCTTTTTACATAAACCATAACAATAAGTTATGAATCGTTTGTTTTCCCAAACACAATTAGATGCAAAACTTAGCGTTCAATGGCAGTGAGTTTTTTGTGTTCAATTCAACTTAAAAACTAAAATGTCAGAAGGGCTAATGATACTGTCAGTTTTGGGCTACTTAATAGCAGCAATCCAGGTATCAACGAATTTGCCTTTCATATAGCATAATTTAGTTTTGCTAATTTAACATCTATCTGAACTAACTTAATGAACATGTATCAGCTCAATCAGTCAGTACGTTAATTTCACTTGGATCCATTCATTAAATTCGTATCGTCGCGTCATGCGAATTCTTATTCGTACTATTCAGAAGTAAGGAAAAGTTTGTATTCAATATTTGTATCGTAAGAGAGTACGTAGCGTTAATCCCTTTTCTTAAAACAAACATGTCTTACACTTAACACGGAACATGCGGCTCCCCAGTCACGCTTTCCGTCAGTCAGGTTTTTCCAAGATTAATGAAATTTTGATCAATTATCAAAAATTAACCTATCAACTGAAAATTTCACATCATTAAAGTCTAAAGTGAGCCATTCAAATGCTAGGTATCAAGTTTTGACCTTTGTACCAAACCAAGAGGTGACAAATTTTATTTTCAAAGCTTTAAATCTTTATAATTATTTATGTTTTTGAAAAGACATAAGTGATAAAAATACATCATTTAATTGTCCGTCCAAGTAAAAAAAAGTATTTCTTCGCAGTTTTTTTTTTATTTTGTAAATTTTAGGGTGATGTATCTTCATTTAATAACTTAAGTAAATTTCATAGCTTATAGAACTTTTTTTTGTGTATCTTTTTTATTTTGTCAATCATCAAACATTTAGATTTTTCGAGATATCAAGCTTTCAAAAATAAAATTCGCCACTATTTTAATTATGCAATAAGTATGAATTTTATATTATGCATTTCAAATTTGCTCGGCCCTATCAGGCACAATTCATATACAAAATTTGATGTTTAAACCACAAGTGGCTTTGAAATTAGACATAACTTATGTTAAAACTCCACCTACCAGGCAAACGGAAAGCATGGCTTTGGCAAGACCCGTGTTTTCTATGCAAAAAATGTTCGTCTTCATATGAGAAACAACGCTATAATTGTAACAACGGTTGCGGTACACCCTGTATAGTCCGTAGTGCGTGCCGCCCGGCGGACCGTGGTCTGACGTAACAAGCAATCATCCACAGCCGCATACCGCGCTGATGGAAACGTTGGGCAACGGCCTTAATGAGAAGGCACATTTCAAATAATCAGAGCACAGCCTCGTAGGTTACTGGCGTTGGGCAAGAGGATGATGGTAAGAGGATAGGGTGTGGGAGGAAGTTGTCATGGGTGATAAAGTTGGTTAGTTAAAGTTTATGAGGCTTGTTGTTCTACGCGCGGTCTAGAACGTGAATAGTGAAAATGAGTTAAAGATTCTCCAAGTGTGATTACGTTGCTTTTGACTATGTAAAATCAAACAGCTAATCAAGATTGTAAAGAAACAATAATTTAAAGGAGCTACCCAATGGATTTTAACACTAAAAACTAAGAACTGCCTTGTAATTAAATTGTATGAAAAATTCCACATTTACATTGTATGATTGGTTCACAGTATGAACGGGTTTGTTCTTCATAGGAAAGAGCAGCCCCTTTATATCCAGTCTTTATGATCCAGTCTATCCAAAGTAACTGACTGTGGGGCTCATTAGAATGAAGTATTAGTGTGTTATATGAATGGATTATCTTAAGCATAATAATTGTAAATGAATTAAAACTATAAGGAATTCTTATACCCAGAATAAAAATGGATGTAACTAATTATGTATCCTATCCAAAAACAATTCTCTCTTCGTAATTTGAGATGTGGATGTGTTTTCCCCCTTTTTTTATTGTTCACAATGACGTTCAGGAAACGTTGTAATGGCAACACATTTATTAGATATCAGAAATCGTGTCTTGGTTCACACTAGATAAATTATAAAATTTTGCCTTTTTTACTCCATTTCTTGAATAGTATTTTTATTTTGAGAACTGATTAAAAACTATAGAGAATTCTCATATTCGTTATTATATGTAATATGAAAACAAAACTGAAAACAGTCCAAGTAAATATTCTAAAAAATTGTAAAATATATATGAAATATATGAATCCATGCATCATAAACGTATTGACTCTTGAAATAAATCAGACTTTATGTATTTGCAATGGCAATAGATTACACGAAACAAGCGATTGCACAACAGCGTTATGCTAATCTCTTCCCCAAAACAGTTTCCACCGTCCCCAGCCGCTTCGCCACGTCACACCACGCGCCGTCACGCCCGTTATGTCACGCCGATGTGACAACGTGACGGGTTTAATATGCAAAAACGCGCGAGATCTGCGATACCAGCTGACGTAGCGGTGTTCGTAATTACACCAGGTGCAAACCCCGAGTCACCGTGGCAGGCGAACGTTTTTGCTGATTTTAATTTCATTCTGTCATGATTGCAGGGGTTTATTTTTCTGTTTGTTTGGGTGAAAAACATGTGAAAGTCTAATTTAAAACTCCAATGATTATTAATATATATATATATATATATATATATATATATATATATATATATATATATTAATAACCATGGACCTTTTCGAAAGGGAGTAAAATTAATTGAAAATAACTTGTGACAGCGTTTAAAATAATGTAAACAAGTTTACTCATCCTTCTAAACTTAAAATATTTGCAATGCAATTATTTGTGTGAAACGACTCTATTTGCATACAGTATTGACGCATGTTCTTTATACCTACCGCATATCATTTCATTAAATTGTATTGCAATACTCGCCTAATTTTAAAATTACCTATACCGCTATTTGATTAAACAAAACAATTGATACGATAAGTAATGGAAGCAAACTATATAGAATAGCTTCATTCCAAAAGAAGACAATTTTATTACATTAGCTTTCCAGAAAAAAGACATATTTTCAGTCAAAAGAGAAAAACTATTAAAAGTGCATGTACTTATTATAAGTAGTTTCAATATAATTGTATTTTTTTCATAATTAACCATAAAGAAAATTACTTGATTTAAATTGTTTTGAAAGTTCTGCAACACTTCTAAGTAAAAACCATAGGGTCAAAAAGCATTTGTGGTCTACTCCAAAGTCTTCGCTGTCACACGGTGTACCGTCGATACCAAAATAAATAGACCCCCAGTCGAGTAAACAGGGTAACAAATTGCGCCGGTAAATTCTCCCTAAGGACGTTTCTCCAGGGAATATCGAGTCCGCCTCATCGTCTATTCCACCAGCGTTTCCCCACTTCCAATAATGGTCACCGCACTTCAGCCGCTCTCCTGCCGCTGGAGACGGGACGCACATTTTCATTTTTGTTAAGCCAGAAAAGCCTTTCACTATACCTGAGATATCAAATTACGAAATCTTATTTCGAGACATTTTTTATCATAAACTGACCACTAGTAAACTAAGTAATCTAAGTTCAATGCACGTGTATTAGATTTAAGGGATGCTACTCAATGACATGTAGTGGCCGTGGAAACCGAGAGCACCGTAAACATGGCCGGCAATATGATTACTTCTGACCAAACTCTGTGTGGCATGTACGCGTTCGTAAAAGTCATAATTTCATGGAAATAGTTAAAAAAGGATAAAAATTAGAAAATTTTTTAAAAATAATCTGAATATATTTTGACAAATTCAAAATGTACTCTAGGCATTTGAGACGATAACATGTAAGCCTCTTCAAACAAATTGAAGCAAAAATCAACTTAACCATGTTACTTTAGTAGATTAAAATAAGTAAGTAATGTTGTATAGTATATACTATAGAGTCGCCATTACCTTCGAACTCAATATACACAGACTCGATAATTAACTGTAAATTTAGGATGATGAGGTAGTGTAAATAAATAAATAAATAAATAATGTATAATAATGATATTGTTTATAGTAAACGAAACTCAAAACTATAATCCATAACCGAAACATAAGAATTATACTGTCGATAGACTTACAAACTATGTACTGTCGAACAAAATGAATGGGTTTTCCCATTTTCTATCCGATATTTTCTTTTCAGACCGGTAAGGTGAGGTATGTACGAGCATTTTGACATTTATTCAAAAAACGTTATAACGACTTATTACAATGTTATTATAACGTTATATAACGAGTTATTATAACGTTATTTAGGTTTTGCAAATGTCAGAAATTGGGTCTAACTAAACCGTAGATAAATTATTAAATTTTACTTCCTTTAGTCTATTTCTTGAATAAAATATATTCATTTCAAGAACCAATGACTATATTAATTTTCTAACATGACATTTTAAATCCACCGAAATTGGTTAAATATAGTATTTGATCCAGCTTTTTTTGACGGTATCCTTTGGAACATAAACTGATTCACATAAACGTTTCAAGATACTACATGTAAAATACCTTGACATTCCACATATTGCGGTATACGTATCACAGGTACTATGAGTACCTAGATGTGTACTTTGATATTAAGACGGGGTAAAAAATTAAAATCTATTGTCAATGGGTCATTCATCGATTTCCTCATAATTTAGGCAATTAGATATTTGTTTTAATTGATTTTAAGTATCAATTAAATGTGATAAATATATTTAAGTTATTGTCAATAAAACATTTGCGTGATGACCAAAGTCGTTTATTTAACGTAAGGTAAAAGACCAACGCCAGAGAATTTACCGTTTTTCCTAAAATCTTTAAATTAATAACATGCTTGAATTTCTCTAGAGTAAAAGTTCCGATAGTTGGACTCAATCGAAAATTAGGTTTAAGAAAACAAAGATATCCCTGACGTTGAATCTTTAAATAAATCGTAAATGGCGTGACGTTACATTATGTTTGTACTAAATGTTACTACGATGTTTTAGCCTCTTACTTGATTTATGTGTTATCCATAAATAGTTTGGGTCTCCGCACTAACTCTGGACTAATGATCCAGGTTTGATGGTCGTAGAGCCATAAAAGCTAATGGACAACCTCTGACGCATTGCGGACGGTTTAACATTGTGAATGTGACATCAGCTGGCTTAGGCTTTAGCTGGCTGTTAAAATTTACTTTGGGGTCATTTATTAAAGTATTTTTTCTTTATGATATTCAGTGTTTTTTTTATTCTGAGTTTTGTGTTTGAAAAGATAATGAAACAAGAATGGAAAATTAATGTATTAATAAAATTATAGTACAGGTCATTCACAATCTTCAATATCTTGAATATTGAACAGTGTGTAGTATTTGAAATGAAATAAAATGAAAATTAGCTTCATCTACGACCATTGCAATAAGCACCAATTATGGTATTACAATAAACATTATAATGATATACATTAAAACACCAAAAACCAAGCAGTACTCTAATGACGACTTTAGAGTACTGGAGTCACTTTAGAGTACTGGTTCTAGACCAATGAGAGCTCGGCATTTGACGGAAGTAGTGTCATAATAACAATTACGCAATTCGCACATCAGCTGATTGTTGCATTACGATTCATGTTTGAGTTTACTTATCCCATCAGCTGATTGTTCCACAACGATTCATGGTTCAGTCTGCTTATTTGCCTAACCTCAAATTTTAGTTGACCTATTCCATTATTATTAAAAGTCATGAGTTTTGTTTTACTTCGGGGAAATTTTGTTGTATAATGTTGGTCGTAGATAAAATAGTGTATGCAACGATTGTATTTGCCTTTAAGCCACTCGTGAGATATTTAGAACACTCGCTTCGCTCGTGTTCTAACTTACATCTCACTCGTGGCTTAAAGACATTCATTATACAATCGTTGCATAAACTACTATTATTTTCAAATAAAATACATATCTCATTTCATAAATTACAACACAATTACACATTATGAAACAGTTTACTTTTTTTACCTGATTACTTTATTTTTCCTTATTACTCGCTTGCAGTTTCGCTTGTAAATACTGAAACCTGTGGTTTACCTGTAGAACAATTTCAATGAATGACCATATATGTTCACCTGAAAATAAAGTGAATTGAGTTTGGTCTGATGTCGATGGATAGCGCCACTGACCCGAAACTTTAGTCCTTTACTGTAATTTCGTGATGCCCTTTTTAAAAGTTCTGAGACAAATTGACAAATCTACATAAAATTCACTTCAATTTGCTGCCTCAAAAGTTAAAATCAGAGCCATTATTGAGGTCTGATTTGCTTGCATATTAATATATAGAAATATATAGATGTATTTATGTTCGTAAAAGAACGTGAATTTCATGGCTGTAAAGACGAACATTTACCATAATTTTATAAATATTTCATAGTTTTTTTAAGTGGAATTGAGTAAGGTGATTATTGTCAATTACCTAACTAGGCACTTTTTAATGATTTTTTTTCAAGTGCAGAAACCAGTTATAACAACGATCTCAAGTTTGAAGAAATTTAATTATTCTGAACTTTTAAATTAAAACCTCTAATTTGATCGCACTTCTCGTTTATTTAAGCTTATATCAGATAAGCTTCATTTAGTGCACATTTCTTAAGGTAGCCTAAATCAGTTATTACTGTATTTTTAATTTATTGAATATGCAATTTATATTTAAATCTCGAGGAATCTCTAGAAAAGAATTTTCTGCACATGTCTTTCAAAGTCTCTCACTTATTATGAAACAACTACTAAATTCCAGAACACGGTCGGCAACATTTTTACTTTGTCTAAACACACTGGCTGTTTGAATAATTTTACAACCGTCAATGTAGGTGGCAGTGCTCAACGTTTGACAAATAAGAAAGTTAGTAAAATTAGAAGTTGCCTAATCATCTTAATTTATTTCTGTAAACACTTGTCTGCTTTTTTACTGTTTTTAATTATATCTTTAGAAGGCTTCACGTGTCAATCTAAAATCTACTTACAGTCTAGCAACAGTCACGTACGCTAGGCAACACATTGGCATGGAGTTTTCAGTTTATGCTTCGTACTAATTAAAACATCATCCGTCTTCTACAAACTACAGTAACTACTATTCACACAGATTAATACTTCGTTTTCTCATAATCATTATTTTTTTGCCTAGAAGTACAATGAAAAAATATGTGATTCAACAAGTTAAATCGTTTACAAAATATATCGACCCAGACTAAAAAAGTCAGTTCCCTTTACCCACATGATCCACGCCATCACCACGCCGCCCCATCCATGGTGGCAGTTCCCTTTACCCACATGATCCATGCCATCACCACGCTGCCCCATCCATCGTAGCATTTCGCTTTACCCACATGATCCATGCCATCACCACGCTGCCCCATACATCGTAGCAGTTCGCTTTACCCACATGATCCATGCCATCACCACGCTGCCCCATCCATCTTAGCAGTTCGCTTTACCCACATGATCCACGCCATCACCACGCTGCCCCATACATCGTAGCAGTTCGCTTTACCCACATGATCCACGCCATCACCACGCTGCCCCATACATCGTAGCATTTCGCTTTACCCACATGATCCATGCCATCACCACGCTGCCCCATACATCGTAGCAGTTCGCTTTACCCACATGATCCACGCCATCACCACGCTGCCCCATCCATCTTAGCAGTTCGCTTTACCCACATGATCCACGCCATCACCACGCTGCCCCATACATCGTAGCAGTTCGCTTTACCCACATGATCCACGCCATCACCACGCTGCCCCATACATCGTAGCATTTCGCTTTACCCACATGATCCATGCCATCACCACGCTGCCCCATACATCGTAGCAGTTCGCTTTACCCACATGATCCACGCCATCACCACGCTGCCCCATCCATCGTAGCAGTTCGCTTTACCCACATGATCCACGCCATCACCACGCTGCCCCATCCATCGTAGCAGTTCGCTTTACCCACATGATCCACGCCATCACCACGCTGCCCCATCCATCGTAGCAGTTCCCTTTACCCACATGATCCACGCCATCACCACGCTGCCCCATCCATCGTAGCAGTTCGCTTTACCCACATGATCCACGCCATCACCACGCTGCCCCATCCATCGTAGCAGTTCCCTTTACCCACATGATCCACGCCATCACCACGCTGCCCCATCCATCGTAGCAGTTCGCTTTACCCACATGATCCACGCCATCACCACGCTGCCCCATCCATCGTAGCAGTTCGCTTTACCCATCCATCGGCAGGCAGACTCAATTATCGGGGCCGAAGGTGATTAGCTTATTACCGGCTCGTCTCGCGCGGTGACTGTGCATGTTGGGCCGGCTCCGTAACATCACCACCCGCCGGTCAGTGCTGCCCTTTTACAAATACCATTATGGTACTAGTAGTAATATAATCATAGTAATTTAACTTCAATTAACTTTATTCGTAGTCTAAATTGTTGTTTGACTGACTAGGAAGTCAAATAACGAGGTCTTTCATTATTATCAGATCGTAGTGGCTTCAAAACCTTCCAGGTTTGAAACTGGGTTTAATTGTCACTTGTCATTGGGCTATAAATTTGAGTAATAACTATGTAAAATAAGAGATTACCATGTAATTTAAAAATACACAGGATACACCCCCTCCCATTCAAATTCAAAGCATAAATGTATGTTTAATTGTGCCTAAGGGCACAAATTAAAAGAAAAGGAATCAACAGCAGTTTCATCTGTCATTATTTTACTTTATATTTGTTTAGTTTTTGCCAGCGAAGCGGGACACTACAAGGTAGCTAAAATTCGACTTCAAATATTCCATAATGCAAAACCCATCTAGTTAAAGCTCTTTGTCTGTAGAACACGGCTTTAAGATCTTTTGACGAGTTATCTCCCTGGAAACACTGGGGGAGGAAGTTCTCAAGGGAAATAAAAATACACAAGGAAATTTATAAGGAAAATATTGGTGCTTGGCCTCAAAACAAGTATACATAGTTAATTTACCCATCTACTTGCTTGTACATTCGGATCTGAGTCAATAAACAGAAGAACTGTTAAAGTTTTTTTTAACCAGAGGGATTGAAAACGATAAAGTAAAGCAGTGGTAAATAATTGCTTAAAAGATTATGATTTTAACTAACAGGAAACAATAAAATTCTAGTTCAAACCTAAAGTTGGAAGAAATTTTTATTCCCAAACATTATATTTTCCTTCGTTTAATCTTCAATCTCAACTTAGACATTATTCATATAAACATCCCTACTCGGTGAAATCGCGAAGCGTGTACTCGTGAAAAAAAAACTTCATTTTTGAGGGGGGACCATCCCTCCTCGCCCCGATTCCAATAAACCGAACGTGCTGGTTTTTTCGCTTTCAGAACTAATTGTTATTAGAGTCTTCAGCTTAGATCTTTCCATATAAGAATTCGCTCAAAGAAAAGGAAGCATCTATGTTACATGCCAATTGGAACATTCTAGTAGTTACCGATCCCGGCAGATGTCGCCCGGTGTAAACCCCGCAATGCGACATCGGATCCGTCCATTAGGTTTTATAGCTCTTAGGCCGTCAAACTACGTTATTAGCCAGGCAGAGATTTGAGGTAATTCAACAAACTAATATTACATCTGTATACATGCAAGGTTTTTTAATTGTAAACATTCAAAAATACATATTATATCATTAGTTTTTATTATTGCTAACTCCAACTTCAATGGATAAGTTGAATGCAACATTTTAAAGATTTAAAAGTATTCTGTTTTGAGGAGGCTTATTTTTTGGTAAAAAGTCCATAAAAATTCGTGTGTGTTGTATGTATTTATTTTGAATGTCTTCCTATCCTAATTGTTAGTCCAAACTTTAATTAATTCAGATCAATGCATTACAAATTACGAATTCAGATCCCACTATAACCGTCGGTGCTTAGACTGTTAACCACCAGAAAATGAATTTATGTATTAAAATCACTTAAAAAACATAACAACAACGTAGAATATAAATAATAAATTAAGAAATTACGTGATTAAATAGTTTGTCTACCAAAACGAAATGTATGTAAAAAAGGAGTATTTCAATTGGTATGATATATACGAATTAAAGGTATACATATTTATTTAAAACTGAATATAATTACAAACGCGGTTTGGAAGAAGAATAGAGCAGCAGGAGTGCGGTGCCTATTATTGAAAGTGGGAAGACGCCGGCGGAATGGGCGATGAGGCCTTGTATTCCATATCCACATGAAACGTCCGTATAACACATTTACCGAAGTTGTTCGTTATTCTATATTTACTTGATGTGAGTATCACATCATTTCGTAGCTATTCGACCACATGTTTTTCATACGTGTTATATGAGGTAGTCTATATAAATGTCTTGTATTTGTTATGTTTAGTTACAAACCCGTATGCAAGAGTTTCATGCCTTTTACATAATGTTTATTGTTATTTATTAACGTCAGCTAAAAATTTGAAGACGTTCAACTTTGATTAGTAATCATAGTTTAAAATAAATGTGATTTAAAAGACGAAATAAATTAACGTGTATTTATTGTTGTAGTTTTAAAATAATATGAATGATACAGTGTAAAGGTCCCCTATACCAAACCAGCGTAGAATGCAGTATTATCATGTGCAATACCTTTAATCTCAATTATATTCTATAAGAGGAAAACGTAAGAAAATAATTCTTAGGTAGCGGCGTAAGTTATTATACTCGTATATTTTTAAGATGATTTTACTTGTGATTAATCAATTCACACCTCACAACCGCTCTCTGTATATCGTTGTAGATTAAGAATAGGGTATATTACATAAAATACGACCTATATTATATTTTTGGTAATCCAAATGTTTATGGTTTGAAAATTAAACATTAAAGGTAAAAGGCAAGTGCCATATTAATGTAAAATTTAATGTTTTTTTTGTATATTAAACTGATTCTCAGTTTTCATTGTGTTGTACATCGAAAAAAAGACTATTCAACACTGTTAGCTGCTTGTCCGACTCTTGACGCAAAATCTTTTATTTCCGCTTGAGCGCGCGTTTCCGCTTCATTGGCGGGAAGGCGGGAACGGAGACGGCTCACTTCATCCACATGCAGCAACTGTGAAGGTATTTATTAAATATATCTAAATTACGAAACCTCAGTATCATCGAGGTTCCGATAGAATTATTCGGTTCTATAATAGAAAATTGTTTTTTAATTGGTTAGGTTTACTTACTGATAAAGAGAAGTCGAGCGTACAGGTCATATGTATTTATGATTAATATATTACAATTTGTGAATAAGAATTATGAAAACACTCTTGTTGTACACATCTTGAAACATTTTAATAAGCATAAAAATTCATACTTTTTAATAAGCAGCTGATTTTTTTGTGAACTTAATTACTGTAGCATAACCATCTAAGTTTTTATTTAAACACAATAGTTTAGATATGAACTGCCATCAATAGATTTTGTAAAAGTAGCCTTTGGAATTGTATTATAGTTTTTGCCTCTTAATACCTATCAGATGACACGAGATAACACAACCCTCACAGACGATTTCTGAAGATAATAGGCAACACCTTTTTCAACAGAAACTGATGAAATAATATAATTTTACTATTAAACATTTCATCGTAACAATGAGGTTATTTATTAGACTTTGGTTTTGGAATCATCTCATCTTGTTTTCGATTGAAATCAAGTCGTTTCGGGATTGTTTCGGTTCTTGAATCAGGTAACTGGAGCACGGGGACAGACTGGTCAGTACGGTCGCGTGGACGGTGCAGCGCGCGGCGGGCGTGCGACGTGCAACGACGGGACGCGCGACGGACGTCACGGAACGTGCGTAGCCAACCACGACGCGTGCCCTGCATAGATGGGGCAAAGCACTTTCAAGTGACATATGAACAGAACGACTGCAAGAGTTCATCCTGTTGACATACATATGTGGGATTGATAGATGTATTTGATTGTTTATTAATGAATCAAAATATGAAGTCTATTAAGGTTGGGGAAATAAAATCATTGAGTTCATATCTGTCATGATCCGAGTTTTAATATTATTTGCAATGCTGTAACAGTAAGCCACTTATGAGAGTATAATTATATCAACTTTAAGGTCTTTACTATATCAGGTTTCCCGTACTTTAACTTATAATGCCATATTAAACGAACATACATTAACTCCCTTCATTGTTATTAATAAGATTTAAGATTATGTACCTAATCAAATTGTTAACAGCATAATTGAATAACGATTATAATGATATATTGCAAATTTATTTGCATAGCAGATCGCTCAGTCTTTAAAATTACAGCCAGATGGGAACTTGCAGTATGATCTGTAGTATACAATTCTAATTTTTCTGAAATTTCCTTGGGAGGGCTCATGGCTCACCCACGCACGCAGGGTACGTCACGCACCCCAGGCTTCCCAGTCACTGCAACCCTGCGACAGGCTCATGGAGATAAAAAATGGACCTCCACTGAAAGTAATTGGTGATAATTTTTGCAAAGCCAAGATCACCTTATGAGCTTTGAGAAAACACGGGTTTTTAATCAGGTTCCAGTCACAAGCAAAAATCCAACAGCTCCTGCTTTTTCTCAAAAACGTTCATAAAATTATCAAAGGCTAGCTTATTTGATAAAAAAATATCAAAAGCTAGGCTCATGTTAGGCTGTAATTGTTTCCTACTCAGCAATTGTAGTCTAAGCTTACTTTTCACTCACTAATTAGCAGCATTCTGAATCCTGCTGCTGTAGCTTCAAAATAGGAAAGTTTAGATTGTAGTTCCTTGTCCCATACTTTTCTTATTTCATTTAAACTAATCACACTGACAGCAATTGCATTGTTAAAATCCAATGGATCCAAAAGAGAATTAGAAAAGTATTACTATCAATATTTACCATTAGAATTACCTCATTTTCACCGTGTGATTGGTGAAGAGGCATCTTCAATAAAAAATTTGGAGGCAACTCCTGGTTCGCTTCAACCTGTTTTTCATCTATATAATTGTAATAATTAGCCTGTCTTGAAGCCTGTAGACCGATGTTCCGACAAAGTCATAAACATACCTCTTTAACATGACTTTTTTCTTTTTTCTTTAGTGTTAAAAGTATAATTTTAGTAGCAAGCAGGTGCTTTGTGTAACCAACCTACCACATCGCATGTTTAAGGTCTTAGTACAAATATACGGCTGGTTTATTAATCGTATGTTAAGTTCAGGAACTATTTCTAACATTTTATTTTCAATATAGTAGAACCAGGAGGCTTTCTGTTTTTGTTTGTTTTTTCATGCTTACTAGGGATGATTAGTATTGTTGAATTTAAGTGCTTTCTCTATACTTTTATAAATTCTTCAAAGGATTAATCCGAAAAAATTTCAGAATACAGTAGACCTTCCAGCGAAGAACACGATTTAGGACTGAGGTGGGGATCATTATCGATGAGTGCATTAACATTGTTAGTATCTGCGATGTATTGTAGTTCTAGAAAGCAAATAAACCTACAAAGTACATCATCAATACTCAGCATATCAATAAAACTTAACCATAGGTAGCCCATGAGCAGGTATTTCTTTGTATGACCTCTCCTCTTGAAACTAGGTTAAGGTATTTGTAAGGTTTGCTTGGATTTCTGATCTCTTTGTAATTAACTCTTGCATATTATATTCACAGTTTATAAATTTAAAAAAATGTATAGATGTTGATATATAATTTGAAATTCATTTCTAGGCCTAGTGTTTAAGCTTCAACACATCCTCTTAAACGCGTAAAAAGGATCTTTGTAAACCTCCTTACAAGTTTATTTATAAATCACTTATAAGACTTTATTTTTGAGCTAATCCTAAGACTATTTGAACTACTGTTTGAGACCCACATGATATAATAGAGACTGACAATCGCGCTTAGGCCTTGAATTAAACTGGGTTCATGTAATTAATAACACAATCAAGTTACCTTTATAAGTATCCAGGTTCCACCACTTCCGTTCTAGCCTATATCTGTTTCTATTCCTTTTATTTTATTATTAGTCATGTCTGATTTCATTTTTCTCTTCTGGAAAAAGAGACAAATCATCAAAGAATCGCTCTTTAGCAGTTGAGATCAATTTCAGCTGCCGGTTCATCTCGAGATGGCATATCTGATGGAGACAAACGATGTTTAGATAGATTATTAGAGCGAAGCGACAGATCTCCTCCTGTTATTGCGTTTGAAGAGAAGAACTCGGGTCCAATGAAAGGTTGCCACCGTAAGGTAAATTAATGAATTAAACTGTAATATAGTTTTGTCATCTTTGTAATCACTACATCTTTTGTCATCTTTGTAATCACTTTGTTTATTACAACAAGTTATATTATTTGACCTTGTATTTTTGTACCGTTATTTAAAATGTATTGGAGTGTTATAAAAATGAAATATAAAGTACAACGTAACAAAAGGAATTTTATTTATTAACCTGAAATTATCATAGCGAACATTTTTTTCTGGGTAACATGTAATTCTCAGAAGAGCAGCAATGAAAATTAAAAAAAAACTATAAAGATTACAAAAATTGTTTTGTGTAGATAATAATATTTAAATATATAACTTTACAATGTTTAAATTTTTTTCGTGATTATGTTTCCCCTATAATAATTAATGTGTCAAATATTTAAGGTCTTTATTACAGCAAGATATCTTATGAACAACCAGAGACCGTTGAGTGATGTAGGCTTCCTATAGTTTTTAATATGTTTAAAATCAGAGGGGATTCTTAATCAAAAGTAAAGTTTTATAATAAATATTTTGAGAGTTAAATCAAACCAAAATCAAAAAGTGGTTATTTACTTTTCGGTTGTAATATGTTTCATAACTACCTCAATAGGTCAGTCAACATATTAATTGACTGACTTTATTTTTTATTTTTTTAATCCTCTCTATTTCACCAGATTTATTCCTACATTTACACTTTAAAAATGACGAGAACACTAAACATTAGGGAATGAAATTTTACTTAAAAGTTTGGACTTTTTGTTGTTGTTATTATTAACTGACCTTCCTGACGGATTATAATTTTTTTTTTCACGTTTGAAGCAAATATGTTCAATTGTGATGTTTTAGATTGAAAATTTATATAAAATATTTTGAGGAGAAACATAAAACACTTAACAAATTATAAGTATAGATGGATAATTATAAAGTTTTATAATTGTGACATTATAGAGGTCAATATATTTTGGATGATAATGTAAATATACATGTTACTTTATGAAGGTATAGAAATATTTTGTGTTTAGGAAAGAATATGAATAGCTTGCTTATGAATTTTAATACAGACTAACTCAAATTTAATATAGTTTAGTTCTTGAACATATTCATTTTCAAGTCCAGATTAGATTATAAGGTTTAAAAAACAAATCAAACCTTGTTTACGATCATCCAACTTATTTCCCTACACTCCAGTGTATGTTTTAATTTTATTTTGTTCCGCACGTTATAAAAAATGTAAAAAATAAAATGATATGGGTCAATGAAAATACTTTATTGTGGTTTATATTTTCACTATCGCTTTCAATTGTATACTATTCTCAATCAGAACTGAATAGATTATTTAAGTACGAATAGTTAACGAACATTAAAAACTAATAAAATTATATTAGACTTTCAAATTTAGGATACTTTGGTGTTGATAGTGTTCACGCTACAACTATTGATTATTCTATATAGTGTTTTTTTACATCTGGTAATAGCGCATTTATTTTGAAATGGTATGTTTATTAAATTTATTACTTCTTACCAAAAAAGAACAAAATTATTTTTTATATTTCATAAAAAAAGGAAGGAATACAAATCCGTCTGTGCATCTTTAGGGATAAAACGCAAAAAAATAATAAAAAAAGTACCAACCTATCAACATCCATTAGATTCTTTTGTGACAAAAACGTGTGTGACGAATCCGAAGGTACCGACGATGCTTTCATCCAACACAAAAACTTTTGGTGCTCGTCCACAATATGCTTGATTGGAAATAATTTTCTCATCGTTTCCTCATGTATTTTCCCGTTTCATCAAGTATTCAATAAAGATAAAAACGATTTCATGTTTTACTATAAAGAAATAGGCTACACACAAACGTAAAAATATAATTATAACTATAAACTGGCCTTTTATTTACAGGTTGTTCAAAGCCAAGCCATTGTATAATATGTACTGTAACAATAAAAATTTGTGTAGTGGAAACCAGGCAATTTATAATAGTTAAATCTTTATTCAAATTTTTCAAAGTCGAAATTCCAAATATTGAATACATTTAACCGTCTTAAATGATGTAAAGCGATACCCCACAACTCTTTGAGCAGATCTTTGACGTCGACTGTTAAGCCAGTAGCTATTGACAAGACTTGTTGACATCCAGGCGTCCAAACACGAGGCGTTTGACATGTCCGGATGTCCTCAACCACCAATTAAGCCCGGTACACATTGCGATGTAGACATTCCTTTCAGTTTTCATTTTTTCTTACGCTCGTAAAGTTTGTTACGATTTTTCTTCTTTTTACTTTCATGGCTCCCTAGGAAATTTTATAAGGATATGTATATATCACGCTTTAATTTTTTTCACCTTTACATTCTTAAGCTTTGGATGTTCCTTAAGAACATCCAAAAAATACTTCATTTCTTCCTTCATTTTTGTACCTTTCATTTTGTACTAAGGGTCTAAAATGAATAAATCATCTTTAAATCCTTATATATTCGTATGGTTTAAAAAAATTATTTTTGTACTGGTTCTGGTTTTGTTACTTACATTAGTTTCTTCTTTTTCGGTACCCGGCATTAGTTCTAATGTAGATTTAAAAAAATTTTGTTCGAATTTTATCACTATTATTTTAAAAAAGGATCAGATTGGAAACCCGAAACATGTTTTCTTATATTAGAACTGGGATATGAAAAGCGAGAAACTGAAATATGTTTTATAACATCAGACCTTTTTTCTAAAACTTGCTGAAGTCGGACTTGAGCTATAAAACAATACCTGTCAAACATAACAGTCGAGGGATTATTGCGTACAACAACAATTTATCATTTAATAAGCATTTAACTCAATTTATTGGCAATTAGTGATTGGCGATGAGTAACTTTACTGCCAACAATAAGGCAAAGAAGACAGATGTTTCCGAACAGTATGATGTAAAAGTACTAAGTTACTTAACTCCATCAACTGTGGAACGTTATAGTGAGAGATTTCTCAGGAGAAAATATACAAATATTTTTGCTACCTCGGAATCCTTCTATGAATATTTGTTACTTTGGGCACTAGCAGTAACACTTAAGAGGAAAGTTTTAAAATGAAGTGCGCCTTAACTAACTTAGAAATCCTTTATATGAAAGACCATAAAGATTCGTAGATCTATCTACATTCAGTCAAGGATCCAGGTCAACCAAGTGACCTAGAAGATGGATCTACGGATCCGAAATCGATGTATTTAGGATCATTATCTTATCAAATAAAGGATTGCTAAGGTAAGGCGTGCGCATTTTACATTGTATTCCAGCAATCCGGTGGCTAAAAATTATTGAAGAAAATTGTGTTGCATTACGTTAAAGTAATCTTTATATGAAACCAATTGCTTGGGAATCTATTTTTTGTATAGAAAATTAAGACGTATAAATAAAGAATGGCGGCACCATTTCAAATTAAACTTTATTAGAATCAATTTTTAAAATATCTTAAGATTTGTAATTTTCTGTCTTTTATAGTTATATTTTCTTTCTACACATAGTTTTATATCAAACCGGGAAATAATACAAAGGTTAATTTTGGAAATCAACTGACCATATATTATTTTAGATTAAAATTATTATAACTGTATTATCTTCGCTTTAGGTAATTAAGCCTTAAAAAAGCTACACAACAAAAGATAGTTATATACTTTTTCATGCTATGTGTCAGTTTCATTATGTTTAGGACTCATCTGGACATCCTGCATAGACGTAATCAATATAAAGGATAATTTTTGTCTGTTTAAATATTGCGATTTGACTTTCGTTATTTGTTAAATAATTATTTTAGATATCGTTTAACCATACCTAAAATAAACAAATATTAAATGTTTATTGGTTCGTTGAATTTAAGATCCATTAATAAAATGAAAAAGAAGGAAAAGAAAAGAATAAGAATACATGATAACCTTCCTTCTGAAAGATTATTTAGGTTTTCCTCATTCCACCAATGAATTAAATACACTTTACTTTAAATAAGTAAAGTAATAGATAAAGGAAAACCATTATTACAGTTCCGTAGATGTATTTAAAATCTTCGTGCGATTGAGCACAAAAACAGAGTTTGATTACGATAAACTGTTTTAGCGACCATCAAAGTGTGAACATGGCTAATGTGTTGGAATAAGCAAACAACGCTCATTTGACCAATGTTCACCTCCTCCCCTCATGTTTTCACTTTATTTTAAAATATAGGTTTGGTTATAATCATTTCGGTAAAGTTGTATATTCTACAATCCTACAATATTTACCCATTAATTATATCCTCTGCAATTGATTAATTACAGAGTGTCCAGCTGAAAATCCGAAACTTTCTCAGATTGTTCAGCAGGGGAAAAAACAAGAATATCGATTATAGGGTCTAATCTCGCGTAGTTTTTTTGTCTAGACATGTGATTTTTACGTTTCTTGCTGTAACCTTGAAAAAAATTAGATATAAACTTCTGAAATTGAGAACTGAAATATAGCTACGTGCTGTACTAATCGGGTGCTTCATGAAGTGTCCAGTGCGCCTAGGCCCATGGTGTAACTGAACATTTTTATTAAATAATGTAGTATGCGACCAACAAAACTGAGCACTTGCTGTAATCTTTGGTTATAAATACTGTGCCTAGCTCAGGTGTTTGAACAAAATATGTTAAAGCGATGAATTAATTTGTTAAATCATATAATGCCTTTGTGCACAACTTTATTCCAGACAAAGTATGCATTAATTTTGTAAAAATATATCACTTTTTACTGCTTGACTTGGGAAATATCTATGTTTTCAAAACTTGACAAATATAAAAATCTTCATCCTAATACTAAGCAAGCAAATATATATATATATATATAAATATATATATATATATATATATATATATATGGGCAGGAACTTCATGAAGTGCCCAATGACAGCAAGTGGCTTCGACTTACATATGGACACATAAGACCTATTTAAGTGTGGAATATAAAATTTATTCTTTGTAAAATTATAAATGGTAGTAATATTTATTTTTCAAAGCCTAACATGTTACAAACTAAAAATTGTATAAAATATTTTCTAGGGGTGAGAATGCTAATTTTCGTTTATTTTTTTTTTAATATGTATATATTGTATAGGCTCGTGACACGAATAAATGGGAGCAGAAATTATTTATGAATTTAAAACGGCTAGTTTGATGCGGTTTCAGAGTTTTAGCTATACAAAAATTCAGAGAGATTGATTTTTACCACGTATTTACATTACAGAACTATTCAACCTACCCCATTTTTGAAAATAAATCCAATTCCTCATCTTTCCCTCATTTTTTTTAATTAATGCTTTTGAGTTATAAATGTTTGAAAAATGAAAACTTCTTCATTTATTTGAAACTATACAAAGTTATTCCCCACCAAACAAGATCTTATGTCCACATAGGCTATTCAAGTGAAATTTGAAGAATTTATCTCAAAATGATTTCAAGTTATTATGAAATGTGTAAAAACCACATACATTCCGTCTGACAGAATACTCACATTTCGCTTTACACCATATGATATTTTTTGTTTATTTTGACCCGCTAAATAATCAGAAAAAAGTTCACAGTCTAAGCTTGACACCCTGTTTAATGAGTAATCCGGAATATAGAGATCAGAGAGTGAACAGTTGGTGTGTATTTAAATTATACAGTTCGTGGTCGAACCATTCTGAAATAATAATTCCCCCGTATCTTATATTCTGGTTAACACATTTTTTAGGAAAATCCAGATTTTGATTAAAAAAATACTTTTGTGTTGTATTATTTGGACTTTGAACTTTGTTTTTCTTAAACTCACATATATAATTAGGAAAACTAATGACTAACTCTTAACATAAAATTGATTCAGTATGCTCTGCGTATTATGTGAATAAAACTTTTGGTTCTGGCTGATTCCATGAACTATACTATAGCATTACCATGTTAAAAATATATTTTATATCATTACTGGCATTTGATTCACACAGCATGCTGTTTGACCTTGGTAGATTCCGTTTTTGAAACGACATTCTGATTCAAATTTAAACGAGAAAAGTACATAAAGATAGGACAAATAATGGAATACTCACTGAAATTAGGACATTAAATATGCATGACTCTTGCCCTACAGCAGAAATGAAATAAAAAACAATAATTCATCATTAAAACAATTTCCCCTAATAGTGTGAACCTTTTAAACAAAATCTGAGAAAGTACGTTGTTATACTTTTAATTATTTTAGGCAACTCTTTAAAATTCATTTGAACTTTTGTTTTGATTAAATTTCGTGAAGTAGTTGTTGCAGGTTATCCATCATAAAACATCAATGAATTTTAATTTGTCATGGGAATCTATAAGTATAGAGCGCTAGCTGGTTCTCATGTTTAAGCAAATCGTGTATACAAGACTAATTATTAGCGTTGAAAACGTCCCTACTTGTCAATTCAGCCCTTGTTTGAGTGACCCGTTGTCAACAAGGGTGGCAAGCCACAGGTTGGCTTGAAAGCAACCACAATTTACAGATTTGTGCCAGCGTCAAATATTTATTATGGTGGAGAATTCTTACAATAATATTTCTGTTTACTATATTTCAATTCAAACTTAACAGTTATACTTATTTATTCTGATTATTTGCATCTATATAATGTGTTCTTTTATTCATACTTTTTACTAATCTTACCAAAATAAAAATAATTTGCTTGGTACATTAAACAAAATAAAAATTTATAGAGGGAGGCTATAGAAAGGCTATAGGCTTATAGGTTTATAGGTTTTGGTCATAGGTTATGAAGAATAAAGTAAAATAATAAAGTTTTTTTTTTCAACTGAGTGTTTTATTTAAATCTAAAGTCTTTGATAATGAATATTAGGAAAACAATTTTTTAAACAACGATAAAAAAATTGTAGAAGAAAATTAAAATATTTACAGAACCGACTGAAATTTACAGATAATTTACTTACGGTAACATACGTTTGGATTTTTGTCAGTTGATGTAATTTACAGGATTTCGGGACGTTACTTCATTTCATCATTTGTAAGTGTTTTAAAAGTTCATGACTATGTGCGTGCCTTACAGGTTTAGCGACTCAGTGCATTCATGGAGTTGAATATTTAGAATTCACAATCGGAAGTATTTAATTTTTGCGCCTATTTTCAACGAAGTAAACATAAAGTGCATTCAACTGTATGAATAATGGTCAAATGAGCGTTGTTTGCTTATTCCAACACATTAGCCATGCTCACACATCGATGGCTGGAAACGGTTTATAACAATCCAATAATTGTTTGCGCCTCTATTGCGCACAAATTTAAAGTACAACAATAATACTGCATTTAAATTTGATTAAATTTTAAGATTTATTCTTAAAACATGTTAAAAGCATTACAATTTTTTTTATATAATACCGAAATCAAAAACCTAACTACATTAAAACCTAAATTTTGGAGATCCTGAATTAATTTTTACCGTTTGGATTAAAAGTTTCAAATGGATACTTTATAATCATACAGAATTCAATAAATGGTTAAACATGACATCTAACTGAACTCCACTTCCTTGGTAAGGCTATTGGGGTCAAATTCCGTTATCTGCCCACAACTTTATATTTCCAATATAGAGTAATACAAGGAATAAATAGGATGGGTAGAGGTGACAAAAACAGAGGTGATAGAAACAAACTTCGTTCATACACGGCTTGGTTTTACACCCCAGAGTTATCTTTTGACCCGTTATCTAAGTTCATGTTGCCGTTTCCTGTAGCAGCGGCAAAACAAGAGGAGAGGTTAGGTTAGGTTGGATTAGGCTAGGATAGGATAAAATCTAATCTAATATTTTATACTGTATTTTATAGAATAAATTAACCTAACCTAACCTAACCCAACCCAACCAAACCAAACCAGTGGCCGGCGCGGCGATGCGTCGTCGATGTTACCGTTATCTGTATGTCAGAAAGTGACACATAAGGTAAGAGCGACACCAATACCGACCAAATTAATTAATTACTCCGATATGCTTGGCAATATGTCCAATAACCAAAACACTTAACCATAAAACGTTTGTAACCAATAGGAAAACGTTTTCCAGTTGTGGGCAGATAACGGAATCTGACCGCTATTGTTATTATGAGTAATAATATTTTAAACGAAGTCGGTATAAAATTACATTTCTCTAAATAAATAAACAGCCATAAAACAAATAAAATAGCACGCTGTCGAAACTTGTACAGCGTTTGTGAGGGCTGCATTTTCTTTACAAAAACTGTCCGATCAATCGAAGAGGGAATCAGGAGATCCCCTGGTGTAAAGAAATCTTTTGCTTAAATGAACGAGGCGGGCGATCGGAGATGCGTAAAACATGGATTGCGGGAGCCGTAACAGACTCTGGCTGACAAATGGTTCGTTATTCAGAATGACAAGATCCCTTTATCAACTTGTCTGCGATTGCTGACTTTCATTTTAATTTATCTTATCGTGTGAAAATGTTTTGCTCTGGTGAATAAATAAAGTCATCGCTCGTTAGTTGTCCAAGAATATAATAAACTACATAACAGTGTTCTAATCTAATCAAACCTATCGCGATTGAACAGTAATCTTGAAATCTAATAGGTTTGCTAAGGTCATACTTGCACTCTCACCTTTCCTTACCTCTTTTACTACGCGAACCAAAGTTTTTCGCCTGTTTCCACAGCTGATGCCGGCTCGTTGCAAGGCAAGTAATCCGCAAGTCAATCCCTCTGCAAAAGGTATTTTTCCACTTAGTCTATCTACATCGACATCAATCATTTCAAGGTTTTTTGGACGGCAAAATAATGTTTCCCTTTTTTATTTGTGTATGTGACTAAGGATATGGAAGGAACGTGTTGATTACAACAGTTCGTGTATTATGGGTTGCCTAATTAATTTACGCAGGCACTAAGATCAATTTGTCGGTACAATTGAACCAAGGTTAGTGCAATTGAACAGGAAAAGGTTTTATATAATTAGTTAATATATTTTTCAACATTATTGGTATATTCACTGGTCTTCAAAATAACTTAGTTTTTTTTAACAGTACATTAACTATCCATTAGCACTTCTCCAACAGCGAAAAATGTGAGCATTGTTTATTTAATCATACTTAATTAGTACATCATAATAATTCCTAAATCAGGTTCCTTCATAATTAGGTCAATGTCATTTAAAATTCATTATATTAATTCCTAAGACAGGTACCTTCATAGTTATATATATGTCACTTAAATTTATCAGGTTTCCTTGTGATCCTTGTTAGGGTTTTAATATGGACATTTTGGCCTGATTTTGTAATTTTATACCCTATAAATCTCATATCTTATGTAAAAAATACTTTTAAAATCCTCGGAATCAACTTAACGAAGTAACGACATGGAGAGACAAAATTGTAAAATTATTTTAGCGAATTTCCCCTATAGGGAAGAAGCTATTACCGTAGGTCTCATGGTAAGACCTAAGCTCAAGACCACTATAACGTTTCGTTTTGGGGCCCCCAGAAGCAAAAAACACTATCCGTTTGAATGTATATATATATATCTATACATATATATATCTATACATATATATATATATATATATATATATATGTGTGTGTGTGTGTGTGTGTGTGTGTGTGTGTGTGTGTGTGTGTGTGTGTGTGTTAGCACGATAGCGGCCGCAAAAATGGTCCGATCTTTATGAAATTTGGTACGGACATGTAAAGTGGTAATTGGACGAGTTCGTGAACCACTGGAAGGTGGGGGGGGGGGGGGTGGTAAAGGGGATAAACCCCCAAAAATGGGGGTTTTTAATTTTTTACATAGAAAAATTAAATTTATTGAATTTTTGTGAGCACCATTGAATTCAGCTACAATTTAGTACTTTGAATCACTGCTCTACGTCCATTGGTTACCGAGATATTGAAAGTGGTAAACAAAGTACGTTGTAAACAAAGTACCAATGTTAACCTTATGGGAAATAAGTAAAATTCTATATATCTCGGTTATTTCTCAACATATCTTGATAAAAATTGGTAAATAGCTTCTTCTATTCAGATCTACAAAATATTGAATCAAAACTACCCAGTTTTAATATACCTGTAGCAGCAAACCTGCATTCTCATTCCCCATGATATTTTTATGGAGCTTACAAAACATGCCAATTCTTGCTATGTTTGATTGAAATATGTTGTTTTGCATTTAAAATTCGCTGAGTATGCAGGCCTGCTGCAACGGGGGTATTTTCATTCAACACTAATAAGGTGCATGCCGAGTAGTTGACTGTACTTATAGACATGAAATCAAAATAGCTAATACGGATATATTTCCCTACAGATTATGGTAACATAATCTTGGTTAAATTTGGTTTAATCAGGTTTAGTTGACATTTGAACAAGGAAAACTTGTTTGATTTGTCAAAATCATCAACATATCAACTGCCAGTGATTGGTTGTGTCAAATGCGCGTGTCTTCTATAATTGATCCTCTTTAATGCCAAATATAAAACCCTGCATTCAGGCTGTTTGTTTGTGTCGTTAGTTTGCATTTTATATTACGTATTAATTTTTGGGTGTTACTACTATTCATGCCAAACATTTTCAGTTTGTTTTTGCAGTATTAGTAACGAATAGGTAAAGCTTTTAATAATATTGCGCATGTAGTCAGTTTCACTTCAAGCTCTATTAGAGGCTATCTCAATTATTTAAGTAAATTTTAAACGAAAAATCTCGAGCATAGTAGATGGATACTTTTTCCACTAGCCTACTTTTCTTTCACCTTTGACCCACGTAAGGTTGTCTTCAGTGAAGACTCATCATAACAATCTTTTATCTCTCCTCAACTACCCAATTACACATCTGACACCATCAGGCCACCAAATCAGAAGTGTCAAACCCGTCCATTAATAACAATATTTGATAGGCATATCCTACATCAGGTAATTACGATCCATTGGGAGTCTGAAGACTTGTCCAAAGTCTAAAGAAGACTAATATTTTTTTAATCTCTGATCCACATTTAAAAATAATAGATTTAATGATAAACATTTTCTTTACCTACATTCTTATATTTATTTTATCTATGAATGTCTCCATAACTACCCATACTGAAAATATATACGTCATAGAATACATTTTGCACTGGGTGAGGTACCTTATTTGCCAACTCGAAGCACCGGTCTGGCTTTGAACTAGTCAACCGTACCTGTACTATATCTACAGATCAATGTGTTTTCAATATTTTACTTGAAAAATATTACACCCTTTTACATACAATAATAATAATAATGTAATATTAGATAATCATTAATCGTATATGACTTTATCAAAAATGTAAATTAATTAGTATTGCCCTTAATATTAATATTTGCCTTAGTATTAATTGGTTTACGTCTTCGTTGATATCCTATTTCGTTTCTATTATTAACATTTAAATCCGCCTGTAGAAGGTCTTTTATTTTGATTTTAATACACATATTTTAGACCTGCCAATTTCAACTTTTCAAGAAATAAGTACAAATATGAACCACAAAATTAATTAAAAAACTTTTGTTTCCCGACTCGCGGCGTAATCTTTGACCTGGGTGAACGGCAGGTTGGAGACCAGGATATTAATATCTTCTAATTTCCCAAGGGCCCTGCTCTTCGCCTTACTGTTCTTACTGTATCGTCTAATGTTGACTGACTGAAAACAAACAAAAATACTATTGGTTGCTTGTGGTATTTTTTAAACTAATTAATAAACACTATTCATTATTAGCTTAGTGAAATTATTTAACGTTGTTGATTAAATATTAGGTTTTTAGGTAATGTTTTATTAATTTGTGAGACAAATCAAACTTCATTTAACAAAGTATTGGTACAAATGGTAAACTTTTATGGAACGGAGATAATGAGTTTGGTTATTTCTTTATCGAAGAGGATTTATGGCTATATTACGGCTGGAGAATGTGGGCTCCTTATCTAAACAGAGCAAGGAAAAATCAATAACTGTTTTTCATGTGAAACTACTTTGAAACCAATATTTTACTTTAGCATTTTAATTGTGAAATATCTGCCTTAAAACTAAAATTGTCATACAAATAATAAATAACAGTTCAAACGGATTTTGTACAAAAAATTTAAAAGCAGTTTTAATTCATTGTGAAATCAATAATTTCCTGTAAAATTAATTCTTACAATATTAATGGGTGTAATGTAGGATAGCCTAATAAGAGCTATAAGGTAAACTTAAACAAAGCTTTTAAAACCAATAAAAACATCACATAAATATCCCATAAAACGCAAGGTACTGATGAGGAAGAAATACTGGGTGGTCGAAAGCTAATATGTTTATGAGAAGAGCAGACTACAAGTTAATTTACGGTGATAAATAATATGACCTTTATTAACTAATGTTTAACTAGGTACTTTACACTAAACTATTTCGAAAAAATACATACACAAAGGAGTTTTTTCATCTCTATCCTAAGTGTAAGATGGATACGAAGGTTTTCATTTGTTATGATTTCCCTGTAGGCCAAGGGTGTTAGTAATGGTGATTAATCTGGGACTTGCATAAGTAATTCACACCTGTCTTTCAGAGAAGAAAACGAGATGTTATTTTAAGCTTAACAATAATGAACTTTGAAAACAACTATATTAATTGATTAGACTTGTTATTTGTTCTATTGCTTAAGCTTCAATTAGATGCACATAAGTGACTCACACCAATATTTAAGAGAGGAAAAAAATGTTTTAGCTTGACTTTATATTATAGTTATAATTTTGTATAAAACGAGAGTTATTATTTTACTTGTCGTCAATATTAAAATTGAAACATTGAATATATATATTTCAAATTGTATCAGACTTTTTATAGCCCATTGAAAGTGAATAGGAAGTAGATAATTTTGTAATAATTAGGTGCTTTATCCCCCGACAGGAATATCAATTATAATACTTTCCGGTTGTTTTTGGATCTGCCCATCCTTCATTCTAATAACTAGATAATAAATTAAAAGGTTTAAGTTAAGTTGAAATAATGATTTGACATCACAATTACCAATAACTAACTGGAGGTAAAACCTGAGTGGATCCATTGTCATTGTATTAAGTCCCAATGTTTTGGGTTTCCTCTGAATAATTCTGGGGGAGGGGAGTGATACATCTCAAAATCACCTCTGGGTACACCCTTGACTTATACTGTACGACTTATACCAAGCCCCCCCCATATTTACTGGCAGGGCATCTACAGGCCGAGAGAAATGACATCCAGCCCGCCCATAAGACTAATAGAGTAGATTTAAAGATTTTGCTTACGGAAGGCCTGGCCAAGTCGTCTGACGTGACCTGTACAAGCGATAGCTCGGTATGATACAACCTGACATTTACAGTTTCAAAGACTAATGTACGAATGATGACTGGCTACTACAGCCTAGTCAATTATCTCTTTCCCACCTCCCCCCCCCCTCTCTCTCTCTCTCACACACACACACAAACACACACACACACACACACACACACACACACACACACACACACACACACATACATACATACATACATACATACACACACGCGCGCGCGCACACCACTACTTGTCTTTACCTAATACATTCGTGCACCTCAACTTTATTTACTTACTTAATTTCACCACCATGACCATCGGTAAACTATCTAGGTTTTGGTAACTCTAAATAACCTGGGAACGTTATTTTGAAATATGAAAAACATTTGCTAGATTTAACAAACCAACAAATAAAATTATTTCTGATTTCTATTAAACACATATTTGGGATTTTTAATAATAATGGTAGTGCCATTGATTATCTACTAGTACCGTTAACTTTAAAGTCAATGGTAAAATTAATATTGATCAAACGTTATTTAAATTAAGGCAGTATATATGGTATATTAAATGATTACTTCCCCTGATGAGTAACTTTAGAGGTTGTAAGTATTTGTAAAAAAATATGTTAAAATATAGACATGAAGTAGTGAGGTTTTTATCTACTGAAAGCTAAACGATGATGAAAACCAGAGCAAACTTGAATGTCGTTCTCATAGTACAATCCTACTAAAATTATAATTGTGAAAGTATGGATGTTTGTGTGAATATCTGTCTTTCAATCACGTGAAAAATACCGAACCAACTGAGCTGAAACTTTGCATAGAGCCAATACATCAGAAAAGGACCATTCACTTCCTTAAAATCCCCTCGGGCTACGCCCCGTAAACGTCCTCAGCTTCAATGTTTACATTTTATAAGGACATTCAAATACTGAATTGTAAACAGCTGTGAATACTAACATTTGACAATTCTAAGAGCAGAAGTAAGATCAGCTGTAATTGTTATCGTGAGCGAAGCCACCGGCAACTGCTAGTATCATTATTAATTGCAGTTAAAGACAGGGACGTCGGCTTCAAAGACTTTGCACACTCCCAATCTCCGAGGTAAATTTGAAACTCATATACCTTCTTCATTGCTCTTGTACAAACAGAGATGTATTGAAAGTTGATCTCTTACATACGTCATCCTCGACTACATCTCTTGTTCCACACTTGAATTTATAAATACAAAATAATATGTAAAAGATTCGATTGTAAGTTTATATATTATATAAATAGATGAATAAACCCTCACAACGGTGGGGGGGGGGGGGGCAGCGAGCCTTGGGCAAGTCTCCCTTTACTCTCATTAAATCCTGCCCTGTAAACTATGTTCAAGTAAGCGTCTTTGTCCTCGTTAGGTTGATAATTTTGTTGTCAGTTAGTATAAGAATAAGAATAATAATTAGTTTTTGTCTTTTGTACATACAAGCATTGACAACATTATATTTCAGTAGTGCAGCACGACTATTTTTTTAGCCTAAAACAGAGATACTAACATCATTATCACAGATTAAACCAGAAATTAACATAAAAACTGGTACATAAACATTGGTAGGCATACGCTCATCCAAAATTGGGCAAACTAGGTTCATAAAATGTATAATAAACCAATTATAAAAATATTACGTCCCCAAGAAAAATATAATTTGTATTTTTCTTCTCTGATGAGTAAAAGTGATGTAGTTTGTTCAAGAAAAGCCAATAGTCTATTGAGAGACTCCTGCACACAGCCGCACAGGCAAATCTGGCTTCATTAACGCAAACTTCCAACTTCCAACGTCTCCACAGTTCAAATCGCTCTGAAAGAAACACGTCTCGATCCAATCAGATACGGGCGGAGTCTAATTGAAAGGGAACGTGAGAGGTAGACGGACAGTGACACTAATAAAGGCTCCGGACAAGCGGCGGGCAGATTACCGAGGCATTAGCATGGCTGCGACTGTGATTAGAGTTGTCACGATGAGTCGAGTAAAAAAAGGTAGATAGGGAGAAAGAGGGAGAGTAAAAGAGAGGTGGCGATTCGGAAACCATATTCACAGGAATTCTGTGGTTAAAATTGATTGACTGATATGTCCTTTGCTGGATAAGTCACGGATGTTTGTTACATGGTTGAGCAAAAAAACTGTTAGTATCGAAACTATGAAAAACATTACTAAAGTAACTTAGTTCAAACTGTTATACCTTTTTAAACCTTTTTATTTACAAAATAACTTATATATTTATTTCAAACCGATTTCTTAAAAAGCGTTTCCAATAATAAACATCATATGCCTCCTATGACAGAGTAAAATCTATATATATGAAAGCCAAAAACGGTTGACTGATTCACTGTCTCGCTGACTGATCACAGTCTCTCAAAACTAGTAGGGCTTTGGACCATGAAACTTGCACAAACGCTCTTTATAGGATCTAGATGAATACAAATAAATAAATTTCTCTCAAAACGCAAAATTAGAGAACTTTATAAAATTAAAAATGGTTGCTATTTTCAGTTTTCAAAGCTGTAGATTGAAACTATAGCTTGAATTCACTATAAATAAAATATAAATACTAATAGTATGAGCGTTAAAAATACAATAAAAAGTGATATATGTTTTTTTTAAATCAGTTCAATCGTCGATTTATAAAAATTGCACATGCCATTGTATAAACTAAAAACATTGAGTTATCCTTTCAGCGGGCGTAACCACGGGGATATACGAGTATTTTATAATAAAAAAATATACAATTTTAGCAACAAAAATAACGTAATAAAATACACGAGAGTGGCAGCGGGTGAGAGAGAGGAGAGGGGAGGGAGCGCAATCAGTGTCTAGCTGTGCGCGACCAATCCGTCCGACGCCAAAATTGCTCCAGTTCGTCTCATCCGGTGCATTCTCATGACCCTGGCACCCCGCGGCGTCCCGCACGGCAGCAGCTTCGGTCCGCTGTTCTTTCCGAGATGTAAAATAACGTCTCGCATTGTACGACTGTCCTGGGATATGCGTCATGTGAATCAGGGGATTAGGGGTCGACGAACTGGGATGTTCTGTGTGATATGTAATTTGAGGTAAAGGATGGAGAAAATTTATGCAGCCGTGGAATACATATAAGATACATTCAATGGTGTAGGCCCGTTATAGGGGTTATTCGCCAGCATCAACTAAAAAATCCGGCTAAGGTTAAAGCTGTTTTATTAGATTAGTTTTGTTGAATATATGAGGTGCCAGTATAATCCCAGGCGTCTCTTCAAAATCATTTTATGATTGTAGAAAATGCGATGATTATTTATTTTTTATAAGTGATGTATTTATTTTGTCTGCAAACACGTGTTTAAACATTCTCTAGTTCATGTTCTTATAAGACTGTAATAAGACTCCTGTCTCAGAATTGGTATCACAAAGCTCATTATATTTTATCAGGATTAAATTTAGTCACCGCTCAATGCTCAAGCTACTGGTAAAATAAATAAACAACTTTATTGCATTATAATTGCCAGTTATACACAGATTTTTATCTTTTTTTCAGAAGGCTTAATAAAATTTTGTATTTCATAAAACCGTAACTATTTTATCTATTAAACTTTTAACTATATACATTACATTTATATTCAATTTAAGGATTAGTTTTAAGGGCCTCTTATTACCGGCTCATTCCATGTCACTATGTGTTGAACAACTAGGCCACTGGCTACCTTTGCTCGCTGACTGGACTACCAACTGTCTAGAAGCTTGCCTGCAACCTGCCCAACCTCTAATCCAGAAGCTGACCCGCAACATATAATAGTATACAAGATATACTAGATGATCAACCCGGTTTCATCCGTGGAAAACAGAAAAACTTCCTTGGGTTCATGATTTAATGTTTAGGTTGCCATGACATGTTAAGTGACTTCCCTATAGTTTAACATTGGAATTTCGATGCACCATACAGCGTAGTCCTGAGGGATTTTTTAAAAATCGTCCTTATAGGATACCTACGTCCTGTGAGGAACTTCCATGCAAAGTTTCAAGGTTCAAAATCAAGTAGTAGTAATTGGTTGTGCGATTATAGGTGAGTTTTATTTGACAAATATATAGTAGAGTGTTAGCTGTAAAACTATTTTTACGTCTTTAGCTATTACACTTCTGCGAATCAACTCTGTATCGATGACTTTCACTCACTCCATCTGCTTCAGGAGTAAATAGTTCCCAAGGCTCAATGTATAATGTGCTAACCAAACAGAGGATCCAGGCCTATCTGTTCGCCGGTCTCTCGCAAGGAATCAGTCATGCGTTTCCCCACTTTCACTGCTGAAACTGGAAGTGCCGCGAAATTCTTATGACAAATGCCGTGCGATATTATAACAAATCGGGTGGCCTGCGCAAACGCGGGGAAAGCACCCGTTACACCAGCGCCTGTAACTATCGCAGATTTCCTACAGCCGGGCGCGGCTAATGAAGGGGAAATAACCTGCCACACATGTGCGATCTACTTTCGAGGCGGCAGGCAATCACTTTCTTGGGAAGATGGTTTACAGTAAAAACATTGTACAGACACTGTATTAGGTCTTGTGTACTGTGTAAAAATATAAAATATCTCCAAAGTAAAATTTCAAAATGTCTTAAAAATATGTTTTATGACTCACGGAGTGTTTTTTTAAGATTTTACATTACATCGTTTGGTACCTCAAAAGCAACAAAAATAAGAGCTCTTTAGGCAAGCTTCTGTTTAATGTGGAGAGATTTATTTTATTTGACGAATAAAAAAATCCTGTTCACAATAAGAACCATTCACATCATAGAATTGACGCATAGCAGGCTTTCATAAGAGTGACGGTCATAGAAGAAGCATGCAGGCCCGCGAGTGACTATTTAGTTTAAATGGCAAATGCACGATAGCAGCCGAAAATGTCAAATCCATCAAAAGCAATTTAAAATTACTAAACAATGTCTGATGGTGGTTAGTCAAAATTACTAGAGACGCTTAAAAACAAAATATAATAAAAAAATCTAAAAAAGCTAAAAAGCGTGAAAAAATAATTATTACGCTTTATTTTGAGATCATACGCTTATTTTTAGAATCTAAAATGTAAAAATAAAATATCACAAGACCTTAACAAGGGGAACGAAAGTTCGAAAAAACTATTTTGGGATTTAAATCAATAAACAATCCTAGTTTGATACGATGGGTTGAAGAAATACTTACCCAAATACATTTAGGACTGATTAAGTAATGATATTAAAACAAACTAGAAAAAAGTAAAAGGGGAAAGGGTAATTTAAAATTTACTTTGTATATAAGTGAACTCAGTTTGTCATTTGATTCTTTTAAAATATGTATGATGTATTCTACATTTTGAAAAAAAAACACATGTATGTATTTATATCAATTATTTTTTCAAATACATCAATGGAACTGTTGCTTATGATGTATTGAAAGATGTATTGGATGTATGATGCTTATGTTGCATGTAAGTGAAACAGCTTCTTCTAAGGCTCAAAAGGTAATGATCATCTGAAAGTAAGAAGTTGTTTATTTAAGTGATACATATAGATCTTGTCATAAAATTAGGTCATTAGCAGCTACGCTGCGGATAAAGTGAAGAAGAAAGCTGATGTTTTATGAGAAATACATTTCAGAGAAAACTTGTTTATGAGAACTTTTCAAACGAAAAAGAAAATACAATGGATGTCTCCGAACGCTCTGAGTTTGATCTGAAATAAATCTGAATAGGAATTGGAAATTAGTTTTACTCTTTCTTTCTGTTTTGTCAGTTAACTTGGCATTTGGAAGAAAAGTCTTCAAAATAATAAAACACATTCAAGTTTTGCTTCCTGGTGTTAATTTCTGTTGATATTAATTAATTTAGTTGAATTAAGAATCTGTAGTCGACGAACGAATATTTGCCTACGAAAGCAAATCACAGATAAATTTAACCTGTAAAAAGATTTTTAGAAACATTCGGAGTGATATAATTTATTACCAGCCATAAAATTGTTATTTTAGTCAGATACATGTAACAGTATTTTATATTTAAATAACTAATCTATATTACTTCACAAATCATACAATTTTTATTTTAGACATTTACATTTAACAGTATTATATATTTAATTAATTAATCTATATTACATAACCTATATATTATATTTTACGAAATAGGACAAAGCTTTAGCTACAAAACAACAGCCTAATCCAAGGTTTGTCCTTTAAAATATTCACCGCATTTACACTGTATTTCGTCCTATATACAATAACTTTCTGTAAATAAATGATTAAAAAATTTATATTTCATTATGAGTATAATATAGTCTTTAAACGAAATGCCTTATTATGTGACAAAAAGTTTATAAATTAAATATGACATCGAGTAACAAAGGTAATATTTAAAGTGATCAGGTCCCTACTTAATCATTTCCGAGTGTTTATATACTAACATTGTGCTTTAAAAAATAGTTCGATTTCCATTAAAACAGCATCATCACTCTATAAAGCCTGTTTGATAAAAAACACATTAAAAATGGACAATATTGCCGATTGTCTATTAAAATTGAATCGCAGGTTTAAATCAAGAGGTGTTTGACAGGTTGTGATTTACGCTTTTGTGTAGATGTATAGATCAATATTTCCAATCAATTGAAGTGGACAGCAAACCTTACATTTCCTGCCACAATAGTATTCACACACAATAATTTCAGAGGTTCACATACCTCCAGTTGAGTGGCAGTTATGTTTGAATACTCAAAAAAAGGTTTTCCGTGCAAAAGGATTTTTATATTTAAAGGACTTTGAACTTACTTCAGAATACTAAGGTTTGTAAAGTAGTATGTTTAATTTATGATCCAACAGTTAAACTTTTAAATACGAGTTTACAGTTAATGGCCAAAGCGGAGCTGAGAAAGCAATGTTCAAAAAGCCACTAGCAATGTTCGGATTTAGCACTAAAACTTATTTTTATCGCTCTACAACATTAAATAACAATCCCACCAAGCTTACATTGAGTTTATACTTGATCTATATAATAATATGAAATAATGTCAAATTTTTATATTATGCAATGTATAAAATACTATGTTATCGGACTTAAGAAGTAGTGATATTTATAAGTGATATTTGAGAGCTCATAATGTAATATAAAATTATGAGGGCTCTCGAAACAACTTAAGTATACTTACCATCTGTTTTTGCAAGTCTAATGCAGTATAAAAGGGTATTTTACTTTTGCAGTACTAATACTTCTAAATTATCAAAATAAGGACTGTATCCAGGTTCAGGAGATCTTGTGCTTTCCTGATAACAGAATTAGGTTCCAGATTACAAAACGTCGTTTACCTTGTTTTACTTAAATTTGATTGCATATAAAATGTAAACTAAAATCCAATTATATCAGTAATTATTTACTTACCACTTTCTAATATACAAATATTTTACGTTAAAGATTATGTAGAAACTACTATGGGTGAAGAACTACACGAAATTTAAGTATTTTTTATGATTAATATTCTTTAATAATGAAAACACCTTTTCCTTTTCATTTTGTGATGTCTCTTGTCATGATTTTATTTTTTTTTAAACTAAGAGTTTATAAATCTAAGACAATTTGTATCTGGTACTTGTACGGTGACAATAAAATCCAGTTAAACCACTATTATTTGTTAGCAGCCTAAAGTTACCATATACATTTTATAATTTTCGTCACGCTACATTATCCTTGTTTTCAATTTAATAACTTTGTTTATCAAATCTTATAAAGTTGTGAAGTAGCTAATAATGAAAATTAAGTTTATTCAGTAGCGTCGAAGGAACCGTAAAAACAAACAAAAAATGCGCTAATATGTGTTGCTTCAGATCTGAAGGAAAGAAGAATTTCGTTTTAGTTATGATCGTCATGAGGTAAAACGTTCACATCCAAAACACGAACACGACACATAAAAAATGTGGCCAAAACATAAAAATACGAAATTTCGGATAAGACAATTTCGGCATGTAACAAATAAATTGATATTGCTTTTTTCAGTAGGATCTAGAATGGGCCGAAAGCACTGACAGTTTAGGGATAAGCTCCCCTGAGAAGTGGGTCTTGTGCAACTATTCTGACGGATTTGTCCCAATATATATCGCTTGGATGATATATTCGTCTTGTATTGACAGCCCCTAAGGTCCCATCAATGATTTCGCTTTATCTCAACACTTAAGTTATTATTAATCTACACTTCAATCGTTTGTTATCGTTTAATTAGTATCATAATTGTTTTTAATACTAGTAGAATTTTGGTCTTAATTCAGTGCCTTGATTGACTGTTGTTCTCGGTTATATCAACATTTAAAATGTTTAGTAATTTTATTAATTTTCATAAAACTAACCGTCATACTGGCAGTTCAATTTTATTTTTTGTTTAAGTGATAATTCAAATATATATAAAAAAAAACAAATCTCAAATAAATATAGGTTTATTTATTTTATTTTATTTTAAATTTTTTTGTTATCAATTTATTTTTATACTCAAGACGAACTATTGCTGTTTTACTTAAAGGACCCAATGCAAATATAAATTAAAACACCTATAATAGCTTTTTTAATAACATTTTTAATTAATTAGGCTACAATTAAATACCTTGCCTCCACGATCTAATATTACATGTATTGCAAAATTAATTAAGTTCCGTAAATACATATATGTTGTTAAGAAAATGCCCTAGATCTCTAACTAACAATCTAAGAACAATATCTAGAATATTAGAACCACCTCACAGGCACTTAAAAAAACATAAATGTTGACTTTATTAAATGACTATAAAGGCTATAAATAACCTCTTAAATCTAAGGTTGTGAAGTCGCAACAAGTTGAAAAGATTTTGAAATGTTTACTCAAATATATGTAGTCAAAATCTCCCTAAAATAATTAAAAAATATTTTCTCGTTTAATATAATGAATCTATTGGTTAAAAAAAATCCGAAAAAATAAATAAATAATAAGTCTTTAGATGAACACTTTGCATTTAATAATGCTTAAATGAAGCACTTTGCATTTAATAAGCTTAATAATGAAAAAAATGTTTGCGTGAAACAATTTTTATCAAATATTTATTGGAAAATCTAGAAAGATGACCTGCTGTGACGTATAACATTATTCCCTACAATAACATCAAACAGAATTATTTCTAATCCTGTGAAAAATCATACTTTGAAGGGATACCCCAATGTTTTGTGCCGTATGACGTCCAAAGAAAACAAATCAAATGTGCTAATGAACAAAGGCCCTAAACAAACCAGAACCAACATCGGTAGCGCTCAGACAATGAGGTTTATTTGTTTGTATCCGCCAACGCTACCGAAAAAGCGTAATTGCTCGTTCGTTGTTTTGCTTTGCTTTTACAATGTCATGATACATTCACTGGAGATTGCAGACTTGGATAACCATGTATGCATTTTAACTTATTTATGACACATACTGTGTAATTTTTCTTACATTTAATGTTTAGGTTTTTCTTTTGTTTTTAACGTAAACTATTCAGATCACTTTGGGCTTCGTCACAAATATGTTAAGGATGTACGAAAATTAAGAATCTTATGAAACGTGTGTAAATAAAATAGCATTAAACTAAGCTATTTCAATGAAATGTCAAATTATTTGTAAAAAAGTAATCCAAAGTAAAAATGTCAGTGTAACGCTTTCAAAAGGGTCAGCAATAACTTAAAGATTTTTAATAAATCTTCTATTATCATGTTTTCTATGTGCAAATATTGCTATGAACATTCTTAATTTTCTTTGGGTGAAATATTATTCTTTGTAAACCAGTTTTATTCCGGCGTATTCCATACTTTCACCTTTTACATTTGTATATTAAGCAATCATCGATGTTTGTCCTGCCTTTTCATAATCTGTATTTTCTATGTACTCGTAACTCGTATTTAGTGTCCTTCTTGTTGGCCTAATAGGCCTACGAACCTTTTCCCAGCCAATTGAGAAGATGGATTCGAAACACTTAAAGACATGGCCAACACTTTAAAAAAATAAAACGTAATATTCACACCTTAGATTGCTTTTATGTACTGCAAACTGACTTTTGAGAGATATGTCTGAACTAGTAAAGATTTACTTATTTTATATTTGTATAGTTATCATATGATTCTCTTTTTTAACCTTAAGCTAAATAGGATGAGAATGAAAATGACCTTTAAACGTTCAGATTAAACAAAAATATAAAAAGTATGACAAAAATATCCAAAGGTTTTCTAGTTATACTAAATAAGGCCTACTTACGTTTAAAAATTAAAATGGCAACACACTATAAAATAATAACAGTAGGACACATTAACAGTCGAATTGAAGTTTTACTGGATGACATACAAAAATTTGTAGTTTCTCCATTACGAGTGCATTGATAACTCGCGGCATGCCTCTTCAAGTGTTTTTCATATGATTTTGAATAATTCTTGTAACAAACAAATCTTTTTCTATATTAACATTTTCCATACTTAATTCATAAAACGTATTTTCCTTGTAACTAAAAAACAATATAAGGGTTGTTTGAGACAGTCATGATTAAGGGAAAATTTAACGAAGACGAAACGTTCCCTTTTAGCCGTGAATTATATATTAAGCAGCTGTTTTTGTTGCTGTTCCTTGTGAGGGAAGCGAACAAATATAGACCGGCACTCAGGACAAACCCTCTGCTTCCATGTTTGACTTTCTGAGAATTACAACCTGAACAACTGAACTCCTCTTTTAGACATACTATTTTTAATAGTTATTATCTTTTATCCTTATTGTGGCTGAGGATCCTAATAACACCAAAATTATATTAGTGTAGTTTATAACCACTTAAGAGAAATTGTAGGTTGAAATATGATTTTAAACTTAAAATGTGATGGTAACCTCTTGACATGAGATACGACGTCAATACGCAGTGGTGATCGATTTAATAACAAATATAAATATGAAATTACATTTTCTAATCTTGCTTGCTTATCGCCGTTAAGGCAGTTGAGAGATCTGTAATGGATTTTGACAGCAATTAGTAGGCTTAGAATAAAAAAACATTCATTTTTACTCAGAGTAACAGCCAGTTCAGAAAAAATCTCAATGTAAATATTGGTCTTCAGGACAAATATGTATTGGTGATATGCTAACAATGAATTTGTTTTATTGTATGATCTTAAAAATAACTTTTTTTATAACTAGTATTTTCTCATGTGTCTTTATTCGAGTTTATCTTAAGTTACAGCCAACTGTAATCTTTGCCCCTTCAGAAATTCTCCTGCCCTTCTTCACCCTCCCACACCCAAGTCCATGTTCACTCTGACTTGCCGTCTCAGACGTGGGCGACAGTTTTTCTTTGGTTATGAAAGTGAGGTGCTTGCAGAGCTGCTTTGGGAGTATACGACGCCAATAACGCTCCCTGGAACTTAAAATATGAAACCCTCACATTACCTCTCTCCAAAGCCAGAGGTGGTCTACGGGCTTCAAAAGTAGACAAATGCATTTCGTTATTCCAACATTTACTCTTAAACCTACATTCGTTGCGTTTGATTTGAGTGAGCTCATCTTCTTTAACTTTTATGGGTTTTTATAGGTGTCTCCATAATGAAAAATGTTCCCGAAGGATCCGATTTGAAAATAGTGAAACAAAATTTAAATGAAAATTAAGACGCTTTTTAGTGTCGAACTTGGTCTACTCGGTGGACGAGTTCATGGAGTACACCTCGGGGAAAGCGTTGGATTGAAATTCTCTGCTCAGCTTAAAATAAAATCAATTTGGCTGGCTACTACTTATTGCATTTTCTACAACTGCTTGTACTTTTACTACTTTTTGTATTTTTTATTATCTATCTTAAATTTTGTTCGTTCAGGAGCTCATCTCTTAATTTTTTTATTACGTTGAAATTTGTTTATTTAATTTAAGAAATTTACGCATGCCATATCCAATACGTGCATTGCCCTACAGCAATAAAGAATTTTGTTTATTTATTTATTTCTTTTCGGACAGACTGGGTAATAAACATCGTTAGCTTATAACATATTTTGTCTGCTTTTACAAAATATTGTTTTCCTTGGGTCAATTTACTTTACTATCCAACTACGGAGCAGATAAAACGTCCCTTTGTTTTACTTTTTTTCAAATAAGGCATCTACCCATTATATTGCAGACCTTAACCGTCGCATTGATTTCATTGCAATGTCATTCTGATCAGTTTTATCAACTTCTTGGGCAAACCTAATTTATCGAATGATTCATATAAAGAATCCGTAAAACTGTCAAGAGTCTGTTTTAAGTCTGCAAAAAACCTTAAGTCATAGTTGTATGGTTTTAAACAAAAAGGTCTGTCCAAAAAAATAATAGTCACTAGAATTTTAATCAGAAACTATGTAGAAAATTCTAACAGCATTTGAGTAAACTATTTAGGAAATCTGAGCACGTGAGAAAATACATACTTTAATCGAGAGATTATCAATAATGAAAAACACAGACAATATGTCAATAGGAATTATTTTAATCAATTGAAAAAAGTACTAAGTTTTTAAGCTACTCTTGAGATGTCCGAGAGAGAGAGAGAAACTTTGCGGAAATCCAACCTGCAAATCTGAGTCAATAATCTATAAACTTAAGTACACCTGACGCCGATTCTTGCGGCCCACGCCGTCCATAAGCCCCATGCAGTCTTGTGGACGGCGTGGGCCGCAAGAATTGCCGCCAGTTTTACAACTCCATTAAAAATAATGTTTGTGATCCAACTATAAAAAAATGAACGGTTAAATTAAGGATCAGATAAATGAGCGTTTTTTAATACTGGCACGCTTTTCAATCAAACAAATACATTAGGTTTGTTATTAATGTTTTTATTAAGGTATAGATTGTAAGAAAACGATGAATAAATAACTTGATTCAGCTCCCTATTTCATACTCCAAGTAACATCAAAAGATTTAAGTCTCTTTGATTTGAATTTCTTTGGAATGAAATAAATATTTCTGTTTGTTTAACCTCTATCTTATTTCAAAGTCATATTATATCAACAACGCTTGAGTTATTTCTTCTTATTCAAATGTCGGTAAAAAAATCTAGAAAAAACATAAATTACAAATTTAGCTTGTGAACACTCTAATTGTGAATTTAGCTAAAATGTTGTTTATGATAGAAATATTAAGTTTATTATCCATTTAATGGAAGTAATGAAATATTAAGTACGCCTCATTTAAAATACAGTCTTCCTGTAGCAGCATACCTGCATACTCATTCCCTTACTATTCCTATGTAGGAATAAAATAATTAAAAAAGGCCTTGTATCGCGCTTATGTGAGTTGGAGTATGATTCAAAGAATCAGAAATTCGCGGATTATGCAGGTCTGCTGCAACGGGGGTATTCTTACCATTACAATTAATTTGAACAAAAAATTAAAAGTAGCTGCAACAATTAACACCAGTCGTTATTGCAAACAAAAAATGTAGCGTAAAATTAAACTAAGGAATCATCTGTATATTCTTTTTTTAACACTAAATTACTATGATGAAAAGAATATAAAAGGATACCTATGGAAATGCGCGTGTGATTTTTATTGTTTTTTTTTATAAAAACCAACACATACAAAATTATTTTCAATAAACTTTAATGCAACTTTAACGATTACAGTTTAGAAATTGTCTTTACTAATCAACAGGAAACATTACTAATTGTAAAAAAGAAAAATAACGTGAAGGGTAGAATGGATAAGACCAATATAATTTACAAGAGAACGAAGACAAATTGTTCCTTTTAAGAAGAGAATTAGAGAATGAGTTGAGCGAGATTGTAGCACCACGCTCATCCTAGTTCGTCTCCATTAGGAAGGGAAAGGGAACGTAAGTTTTGTAAACGTCATTTGTAACTCTTTAAAACTGTTTGTAATTTTATCATTTCGTGAAAATATTCACTCTTTTAATACATTTTAAGTCTCAAACAGTTATTATTGCCTAGAAAGGTTTTGCCATAGTCTTAAACTTTCTAGCTTTATAGTTGATATTTACTATGAATATATTTCATCAACTTTGATAGAAAATAGGTACTAGTTTTGTCTAGCATTTACTCTCATGATTGTAAGAAACAGAACATAAGTTACTGGAAAATTACTTACAGTTTATTCTAAAATATACTTTGTTAAAAAGTTCAGTTAAACTTAAATGTAAACAAAATTTATTTGTATATAAGAGGAAATTTCTCTGATACTGGTGTCTTTCGAGAGCCACCAGCAAAGTTCAAAACTTTTCTAAAATTACTTAAATGAGTAGCCCTTCATAATTCTCGTTTTGGAGTTTACAATATAACGTGTTAAGAGGTTTTCGGAAGATTGTCATTACAATATTTCACTATCATCCAAAGCTACTGTTGCAATAAAAATATTTAGTTAAACTAACTCGGTTTGCACATCATAATTGAAAACAAATAGAACATGCAGAAATTTCCAATTTTTTTTAGGTAAGGACCAATAACGCCTCTACCCATATGATCAGTGATTTACCTCAAAGCACTTAATGACAACTACAGAATAAGCACTTTCTGATTAAATAAAGAAAAGTATGATTTTCAAGATATAAGTTTTTCAAGAGATAAAAGTGGAATGTCTTAGCGGTTTTTGGACATTAAACAAAGTTTTCGCACCATTATGGGCGTGGTAAGTGCGGAATATTGTTATGTAAATATTGTGTCACCGTTTATCACGTCTTTTGTGGAGGTTCTGAGAAACGACCCTTCATCTTTCTGTGTTATTTTTCCTCATTCCATTCCTAAATCGCGATGGAGATAAATACAGAGCATTGTGATCCTGAAATATCTATATGCTATAATAACAGGGAAGAATATTATTTCCCATCCCTTTAAATACTACCCACCTTTGTATTATTTAACTATAATTCTACGATGATGGCTGTTTTGTTTTACTGACCAGGCTGCAAGTAATTAACAGGTGTTTTCATACTTTTGAGTATCAGAACTGAAATTCAGATCTGAAATTTTAAGATGATTTACACTACTTATAATTAATTACACGTATACTACACTCACATGCAAAAGGAAAATGCTTGTAAAAGGTGGACAATTTTGATCGATTTCTATTGGTCACACCAATCGACATCAGGCCCAATGAGAGAATTGCAGGATCAAGATGGCGACCTTAATTAAATCATATTCCGGCGAAACTCCTGCGACCAATAGGATATGAGGAAGGCCACCAACTTGATCCTGCCATTCTCCCTTTGGGCCTCATTATGATTGTTGTGACCAATTGAAATCGATCGCTATTTTCCATTCGCTATTGTATGTTAGTGTGGTATAAGTGTAAATATATTATAAGTGTTGTTGAGACATGTTTTATTTACATTCACTATGATTTCCCCACAAACTTCATTAAATGTTTTCTATTCATATTTCTTAATAGTGATTACAATCCTCCACAAAATATCTGTAAATCGTTTGTCTAACTAAAAAAATGTCTTTTAGTTTACGATAAAAAAATCTGATAATTTTTACTCATACTAGTTATTTGTGCTGATATCCTTTAAATTATTGTTTATATTTGCAATGCGTTTGCTTTACATTATTTGTGCTAGTTATTTAAAATAAAAATACAATCATATTAAAATGTTTAGTTGAAAGTTTGATAAAATATGATGAAAGACCATCTTGGGTATCACGTTCCCAAAAAATATGCAAAAAAACTGAATCCAAAAAGTTTAAATAGTGTAATATATAAAGCTTTATATTGAAAATCAAAATCTAAATTATTACTATATCATGCAATACTCATGCAAACTACTCCTTAAAATTCTTTCTCAGGGTAACAGGAGCAGAGGTACCCCCGCGGGGGGGGGGGGGCGGGTACTTTGGTATTATACGGAGGCCACTCTCGTACAGCGCGCTGCAGTGGTTATGTTAAGCTGGGTTATCATAAATATGTTATTAGGACTTTCCTCATTTAGTTACGAATCGAACGATACCAAATAAGTCATACTTTCGCCCGCCAAAACCCGTTGACAGGTGATGTGCGCGCTCCGGTCAACGACCAGACCTAGGCCTACTTGGAGGGGATTTGGCGGGCAGAAGTATAACGCATCCGGTATCGTTTGATTCGTAACATAACGAGGAAAGTCCTACTAACATATTTATGATAACCCAACCCAACATAACCGCCGCAGCGTGCTGTATAAGGGTGGCGATCAGCTGTGGACGATTTCGGCGGTGACGACGTGAACACTCAATTATCGCTGTCTTCCCTGCCTTCTGGGAGGCATAACACAAATACCGTTCATAATACCATCATAATTAAGTAAAATTTGGATAGTAAGTCAATTAAAGTACGTTCTTCACAATGATGTACAGTAGTTATTTTTGATGGCCAGCAAAACAATCTCTCTAAAAACAGTGGCCTCCATATAATACCAAAGTACCTCTACTTCTCTGTGCTAATATTACTTAATTCTTATTTCTTCTTTCCATCCGTCGTCCAAAATGGCTCGTGGATAGGTCAATGTTGCCCATCGGGTCAACAATTACAAAGAATCATTCAAACACAAACTTTATTTAAAATTTCGTATTTAAAAAGCCATCTACTTCGTAGCAAGTATGCTCACCCAGGATAAGTTTTACCTGCATCTTAAATTTACTTATGTCTAAAATATTTTTCAAGTGAGAAGGAAGGTTTTGAAAAAGCTTTAGCCGAGCATAACTAGGTTTTTTCTCAAAGAGAGTTAATCTGTGAGCCTGGGTAAATCTATCTTTAAATCTAGTATTATATCGATGTTGATGGGTTGGAAGTGTTATTCCTTGATTTTTAACATGCAATATATATTCATAAATATAAATACTAGGTACAGTCAGGATGTTCAGTTGACTAAAACACTCCTTACAGCTTGGACTAGGTGGCAGTTTAAGCATCACTCTGATGAAGATTTTTTAAAGTTTTCTTTGTAGCCTCCTCAAAGAATGACTGAATAAGTGATTTGTTGCTCAATAATAAGGGAATAAACCGTATAAACGTTAGAAAACAAAATCTTTTTAAACAAAATGTTTAATGAAACCTTAGAGAATCTTTGGTGAACATTATTTCAACATTAGTGTCAAAATATGCTATATACTTTGTACACTAAATCGTATAGAATGTACACTATTACTACCGCATATAATAACTGGTAAAAGAGATAGGAGTATTTTCTACTAAATGTAGAATTGTTACTTTTTTTATAATCATCAGGTGACATTTTTTGTTTCTGTTCTATCATATGTGTAGAGTATGCTTAGATTATTCCATTCATTTTCAAGCAACCAGAATCGATGTTAACAACTTTGTTCCATAGCCCAAGACTTGCAAAATTATTTAGCCTACTCTCTCTATCAGGTTTGCTAAAAATTTATATTAGGTTAGTTATAAACAAAAATATTAACATGGAGAAAACGCGATAAGCCTGCAATAAGAGGTTTCTCCCCATAAAAAATGTTTTTTGTAATTCTAAAGTGATTAGCTCGACTCTTCAACAGTAATTTGATTATTGCTATAAAATATGTATTAACATTAAGTTCCACTTTAAAAGCAAGTTAAGTTTTAGAGAAGTTAAATGCTATGCAAGGGCTTAACTGACAAAAATTGTTGCACAACATTACTTCTGTAATTAATATTTTCCTGTCATATGAGTATTTACAATTGATTTATTCTTAAATGAATTGATTCTTACATTTATTTTTAGATATAAGTGATTCTTCCGTTTAAATAGGATTTATTCAACTTCGATTCCCCTCTAAGGGTTAGGATACATATATTTTAAAGGAAATATCCCTTATAGAATTGAGTCTACGTAAAATCGCAGATGATTCAGGTTTTATTGGAAACCTCAAAGCAAAGACATCTTTCAAACCCGCGATATCCAAAGCATTTTCCTCAGAGGTTCTGTATAAAATGTTTGCAGCAATTTAGACTTTATTTATAGTAAAATCATGATAAGTTTTCAACCGATGTCAACGCTTAAGAAATAAATTATACTGTTATTTGGTATAAAACAATATGTTAGACAAAATTACATAGAGATAATTGTTTTTTTTACTCTTGACTCATAAATATAAATTTTTGTGTACTAACTCGATCAATAACTCAAAAATTACCTTCAATGATGAAAATAACTTTTCAACATGCACACACAAAAGCATATGCTTTCTGTTCCTTTTTGCTGGCTTGAAAGTTACACTTTGCCGAAACCAGTCCAGAAAACTTTCCTGCCTAGGCCGGAAAATTTCCCGGACTACGATTACAGGAAAGGGAATTGGACAATTTGCTTCTTTGCAGCAAATCTACATTTAATGCAAGTTGTAGGTTAATTTTTAGAGGAATGTAGTGGCAGCACTGGCAGCAGTACCAAATGTTTGTTTGCTTATAATAGGTTAGGCCTGACGAATAGAGAAACGTCGTGGTTTATGCAAGGAGAACGTTATGATCAAAAATTTTTTTTTGTGTAGTACGATGAAAACTATCGTACATCAAACTTCTAGTAAGTTTTACCGTACTAGCATGAAAATCCCGCACTCGCCTCCGCTCGCACAGGAACTACCATGTGAGTCTTGTAAAACAGTACTTTCCAGCCTACGGATGTAATATACTATGTTTCTGGCTATAAATTGCGTTCTGTTAGAAAAAGTTTTATAGAAATATCTAATAACTAAACAAATAAAGGTAGATAGCTTTATCAAAAAAAGAAACCTTTTGTTTTGGATATTATTTCAATCTGATCTTTGTTAAAAATGACAATGATCCAAAGAAATCATTCTCATTTTCATCAAAGCTTGCCTGGACGCAAACCATAACTTGGCAATGCAGGCCCTATGCATAATTTTGGCTTTAAGGCCTGTATTTTGGCAGTCGCTCAAAGTATACCACTAAATTGATCACTATTCTGGGCTATTCTAAGTCAGATGTGTACACTACATTTAAAAATATATATATTATGATGTCTCCATGATCAAGAGTACAGGGGGACCCAATAATCATTAAAATAAGAACTGTCCTTTGTTCCCAATAAACCATTGCAAGTAAAATATTCAGATTATAAATTTCAAAATAATAAATCCTACACTATAAAACAAGCACTGTTTTTTATGCAAAATTTTTATTTCGTCTAATGATTTCTTTCATTCTTTAAGGGGATTTCGGACACGAGAAACGAATATGAGCTCATCACAAGACTAGGAAAAAGTGCGGTTTCCGCCCTACAGCACTTTAAAGTGTCTACTTTATCGTTATAAACAATTAAAAACAAAACAAGCTGATTCACATATTATTCAGATTGTTTTCATTTTGTGCGATTAAAGATCACCGTAAATCTCCTGGTACTTATAATTTAAATTAGCCGTTCTAGATAGTAAAATTAACTACTTTGAAGTGTAATTATCTGTCTGCTCATAGAAGGCTTTTTTTGGCCAAATAAAAATACTGCCTTCGATGTATCATTTACTGGCAAATACATTAAGTAGTTTTGTACTGTTACATAACTGCCAAAAGATTAATATTACCTTTAATAAATAGTATTATCATATTCCCTGCCAGATTTGTGTACGTCTTGACTATATTTATAAGTTATCGGAGACAAAAAAAAACTGATGAGTCTAATAATGAGTAAATATTTTTGCGATATACTTTAAATGTAATGTATTTATATTCATTTATTTATAAAAATAAATATATACTTAAATATGTTATACGTATATTTTGCATTGTATATAATACGAGACCTTTTTTATTTTGGAATGTGTTTCTTTACTAATACATTGTAAATGACTGTATATATGTGCAGAGAAAATAAAGATTTATTTATTAAACTTTACCCCAGGTTTTTACCTCAGTCAATAAAATTGAAGGACTATGTGAAAAAAAACACCTGAGGTAAAAGATCTCATATCATAGTGGATTAAGGAATAAACCAAAAAAGGAATGGAAATAAAATGTTTCAGTAAAATAATGTTTCCGTCAATGAATTTATACGTAATAGTTTAATCACACAAAAAGGCTATTTTTTAACAAAATCGGCATTTCGATCTGGTAATTAATTTTGTTTCTTGAATACATTTTCTGGTAGTATAGACGCTGTAATAACTAAATTAGATTTAAAGAGCTATTAACGCTATTATAACTTGATATAGATCTTTTGTATTTTTTTTCTTAGTTTAAAACATAATGGAGGGCAATAACTGTCGTGCGTTACAACAATGCAACCGTGCCAGCCATAGCCACTGATGTATTGCCACATGGTTACAACATCATGCATTACAGTTATGTTACATGCGCATGCAACATTTTATAAAGTACTGTCATGGATTCTAAAACTGTTGTTGACTTCGAATAATATATGCACATTTTATTTACATCTTATAATTTATTCCTCTATTTTTTCAAACTTAAATCAACAAAAATGATTTTTTAATTAATCCAGTGGTATTCAGTTAATATTGCAAATTAATTCATGACAATGAGTAAGTAGCATTGTCATGAATTCCCTGACAGTACTTTATGAAATGTTGCATGCGCATGTAACATAACTGTAATGCATGATGTTGTAACCATGTGGCAATACATCAGTGGCTATGGCTGGCACGGTTGCATTGTTGTAACGCACGACAGTTATTGCCCTCCATTATGTTATTGTATATAATACGAGACTTTTTTTATTTTGGAATGTTTCTTTACTAATATATTGTAAATGACTGTATATATGTGCAGAGAAAATAAAGATTTATTTATTAAACTTTACCCCAGGTTTTCACCAGGGTTCCAGCCTAAAGTTTTCCAATAGCTATCTTTTTTATTTTATGTCTGACAATAAACTTCTTATGGGGGACCCCTTTTATTTTTTTAAGCCGCATTTAGGTATTATTTAGAGTTTTGAAATTTCCCGCCATTTTTCCAATGTGGCGGACAACTTGGTTTTTTCTTATGGAATACCCTGTATTTTACGGTGTTTTTGGATTTCAAAGATCATTTTAAGACACTTTTGTACCATGGTATTTTTTACTAAAACCTATCGTTAAGGAGATATGGACAGTTAAAATTTAATTTTTTTCCTACTTGAAATGCATTGGGAAATTGATGGTAGTCTATATATCAAAACGGTAGGGTCAAATAAAACATACCAAAGAATAAAATGCCTTAAAATGTGATTTTAGTTGAGATAAAATCATAAAAATATTATATTTTTCATTTGATATTCACTCATGGAAATGTATTATTTTTAATATCCTTTTTACTCTATAAGGAATACATAGGATGGCACAGTTAATGTGGCCACAATGCATTTTAAATAGGAAAAAAAATCAAACTTTAACTGTTCATATCTCCTTAACGGTAGGTTTTAGGAAAAAATACCAGAGAATATATTTAAGATTTTAAATATATGTCTTAAAATGATATTTAAAATACAAAAACACCATAAAATACAGGATGTTCCATTAGAAAAAACAAAGTTGTCTATCATATTGGAAAAATGACGGGAAATTTCAAAAATCGAAATACATACCTAAATGCGGCTTAAAAAATAAAAGGGGTTCCCCATAAGAAGTTTATTGTCAGACATAAAATAAAAAAGTTAGCTATTGGAAAACTTTAGACTGGACACCCCGTATAATTTACACCTTCAAATTCTGTAAAGGCATACAGATTAAATGTCTGATTTAACCTAATATAATTATGTAGGTAAGTACAAAGCTAAGACAATTATGTAGGTAAGTACAAAGCTAAGAAACATGAACCATGTATACAGAGTGAATCTTCTAAGCCGTCCACAGCAGATAGTAAACAAACGGCTTGACATAGGAGAACGAAACAAAACCTTTCCCCACTAATTCATAGCCAAGGAGCAACGTATAAACATTTTTTACCTTTTTAAAATACAGGGTATTCCAAAAACCGGAGGTCATGGGTTTGAACTTTACATGTCTAAACAAGACGAACAATTTGGTGAAAACTGAACTAACTTATCTTGATTCACTTCGAAATGGTGGCCATTTTTGTAAAAAATAATGGTATTTACGAAATACCCTGTATCTCGAGATTCTCATAACAAAATTATTAACCCTCGTAAACATAACTTTGATTTCATATAAGACATGCCAACATTTAGAAAATTAAAGTATTTGACAGTATATTTTATTTTGTTTTAATGTTGGTAGCCCTGAAAATAAAAAAAAACAAAATTGCAGCATATATCATATAGCACATCATAAAGGTATTGCAAAGACTAACAACTTATCAATTTATACTTACATGTTAAATGAGCAGTCTTTAAGGCATTTAAATTAGCATCAATTAAACTTGAGTACAGCACATTTAACATGGGCTTTATATGGTAAAATGCAGTTTTTGCTTATAACTACAAAACGATCGTAGATAGGAGGTAAGTATAAATTGAAAAGTTGTTAGTCTTTGCAAGGCCTTTAAAATGATGTGCTATATGACATGTGCTGCCTTTATTTTTTTTATTTTCAGGGCTACCAATATTAAACAAAATAAAATATATTGTCAAAGAATTAACTTTTCTGAACGTTTGCATGACGTATATCAAATCAAAGCTGGGTTTACGAGGATTAATAATTTTTAAACTGAACAAAAATATGTTTTGCTATTCTCGAGATACAATGTATTCCGTAAATACCAATATTTTTCACAGAAATGCCCGCCATTTTGAAATGAATCAAGATAAGTGAATTCAGTTTTCATCAAATTGTTCGTCTTGTTTAGACCTTTAAAACGATGACACATGTTTACATTTAAAAACTCTGAGATTCGAACCCTTGACCTCAGGTTTTTGGAACACCCAGTATTTTAAAAAAGTTAAACATATTTTTACGTTGTTCCTTAGGTATGAATTAGTAAGGAAAGGTTTTGTTTCGTCTTTGTATGTCAAGCGTTCGTCTGCAATCTTTTGTGGACTGTTTAGAAGATTCATCCTGTATATATTTTTAAAATGGCAAATAAAAGCTAAACACCAAACTATAGTATCTTATAAACCAGACTGAAAAGTAAACTTGTTTAAATAAAAAGTTTGTTCTGCTGCTAAGAAAATATCAAAAGAACCCAAAGTGTACTATACTTATGCAAACGACTCCTAAGGTAAATTTTAGAGACAGCCGGGAGCAAAGTTTACATTGTATGCTAATAAGTGAACCTGCCGTATAAACGTCAATGGGCTGAATCCTCACAACTGAATATTTACGGAATGTTTGATGAATAAAAAAAAATTTAACCTAAACATTTTGCCTTTTTCTTTTGTATTTGGCGTTCTAAATTCAATAAAACAGTCTCGTATTATGTTCAATTCAAAATATACATATAACATATGTTTGTACATATATATTTACATAAATCAATGGATAAATATAAATACATTAAATCTAAAATGTTTCGCAAAAATATATATTCATTATTAGACTCATCTTTTTTTTGTCTCCTATGAATTAGAAATATAGTCAATACGTACTCAAATCTGGGAAGGAATATAACAATACTGTTCAATAAAGGTAATATTAATATTTTGAGAGTTTTGTCTAGGTATAAAAACAACTTAACGTATTTATCAGTAAATGATACATCGAAAGCAGTATATTAATTTGGTCAACACATAGCCTTCTACCGTAAAAATCTTTAGGATTTTTAAATATTGTTTTTTAATCCTTTCATCACATACAAGAGTTTTCACAAACCAATTCAAATATAATCAACTGTGGAAACTAAACAACTCATAAAACAAAAATAACAATATTTTATTAAATTTAACTTTTAGGTGCTTAAAATTTTCAATCTGTGGGCTAAATTGAGTAGAACTAAAAATCAATTTTAGAATAAAATTAAGGTAAATGAAGTTGATCAAGGATAAGTTCTCAAAACTTTACTGGATTGACAGATGCTCCAAGGTGTCAAATGAGGTAACTCAATCACTGGACGGAATAAAAAAAAGTGTTTACTGTGAAATAGACTAAGAAAATAATATTATAGATGTTTACTTAGCAGCTTTTTATGTTTGGGCCAAGATTGAAAATACAAGAGTAGATTTAAGCTAACTGCAATTTCACAAAGCCTTTTTATTAACCGCAATCTTTACCACAGTAAGACCACAAATCTAAACCATAAAATATGATGATCACTGAGTTTATTTGAGGATAAACCAAATTTAAAATAGGATAGAAGCTCTACTGATCCAGACAGCATAGAATCAACCATAACTTATCGAACCATAACCCACTTAAGGATGATGCATCGCGGCACAGGGTGAAACACATAACTTCTACCGTTCCAGAGGGGCACTTTGTATGATTAGTATTTTGTGGATGTGGATACATTTTATTTAGTATATTTATATATTTAGTATATAGTTATATTTTAGTAAACTCACACAACATCTGCGTAGCGTGGTTTATATACTTTTTATTGTATGCTGACAAGCTTGTGTGTTGAGTCAGAAGGATAGTTCGTTGAAAAAACTGAATATTTCCTAGAGTTGATTTTTTTCATTGGAATATATAGACATGTAGCTTAAATTAATAAACACAAAAGTTTGGGCACACCTAAATGTGATAATTTTAACAATTTAGAAGTAAAATTCATAATGTTATTTTTTATAACGTTACCTTATGTTTGGAGAAATTGAACACCTTTTTCGTGAAGAAAATAATGTATTATTACGTTGTTTCAAAATACCATGCAATGATTGGGAGAATAGCTTACACCTTTCCTTTAGCTTAAACCATCGTTATTGTTCTGTTAAGCAAGTATAGGTAAGCGTAACTGAATTTGTTTACTTATTAAAAGCGTAAATGTGTTTTTTTTACCTAAAACAATAAACGGAACTTTCCTAATTGCTTGTGGCCAGGAAAGGTAAGGCATAGCAGGTATATTCCAAACATAAAGAAAACATTAAAACTAAGCAAAATAATGCAGTAAATTACTGCTCCAGATAAATTGTTTCATTGTTTATTTTATTTCAAGATTAAGCTGGATACAAAACTCCTTATAATGGTCGTTAATTTGACACGTGCATTATTTACTCAAACTACTGCTCTATGATTACTTTTTAATATGGCCTACAGGTTAAACTTTAATCAATTTATTTATTCTATGCTTGGTTTTGACGAGATTTGCTCTTTTCTCTGTAGGCTGGACATCGTCAGGCATAGTCCATGTCAAATAATGTGGCCAATGCCGTCCAAAAACATAAACCCAATAAAAAAAATCAAAATTAATCTCAAAGTTGGACTGGGCCATGAAATTTGACACATACTATTAAACCGGTTGTTCCTGTGGGAGAAAACTCAGCTTTGAAGCATTTTTCTCTATGATTTACAGAATCTACTCCGCATCTCTAGATTTAGATGTACTAATTAACGTTATTGGATATAAAACTAAATTTAGCAAATTCTTAATACTTAATCATCGTTTTCATTAGTATTATGATCATTGCTATCAACATCAAATTTCATAGGGTTAAATTCTAGTAAACGCTATGTTGACACGTAAATGAGGCAATTTAAAAATTATGGATATTAAACACTAGTAGCTGCTGGAAAAGATGAGGGCCAAAAAAATTATTTAATTAAGGAAAATTATGTTATTTAACATATAATTATTCGTTATTATTAGATACTAGCTGAGGCTTAAGAATTTAAGTGTGAAAAATTCCCCCATCCCCATCCCCATCCATAGAAAAAATTGTTTTTACATTTTATACGGTAAAACTTTACCTTATGTTAAAAATGTATCTATTTATTTTATCTAAATATCCATAAGTATCTATATTTATCTATATATTTATACAGTATACGCCAATTTTCGTGCAATCTCAATGTGAAAAAGCACTTTATGATCCAGATATAATTGCATATAACGAAATAAACTACCTATCATATTGTTGTGCTAACAATATAGTAACAAAAATATATTTACAAAGACAAACTTTTCAGCAGAAATAGCAGAGTTACAATAGTAAGAATAACAAATTAAGATAACAATATTAAAGAATAATATGAAACCTAATTTCATCCCATTAACTGGTTAGTGCAAGGGATCTAAGTAAACATCTCCTTACTCTTTAAAACGTTTGATTAAACATTATGATTTTATAACGTTTAGGTGAATATTATTTAATTGGTAAAAATACAATATTTACATTGAGCAATTGATACATATTTAAAACATGTTAATAATTACTTTTACTACAAGTAAGCTATCTAAAAAAATTAATGTTTATTTAAATTAAAATAAAATCTTGATAACCAACGGAAGCCAGCAACTGACAAGCCTTTGCCCCCAACAAACATTTCTCACAGTCAAGTGTAAATTTCAGATTCCGTAGAGTGTCACGTCAGTAAAGAGCTGTTGTTTTACGTGTACATCTAGGAGACGTTAGATTTATAGGGAACAACTCAAAGTAAGTTGTTCGAGCGCTGCTTAAGTCTGGCTGTAATTTACGAAATTCTCTTATTAGTGAGTTTTGATTTAAATTAAGTACTTCAATTCTAAAACGAACCTTCATCATTTAAAATTTTTATTCAACATTAAAAGTAATTCTCATGTCTTAGAATTATAATTTTAATGAGGCTTCTGATATAAATGAAAAAATTGTATTACTTCGAAGTTTCTTTATTTTATTTTATTAGATAGTATGAGCTATAATTATTAAGTATACATTTATTATACTATTGAAATATTTTTAACAAACAAGCTAACATACTGTAAATCAGTAGAAACTGCTATAAGGCAAATTTTATACTCACATGTGCCAGCTCCTTTTTGAGCAAAGAGCGTGCAAAGTACAATTAGTTATTTTTTATTCTCTTAGTCTTCGTTTCGATTTTTTCTTATTTAGATTTTCCCCAAAAATATATTTTATATTCCAGTTTCAATAGTTTCAATCTCTTTCTTCCATTTTATTTCATTTTCTCTGTACACTAATCTTGATTTTTAATTATTTATTTATTTATTTTTAAATTCATGTGATTTGATTATTACCAATGTTTATATGTTATTCTTTAAAAACAACCATTCAGTCTAATCATTGCATAGGACACATCATGTTGATTTTTAAAAATTGCATATTTTTAATAAGGAAAAACTAGATAAGTTTGAGAACAAATATAATAGAAATGTTGTTAAAAATGAATATTATACTCTTGTACTGTTATTATTATTATCATCACCACTGATTGACTACATACTCGTGGAGTACTAAAAGTTTTGGGCGAGTGTATTACTATCATTATCAAGATAGACATTTCAAAACAAACTAAAAATAGGACAATTAAAATTGAATTTTAATGAACGACATGTGTTTGCCGTAACAATAGTTTTTTTTTTAATTCCTCGTTTTGTGTCTAATAACAACCTTTAATTTCAAAGATGTTTTTGAGGTTAACTAGCCAGGTGACCCTTTTTTATATTAATATTACAAATCTTACTTACTTTCAATTTCCCAACAGCCCCTACTCAATGACTTAAAAATTGCTAAAATGTGTGATAAATTACGAGAATTACGTTGTCCATATATTTCAGTCCCAAAAATCCGCTAGTTTGAAAGACGCATTAATCAATAACATGTAAGAAGAACCATTCATCTGAGGCGGACATCTCATGAATACAGCATCCATCACAGCCACCGGGGCCTTGGGAGTGACCACTGAATAGAGTGTAAAGGACGGTGACAGAGGTTTTATTGAAGCATGTACAATGTTTTTAGAAATATTTTTAATCATAATTGTTAATGCTGACAATAGATAAATAATATCCTCTAAACAGAATTTGTGGTAAGAAACTTAAGACTAGCAAAAACTCATTGAATTAAAGTTTGAAATAATAAGGACATTTCCTGCCTAAAAAAACATTCAGACGTAAAATACACAACAATTGATGATCACTGAAACCTTACAAGTTACTCTTAAAGTGCTTACGGACTTAAATAAAACTCAAATGTTATTCAAAGATTATGTTTGTGTCAGGGGCTTCAATATTTATGCTTTTTGCTGGTATTTTCTTGTCTCTTAAATAACCCCCTTCTTGGTTGTTGTATCCTTCCTTTTTATTATTAGATGGTAAAGTTATAATTAAATAGTACAATTTGCAATTGAAAATTACATTATTAAGCCCACAGAGTAAAAAAGTTTACGAAGTAAATAAGGTTCAAGAACATTTCAATCTAATTTCTATATTCTAGGCCTAAAATGTAAAGCAGGAAATTATACCTCTTGTTGAGTATGCATTGTTGATTTTGTTTATTTTGTATTACATGAGCTTATTGTAAATTATCTTTAAAATTGAAATTATATGGTGTACTAATTTTGAATAGTAAAAAAATTGAAATTTGATTTTTTGTACACAAATGAATCAGAATCCACATTACCGTATACGTCTCTGTTTAAGTTAATTATTTCTTAAGTGCAAGTGGACTGGTAAATACTGACACCTCTTAGAGCGATTTATTGATTTGTACACTTACTGTTAGGATTTTATGCCATTAAGTAAAGGCTGGCCCTTAAGACTATGAATTGTATACCTACTTAACAGTTGATATTGTTTTATAGAACAACCGTTTATAAACTTATTTTAAGGAAATGGAAAAAATTAAAATAAATTTGAAACATCTTTTTATAAATTAGATCAAATCTGCTAAAGTAGAATAAAATAAATCCCGAAAACATTAACTTTAATAAGTATATGATTTAAAGACAATTTAATGAATTAAATTCTAAACTCTTAATAAATAAGACAAAAAATGTTAATCAAAAGCTAGTTTTAAAACTAAAGTATTTTAATTAATCAAAATCTGTGAGTAACAGAATCTCGTAGCCAACCGCCACGTACAGTTTTATTTGAATTTGATCGCTGCAAAACTCACGTCTCCCGGATGTAAAAGTTAAATAAACAGCACTTCACAGGCAAGGGAGCCTCCCCAGCGACAGGGACAGCAGGCTCGACATGGCCCTCTCTGGAGACCGACTTGGCCGTGAAGACGTCAGTTTGTGGGGTCAAAGCTTTGTCAACTGCGGTGTTTATATTCCTTTTTTTTAAATAATAAAGTATAGTAATACCATTTTTGAGGGAAATACATCCAATACAAAATTTGAGAGATGTATTGATGGATAATGATAATTAAGGAAGTACATCTTGTTACCTTACATAGATAAACAATTTATATACATGGTGTTTTTTAACGCAATCCATTTTAAGATTGAATAATGTACATATAAAGATTAAATGATTAATATTTTGTCAATTTTTACATTTTATACAACCTATTATTTAAGTGTGATCACATTTAGCATACATAATGTGTTCAAACAATCCACCATTAATATTTATAAAAAAGTTATGGACACTCTCCATCAAATTCTTCAACACGTTTTGCTAAGTACCTTTTTGAATAGCCTGTATTCAATTTGTTATGATTGTTTTTGGATTGTTATGGTGCTGAATATCCTGTGAATTGTTTTCGTGGGCCTTACTTTTTATGTATCACCAAAGAAAATAATATAATGGGGTCAAATCCGGAGATCATGGGGGGAATAATCCTTCACCGATAAAATAAAGTTTTGGGTTGCGATAAAAAAACACCCTGTATAATTCAGACATTTTTCGCTGTTATAAATCAAGCCGAAACATTTATATCTTCACAGGAATTGTATGAAACTGTATATAGAATCAAATCATCAATGCTGAAGTTGAGTTGTTTGATAAATATATGTTCACTTAGAATGTGCGATCTTGAATAAACCTGAGCGACCATAAGCCGTCGTACTAATACGAGTAGTAATACTAACGTCATACTTAATCACGCACTTCATATTGAAACATAAAAAAGGATGTTTCATTAGATTAGATGAATTTTGAAAAGATACTACTTCATATCCATATGACAAATAAATAAAATTGGTAATTAAGTAGGAAAACAAATATGATGTGTTTTTTACATTTTAAAACCAAAATAGATAGAAATATTTCATTTGTGGCTTTGGATGTTCACACAGGTTTCGGTATTTTTATGTTTTTCAACCCCCTAACAGGTGTGAGGTAACTTTTTTTCAAACAGCGCTCCTTAACGAGTGCCCCTCATTGTGAAGGGTTTGTCAAGATAAATACAAAAGTGCAACCCCGAGTTCGATATCTTATCCCTAACCACAATGGCGAATCTTTTAGAATAGAGATAGGCACACGAGATTTAGTATGAATTCCTCAATTTACCTAATTGTGTTATATTGGGTAGGTCAAACTCCGGATACCATTATTAGATGAAAAAATGGACATTTTTCATACTTCCAATTTTATCTCAGCCCCCAAAATAGGGTGTTTTGTGGCAGCCCCGAAATTTCAAGTGTAAAATCCTACAGTGTCCTCTCATTCCATAAGGTTTGTCAAGATATACGCGATGGTGGAAATCTGAAGTCAACATGTCACCTCTAGCCAAAATGGCATGCATTCAAAATATAACGAAATGGGAGTTTACCCATTCAAATATTTGAATACATGCCGTTTTGACCAGGAGTGACATAACTACTTCTAGTTTGCACAGTTCCTTATGTCTTTACTCACTCTTGAAAATGAGGGGTCACTCAATAGGGGTTTGTACATGAAATTTTGGGGCTGCCACCAGAATATCTTGTTTTTAAGAACTGGGGCAAAAGTTTTATCGTGACAAAAAAGTCCACTTTTCCATCTGATAATGACATCCAGAGCTTAGCTTATCCAATGTGACGCGTTTCGAAGTTGGATTTGGGCATCAATACTTAATCTGGTGTGCCCATCTCAAAATTTAAAATGCCCCCCATTCTGGTAAGGGGTGAAATATCGACTCCGGGTCGGCGCCATTATATTTCTTTTGACAAATCCTTCAAAATGAGAAGTAACTAAATAGGGGGCGCTATTTGAAAAAAAAATAAAGTACCCCCACCCTTAACCCAGTTATGGGCGTGAAAAAAACCACGTTTCGATTAAAAATCTCAAAAACTTTGTTAATGCCACAAAAAAATATTTGTATCTATTTCGACTTCTAAAATACATATATTACTTTCCATACTTCATTTACACAGTATATATTCATTTTTCTTTATACTCATCAGAAACTATATAAATGTAAATAATGTAAGTTATGTAATGGAGTTTAGTGACCTAGATATACGGTGTACATCTAGACCCATTATTCCTCTCTGAGAGGTAGTAAATTTTGTTTCTGTAGAATAAATGTGAACATATATTAACATGGATATATACACTTTCCATTATGAAATATATTTTGTGCAACTTAATCATTACTTATGTTAGTTTTCATACGAAACTTACCATTTCACATTAAAATAACATTAACGACTTTATTTGAAAGCTGTAACAAAGTTCCTTTAAGTTATTTAATTGATTTAGTAAAAATAAAATTGTGCTAATTTGTGACAGTTTGATTGTTATGAATGTATAGCCTAATAAATAATTTTGATACACTTATTAGAAACATTTCTTAATGCATGTACCTTTTATGCTGTTAACAATGTTGAAAATGTACTTATCAAATCCCCATTTCAAATGTTATATTTTCAGAACATTTTAATACTCTAATAGTTACTAATTAAAATTTTTTTTTATTTACAAAAATGCCGCAAAAATGCTTAATATTACAAGGAAGATTAACCAATACCGTAACATTATCGCATGTTGCATTTCTTCTACGAATGATGATCTTTATTAAAAATATTTTCAGCAGTTCATTGACATTTGTGTTCACCCAACTATTTCACAGACTATCATCTCACTATTACTTCAAAAATTTATCATATAAAGTTCAAAATCCTCCCTAAGGGAAACTATAAAATTGTTATAAAATACTTACGCAGCTTGCTGTGGTCTGACCTCTTCATCGCGTACAAACGAGTTCAGAAAGTCTACATTCCTGTGGGAGAAATATTCCAAGTTTTAAGCATTCGCTTCACAAAGCCCCGCGGTTGTTTTGCGCTATATTTTAATCGATCGGGTTTGTGGCATTTCTAGATATTGTATGATTTAAACCCCATTTGTGGGTTGCCTTAGTTGTATTTAGTTCAATTGTTAATGATTTACGTAGCTTTCCTTTAAGAACTCGCATATGAGACTAAATATTACATGTTTAACTTTTTAGAGATCCATGTACATGCAAAAATTAAGCCTCATAAAACTATATCATCCAATTAAGCTTTTTCTTTTTTTTCATCAGAAGACGTCTCGTTGTCACCTTGGCACTGCTCCATTTTGTTTGAGTATTTTCTCGGTTAGGCAGAAACCTAAGGAAAAATTCAGAGACAGACAAAAGAGAGGTGACAAGTAAATTGAAAGACAAAAATCACAACACGTGTGCAATAAACACAGCGACTCTACCTTTCCATAAGTGACTTGAGTGTCCGACACACGTTCGAAGGTGACTGGCGCGTTCTTCATGTCTCTGACCTGTAGGACTAAAAAAATTTAAATTTTAAGCCCCTCGATTGCCTAATCATATGATTTATCAAGAGCAAAAATAGTCATAAGATAAAAACCCAAACACTCCCACTGACATTTGTCCCCAGATAACTGACATTATTTAAGTTGTCAGTTAGTTCCGGTAGCTATCTGTATTTAAAAAATAATTTATTGATTTTTCTTCACAGAATGTCGACCCTCTTGAAATGTTCTCGTCAGTACTTGTTTTGCACCGAGTTAAAGTTATTATGTCCAGAAGTGCCTTTCGCGTGGTTGGAAAATATTCCATAAAAACCTTCGTCCAAGAGCCTTTTTAATGATGATTAATGACTTTTTAAAAAATATCCAGGTTTAAAAACATTTTTCCTACAACCGTGCGTAAAGTGTCAGTTTACGCACCGAAACCCATTCGTAAAATAGCTGTTTACTGAGGAGCGAGCGCACGATAATGTCTTTGAAAGTCTTTGGAGCGAGCGTTAAAGTCTTAAACGCTCGCCAACTGATTGCACTGTTAACTCGGCGCGCTACAGCGCTCCCATCCGCTTTCGACTGAGCTCGACTTGTTTATAGCCTCAAATTGGCAATTAAGCTACAATGGATGTAAAAAGTGATGACGAATTCGTGTTCCTATTATTTATAAGCTAAAATATGTATTCAATAAATCGTGTTTGTTCTTGTAAAAATCTCTTTTTTTATTCATTGTTTATAACCTCAAAATCACAATGGCACATTCAGCTACAATGAACGTGAGTAACTGTGATTGTATTTATCGTTTGGGAATTTAAAACTGCAGTTGTAGGAAAAATTTTGTATGTATTTCGCGTGTAAACCGTCTTTCTCGCTTTCGCTAAAAATACCGCGCTCCGCTACGCGTCACGCGGAAACTGTTTAGCTCAATCGAGAAAGACTTACTTTACGCTCTTAAAACATAAATAACTATTATGTAAAACATTGATTTTGACAATGTATTTTGAATTCGGAGTAAATAGAAGTGTTTACAATTGGCCTGCCTATATTTCCTAGATTTTTAAATTTATTAATGATATAATTTAGTGCAGGCACTCTAAGTATTTTATAGAAAATTAAAAAATGTATAATATCCATATCTTTTATAACATTTTAAAAATGAAGAAGCAAAAAATGTAAAAATAGTTTCGCTTAGTAGTATGTTGAGAAACAACTAGAGTTGAGCCTGTTCAACATGGAAAGAGGCTATCTTCGATGCTGCAAAGATTAGGATATATAAATAGACTTTGTTGAAAAAGATTCTGAATTTCATATTTCTGAAATTCTGTGAAGGATTTCCATCCGTATTGAAGATTCATGTCTGAAGTTGTAGGTTAATTGTATAATATGCCCAAATAAGAATTTATTAATATACACAATTTGTTATTGAAGTGGGTTTACGGTGAGAAACTCCAGGAATAGGCAACAAACAATTATAGCTCATTACCAAATATTGTTTTAAGTCATGAATTGAATCAGGTTGCTAGTTTAAATTATGTTTTCTTCCAATAAATTGTAAAAATGTCTTTCCAAAGCCACTACTACACTTACAAGCCATACTGAGGTATACAAATTATGTTTTCCGCTTTTTGAGAAGTAGCGTATTACAATTTAAACCAGTAAATAATATAATTAATTTTATCAACTAATCTTAAACGCCTTAAATTAGTAATTATTTAGTTTCGATTGAAATCAACTCCGGAGTTATTCTCCCCATGAAATGCATTGTACACAGTATACAACGAGTGACAGATCCGTAACGAGCTGCGTATGTATTTTTTCTCCATTCATTTCCTGCATATCAATAAAAGAACAACGCGAAGCCATTAATCAGCTGGCCTCATAAATACTGCCATCAATCAGCGTTGCCCTCACGTCACTGATGACTCTTATGGAAATTTTCACTTCAGCATTTTTATAATAATCTTAATTATATTGAAAAAAAGTATTGTATTCATTTATTGGTCGATTAGAGAGTGATAGGGGTAATATGTTTGTTAGATGTACTGCAGAGAGCAGTACAACACCTTATTGTGTTCTAATATTTAAGAGGAACTTAAAAAAAGTGAGAAAACGTTCATTTTTTATAACAAATTAAAATTATAAATTTAACCCGTAGTGTTTATCTTTTCATTTAAAATGAGCCATCAAATTTATACTTGTTTTATCTGCACGCTTTAATTGCATTTTTATGTCAGCAACATTACATGCATTATAAACAAAAAAAGATTAACTTTTTAACATATAATTCAAATGTAAATAGTGTAAAAGAAAAAAAATAGGGTTTTTTTCCGTTAATTCACTACCAATATTTTTTTTGCTCATGATTCCGTTAATTCACCACCAATTCTATTTAAACTTAAAGTAGGTTTAATTTATAACATTTTACAGCATTTCCTACAAAAAACAACAAGAAAAAATAACTAGGAAAATAAATTATGGAATAGAAAATTCACACAATTTATTGATTTACGACGTCCCTCTTGGTACTTTGGTATTATATAGAGGCCACCCTTATGCAGTGCGCTGCGTCGCTTGTGTTAGGTTGGGTTATCATAAATATGTTAGTAGGACCTTCCTCGTTACGTTGCGAATCTAACGATACCAGATGAGTCATACTGTTGCCTGCCAAATCCCTTTCTAGTAGGCCAAGGTCAGGTCGTTGATCGGAGCGTGCGCATCACCTGTTACCGCCGAAAGTATGACTCATCTGGTATCGTTCGATTTGTAACGAATCGAGGAAAGTACTACTAACATATTTTAGATAACCCAACCTAACTTAGCCGCCGCAGCGCGCTGTAAAAGGCTTGCCGCACATGTGGCGACCGGGTGTGGCCGCTAGCGAAGGCGACGCATTCACCTCAATCCTCGCCAACATCGCTGTCTTCTGGGAGGCCGGACATAAAAGACCGCTCATCATAATTATGTCTAAATTGGACAGTAAGTATAATTAAGTATGTTCTTTCCAATTATATGATTGTTTTTGTGATCGAAAATCTTTAAAAAAATAGTGGTCTCCGTAAAATATCAAAGTAGCTCCCTCTTTACTGTGGCGGCATGAACTGTGATATATGTTCCAGCACTTTTTCAAACAGATTTTTCGGTTCGTATTTTTTACGGGGTCATAAAAAATTCATTGTTGCCGCTCGATAATCACTGTCTAGACTGGTCGCTGAGCGCGCGGCCGGTTAATTATCGCTGTGCGATAAGATAAAGCTTCAACGAATACTGCAGGTAAAGGGAAACCAGAATTCAATATTTCTAATTACTCAGAACTACTTTCTTTACTGTATTTTAGATTCTGAGTGGTAGTGAACTAACGGAAAACAAAAAATTAGTGGTGGTAGGAAAAGATCAAAAAATAGATACTAAAAGATAGACTGATTTAAAACATATTTTTTTAATCTTTGAATCCAGATGCACCTTTCATAATGGGTATTCTAGCAGTATTATGACTGCACTTGGGTAAATCATCGCCGTTTTGAATTTAAATTTTATGCTAAAACCGTTGAAGTTGCCACCATCTAAACCCGACAATATCACTGTTGTAGCAAACCATTTTCAAATTTTACCTATGAAGTGTCATATCTTATTTAACGTAAGTGGTCTTTAGGATCGCTATGATAAAGTGTACACTTTGATATTGTAATCTGTGACATGGTATGTAATCATATTACAGTACATAACTGAAATTTGAATTTCACATACTAAAAAAAATTAAAATGTTAAAATAGCTGATGAATAAAAGTAACCAACCTAAGTGAAAACACTCATTTTGAGCGAGATATACAAGGTGCATGATTGCGTCAGAAAATGTATTTACGGAAGTTCATGTTTTGGTATCATCAATAATACGGCAGTGCCAATGTCAATTAGTTCATCGTGCTGTGACTCTAGTCACGAAGTTTACATTGATTTTCTGATAATTAATATTTGTCTTAGTCTTTTTGGAACATAGCCTATAAAAAGTAGGTCAAACAAAGAGAAATAATACCGGATTGTTGAGTAAAAGATTTGCAGTGAAAAAGCTACAATATTAGATAGCTACATACATGAATTCAACAAATCCAATATAAAATACAGTGTGGCAAAACAAAAAAAAAACAGTTTGCAAGAACACAAGGTAAATTGCTTGTATTCATTTCAACAATATTTCAACACTGAATGTTCATGCAATCGGTTTACTTTTCCTAATACAAAGAAAAATAACGAAAAAAGAATTTACAATCAAGACGAAAATGGTTGAGAAATAGTTAACACCAACGAAACAGGGAGTCACAAAAGCTACAAGCAAAAAGTTAATAACATATTTATTTATATCAACGATAACAGTCAAAATATTCATCAGGCCTCAATGAGTAAATTAAAGGAAAAATAGAAAACTAATATGCGAAAAGCAGGATACAGAATGTATGATGTTGTTAGATACGTTCGTTAGGCCCCTCTGAATGGTGTAATAAAAATTCCTCAATGGTGGGATGTCTGCTCAAGGGGGAATTCAGACTGTTCAAGAAATAGAGATCTTTTGGGTTTATATTTTGAGGTTTTCTACATAAACCTAAAACAAATGTAAAATGGACGTTTTGATGAAAATAGAGATTATTCACCTAAATTTTCTTCGAAATGTCAGCAATTTTGTGAGTGTTTTCTGCCTTCTCCTTATATCGGTTTCTACCTAGCACCCCACACCTGTCTCTGTCCACACCCTTGATTTCACTGCAGTAATACGTCTAATTTAGTATTGATGCGGTGTTAAATGATACTATCAAGTAAATCAACAAAATTATTTATTTTTCAGTTAAAGAAAAACAGACAAAACAATAAATAATCAACTAATAAATAAAACATGCAGTAAACTTATTCCAGCAATGGAATGTCTATAAACTATATGTGGATGAAATCGAATGTCACTCTGCAGACAAGAGATTCTCTGACAATGATTGATGAGTTATCGGTCTAATCAAAAATGAGTAATGCACAAGTGTTTTTACTACAGAGTAAAAATAATCAGGGTGCTTTTGGAGTTCATTATTTCTCCTTCACAATGACGTGTGGTTAAACATGTTTTCACAGTGATGGAGACTTATTGCCAATGTATTACACGATAATGCGTCAGTATTTACCTTCAATTTTGATGATAACGTTTTTATCATCAGATTACTTTTTCTTTTACTGTGCAATCAAAACGAAACAAATACAGGATTTAAAAGCTATTAATAACACTTATAAAGGAACAAACAATTTAATTTTAACATATATTTTTAGGTTCACCAACCATTACATAAAAAACTGTTAGAACCCCAAAAATTAAGATAATGCTGGAAATATCCTAGATTATTAAAAAACGTATTTACCTATTACAATTTCGTAATTAAATCAATTTCAAAAATAATTAAATTACATAATTACATCGTTTTGTCAACAAAGAAACAGAGAGTTAACAAATACAGGATTGCTTACCAGTCTGTTACTTATTTTTAGTAATTAACAAAAAAGTTTATTAATTAAGTTTAGTAATTATATAATATTAATAAGTTTTTCGTTGCGTGATTTTTAAAGACAATAATTTCATTAACTAAATCTTTTTTGAATATTTCATGTGTAAAAGAATTGCTGGTAAAGTTGGCGCTGTGGCTTTAACTGATTAGATAACAAACTTTCATCAGTATTTTCAAAGTTTAGATACTAGATGATGCAGGGAAATGGTTACACTTCTTGGAAATATAATTTATTACTATAGCAGACTTTTCCCGACACTAACTTTTAAATGAGTAATGCTGGCAGTCTAACGTCTATCTAACTCCAGAAACCTGTCTTTGAACTCGACTCAAAGTTGAATCTGCAAATTTCTATCAGATATTCTTAATGGGGTTTACTATTTATTCATTATTATTGGTTAACAAACCAAACTTGTGCATGAATAAAAGTATTTTGGATTAAAAAGTGAAATATTAATGATGTTTATTTTGTATTACACATAATATTTACTCTTCTTACGGAAGAAATCCATGCGAAATATAAAACTGTGAAATAAATTGTAAATATTGAGATAAGAGTTGAATGCTCAAAGTTTATTTCTGCCAGTAATGTATTTTAATTTAGATCTCTATGTAATTCAATATAACAATAAAAATCTTATATAACCTACAACCTACGTTTAAATCCTAAATAATACGAAAAAAATAAATGTTAGAAAACATAAAATAGCAATTTATTTTACCGATAGTAACGATTTTAATTTAAAACAGCATGAAACAAAGTTATTAAACACCATTTTCTTTTCAGCTATATGTTTTATAATAGAACTTTAAACAACATTCGCCCAAAAACAGTAAAAATGCGAATATGTTATACTGCTATTCGTGTACATATTACCAGATTATATGATTTTAAGGTGCAAATACAAAAGACATTCAGTCAGATCGGTTAGTAAATTACTTCAAACCTAAGCTTTTCATACCTGTTATAATCATATGATGCCTGAAGGAAACTCAAAGGCAGTTTTTGATTCAGGTGATTTCTGACGAAAACTAAATCAGAACTGTTGTCATGTTTGGATATATCGAACCCTAAAGGAGCAGTATATCGATGTCTCGAACACCCACCTCGAGTGACTAATGGATCATTAATGAGACTTATGCAGTGACAGAGGTCCAAAGGTGAGGCTCTCATAGACGTTTGTCTCGATGATTAATGATTACTATTATCCCTCAACGAATATTGAATCGATTTACCGCTTCTCCTGTCTCCTTGAACCTTATTCTAATAGAATCGATCTTTTGGTCAACCCTTTTGAGAGGTTTCCAAATTATTTTAAAGGGATCCGGTTGTTTTACGAGTAGATTCAAATTTAATGATATCATTGTAGCGTTACCTAAACTTTATGGTTCATTTTATATCCAATATCCACTGATCAAAGAAAAAAAACACTTTTGTTTTTAGAATATGTTCATAATAAATTACCAAAGTATTTCCATGTCGACGATAGTATTATACACAGACAACTAAATACTATAATTATTTTCATTTAATTTTGACGTATAATATAATATGTTGTTTATGTTAATATATTTATGTATAAATGTTTATAACGGCTTGGCAATTTAAGTACTTGTTGTTCATTTTATGACAGATATTTTTAATTATTGTTCCTGGAGACTATTTCTTTCCGAAACCAATTTAATGCAATGTTTTAAGAAGCGCGTGTATGAAACATAAACTTTGAATTTTTGGAACAGAGAAATGTATAGATTGTCACGTTTTATATTATTTTATACCATACAAGACAGTAAATAAAATAACCGAATTTATTCTAACCAACAGGCAGGAAAATCAACTTGTTACTAACCATACTAACCGAGTCATACTTAAACCAAATCAAAACCTAATTTCTTTCATTAATTTACCACTCCATTAGCTACCATTTAACTCTACACTCAAACTTGACTAATGTATCGTATAAAATAATGCAGAATAGATATACAATCAATGTGTAAAAGGCGCAATAATCAATAACATGTAAGAAAACTAATTCATCTGCGCCGGACATCTCATGAATACAGCATCCATCACAGCTGCTGGGGCCTTGGGGAGTGACCACTGAATCGAGCGCATTTATACAGCCCAAAACATGCAGGTGAAATAAGATATACAAGCATCATACTGTGTAATATAAGGATGGTGCAACTCAATTCAATTTCAATTCATCGTTTCTCCCTATATCACTATGGACTACATTAAGGTTGTGCGACCGCCTCTGTAGACAAACTATTCCGCCTAGAGCGCAGGTCAGTCGCTTTTTTTCTGCTCACTCACACACATGCAGACCAGCTGAGCGCACACTCACACAAACGCAGGTTTTTTCCTCTTCTACCCCAGACGTATACAATCGCTCGCGGTCTGACCCAACCCCATTGTTGATGTCAACCAACTTTCACTTCGTCGGCGTGCTGCAGGCTAGAGCTCGGCGATATGGGTCTTAGGGGTGGCTGTTATTCCAGGAGCAAAGGGGATTTGACCGTACATAAAAAAGCTATGCAATGTTGATTATTGTGATATGAACCAAGGTGAGTCAAAAGTTGTAAGTCGCCTATTATTCATTTGATCCATTACGTTGTGGGAGGGGAAAACAGCGGAAGGCGCTATTCGATAAAACGTGGCTAAATAAAAAATGGAAAAAGATACAACTTTGGTTAAAACGTTGTTTTGATGGAATAAATAGGGAAAATAAAAAAGGGGATTAGACTCGATGTCGTATCTCTAATAATAGGGACATTATATTAATAGAGATATACATAGAGAAACATGTATATAGAAATTATATACATTGTCATTAATTGTAAATTATATTACACATGGTCAGCTACTATGGTTGCTAATACAATGCAGCACTAAGAAACAACAAGAAAGTAAAATCTCCCGGGCAAAGCCGGGGTTAGTAAGATATAAAAATAACTATGTAATAATAAGGCTATGAACAAAACCCTACGTACAAAAAACCTCAAATGCATGAAAACATTATTATGTCAAACCACCTCCTTACATACAAACATAAATTATTTCAAAATGTTTAGGAAAACCTTAAAAAACTTTCTTTTGGACAATCCATTGTGTATCCCATTAAAGAGTTTCATATTTTAGGTGAAGTAAATAATTTTCATGATATTTAGTTTGTTATTAGGGGTACACACAAAAGAGTTATAGAGGATCATGTAGATATAAATTTATAGAATTTAGTTTACATTTTTTGACACAATCGACCATATTTTAAATTTACACTAAGTGATATAAGAATGGAAAATATCCATGGTTAAAAAAAACAAGAACTAAACCCAATAATGTAATAGTAGGCCACGGAACAATCCAATTTACAAAATATTTCCTATCCAGGAACACGCTTTTATAATAATCTACCTAAAAATATAAATAAGCTCAAAATGTTTATAACGCATCTAAAAAACTTTCTTTTGGATAATCCGTTGTACGAGTACATTCCTTTGAGAAGAATTTCATCTTATAGGTGAAATAAATGTTGGTTTTCTTAAGCAGTTTGCGTGTTGTATAGAGCAATGTAACGAAAAATATAGTTCATCTCACGGACCTAAAGCTGTTTTTCGTTACTCGGTCATTTTTCGTAATGAAATATACTATATTAGGGTGACCAAAGACTAATAGTGATGATCATGAAAAAATCATTTTTTTCTACAAAAGTAGTTTTTTTGTAAGTAATACAAGGACGTGTGATAAAATACGTTTGTTGAGTATTATTGGTATAAACGCATTTTCCTAAAACTGAGTTTCCTCCCGTATTTATGAACCGATTTCCATTACTTTGGTACCGTATTATTTTTAATTGAACTATTAACAAATTTTATCTATAAAATATTTACTGACGTAATAAGGTCTTTAGATATTTACGTTTGAAAATTCAGCCACCATATCCAAAATAAACATTGAAAAGAATATTATTTTTCAGTAATAACCTTCTGAGGTGATATAACTGTATAAAACGTTTTACTTCGTTACAATAAACCGTTTTTGAATGAAAAATATTTTGTGAAAAACAAAATGCCGACTGTACGAGTAAATGTTGAGATTTCGGAATTGAGAATAACATATTTTTACTTGCTTATCAACCAGGAATAAAACCTAAAAATATTGATAGATAGTTCCGTGACACTCTTTATAAACACACATACCATTGGTACGAAACTGCCATACAATGTACATTAAATGAACAGGTACAAGGCAAGTAAACAGGTATGGTAAATCTGGAAGAGAGAGTTCATGGATTATGACTTTTTGTCTAGTATTTTCTGATTTCTCTTGTCTTGTGCCTCTAAAATGTAATCCGGGTCTCGTGCCCTAAGCCCTCGAACTATCCTACTATCTACTATTTCTGGAAGCATGCAGTTGCATGGAAAAACAAACTATGTAAAAATTATAAATAAACATATTATCAAAAATGAAATAAAGGTCTAAATCTCAGAATTTTTTTAGTATAAAAAATAAATGACTAGCAGTTGCCCGTGGCTTCGCTCACGATAAAAATTATGGTCTAACCTTGATATGACGAATCTAAAGGGACTGAAAAGAAACGGTAATATCAAGGAATATGTAATGTAGAGGTATGTCTATGTGTTATGGCGGAGTGTAGGTTAAAAATGATATACCATAGTATATAGCGTAGGTTGTGCTTTCACAGTCATAACCGGAAACTGCCGAACCAATTTTAACATCAAATGTGTCGATTTTAAAGTATTTCTTCGTAGGTTTACCATTACGTCTCTGAATTGTCTATTAGGGCATCAGCCACTGATTGCAGTATTTATTTTTTCCATGAAAGCTGGGACACAGTTAATTAGATGAAAAAGAAATTTGCCTAATTATTGTAACGGGCATGATTGTAATAATAATTTCATAAACATAATAAACATAAGAGCCGCCCTAAGGGAATAACTATCACTCCCGCGACCTAAATAAAGATGGCGCCACATAATGAGCTTATGATTAAACACATAAGGAACAAAATTAAACTTAATGTAACGTTTAAATAGTACGTATGACCTAAAAAAATCATCAAAACAACCATAAAACCACAAATATATGGTAGAACATAATATAATTATAACTTGCATTCAGGGATTTGTATAGTTTAGAGATTTTTACATAAAATAGATCAAGGAATCACATTATTACAGCACAGTCTGTTTCTGACTAAAAAATCACTGTACCTCCCTCTTTCAATCCTGTCGGGATTTAGTCTCAAGACTTACCCACAAAAGGCAATACGCTCTTCAGTCTTTAAGCAAAGTACTTTGAATTATATGAAACTAGCTTCAATGTCCGTTATGGTTAAATACAACGGTCTCTAGAAAAATAGTATATAGTATATGGGGTTTTCTTGTGAAATGCCAGAAAGGTAATTGGATTTTTTCAAAAATAAAATTGGTTTGAAAAAAAACATGATCAGATGATCAGCTGTTAATGTATTTCCTATAGAAAACATGTTTTTTTTTAAACTTTTTAAACTTTTCCACCATAAATCTTATAAAAGTTAAATTATCACAGTTATTTGTAAATCTACAGGGAGAAAGCTTTCCAACGACCGCATATTAAAATCTCTCTGGTAGAACTGTAGATTCAGCTGTACAAAGTTTTGCAAAAAATCTCTAACTCAGTATTTTCTCACCACTATAAATTCGGAGGTTGCTTAGGTTTTTTGCAAATAACTTTTAAATGGTGCAGAAATCAGCTAAAGTGGAAGGTAATATTCTGAAAGAGAATAAAATTTCCTACAATTCGGTACTATGCATTTCTTGAAAATACTGATGATGGACAGCCAAAACCCGGCTACAAAAAGAAACTTAAAAAAGCTGTTTATCTATTTCTTATAGCAAATTTGTGTTTTAACGTTTCCACCATAAATCTTTTAAAAAATCTAACTTTCATAATTATTCGCAAATCTACGTGGATGGAGCTTTCCAACGATCTGTTAACTATTAAAATCTGTTCGGTAGAACTCTAGATTTAGTTGTACAAAGTTTAACAAAAATTACTCTAATTCAGTATTTTCTCACCACTATAAATTCGGAGGTTGCTTAGGTTTTTTGCAATGCAAATAACTTTTAAATGGTGAAGAAATCGGCTAAAGTGGAAAGTGATATTCTGAAAGAGAATTAAATTTCCTACAAATGACTAATATTCATTTCTTGAAAATACTCAATAAAGCCAACCAAAATTTGACTCGAAGTAAAAAATGTGAAAAACCCCGTTTTCAATGTATTTCTTATGGAAAACATGTGTTTTTTACTTTTTCACCATAAATCTGAACAAAAACAAACTTTCATAATTATTTGACAATCTACAGGGAGAGAGCTTTCCAATGACCCATTAATTAATAAAATCGGCCCGGTAGAACTGGAGATTTAGTTGTCTGAAGGTTGGACTAAACTGAATTATTATAAGAGTAGATAGATGCCAAATCATCGTGACAGGCATAGTTGTAATAAAAAATAATATTAGGGACGCATTCATGAAAAACTATAATTCCCGCTGCCGGAAACCGCTGCCGAACGATAACTCCCGCTGCAACATTATTAATTAGTGGTGGATTATATCTAAACCAAATGTAACTTTAATATAGTAGGTAAACAATTTTGTTCTTGAAATAAATCAACAAAAACACAAAGCCATGATGAAAAATCAAATTATAATCATCTGTAACAGGGTATACATTACCGAAGTTAACTACTAGCTGGTTGTTTCATGAACATTGAAAATGTAAACAAAACTCGTCCAAATACTTTTATATGGGAAAATTTGAAAACTTCGACCTCGCCAAAAACCCTTTCAAACTTAGAGTTTTGGAAAATCCGTTCTTAGCGGATGACTACGCCCTAAAAGGAACGTTCATGCAAATTTTCAAGGTTCTAGGTCAAGTAGTTTAGGCTGTGCTATGATAGGTGAGTGGAATTTGACCAATCACAATATAGTAGATTTCCAGACAGTCTACACATTATCGTTAAGACTGATAACCTACAACCTATAAGCTTGTCCTTACATTTTTTTAGAGAAAATGTTATCATGATAAGCACCTGAGCACCTGTAGTGTTCCTATGATGTGTAAACTGCCTCTAAACCATTTATAATTGGTAGCATAGTAATTGTGAGATTCAGACCTTTAATCTGATATCATATTTGTATGTTTTTAGTCGATTATGTCTTTGTAAAGAGCAGTTATTACAAAAATATTTATTAAATATGTTTATTAAATTTACAATAGGTTTTTAAATATCAGAGTGAGTTATAAATAGTCGTTATTGGTTTAACGAGGTCAAAGGATAAATGGCATTTGTAGAAACAATATTTATAAAATATTTAGATCAAAATTATTTAAAATTACTAATTCAAATCTCAGGATCATAAGTAAAAAGTTAATTAAATCAAAATAAATAGGTTTCATATATAAAGTACTGATTACTATCAAACTCCCTTAATCTCAGGAATTAATCAATGGTTTTTTATAATGGCTAAACTATAATCTTGTTCTTATAATTTTACAAGTTCCGAAGCACATTATTGATATATCTGGAAGAGAAAGCCTCTCTCGTTATCTACACAGAAGAAAACAGAGCGGGGTGGTGACCTGGACAACCCACCACCTCAGGCAGAAAGGTGGCATACTTGACTGACGGGGTGGCACTTTGACGGGATTGGTGTATTTTTATGAGGTGGCTATCTGTCGCTATGGCTAGGTGGCGACATGTCGGGGTGGCACCTAGACGTCCACCTGGGGCCCCTGTGGCGGGCACGGCCGGGGCCGGATGGAAGGTTGCAAGGAGCGACAGGGGAGGCGAGAGAGAGAGAGAGAAAAAACTAATGGGCAAGAAGAGAGACGGAGATACGTGCGCGTGTGCCTGCTCGGTCAGTGTGGGCACAATAGGCAGCTCAGGGGGAGGGGTGCTGCGTGGCCTACTGCGTCATATAATCTGTGGGCTGAAATCTGATTGTTTTTCGCACTTTACTCTAGATACCAATTTTTATTTTTACAGGACCTTGATTAAAATTACTTTGCAAGTTTATGCTCAGAGCGACATACAATTTTTAAGCAGTTTGGATAAATAACTTACAAAATACAAAAATTATATCATGAACAAATACAAAAAAATACAAAACACACAAATGTAGCTCTTAAGGAATCTAATTGACATGTAATAAACCAATATTGAAACGTATGTGATGAGCCATCTTCAAAAGAGGTGATATAGAAAATACCCCAAAATTGGCACTTTAGATGTAAAATTTCACGTTATAAAATTTTTTTTCACAAAAAAATTGGGTGGCCATAGTTTCTATTGTCATTACGAATAAAATTAGCCAAAAAAAATTAATTTTCATTTTTTGATCGCACAGCCTTAAGTTTAAATTCATTTAATTAAGTTGAAGTGTCCATTAAAAGTTGGTAACCTGCAAAAGTTAAAGGTCATAATAAGAATGAACTTAAAAACCAGAATGCAATATTGATTCCAAGCCATGTATTCCTAGCTTCATAAAGACAGTAAATAAATAAACATAAAGCAGCTTTGAACACAAGTAAAAGGTCATGCTACTAAATAAAATCATATTTGTTTGAAAAACGCTCAATTATTACAAGTAACAGGTCTCTCAGGTTTATCAATACATGTATATTCTAGTATAATTTGAACGTGCCGAAACAAATAAATATTTTAAAAATAATATAAGGGATGTAAATACAAAAAAAATATTGATACATGTTATCATAAACAATATGATATCAATATGATATCATAGTCATTGCTAAAAGCAATTATATAAGATGCATAAGATTGTAATTTGACAATTTACGTTTGAAAAAATAAAAATCAAATGGTTAATCTTGTAGCTGTATATGAAAAATACCCCAGTTGCAGCAGACCTGCATACTCAGCGAATTTCAAATGCAAAACAACATATTTTGATCCAACGTAGCGAGATTTGACATGTTTTTGTAAGCCCCTTAAGAATAACATGGGGAATGAGTATGCAGGTTTGCTGCTACGGGTATATTAAAACTGGGTGGTTTTAATTCAATATTTAGTAGATCTGACCTAGAAGAAGCCATTTACCAAGTTATACCAAGATATGTTGAGAAATAAGCGAGATATAGATTTTTTCTTATTTTCCCATAAGGTTAACATTGGGACAACGTACTGTGTTTACCACTTTCAATATCTCGGTAACCAATGGACATAGAGCAGTGATTCAAAATACTAAATTGTTTGTTTTTTGAGCTGAATTCAATGGTGCTAACAAAAATTTGATTATTTTTATTTTTAAACGTAAAAAAACTCAAAAACCCCATTTTTGGGGGGTTGACCCCCCTTTGCCCCCCTTTCCGGTAGTCCGATCGGGCTGGTTTACGAACTCGTCCGAATAATTACTACTTTACACGTCCATGCCAAATTTCATTAAGATTGGACCATTTTTACGCGAGTTATCGTGCTTAAAGACACATATATATAGATATATATATATATATATATATATATATATATATATATATATATATATATATATATATATATATATATATATTTATGAAAATGGACGAATAGTGTTTTTGGCATCTGGGGACCTCAAAAAGAACAGTTATGATGGTCTCGGGCTTAGGTCTTACCATGAGACCTACGGTAACAGCTTCTTCCCTATAGGGGAATTTCGCTAAAATGAAACTTGTTATTTACATCTATATATACGGTTGACTGACTGACTGACTGACTCACTCACTCACTCACTGATCACAAGTTTCTCAAAAATTATAAGGCTTTGGGCAATTAAACTAGGCACAAATAATCATTATAGGTTCTAGATGCGTACTAAGAACGGATTTTTAAATATATCCTCTCTAAAGACTAAAATAGGGTATGATATAAAATTCTAAATGGCGGCCATTTTTAGTTTTCAAAGCCTATTTTCTGAAACAATGTGAGGCTTTAGACCATTAATCGTGGCTCAAATATTCTTAATAGGCTCTAGATGTATACAAATGAAGGATTTTAAAAATTTTTATCAGGAAAGCCTAAAATAAGGTCAATTCAAAAATTCAAAATGGCGGCCTTTTTAGTTTTAACAAGAACTATGATCACAAAATATCAATAGAAGGTCTCTAGAACATTTTAAAGAGTAAAAACAAATTAAATTCTACTTACTAAAAGAATAAATTGTACAAAACTACCATGGATATGTTATATATTTGTCAGATACCATATGCCCTATAAATAGACTACTAGCGTTTTGCGATCACCCGAAGTAATCGAACTAGAATTTTGAAACTCTGCATGGGCATATCATTCCATTTTTTTTAAGAATCGGGATTTTCTGAATTAAAAATTTTAGGAGGGTTCGCGTGCTGGCCGAAAGCGATTTAGGCTAAGTTCAAACAAATATACTATTTCAAACCATAATTTTTTGCCTCAAGCTGCTAAACAAGTAATCCTATTTCCAATATGACTGACAAATTAGAATGTTAGCACATAGTACATGGTAGCCAGTACATATCATTTGAGGGAAAAAGGAAAATTCATCGAGGAAACGTTTCATCTTTTCATGCCAATCTAAGTTGGAGATGCAACCTTAAATTTATAATTAGACGCTTTAAAACGTAAAATTCAGATAAACAATTGAAATCATCAGTCAGTTTGGAAATTTATAAAAATTACACATTACAAATAGAAATAATGTATAATTCAACCAAACATTTGTTATCCTTATAGCGAGCGAAGCCTCGGTTATATCTACTAGTCTGTTATAAAGTAGAATGTTTTATTGAGGTCCTCTATGTTTTTAAAACTAGTTTTCAAAATCAAAAATGGAAATCTCAATAGTGAATTCTCAGGCCCTTTGTACTATTTAAGCAATGAATAAAACAATATGAATAAAATAAATTGTTTGCTAATCCTTTTTACCTTTAATTTATAATAAGAATGGGTTATAGGTGAAGATAAGTTAGTCTTGCTTTAGGTTTTATACTCACTTATTTCCTGTGGTTATTTTTTAAGCACTATTCAACCGTTTTTAGAACATTTACGTAATTTATTTTTATTGTTGCTAAGGTTTTAGAACGACTATTTATTCGGGCGTTATTGTTCTTACTACTCTAAAATATAGCTCTATATGATATGTTTTCTTTTTGTAATTAGAAAAGAAGCAGAAGGTAAAAGATAACCTTCATAAAATAAAATTGAAAAGTGTTATCTTACATCCCTGTCAGCCATAGAAGATAGATTTATTCCAAATTCAATCAACGCCCAACTTCGAAAGAAAATAACTTGTTATTTTTCCATTTAAATAAAGCTGGAGGTTAGGCGTGAATCTGTTTTTGGTCGACAAATAAATCCGATTCTGGGGGATTGATGGCTGATTGAAAACACTGATAGCTTCCCGCTCAATGTGGGCCGGTATTCATGCCCTCCAAAACTTTTTACCTTGGTAAATTATCAGTATTATTTTGAATAAAAAACGCATTGACTTCGAATTCCACAATCCTATATTTCAATATCCCTTTTGCTTTTTGAATTTTATTAGTTCTTACAAATTCTTGAAATATTATTTATTTGCTCATTTGCAAGGGAAGTAAGTTATGAGACAAAAGATGAGCATTTTACAGACCCAACTATTTTAACCGTTAAGGACTGGGATTCAAATGAGTGGTAGGCAATGACTGGTGTTTGGTTTTTCATGTTATCCACTATGTTTTACTATGTTCTGCTTTGGAAATATATTGCATAATTATATTTTATACTTTAATTATATTCATGAAAATTGTATACGTTTGGTGTAGTTTTATCGTTTAACTTGAAAATATTATGTTGTTAATAAATCTAAACTTATCTGCGTTAGGGGCTTTTTTGAATTGAAGCCCCTCCTACGGTTTCGTAAAGAATTTAGTAGTTCAGGTCTCGCTGAAAAAGCTCGGTGTGATGTTTTGCAGGAAATTAAATTTATAAAGACCATTGTGGCTATTGGCTACCAGGAATTGCTCTAATAATAAAGTAAAAACTCACCGTCTTAAGCAATCCAGTAATGTTCTATGCGAACAATTGTTTCGCCCCATTTGTTCAAGGGCATCATCAGCGCTAAATACAAGTCTTTGGTTAAAACATTTCATGAACTTTGTTGCTAACTTTTAAAATAGTATTTCATGGTGAATATATGCTGCACAAACATAAATAGTGACATTACATAAATTAATACTGCACTTTCTATATCCTAAACTAAACCTAACCTCAAACTTGCAGACGAGCCGGCCGGCACTGCACCGTGTACCAAACACTTGTAGTGCCGGCCGGCTCGTCTGCAAGTTTGAGGTTAGGTTTAGTTTAGGACATAGAAAGTGCAGTATTAATTTATGTAATGTCGCTATTTATGTTTGTGCAGCATATATTCACCATGAAATATTATTTTAACAAAGTGAACAACAAAGTTCATGAAATGTTTTAACCAAAGACTTGTATTTAGCGCTGATGATGCCCCTGAACAAATAGAGCGAAACAATTGTTCGCATAGAACATTACTGGATTGCTTAAGACGGTGAGTTTTTACTTTATTAAATTTATAAAGGTTACACAATAGGGACAAGCTCTAGATTCACCTCAAGTTTCGTATTTGCCCATAAGATTGAACATTGGGGCGTAAATGTCAAGGAACAGCTGATTTTAATATAAATTGATTAACCAGCTGACTGTAAACAAAAACTTATAAGTGCATGTCATCTATTAAAAATAATGTAAGGGAAGGAAAACGTAGTAATATTTCTATGTAGCACTCAATGTCGAACAAATTTTGAAAAACTCTGAAAAAGTTCCTAAAGCTTAAAAAAGACTTTTAAATATGTCAAAATTCTTTACAAGCTTTATAAGTTATTTTACGTCACATGATTTTTAAAGACAAGCATTTCATCATCAATTAAATAGTTTTTTGAACTTTTCATAAGTAAAAGAAATGCTGGTAAAAGTTGTATCTGTGGCTTTAACTGATTAGATAAAAAAAACTGTTATGAGCATTTTCAAAGTTCAGATACTAGATGATACAGGGAAATAGTTACACTTTCTTGGAAATATAATTTATTGCTATTTCAGACTTTTGCCGACAATAACTTTTAAATGAGTAATGCTGGCAGTATAACGATTAGCTAACTCCAGAAACCTGTCTTTGAACTCGACTCAAAGTGAGTCTGCAAATTTGTACATGGAATTCAAAGTGGGGTTTACTATTTATTCATTATTATTGGTTAACACACTAAACTTGAGCATGAATAAAAAAGTATTTTAGATTTACAAGTGAAATATTAATGATCTGTATTTTGTATTAAACATGATATGTAGATTTCTTAGGGAACAAATCCATGCAAAACATAAAACAGTGAAATAAATTGAATATATTTTGATAAGAGTCGAATACTCAAGTGTGTGTCTACTATCAAAAATAATGTAAGGCGAGGAAAAATTTTAATATGTCTTTAGCCCTGTAAATATGTGTCACCAAATGGGGAAATAATATTGAAAAACTCTGAAAAATGTTCCTAAAGCTTAAACGAATATTTTTAAATATGTTAAAATATTATAATAGCTACTTGTTAGGTTAATATAGGCTGTATAAATGCACAGATTTACGATTTCTTTGATTTCATGAAAATAAAAAGAAAGTATTTTCTTTGCAAGTATATCGTTAAGTATTTAACTTGTCACACATAAAGGAAACGAAAATTGCCTTTACCAAAGAAGTTAAAATTAAATAAATTCAAGCCATAATTAATGGAAATGTTAAGTTAGATGAATCTATAGAAAATATGATAGTAAAAAATATTTTGAAACGTAGTATATTTTTCATTTGCGGTTTAGGAGTCAAGCAACAAAATTGTATTTCAAATAAAAAGTCCACAAGCAATTAAAGGAGGGCTACAAATAAAGGAAACTTATCTTTTGTATTAAGTTTTAATTTCAAATTATGTTATTGGTAATGAATACTTTTTTTAATTATTTGAAATTTATAATAGGGTAAAGCAAAGAATTATTTATTTGTGATTAGTATTTTCAAAATTTCTTTTATTATATAGGAAGACGATAGACAACATTAAAACGGTATTGTAAGGAACTACTTCAGAACGGTTAAAGGATAAAAAGTCGTGTAAATAATTGTATCATCTATCATATCACAGTTGGATTATCGTTAAATAAAGTTAATTTGAATGTTATTGTAACAATATTATTGTAATCCACTTAATGCTCAAATAACCTAACCTTACAAAAACTTAGAGCATTAGCACACAAAATATAATAAACATTAAATCATGTCTAAATTGCATTAGGAAATGTTACAGTTTGAAGTTTGGCAAAGCACCAAAGGAATCAATTTCTCATTCGGCTCTAATGCTGTTTTGGACATAAATCATAAGTTGGATGCAGTCTTTATGTGGGTGAGCTGTATTTTGGCAATCATTCCAACTACAGAACTAACAACTACTGCCAATAAAAAAAAACTTTAAATTAACATTATATGGGCACTAAGAGGCAAGCGACTCTTAATTTCAACTAGTTATACAAATAATAACTTTTATACTTGTATATATCGTTGAGTAATTTAATTTAATATATAGAAAAACACCTAATATAATAATATTTTATATTCATATTGAAAGTATGATTCTCTTTAAATTCTGTTACATTGCACCATTGATTTTAATTACTTCCTTTTGTGTATTGTTCATAGTTTTGAAATTTTTATTAAAAAATAAATATTGAAACTAGTATTCTATTTTGTTCCAATTTTTTATTAAAATAGTAGCTTTACATTTTTTAAATAAAATGAATACATATATATAGCTAAAGAACAATACACCCTACGGTACGGTATATAGCTAAAGATCTAAACCCCCATTTTACTTTAATCATTTGTCTCCGTTCGAGTGACACCTAGGCCCCATAGCCAGCCAATTGAAATTGACTAGCCCTAATTTGCATAATATAGGGACGTGCTGAAAGTATTTTGGGCTGAAGATTGTGTTTGACTTCATCACACTAATCGATGGGTTAAAAAAGCACTCACAAGATGTCCAGCCTATTTTTCTTTACTTCTATCAACAATTCAAGGAACAAAAATAGATTAAAAATCTGTATAGGTAGCTATACTATATACTATCTTCAGTTTATAATGATTTAAAATATTACTTCTTTGCAAATGATCTCACATTAAAAATAACTTAGTAAGTGCCGTAATTTATTGCTTGAAAAAAAAAAACTATTAAGGGTGTAGGGGCTTCTTGACTACCGTTCTAAGCGACGAACACAAAACCTTCACAGAACAAACGCTATTGATTGTGCTATTCAGCCCTTCTTGAATCATCAGTTTTCAATCTCAAGAACTGATTGATGGTGTTAATACACGAAATATAGGTACCTTGTACCTTTGTAATCTCATTGAATACCGGTCGAAATTAGTATAGAAATAAACAAGCATGCCTGCAAAAAAATGCCCCTCTTGGTAGATTTCATTAATCTCTTGATGAAGTAAATGCTTGAATGTTTGACTCATAAAGCATATATGTCGTAGCCACATGGTGTAGTTCGGCACTTCATGAAGTGCCAGCGCTGACTGTAAACTTGAAGTGTCCAACGTCTTGACTGTAACTTCAAGTCAAGACGTTGAAAGGTTGTTTTCATGAAATATTAAGGAGGAAACAGCTATACTTCTTTGAAAGCGATACGAAAACATCATGTAAGAATTATTTTTTTAAAGTCAATTATAATAGTATTTTTAGTTAAGACTATTGAAACCAAATTTAAAATTTTTTTCATTACATTCAAAATAATAGAAATCGTGGATTGTGTCTCTTAAAACATGGTTTTCAGATTCATTATCGCCAAAAATATTGATAATTACGTTTTAACTTTTTAACTCAGCTCGATAAAACATAAATTTTGATTTCTTAAACTATTGCTCTGAATTCACAGGGGTCGCACTAGCATGAAGGCAAGTTGTGGTGGTTGAACAACTCGCAAACGCGAAAACTTTCCCGACCGAAAAAGGCAGCAACAACCAACGCCGGGAGGAATGGAGCTTCACCTCATATTCTTGATATTGAACATTCCGTAGTAAATTTATAAACATTCATACTTCATATGCATAATGCATAGCTAGTCTAAACAAATTTCCAAAATGAGTTTACGCTTATATATTATGTTTTTGCTTTCCATAAAGCAAATTTCACTATTTTCGTGCGAAAGAAACACATGTTTAAGAAGAAACCCTTTTTCAACCAAACTGATAACGTCAAAGCCTTGTATATGTAAGTATTTAAAGATATCTTAAGGTGGATCCTAAATTTTATGGAGAGATTTTTTCAAGTTGCGAGTTAAGGTGAGAACTAAAATATATTACTCTTGTGAAAGTAATTTCCAAGAAGGAGCTGTAACTGCCGAAGTTTAAATGAATTCATAACTTTCAAAAGTACAGTTTCCACTTTTATGAATGAAAAGGACTTGCACATACATTGGTCGCAAAACTTTCAAAATTATTCTATGTATTGGGTATGTGAATATTGAACAAATCTTTATTTCTCACAGTATTTAAATTTGCGGTTCAAACAGGCGAAATGCTTGGTGTTATTAAATCTCAAAAAGTTCGTAAAATTCTATTAGTACTGATTGATTACTAAAATGTTAAAATTTAATTGATCGTTTTGTATTTTTAAAATTATAACGACTAATTAACGTGATAGTCTATATTGTTATTTCATCCTTCTATTAAAACACTAAAGCAATAAACACGATAAAAACAGGTTCACAGGAACAAATATCTGAATATCCCAAAACCCATCAATCATTGGCAGATGATGGGAAATTGATGAGTCAAGAGTCATCGTATTGATGCCATCAATATTGATTGTTTCTGAAGTGCTTTATGTTACGTTTATGTGCTTTATGCTACCATTCTGTAATCGTAGGTATTGATTTTCGCTCACCAACCTTACACAGCTTATGTTTGTTCCACTTCAACGGTACGTCATTCTTCAAATTCTAGTTCATGTAAAAATTCTATTTTGTCCCTCAAATGTAATGAAATAAATCCTATATTAGGTTATACGAATATCAAATTAATCCAATTGTCCGTCTATGGGAAGCATAAATAGGGTTTTCCTCATATAATACTGGTGTTTCATATTTTATTTATACCTTTTAAATATTGGCAGTTAGAGGTTTATGGTATGAGACGGATCAATTCATTTTGCCATGGCGTTATCTAGTATTTTACCACTTAGTATTTACATGAACTATCACCACGAAAAATATAAAGACATAGGCAATAGCGAAAGAACAAAATATTAGTTGATAACTGTGAAAATAGGTAATGTATCTTATTCTGGCGATACCATTATCGAAATGAGAGTTTTTTTTTATTAAATTGCATCATAAATTCATAGCCCAATAACAAATTATACCTATGTCGACTTTCCAATAAATCCAGCATTCGAACTGGCAATATTTCTCTTGTTAACTGAGAGATATTGAGGCATTATTTATAATTATTTGGATACTTTAGTCCGATATTATAGAAACAGATTTTAAAGTACAGAACAATAATTAAAATAAAATTGTTCCAATTTTCTAAACCGCATGAACGTCTCTTACATTACACAAGGAAGCCCAAACACCAACACGACTGACAGATTGACTGATCGCTATCAGTTTACACTCTATTGTTCGGTAAATTGTGGGAAAGCAACTCTCTAGATGCAATAAATAAATCGCCAATGGAATTATATGAATAAAAATACAGTATCGGTTACCTCGTTTGTAAGTTATAACAGCTGGCCGATATGATAATTAATTTACTTACAGGCTTAAGGCATTAGTAACCTAAACAGGCATCAAACTACTGATAAAAGTCTTGTTTTTTCATGGAAATAATATTGTCTGTTTAGTATTGAGCCGTGTGAATAATTTTGCTTACGGGGATGGCAGTTGGCTGCACTGAGCAAATCTCAGTCGCATTGACATCAGTTAAGGCATTGAAATCAATTAAGGCATTGAAATCAGCGTAAAAGTATAGTTTGAAATAATGGGTCACAACACTATCCTTGCATTTAGAAAAATTATCGATATCTACGATGGCGTATCTAAGATGGTGCTAGAATATTAAAACTCCATCTAAAAAGAGTACGATTTAACTAAAAATGTTTTAGGGTGGTCTGGGATGGACATCCAATTGAATATAGAAAAAAGAATGGGGAACATTCATATTTGTACCTGCAATATAAATATATTGCATAACAAATTCGATTATATAAATATATTTTATCGAGAACCTATTTTACCACTACTATGCTTGAATATACTACTATGCTACTATCTCCTATGCTAGATTTTGCTTACTATACTATGAATAATATTGATCACATTTTATGTAAACTGGTTTTCCCCTGAAAACTGTGCATATTGCTTCGAAATCGGATAAACAGTAAAGAAGATATTGGAATGTTTCTTAATCAATGTCTGAGTGCACTGGGTGCCATCTTTAATGGCCACCATATTGAAACGGCACCACTTCCGGAACTGGCATCGAAATAGTGATTTGATAAATAGTGTTTTTATGATTTCGAAATAGTGATAAATAATGTTCAAAAGATAAACTGCGTCGGAATAGTTTTGCATACTCAACCCCACCACGGCCTGGTTTATTATATAGATGTATACGGGAAAAATTATTTTAAAAACTAATTTCAGTTGTAAATTATGTTGTTTGTGTGTTTTGTAGTTGCTGCTTTTAAACCGCAATAGAAGTAAAGCAATTTTTAATTTTTAAAGGGCCGCGTTACAATATTTTGTCATGATTATTCAAACATGTTTAGTTTGGAGCAGTAATTTTTTAAATCCTTATTTTTACAGTAGGAAGGAATGCTTGTTGCTAATCAAGGAAACATTTTCCTTTTTGAGTTTATTTATATTTGTGGAAATAGCTGTTCAAGTTTAAAACTTTTTTACGGCAAGGGTATGAGATATTAGTCCTAAGAAAAATGTTTTACTACGAATCCTGGGCGCTCAATAACAGCATCAGTTTTCACTACCTATTTCCTTGTGTGCCTTAACAGCGTTATTTTTATTAATTTTACTAACAAAAAGGAACGATGGTGGTTTCAATTAAATTTTCTTTATCCAATAGACGGGTGCAGCGACACTGATGCATATTCGCAATTATATTTTGAGAAGGCAACTAGTGCTTCTTCTGATAAAGTTTGAAAAATAATTTGAAGTGAGAATTTCTACAGGTATTTAACAGTGGTGCAATTGACCATTTTAAGAGGCAACTTTAGCATGGTTGTCGGTCCGGTAGCGTAGTATCATTTGTCGTTTGAATTAGAAAAGTCTATAGCACTCCATTTTGAAGTGTGTAGTGGGTAAAAATGCGAAACTTGTCCCATAATCCCTGCAAAGGCGTTTCAAGTCTTCTGTAAAGACAATTTTGTTGGCTTATCCATTACAGCTACATTGTTCCAGACCAGAAGCGGCATTGTCAGATGTCAGCCATTGTTGGCCTGATGCGAATTATTTATTATTATTTATTGTTATTAAATTATTTATATTATTTATATTATTATTTGTTATTATTTATTTACCTTTTGATTAATTCTACGACGCAAATAAAGAGACAATAAGACCAATGAATAGAGGAGAATCCTTAAAACACACCGGGTAATTGAGTAGAATTGTTTTTTTTTTACTTAAGTGCTTTAGTACAGTAGTTTACAGTTAGTTTACCTTTATGTTAAATTGTCCATGTAGGCTATCTATGGAATTTGAATTGGATAATAATGTGGCATAACCAATAGTTGATCCCAGATAAATGATATATTTATTCTATATAACACACTATGCACAGTTCTGTTGATAGAAGCAAGTTTACATTTTTGGTAACTCAATAGTTACATTAAAAGTTTTGACAAATTATCGTAAATTTTTGTATTTTGGTGCTTTAAAAAATGTAAGCAATTTGGCTATATTATCAGTTTTGACAATTTATAGTGAATTTGTGTATTTTGGCTAAATTTATAATTTCTTTTACAAAAAAATTCAATAATTACTCTGTGACGTTTAAGCATTTTCATGAAACAAAAGTGACTTCCATGTTTTTTCCAAAGATTGCAAATCCATCTGCACCACTGAAGGTTGAGTAACTAACGAACCGGTGAAAAAGTTGTAGATTTAAACTTAAGTAACCAAAATCAGAGTTTTCTGCTTTGTATCGAAGTCAACAAAAATGTATTTCAGCGAGGGAGTGAAGACATTGGATGGATAAAAATTACAACACACTTCGGTCGGAAAGAAACATATGAAAATTACCGATTCAACGAATTTTTACCAGATTAAACAGCTCGAAACTTGGTTTCAAGTCAAAAACGTTTTGGAAATGAAATATCATAACTACAACTCAGTATATGTCTACCTCCCATAAATACCCTTAGAAACCTCAATTTTCTACATCTTAATTTAATTTAGTTTTCGTAACCTTATACGACTTATGTTAGAGTCATTGAATAGAACCGTTCTTTAATTGATTGTAAATATATCAGCAATAAAGCATATGTTTGGCTTGGATGATCTAACTCATTCATCAATAAGTTTATGTTGAATTCAATTATTGCTTTCAATCTCCGTGAGATGTCGGTATCCGTACACAACGGTGTAGTGCTGAGAAGCTGTTTTGTTGAGATACCGTCACCTCTAATCCCCTAGAGAATATTGCAAACTCGCTGTAATTCTATTTCCTTTTAAATGAGTTAATTTCAAATGCATAATATGTATAGACAACAACAAAATATCACCAATCACTTAATAAATAAATTAACACGTCTCCGCAAGTAACAAACGTAGATATATTAAAAACAAACACTGAATACGTCTTTGAAACAATTTCAAAGAATACTAACTAAATGCATATGCGTTTGATTTTCGGTTGACATAACAGGTTTTGTTACTTTAATTACATAATCTACTTTTAATAAAAATACCAGAATTCACTTGAATTCCTTGTCAAAAAGGTTATTAGAGTGGTTAATATTTAGGAATCAAATTATTTCGAAAAGATTTATTTCAAAAGAATATTTTGAATTGTCGAAATTGTTTCGTTGACGTTAAAAGCCAAACTACGTGTCCATTGAAGAGTCGCTAGGTTTTGTGACGGGGGCAGTCAATGTTCGGCCAGCGGTGTGTGATGAGCGCTCAACGCACGTCAAACACAACCACTCGACAAACCTCAACGTGATGCTTTAAAGCGGTTGATATGATTGAAGCTCTAATAAATTGTAACCTGTACAGATGTTGTCCTGATATAAGAGACTACATTTGTTGGATTTGTTGGCTTCTATCGTGCCGAGGGGTCAGACTTCAGTAAATGTTGAAGTATATTAATTCGTCTTATTAATAACTTTGCATGGTTAATACAACATATTTATAAATCACGTAAATGTGAAAGGAACCTGGGTCTCAAGTGCCTTCCTCAAAAAATTGCCTTCTTTACTACCTAAATTTTGTTTTTTGTTTTTCAGTTTTCATAAAATACACGTATTTTAAAGAATTGTTGAAAATTGTTGATGATTAACTTAATTTAATAAGGATACAAATAGTTTAATATATTACTTTCAAACTTCTTCACAAGCGATTGGTCAGTTAATATAAAAATACACTTGTTTTTAGAACGAATAATAATACGTCTACTACAGATAAATATGAAGGAAAGGGGAAGAACAGTCCTATTTGTCGAACTACAAATTAAATAGACAGTACATTTTATCAAGTTGATTTAGTAATAGAATAGTTACAGACGGTATGGGTAGTGAGGGACATGAAACAGCTTGAGTGTTTACTTACAAAGCTGAATGAATTTTAATTTTAGAGGAGGGGAATAAATAATTACAGATGATCTAACGACACAACTATGAATCTCATGTGTCAATCATGTGTTAAACGCTAAACCAAACACATTTCACCTGTTTATCGAATGTTATTCAAAGAGCAAAACAGTTGTTCTAAAATTAACCTACACTTAGTTTTGGTTTAGTATTTCTGAGCTACCAGACAAGTAGCTCAAAAAAACTAAAATAAAAAATCTCATTGCTCTGTTTACATACGTCATCGATGATTTCCTCCCCTCCTCTGCCGAAACTTCAAACTCAAGCGTTAACATGTTGCTGACTACCTGCACAAAAAGTTATTCAGGTCATACAGTTCACAGAGACATAATAATATAGAGGAAGTCAGTATCTCTTGATGTTGGTATTTTATCCATTAATGGATAATGTAAGTCAAAGTGTTTTTACAGTGTTAAGGTTTTCCATTTCGTCTCACTATGCACCATGGACTCAATAGGATGTACAAACGCAAAGTCAATGTACTAGATGTATACTAACGTATTAACAGTTTGAAAGAAAAAAAGGGGTTTTAAGAGAAATATTTAATTGAATCAACTTGATACTAAACGTATAGTTGAGATAGAATTTATCTCTTAAGGTTTATTTTATAAAAAAAATTAATTAATTTTATAAAAAATTAAAGAGATTTAAAAGATAATAGAATTTAACATTGAGAAGTGTCAGAAGGATATCAATTTAAAATTTAGCACAAAACTAACAGTGTGATTGAAAATCTCTTTAGATCTGTGTTAATACTTAACAACGCGTTGCTATTTTAGTCAGAACGACTCATTCCTTTCTGGGAGGGGAAGTCCCCGCCAAGTTTCACCCGCTTCATGCACATTGACAGCACTCAGTCGGGCAGCTGATAAGATTTTCGGCTTATTGAGTTCCCGTGTTCCACGGGTCGCTTCACGGCTTGCACTTCCTACAGATTGGCAGTAGTGCTTCCGCTAGATTTGTAGCGGAAACTGAAGTGTTTCACCTTAGATCTTTTAAAGGATGGCGGCCTCTTACTAGTTTACTTGGCCTATAAAATCTAAATATGTAAACGAACTTTTAGTATCCAAACGAGAGGATGATTAAGAGAATGACTTGATGAGCAGAATATTGTTTAAAATATTAATTATGACTATGTTCGGTGTCCAAGGAGAATAACAAATTGGCAGAATTGGTGAAGCATTGAAAAATTAATAATTGGTTAAATAGCATTATATTCTTAAATAAAATGAAGCCCATTACTTGCACAGTTACGATTTTAACTATTAGTTCATGGAGATCTTTCCTCAAAGGTAATTTTTGTCCATAAAATAATTCAAATTTCATTATATACTAAAATTTATATTGAAACAATCTCAGAATTTTGTTTTAATAGATCGTTAATAAAAAAGAAATAAATGTATAAGATTATAAGTTATAATCTATTTATCAGGTATTGTTTTTTTCATGTTGCAGATAAAGACACACAATATAAATATAAATACTCATAAACATATTCACATCAATACACATACTCGTAAATCATAAGCAAGTCAATACGTGTAATATACGTTTTCACCGCCGACAAATAACTCCCAACCGTAACAATAAAGGTTGTGAACAATCAGACCAGTATTGTTGTGCAGTTTGGTTTACCACAGCGGCCGGCACAGCGTCCGTTGTAGCCGTGCAGACCGCATCGACTGCACAAAGAACACTTTGCAAGGGAAAACAATGTGGCCACTGAACGCTGAGTCGTACTTTGTGCTTGTTGTCGGATTTTCAAGTTGTTCTTTGAAATGAGGATTTCACTCTCGAAATAAAACACGTAAAAGCTTATAAACGACTTGAAATTATTCAACCAAAGGTTTCTGAATAAGCAAACGTTTATTGTGGCTTGAAAACCTCCTCTTTACTTTGGATCCAGAGTGGAACAAGTCTTGGTTATTAATGAAGTAGTTTATTGTAGTAGCATGCACAAAACAAGAAGAGAAGTTTTAAAATAAAGAAGCGCTGAAACTTATTGTTTCTAGCAATATTTTTGGAGAGCTTTGTTTACACTTTGACAGTCGAAATTGTACATGTTTTGTAAACTAATTAAGTTCACATTTTGAATGGAAAAATACCTTTTTGAACCCATAGTGAATAACTCTTTCTATAAATTAAATGCTTTTGTCAGAAATGTAGATGGCAGAGAATTTTATGAAAGTCAGTGCTATAGTTTCCAAGGTTTTGGACCTGGGGAGGCCTCCTCATTTAAGGGTGCCAAAAATAAACACAGCTCTCTTGTACACTTATGACATGTTTCTGGCTAGTTCTGTTTAAATATTTTATACGTTATACCCCTTTGAAATTGCAACCTATTCATTAGCAGACATTATAAGCCAAGTAGGCTGCTGACTAAGACCAGTATGTTCCTTACTCAGGGCTGTTAGCTAATTGCCATAATAGATAGCCAACAACCGTTTATTAATATTCATGCATTAGAGGGCAAATTTTAAAGAAGCTTCAATTCTCCTACAACATTAGAGGTATTATACTAAGTAAAAGGTAAGTCACGTAAATGTACGATGCAACTCCAGCGGAAGCAGTAATGCCAATCTGCCGGAAGTGGAGTTACCCGGAAAACACGGGAACTCAATAGGCCTAAGTCGGGAATCTTATCACTTGACTCCCTGCCTGTCTACGAGTGTGTGGAGCGGCGAAAAGAAAGTAACCTTGCAGCCACAAAGGAAGGAATCTTGACTAGGAAAAGCACTGGTGAATAAAGGGCTCTGCTTTTAAAATAGTAGCAATTAGTTACTATTAATTTCAAAATTTTTTTGGTAGGGATATTAAGGTTTCTTTAAACAATATTTTAATCTTAATTTGTCAATTACCAATTGGCAAGAAAGAGTTGTTAAGATGCAAATTCAAAAACATGAGTTCTTTAGGAGGAGTCAAATTTAAATGTTGTCATTTGTAAAAATTTAAAAAATAGTACTTGTTATGTGAGCGATGCAAATTAAAGCTAAACATCTTGTTACGTTTAGTTTTTTTTACTAAGCCCACCTAGAGAGATGGGCGTGGTTAAAAGTTAACTTGATAATTGAAAATGATTTAAAAGAGTTTTTGTTATCTGATCCTTGACCTACGTTGTGGATGTTGTCCTTGGTTATATGCAACACTACGCAGGAATCATACGAGTTCTTATACGCTTTAACTACATACTGAACCGGATAAAAAATATTGAGCAAGTTACCACAAATCCCCAAGTAATAAAACTTAGTATCGTAAAAAATATCTCTGATGTTTACTATTAAAATAATAACTTCACATAACAGAATAATCCCTAAAAAAGGACCTAATATATTTTACTAATAAAATAAATACTTATTGTTGCCTCTGACTAATTTCCTTCAAGTTTCGGAATTTTCACAACTTAACTGCCATTTCACTTCTACAATATGTAATCGTCCCATTAAAAATAACTCATTCTGTATAATGCTGAATGCAGATATTTTTAATCAGTTTTCGCTAAATATGAATTTTTAAATCATACGATCCTACCCATATGATACACAGATACTAATATAATAAATAAATAAATAAATAAATATATTTATTTATTTATTTATTTGCTGAGCTAAAAGCCAAGAGAAATTAATCTTAAAACCCATCCAAGCAGTCAGGCTAGTGCGACCCTGATGACTAATGCTAGGATTTCTCTTATTGCATGATGTGAAGACTTTGCTGTAGGGAAAACCTCTTCTTTCCTCAGTTTCAATGAGACTAAATAAAAACATTTGTAATTAAGTGCGGTATTACACTCATATTGTAGCCATATAAAATAGCTAATTAAAGATTCTATTCAAATGGGGCCGACCTGATTAGTACAAGTTATCAGTGGCAAAAAAAGTATTCCAGATATTTTAGAATTTAGGTTATTAAATTGTAATTCAAATTAAAATGAGATCGATTTACCTATGTCATTTCAAAGTTTTGAAAATACGTTTTTTTAATAACACTCTGATATGACGCATACATTTACGGAAAATAAGCGTTTAAAGGTATATTTTCAAAGGATATACATTTGTCTTCGTTTAAAAATAAGTAACAATGTTTCGTTTACACTCATCCTCGTTATTTACCATGTACATAGTTATTAATTGTGAAGAATAAATACCCCCGCTGCAGCAGACCTGCATACTCAGCGAATTTCAAATGCAAAACAACATATTTCAATCCAACATAGCGACATTTGACATGTTTTTGTAAGCTCCATAATAATAATATGGGGAATGAGTATGCAGGTTTGCTGATACAGGTATATTAAAACTGAGTGGTTTTAATTCAATATTTATTAGATCTGAACTAGAAGAAGCCATTTACCAAGTTTTGTCAGGATATGTTGAGAAATAAGCGAGACGTAAAAATTTACTTATTTCCCATAAGGTTGACATCGGGTCAGTGTACTGTGTTTACCCCTTTCAATATCTCAGTAACCAATGGACATAGAGCTATGATTCAAATACCAAATTGTATGTTTTTTCAAGCTGAATTCAATGGTGAAATCCAAAATTTGGATTACTTTAATTTTTCTATGTGAAAAACGCCGGAAAAATTACCCCCCCGTTATCCTTTTTTACCCCTCCCCCCCTTCTGATGGTCTGATCAGGCTGTTTTACGAACGCGTCGAATTGATTACCACTTTATACGTCTGTACCAAATTTCGTAAAGATCGGACCATTTTTATGGACGCTACACACACATATACACACATATATATATATACATATATACATATATATATACACACACACATACACACACACACACACATATATATATATATATATATATATATATATATATATATATAGAGAGAGAGAGAGAGAGAGAGAGGGAGAGAGAGAGAGAGAGAGAGAGAGAGAAATTCTAACGAATGGAGGTTTTTTCTTCTGGGGGCCCCAAAACGAAAAGTTATCATGGTTTCGGGCTTAGGTCTTACCATGAGACCAACGGTAATAGCTTCTTCCCTATATAGGTGAAATTCGCTAAAACTAAATTCTCAAAGAATAATACAGTTATGTTGCATAATTTGAATAATAATTAAAGTTATCACATTAAAAGTGGGTGAGTGGGGGCACTTACTGGGCGCTGCGTCGCCAAGTTTTGATTTATGGGGAAACAACATTAGGCCGGGGAATAAAACCAAAGTGCTGACTATGGAAATATTTCATAGTCAGAGACACGTTACCCTAAATGTATTACTACTTTACTGAAACACAGTAAACACTTTGCTTTAATATTTTAAGTGAGAATATTTATATGTTTACAATGTATTACACGATTTGCGGATATAATTTATTTACGATCCTTCAAGCACAATTTACAGAATTATCACAGTTTATTTTGGATCATCAATTTTTGTTTACTGAACAAAATAGTACTTTAAGATCCTCCAATTTTTTATGACATCCTTTCATACGATAATACTTACGAAAAAATGTCTATATTTGGACTGAAGTCGGCGGTATGTACCAAGTGGGTCAAATAATTAACGGGCGGGTTCAAGAATCTAGAAACATGAATTAAAAGATTACGTCAGTTCAAGCATCATTATATTTTGCGATCAAAATGAAAAAAAAACCACCTCAAATACTGCCAATAAATTTTAAGTAATTTTGTAATTTGACACAAAGTACATCCTTCTCCAATGGTTTTTCTGAATTACAAACAGGGAACTTAGGAATTAAAACTCATAGAAATGGTCTTGTATTAACTTTTTTTCATGCAGGCCTACATTTTCTTCTTGCATGAATATTTTATAACACAAATTATTCTTGTGGTATGTGATAACGCAATAAGGCAAATAAGATAAAAAGCCTGCAGATTTTTTTTGCACAATATCAGTAACTTAACTCCCTATACATAACCGGAATAATGTTGCTAATGATTTTGTGTATGTATCCCAACTAAATCTTTTGCTGGTCCTGTAAGCTGACAAAATTAACACGATTAAGTCGATCAATTATAAAAAAATTAAGAGTGATTTGTTTATATTTCGATTACTTATTATCAAATATATAAGACTTGTTAGGAGCTAGGCGCTCCTTCCTAGGGAGGGACTCGACCACACTAGAACTCAACAACACCTACGGAGGCGAAGAGGATATGTAACCTGAGCCCTGGTTAAAACTGCTTCCTTCGATCGTGAGGCTTAAATCGTTAAAAAATATATATACCCGAACCACATAAATAAGAGTTAGGCTTGAGATACCCCAAAAAGGGCCCCTCCACCCCTCCCCAAAAAGGGTTGTAGAAGAGGGTGAGGTATGCACGTAACTAGCTAAATACGAGCACTGCCAGCATCAATTTCAGATAACAAATTTCTATCTCTTCTTTTGAGGTCTCAAATTTGATGAACAAATCTTTAATTTAACACAAATGTTCACGAGTTCTATTAAATAAAAATAACAAGTTGTTAAGACGTCAATGATGTGTGCTTACTTAATGTACTTAATGATAAAGTGTAACGTATTAAATAAGTATTTGAAAATGAAACGAAGATCCCATCAACTTCGAATTAAATTATTTGTAATTCCATTTCGTGCTTTGCGTAAGAACTGCAAAGATCTAAAACTTAAACTCTACACAATATTTCTTTCAAACTTTTGCGAATTTATTCAAATTACAAATCAGAAATCAAAAGAGAGAATACGTAATACACCTAAGAGATGAGAATAACTAAACAGTACAAATAACAATTTAAAAGATACTCAGTGCGGTTCTTTCCATTATCCACGGAGGCCTGATTCATGTACTTAAATTTAACCAAACTTTCTCTTTCTTGATTCATCATTATGAAACATGCTTACCTCGTCATCTGAAGGGGTTTTGTTGAACCTTTTATATATTACTATCAGCAACTATAAGTACTTTGTCTTCTTTTCCGTTTTAAATAATAAATCCACCAAAACAAATGTCATTAAAAGTCACCAATGTACTATTGGTTTAATTTTAAGGTTATCATGAATTTTAAGACATGGGTAATGACGTGATTGAAATAAAATAAAATATAAATATAAAGATTTAAAAAAATACAATTTATATATCCAAATTGAAAAGGAGGCAAGATATTAAAAAATTCAAACAACTAAAAAAAATACATATTACAATCAAGCTCACTGACAAATTCTTCAACTGAGAAGAGTAAAGATTCTTTTCAGAGTTTTATTTTTCTCTGATAATATTTAGGTAGTTAATTTTACTTTGTGTAATATGTAACCGGCTACTGATACAGTTTTTGACATACATATCAAAGTTACTGTTAAAAACTTTATAAATCAATATGTCAAAATTTGATAATGAATATCCCAATACCAATGACGGCAGTTTCCAGTTCAACTACATCAAACCTTTTACAGCTTTGTTCAAGACTGATCCCGCATCCTTCATGTGACGTACTACATAATCACATTATTACGGTGAAATCTAGCCAAAGTACACCTTAACACCAACAAAAACACACGATCCTATTAGTCACCTAATCCTATTATTAGTTTGAAGCAGTAAACATCCCTTGGAAAACATTATTAGTCATACATTTATTTCTCTTAACTTTTCCATATTTATAGCGTACTGCCTCTGCGGTCCTGACACTGCGGATGAATCACCGCAGACGTGTATGGCACCGTAACAGCGGACGTGGACATTTCACCGCGTAGAACGAACGTCCGTCGATTTCTAGGAACGTCCGCTGGCGGCGCGGCGTACGACTTAAGTGGCTACCTTTGTCCGTGTCGCTATTTAGAAAAAGTCTTTTGTCCTAAGATTCGCCTCGATAAAGTTTTGAGGTTGACAGTCAATTAGTCACCGAAGCACTTTAGCGACGATAGGTGTGGTGCGTCTTGACTAGGGATGGGACTCTAAATAAAATACTACCTGGAAAGGAGGGAATCGTTGTAGGATAGGGGTTGTGAGTGGGGGTTTCTGAGTGGGACGGTGGCGCGTCCTGTAATCCAGCTACTTGGAGGTCACGAATTGTGGATTAAAAGCGATGGCTTAGTGGTGCGGGATTTCCTAGTGGAGACTAACGTCCGCACTAGTGAATACTACGTTCTTCAATAAGACCATTCTTATAATTAGACCAGTTCGTGATTGATTGGCGAAATTGAGGTTTGGATCCCACGTTAAAGAGAATGTCTCTTGGTTGCTATGGGTTGTTGGGCTATTAATCAATAGCCCAGTCTTAAGGAACATGTCGGTAACAAGTCTGCAAGATCGCACCACAATCATTCTGCACTCATCTCTCGTTCACACTTGCCTTAAAATACCTACCTCGGTAGGTCGCCATTTCAAGAAAAGTATAAGTATAATTATTTTAATGTTTCTTATTTTAATCATGAAAGTTCACATTAGCCTAAGTTTGTATTCTCTTGAAATTTTTATTGAGATAATCTGTTGCGATAGTATTAAAAATCTTGTGACTCATATCACAACTCGTCTATGTAGCATTGGGTCCATTACTATCTGCTCTCATAAATCTAACAACATTATGTATGTACGTAAAACCTCACTAACTCGACACTCGATAGCTCGACAGTCAGTGTAACTCGACATTCGATCAGCTGACAGGGAATCTTCAATTCAGCTTTTTTTTTAACATTTAGTTTTAATAATTGAGTATTTGACATTTCTTTAAATATCGTTTACTCAGTATGTAACAATACTCATGTAAGTATTAAATTTATATATGAAACTCAAATCGGTTTTGTGTTTAAATATTAAAACCCCATAAAATTCTAATGTTTGATAACTCGACAACCCCCATACTGGACAACCTCTGGGTCCACAAATAGTCGAGCAGTGAGGTTTTTCTGTAAATACACATGCCAACATGAATCTATATAGGTAGTTCAACATGCGTTAACTGTCCAAAGGAATAAAGTATTAATAATGCCTGAATACCTGTTGATTTTAATCCATAGGCATTTTATATTTGATATTCTGAATTCACATTAGTGCTAATGGTTGCTAAACGCTTTTAAGTGAAAGCTGTTTAAATCCCTCATGTTGTAGTGGGCTTGCTGGGAATAAACCCGCGACCACTTGAACAGAAATCCAAGGCGCTGACCGATAGGCTGTCAACAGCCAAACATTAATAATATACTATTATGTTTTGTTCATTGTTCCTGCTAATTTAAATTAAAAATTTGCTTTTACAAACAGCCTTAAATTCACCCTATCACATAAATTATTTTTTATCATCTTAATTTTTTTTATTTGAACTGCCTTTTGCTATTAACTCTCCTCTAAATCCTTTATTATTTTAATACTGCTCAAAAAAATCCTCTTGTAAATTCATACAAACAAAATATATATTGCGATTAAATTACAATTCTACTTAAAACTAGAATAATTATTTACATTGGGTTAACTTCTTCCTAGCAAAGTTCCGATTTCACATTGACCTATTAATCATAAAGAATAAAGTTGCAAATCGTAATAGCCACTAATGATTTACAATAACAAATAAATTGTTTTTCATGGAAGAAAACTTAAACGAATGACACAAACATAAAATGAAACACCGACTAAATTAGTCGTAACGGCCGTTATAAATTATGACGACGAAACTAATAAACACTCATACAAGTAATTACCATAAATTAATTGAATCGGCTGGCCCTTGAAAATGCAATTAAGACTATCACCAGTCGGTGCTATTTTGAATGTTCGCATTGTGGCGAGTACACGGCCGACTGGCCCAATTATTTTGCCTTAATTTGAGTCCTGCATTTACTAACGTTTATTTAAATGGAAGTACAAACAAAAACAATTAAAGGATTGTTCAGGCAAGTGTTTTAATCATCTGCATCGAGATTAAAAATATAATTTAATGTTTTACTAAGAATATGCTTTAAAAATTGTTTGGTTTAACCCAATGTTTAGTTTTGCAGGTTTTACATAATATTCTAGTCACTTGTGTACCTCTTATTTTTAGACTCACTTGTAAGTCTGAGAAATTATTATTCCATTAAATTAAGGGGAAAATTGTTTTGTAACATTTTTATCAAGATTATACAATATTATATAGCATTATTAATGGGAAACTTTACTTTTGATCAAAATAAATCCTAATGCAGCCAAAGTTGTTATTACAAATATTTGTTAGAAAATGTATAGCATTAATTTTTATGGAAAAGGATGGTATTAATTCATTGATAGTAAACTGTGCATTTATAAGAGAGTGCAGGACTTTTTCTATGTACAGTGTATCCTTGTTTAAAGTGGATGTTTAAACGCTGGGCGTGAGCGATTTTATTTCTTTGAGACTTTTACTAAAACTGGACATATTCTCCAATAATTTAACAACCCGCTGTTGATGGTCGTTTCGGTATCTTCAAATTGTGGGTTAATCAATAACAATTTAAAAGCAGAAATACACAGTGGGATTATTCAAACAAATACGTATACATATAAGTTATTCACATTGATAAAGCCACACCCCCTTATTATTTATTAGGATCGATTAACTATTTTCCAAGTAACAATTCCTATATTTTATAGAGTAAATTTGGGAGTTTAATCATTGAATTAATTAGTTTATATGAAATATAAATTTCCAAAAATACACAATCAGCAAAGCAATCAGTCCACGAGGCAACCAAACGTATATTGTAATATTTTATTCACTATTGCAAAACCAACATGCATAAACACAAAGGGCCAAACGACTGCACACTATAAATAACAAATTATACCCAATTGCCCCAGAGAGATCGGCAGAGGCAATTATTTAACTGTTTAATTTCGGAAGCGTGTTCGAATTCGTCCGTGCGGATGATTTCGGATTAGCCCTCGACACCCGTGTCCGCCGGCGTCGCTGGAGGCAGTGGCTGTGACGCGACGGTATTGTTGCAGGAGGGGCGGTAGCGGTGGCGGTGGTGGGGGTAGGAGGGGAAGGAGAGTCGAGGAGGGACCGCGCTATCAGCTGACGGCTCAGTCTCCAGCGTGCGACCAGCCAGGACAGTGAAGTTATGCCCAGTGTCCAGCCTACAGTTACGTATGTTGGAGAGCACTCAGTGAGTTAACAGTGATGACTGGTAGGTTTGTGAGAGTGTATTGACGTGTTTGGATCATCAGTGTGGTGAATCTCGGAAAATGAAGACATCAACTGCTGTGGTTGTGCTGGTTAATATTTTCTACTTGATAAAAGGTTTGTTGATTATTAATATTTGATGTAGGAGTTAAGGTTTTGTTTAATTGTTTTATTTATCTCTTTCGGTGAAACAATTACCATTTCTATTCATAACATTCAAACGTTTCGTTAATGCTTCAATTCGTTACCTTCATGGCTCTACAATCTTGTAAAATCATGCCAGATATTAAATTTTGTTTTAATTTTTTTGCAATAATTTAATAAAAAGATTTTTTTAATTTTAAACATTAAAGAATCAGAAATTTGTAAAATACAATGATCATATATATATACATTTTAAAAATTTGTATTTACCTGATGTTTTTTGTATTTAGTGATGTCCACTGGGTCATCACTACTGTACTATAAAATATCACCGATTTCCACAGTGGAGACAAGTTGTTTTGTAAATAAGACCAGCTCTATTGAGCTTGCTCCAATTCAATATTCATTAACGTTTGTGTCGTATTCAAGTGCGATGATAAATACGGGAAGCGTGAAACAACTGATTGTGAAAACAAATTAGGATTGTGTCACAGGATAACGACAAACGTATTTCCAACTGTATCGTTAATTTTGTTGATAATACAGCTGTCACCCAATTGTTAATACGATTTATTTCATGTTTTAATACAAATGATTTAACTATATGTCGATTTTTGCTTTGTATATTATTAATAATTCGATGAAATAGCCTACAATGTATTAGCATTTTGTTTAGTGACTGCTTAGTACCTTTGTAGATTTATAATTAATTAGGCTTTCGATCTGTCCAGTGTAAGTTTTTTAATAGCTTAACCAATCAAAAATTCGTTATGCTTATTAAACCATATCGCTAAGCAGTAAAATCGCATTCTTTAAAAATAGTCAACGTACATTTTTAATAAACGTCAACCTTCGCTGAGTTAAATGAAAATTTAGGATTAACCAAAGTTATTGACAAATATGACCATCAAAAAGCGTGTCAGTATAACAATTTTCTCAAATCATAATACTTATGTGTTTCCTATCAGCCATCATTATTCATTAGTCATTAGCCATCATTATTCATTATTCATTATTCATTAATCATTATTCAATATTTGAGCTACATATGTTATATCAATATGTGAAAATATGTTTAATTCTATGGGCTTATAATCTCCATTTATCATTTTTTCATTAATCTTATACAGGCTCTCAAGTAGACCCATTAAACAGATTCAGCTCTCTTCATCAGAGTAAGCTTACTCGCTTTTTAATAAGTGCTATTATAATGATCCACTCGTCCACTCATCTTTTTGTTTAGATTTTTGCTTTTTGTGGTTGTTTTTACCTATATTTTAATACAAACCGTGTCAAAAAAAAACTCTGAACAACTAATGACCCTTATACAATATAATATGTTTAGCACACTTAGCCCAATTCAATGATAAGGCTTACTATTTAGCAGCGTAACTGTTAAAGCAATCTTCAGTACGAAATTGGATTGCGTCCTAGTACATATGGGCCTAAGGTAATTAGATACCTATCGACATGTATTTTTTGAGATCAGTCAAAAGTCTCTGATATTTTAAAACCGAGTTTCACTCGCCTTACTACTGACATGCGACTTAGAGCGTGATCAGAGTTCGATTATAAACTTTTTTTTGCAATTGCGGAAACCATGTGGGGAAATTTACCAACAAGCCCTATACCCTAAAAAAACGTTACAATGTGTTTTAAAATTTATTTCGGAACATTCTATCAGTGTACTTTGATTTAGTGTACTTTGATTTAGTCCCACAAGTTTTTTGACCATTTCCAAATTGTATAGTTTGTGGTGGACAAACGTTAGTTTTTATAGATCCATAGTGATTTTCATCCAGATGTAAACAATATCATTCGTTAATTATATCAATCACATGATCACAAATTTCAAATACAACGCGTTCCAAAAATTATAAACACAATAATATTCTAAAATAATTTTAGGATTATATCATCATATTCAAGAATATTTCCAGGATTAATCACCATCGTCTAAGCATTACAAAATGACATAATTTTGATAACCCAAAAGATTAATGTTTATGTAGTATTCGATAAGTTATTAAGCTTGTAAACTATTTGTATTGAATAGGTCAATATTGTAGCCTCTTTGTTATAAATGTATGAATTTTGTAGGCGCCATTTTTTTTTTGGGGGGGGGGGGTCTTTAAAGACGACTCACACTTGTAATTTAATAAAAGAGTAGCCTAGTACAATTCCATGATTACATTAGGGGATTCTTGAACCAACAAGATTCTGAACAGTTTAGTTAGGGTCAATAGGCCTACAAAAAACTATGCAATCAATTTCGAGGCTTTTTGTTTAGAAACATTACAGTTTTTTTTTCTAGAGTAGAAAAAAGGGGTTAAAAAGCGTCTACTCGCGTAGACGATTTCAGTTCTGTCAATGTTTTTCGTTAACTCTTGCCTTTTAAAATGATGAATTAAATAGTTGTACAAACAATAAAATTCCCGAAATGTTTACTAATAAAAATAAAATAAAAAGCAAGAGAAAAATTAAGCGTTTTTTAGTAATACATTACGAGGCTTTTCCAAGTTTAACTGAATACGTTTCGAAACGGTTTTTTTTTATATAATCGTGGTGTAAGTAACAGTGATTGAATGTAGAGGTCGCATTAATTAGTATCGAGTGTGAGGTATTCAGGGAAGAAAGCTTTCATGCTAATTGCTTTCCAACATAATTGAGCATAAAGTTAATGGGTTTCTAATAGGTAATGAAGTGAGCTTTACCAAGAAACCCCTCCCGACACATACGTGCTTCAACTGAAAGACGTTTCTTGTGGAAAAGTGGAAACATTTTGTTCATCGCTGCTAATGAACAAGCCTCAGCACTTTGTATCGCAGCAATCATTTTAAAATAAACATTTATCCTCGGATAATAAGTATAGAAATACGTCATTAAATTACATAATTAGCCTACATTAAATTAAATTATATAACATTTGAAATGTGTAATATTGTAGTCACATCCTTATCAATCATCGCTGCAGGTTTCTACTAACACAACTCCCACATTCGGATTTTTTATCGTCAAGAGTCAGATGTTTTCTCATTTTCTAGAGACCAAGTAGACAGAATTCTTTTTTGTTGGTAAATTATTTTGCTTACTGATAAAGATATAAATTTTTATTTGTAGGAATCCACAGACAGTCAGTTTGTTGCGAACAAATACAAGGTTAAGTTTAATTATAAATTTTACCAATACACATACTTTATAAAATATTCTAAACATATAGTGCAGAAGATTTAATGAGATATATTTCGTGGATGAGATTTTTAAAAAGGAAATACACTGAACATATTACAAGTAATAAAAACATATTTCTATACCTACCTCGTATTTTCAATCAAACGCAGCCAACTTAATTAATCTCCACCTTAAAATGCAACCAGTCAGCACTGGTATATCTAAAAATAATACTCATAGTGTTTAGCGATTATAGTGATACTGTTTAATTTATCTACATGCTACTGTGTTTTTATTTTTTACATTATACCTGGCAAAATAATTTACATCCTGTTTAGAATCGAGTTTATATCACATCACTGTATAATATAAATTGAAAATGTAATAGCTGTATTTTACCTACTTGTAATATTCATACTTATTTCTTCCTTCAACTTCATGTCAAAAAAACTGTGAATAGAAACGTTGTAATTCAAACAAAACTACATTCAAATCCGGATAGAAGTAGTCCTAAAAACCTCACAACTTCCTTCATTATAAAAACTCCGTTACTTGCGTAATTTCGACTATAATCCCCTCCCGCCGCAATTACCCCGAGGTGCGGACTTTCGGTAATTTGCCGCCTCGGGGTAATGGGTAATGGGTAAGGACCCGGGTTTGTTGACCTACTGGGTAATTAAACACGGTAAACGCTCCGCCAGGTCGCCTGCCGGTTGCCGGGTCGCCCGGTTGCCCGGTTGCCTGGTTGCCTAGTGCCGGCCTCCGGTTGCCTATTGCCGGTTGCCGGGGCGTGACGATGGTTTTTATCGGACAGAATGAAATCTTCAATAAGCACTCCGTTCCGCCGGTGGTTTTGATTTATTTACCGTCCAGATAACAGTGGTCGGAGTGCGCAGCTAATATTTTAGGATTTTATCTCGCACGGTTTCTCCTTCGAGGTAAATAACGAGGATTAAGTCACGGTAAACATGAGTTTCGTTGATTTTGTGAGCGTTTCGGGGTTTTTGAGCGTTTTGTGATTTTACTGTACTGAGTTTTAAAACGAAGTTGATGTTTCAATGCAGTAGTAGTATTAATGAGTGCAAAATAAGCTTTAAGAAAAATGAAGTTTTTTTAGGTACAGAACAGACGCTTTACCTTTTTTCAGATATAAACTAAGAAACAATTGGTAAATGAATTTTGTAGGGGAAATGCATGAAATTTGGATCATGAATGAAAAACCTTTTCTCACTTATTTTTCTTCGTTAATAATAATAATTTTCTGATCGAATCGTAAAAAAAGTTTTTTCCCAACTTTACATACGGTAATTTTTTCTGAACCTGGATTTTTATAGAAAGTAGGACTACACTTGTAGCCTCCAGAAAATAAACAGAGGAAGATATTTTTTTGCAAAATGACAGTCGTCACCATAAATCTTCACTAGCAGGCCTATATTTGAAGTGGCCAGTTTTAAGATGGCGGTGCATCATCATTTTTATATCCAAGCAAAAAAGCGAGTACGAGTAACAGTTAGGCGTTTCCAAGTGCTTCCAGGAAGATATTGCCTTCTCAAAGCACATTTATTTCGCGGCTCACCCAGGTTGACGTTATATTTCACGAAAACGGAAAAATGTCAACGGTCCTACCTGAGGTGTCTCATGAAAAATGTATTGGAAATCTGTTACATATGTTGCGTTCCAGACGCGACCTGGAGTTACGTTCTTACTGAGGTGCATAAATATTTCTTAGGAATGGTTGGATTAGCGGTTTTATACAGTGTGTTGGTTTTTGTGCACACCATTGGGACATCTTAAACTAAAAGAGGTGCAAGGGACGTTAAATTAGCGTAGTAATACGTCATAATTAGATAGGTAAAATGGTGATTAGCAATTAAAAATATTTTAAGGAATTCGTTTGCTATGCTCATAAATCATTTATTTTACTTTTGTTTGCAAGGGCAAAACAAACCTTTTACACAATAACCCATACCAAAGGAACCACATAGTTTTTCTATGTTTACTTACACAGGGTTTTTAAACATCTGTTGGCTATGGGTTTTAACCTCAGATATTTTAAGTGTAAACATTCTTCCTGTTGAGCATCGTCTAAAATTTTTAAAGCTCTAAACAAGACGAACAATTTGCTGAAAAGAAAACTCACTTACATGTGTTAGCTTCAAAATGAAGATTTTTTTGGGAATAATATTAGTATTTGCGGAATACCCTGGTTCTCTAGAACCACTTCATATGTTTCATCCTTTTTCAAAACTCATAATTTTTTTTAAACTCTGGATTGACTGAGTATAAAACATGGAAATATTTAAGCATTTCATAATTTCTCTACTAATACATTTTATTTTTCAATCAGGGTGCCCTCAAACAGCAACATTTTACGTTGCAGCATGTGTTGAGTATCACGTAATTTCGCAGGTGTTACATAGACTACCAACCTCCAACTTATACTTGCATACTATATTTGACGGTTGTGTCGTCTTAAACAAAAAATTATTTTACCCTACAAAGCCCATGTAAAACGTGCAGACCTTAAAGTATTTCATTTGCATTACTTAAGTTTTAGTAATGGACATTTAACACGGGCTTTTTAGGGAAAAATTACATTTTTATGACAAAAGTTGATCTCATGTTTGTTAAAGATTTGACAGAGAAAGATAAACTACGATTTAGGGTAGACAATATGCTGATCTAGGGGCGATGCAACTCCAAGGTGCAAAAATCATAAAAATGATAGACGTCAGCGCTTTTTTGGGTCAGCGTTGGGCGCTGACCCAAGAAGCGTAAATGTTGGTTAAAAGAGGATACCTATGTAGCAAGCTTTGGAATCCCCATCGTCAAAATCTGCCTAGAATATCACTGGTCTTTTAAATAGCACACCAATCTCATGAAATTTCACACGCTTTGGGGTTTTCTCAGAAATATGAAAAATTAAAGCAACTTTCAAATAAGCGACAGGTAATGTTTTAGGAACTCGCGAGTGTATTGCTTACCATATAAATAAGGGGTAAACTAAGTGCGTTGGGAAATATTGTCCTAATCCCAACAAAAGCGTCCGATGCCTGCCATCCAAACAACAAACAACGCCTGCGGAAGTCAGTCGCTTATCTGTTTGTAATACCGATAAGTTAATTAAAGAATGTTCCTAAAATGGCGTAATATTAAGAGTTTCTTAGTAGAGTGATAGTAATTTGTTATTCCCCAAATAAATTTCACATTAACTTTATCATACTAGCCTGTAAACTGCAATCGTCAATTTGTATTTGATTTTTTTTAAACAACTTTAATTTTCAACTTATAAGGAGCTGACTAGCCTAAAAACACCACATTTCATTGCAGTAATTATATTTGTAAATGTATGGAATATATTTCAACACATAGAACGTAGCACAACACAAGACAATATCCCTTTTCGTCTCCTAAATCTGGTAGGCTAAAATTTAATCTCCAACCAAGCAAGATTAACGTAGCAATGTTTGAAGCACAAATGAGCCACAGTATGGTACAAACAAGGGTCAAAGTTACGTCATTTGCCTCTGGTAAAGTTAATAATGGCGAACAAACTTTATATCATGTGCTGTTTGGTTTAATGAACAACAATGAATATAAACTTGCAGTCTGGGATCCTTCTGTCGGCAAAGTTTCAACAACACTGTGCAGGATTCATAATCACACCTTTGAAGTGAATTGGTTATGAATGGTATTTTAATTTTTTTTGAGTTTGCAATATTTCAAACTTAAATTGATTTAAAACATGATTTTAACATATACATTTTCTACGATGATAAAACTGTGATGTAGATGATCCTTATTGGAATACGTTCTATAAATATATTTTGTTTCGCATGTTTTTGGTTTTAAACGTCTAACCACTCTATAGCAATCCAACCATTTCCTATGAAGCAAAACATCATTTCCTATGCTCTTTTTCATTTATTTGACTTTACCTATAAAAAACTACAAAGGGGTAACTTTATTTTATTTTATATGCATTCATAACCATTAAGTATCTCAAATAAAAAGGTGTCTTTGAGTTATATTTAAAAGTTGAGTTGTCTTCCTTAAGCCAAAAAACAATGAAATAGTGAACATTTTTACATTCCGTAGGCAGTAATGGAAACAGTGTGATTTGTACCTACGACTGATCCATTGACATTAATTATATGTTCAATTATAAAGTAAAAGCAATAAAAATTATATGTATTACACATACAATTTAAATTACAGTGCATTAAATATTATCGATTGTGAAAGAAACCCGTCATTTCCCTTTAGAGGTGAGTACCCACAACCTGTTAATGAGATATTGCATAACTTTTTAAGCATCGCTAGAAAAGTCTTCCTTGAATATAACATCCAAGTTGGCTGTCTCGCTTTAAGGGAGAGTTTCAAATATTATTTCCAAGTTCCCAGCTGCAAACGTATATCACTTTCAGTACGAGTATCCTGCTAACTTTCCAGACGAAATTACATTACTACTAGACGCATTTTTCTCTGTTTCTCCTTCTCTGCATTAGCCTTAAAATTAAAAAAGTATAGTAACTATTTTTTAATACAGTGCCGTTTTGTGTTGTATAGTTACGTACAATTATAAAAAGTCAGTATAGGGTGGTCATCATAGACAGCAACATAGAGGTAGTAAAGACAGAGTATGTGGCACATATTCGACATTCGCCGAACCCAATGCCAGCCAATTCGTGTGATTATTATGTGAATGCATGGACTTTGATCAAAGTATTTGCTATTATTAGACTAGTATTGCCGATTCCAGCTAAAGTATTTGTATTATGAAAATCATTAATTTACTGCGCATCGAATAATCTAATGAAACTACTAAATTCCTCTCATTCTACCATCACAATCAATTTGAATTATCCTAAATAAATACCTTATCCGTCAGCATTCCATAAAGAGTTAATAGCATGGCTAAGCTTATAACAAAACCTTTGTGTGCGAAATTTGTTGTACTTTCAAACGGAGGACAAACTTTTAATCCTGTGACAATTCACTTGCTATGTTATTCCACCATCATAACAAATCCTGATTTGTTATGATGGTGGAAGGAGAGCCTTTTAAGTATTTGCCTCTGGCCGGGCTTTAGACCAATAGGGAGTAAAAAAATCATTAAAAACATTAAACCTAAGTGCATTTGCAACTTAGATTTCAAACGCTCATCCACGAATAATACTAAATAATTCATTCAGTCATTACTTTTCCGCGTGTATCACCGGCATGAATTTCAGTTATTGTGTATTATATTTCAATGATAATTAATGGTATGAACGGCAGAATTATTGTCAAACATCTTATGCCTGTAGCTTGTGAAATATAAAATTGATTAATATCAGTGCATAAGTATACAAGCTGCTGCTCGTAACATTGCGTCTCTGAATTTTTCCCCTAGCCTAACAAGGAAAGAAACTTTTAATGCAAGTAATTTCCCAGCGTTCACTAGTTTATAGGTATATGTATAAAAGTTCACAGGTTTTTTGCGTCGAAAGAACATAGTAATGGCATTCATATGAAGTCTGGTTAACTTTTTACACAGGGGGATCCTCGGTTGCAGGATACCCTGAGCGTCATTACCGTAAAAGTTTTTACTTGTTACTCCAACCTTATTTAAAAAACTGAGTTGAAATAAAACTGCAATTTATCGTACAGCTTGAAACTTTTGTAATCAATAGCGTCTGATCGAAAACGTATACCTTACGTTATGCAGTATTATCTTATATAGCTTATATCTTATATATTAAACATTTTTGAAACGGCGACCTACCCAGTTATAAAATAATAATTTAAAGCGAAGTATGAATGACAGTTTACTGTAGGAAGTTTTTGGTATCTTGGACTCTCGCTGCTGACAATACAGTACAATTAAAATGTGAAGGTCAGAGATGTTCGAAATATTCAGATCAATATTGAATATGTGGAATTTGTTTGAAATTTCAACCTTTGTGTTTTTAAGTTTCTAACTTTCAATAATTAGAATGAAATTTGTTGTGAGCATAAAAGTTATAAGCTTTTTGAACCTAAAAAAATCAAGTTACAAAATATAATGCATTTAACAAGATTGTTTATTTTTAAATTTTGTTGGTAATAACTTCATCCTTCCGTGAATAGAATTAATTATGTCAAAAGAAAGTTAAGGTAGGGACGACCACGAAATTGAATTTGTTGTTGGAAAGTTTAGAGCTCTAACTGCCTTAGGCTGTACATACTAAGCAAAACTTAACACAAAGCTTTTGATTGGGCTTAACTACATGTTCATAGTTGTCACAGTAAAAATGTTATGTAAAGTAAACTTATATTGCATAACAATTCTGCAAATATCAAATTAAAAACCTTACTAAGGCTTTAAAAACATACATTCACTCGAAATATACATCTTGTTCAAGTCGTTTAACCTATACAATCATTTTATTTGATAGACCTAGTAAAAAGGAGTCAAAAGTTGTTATTGTACCCAAACAGTCAAAAAATCTAATTTTTTCAGTTTAATCCTCAAGGAAGTTTTAAAAAAGCATGTATATGTTTTAGAAACAAAATATGGTAAAAGATTTAATTTTTTATCTTCGAGAGCTTAATACACTTCATTCATAGTTTTACGTAGATTTAGCTAAACCCCTCTTAAATTGTTTCTTAAATTCTTTTAGGCCAAGAAAAGATTGATATCCGTCCAAAACTTATACTGTAATACAGAATATCTAGATTTATCTAATACAAATTCCCTCAATACATGGTTAAACTTAAGCTACCTAAAAAATTATGAAAAATAACCTTATTTTATCGAGTTTACGTGTTATCAAATCTTAAAATAACATACTTTCAAACATTGCCCTTTTCGATGAGGTAGGCCTGCAATAGTCTCAAAAGAAAATCTAGTGGAATCGTATAAAGGAGGTCTCAAACCCGTGTCTTGTGTATCCATTTTTGTGTGGAAATACCATCAGATTATATAAATGGTGTTTCAGGACGCCACGAACAAAAGACATCAGAGTCAACAACAAATGACAAATGTTAGCTTCCCTCCGGTTGCTGAGTCACAAATGTACCTTACCCAATTCCAATTAATATCAGTATTGTTTTATTTCCTTTACTTCACATAGGGCGGAGGACAGTGAATATAATACTTTTTGAGCTTAAATAAAAACCATTTTGTGAAAAGATGCAAATCAATGTACATGTTTTTGCTGTTATGATATTTTTTTAAGTCGAACTTTAATAAGAAGACTCGCAAGGATATTCCGAAAATAGTCTTATTATTGAGGCTAGTCGTATTGAGGTCTGTGTAATAGAGACGTTGTGTTATGGCAATTTTAAGTCGTTGGAAAAGTGCAGTTTTTATAAAGGTTTTTATGTAATCTACTGTGTTCTTTTAGAGGTTCTACTGTAGTTTCAACAAAGGTCCGTTTTATCGGGTTTACATGTGATTGCCACCAGTTAAATAATCTTATTCGCTTGTTTTATCGTGATTTAAGGATATTTTTGAATTGTTTAGTTCTCAAATCAACCATACTAACGAGATAATAATCTTGTATTAGCCAATTTAAGGGGTAAACATAACATTTCTCCTATTCTTTAATGTCATTAGGAATTTATAGTAGTCATCAACAATACCTCCTCTACATTGGTTGGCGTATCAACTACTAAATTCTGATTAAAATTGTGCCGAGCTTTTTCTGCCACAGTTAATTTAGACAAGACGACAAGACTTAACACTTACATTTATAATGGATAGAGTTAAGTTACAACATTCAAAAACTACTATTCCATTTACATTAATAGAGATATTTTTAAGCCAAATATTATTAAGTAAGTCGTTGTTTGAACCAAGTATGAGTTGACTGTAGAAGTCAGGTGTTGAGGCAGCCAGAGACAGTCACGAAAACATGATTGATGTTCACCGCAAACTTAGATTATTTACAGAAAACTTTGCTTTATCATTATAGTAAGTTATTCATGACAGGTCACTTTCTAACCTCATTTCAGAAACGTCGCCCGTCGCACAGTTTATCTTATGAGTAGGGGTTTACATTACTTAAATCCTAAAAGGGAGCCTGATTCAATTTCTGTTATTGAATTGTATCAAAGGCGTAATATGTTATATCAAGGTATTTCTTTATGCTTGCAGGCCATGGTAGATATGAATTGGGAATTACTTGCGTGTAAAGGCCTACTGAACAGTTTTGAGATAACTAAGATGGAGGATCCATATTTAGCACGTCCACTTTCAAGGTATTAACTGTGTTTTCCTCAATTAGCTAAAACGCTTTTCACCTCTGGTAATGTTATCTCCCTGCGTAAGTAAAGTGATTACTTGTCTATTAGTGGATCACAAAGTAACCGCAAAGTAATAACATTGAAATCAATAATTCAAACATCGAGCGCCTTAAAACTTTCGTACAGACATGCGAATATGTTGCTGCTCAACGAATGCAGGCGCTCCTAGCTAATTAGAGGCATTGGCATACAGCGGAAATGGATGAGAACGCTTAGATTATACTTACAGTCGTGTGTTTTTCGAGTACATGCAACACATTTTATTTCTGTACATTAGGGGGAAACATCATTAGTCTATTTATTTAAAGAATAAAGAACCATGCTTCGCGAGTAAAATTATCGCTCATGTAAAACTCGGGCGTCATTTTCACTCTTGAGGCAATTAATACATTACCCCCTTAATACACAGATATCTATTTCTGAGTCTGATGCACTGGCGAGCTCTGGACTTTCAAGGAAATCGGCCAAGGAGGAATCTTAACGGAAGCATAGTCTGATATGGAAAAAATTAAAGATCTTCTTGAGTGGATCCCAATATCACAAACTCGAATTCAAAGGGACGACTTATTTAAAATTGCAGCCGATCCTACCTTCGATTTGATAAATGGGAACGTTTGATAAATTTAAAATGGACATTGCGAGCGTTAGACTCGTTCTTTTGAAATCCAATCTGGGGCGTTTTGTTCAGCTTCATTATACTTTAAAAACTGTATACAGTGTGATCTAAGTTTACTCCATGGTATAAACAATTTCTCTTGTGGGTTATTCCATAAATATATCAAATACTTATGTTAGCAGACAGGGATGATTATGTAAATGGATAAAAAAACTATAAGATGTTGAAAGTATATTGCAGCGTAACTTAACAACACAATTTGAAAAGTAATACGACGATTATGTAGCTCAAAGGAACAATTTAAAATTTATAAAATGTTTCATGGAAGGATGATAGGCTGCAATTTTTCACGGTCGTCCGTTTGAGTCTGGATTAACGGCTTTAAGGAGATATTTATAATTTCACATATATCAACCCACGAATGCATTAAATATTACTGACTGACTCACTGTCTCTAGTTGAGCCAACCCCGCCCCGGTTGACGTCCAGAACTCGCAGGAATCTTACTATATTTTGGTTCAATGTGGCTGAGTAGAGTATGGATCGTCCAACCAATCATTGAAAATGCTCTTACTGAGCCGTCTCCAGTCTTTTCAAGACTCCTGTACAGGAAATAACGGCAGACAAAATTTCAAATAGGTGATACATTACTCTACAATATGCTTTTAGCTCTTAGCTATTGTAAATAAAACTGCGTAGAAGTTATCGTGGCTTTATAGGAAAAAAATATTTTTATCCAGTCATTCTTTTGTCCGACAGGACGAATGCATTGTTTACGTATGTGATCAGATGATTAATTAAACATGATATAAGACTTTACACATATTCATTAGATAACGGATAAAAATAATATGTATTTTATTGGAAAATAGCTTGTGTTAAACTCTTCAATTAAGTTAAATAAGATTTTCCCGAACAAAACTTGAAGTACGTGTGACACAAAAGAAGGCATCCTCTTACTAAAATCTTAATTTTAAGGTTTATTTTTAGTAGGATTATCAACAGCTCTTTCTTCAGGTTCGAAGACTTTACTTTTTTTGTCAGCGATAACTTTAAAACATGATTTGATTACCTGTGGGAAAGAATACTCTATAAAAGCCAACATTAAAAACAGTTAATAAATGCAGTTAAGAAAGAGGCTTTACTCTTAATGATTTAAAACGCGCTTCGATTTTCATGTTATGTATGTTTTAAACATATTTCGCTAGCTGCAAAATTGAGTGTTTTATGTAGTTTGCAGGTTGGAAATCTAACTTCTCTATCTTTGTGACACGAATAATTAAACTCTAATAAGGACAGATACATGTAATTGTCTCTAAGTGTAGAATGTGAGATAGATTTGACACCGTGTTCAGTTTAACGTAATTATATTCTGAGTGTCACCTCTACGTTGAAACATTCCAAAAGGGGTTCATAAGGGTTTAAGTGATTATATATTATACACGATGGTGCTTCTATATTAGTTTTTTAAGACTTTATGTTTAATTTAGACCGAAATATACCTTTATTTCCTCTAAATGTCTTTTTACCTGCTCAGTGGCTGTAGGCATTTTGCAATAAATTTTCAAAATAAAAAATTACTCTCTAAATTTAATTAAATAAATTTTCATAAAACCTAAATCCATTACTAAAATGCGATTTGCGTTACACATTTATAAGTATATGCTCCCTATTTTGTGACATGTTGTTATTTTTATATTATTATAAAATTAAAAATTATTTTATTATAAAGTTATAATACATAAAATATAAAATTACAAAGTTAATCTCATACGATACAGCGAAAATAAGTGCCATACAAATACTGGTCTGAATGTTTTGATGGATGACGTTTTATAAACATAATTCAATATTTATTTATAAAAATTCATTTTCTGCACTGGATAGACTTCCGAAGTATGATCATTATTTCATTGTTTTAACCTAAACTTGTGTTCCAGGTTCGTACGTAATCTGGTAAGAGTAAAGTGTTCAGTGAGGTAAGTTACAGCAAAAATACATCACACACCTCTGCATTTCTTGACTTACAGTTACAAATATAAATTTTCAAAGGTACGATATTTTGTTTCTTATTTATGATTAAATCAATTTATTGTGATATAATTTCTTAATAATTCGTTGGTTATTGACTACTATTTAAAATCTGATTATTTGAACATTCATAAACTGTAAATTCAATTAATATTTTTGTTTTTAAAATCCACAACCAACAGCTAGTCTCGACCAGTAAGTAAGATCTCAGTTTGAAATAACCAAACATTGAATCTACTACAGGAGAATGCTATTTGTTAAACCTCCACTGGTCAAACCACCACATCGATTCGTTATAACGAAGAGAGAGTTTAGAATGACGAGAGGTAAAATGCTAATTGGACGTTGTTCAACTCGTCATTAGAATTACACAACCGCTATGAGCATTTTAATTGGAAATTACATGTACAAACATCCAAGCTGGGTTATATTCAAGTCATGCGGAAACATAATTATCTCTGACCCGTGCGGCTTCGTGTCGGCGCCCTGTGAGTTGTTTAGAAAACCGACCCAAGTGGAATTACTTCTCACTGAAAATCCAACCAGAGAAAAATGTGGAGCTCAAAGAAGTTGTACTGTGGCGTTTTCAGTGTAACGACATGTTTGCGAACGGTTGATGATCTTATACAGTATTAATCATAAGTCAAATAAATCAAGCCTATCCAAATCCAGTTTTAGGTTTTAGGAAAAAATTCCTTAGTTTTAGGAAAAAATACTTAACTATGGTTCCACTAAAGAGTAAGAAAAATACATTTCAAAAAAGATTAAAAGCAACGTAGACGTAAACAAAACCTAAAATAGTTTTGTTACCAAGAAATTCAAGTATATTTACAATATGGGACTATCAATTTCAAGGGAATTCAACAGAATAAATAATTTAACAAGTCTTGGGTAAAGAAAATTCTAGGAATAAAAATGTCGGTCAACGCAAGAACAGAGATAAATATGTTGATGTGTCAACTGTCAGGGGACTTGCTTGACGTTTGAAAACCGACTTTTATCATTTTCAGAAAACTTTATTTCCCTATTCCAGTTATAATTGTATTTCTGGCAGTTACTATAAATGGAAAGTCCATTGTATCACTTGAATAGATTCCTGTGAATAAGATCATGTAGCATTAATTCCTTGATTAACTATCGACCATTTTTACAGCGCTCATAATAGCACAAGTTAAGTTCTGTTAAAAGTGTTTTATTTGTAAATTTCTACCAAACACTGTTTATTTAGTTATAGTTAGAACTAATTTAATAAAAATTGCAATTACAATTATAAAAGAATTTATAGCTTCGAGAAATTATACGGTGAAAAACAGCACAGCAGACCATACTTATACTGTAAACCTGAAAATAGTGATGTTAGATCCATTGTTTGGGTACATTAAGTTTGATATGGAAATGTAAAGAAGTAACTTATGCGGACGTTTTGTCGTATGGGTATGAATCGTAATGGACATGACAGTCGTGGACGTAACATGTAGTCGACTTGATAAGTATTGGACAATTATTATAAATATGGACGTTTGGGTTGTTGACTTAACTTTCGTAATGCTAGTGATAGATGAGCAGTCAAGAAATGAACACATGGCCACAGAGGGGACTACTACTCTAATTCATGACAAGATTAGACGCCATCACTATAAATATAGATTTACTCATATTCACCACATGGTGTTAAAACGCAATTACTATGGAAGCCATATCTTTCGCCATTATTGATGATAAAATCAATCAATTCTTTTTATCAACTTAAACTTACTTGGCTGTTAATTGAAGATTACTTTAATGTTATTAAGATAGAAAATAGAAATGTACTACAAATTTAAATTGCATAGTAAATGTAATTGGATATCTACAGAGCTAATCTAACTCAATAAAAAAATCTACAACATTTAATTGTATAGAGTAGACTGAAGAAACATATTCCTTGAAATTTGTTCCCCTTGTAACTCTTAATAGCTTAAAACATGTTTTCCTGATCCCGATCTGGGTCCTATTACTCCCAGCTCTCCTTCCTTGAAACTAGAAAGGAATTAAACTTAAGACTAAGCTAAAATTAAAATAGGACGTACGAATTTCCTTATACAAATGTAAAATGGTTAACTGTTACAGGTGAATTTTAAAATCACTAAAACAACTACGTCATATACATCGATCTCAAACTCAAAACTTCAAAAGGTGCCTCCCACTGTCACTATCCAAAAGATAGTTCTACAAGTAAATTCAGTTTTATCTTTCAAACATAAATTATAAATTAATGGAACTAACTTTTTAAGATACCTTAAACAAATTTATCAATAACAGTTCCGTTTCCCACTAAAAGATATTTAAACCAGGAGAAGGAAACTTGTTCCATGTACAATATAATGCAGGCAGATATTCTCACTGTGGAGTCGTCGCCATGTTATAAGCAATCCGCTCAGCACAAGACCCATTCTGAACATGAATAGGTTTTGTGGCCATAAATACCTTCTTAGTGTCACGTTCGTAATCATTTTGGATTGCTGTAACCAATCTTCTCAGCAAACCATCGCTCAACGTTTGTTATGCTAAATTAATTTTATTTTCAATGTAAAGAAATTTAATTCAAACAAGTTGATCATAAAACAAAAAATATATTTTAAAAATAAATTGTACAAAGACGAAATCCTATATACTTTATACGACGCTGTGACAAACAAGTGTTGTGTCATTCATCGCCCATGGTAAAAAATAAATCCTTACGAAAACAAATGCAATAGTTTGTATAAGAAAAAGAACTACTAAACGGTTGCACGGTTACTAAAAGTGGTTGCAGTTATGATGGCCAGGCTCAAATAACTATGACAGTCAAGCTACTTTTATTAATGATTTTATTAAAAGAACATTAACTTTACTCTCACACTGAATGTATACAAAATCATTATAAAAGATCGCGCTACAGTCACCCTACTTTCATCTCTCATTCTTGGCTTAAAATATCTGCCAGGTCTCCATCTCAAAAATCTACATAATGTTTTACTTCGTTTGAAAGTAAAACCTGTACCAGCCTCATTTATTTTTGTATAGTTAATTATCATTTGTGTAGATCACTCAGTGGTCGGGAATTCAACTAAACAAACATTAAACAGCCAAAAGGTTGACTGACTTTTTTAAAGAAGAAAAATCTTTTCACTCATGAAGAGGAATATTGAGAGCAGAGTTTAAGCTCTTTAATTAGTTAATCGCTTTTTATTGAGATACACTTTTTGTTTGCCAAGAAAAATTCAGGTTTAGTCTGCCTCTCTTTTCTACTTTCCCTTTACCCCTCACACTTTTTATTCCTACTTTGTTACCTCTTTTCCTTCCCTTTTCTTTCAATCCTATCCTGAAAAATGATATGAAATCCATCTTTTTCTTCCCTTCATTCTTTCCCTGCACTTCCAGTGGAATAGATCCATATTATTAATTTTATTCTATGTATCATAAAAACTAATATAAATTACGATGATATTGTGCACTCCTGGAGAAAAGTATCCTTCATATCATGTGCTTGGTATGTTCCTGCAATGCTCTCAAGATGAGAAAAGGTATTAAAAATATCATGCTTTCTTAGTAATATATGTAGATTTGGCTCTTTTTACAAACTGTTAGGGCGATTTAATATTTGAATTATACATGACTAAGTTAAGTACGTCTTAGTCATGTATAATACAGAGAAGATTTTCATACATATTTGTAATATGATGTCAGAGTAGAATAGTTTAACAGCCGGAATCTTCTTGATAATATGATTGTTTTTCAATTAGCCGAATTCGCTCCTACCGAACGACTCTATAAATCATCACTCAAAGTTTTGCCCAATTTAAGCACGATAACGGTCATTCTCGGGCCAAATGATCCGCTTTCCCCTTCATTCTGCCAACTTCATTTGAATAAAATATTTAATTTTTCTTCAACTGTTTTCTTCACTACTTCATCATCAGCACTGAAGATCTCAACATTTAAATCATTATATCTTAGCCAATGAAACATTATAATATATGTCCTATATGTGATAGTTTTTATTTCAGTAATGGGTTTTGAAATAGGATTTAACATAGAATTGCCTCCGGAAAATGTACTTGGAACAGTTTTTCCTATCAATTAGCACGATGAACGAAGGAGGTCCAAGAGAATCCACGTAACCTATCTTCTCGCCTAAACTGCTAGACCAACTTGCGTGATATTCTGATAAGTAGAGAGAAACTGATAACACAAACACCTTGAGTGTGATAATGCATATTTTCATCCTAAGAAAATCTTAAAAATATTAAAAATACCTAAAATTTAAATTTAATTTAACATAGTAAGAGCATTGTTCGAAATTTCGATTTTTTTTTCTTTTTGTACAACAAGTAAAAAACAAAAAGTAAAAACTATTTAAGTATAGACGTATGTAGAGCTACACTAAAAGGAGAATCAAGAAAAGCTCTTTGTAATTAACTAATTTATTTTAGCAATTATATATTGTATGAGATGCTATCCTTTTAAACCAAGCGAATCGAGGGTACTGAATCTATCCTTCTATATGCTTAATGAATCAAAAAATGTATTTTTTTAACGTGATATAGCACGTCATTATAAATTCATCGTTATAAATTACGGACGTGGAATGTATATAAAGCATATCTCACTAAAATTTAAATGAGTTTTTCTGGCTAGAGCATGACTTAAAAGGCAACAGAACTTCAAAACTTCGTTTGAAATTTTAAATCGTTGTCTTTAAATTAAGGGATTCACTTAAAATCATTAGTTATATGAATTTGTTAATTGACTTTAACTCTACAACTATAGCATAATAAAGGCCTTGTTTTCCTCTCCATACTTTTATTTTTGATCCATTATCTATTTTTGTTTATAAGGTAATATTGACTCTCTTTCGGTTTTTTCTTTGAAATTACGTTTCAATGCTTCCTTGAGCGGTTTTAGTTTTTACGTGAAACAAAATTTTCTAAGACAAAGGAAAAGGTGAGCAAACCTCATACAGAAAATCGAATTCTTGGCATAAAAATGCGTACAGTAATGTGACATCTTCCATGAAATGCTTCATGGCAAATTTTTAGTAATGCAACAACAATCGTTCATAACTTATGAAGTTTTCTTTTTAAGATATATAACGTACCTCACAATATTACTTCCACATTTATTTTTTAAATATATTTTTAAACACTTATAATGGGGTGCAAAATTTACTCAAAACCCTCATGTTTCTAATACATTAAAAAAACGAGTATTTATATTGCTTGTGTTTCAAACGTGCACGTTTGAAACATACAAACCTCTTGCGTATTGCTTCCAATCGGAAACCCACGCAGGCAATAGATTGGTTATTGTTTGTAATTGGTTCCATGAAACAATAATATTTTCATCAGCTTTGGCACCACGGTCGTCCACATGAGTATTAATTATTCAAACTGTGCTCAACAGGATATATGAGTTGAAACGGTTCAGATTCTTTACACCATACGAAGCATATTAATAAAATAGGTAGTTTGTTTTCAGGACTAACCTTTTTTTAATAAAAAAAATCAAGCAAATGAAGAATTGTTATTTCAATAAAACAAATAGCTAGTGAACTTGATGTGTATACATTACTTTGAGGATATAGTTGAGGGTCCTTTCCCACTTACTTAGAAAACGATTAATTTTTTCATCAAAAAGATTTATTTTGATAGCTTATAAATAGCTTTAAAACGAAGTGAACGCAGTACACAAATTCTAAGTGAATCGTCACGACCAAATACAGCCAACCCCTTAAATTCTTTTGAATTGCACCAGAAAAGTTACGCAGAAACCTTTGTGATTGCTAAAACTTTGTTTATATTTTGATGGCAGGTAAATGCTTCGATCATATTTTTGTGTACATTATCGACTCGACACCATATAGCCTATTGTGGAAGAGAAAACAATGAGAACAATTTAATTTTACTAAGTTTTTATTATTAAAACACCTCCGTGCATCCTTTCAAGATTAAATTTAGCTTTTTAAAAACGCCTTGTTCAAGAGTTTAACAATGCAAACCAGAGAAAAGTAGTTTTCTCTAGTCGGAAAATTGTCTTTTGTATATGAATAATTTCATCGTATTGATTTTTATTTTTAACAAGTTTATCTTTCGTTTACAATCTTTTTAAATATGGTTGTTAAAACGTAGATCAGTAGTAAGAGAGAAACTATGCACTAAGCAACTAAGCACTTTACAAAATTCAGCTTCTTTATATTACCGTTACATATTTATAATAATAAAGATTACGAAGTCAGGGGAAGTAGACAGTAGGCTTCTAATATCAAACGAAATAACATTGAAGGATAAGTGTGCAGAAATTTGTTAGCTTTCTTCAAAATCATTAAACATGTGGCAACCGTTAGTTAAACGACCAACCAACAACTGACGGGTTTTGGATTGAACCTTAAAAAGCGATGACATTTTTCCAGGATTTCAGAAAATTAATAATTAGATGATGGGTATTAAAATGACACTCAACGCATTCTCTTTATCCAACCTTTTCTTCCTTTTTCTGTCATACCAGACAATAACCCCATTGTAACTTAGCATCATATAAGGTTTTAAGTAATCTTTCCAAAAAAAGGGAAAAACATATTTACTAGTACGTATTAAAATATATTAGTTAGATCTAACTTTTTTCTCATAAGTCAATAATTCTTGTTTTTTTAATGTTTTATTTTTGTAATAACGCGTACATAAAAATAGAGTATAAGTCAGTTCTTAAAATCTGAATGATCAGATTACAGAAAGGTAATTTTTCCTGGCAGAACCTGAGCTTTAGATTTTGTTGTGCACAGCGAAACAAAGAATAAAATCTGGACATATATCTGAAGCGCTTCCGTGACCCAAGCCTGAGCATGATAACGTAAACAGCGGGATGATAAATGCAGGAGGTCATTACACAACCCTCTCTTTGTCTTGATTTGTTCTTCAAACCTACCTCCTCGTTACAGTATAAAACTCCTTTGATGTGCAGTTCAAATATATGTTTCTATTCATCATAAAGCTCGTTACACTAAGTAAAGCTAATAGCAGCGGATCAAAGGAAGTCCTACTCCAACCAAAGGGTAAGCCAATTTTTATGAGTAAGTTTTTTGTGGAAGATTTTAAATGTTATAGTGACATTACTAACTGTAAAGGCTGCCTGCCTAGGCTATAAGTATTGATAGAACTGAAAAAATGAATATTAGTTAAAATCGTTTTCAGGTTGGTCAATGACACACTCTAATCCTTTCTTGGAAGGGGGAAAGTTGCTTAATGTGATATTTTATACAGCATAGTAAAGAATTCACCTGTACCGATTCACAAGCTGCTTATGATTGATGCTCTATGAAAAGTTTGTCAGCCTCTCAGCAACTTTTATATCAATTTAAGTAATTTATTCATCGACGTTTCGGTAAACTTCAGTATCTAACTGAAAATACTCTTTATGATACAATGTTTATTGGTTTAATTTATATAATTGAAATAAGAGGTTTCTTGGCTACTAGGAGATTATGCTATTCTTTCTTTAGTTCGTAAGGTTTTATTAACAACTTTTCAACTGATTACATTAAATATTTACTGTTCAACAAATATTACAGTCAAAGGTTTGTATATTGGACCGTATAAAAATAAATTAAATTTACTTTTGGTGACAACTTTTTTTTAATGTATTAAGGCTACAGGAACGCAGCAATTAATTATAAATAAAGGAGCATAAAAGAACTTTTAAATTTCTAAGGTTTAATAGAGAGTAATAGACCATTTAAACCATTATGATTAACTAGAAAATTCGAGTGATACCTCAACTCAAAATTTAATAAAATTATGAATATGATATGAATAAATTTAATAAAATTTATTCATATCGATAAAAATCATATTGGATTGTTTTTTTCATAATAAGCAGCTAAAAAAACTACGAAAATTCGGGAAACGACATTCCTAATTTGTTTCACCTGCCTTAAATGGGTAAATTAAGCTCTCTGTTTCAGGAAAGTTACCTTGGACGTGTTTTATTCTTTTATCTGTGCAGGGAGCCGATTGTTTTATCTTTGCTCTCACCCGAATCAATTATATTTTCCTATAAAACCATTTTGTCGCGTCAAGACATTCTCTTCTTTGAATGAATTCAAGATGTAAAACTAAATTATTTTTAACTAAGGTAACAGTGAACAGTGAAGTTTAAAGTTGATTTTATCGAATTATTTAGCATAAAGCTTTAATTAAAAATATAACATTTCAAAAACATCATGAAGACTATCGCCGGCCGGCACACGTACAGTTTTTATGTATGAGTGTTCGTCTATATGTAGAATTCGTTTTTGGTAGGAAGGGATTGTGTAAGATATTTTAATCTTAACAAGTGATGCAAAGTTTTTATGCACCCTGAAGACGGGGTCCCCCAAAATATATTTAGTGTTTAGAGCTTAAAAAAGGTTTACTCAAACGTACGTCAACTATAATATTTATTATTAATATCATTGTGCAAAAGAGTCTCGGCCTTAAATTTCAGTATATAATGTGATTTACCTTTTTCAAAAACAAAAATATTTATTGTAAAAAAAAGATGACGTGTTTTATATTTTGATCAAAATAAACATCGTGCTTTCTCGCTAATACACAATGCGAATAATTTAAACAGAGCTACTTTAAAGAAAGAGCATGCTCTATAGTAAGGCTTTTATAAGCCTCGCCCATTATATTTTGGGCTGCAAAATCTGTAATAAACTTTTTATTTCTTTAAATAAATTCATATCATATCTAATAGTTAAAAACATTTTTAACTACTTAAAGTATACCGGGTGTTCAAAAAGTCCCGGATCGGCTTCGTAATTCTTTTATTATTAAATATTGGCCTACGAAACTTAGAACATGTCTCTTGGACACAAAATACTATTTTAACAAGTATTCAGTGACCCCCTACCCCCTCAGGGGGACGGCCCACGAGGAGTCAGAAGAAAATCTTAATTGTAAGCATAGGTTGATATGTACATCAAATTAAAGCTATTTTTGAGTAGAATACAATGCCGCAAATCCGATCTCAATCGGATCACCGAATCCAAAATGGCGCCAGTTTAAACTTTTATCAACTGCAATTTTTAACACCCTTAAAAATTAGATTTCAGACATTCTAAGCGTCCTTACGTGATGCGGTTTGCGGCATTTTGTTGAGAATTTCATGCCCTTTAAAATTATGTACAGCACTACCTTTGCCGGTCATCATCCATGCAAGACATCCTTTAAGGTACCGTCCCTCATGGAAGTGGTTTATGCCATAGGCTGTGCATAGGTCGATATGTATATCATTTTAAAGGGGTAATAAAGCAAAATTTACTGCCGCAAACCGCATCTCAAACGGACGCTTAGAACGTCTGAAATCTAATTTTTTAGGGTGTTAAAAATTGCAGTTGAGAAAATTTTAAACTGCCGCCATTTTTTATTCTATGATCCGATTGAGATCGGATTTGCGGCATTGTATTCTACTCAAAAAGAGCTTTAATTTGATGTACATATCAACCTATGCTTACATTTAAGATTTTCTTCTGACTCCTCGTGGGCCGTCCCCCTGAGGAGATAGGGGGTCACTGAATACTTGCTAAAATAGTATTTTGTGTCCAAGAGACATATTCTAAGTTTCGTAGGTCAACATTTAATAATAAAAAAATTACGAAGCCGATCCGGGACTTTTTGAACACCCGGTATTTTACTCGTACTGTATACAATCGACTAAAATATTTAAAGCTTTGAATGCTAAGTATCTAATGAAGGCGATTAATATACATTTAAATTATTTAAAGTTATATTCATGAAGCGATCGTTGGGGAAATTTGTTTTATTTTGAACTTCAGGAAAAAGGAAATACCACCTGGCCCACCTGCTTTAGCGTCGATGACGTCTCATGAAAAATGTATTAGAAATCTTATACATATGTTACCTTCAACGCAAAGGAACCCAACAGAAGGTCGCGTTTGTGGAATGGGACATCATGTGTATTACTTTAACTACAACTGCTGTAACGTTTTATAAACACTATACCATTAATTTTCAATTATGTATTTTGATGCATAAAGAAGGTATCAAACTAAGGTAACATTCTAGGTAACTTGTAAAACTTAATATATTTAGTATATGATGCAAATTTAGCCAGTTTCTCTTTGTGCTAAAAAGTAGACTTGAACTATTTCTCACACTAAAAGACTTTTATGTTTCCTTAAATGAAAGATAAAATTTAATCCGCCAGATTTCTCAAGTACTTTGTAAACATGACAGAAATAAAACTTCGGAAAATTTTATGCTATTTTTTATGCTATTTAGGAAAAAAGTTATTTTTATGCTATTTATTTTTAAAAATTTCATCTTTTAGTCTAAAGTCCAGGCATCGAGCAAGACAAATCCATTAATCCTCTGCTACCTTAGAAAATTAATCTTCTGAGAAAATTGGGTGAGTGTTTTGTTAATCTCACAAAAAAGTTAATTTTACCACAACCTTTACTAATATGCTCTAGTAAACATTCAGTAATATAAAATACTAATAATGGTGTAAATATCTGCTTCACCGGTATCCAAAATTGACAAGCATCTTGTTTCAACTTATAATACAACTCATTTTCGGGCTTCTAAAAATGTCTTCATATCATCTTCGGTTGAAAAAATGTCAATTTAAATAAAACACCTCCACGGACCCGACGAACACAAAACACGGACATAGCACGACACAAAACGAGTATTTTTACATTTTAAATGTAAAGTTTAAATATTTTTTACTAATCAGTGATGACAAATGTCCGCAAAAAACCTAATCAAAATATAAAATCACCATCACCAACAATGAATTTCAAACAAAGAATTTTAAATGTATTGGAAATCTTATACATACGTTACCGTTGATGCAAAGGAGCCCAACAGAAGTCGCCCGAAGCTGACTAGTGCTTAAAGTCGAAACTAGTTGCTTGTCAGCTATTGGATACCAGTGAAGCAGGTATTTACACCATTATTAGTATTTATCGGTATCCGGAGGCTAGCAATTCAAAATAATATAACGTAGTTAGATAACGAAGAAACGCCGTTTCTTAAAATTTATTAGTGCTTTAGTGATATATGTAAGCATAAGTCGGATCGCTATTCCCACGCTTATGTCATTAATACCAGTAAACCGATGTGTAACATTGTCAACCAAACAAATTTTATTTACGTTTTTTCCTTTAAATACAACGTTTTAATTAGATTGTATTGGCCTCAATCTATCAAAAAATATTTTGAAATCAAAAAAAGAAATCTTTATAATGAGGTGATCAATGAAAGTCAAAAGTAACTGATTTAATGACTGAATTTTCTTAAAAGCGCCTTTAGTAAAAACTTAATGAAGCCACAGTTACAAGAGGAAGTGCCTTCACATAATCATGACGATATGAATACAATGAGACTTTCAATGGAGAGGCAATTGGAATTGAAGGATCGTTATTACAGTGATGTAACAGAATGTTCGGCTTCAAATTGAAGCTACGATTTCAAACATTGAATAGGAAAGTCCATTCAGTGTTTCAAGTCATGCAGAGAAATAATTGACTCTACCCACCATTCGCAGCGACGACGTCTGAAGAATGCAGATTTAGAAATTGCTAATTACATTGGGTAGATGAAGAAACCCAGCCCTTTCGTTGCTTCATCTAAAATTCGAGTCACGCATTTTTCTTTGTTTTTGTAATTAAGCCTTCGTGCTAGATAATAACATGAGAGCCGCTTAAAACTTGTTTACCCGAGAGTATTCACCTACAAATATTTAATATATTTCAGAATCTACTGTTAAAGGCTATAGTGGATTTCAATCATAGATGGAAAAAATAAGCATATTTTTGGTTAAAGGGTTTTAAGTTATCTGTCTGAAAAGAACCGTTTTCAACATATATTTATTATTTTGCCATTGTTAAAAATCAACGTCTCAAAATGATTCACGATTTTAGCTCTCATGAAATGAGAAATAGTAAGCATAATTCATATTGCCATCTTCATATATGGAGTTCTGCCGCTGCAAAAATCCTGGTTAGTTATTACGCCCGTAAATCTATGTTGACGCAATATACTAACAAAAAGGTAAAGCTATATTTATTAGTATTTTCAGTAGCTATATTTGTTTTGTCTAATTGATTTTCAGTGAAAGAAATAATATGTAACTATTACTATTAAGTATAAGTAGTAGTTTTGTATACTTAATAGCAGTACAGTAGTGTTATGTTTTTCTTGATCAAATTGAATAGGAAGAAAAAATGTTGTTCATTTAATTATGCTCCTAAACAGATATAATTACGTGGCATATTTGTAGGTGTAGACATAATTTATTCTATTACACATAATGATTTAATCAGCAATGAATGCGGTTACTGGAAAACGCTCCCTAAATAAAAGAATAAAAGACGAGCATTTTTGTCTCAGTGAAAGGTTTCCAAGTACGACTCCAAAGTTTCCGACAACAAGCATTTATCACTTAAAGAGAGACTTGTGTGAGCAAACTTTAGGTGATAAAATTAAATCACTCCCAGGTGAGTGTTCCAAGGTGTGCGATATTCTACAGAGTACATGCCTACAAAATGTAACAGAGGTAACATAAGAGATCTTAAATTACTATATTTTTACAGTTCCTTCAAAAATATACTATTAAAATTGAATTTAAGTTACACTGTAAATTTTATTCAAAATTTTGTGCAAAAAACATGTGCAATCAAGAATTATTTAGCATATAATTCATCTTAAAATAAATTAGTTTCTATATGTGCTGCAACTTATTATGATTCAGGAAAATAGTTCAAAACCCAGTCATTTAAATATGACAAACTCAGTGGGCTAAAAAAAGGTAGGATAAAATTAACTAAACACAGGACAAGAAATGGTTAAATTAACAAAATGTATCGCACTTCAATGTCATTCGAAACTCCCCCTTCAAATCCCATTAACGCAATGACAAGCTGTATGTAGTCTTGATATAGAAGCAGTAACACTATTAGAAAAGTGCACTTTGACATGACAATATGTCAGCGTAGCAATTGAATTTTCCAGTTTTTCCTGAAATTTTCTCTACTGAATAGTTTTAATCAGATTTTCTTTGGGAAAACTGAAATTTATCATGTAACCTGGTTTTTGCTGCTAAACCTTTTGATAACAATTACGGAATAGCAGATAAAGGAAATATTATTGAAAATTGTTCTCAACCTGAATTTTTAAAGAAAATGCAGACTATATACTAGTATACTGTAGATTGTTTTGAATTCTTAACCCTATAGTGTTATTTAAGGTAAAGAATATTTTATGAAGGATATTTTGGAATTCACTATATATATAATAAATTTAAATAATTTATTGCTTATAACTCATACTTAATCATTTTTTTTTTTAGTTTTGAGACAGAACCTTAGGAGACACATTTTGGTTAAAAGTAAAATTTAAGTGCAAATATTTACTTTATTTTACACTTTGTTAGCCTTTTTCACTTTAACAGTTCCAATAAAATATTATTTTAGACAAATATGTAATCATTCATATGAAACTATTCAAATGTAAGCAGAAAGCTTATCTCACACTAAAACATGTGCTTATTTGTGTTTAACAATTTAACGCCTCAAACATGTTAAAAAGTACCCTTACAACTTTTGACAATCTTTTGTTCAGCGTAAAATTAGAGTAGACCTTATGCTTTATTGTACGAGTGTACAATGAAAGTAGTTAGAGTTCGTACACGTGTTACATAAAGCCAATTATGATTGAACCTTGATAAGTTCACAGACGTGTGGTTTGAGACACTAATAGGAAATCGTCACCGCTAATCCAACTTGCCTTGTTATACCGAAGCATCACCTGCTAGTGTGTGGTGGATAAAGGATGAACTTACGGTGTGGTAGTACATGTTTCCCAATATTAATTGTGTAAGGCTTAAGTTACGATACGTTCCGTATTTATTAGGCTCACATAATGACTAAGGGAGCTCAATTCACTTTGAGGTAATTGTACATTCCACTGTATTTAAATATGTCTTGATAGTTATCGTTTATATTTAATTTAAATGATGGTTTTGTTTGCAGAGAAACTTTTTCTGCAAGGTTATTTTAATTTTTAAAAACAAATATAAAAAATAGTTTTATTTCCTAATAACACCTCAATATTTCCTTCATGTCCAAAATTCACAAAACATCATAAGCTAAACAAAGAAACTTTTTAGAATGTAAGGTTTTAAAGTTTTTAGTATACATGAAAAGGTTTTGATACGCTAATAGTATTAATTTATAAAATTCTCCTTCATAAAATAACACTGCAGTTTTATATTTTGCAAAGGCTCATTTTTTAATTCCACTCACTTCTTGTTATCACTTATGTGTTTTCTTACCAATACGGCAATATCACTCTGCCTTCCGGGGTGTCAAGAGAAAAACTTCTTATTCGAGTTCCTTCAATAAGGCAATGCTCTAATCGGCGGCTATCACAAAGCTCATTCAGGGCAACTTCACCTCGTGTCTTTTTTACACCAACATAAACTTTTCTATAAGGTTTACTTAGTTAAAATTAATTTATTCATATAAGTAGGCTTCAATTTAAAAATATATATTTAATAAATTAATTAATTGGTTTCATGTATTGATTATTCGTTGAACTACGCATGCTTCTCTTGTGTTATGCTAACATTTTTAATAAAAATGTCAAACGTGTAAAATGTTAATGTTGTTAAAATGTTAGGGCGGATTAACCGGCCTTGTTCAAACCTATGATTAAGTATCGGATTCAGGTGAAATTAAATATAAATTGTAAGATTATTACAGTAGCTATTGGTAAACGGTTATAATTAAATAATACATATAACATTATATAAAAACTATATAAATTATTATATAAATCAGGACGATATTCGAAACTCCCCGTCGGAAAGTGATACAACACCCAAATCAGCTTTGTATAAGGCGCGTTTATTAGGAAACATGTAGTCGTAATATTGATCAAATAAAAATAACATTACATACTAACTAAACATAAGAATATTCTACATTGAAAGAGTTATTATTTTGAGATATCCCGGTGAAACTCAGAAATTCATTAATGAAGGAATATAGCTAACTATCTCCTATCGTATACAAACAGAGTTTGCTTGATTAAAGAAATAATAAATTAATGGGATTTTACCTTCAGAGGGATTGTTTGCTGTAGAAACTCATTAAAAATACAATACATTTTTAAGAATCTAAACATTTGGCTTAGTATTAGCACAAAAACTAAAATCAATACGTAAATACCAATTTATTTTGCTATTGTATCACTCAAAATTCGAATTACAATAAATCAAACCGATAAATATTTCTCTAACCGATAATATTAACTTTGAATTAAAACATATAAAAAATATTTTAATAAGATACGATCTGTATTTTTGAAATTTCCTAATTTTTACTTTTTGCCCAATTAGTCAATATTTCTGAGGTGTTTCCTTTTTTTTACAACTGGAAAGGAAATTTATCAGATCAAAAGCCAACTATTAATTCAAAGAGAAGAACAAAGCCAAACTTGTACAATTTCCACTCTACAAAACCGTGATACGACCTTATTATTTAAGGATCGAGCAGTTTATTTATTATACAACGCATGAAAGCTTTTGAATGTAAGGAGGTCAGCCAAGCTGCTTCTCGGCGATTGATGGCATGATACCTTTGATGCCGAAAGCTGGCTTTGAATACTGTCTCAGCATTCTCCATGTACAATATAGCTGAGTGACTCACTTAATTCGGTCTAGTTTCTTATCTATATCTGCGAGGTCTTATAATATGTTCAAGCTAGACCATTCTTCAGAGTGTGTTTTATTCGACTTGTTACACAGCTTTGTTATCTTGATCATGTTTTTTTTCAGGTATGGTTCAACATTGCTAAGGAATTCACGGATAATCCTCTTCAGTGAGTTAGTAACCTAATCATCGTTCTTGTAAAATTTGAACTTCGTAAATGCAAGCTAGCATTGTTTATTTCATGTGTATGAATTCGTAAGACTGATCAAATATATTCGAAAGCATTGGATTAAAATATATTTTTCTTCAAATTATAATTGGAAATTACATTTCTAGTGCAAGTATAATCATCGAAACTTTTTATTTATTTCTAAAGTTGGGTGAGTCATTAAAATCACTATATTTATAAAAAATCTGTTACAGTTTGTCCTATTATTCAACCTATTAATTAAAGCATGAAGAGTAATGGAAATACCTGCAGTTTTATTAGAAACATTTTAGTTTTATTCCCTCTACCGCAGCTGGGATCTTTTCCGTTATACGTATACCACCATTCCAAATTTACTCTTCAAGCTTGACTTTTTACCGAGCACCATAAACTAGGTCAAATAATTGTTATTATTCGTTTTAAAGTGGAAATTCCTTGTAAGAATATTGTACCTGCGGTTTCGTTATCTTATCTACCGTTATCTCTGTCTATTTTGATTTGGATTTTTGCGGACATTTGCCATCACTGATTAGTAAAAAACAAGTTTCACTGGCTTATTAATCAGTGATGGCAAATTTCCGCAAAAATCAAAAAAAATATACAATCACTATCACCAACAATGAATTTCAAACAAAGAATCTCTGTCTAGAACGAGAAGCCAGCGTCTGCCCGTCTAGCGGTCCCTCTTCCTGTTTCTTAGGTTTAGGTAAGGTTATGTAGGATTAGGGTTAGGTAAGGTTAGGCTAGGTTAGGTTATGTTACCTAACCTAACCTAACCTAACCAAACTTACCAAAATCAAGCTTGCAAAACAAACCTGAAACAGTGGTATACGTATAACGGAAAAGATCCCGCAGCTGTAAGACAATGACATTTATAAATACGACTCCAGATTAAATTGAATATTTTGTCTTCAAAATATAATTAATTCACGTATTGAATTTACAGTATAATAAATATAACATGTAGCCGCATACAAATATTAAAAAAAAATCAAAATTTGAAGATTGCAGAGTTTCTTAAAAGATGGCTACCTTTTAACGATAGACATATGAAAATGTAAAATAATGGTAAAATCCATTAGCTCTTGTTCTTTGAACCATCGAATTTCTGTTCAAAATTCGTTAACGGTAGACCTAGTTAAAATTTTGACATATGTTATAGCCGCCTGGCCCTTACGCGGCAGAAGTTTTGGTGTTTGTCAAAACAAACTTGAGATGTGGGCTCGCTAGGAACTTCATTGCTCAAAGAAAGATTAGGTTTCGGCCGAATGTAGTACATAGGCGTGTCTTGTAGGTCTCTGCTTATATATTTCGTTGTGAGTAAAAATATTTATTTTCCCAATATCGGTAAACATTATTTGTTTAAAATAAGAGTAAAAGTTTTAATGAACAATACAAACAGTTTAAACATGTATAATGAATATAAAAAATATATAAAAAAAACATGTTAACCGACTCCTAAATATTAACATTTACATAATTCAAAATAAAAAATTACTGAAAACTAACATTTAAAAATAAATGAAATACATTTTAGTAACATTTATTTTTCAAATGATTCACCGAAATATTATTAAGTACCATTAATTAAAAAGCAATGCTAAAAATTACTTACAAATTTATACAAGTTACAATATTATAATATCGGTGTATCTAATGTACTATTTTACAGTGTAATGCCTTAGTATATAGACGAGGAAACAACTCCTTGATGTAAGGTCAAACAAAGTTAAGATAGGAGCGAATTGAGACTTATTGCCCAAGATATAAACTTCCGACTTCACCAAACTACATCTCTTTTGCTCACGTGGCCCGTAACTTGTAAACCAAACTTACTTGCCTTACTGATATAATTTTCTTGAAACTTTCTGTTAGGCTTATTTTATTATTGATTTATTTTGATTAATTATCTAAAACAAATCAAAATACTAAATAAAAATGCAAGCCATGGCATTTTAGGGTAGATATTGCGAGTTATAGAAATCAAACAGAATGATAATTTTATGTACAATATGTGAGATGAATTGTTTAATATTATATTCATAACGGATTCTTAGGTCTTAGCTGACGAAATTTATACAAAATTAAAAAGATTAGAGTTGATTTTTTAGAAATTTGATCCATTTCGATAACTTTATCTTGCGCAGTTTATGTTATTAGCAAGAAGCTCCATTATGTTTTATTTAATAAACTGCCAACACATTTAAGTTTCATTCAACTTCAAAATGCATTACTTATAACAAAAAAGTTTTAAATTGTGTTGCTATCTGTAAGAAGACTGTCTTAAAACGCAAAAAAATGTTCATAAACATTTGACATATACATCGTAGATACAAGCCTGTCGATTTTATTGAAAAAAAAATATTCAGACAGTGTTTTTTTCATGTAAATATTAATTTAATATTTATTGTGACGGCCGCTTATATTAACCGTTTGCCACGGAACGTTATTGATCATAACCATTAATTATTCAATCCAGGACTCACGACCGTGGAACAATATTCAGAGAAATGTTAAGTAATATGAGGATCTGTACAACGCTTCAGCTTAAGACTGGTTTATTAAATAATAAATAAATTTACAATAGATAATATTAATCAAGTAGCTGAAGCAAATAAATGCATTTTGATTGACAATGATTTGGTTATCTTATTTATATTAGGGAAAAGTTGTTTAGAAGTTCAGCTATCAGAAGAAGCTATCAGAAGTTGTTTAGAAGTTCAGTTACCTTTTGTGAGGTTGATTTGCAACTAACAATGCGATAATGCGAACATAAAATGTTATGTTAAGTAACGGTTTAATAGTTTCTAATCGAGTCTATTTTATGTTAGTAAAATATTTTTACAATTCCCATCGTTATCGTAGGTTTTGAAATAAAAACAATGAAACAATTAGGCCTATATAGAGGAATTTGAGAGTCTATATGGGAAGAAAGTACATCAAAGTACATCAAAGTTTGTAATCTATTTACGCAATACCACTGTAAATTAAACTACATCATTGTACTCTAATCGTCAGAGGCGAGAATGTTGAGTCAGCCACACTGAACAAAGCCTGCATTCTCCACTTGTGTCGACCCCGGGCCAATCTTCGTAAATCATTGTAACGACGTCTTGTGAATGTGGCATTCACAACCGAACAAACAAAAGTTCACCGCTCAAATTATCGGTTTTGACAAACGGTCTAATAAATTGACGATGTTATTAGTTTTGACCGGACGCTGCCCCGCACACAACGGTCCTTTCACGGCTCCGCTCTTCGAGCCCACAAAAACATGTTTGTTTCTTCATTTGTTATTCTAAATCAATCGTTGATGTATTAGCCTTTCGGTTCTTCTTTTTTTACGGAGTTGTTTGAGTGATTTTTGTCATGCCTTGTTTCAAAACAATTCTAAATAAACAGAATACTTGTCAGTGTTATAACTAACGAAACGATCCAATAAGTTGTAGCACTGGTATTACTAGGATTTTCCAGGTATTACAAGGTATTTAGTGCCACGTATTACCGGGATTGTTCTTAATTTTTAACTCATAGAGTGGTAACATAAAATTGGGACAGTGTATAAAAAAAGTATTTTCGTTTCCTTAAGGTAAGTGTTGTATATTAATAGGTACCTACCTCAAATAGTCATCTCATATTGAAACTTGCATTTAACAATAAGTTTATGTTATTGAGTATCTGCATGGCTAAACACCACCAGCTTATTCAAAAACTCCAAATTCGTTTAATTAGTAAAACATTTTGTTGAATACTAGTGTAGGTTTTTTAAATACTGCTTGCCATTATTTTTCAGGATACAAGTACTAGCTATTTTAAATTATGCTTGATACATCCAGATTCACGTAACAGAAAAGTTATTACTTGTGATCAGCAGCTCAAGGTTGTATTGTATGCGGAATATAATGTGGAAACCATCCAGTGTAACCTAAGAATTACCCACGCAATCAGGAAAACATATTCCTACCCAGAATTTTGACACGTTTTTTATTGGTTCAAGCCACGAAACGTGACAAGCAGTTGCAGTCGACATATTTGACGACTACAGCTTCATCACAGCGTGCCACTATCAGGCGACATGAATGCTCAGACCTCATCGCACAGTGGGCCACTGCCATTGTACGCTCTGGATTAATGGAGTGCTGTCTGTGGCGCGCCGAGCAGTTGAATAATCTGCTGTTATTTTGGCTGAAAAACTACTTACTTAAATGTAGGCCTGACTTTAATTCTAATTATAAATGAGTTTCAGTAGGTAGTGAATTTTCTTAGAAAACGGTTATTTTTTTACATAATTGTTTTTTACATTGTTTTTTCGAATCGGGAAACTATATATGACTCCAGAAGAAAAAAAGTTATTTGAAGATTTGATGTGAAAAGTCTTACCGGCAGACGACTACATAAAAATTTAAAAGATGATATCTACTTAAAAATTATTGTTTTTTACTTTAAAACTGTTTGCCGAATTTAGTTATCATTAGGCTGATCCTGAAAATCTTAATGCTTCACATATTACCTATGTATAAAACAATCTAAAAGCTTTTTTTAGTAAAATTTGCATCAAATGCATAAAACAATCGTCTCTTAATTCATTTTCGAAAGGTTAAGTGTTTGATATTTTCATTTCTAAACGAAACTGATTCAAAATATTACCTTGTAAAAGCAAGGTCCACCGGTTGAAAAGTGATGATATCTATATGAGGACTTATCACATCGTGATTTGTGATAATTAAACCAATCGCGTGCTTGAGGAGTTAATCAGCGCGCATTAAGATTCAGCGCCGACCAAAGATTAACTGCCTTGTTAGCGCTAGTTTATTCACCCTGGTGTAAGACTGAAATATTTCGGAATTACGCGTAATCCGCGCCTATCTTTTTCTCATATCTGTGAATTTCACTCGCTACCACAAATCTTCAACTAATCGACAAAAATGTTGTTAAGCTGCATACAAGTTCCCCAAGTTATTCTTAAAAATGGAGAATGCAAAAACAATGCGTTGCTCGTTGTGGGCTGGAACATGTTTTTAAGCATTATAAATTCGCTGAGTGTGCAGGTCTGCTGCAGCGGGAGTATTTTTGCATTAACTTAGTGACTGGGCCCAGGTGGCCAGGACCGCTGGTTACGGCGTCCAAGCATCGCTACGTCACGACAGTTTTGATTGACGATTGCTGGAACTCCTGCGTTTCCCAGAAAACTCACTTCATCATTATTATTTATTACCGTTACTTTCAAAGTTTGACCCGCCTATCCAACAAAATTACTTTGTTACCGGATTCGCAAATTGAAGTTGGTCGGATCCATCCTTTAAACAACACTGAGAGCTAAATAATAGATTTACCGAGTGTTAGAAGCTGCGTTATCTTTCTGAAACAAGAAACTGTATAGGTGGTTTGGTTTTATCTCAATTCCGTAATGTATTGATTTTCTCGATCGGAATTTTAACAATGCAATAAACTAATAACAATACGAACAGCAAAAATGAACTCACTTAATTTATCAATCCCACTTTAATGTTATTACATAAAATATTTATGAGGTTAAGGGTTCTGAAGTTACACAGATATCTGATGTAACACACAGAAAACTATATAGTCATTTTTAATTGAAGATATATATGTTTTAGTCATAATATTGAGTTTTACTTGTGTATACATTAGGTATTATTTTGATTTCTTATAAAGGTCATATTGTAACAAAATATTGTATACATTTCAATGCCTCTATATCTTGCTGAATATCTCATTATGAATTACTTATAAAAGTACATATAATAATATATTAAATAGTTATTGTTATTTACTACAACTTAATGTATAACACGTTTTAGTTGTGATCTTTGACACGTAGTAGGGACTTCACATAAAGCTTTTTTTAACCGAACCTCTTCTTATCCAAATTGCTTTTAAATCCATTGCTCTCTCCTTTGCTCTTTTTATAATCTCAAGGGAGTTAATGTTTCTCACTAGCAATATAATGAACAACTAATAAAATCTTAAATAAAGGTTTTATTTCAAAGGTTTTAACAACACTTATTTAATCGAACAGCTGACATGCATATAGTAGGGATTGTAAGAGTTTGGAAAAACTTTTTTTTAATTTTTTATTTTATTGTGCATCGCGATTTTCTTCCGAAGGAATGGTTTTCACCCCAGGCATGCTGAGGAATTTTGAATTAATTGTGAATTGTAATTCACTTTTCTCACTTCCTTAAATTGTGATAAATAACATTTTCCCGATCTATACAAAAAGATAAATGTATAAATAATTTTAGTATCGATAAAAAATCGCAATCGAAAGTATAAACTTTGATAAATAAATTTATATAAAAATGCAAATAAACAGAGAAATATTTATATCAAACCTCAATAAAAGAAATGAAATTGAGGTTTTATTGAGGTTTGATGCCTTCGACATGCACCAAACATGGCATACATCAAAACGGTAGACCATATCTCGCCATATATTGGTCAGAGTGTCTTCTGAAGTAATTAATTCCACAGCTTAAGTTCTAATTATATCATGCGATCAGCTTATGTGACAGGGCAACTTCATTCTTTGCTCTATCCATTGACATGATAAATACTGGGTCGATTAATTATGTTTCAAGACTGTACGACATCTGCTCTTTTATTTTGGGATATATCGCTGGTTTATTCTATTCTTTTACATCTTCTTTATACGGCTTTTGGAGTGTTTTTGAAAGCACTTGCATTTGGATTGCATAGATTATGTATTTTATTTCAACTATATTTTTATATTTATATAAACAGCAACAATGTTTCATCAATGCATTAATTAAATTTTTCGTCGTTCACCTCTAACCTAAACGGCACTTCATCTAAAATTTTCAAACAAAATTGTTATTTCATAGTTTTATTTTTATTCATTAACATAACATTTACTGTTATTTATAAAAGCTATATGCGGATACTGTTCCGTTGGCAACCTTTTCTACGCTGAATACAGCAGGCTATAAAACTCTCATAATCCCCGGAGAGTTCATTGTAAATACCCCGTAAATATCAACAGGCGACTTGTGAACACTGCATCAGTTTGAATGATGTTAATAACTTTTTTCTTGGAATTATTACATGATTTATAATATTTTCAAGGTATCAGGAGTAAATTTAATCTAAGGCCCTATTACATCAATGGATCAATCTAAGAATAAAATTATTTTCTTAAGATAAATTTTGAATAGGCCTATATTGTTAAAACGGCCACAAAGAGAGATAATATTAGCATTAAAAAATTCTTTCGCCATGTATTAATTGTTTTATTTGTTAAAATAAATTTCGATTTTATAACCCGTTCAAGACCTTAAATTTTAGCGGAATAATTCAAACATGTTATTTTCTTGGGATGACATGGTATTTTCTAAGTGTAATATAATCTTCACTCTTTCCTTAGAGATCCCTAGACACAAAAAACGTTTTTCATTCAAATTTGCAAGCACATGTTCCTGACGATTTTATTTTATTTTTTTATATTTTTTTGCTGTTTGCGGGACGAAACTGTCTAAACAATCCGTGTAAAATCAAATTTGTATTTGTTTTGTTGTCTACGGTATAGCAGTTGTCTTCTAAAAATATAATAATAATTCATAACTACTGATCATTGAAAACATCGTTATACAATTATTTTGGCTCAATTTTAATCCTGATTTGAACACATTTACCACCGACAGACTGCAAAAATACTTTATATTACTTTTACGCAAAGATAATGTCTTGCTTTTGGTATTTCACAAGGAAACTTGGGAAAGCTAATAGAAGGGAAAAGGAAACTAGAGAAAACAAAGAAGACATCACAAAGGAAATGGTCACGCGTGTTGAAACTAGGGGGTCACTAATTTGGTAGGAAGTGTGTAGTTAGATGAGCTCGTGGCAGGGCCCGAGACGACCCACGCCCAGGGTAATGGTGGGTGAAGGGTAAAGGGGTACTGTAGGGGGAGCGGCGATCAGGGGGCTACGGGTGATGGATATCGGAGGGAAGTCAGGAGCGGAACTATTGTAATGACAAGGTTCAGAGCTCATTTATCAGTAGTATCTCCACAATATATGAAGTACTATAAATGCGGAGTTGAAAAACGCGTTGGTTTTATTTGTAAAATGGATTAAAAGAAATTCTTGGTATTGAGACCTGAGTGGTGACCATCGATGGTGGTAACCTAGATAAACTAGTTTTTCGGTTTTTGTTTAACTAGGGCCCTCACTTGGGACTATTTTAAGGTATTTATAAATGGATGAAGATTTTAGATTGGGCAAGTTTTTTGTTCCTGCTGAAAACAAGCCGAATTATTCTTTAAAAAATCATCAATTCATAGCATACGATTAAACAAAACTGAGCAAATGGAACACAGAGCAATAACTCGGAGATTTTTTGCTGTCAAAAGTTATATTAAAGCAAGCAAAAGTCAGGACTTTTTAAATCCGCTTAAAAGAATTTTTGTAGGTAACAGTATGACACTCCTCGAACAAGTCTTTCCCTGCAGATGCGAAGAAGAAGCTAAAATATTGACCTTAACCTGCAACTGTGCGCACGCGGTCGGAACTTGTAAGTTTATGTTTATAGGCCTACTCGTTTTTGTAACTTTTAAAGTGTCCGTTCGTCCGTTACGCGCCCGTGTTCTGTGTCTTTAAACATTTGACGACCTTTTTGAAGTGATAGTTTTATATTTTTTGTACAGGATTCGAAGATGAGGATTTAATCCTCACGCGTCATCCATGAAGGATTACTTAGAATCATCCTGGTAGTACTCATGTAATTTTATATATTTTATAGTTTAAATATTGACGCTAAACATGATGTTCAGGTGAGTATAATCCAGTTATGTAAATAAATATTTTTTCGCCTAAAAATCATCTATGATTTTAAAGAAAAGTTACGTTGACTTAACTGCCAATGTTAAAAAAGGGGAAAGTAATAAAGCTTAAGGGTATCGAAATGTTAAAGGGAAGATGATTTAAATAGACATTTCTTGACAACCATGTCAATTGGTTTTATTAATCCTTACGGTTAGTAACAAAAAATCAATAAAACATTTACATGTCAACAATCCAAACCGCTTCACAGTGATACCGTGTTACCTTTCACGTAGGTGTAATAACTTTGAATTTATTAGGATTTAAATTTAGTAGGATTAAAATCAACAATTATTGGTCATTGTGATTGGTTCGTGGATTTCCCAGACTGAATAATTAATCTTGATGTAACCAGGAGGCCAATATTGTCGGTGATTGCTTAATTAAAGTGATTATACGATGGAGCTATTTAACTATGTTCTAATTATGGAAGTAAAATCAACTGGTTTAATTAAAAGTATAAATCGTTTTAAATTCTAAAATAGCTTTTTATTTTATTTTAACGCACAGTTGTGAAGCGAGATAAGACTAAAAAGGCTTGGATTAATTATTAATCCATCTATTAATGGCTTACTAAGCCACAGTAGTTTCAGTTACTTTAAATAAGAATGTCAATATTGTGTTATTTATTGGATTTTCAATCCTTTATGTGTACTTTAAGATACTCTAAATATGAATGCCTGTAATAAAAATTGTGTTAGTCATTTGATTTAAATCCTTTATCTGTACTTTAAGGTATTCTAAATATCAATGTCAGTATTGTATTAGTCATTTGATTTTTAATCTTTTATCTAAACTGCATAATTGTCTAGGAATTTTCTAGAAAAAATATATGATTTAATAATTCATTTTTTGTTCTCATTGCTCAAACATAACACAATGTAACCCTATTCCCTCACAGTATGGAAAACAATAAATTTCTATTTAAGTGTTTAAGAAAAACACTTTTAATCTTAAACGTTTTAATGTTTAGTTAAACAAAAATTCAAATAAGGAATACTTGTTACAAAATGCAATAAAAAGCGTTTCTGACATAGCTTGTTGACAGATATTGCGTTAAAGTTAACTCAAGGACAGGATCCAGACTGAGAGAAGGTCAACCAAGATGCTTTGTGGATGATTGATACCAAGACCTCTGCCACTGACAGAATGCAGCTTTGAATACTAGCTTCGCCGTCGTGGCGTCTCTGTAGAGGAACCTCCTTGCATTTGGATGATTTAGTGATTTAGCTCTTAGTGAATATGTCATATTTGGAGGGTTAACTTTTACAAATAAGCTTTTCTATGGTGTATTGATTAAAATTATTTATACTCAGCTAGTCCTACATAATATGAGGAACATAAATTATCACAGTCTGGATTTTAATCGTTTGCTGTTTGGACAGCACAATTCTAATTCAAATTTTGAGTGGTGGTAAACATGGCAATATTACTAGTCAGTAAGACAGAGAGAGTCACCATGCCGTGATCGCATGAAGGCGCTGGGATGCTCGAGACATTAGTCAAGATACAATTCAAACGAGAACCTTAGCAGACAACAATAGTCTAGTTAAAGCCTGTTTATTTGCTGCAGTGCTCAGGCATACAATACGGTTTGATAGCGCGCGAATCAGCAATGTCTCAGGGGGGTTCGTTTGCTGATCTACTGTATGGTTGCGTTTCCCTAGAATAGGTTTAGTTTGGATTCGTGTTGTTTAATTAATATATAAATTCGAGCTTTTAGTAATGAATATGACGAATATTTTGTGGTGTTTGGATTTTAAGGTGGCAAACAATATTATTTGTAGCTTTGTGGAAATAGACTTTTATTCTATCATAATTTCATTGGTCCAAAACTATGATCCCAATATTCGTAACAGATATTCAAGTTGTACAGTGGCCATTAAACAACCATTACCACACTTTTGAAAATTAATATTTCTATTAAGACTAAAATAAACTTTATAAAAATGTATCTCCAGAACCCGCTGAGTTTTCCGGTTACCTATAAATGTATATAAACGATAGTGATTATTCGCCCTAAGACATTACATTGAAACAGCTTGTTATGCTGTTAGTGATTGGTGCACTTAATCTTATAATGTAGAGAATAGTTTATATTGTGCTTCAAAATGGCGATCCTTTGAAAAATTATTAAGTTATAAGCTTTTTTGGTACATATTTTCATATGTATCTTTTAAGTTTTCATTATTCTTAAGACCTCCTGGATTATAATTTTTCTTATAATTGACTGTTAACTTGAAGTAATGTAAATAATTTAGGTTTTTGTTGTAATGGGCTTGAGTAATGTATTTTATTTCAAGCGGTTATGATGTTCAACCTTGCCTCGTGCTATCTCTAACTCATAATCGAACACCAAAGAACATTTCCTTTCACTATATAAAATAAAATTAGATATCACGTCTCTGAATACCAGTAACATATCAGGATCGATGAGATATAATTGGATCCCGGATATTACAAATCAAACGTAACTGAGTTGCACCGCTTGTGATGAGATTACAAACATCAAAACGTCATCAGGCTAAACAAACACCATAGTTGGAATTTTCAATATCAATGTATTTGTTTGCTTTTCCACTATTATTAACCGTATTTTCCCAATTCAACGGGCTCAAAATCCAATCGCAATCAAAGTTGTTTCAGTTATTCGCTCGTTTTCAACTGTTTTCAATAGGTTCATCTAACTGATGGAATTCAGATTCAGATGTATATTTGCACAAGATTTATTTTAAAATGTACATAAGTGAATATTTTATTACATTTTAAGATCTATATACACGTTTGAAATAATAAGCAGTAGACTGGGGGTTACAATGTGGATTTTGGACTTGGAGGCCCGGGATCAAATCCCGCCAATCATCAATGGCGTTTTCACAGATATAGTGACCTCCAGACATACCCGAAGTAATGTTTAAAACGGCTCTGGGCAGTTTCCATCATGTTCAGGTGTGCAAGTGCGACACTTAAATTAAAGTATGAGAAATTAATTCACAATTAGAAATTTATTTTTAAACTATTTATAAATTTCACAAAATAATAAACATTTTGTGAATATGTATTATTTATTAAGAAGAGATATACCTAATTATAGGTTACTTAGCCTGCATATGGTATAAAGTTATTTTCGAACCTTAGAAAATACGTCTTAATTTTGTAGCAAAATAATAATAATTATTCAAGAAAGAACATAACATCTCAAATTTGCGCATGTAGACCGCTTCGACGTAGTATGACTTCTGAAACTTCTAATAAATGTGATTATAAATCTGAATTGGTCTTTTGACATAAAACGACTTGCGAATTATAACAAGACATTTTTTAGTACATGCAAATAAAATTACATTTAAAATAAATAATAATTGGGAGGAGCCGTCAGGAGCCATGACTCTAAAGGCCGGGTCGCCGACCACTTAGCAAATATCTCATCGACTTTCTATTGTATTATTTCAACCCCAAACCAAACCAGAAAGAGCATTCGATAAACTTATTCTTTCAAGATAAGGAGACTTAAGTCGAGGATCAGGTCATGATGGTTTGCGCCTAAGCCACAAATATTTCAGCCTTACACCGAGGCGCATAAACTAGCGCTAACAAGGCAGTTAATCTTTGGTCGGCGCTGAATCTTAATGCGCGCTGATTAACTCCTCAAGCACGCGATTGGCTTAATTTTCACAAATCACGATGCGATAAGTCCTCCTGATAGCAATATCTATCACTTCTCAACCAGTGGGTTCGTTAGCCTGATGGTGTACAATTATATTGACAAGTTGTGTAAAAAAAATTGTATGATTAATGTTGGCTGTTAAATGGAATCTTGATACTATACGATGATTATTAGAGCGAGGAGTTTAGAAAATAATTAATTTTTGCTCTATATTTGTATTACTCAATAGCGTTGGTAAAAGGAAATCAATATAGTGAGCAATATGCCTTAAAAAGTGTTTTAAATTATAATCGTAAATGTTCCTCCCTTGGACACACTTTATAAAAAAATATTCAAGTTAAAACTATTTTTACCATGTCTTTTCTGCTGTGAACAAAGATTGGTATGCGGTTGGTAGTGAAATTATTAAATGTGAACAATATGAAACCTGGAATTGTTTGGTTTGCCGTCCGACTACTTCATTCGATTGAAAACATCGATCGATCCGCAGCTTAAATCACAACCTGTCAAACACGGGTCAATCAGTGGCGCTCGGTGGTTCTTGATTTAACCAAGACTTCCAGCTATGTCTTTCTTTTACTTTTCTTGCTTTTTATCAAATTGTTTGCACCGTGGTATATAGGTTTTGTAGAACAAACGCAAGTATCAAATAGTTGAATTATCATTAGTGGCCCCTAAGCAGTTATCAGGAAAGAATAAAAAATGGCTTTTAAATTATAATCAAGTTTTGATAACTCTTATTTTCTTCTCTTATGTTAATGCAGTTTTGTCATTATCACATTTTCGTTCGTGGTTTTTAACAACGTACTGTTGTTTGTTTCAGAGCAACAAAACGATGTTTTACTTTTTACATTTATCATTGGAAGACTTGTTTGTACAGAGCAACATTTGGACAGTTAAAGACAGCAAATAAAGCAATGTCGCCAGTAAAAAAATCATAATTCCGTTGTTTATGATGTCATCTAGCTACGTTTTGTAATTGCAAATTGGTTATGCCATTTAAAGTAACACGAAACCTCTGGGTGTATTCTTATTTTGTTTGCGAAACGCAAGAAATAACAGAAAAAAGTTAAACATCAGATATTGTGAATACTAATCACCATAAAACAGCACTGTTTATTAAGCTCCTTACACCAAACTCAAACTCCGTCGTGAGGTGCAACTGGAAACTTTGCTCTCTGCTGCCTTGTTGTTATCCTCTTAAGGAGGTGAAGCTGTAAGCGTCTAGTATTTTACAATTTATAATGCGTTTACTTGCTTGAAAATCCAGATTTTACACGCTGATAATGATATTCTAGGTTTATATTCATAAAAGTGTGTGGTTTGAAAAAAAAAGATCACCTGAGATCTTTTATTTTAGGCAATTTAAGTTTACAACGATATTATTGATTGCTATATACATTTCATTTTAGCATTTACATAAAATGTTAAATGCCATTTTATGTATCAAAATAATCAAAATTAAAAGAACATTTTTAGCCTCTGGCGTTATCTTTTAAATAATCTTTCTCTTTTTTTTGTATTTTTCATGGGCGTAAAGTCCTAGTATATTTTGAACTTTTGCCTTCAAGGTTACACGAGCATTAACAAAACTTAACAGTACCTTTTTTGGACCTATTTAAGATTTATTTATAATACCTGTAAAACTATAATCCTACAATACAGTACAAGTAAGGCAAAATAATAATAAATCAACAAAATAATTTTGGAGTTGCTTACAAATTGTTTTTCCATAATAATTGAAACAATTTACAAACATAACCTTTTTTAAAAAGCATAAATTTTTATCAAAACCTAATTTTTTATATCACAAACACAAATGTTTTGGAGGCTGACTCTTAAACAATAAAAAGAAAATCACAAACGCTCTCTGAGCTTAAGTTAAGAAGCCACAAAGTAAAGAGATTTATTGAACCGCAACATTAACTTAAGGAACCGGTAAGCCTGTCTAGGGCCCCGCCCTTCGTCCTGCGGTCGGCGTGCCCCAGTGCCTCACGCCACCGTGACGGGGGGCTCCACCCCACAGGGTCACAGCCCGGTGGCCCCGGCCGGAACTGGCACATCACGCTCGGCGGTCACCGGAAGTGCTGTGAGCTACCAGTGCGCATATCCTCTGCGGCCTGTTGCGCGCCGCAGTGTTTAGTGGGGCCTGGGTGGCTTGTTTATTTACAATAACATTATGTTGGCACTTAGTGTTAGGAAGTAAATGCGAGCTATACACTAGCTTTGGTTTTAAATTTGGTCTCAGCAAAGCATTTGCAAAGTGTTTAACTTTAAATTGGGCGTTTTGTCGACTACACTTTCAAAGGCCTTGGGTTGGCAACTGTCAAAGTTATATTTTAACTGAATTGTATTTATTTGTTCAATGGCCTAGTGCTGCAGCTTTAGATATAACTGTATTTTTTATTATCATTATTTGTTACAGGCTTAGCCAATTCTCACTTAATGAGGAATCTTCTCTTCTATTATATTTTATTTTTGGTTTCGACAATAATTTTCTCATTTATCCATTGCTGAACTTTGTAAGCTTCTAAGATCGTAAATGACTATTTTTCTTCTTTTACAGAAAATATGTTAAGTAATGAAACTTTATAACACTCAAAACTTTGAAACTGGAGCTGTTTTTCTTAACGTATGTCCAAGTTAACTTGAAAGTAATAAAGATTTAAAAACTAGAACAACCCCTAATTTCTCTGCTCGATATTCATACAGTCAGAGAGATTTGTCTGCATTGCATTGAGACTTGGTTAATTAGTTTTATGCAGGAACCCCTGTATAAAATTTTGTATCCTGTATCAATTTAAAATAATTCTTCCGAGTTTGGCCTAATTTAGTGTAAAATTTGTTTTATTTTGAATTTGATTTACCACCTCCTGCTCTAAGCTGACCTCCTCTCATTTGAACAACTCGTAGCCCAAGTTTATTCTCGGCCGACAGTTAGCAGGTAGTTAGAGCAATTAACCTTTTTGCGGTGGCGTACCCGCCTAGCGGTTTGCAGCTAAACTTCCTCGAATTGGCCCAGACACAATGCGCTCCTAGCGGTCGGCTGTTTGATCTGCCTGAAGATTTCTATGCAACAGTGACTAACACAGTGCTTGACAACTGTTGCGTGCCTTGATTTGATTCAGATCTCGGTTTGCGTGTAACGTCTTTTGTAACGTTTCTGTAACGTTGGATGACCTGTTTTAGTCCACGCTGTGTTGTGACACAGTTAAAAAAAATAATCTAGTTATTTTATACTAAATCAGCTAGAAAGGAAAGCTTGAGAGGTATATATTTATTTCCTCTTTGAAATATTTCTATATTTCCGTTGATTTCAGTTGCCAAATAGTTTGCTTAGAGTGGTGTTTAGATTGGTAACCTGGTTTTCGCTACGAGCTAGATGTTTGAATCATTACGTTTTATCACAGAGAAAGGAGAATATCCGCTCCTTTCTCTGTGGTTTTATGGACCCTTTTTCGAGGAGTATTATAAAGTACCATAATACTGAGCCTAGATGAAAAATTATCTAGTCAAATAAAATCATTAATAGTGTATAATTTGTGAACTGCTGATTTGGACTCAGAAGGAATTATAAATGTAGTGTATGTTGAATTGTACCGATTATAGGTTTGTTATCAAAATCTCTCCGATGTGAATATAGTTCAAAAATTTATAAAATAGAACAAATATATGTATTATTGTATCGCTGATAAGGAGTTGTATTTCCTATAATGCGTAATTTTTGACTAACTTTAAATGTTACCTCGACCTATGGATTATCTGGGCCATATGAATAATTGTCTTCACCTTTAATAATGATCTTCAAATACTTTCATACCAAATTGAAGCTGTCTATGACCACTATTTTCTGAGACGAACTTATAGCCACACATGCTTGCCCACAAGAATTTAGAAAGGTAAGCAACAGATACTTAATAAGACTATTAACTGCCAAAGGTTAATTACTAATTTACTCAAAAGGCGCTTATCGTCTGTCGAATAACATATAAACTACCCAGATCTGCACTAGCAGTTGACTGGTATGCTATCATGTTCAATACAAGTCCATGCTGCTACAAGTGCATGTTCAATGTACATGGTTAAATCCGTCTAGCGAGTTCCCAAGATAATAAGTAATTGTTGTCATTCAAGTTCAGATCTACTTATCAAACATTTCCCAAATTAACAATTAATATGGATCAAGTTTCTATCCTGCAAGCCAGTTATCGAAACACATTATTAACAATGTGATTAAAATATAATTGGTATTTATTTTTTTATTTGTTTCCTATTTAAGTTTAATTAAAAATACATTGGATCATTCCTGAAAGATAAATTATCCTATTGTAATCTATTTCTTAAGACTCCGACCACCCTGTAGTATATATTGAGGGGAAAACAGTGAAAGAAAAATGTAAAATTGATTATGATTATAATATAACCTAGTTGAAACAAAAGACAGTATCTATAATGTTGTAATGTATATTAAAACCTTTGAAAGTATTTAAAAAAATAAAAAAGATAAATAATACAAATATATGTCGAGTTTATTATTGATAAATAGCTCTTTACTTTCCACGTGTTCCGTTACGTTGCAGGATTGTCGACAAAATACTTCCAAAGAAGAGCTTCTTCGATAATACGTAATCGACTTTCCCTGTAAAAGAAGGAGAAAGTTCAACTGAGCATGTTAAGGTGCGGAGGCGCTTTTGTCCAGTGAACAAACATGTATTGAAAGTCCCTCCAAATTGGGGAAAGTCCCCTCGCCTTTCGGCCTGTTTGGTCGTCCGATCAGTCCCATCACTGTTGTAAATTTTCGGGGCGTTTCGTTGTAAATGATCATTTTTGTGTGTTTATAATATTTTATAAATAAATATTTATTTTACTAATGTTTATTTTCTTCTCATGTTTCTCATTACTTATTCTTCCCTACCGTTTACTACTCAATGCCTTACAGGAGAAAGGGCATCGTCTGGTAAGGCGGATTCAAGTTTTGGGGGACACTTTAATAAGTGGTAGGCTATATTCGCTTAGCTATTTAAGTTTATCGTTTATCTAATTTTGAGTAACCAAATAGTAGCAAGTACCTGTTGGACCGAGCCTTGCTCGATGTTATTTCATGTTTATCAGTTCATCCAATTACTATAAATCATTTCAATGTCATAAAATTGATCAATATAAACCTTTTGTATTGCTCCATGAACTTTTCATCCCACTCGCTGTATTTTTCCTTGGTTGTTGTAGATTACAAACAGCTCTTATAATTACTTAATATATTTACACTTTCCTTGTTTATTTCGTTGCTATCACGGTAGCTCATAAGGACAATGTTAAAATGTTGCAGCTTTAAAATTCGTTTCATTAGGTTATTGGATTTTCTCTGGCCAAGTATTCTGCATAAAACACGTTTTGGAGTGATAAATGACTTATTCCAAAACTTTGAAGGAAATCCTCGGAGCCGTTTTTGAGATTGTTGTGTAAGCAAACAAACAAACACGCAAGATAACATTGCCCACATAAGAGAATAGGATCATACTATTTAATCTATCTTATACCGGGTGTTCAAAAAGTCCCGGATCGGCTTCGTAATTTTTTTATTATTAAATGTTGACCGACGAAACTTAGAACATGTCTCTTGGACACAAAATACTATTTTAGCAAGTATTCAGTGACCCCCTATCTCCTCAGGGGGACGGCCCACGAGGAGTCAGAAGAAAATCTTACACCTGAAAAAAAATCAGAACACCGTAAAAAATTAGATTTCAGACGTTCTAAGCGTCCGTTCGAGATGCGGTTTGCGGCATTAAATTTTGCTTTATTACCCCTTTAAAATGATATACATATCGACCTATGCACAGCCTATGGCATAAACCACTTCCATGAGGGACGGTACCTTAAAGGATGTCTTGCATGGATGATGACCGGCAAAGGTAGTGCTGTACATAATTTTAAAGGGCATGAAATTCTCAACAAAATGCCGCAAACCGCATCTCGTAAGGACGCTTATAATGTCTGAAATCTAATTTTTAAGGGTGTTAAAAATTGCAGTTGATAAAAGTTTAAACTGGCGCCATTTTGGATTCGGTGATCCGATTGAGATCGGATTTGCGGCATTGTATTCTACTCAAAAAGAGCTTTAATTTGATGTACATATCAACCTATGCTTACATTTAAGATTTTCTTCTGACTCCTCGTGGGCCGTCCCCCTGAGGGGGTAGGGGGTCACTGAATACTTGCTAAAATAGTATTTTGTGTCCAAGAGACATGTTCTAAGTTTCGTAGGCCAATATTTAATAATAAAAAAATTTCGAAGCCGATCCGGGACTTTTTGAACACCCGGTATATTTAAAAAAAAACCTTTGTAAAACTAATGCCAGCGACCCTGAACGGTTAACTGATCCGAGTTACATGCGGTTGTACCAAAACAAAGGTTATAAGCCCTTTTATTTGCAGGTTATCAGTCCTTTATTTATGTACAGATTTTATTTGCATTTTGAAAATATTTATGTTAACTGGGTCGAAAATGGAAAATTAACTTTTCTTATCAAGATTCAACATGGGGGAAGAAATTTGAATCTTATGGCAGCGAGCCTGACCATATTACCAGACCGATTTACACGCGGGTTGTACCATAACAAAGGTGATCGGTCCTATATGTGCAGGTTTTATTTGTATTTTGAAAATATAAATGTTAATTGGGCCAAAAAAGAAAATAAATTTTTCTTATGAAGATTTAAAATGGGAAAAAATTCGACATTTTTAATTCTTCGGATAATTTGTCTGAGACTTCCACTGGACCTATTCACATCCAGTTTGTACGAAATAAACGCTAGACTTTGCTAAATAGGCGGTTCTATTTACTTTTACATTCTCTCTTTTTAAATAAAAAAATCGATATTTCCAAACTCTTGCAATGATTTTATCTTTTAGTCCTTTAATTAGCTGAATTTAAAGATGTGAAGTATTTTGTCTATAAACAGAAGACAGCAAACGATCAAGAAGCATTTGGTTTATCATGGCCAGTACCCAAAAACGTACACACATTATTAGTATTATTATGGAAATATTTTATGTGCAAGTTTTATTTAAAAATATTTATGTTAATTGCGTCAACAATGGAAAATAAACGTTTATTATTATAGAGATTCTAGTCTAGATGTCTAGGAAAAACATTTAAAACTTATGCAAGCGAGCTTGACCACACTACTGGGCCGATTGAATGAAAGGTTATTGTATGTATATTTGCTCCATTTGCTTCGATTTTAGCTATTACCCCAACAAGTGTTTTAATAAAACGGAAACACTTAAAGCCTTTTTCGAGTAAGGTCTGGATTCTACTCCAGTTATAACCAAAATTGTTTTAGTATCTACAAACTGTGAAATTTTTTGACTGCAAAAGATCAGAAACTGTAATCACACAATGTAAGCCTAAGCCTGTTGTTGTTGTGTTTTACGTAGAATTGTTTCCTACCCGCGATAGAATCTAGATATAATTTTCCAAAACAACCGAGATGTTTAGTACCGTGTATTACGATCGGAAGTTTTGGCGGCCATATAGGATCAGCATCAGCCGATACACAACCAATGGAACGCAGTGATCTCATGAAAGACCAAATTTTTTTTAGCCGCAATCGAATCAAGATATTTGTTTTGCGATAAGACCGGGATTTTTCACATGCTATACCGAGGAACTTACAGCCGGAGAGAAACCGATCTGACGGCCAAGACATGACGGAGGGATTACTATCGAAGTTTCCAAGACAGGTAATGCCAAGATTGACCGACGGTGATAAAAGAGATTTTATGGCCGCGGAATAACCTAATCTATAAGAAATAATCGAAAGATTTACCGACATCTACACAACTAAGAGATTTTCTGGCATGAAAAAAATCGTTTTACGATTTGTTGGCAAATTTTCCACGGTTAGGGGAAGCTTGAACTCCCTGAGCCCCCCTTGGTTCGCCCCTTCTAACCTCTTTAGTCTATGTTGTATTAAGTCGTTTGGAGACTATTAAACGCGTAGGTTTGAGTTTCTAAGTAAATATCAGATATCATATTGAATTTTATAGATTTTAGTGCAACAATAGTATAATGAAAAGTTTTTGCGGCGCTTTGCTCTGCTCTGGGTTAGTCTACTTCTATTTTAACAAAGTTTTGTGTTACACACTTTTGAACTTAAACACAATGTTAAAATATTTTTAAGCAGTCAAATGTAGCTGGCTATAAAAAATCATTTTTAAGTATTGAAAATATTTAGTGATTTTGAATGCATTCAAAGCCACTAACACAACAAATTTCATGAGTAAATATGGTCACACAGAACCATAATTGGTTTAATTACACTGATGAAGGCCAAAGTAATAGCGCAATTAAGCATTATTGTGCTATCACAACTTATTGTTTTAAAACCTACACGCGTTACTATGTAATATCTCAAGCTATCTTATGAGTAATTCTTTTCAGAGCGTCGGAATACCTTGTCTTGTCAGTTGTTTAGCCATGGACAGAAGATCAGAAATACCAATGTTTATTTCGCTGCTAGTCCTGATGACGTTGACGGTTCGTATGTTTTGAACTAAGTTTTATGCACTTTCTAATTAGGAGAGTTTCGGCAGGTCATAAAAAACAATTCAATGACTTACATGCAATTACAGCTTCTTCCATGCAAAGATGATTAATCCGATTAAAATATAGGCTCGTATTATTTATTTTACTTCCACCGAAGATTTTCTAATGGACCGTTTATTTTCCTAAATTTATTTTTTAAATTTGTATGTCATTACGAATTTTGAAAGAATCTTGTGCAAAAATCAAAGAATTATCTTGATTAAAATTTTTCATAAGCAATTTATTTTAAGTCCCAGATATAGCTTAATTATATGAAGCCAACCCAAAAAAATATCATTTTTAAGCCTTTTCACTACTAATTTATACTGTTTAACCTTTTATTTAGGTCGTGTCTACTACACTAATTTAGGTCCTCTTCAAGTTTGAAATAATAAAACTTGAGGACACGTTTTAATTTTTGAGTTCTTATACATTTCTCAAAAGAATGTTGTCAATGATAATCTGAAGCGGCCGGTTTTGCAGACGATGATTCAGAAGGTGGAAGGCTGCCATTATATTTTGGGGTGTTTGGAGAGTTCCTGTGACTGTTGCGTGACCTACCTTGGCGAGGGTTGGGGGTCACAACCCCTGAAATGGACTGGCAGCGGCAAAGGAGATAACTTGCATAATTGGGGTCGATCAAGTGAGGAAAGAGGTAAGTAATAAAGTAATAAAATAGATTTATTAATATCTAACAACAGCTATGAATCATAAAATGTACAAAAGGCGGTACAACTTCTTAAAGGGTACTGGTAAAAAAGAACACACAGACTTACTAGGGGGGGGAGTAGGTGTGTATGATTTTTAGGTTTATTATAAAAATAACAAATTCCACAATGTACACACACATTGCTCATTGCTTTTTTTATATGCATTCATGTAATGTATGTGATTTTTGCTGGCCCCCAATTTTTGGGGTGCGCTCTTTCCGAGTCATTTGTTGTGCCCACCATTACGGTCCCGTGTAATAGCGGGACAATATAACTCGTATACTATCAAAATAATGCGTAATGATTAAACTAGTAAAATGGCGGTAAGCGATTGAAAATATTTAGCCGAACTAGTTGCTTCGCTAAAAAAATGGCCAAAACTAAAACTTTACATAGCTCGCTTATTTTTCAAGATAAAAAATGTAAGTGGGGATATGTTGAGTAAATAAGAGACTACAAAAGTATATTTAATCATTCGTGAGCCCTAAATTTGAAGAAAATTAACAAGAGGATCACGCTAGTTTTTATTTCAGTAATAAACAGGCGTCAAGATTGTTAGGTTGTTTTGTCACCAATATTGCATTTTTATCAAGGATAATTTCACCAACTTGAAATCTTTAGGTCACAAAGAACGGATATATTTAATGATAACTTTGTTATCAGTGCAATTTGGGTGGCATAAAAGCCCAACAAACTTGACGCCGCTAGAAAAAACGGGCACGAAAAAGTACTTTAGGTTGCCAATCTGTAAAGTCCTTCGTCTGTGCTAGGGCTAAGTCCAGTTGGGGATTGTTGTGCCCCGAGCGGCGACGCGCCGTCAGCTTCAACAATCCTCATACGGATTCAGTCGGTGGCTGAGCCCAGTTGGGGATTGTTGTGCCCCGAGCGGCGACGCGCCGTCAGCTTCAACAATCCTCATACGGATTCAGTCGGTGGCTGAGCCCAGTTGGGGATTGTTGTGCCCCGAGCGGCGACGCGCCGTCAGCTTCAATAATCCTCATACGGATTCAGTCGGTGGCTGAGCCCAGTTGGGAATTGTTGTGCCCCGAGCGGCGACGCGCCGTCAGCTTCAACAATCCTCATACGGATTCAGTCGGTGGCTGAGCCCAGTTGGGGATTGTTGTGCCCCGAGCGGCGATGCGCCGTCAGCTTCAACAATCCTCATACGGATTCAGTCGGTGGCTGAGCCCAGTTGGGGATTGTTGTGCCCCGAGCGGCGACGCGCCGTCAGCTTCAACAATCCTCATACGGATTCAGCCGGTGGCTGAGCCCAGTTGGGGATTGTTGTGCCCCGAGCGGCGACGCGCCGTCAGCTTCAACAATCCTCATACGGATTCAGTCGGTGGCTGAGCCCAGTTGGGGATTGTTGTGCCCCGAGCGGCGACGCGCCGTCAGCTTCAACAATCCTCATACGGATTCAGCCGGTGGCTGAGCCCAGTTGGGGATTGTTGTGCCCCGAGCGGCGACGCGCCGTCAGCTTCAACAATCCTCATACGGATTCAGTCGGTGGCTGAGCCCAGTTGGGGATTGTTGTGCCCCGAGCGGCGACGCGCCGTCAGCTTCAACAATCCTCATACGGATTCAGCCGGTGGCTGAGCCCAGTTGGGGATTGTTGTGCCCCGAGCGGCGACGCGCCGTCAGCTTCACCAATCCTCAATTTGTGCTCTGAGTTACAGCCTGCGGTTCAAGAACCGAGGATGAGACACTTTTCAAGCCAAAATACTGTACTGTACTACCTACTGCGCGTAGGAGACATAGATCTTTCAGAAGTGATCCATGGTCAACACCCTCCCGAGCTGGTGATAGCTTATAAGTCTGTTTCATATATTGAATGTGCGGATCTTATCTGAGTTTTGATCTAAAATTGCACCTAAAGATTTATATACCCTGAGTGTGTCACACTCTCAATAACGCTGTAGCCTTTAAACAAAAGCCCGTAGATCCCCACAGAATGGAAAAGAAAATTGTTCATCAGTTATTTATAGAGCCAAGACAATATTTACCGATCAAATATATCGAAATGATCACAAAGTTGGAGACGGATACTAATGTAAGCGACTGTGTTTCAGGTTGGAGCATTCCGTTTCAATACGTTAAGAAATTTGAATTTAATGAAGACTACAAAGAGGAAAACGTGAGGTGTTCTAGGAAGCAATGGCACTAAAGACATTTGTAGATATTTGGAGATATTTATAGAATGACATTACCAACGAATACAGAAACTATTCAGTGAAATACAAAAAAAAACTATTAGTTTTTTTTCTGTAATCGAACGTAGGTCTATTGTCTTGTTAAAGCTATAAATATTTAGTTAACTGATTTCTTGGTATTTTATCCTCTTTTACCACCAACATAAAAGTTATTACAACATAGTAATACGAAGAATCTAAATGAATGCAATATAGCATTTACTTGATAAAAATCGATATATTGAATAAAACCTAATGAATTATCAAATGTACCGTTTAACAAAGTCTAACTCTAGTTACATATGGTTACGATGAGTTTGTCTAATTCATCCATGGTTAACGAGAACGGACTTTACGGAGGACTTATCTCAGTAGAGCCTGATTTACTTTGCTAACTCTAACCGATATATTGCTATTTTAACTAATGTTTCAGATCGACCTGAATAATTCTCCATTACACATCTCCTCTTTGAAAGGGTTAGACATGAAATGTAATATCGTGCTCGCTGAACCATGATATTATAATAGCCTAAACTTCCGACTTCCCTTGACAATCCACCAGCCGTAACCTTGTCTTCCTCCTCAGTGCGTTGGCTAGGGTCACTCGGTCCTCAAGCTGTACGTTGGCGCTTAGCAACTAATATAATATAAACAGGTTTCCAATTCTTTCCTGCAGGAATGGCAATATTATTAAAAATATAGAAACAATAAAACACTTAATGAAACATAGTTGGAAAAACTAAATTAATTGTGAAATGCAATGAACAGGGTTTTCAGAAAACAAATTATGTGTTTATTTATAATTAGGTATCAGTCATCAATGAAATAGCAATTCTTCCATGTTATACAGCAAACAACCACATCCTCATTATTTTAAGAAAAAACAAATTATTTCATTCTTAATACAAATGGGTAGGGTAACTTATTGTACAGTCTTGTCTTGGTGCAAGAAAACTGTAGAACTTAGTAAGTACGTATTAGCTGGCTTCGGTAAAATGTCTTGATTTAACTTTATTTTCCGTATTTTCACTTAAATTTCTACCCGCAAAAAAGTAGAAATTGCGTAGTCCTTTAGAGTTTCATATTAGCTTATGTATATATTGTCACATCACTGATATATACACATATGCAGTATATAATATATTGTGTATATTATACTGATTTTCAATATGTTTCAGAAAACTAAATTAGTTTCAGTTTGACAACTTAATATCACTTTATTTTGTATAGAAAAAGTACTTTTGCAAATTTCTATTTACATTCTGCTTTTGCTCGTTGGCCTTTGTTAAAAAAAAAAACTTGTTTTCATGTGCTCTAAAATAGAATGCATTGTATGTCCGGATTAATGGCATTTAGTTTTTAATTCTAAGCAACGATCGAATTTTCAGGCAATGCCTTATAAACTAAACATGTGGAATATTTGTACATGAAAAGTTTTAAGGATTTAAAAATATATGAGAGTTTATGTTAAACAGGTGGTTTGAAAGAGGGAAGTTTGTAGTCGCACCTACGGATAAGGCTCTGTTGATAAGAGGCTTATCAGGAATACGGGAACTGCTGTTGGAGCCTCAGCTCAGGATTATATTCTGCCTGCTTTACACATGTGGGCTCCTACTTATAACTGGAAAACTTTTTGTATCCTTTTTTTGTATCCCTTTTTTTGAATAATTAATTTAGATTTGCACTTTTTCTTTGTAATTATTTACTCTATGTAACCTATTCGCACCGTCGACACGTTTTACAATGGTCTTAAAGAAACGTAGTGAGGTTTTGGCCAACTAACTTATAATGTTAGGAGTTAAGTCAATAAGTGCAGGAAAATATTGTTGGATTTATAATTTTCATTTAACAGGCTGAAAGTTGGTGGAGAAGTCGTACATACAGCTGGGAGCATCATACTAAAATTCCCAAAAATCCAACATGGGCACCATGCCGCCATCTTGAAAAAACATTTCTGGATCGTGTTTCCCTATTTTTTTTTGATTAGCACGAAAATTATGCAATAAACAAAAAAAGTATAAATAATTTTATTTGTTGAATATAAAATTTCTTATAAAATGAGCACATATATTTACGAAAATTGTAAATAATAACTGCTGATATTATTAATTTTCTAAAATGTTGTAATTCTAATACCTATGTCATAAGGAATGCAAGTAAAAAAGGGGGCGAATTCATTTTACCTTAATAATGAAAAAACTAATTAAAATTTAAGTTATTTGACACATCAATCAAAAAATTGGTTCACTATAATGCGTGGGTAAGCTTATGCCTTATGGAGAACCAATTTTGACGACTGAGGTGTCAAGTAACTGAAATTGTTATTAGAATTATACTGGGTGTTTTTTTTAACTTGCTTCTTAATTTATTCAGGAACGAAAATAAATTTTAGTATTCTGTCTCCTGGAAACGTCTACCAACGCAGGGGGAAGTCAATTTCACAGGAAAACTTCATCCCCCAACTACCCCCTTTTTACCCCAACCCCTAACTTAGAATTTTCAAACAGCAACATACCCTTTGTGATGTATCAAATTAAAGAGCACAAAAAAAGAAAACGTTTGGTGGAAGAAAAATTAAAATTGCCTCATGCGTTCTTGAGTTATTCGTTTTTTAAAGGTATTTTTCGTTTAACTTCAATTATTTATTATTTAAAAATTAACACAGATATAAATATGATGTTAAGGGGAAACATCTAATTAATGACATGGGAATTTGTGGTGAACTCAAAATCAACCCTTATTTCACCCCCTTCTTCCAACCCCTATGTTGATTAATATTTTTTTATCATGTTATGCTGTCAGTACTTGTTAATAAATAATGCCATCTAGCTATCCGGTATCGAAGAGATTTATCTAGCCAGTAATAATGTTTTTGCAGGAATGATGATTTTAAAATAATTTGCATTTAAATTAATTGTCAGATTGTAAAATATGAGGATATCAAAAATTCTGTATTGGATATAAATTTAGTTATTGCAATGAATCTAGTTTTTTCATACCCTTTAATCTGATATATCACTTGGGGTAAGTCTCTATCTTCAACAAGGGGTTGGGGGAAGGGGGTGGAATAAGGGTTGATTTTGATTTCACCACACATTCCCATGTCATTAATTAGATGTTTCCCGCTAACATCATATTTATGTCTGTGTTAATTTTTAAATAATAAAGAATTGAAGTTAAACGAAAAGCACCCTTAAAAACCAAATAACTCGAGAACGCATGAGGCAATTTTAATTTTTCTTCCACCAATGTTTTTCTTTTTTTGTGCTCTTCAATTTGATATGTCACAAAGGGTATGTTGCCATTTGAAAATTTTAAGTTAGGGGTTGTGGTGAGAAGGGGGAAGTTGGGGGGGTAAAGTTTTCCTGTGAAATTGACTTCCCCCTGCGTTGGTAGATATTTCCAGAAAACAGAATACAAAAATTTATGTTTGTTTCTGAATAAATTAAGAAGCAAGTTATAAAAATCACCCTGTATAGATATAATTAATTATTCATTCAGGTCAAAGGGATCCGCCCCCTTGGGATTTTATTATGCTTCAAATTATATATGTAGACCTTACTTGTATTCCTGTATACAAGTATACGTATGTATTACTTACGGCAGGTGTATTAGAATTACATTTTAGGTAATTAATAATTTCACCAGTTATTATTCATGTTTATTGTGCATATACTCATTTTATTGGTAATTTTATTTTCTACAAGAACACTATTTACACTGCTTTCATATCTCTTACGGTTTTCACGATAGTAAAAAAAAAATTAAACACTGACCGGAAATAGTTTCAAGATGGCGGCTTGTTGCCCAAGTTGGAATTTTTGGGAATTTCAGTTTGATGATCCCATGCAGCTGTATGTAGTATGTGTATGCAGCCTCTTAAATGAAAATTCCGCTATTTAGCTATTTTTTGCATTAATTTCCTGCTCTAAATCGCTTATTGTCTTTTAGTAAATCTAGAATTGAGAATCAATAAGTTCGCTTCAAATAGTAAGATACATAAGTTACGAAAACATACAAACATAGAAATGGGAATCATTTCTGGTATTTTTTTTTAACTATTGAATAATTACTAGGTATTGAAAGCTAGACTGCTTTGTCAAGAAAGTATTTGTGTGATTAAAAATATGCATGGAAGTAAATGTCGAAATAAAAATAATAAACTAACTTAAGTTCATAAATTAACTTTTATTTTCAAAATTATATATTTAAAATTACATTTCAGCAGCTACATGACTAAATGCCTCACCTAAAGCTAGTTTATTAAACTTGAACATTACAATAAAATATTTTCTTTTTATTTAAGACCTTAATAAATACGTTTTATTTTTGCTTTTTTAATTCTATAGCTTTTGGGCACTGCACATTGGGAATGGTAATATATATTTTGACATATCATACGCTTACTTTACATTCATATCATATTATACGTTCATTTTATCTTGTTTCGGGTCAGTACTCCGAAGGTCAAGTTATTTCGTAATTTTTAAAAGTAAGTACTAAACAATTTAAAATGCTACAGTAATGAAAATGATGTTTTATTGGTATGATGTTTCACCCTATGATCTCGTAATATGAACCATTTAATGAACATCGGTGCTTAGCCACTCAAGTCCCAAAACAAACATCGGAGAAAACCCACACAAATCCAGTCGACAGCCGACACACATTTCACAGCAGAGAAAGAAAATATGCAAATATATTCTAATTTGGAATCGTAAAGTTTGCCGTTGGTGTCGGAAACAAACGAATTGAAAACCGCGGGCTTGTAAGGTTGACATGTGTTACGAGGTGGTTCCCAACCCGTGTTTCTGAAGAATCGACAACTCTAGTAAGTCGCCCATTTTTCAGTCGGGAGTGACATGATAATACTGGGTGACTTTTGATTTAAATTTTAAAAATCTACTCAAACGAAAAATGTTTTACAGTTCATTTAGCCGTGAAACCTCCTCATTCAACAGCGCATGTTTTACTAAGTAATCACCTTCGGGTATTACTATCACTATTACTGGTCCGATCTGTTAATACTAATTAGTTTTTGGTTGTTTACGGACTGGTCTAAAGATGATCCTTCTTTCTCAGCTATTTTACGTACTGAAAATCTCTTTTTTTGTGTTTTGTCGACATTTACAGTTATGTGGGATTAGTTGTTGAACTAATATAAAGGTGCTTAGGATAAGGGGTTGGAACTAGTTTGGCAAAGAAATAAAGATTAATTTAATGCCTTCGGGTGTTTACGCAAGGCATAAGTGACAACTTAGAAATTGAAATGTTGTAATTCAACACGCATTAGCCTACAGTGTTAGAAGTAAAAAGTTAATAAAGAGAAGTTAGTTAATAAAAGCTCACAATTAAACATTCAAATAACTGATTTCATAATGGCGGATCCATCGTGGGTACATTTTTTATAAGGAAAAACTAAGGTCCTGATCAAGAAATGACCGACGGCGACGGTGGTTCACTCTCGTTCTCTGACAGATATATTTCTGTATGGTCAAAAAATATAGCGATAGGTAAATCTCAGGTTGGATGGAGTGAGATGGATGTGTATTTTAATATTATTAGTAAGAAAAATAGATTGAAGGAACTCTCTACATAGATGTTATGATGTTCACAAGTAGGAAGAATCCCTCAAGATAAACTCGTATGATTGAATAATGGAAAAAGAGTAATTATGTTAAGCATTTCTTTTTTTAATAGCAACAATTCACAAGCGATTGACTATAATTATTTTAGTCAGTATAATTGATATCATGCAATCCATTTGAAATAAAGGTTTGCTTGACTTACTGTGTTTTACGGCAGTTTTCAAAGTAGCTAACGGTTTATGAAACGTGGTTAAACACGCACTACTAAAACCATAGAGTAAATTAATAATTTTTTATACAATTGAAACCTAATGGGGTAGGAAATTGAGGATCATGTGGTATAGGTAAGGGACCCCTTTAAGTCCCTTAAGTAGAAAGGGATAGATTGCCTTAAGTAGAAAAAAGCAATTAATCATTATGTAAGGAGCTAAAATTTTTCAAAGTATAATTTACTTTTCCCAGTAACATCAGAGGAGAAGCGAATACGATATCAAACTTTGCGGGGGTTTGGAGTAGCTGTTCGGAAGCGAAATCTACATTTCGATTTAATCTACTTAAATAAAAATAAGGAAAATCTTGAGGTTTTCTCCAATGTCTGAGAATATTAAAAATATATCATGTATATCGTCTTTTTTAAGGCGTTTTTGAGGTTGGTAAGGTATCAAAGGACTGAAATCCCAATCTTTCTTTTAGGATGTCAATGTATATGTAATTTGTAAGTAAATAGATATTTTAATAACCAGTCATCTTTCAGTACTAAAACAATAAAAGTATATTTAATTACAATCATAATCATAAAAACTAATTAATTACGTTCTCCCAGTTTACGTTATTGAGTAACCAATTTCCTCCAAGCACAGTTCCCTGCTTATCCCTTGTTATCAACCAATTACATACTTTCTTGATTTTAAAATTATATTTGTAAGTAAAATCTCATAAAAACAATTAATTAAACATGAATTAACAGAGGACAACATTTTTCAAACATCATTTATCTAACTGGACAGTGAAATAAATTCCTTCGATAAATTACCAGAAAATTACAACATTTACTATTTATGGAATTAAAATCATTATCAAAATTATATATTACTATGGGACTTATTAGTATTAGCAACATGCAAAATGTACAATATCTACTAGAATTGATACCAACTTAAACGAGCCAGGATCTAATTATGTGAAAGGCAACATAACCCAAACTTGTATTATATTTTCACCCATTCCATTGTTGTCCAGCAAAAGTATTTTCTTCGACAGAATAAAAGAATTTAACTGATGAAAAACTCAATTGATTAAAAAATATAGCATTTAAACAATGACATGAATTGCTTGGCATTTTATTCAGACTGAGAATTATTTGGATTGAGAATGAAATTTTCTGTTCGTAATATAAAATTTAATTCTATTTAATTGAAAATATTTATTTGTAATTGAATCTGATTCAGGTTAAATTTTACATTGACTCTTAAAACAGTTTTTTATCGACTAAAGAAGTCGGCTAACTTGAATAAAAAGCACTTTGTTTTATTTGAACTACGTCGACGCAAATGACTTGGGATATTATCGAACTTGAACGACATGAAGAATCCGATAATTTGAATCTAGTTAAATGTGACGTAAACTCAAACGATAAAAACCGAATTATAGGTGAAGTTTTCTTTGTTTCTGTCCCACTGTATTCCTTTTCGAATAACCTGGGTTAAAAAAAATTATAAGTTTATAAATTTATATTAACTATAAAATTTTATTTCTAACAAGACGGCTTGACAGTTTTGACTGATAATCTTTTCCTTTCTTGTATGTTGACATTTCAAAAAATGTAAATTTTCATCTCATCATTACGGTATATATCTTGCACCTTACATTAATAAAATGTGTCTTCCCATCGGTAATTTTTGTACTGACAGCAATAATATCCTTCGATAGAAATTACAGCAAAATTATCTTGAGTTGATAGTCCGATAAAAATCCTTGCAGTTCGCAAAGCAAACAATAGTTTCAAAGTATTTATTACAACTATGACTAAATTACAGCAAAGGCTCAATTCTTGGGAATAAGTATAATATTTAGATCTATAATCGAATCTATGAGTCAGCAGTAATTTCCTGATGGTTTTGAACATAAAACAGAGTAGTTATGAATAACGAAGGAGATGGAAATCATAGCCAAATGATCGTGTATTGACAGACAAACAATTCTTATAGTTAGAAATCCGAACAATAGCCTCAAAGAGTTGAATAGACCGTACTCAGCGTTTTGCATCCTTTGTAAACCAGTTGCAGGGTTGAATTAACGGTTGCTTTTACCAAGAGCAACTCGTCCCTTTGTTCACTGCCCCTGGTTTTTTATTTAGACGTTTTTACTTTACTTGTCGCAAATTAGTGATGATTCACCACGCTTTCACTTCAGCCCTTGTTTGTTTTGTTATTTACAAAATTCAGAAGTATGTCAAGCTGTTTTATGGGCCCCGTGAGCTTTTACAAACATTGGTATGAACATAGCAAGTCTGAGTATGTGCGTATTAATGTCATAAATTGGGTGCCAGACAAATAATGAGGATGTGACTGTTGGAATTAACAGGGTCGCCAGTTGTGAACTTTATGATTGACACTATTTAAAAATAAACATTGTTTGGTAAAAAAAAATATATAGCATGTATAGCATGTTTTTGTAATTTAAATTAATTAACTTTCGTTTGTCAGAGTGCGTATTTTGTCCTTGAAACCGGAATCTTTGATCTTGGGAATCTATATATTAGTATACGCAAGCGGTTTTCTTTTCACAGTCTAACCTCAATAACGGCTGGACGGATTTTATCGTTTGAGGTGTCAAATTAAAGGGATTTTTATGAAGATTTGTCAATAAGTCTCAGAATTTTTAAAAAGGGCGTCTCTAAAGTATAGTAAAAGGCTGAAGTTTTGGAACAGTGGCGCTATTCATCAACATTTGAGCAAGCTCGGTTCACTTTGTTTACAACTGAACATATGGCTAAGCTCTGAAATAGTTCTACAGGTAAACCATAGTTTGCAGCACTTAGAATAGTTTGTATAATAATGTCAATCAGAAGAAGGCGAAGATTGACCGATCGGAGGGAATACGATCGCGACGCCTAGAATCACCCTCCCGATGTAACATTTTTTTATTTTTATGCTCCTTCCAACCTCAGACCAATGAACTTAAAATGTATTCATCACGGTGGGTTGTATTTCAAGAATGACTGGTAGAGATAAAGCGTCATTTACGCGTTGTTGGCACAAAGGATAGGTTCCCTACAAAGACAGCTGTTCCCTGTAATTCCTGTTTTGGTGATAACTATCAATAAGGTGTATAGGCAGTCCCTAAACAAATGAGGTATTTGCTTACGGTGCCAGTACTGTATTTGCTCTCGGTCAGCTACATGTTGCTGTAAGCAGAGTTCGATCTTTTGCCGGTATTAAAATATGCATTTCAGAATAAAGAGAACATGGAAAATGAAGGCTTTTTCCAAAAAAATCGTTAACCGGAAATTCTAGCGGTATGTCAAATGAACGTTTAGAGTTTCAATGGTTTTGCGAAGAACGATGAAACTATATTGAATTTAGCTCTTTGATTAAATTTTAAAAGTATACAAGTAAGCTGTTTATTATTTATTCTTTTACTATTTGATTTGTGCTCGATTTCGAGCTACGTGTTTTCTAGTAGTTAGAATTAACAGGGATAAAAATATAGCTTCCCATACCTCAAACCTTTGGGTATTTAAATAAAAAAGAGCAAACATCTTAGTTTTTGATCCTCTAAACCTTGAATTGAAGGGAATTACGACCAAAATGTAAGATGGACTGTGTACCGAAAAAAATACATATCCCGGATGTATCGAATGAAAAAGATTTAATAATCCACAATAAAGACGAATTTCGCAGGTGTTTTCCTGCTAAGAGTGAACTTATAGGGTAGGAAAATACTTATGGGAAAGAATTTGACGAGAAAATGTTAACAATGGGACGTAAGGAAATAATGTAATGTCAAATCTGAGATACTTCATAAAATTTTTGATTTCTTAGTCAAAATTATTTACTCAAATACTTTTTAGCTTATAAGTTCTAGCATATATTTATTGACCCTGTTTGATGAGTTCGTTCACCACTACAAACATTATCGATAAAAGACTCTGAGAGCACTCTGCCCCTTCCTAAGAAGACATTTTGCACTTAATTAAGTTTTCTCGTTACAGGCAAACAAAAGGGTCTTGAACTTAGTTAAAAAGCTAGTATTGTTCCAATCGAAGTGAAAAATGTATTGATAACAACAGCTAAAATTGTAGATTTCCTTAATTTTGTTTACTATTTTATAACTTTTGGATTTATTATGTGTTTTTTTTTTTTTACTTTATTATTCACCATTTAAGTAGCTGTCTCACATTCAATAGATTTTAATTAGGCCAGTAGGTTCTTCCGTAGGCCCTACATTGTCACCAAAAAATTCATTCATATTCCCATGATCAAAATGTCTTCATAAATTATACTTTTGATATTGTTTCATTTCACAGCGCAATGTTAAAAGAGAAATAAATTAAAATGAATAAGGAAAAATTACAACTTTAATTGAACACATAAACTTCCAGGCTTGCTTTTCTATAAAATAATGTTTTTCGAATACGAAAATTCGAAAAATTTTATTGTGTTTTGGATCTTCTCTGTTTTATTTTTGTTTATTTGCTAACGTGAAAATACAATACGAATAAAATACTGTTTACAAGACTGATATTTTATGGTCTAAAATTATTTTATTTAAAAATACTTTGAAAGAAAAAACTATTACCGGGTAATTTTAATCTACCAGGTATTTCCCTGGAGCGGCAAATTGAGGGAGCGACGCTTCGGATGGAAAATAAGCGGAACAACCTTGCCTGGGGAAATTATGTAATTTGAGGTGGGAGCCATTGTGAACTACTGGAAACCGGAGCGAATACTGCGACAAAGAAGGGCCGCAAACGAAAATAAGAGTCTAAACCGTTCCGTTGAAAGCCTGTAGTTGCATGAAACACAACAGTTGAATGTGATGCTCAGGGAAGTTTCATAACTTATCTGTATTTTCATCCCCCATACACTTACGTGTGATATTGATAAAAAGAAGATAAGGTAAAAACGTTTCTATTTTCGAGGCGGCTTCAGTGAACTTCAGGTTTATCTCGTGTAGTGCGAGAAGATACGTTTGGCCATAAAGACGGTAAGAGCAAACGACTCTTGACGTTATCGAACTTTATACGATCAGAAAGCACCTAATATTTCACGAGCCCAGTTAATGCCGCGCTGTATTGCTAGCAAACTTTACAAGGTATGCATATCGGCCGTAAACACGTCTTCCGACATTATCATCCATCCGACTTTTTCGTTACATTCCATTACATCGCTTGAAATGGCGACCTACCCAAGTAGGCATGAACCAAGTATGAATGACAGGTTTTTTAAGAAAGCCATGGCTTCTCCTGACCATGGTATTGCACCGCAGCTAAATTAGCTTATTAGGTGAGTGTAGGGATGATTTTGGCGCGATCTTGTAGTCTTGCTACTGACTAAGGCCAACATGTTCCTTAGACAGGACTGTTAGTTAATAGCCCAACAGCCAATAGCAACTAAGGGACCTAAATTTTAACTTGGGATCCGAACTACTGTTTTGTCTGGTTTACTATTTATGAACTGGTCTAATCATGAGGACGGTCCTATGGACGTAGTATTCAATAGTGCGGTCGTTAATCCCCATTAAGACACCGCTTCCACAAGCTATCGCTCATAACTATCCACGATTCGTGTAATCCAAGTAGCTGGATTACAGGACACGCCAGTTGATGAGGATCCAAAGAATGAAATAAAGAAAAAATGAATATGTCAAATATATTTCACACATTTGAATTAGAAAACATTAACAAAGCTGAAAAACAAGTTTCTAATCAATAAATAAAGCCAAAAGTGCTAACTAGTTGCCCATTATGCCTTTCTCAGGCGTTATAAGTTTCGTGAATTAACTCATTCTGACGTCTTGGAACTATAATTACATTTTTAAATACGGTTGAAATAATATAAGATAATATAATAATATAATGTTTTTTGTATTGGTAATCAAATCGGTCAATTTAAATTTACTCTGAACATAAAGCGTATTATTTGATTAATTTCATTCCAACTTTTTGAATAGGTTAAGAGGGTAGATAGAAATAAACGGTTATTATTAGTTTTAATATATACTGGAATAAGGAAAATAAGAAAATTGCAATTCCATATTTCCTCTCCAATTTTCTCCGAAGCGACATTCGTTTAGTATCGAGTATGTACAGAGCATCCTTAAAGGCCTACAGTGTATTTTAGGATAAAATATAAACAAGTTATTTCTGCAGTAATTTCTTTTCCGAAATACTTCTTCCGTTCAGGTAATCATAATTCAGTTTAATATTATTCGTATAATTTAAAGAAATAAATAAAATAAGATGTCTTGTCCAGGCTCATTTAAACTATTCTTCTAGTTACTTTCCCTGTGCACGCTTTGTTCTCGGTGTTAAATGTACAGCAACATTTCTGTGGTGGACACAAGAGCGGACAACTCCAGCAATTATTCACTTAACAAAGGCAAAAATGCTGCGTTCTTCAGGGCTTTGTGACCCTTTTGTCAAGATTTTGTGGGGTTTAAATTAATGGTGTGCTCTGACGAGAGCCACTTGACCCGTGATCCTTTGTTTCTTGTTTGCTATATTTATTTCGCTGGAGCTGCACTGGACACGGATGACGAGCTTTTCCAAAGCGTTTTTATGTGATTCACTTAGGTTGGGTCTGTTGCTTTGGTTCAGACTGAGGTTGGATTTTCAGGTTTTATTAAAACAAATGTATCCAAACAAATGCATCGTTGGTATCATGTATAAATGCAATATAATTTTTTTTTATATAATTCTATTACTTGATGACAAATAATGAGCTATGTTCAAGATCAGGAAAATATTGATCTATGCATCCATTAAGGGATTTAACGAATGCTAAAATGCTAAATTGAATGCAAACATTTCTTGACCATTTTAATATTATTAGGAACGGTCAAGAAATTGTTAAAATTTAAATTAATGTTATAGAAAATTTTATCAATCCATACAATTAATGACCACTGGTTGGGTCATACTGTAAATAATAAAATAGGTATACCTAATTATTTTCAGGCTACGCTTGCTATCTCCGGGGACTGTTGGAGGCTTCGCATTTTATCTCACATTTTAAAACTCTGAGAGGATTTTTTCAGATATAGTAAAGAGTAAAGAGCAAAACAAGCAATTTATAAAGTCTCTCCGCCGACAGCTGGCACTGCTCCCAGCGTAAAGCAATCATGCAAATGTATTCTAATTTTAAATTGTAAACAAAGTTGAGCGTTCGCATCGGAAAACAAACAAAATATTTACAACCGGCGCGGCGGCTGTTAAAGTTGACGTCTGGTGTGAATGGTGGCCCATAGCGTAGCTGTCTTTGGGAGTTGGAGTAAGTGCGTGTGCGCGTGTGTGAAAGGACCACATGTGCTATCAGTCTAGACTGGGGGTTTTATCTGAATATAGACAGAGACCTCCTCGAAGCTGTCTGCACCTCGGAGCTCAACCGACAAGGCTAATTAGAAAACGTAATAGGAGAAGGAAATTCATCACAAAATGTGAATTGTTCTATAGAATTTATGTAGAAATATTATATTTATTGAATTGAACGTTTGAGGACGAGGATGGTATTATTTGAAGTTCAAAAGGGATGTTGCTGGTAAGAAGGAAAACAATGAGTTATATTTTACCTATATGATTCAAAATGATCAGACCACGTTTTTAAAGCATAATATTGAAAATGATTTGTTATTTTATTTGTTTCAGTTTAACACTCATAGATTGATTGTTTTAAAGATATATTTTTAATTGTGGTACTGGAAAAACCACTGCTAAAAGGTTAAATAATCAACGCAAGAAAATAAACAATTTTAAAGCGGAAATTTAAATACGATAGATTTTTAAGATGGGATCGTTTTTTCTTTACTTATCAAATCTAAACCATAAGGATTAAACATAAGTGCCCCTACTAACATAGTTACCTTGTCATTCATGGGCCAATTATTTTATTTTTGATTATTACAATATAACACAAAAAGTGCCTTAGATAAATCTTACAAACTAGCAATGTAATGTTTAGAAGCGCAGAGCCTTTCATTTAAAAGAGAGTGTTGAGGTGAAAAGGCGGACACCGAAGCTATTGTCCTGCCGTGAGAAGAAGGCCCATTTCGGGGCCGCCATTGATGGCTTTTTACAAGCATCGCCTTTGTCAGGAAAAGCGAAGATCCAATTTTCTCTTTTGTGAGCGAAGAAAACCCGGTAAACCGGACTGTTTACGGATAGCATAACTATGCTGGGCAGAAGCGATTTACTGTTTACTGTGCGATTTACTGTGTTCGCTGTTCGTTATGGTTTCATTACACAATGAAACCATTCCGTAAAAATTTCCGTAAATGAATTTACCGTAAAAACAGTAAGTGAACGCGTAATTTATCAAGAAAATCGTCGACATCTCAAAAATCATGTCATCTCAACAACTTTGTTTTAGAGTCTACTTAATCATCGCTGATTGCAAAAACTTACATTGTATTCAAATAAATAAAAAAAATAACTAGGTAGCTTTTGAGTGTACTGACCGCTTTATCACAGATACCATTTGTGCATTTTGAAAATACTCAATCCATCATAAGCCAAAATATTGCTTTGAAGAAAAATTTGTAGTTCTGAACTGGAAATACTTGATTTAGAATAGATTATCATATTTTCGTATTATAGTGATGTATTTTTTCTGTTTGATGATGAAGCCAATTAAAAGGCAATTACAAGCTTATTTACTTCGCTTACGAAAAAGAGCTAAATAATGAAGGAAAATTGTTACTAAGGTAGTTGTATAAAAAACATAGAGAATCCCAAATCAAAAGTGTTTTTGTAACTTAATTTGAATTAACATTGTATTTTGATAGTTAGAAATGGTTTTATGATTTCGCTTCCCAGAGGAAGGACAAGATAATGCCGACTATTTCTGTCCTACAGCAAGGGAACAGATGTTAGCAGGCATGCTGTTACAGATAATTGTAGTCATTGTATTCAAATAGAACTATGATAGGCCGGCCTACGACCGAACGTAGACCCTGTAATTCTGCTAAGCGCTGACCATTAGACCGTTTAGTAATTTACCTGGACAATTTAGGTCCATTGTCAAAACCGAAGGTTAGTTTATAAGAAATTATGACCGGTAATCTTTAGTCTTTTAACGGAAATTGAGTTGTCTTAGTATCCTTTGTCTTAAGATCTCTATTTTTTTTACATTAAATGACAAGTCAATTAGGTAAACGTTTTTTCCCCTTGTAGTCGACCGGTTTATTTTAGGGTTAATGAGTGGAAACTTAAGGGAAGAAAAAGTGGCGACTCTGCATTTTTAATTGTGTTATTACCAGCTGAGTATTACGTATTACTAGGCTTAAGCTTATCTTGCTTTAGAAACTGAAGCGAGAAGTTTTCAATTACGCTAAAGCGAGACTGGGTAACGTAAATATTTTTTTTTCAATTGGGTATACGTTTTTATGACACTTAGGGCAACGTCACATTGGTCGAGTAACTCGGCGGAGTCAAGTCGGCCGAGTTGCTATAGGATCAGCTGATTCCTATTGCTTTAAATTGTCAATTTGACTTGCCCATTTCAAAAAGGTCGCTTTACACTGGTCGAGTTACGTTCGAGTCAAACTCGCCCGTCTAACTCTCCCTCCTTCTCGGCCAGTGTGGCGTGTCCCTTAGCGACCCACCCAATAACGACACTTTGCGTTAGTGTTAAAAAGTGCCTGAAAATTCATAAGGTAACCCCCACCCTATACCTTTCACTTTCAAGCATTTCTAAAACTACCTTTCAAAAATATTATACTTCAGACTACTTCAAAACTGGCTCAATAAATTACGCAGTAACTTTAAATACGTACAAAGGAACGGGAACTTTAAACAAAAAACTCATTTAGAAAAATGAATTACCAGTCCATATTCCATATCGGCCATATCAGTTGATTGCTATTGTTTAAAATTGCACAAGGTATTGCCCATATCGGCTTTAAAAACGATGTAATATATAATGATTGAAAAGTATTCGTTATACGTTTTACATAGAGACAGTTATTAGGAACAGTTCTTATGTACAGTCGACAATAGGTTCAAAGGTGGAAATACAAAGTTCCCCACGCCGCTTTGTCGACCAGTTGCGGGGTTAAATTAATGGTGTCCTTCAGTTAGACCAACTTGGCCCTTTGTTCTTTGTTTTTCGTTTTGTTTTGAAGTATTTACTCCGTTAGAGTTGTTCTCGCCGCAAATTTACAACGCTTCACAGCTCGTTTTATTTAGTCTCTTTCTCCTCTTACCACACACTAAGGGATTTTTATTTTCAGTTTTGCCATGCTTAGAACATAAGTTCATTGGTTGATCAAAGGTGTTTTATATTACTATAAAAATGAGATTAGTGAAAAAAATTAGTGAAAGCGGAGAGCCTCGGTCCATTATTAAAAAACCTATGATACCTCTCTAATTTGACCCGCATCCGCTGATTTTTGTTTTATTATTCATTATTAGTATTTGGTGCTCATAAAATTAATGTATGATATTATAAATGTATATTCAATGCGATATTTTTTTCGGCTACTACTCGTAGTCCTTAACATTTCCAAATTATCCTACCTGCAGTAAATTTACGTTCTAAAAAATTCCACATCTATGAGATTTTAATAGATCGGTCCTGACCAGTGTTCTGGAAGGGTTGATTTCGGACTCAACTTACTTTATTCAATTATCAAGAAAGGTAAATAAGCGGTAAACTGGTCTTACCCAATAGAAAAGCGATATAACTCTTACAACTCGTTATAATCTTATAAATCTTTACACCTCCTATTTATAAAAAAATATTATAGTCCCATATTGCAATGAACCTCAATTCATAAAATTTTGTTCTTCTTTTCCTCTTACAAGTATTTTTAACGATTGTGTATTATCAAGTCTTTACCCATAAAAATTCTGACATTGTATTTATCTCGAAATCTAAAACAGAACAGGTCTTGTTCGCCTGAAGCCATCCGACCTCGCTCCTAAAACAATATTAACTCCAGGTTTTCTTATAACCTAGTAATTAATTGTATAGTGAGTCAGAACCACAATACAACAAAGCTTTGTGCTTCGTGAGCACGCCTTCATTAGAGTGGTTGCCTAATCCAGAATCACGTCTTTCGCTGAGTCTCAATCAACAGCACCACCTAATGAGATTGATTCAGTAATTAAAGTTTAATGATGAATAATTCATGGGTAAGCTGTTTTTCAAGGCTCATTATTACGTTATAATGAATCGATACATCATAAAAATTATTCGTAACTTTTGTTGCGCCCCTATACCTCACGTAATTCTGTGCCACTAGTCAGTTTACCTTTATGATGACAATTACTTTCATCTTTAAGCGATTATATGATCGAAGTTTTACACTATTAATCAGCTGCATCAATTGTACCTGTTTTCCTTTTTTTATTTATCTATTACGATTCACAATATTGAGTGTGCTACTGTCTATAATTTAATTATTTACTGTTACTCCTGATTTTTTCTTATTACTACATTTCGCTTCAGACGCACAAATTATTTTAAGCATCGATACCACACTATTACCCCTATACCCTTCGTTGATTCTGGACGTGTAAATAAATAATTTCCAGCTTGAAATCGATGATCCTGTACAGTGAAACAGCTGGACTTAATTAGTACCAAAACAGCACTCATCTGTTCCCCACATTTCCGAATCAAAGCTGAAAACTAATACTGTGTCCTGGCTTTTTGCTGGTAGTATAACTAGATAAAACAATACGCGGGAAAAAACCTGCCAAACATATTCTCGTATAACTGTAAAAATATACACTACTCTGACCTGTTGTCAAAAACACTTCACTCCTCACTCCAAAATTAAGCAGCCAGGAGGCTCTCGTACTCGTTTTGCCCCCCCCCCCCCCCCCCCGAGGGGGGAGCTCTGCTGGTGGCCAGGTAGATCACGGTCGTGGGCGGCTCTAGGCGCAATTATGTCTTAATCTCGGACCACCTCTGAGCCTGAGCCGCCGCTGCGCTTTTGTACCTAGAGAGGATCCTCCAACAATGGCCAATGCTATCGGAGTCTGAGACAATACGCGGTATTGTTGGATGGATTGTCTTGATCACTTAGAACTGTTGGAGGGCTTCTGGCGATTGTGTCTTAGAGATGCTCTAGTTGATTAAATGGTGTTCTGCATTGTGGATTTTCGCGAAATTGGTTGAATGGACGCTTTAGTTAAGGTTTTTATTTCCGATGTAATTTGGATCGTCCTTGATCGTTTTGGTGTGTCTTTTTCTTAAAAGGGGGTTAAGAAAATCATAGATTAATTATGATTAAAATACAATAAATACCACATAACGCATAACATAACATAAAATAAAATCAAATAAATGTGCTGATCAAGAGAAACTTTCACAGTATAAGTGCACACGCACACGCATCCTAGTTTTAGCGAATTTCCCCTATAGGGAAGAAGCTATTACCGTAGGTCTCATGGTAAGACCTAAGCTCGGGACCACTATAACTTTTCGTTTTGGGGCCCCCAGAAGCAAAAAGCACTATTCGTTCGAATTTATATATATATATATATATATATATATATATATATGTGTCTGTAAGCACGATAGCGGCCGCAAAATGATCCGATCTTTATGAAATTTGGTACGGACATGTAAAGTGGTAATCAATTGGACGAGTTCGTGAACCAGCCTGATCGGACCACCAGAAGGGGGGGTAAAGGGGGATAAACCCCCCCAAAAATGGGTTTTTGAGTTTTTTACATAAAAAAAATAAAATTTATCGAATTTTTACCTTAATAAACGGAATTTAATAAACTTCATTTGTCACCAGCTCGAATTACAAAGGAAATTATCCCAAAACTGCTGTGTAATTAATAAATGTATGGATTACATGTATAGATATTATTTGCCTTTCATTACTAGAGGATTGGTGATTCTTTTACAAAATATAATAAAACAAAAAGGCATTTAGCCGTGTTTCTTTTGTTCCCCGGCCGCTCCACCCTCGAGTCTGTAATTTACGACATAACAAGTTAATTACCTGGAGTGGCCCGAACGTATTTCTCTAAAACCAGTCGTAAATCTCAGCTTTGAAGCCCTCACTTTTATTCGAGCCGCAACTACTTTTTTACTGGCCTCACTCGACTACTTTTAGCGTCCGTTGCAGTTGGTATTGTGGTTACGGTATGGAAAAGTTAGTTTAATATACCTCAAAACATGTATTATTATTTTATTGGGTAGATCAGCTAAATGTTGTACTCAATTTTGTTTTGTTATCATATTTACGAATCTATCATATATAAGTTTTTATAAGCAATTGGCTGAAATATTGGAATGATGAAAAGACCACTTCTAACTAAGTACGTATCATCTACTTACAATTGTTTAACAGCCCATATAGTTAATTGTAACATAGCATTGTAAAATGGAAAAAATTGATTATTTCTTAAATATATTTTTGTAATATTATTGTAAAATTATATTAATGGGAATCAGCACGAGTATAATGTAAATAAGTGCTTAGCCATCTTAAAAAGATGGCTTACCAGAACTGTATGACGAAGGTAATCAAACCACTATTATTAAATAAGTGCGTCGAAGTTTTTGGGTCACTACAATGTACATATCATCAGCAACCACAGTCATAGGGTGGTTTTAACTGAAAATGTAACACATTATCAAAAGTTTGGTACTAGTGACTTAATTTGTCTATACATAATGCTTGTTATCTTACGAGTATAGTGTATGAACACAAGATGAACTGAATAGACTTATTCTAACCCACACACGTGAAGTCTATATGTAATATTCATTTTATTTGTTGTAATATAGTTGTATCTTGATAAGTGAATATTATTTTATATGGGTTGAATAATTTTAATTTAATTGAAAAAAACATGTTACACAGGGTGGCCATGAATATATAAATAATTAAGGTCAAAATATTACCCTAAATCTAAATTTTCATTGGTTTAGTTCTTATTTGATCATAATAAAAAGGGCATATTTTCTTGTACAGAACATAAATAACCCGTGTAACTCGGGAGCGCAAATTATAATTTATCAGCAAGCAAAAAGTTACGCCATCAGCCCATTTGCGTTTAACATCCACCTTGTTCCCATTTATCTTAATATTTTCAAAACTTAAACAAATTTTAAGAAAAAAAATAGGCAATTACCAGAAGTAAGGTGATTTAAAAATAACAAATTAATCGCAGTAGGTCAACAAAAATTAATGATTGTGTATCGAGTGAAAAGTGTGTACACTGCTAGTAATGTAGAATTTTGGATTATGTGTTTTATGTTTGTAACTTCTGTGTACGTACTCAATAAGATATTCTCAATAAGATATTTTTGTTTAAGATATTCTCGACCACGGAAGAATATATAGGAGCCTTAAAGTCCTGTTGATCTTATGAGATTGAATCTTATGGATTATTAAATATCTAAGCAATCAGCAAAACATATTTTTGAACTAAACTATTAATCTTGAACCTTGTATTGATCCTCATTTCACTTTAATAGTAAAGTCTTTGGTCGGTTATTTATGACGGAATAAGGATGAATCCGTGACACGGATTCATCCTATAATTGGTGACACGGTAGAATCCATGTTGATGCCTCAGGCTCTACAAAGGTAACACAATTATTACCGTTACATTTCAATTGAGAATTTTAATTTAGAAAGGTGTAGCTTTAAATATAAAAACAATTGTTGTAAAACACATAAATATGCCAAATTTTACTTCGCCAATTGTAAAAAACACTCTATTAGTTAATTATTTTCAATTTTAAATTAGTTTTATAATGTTCTGACAAAATACTGTTACTCTAAGTGAAGAATATCTAACAGGAAGAGTTCTAACAGGAAGCATTAAAGTATTTTGAGTGTCATTAGTGTTTTTTTTTAAGATGGTTAATTTCTTAATAAAAATAGGCTGCGACAGTAAAACTGCTCCGAGCTCTGATGTCGGTCATAAACGTAATGACAATACAAAGCAACAACTCAGCTTAACAAAGAACGTGAGGGAGAGATGGATCTACCATTACCCTAAGTGGCCCCACAGGGCACATACAATAATTTAAAATGGTGCTTTTGACATTTCAAATAAATTTAAAATAACAATTTACCTGTATATTTGCTACATTCAGAACTTATGGACGAAAAATTATTTTAAAATTTGTACTAGTTCACGTATATCAAGTTTCCAAGATAACAGTTGATTAAAAATATACATAGTTTTTTATTTAATTTATGTCCCGTTGTTAATATGTACATAGTTCAAGTATAAACGATAACCGCTGGTTCGATTTGTCAGACATTTGCTTACCTAGTTACTAGTTAGGTAACTAATAAATGGAGAAAGCCACAGTGGTTGTATTGATTTGTTACTTTTTAACAAATAGATGAAATCGTATTTAGTTTAGATTTATCAACTCATTCTTAGCTGGTGATCAATATTTTAAACTCTGCTCTGTGTTCATTATCCACCTCCGTACTCCACATTTATTTATTTTAATTGTGTTATTTTTCGTTATTCTGTAAGGTTGTCCTAAGTGGTCTTATAAAACGCAATCAATTTACAAATAAACTGTTTAACAACCAAATTTGGAGTTACTTAATTGTTGTTCTAGGGCAGATTTCAACCTACGAAATACCACGTGAAGCACCATTTAGACTAAGCTTGTAGCAAGCAATGGCAGAAGTACCATGTATTATTGTCCATGGCAGCGGCGAATTGTGTGTTCACATCAAGCTGGTATCAGCGGCTTCATAAACAGCCTTCGTTACCGCTATCAACCAGCCTAACATAAACTGTGCTTAAGCGGTCATTGGGACAAGCGCAGTTGGAAACAAAAGGGACGTAACAAGAAAAATAATTAATTTTCAGACCCATGCTATCAGTAAATTAAAAGCTAGCTATGTTTTAATTATGAGTATGATAGTGCTTCAACATCACTCAAGGCGAGACTTACCTAAAATAATGTTCCTAGACCCCAGTTACCACTCACAAACATTTCACATTTTTTAAATCCTAGATTCTCAAAAAGACTGTCTTCTTTGGACAGTTTTACATATTTTGTCACGAGCAGAAACACCGCGATGGAAGACCTGACAAATCGAGTTCTCACGGTTCACCGGGCCTATTCTCAAAGCTTCATAAATCGAGTTTGGCTGGAAACCTTTATCAATCGAAGTCGCTTTATGTGACTTGAAAGGAATTTAAATCAGTCCTATTTACTGTGGAGAACATCGTTCTTATTGGCTGTTACCAGTTTCTTTTAAACTTTTAATTTTTATACGATTCTGAAGTAGGCTACTTAATATGCATTGGGGCACATGATTACAATTTTTTACTCTTTTGTAAATTAAGTTTACTCATCAGATTTTCGGACTAAAAACCAAAGATTTCTTCATGAAATGTGTTTGCTGTAAACGTTAAACCCGTTAGTATTTCGATAAGTTATCTGCAAATAAATAGAAGCATTTTTAAGAAACTATTTTACACACAACAAATCCAACTAAAAAATTATTTTAATATTCAATGCAATTCTATAACAACTTTTAATATACATGCCAACTGCGATATCGATGGTAATATTCTTCCAAATAGAACCTTGATATCAGGGATTCAATAAGGAACGTTTTAACGACCCATTAAAGGCTTGGCACGTGTTATACGCTATTGCAAGCGCTTTGATTTCATTTTCAAAGAGTAATAAGAAATTTTAAGATTTCTTTAACCACCCATGCCTTCTGCAGTTGCTTTCTCAATCGTAAAATGAAATAGAATATATTCTGTTGTGTCATCTAATTTTTCAGACAGTCTTTTGGCAACCAAGACTTAAACCTATGACATTTTTTTTAAAGAAAAGACATTTCAAATTGTTGGTTTCAGTGGAATAACTACATGTTTTTTCAGGATTTGACCATCTCTTTCACGCTATATAAAACACTTTGACTAAGGTCTAGAGAGGTCAAGATAATATAGTTTCTACCCTATTATTGAAGTAAACAAAAAATGACCGATTGTAATGACATGTGCTTTAATGTGTCATCAATAATGCTACTAAGTAAAGATATACCGAAACAAATACAGAAAATGTGTTCACTTTAAACTTTTTTTAACCCCATTTACAGTAATAATTTTCATAACTTTTATCATTCCTAGCTCAGGATAGCCTTCTGGACTACATTCTGTACAACGTTACGGAATCCAGGCATCGTTAAAATGCATAATTTGCAGAGCAAACATCATCATCCTTAGTATGCGCGAACATGGAGGATTGTTTGCTGCACATGTTATTGTAGTTGGTTACGGCACATGATCTAGGGTAACAACCCGGCGCGGTCGCTACGGAAAACAAACATACAAAATCGTTAAGATTCCCTCCCAGTCATTGTAAAGAATAACTTAGCTTAGTCTTAATATTTGTTTTATAAAATCCAAGAAACGTGAGTTATATTGTTAATAATGATTACTTAGTTTTCGTTCAACCAAACCTAATTTATCACATTATTACCACTGGAATATTTGAAACAAAATTTTAATAGAAATGACTATTTCTGATTTATTTCTGGTGTTGAATAAATTTTCCCAAGACTCAAAATTTTTTGTTTGTTAATAGGTAAGCAATCTGATTTTTAGAATGTTGAATAGGAGGATTCTCGAACAAATCTGATAACTTTTACACGTAAAAAATTAATAATTGGATTCGATTTCAAACTAAAATATGAAATGCGCGATTATGTTTAAGAGTTTCTTAAGGACATTTACTTTGTATACGTAATAATTACAGTAATACAATAAAGTAAATCGTTATAGCAGAACAAGGAAAAACAATAACAACTTTATCAGTAAAAAATGTCAAAATAAAATAACTTTTAAATCGTTTGTAATGCAACAAACTTCCTCAATAAAACACCCTAGCACGTTGATAGCTATTCGTTTCATCATGAAAATGTTGGAAAGTTTAATACTGCCAAGCTATAAATGTCAACATATGCAGAGATAAATATATATACTAAATTTAAAAAAAAGGTAAATTGTTTCTGAGTACTAAAAAAGGGATATGAGAGTAAATTATCGTTATTGTAGACGTATTCACAACTATCATTTTTTTGTCTGCAGTGATCTTTTGGAAAGTGAAAACTATTAAACGGAAATGTTCTGTTTCAATTATGTCATAAGGTTCTGATGGAGCCGATGGAGCCCTGATCAAATACAACTGGAATTTCGTCTTGAGAAGGCAAATTAATAATTAATCAGCCTCAGACTGTCGAGAAGTTGATTAAAAATTCAGAGGAAAAATAAACAGCGAAGGAGCGTCTTCAATACTCTTGTTTTTACCATGCAAACGTTCATATAAACTTATTTGTAACTTATTTTCCTTAAGTTATTTTTAATTTTTATTTTTAAAGTCATAATATTAACCAAACCAATGGATGACATTTGAAATTTGGTAAATTTTACGGTGGCAAATTTATGGAAACCGTTCTTATGCAAATAAAAAAGAAAAACATTATAAATTTGGTAATTTGTGTTGGAAATTCTGTTTAAGCAGATTAATGGAAACCGTTCTTCTGCAAATAAAAAAGTCCTCTTTAGACATTTTAGGACGTACTTAATTTTCGTACACTTGAAGATTACGTTAAAGGTTGACACAATTTAAGATTCAATTTGTAATAAAAGTCACATTTATTCCTGTTACCCTCTGTAATTGATATTTCAGTACTATGCACTTCCATATTTATAAATAACTTCTCATCACTGTGTCACTCTGTGAAAAATAACATTTACATAATATATTATAACGTCCTATGCTATATATTTTGCTCTTATGTTATTACGGTTATTCAGTAACAAATATTATTGTTCTTATTGTAAAATTTAATAATAATAAATTATGTATCTTATTCATACAGCCTGACCTAGTTCGTTTCCGAAATAGATGTACAGTTCAGAGTAGTTTTATTTATCCCATATACTTCTCTTAAAAACCTTTTTCCAGTATTAATTGTAACAGTTATCAGGTTTATGTTGTTAACTAATTGTAAAAACGTTCTACAATAAATATATTCCTGAAGTCATAACACATGGCCAACACACGCTTTGAGACAAAAAACATCATCCGTCGGATGATTTATGTCTTTCCCCAAAGCCTTTTTACATCAGAAAGGTTACCGCACATGTTATTGCATCAATTTCCTTGTCATTAAAGGAAAGATTTCTAAATCGAACTAGACGATAAGCATTTAATATAGGTACTCTTAAAATACTTTAATCTCAATCTAAGACTCGTCATATAACCCAAACACATTAAAGATTTCCAAGTATACCGTAATTAATTTCAGTTATTGGCGTTGACTGCGAATTTGACGGCAGTTAACGCGACAGATGTAATATGTCTTAAAAGTCTGAATCGTTAAACAGTGACATAACTCGTTTTACAGCATACTGAAACTTTCTCAACATTTGTTTAGGTAGTTAAATACTAAAATTGTAATTATATTTTGAATTCTATGTCAGTTATGTGTCTAATTTAACAAGTATTTTGAAACTAGACTGGTCTATGTATAATTAAATTCTTTAGAAATGTATCCGAACGGTTTTACCCACCTAGAATTCAAGTAGTTCAAAGGAATTGCAGTATACACATTCTTGACTCCCCTGAGAACAACATTGGCTGTAATCAAATGTGTATTTTATAAGCGATTTTTTACTTATTTTTTTAACTAAATTATATTTAAATATCAAAATGAAATACAAGCCAAGAATTGAATGTTTAGTTAACCTACAGTAATATTGACACTCTAGCATAAGAACTATATTCTATTTAATATTCTGGAAACTTAACATTACATGTTGTAAGTATTTTATTGTTTAAAATAACAGTATCAAACTGCATACAGTATTTCTAGTGTCTCTTATACAGAACACAATTTTTGTATAACTTATCAAATTACTGTAATATTGTTCTTCCTTATTAAAATTAATATTAACTAACGTAAAATGTTTATGTTCCAGGTAAGCCGTAGTCAAGGAAATCGGTAAGAATATTAAGAACCATGTAGTCCAGAATGAATATGATAGTAAATTATCACTTTAGAGGAGAAGATAATCCAGGACAACGATTATAATAGAAATGCAGGGTGTTTTTTTTTAACGCAACCCAAAACTTTATTTTATCAGTGAAGGAATATTCCCTCCAAGATCTCCGGATTTGACCCTACCATATATTCTATTTGGGGATAAGAATAAAAGTAAGGCCATATCAAATTTATGAAGTATACATTACAATTTAGTTATAGCTAACATTTAATATTTTTGTTAGAGTCTTTTTATTTAAAAAATGTCCTTGAAAACACAAAGTCCTATTGTTTTCTTAAATAAATATGTATTTACGATTAATTCAACGTTAACTTCTAACTTACAAGTAATATTAATTTTTTATTCATAGCAAAATGGCAAAATTAAGATATAAATGCATTAAATACACGTCCACTCTGAAGGATATGATTTTTAATTGACATATCTGACCTTGGATAAAGGTGTCATTGAGTTCACAAATTAAGTGTTGGGTTTTTCTTACAAACAGCACATCGATATACTTTTATACATTCATAAATACATTATTTTACCTCTGTATTCGTAAGTTTACGTTCTCAGCCAAGCAACCTACGAGTAAAACAATTAATATCGTAGTCAACTGTTTAGTGTGTCGTAAAATCAACAAGTCAGACATTGTGTAGCTTGCCATTGAAGGTATAATGAGTAAGGCGAGGAGGATTTAATACGCCATTATAATGCTTCTCGTGCCATTTAATTTTCCTACTTTTAATAGCCAATTTTAAAAGCTTTCAGTTTGTCTTTCTCTCTTGTACCTTAAACAAATAGTTGGACTCCCTACATAAAAATTAATAATTTCATTTAACCCTATTCATTAAAAAGTCTGGTTCTAATTGTATAATTATATACTTAATGTTTTTAAGATAGGAATGTATGAAAAACACATAGCCAAGGGTGTCTTCCTTAAGGTGTGTTAAGTAGATTGCCAAAAAAACTAATAGACCTAAAAGGATGAAATTAGTTTATTTTCATTAACAACTGCTGCAGTACACCCTATTCCGTGAGAGAAGTTGTTTGTTTCTGGGTGACTAACAGAAACTACAATTTTAATACTTTATAACAAAAAAGTCTTACCTTCTGCATTGGGTTTAAAGGACCACTCCATTACCTTAAATCCAGGCTAATACCTTGTTAGAAAGGTGATAATGAGCAATATACAAGTGGATAACTGAAGTTGAATATTGGATAAGCTAAATCTTAACGAAAATCCTTTTATGTATATGTTTTCGCCGCCTTGTCTTTTAAAGAAAGCCAAATAGACATCTTCGTACAGCCTTGTACAGCTATCGTGAGACCCTACTGTCATGTTATTTGCAGAGCCGACGTAGCGTTAGTATGCAAGAGCACAGGGAGGTGTTTGCTCGGTAGGAGAAGGAGGGGGCAGGGGGAGATATGTTGGGGGATGTTGGTGGGGGGATGTGAAAGGGGGCTTGGTTTGACAGGAACACGACGTAGGATGACAATACCTGTCTTGCATTATAAAATCTTCGCAAATATGATCACATCGTGGGGAAATTTTATTTGAAAAATCCTTGCAGAATAATATTACACTTGAAGTACTGAACGAAACATTGTCATTTCATTTTCATGACTAATCGCAAATTAAATTTGAAACTTAATACTTCCTTTTAGTGGCCTTGGAAAAAAAGTCTCCACCGTTTTTATTTTTTGAAGAGTTGACCATATATATTTCATAACTAGAAAAGTATAAAATACTTAAGAATTGCTAGAGAATAGGCGATTGCATTTTTTCATAAAGTAACGGAGTAAAAATAGGAATATTTGTATAAAAACTCTGTTTCATAAGCTATGAAGCACATAACTATGAAATATACAACATGCGTAAAATTTGTGATTTCACTCGGTAATTTAATGAACACGTCTGATGCAACATTACTCGACCTGGTAATTACAAAGTTCACTTTAGACCAAAATAGATTGTGTGATTATTATTTTTTGCCATTAGTAAACATTTCTAGGGTTTATGGACATAAATAGACTCTTTTCGCAGGATAATGGTATTTGTTAATACAAGAATTTAAAAAAAAAACTTTGCTTAGTTCTCTAAACTGTGAATAAAAGAGCGATGTATAAAAATAACTATTGACACTAGTATTAAAACTCCTGGTTTTCTTTTTCTAATAATAAAGTTAGTGAAACAAAAATTTCACCTGAAAAAGTGTAAATGATTTTCAATTCGATTTATAAAGCGTAAGTAAAGAAAATAATGTTTAAGTTTACATTGTTAAGAGTAAACCTTAAATTGTGTTGATAAGCCGGTGCACACAGCTGATTATAGGAAGTAATAATTAGGTAAAGCTGTTTATATTTTGAAATGAAGAGTAATTACAATTAAATAAGGATAATACCCTTAAATTTACCTACAAAGGTAATGCAACTAAACTTTTATAAAAGTATATTTATCAATCTGATTCTATAAAGGATATTTTGCCTTAATATTCTTAATAATATGTAAAATATTTAATATAAAGTTTATTGAATTGTTGTTTTGTTTATTTACTCACCCGGTAATAATAAACAAATAATAGAAAATAAAATGAGGATTTAAAAAGTAGTAATAACATAAAAGTTTCAAATTTGGCATAAAGACATTTTGTTTATCCTCAATTAATTATATTCTTCAACATTTTTTTAAGTGCAAACACTGTATAAAGTCGCTAACGTGACTGCTACAATAACTATTTGAGTTCATGAAAGCTCCAGTATTACTTCGAGCTTTCACTCAATTAATTATCCACCCAACTCTAGACGAGGAAATTCGTAAGAGCAATATTGACTTTAGACAGAGTTAGGAAGTCAAACTTAAAACTCCACTATGCATTCAGTGGCTTATCACAGCTGGCAAGGTATTTCGTGAAAAGACCGGAATTATTAAATATATCACCGGTTAAAGGCAACCTAACGACTTTAGGATAAAACTTCATTGCTACGCATAATACTTTAATATTATTTATACGTTTTGCTATTGCAACAAATTTACAAATCGTTGTGCTGTATGGAATTTTACAATGTTACATAGCAATAATATATATATTTTAAAATAATAATTTTCTTTAAATTTTTTTTACGATCTCCTGTATTTAGTTAGTTACGACAGCTAAAATACAACGTGAATTTATATCTAAAGGGTCAACGGTTTTATGTGATAAATATGTTTAGAACAATATATACATACAGTGTGTAAAAAAAGTCTCTCCCCCCTCCTTAATTTTTTTGTTTGTCAAGACAAACAATTAACCTTTGGGGAGTGAAACTACCTCAACCCAAATTATTTTTTGATGTTACAAAAAATTTTGAGTGTCCCCCAAAAATGGGGGATTTTGGGGGCAACTCAAAATTTTCAAATGCAAACCCCTTTTGAGTGACCCCTCATTTTAAAGAGCTTTAAAAAAGAAGATGAATGTTGAAAATTGGAGGTCTCTATCGTTTTTCTAACCAAATTGACAGCTTGTCAAAGGTTTGAATTCACCACATCCTTGAAACCTGGCGTCGAGGACATTTGGAGTTTTAATTCACCTTTGGTGACGTAAAAATGAAACGAGCCTGGGAAAAATGTTGTTAAATGAAAAATTAGTCTCTTTTGGTGATATTTAAAATTTTGAGTGTCCCCCAAAAATGGGGGATTTTGGGGGCAACTCAAAATTTTCAAATGCAAACCCCTTTCGAGTGACCCCTCATTTTAAAGAGCTTTAAAAAATTGGCGATTGGTGGAGGTTGGAGGTCGCTAACGTGTTTCTATCAAAATTGGCAGCTTGTCAAAGTTTCTAGGAGTCGTATTCAAAACTTCGACAAGCTGCCAATTTTGATAGAAACACGTTAGCGACCTCCAACCTCCACCAATCGCCAATTTTTTTAAAGCTCTTTAAAATGAGGGGTCACTCAAAAGGGGTTTGCATTTGAAAATTTTGAGTTGCCCCCAAAATCCCCCATTTTTGGGGACACTCAAAATTTTAAATATCACCAAAAGAGACTAATTTTTCATTTAACAACATTTTTCCCAGGCTCGTTTCATTTTTATGTCACCAAAGGTGAATTAAAACTCCAAATGTCCTCGACGCCAGGTTTCAAGGATGTGTTGTATTCAAAACTTTGACAAGCTGTCAATTTGGATAGAAACACGATAGAGACCTCCAATTTTCACCATTCATCTACTTTTTGAAAGCTCTTTAAAATGAGGGGTCACTCAAAAGGGGTTTGCATTTCAAAATTTTGAGTTGCCCCCAAAATCCCCCATTTTTGGGGGACACTCAAAATTTTTGGTAACGTCAAAAAATAATTTGGGTTGAGTTAGTATAATTCCCCAAAGGTTAATTGTTTGTCTTGACAAACAAAAAAATTAAGGAGGGGGGGACAGACTTTTTTTACACACTGTATATATACTTAGTATATGTATATGTACCTTAGTAGGCATATCGATATGTATTAGGCCTATGCATTTAAAACCTAACTATTCAATAAGGACATTTATTTTGCTTTCAATGCAGTAAGACTCAAAATATAATGCAGTAATGCAGTAAGCTACAATCGCAAACAAAATTCGCTTCATTTAGAATGATATGATTTGTTTCTAAATAAACGCTATGTAAATACTTCTTTTTGCGATGTTTTTTCTTTCTTTTACAAACGTATACAATAAATTTGAATGCGGCTGAAGTAATGCAAGAGTATTATGTAAATTTTGTTCTATTTAATTAAAATATAAATGACGGAGGTGCGTGATTTTGATCCTGTTTGCTCTTCAAAGCAAAGCCTGGAGGGCACTCGACTCACAATGGCTAGGTGTCTGGCTTGAAACTTTACTGCCTTTGCTTAATCAACTAAGAATTTCCCTTTTTGCGAGAGCCCGGGTTCAAATTCGTCTGCAGAACAATAGCGCCTTTTGTTTTGTATTTTTTTATTTGGGGATTGCCTTACGGACGGGTTTGCTTAGAAAAAATTGAGCTTCTTATGAGAATTTAAATTTGTGAGAGATACCTAGATATGTTAAATAAAATATTTGTCATGAAAACTATGCTTTAAGCTAAAATAATCTGAAGAAAATTGTAACACGAAAATACATACAGGGTGTCCCATAAGTAAAGAGCCAAACTCCGGGAATAGGTTATATGGGTCAAAATAAAGAGAAAATGTAGAATAAACTTTTTTCCAGAAACGCTTCGTTTACCAGATATCCGCCATTTTGTATTTTTTACAAAATATTCCTTATCTCCGAAGTTTTTCAATAGATTTTTTTGAAACTCGGTATGCACCAAATGGTTAGTTTGTAAAAAAAATAATCAGCATGATCAAATTGTAAATTTCAAAATGGTGGCCGTTTAAAATCTTTAAATTGAAATACCGAAAAACGGTACATTTTACAAAAAAAATATAAAGAATGATAAAATTTAGTAAATGTTATTTCCAATCTACCGATATGAAAATTATATCGGTTAATAAACAACCGAGTTATGGTCGAATTTATCTAACAAGGCAGCGTAATTTGTCTATTTTGCTCCAAAATATGCTGCCTCGTTAGCTAAATTCGATCATAACTCTGTTTTTTATAAACCGATTTTCATATTGGTAGAATGGAAATAAAATTTACTGATGTCATTAGATGGGAAATAAAATTACCAAATATTTTTATTATGTATATTTTTTTCTAAAACGTACCGGTTTTCGTTATTTCAACTTAAAGAGTTTAAACGGCCGCCATTTTGAAAATTACAATTCGATCATGCTGATTATTTTTTCATAAGCTAACCTTGAATAGATTCAGATACATACCAAGTTTCAAAAAAATTGACATTAGGACAAAAAACTAACTATTGTGTGATCCGATGTGTGGTCCGATGTCTTGTTCGGGGAAATGAGTGATAGTGTGTTACCGTCTGTAAACAGACATCAATTTCCAATTGCGTGGTCGGTCTAACCGATGAGAAACCCCGCTGAGGGCGGACTAGCGGTGGCCTATTTCCCCGGCGGCATGGTTGGATTAACCGAAGAGTCGGACTATCGGATGTCGGACTAGCGAGGATCTACTGTAAGAGTAATATTTACTCACGTAGAGTAGAGAAGTTTCACGTGAATGACTAAATAAAAGTGATGAACTATACACTGTACCCGGTCTCGGCAAGGTTAGACAAGTACTGATAAATTAATGATAGCGCCCATACAAATTAAGTACACAATAAAATGTTCCAAAACTTAGGCAATATATATATATATATATATATATATATATATATCAATAAAATAGCCTAACTGGGTGAAGCTCAAGGGGACTTGAATCTATGTATACAATTACGTAAGCAGAAGTTTTGAAAATTAATTGAGGTGCTTGGCACGTCGTAGGATGACGGGAGAGGGGTCAAATTGAAGTTTCTTATTCCAGGAACTCCAGGAAAAATACTGGAATCTCTTAAAACCAATTATAAATAAAAATATTACATAAAACATCTGCCATTTAAAAAACATTGGAATCTAAAAACGTTGGCTTTAAAAATATTAAAAACATGTGATGTTATGTAATTTAAAACCGTGTTGTAAATATTAAAATATGGTGGATCTTAAGCCCATTTACCATGTTTTTTTTACCATAACAAAGAAGGATTGTATTGGTTTGAATTTTCCCGTATTGTGCTAGGGGTAACTTAGCCCCTTCAAGTCACTATCTTTATGTAGAGCCTTATTTACCATGGAACTTTTTAGACTATCAAAAGTCTGACACTTATAAACCACATGGATAAATTGTAACAACTTTGCTACACAATTGTTAAATTGTATTTGGCAATAAAATCAAATCAAATCAAATAATTCTTTATATCAAGAAATAATAACAAAGCAGCGTTATAATAACAAAATTAAAAAAACTCATTGATTTAATAAAAGAATTGTCGATATTATTATTATTATTATTATAGATGAATGGAAAATCTCGGCGAGCAAATTGGATGAAAAATGTTTCATTTTTACACAATTCAAGGAAAGACCACAAATTCAAGGAAAAGGGCTGAGTTTAAGATTGAACATGGAAATATAGATTTTAGGGATTAGCTGACTGTAAGAACCAAAAGCTGTCGATGTCAAATTGTTTTAATAAATAGAATAAGCCAAATTTATTTTAGATCCATAAATTAAGTGCGTTTATTTTTGACAAAGATTTTCTGGACACCCTGTAAACCCACATAAAACTGAATTCACTGACACACAAATGGACTGTGACCATTACTTCTTCATTACTGAGGACAGTGACTTCAAACTCATAATAAAAATAAATCCGAAAGGCAGAGAGAAGTCCAAACAAAGGGGAGACGTAACGGCGGTATTCCAATCAACTCACAGAGCTTTGTACAATCAAGACCTTTCACACTTCACTTGGGAATATGCTTGCTACGGGTGTTATATAGGAGAATTCAATTGAGTACAATCATTAAACTAAAGTTTGAATGGGCTCCTGGAGTAACGTTGATAAAGTTCCAAGTGGTTTACGTAGAAAGGTTTCGGTGGTGTGTCCCTTGATTTGTAGAATACACAATACAAAAAACTTACAGGTACTTATATATAAAAAGCTAAACTTATATTAAAAACCCCTTTGATGTGAGCTAATAACAAAAGCAAAATAAATAAGTATTCACCCACAGATTATGAAAAATATAGAGATACCTGTGCGCTGTGGTTTTTTTTATCATATCTTAAAATTGTAACTGAAGGCGTAGTACAAGTCATTTTCAAAGATAAAGATAATCACCCGTAATTAATGAAAGGAAATATTATTTTACCATCTAGTGGTAGATTTATAACCATTTTTAATGGGAGATTGTTAAATACCAGTTTAAAATGTTTTAGTAAATATTTCGATAGTTATTTTTATTAATTACCTTTTTACAGTGACTTAAGATGTTATTGATGTTATTATGTTCGATAGAAATATTTTGCTTTGTTAAAAAATAAAGCTAGTTTCTTCTACAGAAAAAAAGAATAAGAGAGAAGATTAAATTGATCATAAATTGTTGCAAACTAATAAGGAATAATTTGGAACATCCTTGGAGTTTTTCTCTTTTTTAATTCTAGTTGTAACAAAACATTTGAAGACATGAACACGTTTAATATACAGTAGATATAACATTCTAGACAGCCAGTAACGCGTGCTCACCGTCTAATTGGTTACTGTGGGAAAAACCCATAGATAATTATATTTAAAGGATGAGTGTAATTTATTTTAGGAGATTACGTTCTTACATTATTATTTCTTTTACTATAAAGTACTTTTAAATTGTCTCTAATTGTCTCTAAATATGCTTACTTGTAAGTTATTTTATAATTTATTAATTAAAAACCGTTTATGCGTAGACGTACGTTCATGGGTAATATAAAAACTAATGTTACCTCGAATGAGACACAGAGATGGCACAGAGACGAGATGATTATATTGACTTTGGAATGTGTTGAGTTGAACTCAAATTAAACACCAACTTGCTGCTGGGAACCTGGCAGACAAGGACTAAACTCTCTCTCTGCGCCTCCTCTCCTCTAATTACAGTAACGTCAGTCCCCTCAGTGACTGAAATTTTTTATATCGAGATGCGTTTATGGTTTAATTATCCTCTCTTAGTAGGGTCTTTCAGATTATTTAACAAATTATGAACGATATTTAGTTCTTGGCAAATATAATGATCAGATAACAAAAATGAGTACTGATTGTAGAGGGATTGATAGTAAAACACTCCATAAACACTATGCCTTTCAGAACTACAGTATAATCTTCGTAGTTGTGGCTTGCTAGTATGAAAAATCTAAAACCTTATTTAATCAATCTCAAGTCCGGACTCGTTCCAGACATAAAACTCCGAAACCCCTTCTTCCTTAGATGAAATTATCATGAACATAAAGCTCACCTAAAAGATATTCCACTCATAAAATACGTTTGCTATGTTATTGATTGGATTTTTGCAGATATTTTCCATAAATTATTGGCAAAAACGTTTCAGATTTTATTTGAAACTTGTGTTTGCTAATCAGAGCTTGCAAACGTCCGTGAAAATCCAATCAATAGCATTAACTCATAATCACCAGTAATGAATTTCATCAAAGAAAATATTTGGATTGGCATGAAAAAAGCCTTGTATCTTAAAAAATTATTATTTATTAAGCTTTCAATTGTGAAGTGAAAAATTATGTAAACAATAACACATAATTAATTGACGAACATTTGCTTTTGCCTCCAGAACTCGTAAATTATAAAATTTGGGTTTCGATTTAGATTTATTGTCTGAATATTGAATATGTAAACCTTTATTATATGAGCAACAATTATGTTTCAAAAGATATTTTTGTAAAACGTCATCTTGCTCAGAAAAATATGAGAAACAGACTATCACTAATTAATTATCATATAATAAAATATACAAAAAAACAGGTACATGAAGAAGAATAAAGATAATTTACCCAATAATTGAAGAGCATAATAATTCCCACGTTATGACCTCTTTGTTTGTAAACAGAAGCAGCCATATTGATCGTCTTCATCTTGAATTATACTGTAATATTGTACGCAGCGATCAAATGCAAATGTAGCAGACTGCATGTAAAGGAAGTAGTTGGTATTCCATAAGCAAGAATCAGACAGTTGCAATCGACATTGTACACGAGCAAAATACCTACATTCAATTCACTATTCCGAATACGAAGTGGTTTAGGCTCTTACCTTGCATAAAGTGCAATGATCTTCTCAATGTCTCTTAATTCAATTATTGGAAGTTTCCTATAATTTTCCTATCTATGCATTTTCCTATTGGAATTTTCCTATTTAGGGGAAGAATGCAAAAGAATTAAAAACTTAATTTATGAAGTTGTACTATTATGTATTAATTTCTTAGCGATTTTATGCAGTTTCGGAAATTCTAGGATATATTTTAATAAAAGTTAAAGGGATTGTTACTTAATATCATCACTCTAACTTCATTTTCATTCATTTTGCCCTGATAGACCTAAAATCTATTGTATTTTTTATAATGCACCGCCATTTTATTCATATAACCCAACACGTGTCGTACTGAAATTCATTATATTCAATGAACGAAGAAAATAGTGTACTGCAGAATTCACATCCTTACATATTAATAATAAATTCACTTAATGTAAATCGTGATACAACTCTAAAGAATTAACTAAGGACCTATGTTATTTCAAGTTTATGTTAAAACTTACTACACAGCCTACAGTCAATGTTGCTCCAGCGAATTTCCTTTGCTCAAATACTGTTTATAATTAATCAAGTATTTGCTCAAGCCAAACGTACGCAGCGCTGAAGGTGGATTCAAATATTTTCCTTAGGTAATAAGAAAATAAACTGAGGTTTTAATCAAAGTAGTTCACATATCAGTTTTATTTACACTAAGAAATTGTTGTAATATACTAACTGACTATTATTGTTAACACTTTTAAATGAAACTAAAAACCAGTACTCGTTTTTACCTTGAAAGCACATCATTAGCATACATAGTGTGCTCTGAAAATAAGAAATAAATATTAAAATATTTTTACGTCTAAAATCGCTTGTATTCCCATTGTTTTTTAACCTTAGTTTCGGTGTATTCAGGATCGTATTTATATAACGATTGTTGAGTTCAAGTGCAATAATACAATTTGTTTCCTTCTATCTGACTCGAATTTAATACAACATATTTTTTTATTCTGCATGTTTCTTACTGTATTACAGTCATAGAAAACATGCAGTCATCGAAAAAAAAATCATGAAATAAGTTCCTTCCTCAACATTTTCTCGATTTTGAAACCAGAATGCAAGGTATAAAATAGGTTTCAGTGTACTAAATTAAAAATTACATATAAAAATGTACAACTTACTCTCCTTTGGCTCGGCGAACACGCCGTCCTCAGACCTACAACAAAAGTCCCTAAAAGTTGGTTTGTTGTTTGTTTGTTATATTTTTTTTTTGGGGGGGGGGGGAGACAGTTGGTTTTTTATTAGAGCAAAGGTTGTATACGCTCGAAGTTACAATTTAGGTAGTCTAGCTCATTCAAAATACAAACTGGCCAAACAAAAACAGTCATAGAAAATGTAATAGTTTCTTGACCAAGCATGATACGTCTCATTACATTTATTAGATGTATTTAAAAGTCTTAAGCACTTAAAAATATGTTTTAATTTATACTGTATTTGCATACAAGGCAACAAATATATCCAAAAGGTGAATAATAATGGTGATCGAACCTTCTGAACATTTATCGTCCTGTAAGTAAATACAGTATAAGTGCAAATACAGAGTGTTCCCAAATTGTCTGGACATATTTTATGGACTTGTTCCTTGGGCTAAAACAAACGTAAAATGTCATATAAGTATAGATCTAATATGCATAGATTTCTGTTTGCTGGTCTGTTTGTGATTTTTAACAATTAATTTATATCTTGGGAATTTTTCAAGATAGAAATTTCAAAATTGGTACAAATGTGTAGTTGAGAAGTAAAAAGAGCTTAAAAATGTTCATTCAAATATCTTTAGCCGTTTAAATATGGCGGCCATTTAAAACCTTTAATGGCAAATGGCAAAAAACCGTAAATATTAAGACAATTGTTCTTGTGATTAAAATGATAGAGAATTTAAATCCAAATCAAATGAGACCTTGTTTGTTAAAATCGGATCACAAATAACCAGGTTATCAGTTTTTTCTACATCCGGTTACGCAATTTCATAGGACTGCCATACAGCTCTTAATTTAGGTTTATTAGGTTTAAATTGCGTAACCGAATGTAGAAAAAAACTGATATCTCAGTTGTTTGTGATCCGATTTTAACAATCAAGGTGTCATTTGATTTGGCTATAAATTCTCTATCTTTTTGATTGCAAAAACAATTTTCTTAATATTTGCAGTTTTCATTAAATTTGGCATTAAAGATTTTAAATGGCCGCCATATTGAAATGGTTTGATATATTAGAAAGAAATTTTTTAAGCTCTTTTTACCTTCTAAACTACAAAGTTGTTCCAATTTTGAAATTTCTATCTTTAAAAGTGCCCAATATATAAAATAATTTTTAAAAATCACAATCAGACCGTCAAATAGACATCTAGACATTTTAGACCCATACTTATATTGTCATTGTAATTAGCTTACCTTGTAACTCAAAAATGTAAATTTTACAGGAGCAACTTAAAACATCACCAATTTTTAAATTTTATTTGTATCATAATACAAATTAGTTATTTCACTATTTTTAATTACTTCTTAATTTTTAAACAAGCAAAAATGATGCTTTAAGACTTTATTTAATAAATATGGGAGTTACGAGATTTTATGGAAATTTTTGTTGGAGGTACGAGTTTTTCACATGCAGTTAGTTACTATTCATAAAACTGAACTGAAGGAGTTGCAAGGTTTGCCAACTATTGCTGTGAACTACTATTGCTCAGGTTGCAAGGTTTGCCAACCCAAGAAATGAAATGTAGGAGTTACGAGGTTTTCTGTTTTATTTATCATCAAATTCGTACTTTTTTTGGAGATACGAGATGTTATTTGTTGAAAAGAGTATTTTTTCTTCTATAAGTTGGTAAGGCAAGTGAAATTACGGAAAAAATGGAGTTACGAGGATTGCTAATTACAATGACATGGCATTTTATGTTTGTCTTAGCCCAAGGAACAAGTCCACAAAATATGTCCAGACAATTTGGAAACATCCAGTATATTTTTAAGTAGTTAAAGGCGTTTTTTATCTAGTGAATTTATAATTAATAATATTATAACTTTAGACGTCATTTTGGCGATGAACGAGATGGCATAATGAAATACGTTGCAATTCACGGAAGTATAAACTTAGTCCTTTCAAGCCCTGAATTTCAACTGTCCATCGTGTTAGACATCTTTTTTTAATGCACGAGCTCAAAAAAGTACTTTTTCGAACAGCTTAAATTCCCTCTTTTAAGGGAGTGGCCATAAAAATTTCAAATTAAGTATACGGACTATTTTAGTTTTAAATATAAAGAAGACTAGCACAAAAACATCTGCACGTGACTTGAATATAAATAACTGAATCAATGCACCGTGTCCTTATATTAGGACTAGGAGAAAAAATCAATCAGGAGAACTGCTTGGAAACACGGCCTACCAAATTTGGGGCCGGTCAGCTTATTGTCAGCCGAAGATTTACCGACTCGGAGCTGTCAACGCAAATTAAACTCACTCCCAAACCTGGAGATTTATCAACCAGAAACTTCGGTTTCGCTTGAAATGTTGACTTGGTGGTTTATGAGGTATAGATGAAAAGTTTGGTCTGTGTAGCGTTCCAAGAGAAACAGCTTTCAAATCAAAGGTTGTAAACATTTTTTTTTGATGACTTTAAAATGTTGATTTTTTGATGGAATATTTTATAGAAATTTTTATTGAAGACTCCTATATAATTAATGTAATTTTTCACTAAGCTCTTATAAAATATATAATAGCCGATATTTAAACAATAAACATAAAATATACCTAAGTAGATATTTTTTAGCTAAGTAATCAACCGAAATTGCAAATATTATCTTATAACATCGCTAAACTTAAGGTTTCCTGATATAAGCTATGAAGGTCCTAATTCAAATAAATATATAAATAATTTTGCTTCAGGGATGATAAAAGAACCAAAATTCTCTTGTAATTGGGCTGAAAAACGTCCCCTTGGGGACAATAAATCAGGTTCCCAACGTTGTTGGGGGTTGTTCATTGTGCCACCACCGCTAACCATATGTCCACCCACTCTGTGAGAGGTTCTCGTGTTCTACATGTTTTCCAGATCAGCCTGTATTTTCTACTGTAACAGAAAATTTTTATAAAAGATATTTGTTAAAAACTAGTGCGATACATGTGTGGGATAAAACGTTTTTTCCTGCTTAATGGATAGACCAGTAGTCCAATATATAAAAAACCAAGGATTCATGAACATTGAATAGAGATGTCTGGAAACATAAATGCTGACTGAAAGCTAAATATTATAAAACCTTCTCGGGCATAAAGATAATCTCAGGTCTGTTAGCTTTTCCAATGATAGATAAAATCTAGCCCACAGATCCGACACTTTTAAAGTTACGCTCGTAAAAAGCTCGTCAAACCCGGAGAAACGGGGTTTCCAGTCGATAAATCTGTGGGGGGGGGGGGGGAGAGTTTAATTTGTGTGGACAGCTCGGACGTCAGTAAATCTCCAAATGTAATAAACTGGCCGGTAGATTTGGTTACTCGTGTTACATTGCGTCTGGACGCAGAGCCCGATATAGCTTTGTTTCCACCTCATGTCACTTCCTCAATGTCCGTTTCCTTCTATATGTAAGCTTCAAGACATTTGTCTTCTTAAGGAAAATCACTTGCTGTCTATATTCATTAGACATTTCATGTTAGGGAACTAAATTCAGCTTGTCCAAGACAGATATTTTTCAGCAGCAAAAGCTGTTGAAACATTTTGAGATTTGGATAAACAACATTATACTGTACTAAAATATTGTGTTTAAAGAGTGAATTGCTCTTTCGTTATAATTAACCTAACAATATCGTCCAGAATGGAAAAAACGTTGAACATACAAATAAAAGTTTTAAAGGGTCTCAAAAGAATGAAACTTATTCTTGGCGTTAAGTTTTATTTGTGATGGAGTTTTCTAAGTATGCACTATTTTGGCTACTCATCCTATTGTAATTAAAAAAAATTTTTTTTTAATTAGTATATTTCGACTAATCAGAGGTCATCTTCAGCCATAATAACCTTAATAAATAAACAAAAAATTGACAATCATGTGAAATAAACAAATGATTTTGGAATTGAATATACGTAGAAATTTAAAATCTTAAAAAATTTAATTATATATAAACATTTATACTGAAATATTTTGAGGATTATTTGTATAAAATTAAGCGTTGGTTGGCTTAATTAAAAAAAATTGTTTTAATTACAATAGTGATAAGTAGTCAAAATAGTGCTTTCTTATAATAAAACTAATAACTAGGTATGTTGCATTGTTTGATCAATACAACAAAAATGTATTTTTTTGCACTGATAGTAACCAAATTACGATATCAATGGATCTTTTATGATCTTATTATACTGTTTAACGTTCGTAACTATATTTTTAGCCATATTTTAAGCGTAAAGTTATATAAAAACGACTACACCATTAAACCAAATCTAATTTGTTATGTTTTCTTACGAAAATCACAGTTTTTGCTAGTAGTAACGCAGATTGAATAATTTCCCTCTCGACACCTCGGGGCACTCTCCAGGTCTACTTCGACGAGCGGCGTGGAGCCAAAACTTTGAACCCTTTGTACAATCACTCCGTAATTAATTTCATGAAAACCACGCTTCCAGCATTCAGGATCTAGACTTGTTCAGTTCAGTTCCTTTGTTTAGAAAAAATGTTCTAACTATAATTGTATTATTGTATCTTGTAAGTTTGTTCAGAAAAAATGGTTACTTTTGATATTATTATTTTACCATGAAAAGATAAAGACAATAATCGCAGGGGGATGATTAATGAGAAATATTTTTATAACTGTTTTTTCCCAATGTCCAAGGGAACATAGTATTTGAACAGAGATAATATAAATCAAAACAATATAAATACGAACATATATTCCTGATACTTGATTTTATAACCAACCTTATAAAAAGTTTTTAAATGCTAAATGCTAGTGAAATTGACATCCAACTCTCTACTGTATCCGTTCTTTGCTCAGGTTAAATAAGACTAAGGTTATATTAAAAAACCCCTAAAAACAAAAAAAACACAGTTTAATATCACTGTAAATTAGTAAATATTTTTGAGAAACCATGGGCATAGCTTAATGGAATAGTTTGGATAGGAATGTGCGTATGTGGTAATTTAGGGTGTTTTCTATCTATAGGTCAATCTGTTCAGTAGTTAGGATTAATGGAGATCGGTAAGAAATAATCAAACTCATAGACCTTTAAAAATCACGACATATACCTTTTCCCCAATTAAAACAAACCTTGCAGGGGTAAATTAAACAACAGAACAATACTTAGTGAAATTAATATATAATATATTAATATAACCAATTTCAAGACTCAGCACCACAGATATGACAAATATGGTCAAGATAATTGTAACTAAAAGAATAATTTTATTATATCTTGAGAGGGATGAACTAAATGAAAATACTTTAATTTAAAATTCTGTTTTATGTCACTAGAAACTCCGCAGTACCCCGCATATCAAACGACGCTCATCGTTTTGCCGTTTTCACATGATTGATCAGCTGTCATTCTCGTATTTTCAGACTTGTGAACCAGCATGTGTTCACAAACCTCGAAACCCACGGAAGCGATTTGGCCAGGTTGATTTATCTCTGAACTTTATCATTCAACACGCAAACTTACTATATGATTTGTTCTGTTATTGCCCATAGGAAACATGCCATTATAATAGTCATAATTTTATAGGCTTTTTAGGTTCGGATAAGTGAAAATGGCCTGTTTAATAGGATACAAGTTCTCTTAAACATTCTAAGATATGTGTATGAAAACATAGAGAGTTTGTACGATACCATAAATGAGTGGCATTATCTAAGATTGAAATGGAAATGTTCTCTGGAATATTAATTGCCGAGAGCGCAGTCAGAGAAAGAACAAGGCAGAAACGGAGAATAGTTTCTCGCTTTCGGGACCTAGTTGGTGTTTAATTAATCGTAAAGCTTTGAACTTCACTAGTTTCAAAGTCAATATGTTCTGCCTTGTTACCTCACACATGCATTACTGAATAGTTCGACAACATTGTTTATGCTAACTACGTTTTGAACTAAAAATTTATTTTATGATAATGAAAGGCGTAGCTTTGAAATTTGCGTTGTTAACACATTATATAAGAAGAGAAATATATTTATGGTTAATGCAAATATTTTCAAAGTAAAATTTTTGCAATAATCATTCGGTTAATTCAGTGGTGCGATATTTAAGTGTTCTTTGCTTGAAAGAAAAGGAACAAATTCTAAAATATGTCAAGAATTTTTTTTAAATTTAGTGGATTTTATTGTTTTTTTACGTCTATGCAATTTTTTTTTGTCAAACATCTAACCGTTCGACTAAAAGTTCAAATGGAGGCCTTTGCAAAAAAACGGCCAAACTACTCACATTTTTTTGGCCTTACCAGAAATCGAACCCGCGACCTCTTGAACTGAAGACCAAAACAATAACCGTTATGCCAGCAACACGCCCGTATCACGCAACGCACCTTTTGTACCTAGAACATTTATTAGATTAATGGTTTTACATTTAGACGTTCCCTCAGCTAAAACTAACTTTTTAACTTAATCTACATAGCTTACCATGAGTGCATACTTTTTTTTAATTAAAAACCACTAATTATTTCAATTCAACTTAAACTAGATATGACCTAACTGTCATAACTAAACTTATCAAAGATGCCTTGTTTTACAATCATAACAACTAATATATTTTATATATAGAAAATTAAAATACAAACATTAGGAAAGGTTCAGATCGAAATATTCAGTGCGAATTTTAATAACAATGTTACTTGAACGATTAATACCAACCATGCATTGATCTTATGATTTAGAAAAAAACCCATAATAACTTTCCTTTTTTTCTGTTATTTTATGTAAGATGTATATCTTTAAATACCTAATACTATATTCTTACTTTATCCTAATAAATTGTCCAATCTATAATTTTGATGGTTTATAGTGTCAACTTTATTCTTTTTAACATTTTTCCCTTGTATTCCAACAGAGTCATTCTGAAAAATCACGTGACAAAATTTTGGTGAACGGGCAAACCGTCTCATTTCGTAAATATAATAAGTAGACTGCTTTTTAATTTATTGAAGTGTAGACACCCCTCTATATATTTAAATTCTAAGCCGATTTTTATGAAAAAGATTAAAGTCAAACGTTTGGGCTGATTTGGATTGTTCAGAAGTTGTTTGGAAACCATTAACGTGAAGAGGTGTCTTTTTTAGCTTTCAAGTTAGCAGCGCTTCGACTCAGAAACACTATAGTAAACCTCAAAGTACTGTTATGCACCATTTAAATACCAATGACCATCAAATCAAGTCAAAAGACACGCAGATGATTGCAGAACAAGCAGTAACTGTCAAAATAATACTTTCGAAATCAAACGCAAACACATCGTTGGTTCGTTTAATCAACTAATTGACTTAGCTCATCACCGCAGGCTCTGTTCGTTTCACACGTATTGAACGGAAGCCCACGCTTGTTCTCAGTGTATCCAGTGTTGTCTTATCCCGCTAAGGAAGGAAGCCACTGGAGAGGCTAGTGGTAATGCGACCCGACGCCCCACAAATGCCTACCTTTGTGGCGACGAGCGACGAGTCTCACATTACCTCCTATTATAATTTCTTCCTGCCGTCTCGTAGCTTTGCAGTCCTGTTGAGGTTGACCATTTAAGAACTCTTAACATCGATGTAAGCTTAGTAATCTTAGCATAAGAACACCACGAGACGGGGGAATACTCGGGTTCGATTTCATTCGGTGTTTCTATCGTTTTATCGATATGTCGATTGTTATTGTATTTCATCCATTGTATTAAAATATTCATACTCTTCCCGTCGATAAAATATATGGTTTGATATACTATGATAAAACATAAAAAGTATGTTTTCTTATAAGCTGTTCTAATCAAAGTGGATAGAATACGTTTGAACATGTAACAAAATTAAAAGGTTGTAAAAAATGGGGTAGTTAAAAACTTCAGTTCATATGGTAAGTTGGTAAGCTATGTAATAAATTTCAATATAAGTGTCAGTACTATGACGTATCTCCTGAGGTGGTAGGATTTGCCCCCCCCCCCCCCATTACCTCCACGGTCTACAAAATAATGGTCTGCTGAATGTGGTAATAATTAATACTTTAACTTGTTATTTCTGATCCTGTAATTTCCGGACCGATTGAAGATACTTAGTTTAAACAGACATTAAATGTCGCTGATTTAAGAAATAATGACAAAGTATTGATCAATAAATAAATAAAGGCGAGTGTATTTTACTGCGAGTTCCCGGAATGCGTATTCCTGTTACCGTTGTTATTTCTCAAAATATTCCAATGTTCGTTACATGGTGAAAACATTTATTTTTTTTCTTTAATAAAAATAATTGTAATTGCGTTAATTAATTACGGCCTTGTTGAGAACCAACCGGATATAAATTAATCAAAGGACTGAGAAGTGGGTGAAATCTAAGCTGGGTTTATTGCCGTTTTGTGTTACTGATTAGGATATTCTGCCAGTCTCTATTAAATTATTGCTTGTGAATGAACAGTCACGAAATTATAAATTTTAGCCTCATATAATGAATACATTTTTTCTCGAATGCTATTTTTTAATGAATCGGTGTTTGCTTTATTGAGAATACAACAAACTCTAAAGCCTTTATTTCTCCCAAGCGTGTAAGATATGAATATGCTTATTTATTTTATATTAAGGTACATGTAAAACATTGTTTTACTTGCTATCTTTTCATACATTGCAGATTAAAGTACTCTATTAAAATAAGGATACACAATTAAATGTATCATATATTTTTTCATGTAATAACAATGTTTGTGAATTTATATTCGTATATATTATATATTTGGGATTCGCAATTTATTTTAAGGATTCATGGTACAAGTTCATTACGATATAAATAATACTTGTGAGTAAACCTTCTAGAATACAGTAGTCGTGTCGTGAAGGAAGCATTATCAAAGAAAAATAATATCGTGATTAATATTCTGCCCTCACATAAGATGACTGTAGAAGAAACAGTTTGCAGCAATCCTGATTGGCGTGTCCACGAGCCCGATATTGTGTTTATAAATCGTTTTTACATTAGTTCATGACGCAATGGCGTGTTGTAAGTGCGTTCCTAAAAATATATAACATTATTCACCTTCTAACTGCGGTAAATCACTATCTTGATTCAGGGGTTTAAAAGAAAAATATAAACATTGCTTACTTCACTCGCTTTATCGCAGCTTTGTTGGATAAAAAGCCCGCCAGATCAAAAGTATATTCATATAATAATTAGATTTACTTATGAACAATTTTATAGTTTTTTTCATATTTATTATTTTAATATGTGAAAACTTAAATTAGCATTCCTAATAAAAGATATATGCTATAATAACTAAGTAGTTTGCAAATTTAATTTGTTAAATCGAGTAAAAATCACATGTCTTTTTATCAAAAACTCTCTTTTCTTAGAGCGACAACAGTCTAACATAGACACTTTTTTGGAAGTCTAATCATCCATTCACATAAGAACGTTCCTCAAGTTACTCGAAAATTTGTTAAAAGTTCTCTTAGTGGGGTTTCTACACAATTATGAGGTACAAGTTATTTATTTTGGTTATTAGGGAGCTCTAAGGTTTAAAAAAAATAAATAATGTTAGAGAGAGTACTATCAAAAACAAAAAGGAATATAATGAAAAATTAACTGTAACATGATTGTTTTTCTAAAAGCATAAGTCTTGACGGGAAGAACACCATTGTAGTTTTTAACAATGGCTGTTTTACTTCTTAAGCTTGGATCACAACCAACTTAGCCTGAACTTTTCTCTTCCTTTTCAACTCTTTTCAAAGCGAAAACTTCTTCGCCCAATTAACTTCAACGAGTTTCCAAACTGTTTAAAGTTTATTTAAGTAATATTTGTTTTCACCTTTAATTTTTATAATTTTTTTACAGCTGACCATAAAGTGCAGCTTCTACCCATAATTAAGGTACTTAAGTCGGGTCTCTTACTGCTATTACGTTTTTTATATTTTAATGTTTTATATGATTTCAAAATATATTGCCTAAAGTACCAGGAAACTTTTGAAAACCCCATATTATTATTTACACCTGCCAGCCTTATAATGGTTTACACCTGCCTTGAATAATGGTTTTCGGTGAGAAAGTTCGCAGAAAGTATTGGTTTTTTAAGATTTTCAAGTCAAGTTTTAATAACCAACCTCAAAAAATATTTACTCACATACAAAAATTAAAAACACAGTTTCATTAACTACATAAAAAACCTCAGAACATTGTATTACATTTCACTACTACTTTATTTTTACTTTTGTGTGTAAGAAACAATTAATCGCAAGAACAAGCTCTGTAGAGTTAACCTAGATAAAGGAATCGCAACAAAACAGCACGATAACGGTGTTTGCTCAGGGCCTTGCCTGAGGATAATTACAAAGACATTGATTGAACCTTAACTGTAACAGTCCAATATTTTTAAAACTCTGTTTTATTTAATTAATTTTCTTCAAATTCATATCACAAACGATTAAAATAGTAGCTGAACATAAACTAAAAATATTAAAGTCATAACTTAAATTTTTTTATAATTTTTTATACTCTTTTTGTATACGGGATCAGATCAGTTTTTCTTTTCCGGTCCGTTTGGCTCTTCTAGTGGGCCAATTTACATACTAAAGGTCTTATATTACTGCATGTAAATTAAAAACGTCTTTAAAGTTTATTGACACTTATACTGTACGTATTTACACACAAGATGTTGGTATTTAAAACTAAGGACTTCAGAATTTTTCTCATTGAAAAAATATATGAATAATCTTATTTTTATCTAAATATTTATTTTACATGATGAAATCACGTAAATTTGACCCAAAAATATTCTTGTATATTAAAAAATAAGCGAGTTATGGACAATTTTATTTCTTGGGCGAAAGAGTTTTTTTATGAGCGGACTAGTTTAAGGAAACAATTTTAATTTCCGTAATTCTACTTGTCTAATTATTTCGTATTATTTTGCAAATTTAATCTTCCTTATACATTACGGGATGCCAATGGAGTGCACAAAAAATTAAAACACAGTATGTTTTGGTTTGAGAACACTCAGTGAAATATAGGATTGTATTTGAGCTATGGGTTTTATGGTTCTGGTGAATATGAAGCGAACTGTAAGCAACAAAACTATTTTTTTTATTTCCCTCTAATTAGTGATAAATAACTACAGTCTTATTTAAGTTGTTTAATCAGTTTTAGTCCCAAACCACCACCAAAATACACGCTTTTATTTGAGCTCTTGATCAGTTTAAATCGCATATGTTATTGGTAAACTTCCGACTAACATAAATTTTAATTTTACGAAAATATTCCGTTAAAACATCTATTCCTCCAGTTCTTATTAATTGTGCCAATTGTACGTTACCTTTTGGTCAGAGAACCTTTACTAAAAAACCGGCTTTCATTTGGCCTATTAACCATCGGAATCGCATGAGTTTGAAGCGATCGAACTGTAGACAACCAACATATATTTAGATTTATACAAGGTTCTCCTGTAAATAAAAATCGAAGGGTGAGCATTATCATCGCCATTTGAAATGTTTTGACATGAGAAGACTCGGTGAGGTACAGACTGTCATTTGAGCTGTAGTACCTTTAGCTCTGACCAACATGATATTAATGCCAGACAGTCAAATGTCCCTACAATTAAATATAAATGTCTCCAATTCTAATCGTATTGGGTAAAATCAGATTCGTTTTATTATTCATCCCAAGATTACCAGGTGAACTAATGGACTGTCAATCAAGTTACAGATTGGAGACTACTATTCTAAGAACAGGATGGTATTATTTTCAAAGGACATCATGTCTACTCCATTATCTTAGGTTACACAATTCCTTAAGTAACCATTTGATGATGAATATAAGTTTCCTAAGAGTACTATTCCCTAATCTTGCCATTTTTATAGTAAAATTCATCACTTTATCAGATAGTTGGATTGTATAACATACACAAAACATTCAGCACACGTCACGTGTATTTGACACATTCAAGTTATTCTTATTTTTCTCATTATTTAATGCTGCGGAGCAGCGTGAGCCTTGTTATTACTGACATATTAAAAAAATAAGATACATTTTCTTAAAACCGTGAACATCACTCCATCGGTGTTTTACTGTTTTCGTTTTTTGTGTTTTTCATCTATTGCTGTAAAGGTTTTTGTGAGACTCAGTAAATATCACAAAGCGTGTTGTTGAAAACAATAAGCTGTTTTACAAGAGACCTTGCAGAATTTAGGAAAGCCAAATTTATCATATCACTGGTAATTACAAACATACCACAATAGTCAATGCAATAAAACATAATAACACCATGAAACTAGATATTAAGCTTAAATAAATCAATGAAATATGAAAATCAAGGGCTAAAAGGGCAGAAACCTGAAGTCTAAAGTTCAAAAGAATTACTAATGCTATGCAGTTTTGCTTAATTTAGCGTATAGGATATAACCGGTGATCTAACTGGCTGTTTGGGTCGTGGGTTTCGTGGTTTGCCCCGGAACATGTGTTCTTTCACATGTCAGCCGACCCAAATCTGACAGCTCACCGTTTCTATTTTTCTTAAATAGTGATTTTTTAATGTTTACTAATTGTATTTTTACTTCTACTGTGGTATGTTTTGTTTAATTTTAAACTGTATGTGTTTTTAATGCGTAGGTTGTCCGGAAAAGATCTCCCTAATTTTAGTAAACTTTAAATTTCCATAAATAATATGTTAAACGAAAGTTAATTTCATCAAGATTTTTATTTCAAGCCATAATTGGTTCTTGTACATGTGATTTTGGATATGTGACAATCATAAACCAACAAAAAACTAATTTTCTCAGTAAATTGGTGGCACTTATTGGGCTTCCGATTACATGGAGTATTTTTTTACTGAATATCTTAAAAAAACTATGCATCCTGTGGACATAGTTGAGAAACAAATTGAAAGAAAATTAAATTTCATGTAGTTTGACTGTTTATGTAAATGTCTAGCTTTTATGGTATCGGATATATGAACTTTAGAGAGGAAGAAATTTATTTCATTGCGTTTTGTTGGCCAAATTGGTGAGTTTTCTTTATTTTAATTACTATTACCTGTTATAAAATGTTTGATATACTCCAATTTAGAGTTTATGAAAATCAAGGAGATATTTTCCAGACACGCGGTTTTTTTGTTGGTGTCCTAATCCATAACCTGGTGATTTGTAATCTTCATTACATAAACAAAGTATTCAACTAAATTAATTGTGTTTTTGATCCAATTCCCCTGAGCACTAAACTTAGAAACGGCTATTACTTTAGATTATTTATGACTGTTTTTCATATGACCATGCAAAATCAGAATGAAAACCTGTAATTTCAATAGTTTTGCAATGAACTCATGTCACGAATAATCTTGACGTCTAGTAATTTTAGTATTCAACGTTTAATGAGCTGCTTAAATTCGTAATTTAACTTATAAAAGCGTTTTTTTTTTACAATTATGCTTTAGAACAAGACCACTTATACATGGGACATACTCGCTGTTCGATCCAACTCATGTGCAATAATAATATTAACTTCGTACGATTAGCCGTCATAAAGGTGCAAACTTTAAAATAACACCGTTATTTTTACTATATGATAATACTAAATTATTCAATATTTTGTTATTATTAAAGTGCTTTTGTTAAAACTATAGCCACAAAAAATAAAATAAATACTTTTAAAAACCTAATTACATGTAAAAGAAGATAATTATTTAATTTACTCTTTACAGTTTTTACAGCATACATGAAAAGAGGCATCCGAAATACACAGTTGTTCATAAGGTATAATATTATTTCACAAACATTGTTTTGAAATTCTTCAGTTTCGTTTAAGAACTCTAAAAACAGATTCATGGCAGAAAATTAAGAAAACTCTGAGGTTCCCACCCGATTGAAGACGAATGCCTGTTTCACTTGGGGCTTAACGATTGATGAGGAGTCGTGATACCAATCGCCTCACAAGGCGGCTACAGACTTAGCATTTTTATCTCCCTATTTTTCTTTCCACTTAAAAGACACATTGAAAAGAACCTTTGTTATTAATAAAACTTTAGTTACTGTCTCTGCTTTTTCTAACTGATCGAGAAAAAGAAATTTGATTTCAAGTTATAACAACTGTTTACTTTATATTTTTGTATGTGATAAGTATTAATAAGGTCAGACATCACGGTCTGTGAAGAATAAACTATAAGAATGCGAATAGTTATTTATGTATTAAGAGCGTATAGTAGGTCTTTCTCGCTTGAGCTAATAAAATACCGCGCGACGCGTAGCGGAGCGCGGTATTTTTAGCGAAAGCGAGAGAGACGCTTTACACGCAAAATACATACTAAATTTTTCCTACAACTGCAGTTTTAATTCCCCAAACGATAAATACAATGGCAGTTACTCACGTCCATAGCTGAATGCGCCATTATGATTGCACAAATTCTTCATAATATATATTTTCGTAAGGGTTTCTAGATTTACGAGGTAATAAGTTTCATGAAATTTCTTTCACTAATTCACTAATATCAGGTGGAGTAAGTCCGAATTCGTCATCACTTATTACATCCATTGTAGCTGAATGCGCCAGTTTGAGGTTATAAACAAGTCGAGCCCAGTCGGAAGTATCGATGGTCGGAAGCGGAAAGGAGCGCTGTTGCGCGCTGAGTAACAATGCAAAATCAGCTGGCGAGCGTGAAAGTAATCACGTGGCAAGCGCAAAAGTCGTTTGCGCTCGCTCCAAAGACTTTCAAAGACTTAATCGCTCGCTCCTCAGTAAACAGCTGTTTTACGATTGGTTTTCGGTGCCTAAACTGACACTTTACGCGCGGTTGTAGGAAAAATCATATAGAGAATTAATCAAAAGTGACAGAACATAGACTAGGTAAAGTGAGCCAAGGCAAATATAATTCATCTAAGAAAAATATTGTAAGATAAGAGATACAAGCAGACCACTTATTTGTATTTTGTTTCAAAAGATAGGTACAGTCGTCCGCTAGTATCATATACAGCAGTGATTTGCAGTCAAATGCCTCATAATTGGCCAAACCCTTATAAGGGTTTATGAGCCAGGTACCGGCTCAAGACCCCAAATGGTTATATCTACGTGATAAGGGCATTCAAACGACACGTAATCCATCAATATCGACTAAATATTAAGAAAGACGAGCGGTCCAGTCATAGAACTAGATTGAATTGAATTTAATCCTGGAAAGTTAATTCTACTAGAAATTTAGCTTAATAGTAACATTTATTTACAGTTCTGGCCACAGCAATAGGCGGGTGAGTGTTGTTTGAACGCTGCTGGCGATCAAAATTTGTTGCTTGACTAATCATTTACCAACCTGACGTTAAAGACACTAATGCTCTTTGTTTATGTTCTCCAAAAGCAGTTTAAAATTTAAATACATGATGATTAATTAATATTTACTATTTTATTTGTTGACATTTATCATTTACGCAGCTGGAGTTTTCATCTTTCGCCACCTGCCCAATGCTGTGGTCAGAACTGTAGTTTTAAATTTAAATTAATAAGCATAATTACTCTTACATACTTATATTACATGTTCGGAATTATACTATGAACATTTGATTTCAAAAATACAATAATTTAACACGGGGAATATTAATTAGTAAATGAAAATGACTCTTTATTAATTCTCTTTTCAATTTTGAACCCAAGTTGTAGTTTGTGTAGCCATGAGTTATTTATTTTAAAGATTAAGACCAAACAATGTGCTGACGTTGTATGCAAACTGTGATGACATGAAATGTGAATCATGCTTTTAGTTCTAAAGCATTTGCTTGAGTATTTCCCTCCTGATACCACAAACATAATATAAAATAGTTAACTCCCTGGGACGAATGGGGTTTTAACAAATGCATTTATTTAAAGATTCGAAAAGATCATAAATTTTGTTAACTATGAAAACGTACACTAATTTTACAACAGTTGTATTTATAATTAATAATGATGTTAAATTGTTAATAAGGAAGTTTAAGTATGAATAGACACTGTACGCGAAGGCGAAGGAACTGGTGTAATCGCTGAGGGGGTTTCATGAAATATTATTTCGGTTCCATAATGGCTCTCGTGAATTCAAACAAATAACATAAATTACAATCAATTGATAGTCTGTAATCTTTTTTATGAAATTTTAACAATACATAAATAACCTTCCAAATTAGTAAAATTTTATTTACAAGGAAGGTAACAGCGTTAGTTTGCCATTTTCAGGCAAGCTACAATATCTGGTTCTATTTATTTTTACATCTATGGGATATTACTGAAACAATTAAGTTCATGGACTGACTTAGTTAGGCCCATTGTGTAGGACTCGTCTCTAACATAACTCATTTACATTAATTATCTAATTCAGCTCCGAGGCGTCACTGACTGTATTCTCTCCATCTCAGAAAATACATCACGGAAAAGCGGTAGGATTTAGCTGTTTCTCAAATGTGCTGCAGTATTTCAATTCAAACATTTTACCTTGGCAATAATATTTGTGTCACTCTTGGCTTAACATTAAGAGATATTAATGTTATGTTTCATCTTAAACCTGGGTTGGCAAGTTGTAATTGTAAAATTAACTTTAAAAATAATTACATTGTTTGATAACGCATCCCAAATCTCTTTATTAAACACTCGTAAGTATTTGGGAGGACAGGACAGTTTTGCTACCTACAAGAAGCTTGTACGTGTTCTCCTAATTTTTAAGTACTATGGATATAATAGTTAAATAATAATTGAAATACCGTTTTCTATAATGTTATGTGTTCTCTGTCACCCTGTCCTAGGGGAAGAGTGGACCACTGGTCTAACCTAGGGCAGGTTAAATAAAGAAATTGTCAAATTGGCACTCTCATATTACTGTCAAAAAATTATTTATCAACATTAACAGTCATATTAATAGTCCATCTAGTATCTGTCATCTCAAATAATCTCTCTATACTTCGAACTGCCATGTAAAAATAGGTAGGGATTAAAACTTGTTTTTACTACTATTTTTTATTTCTTATTTATTTATTTATATCCGGGGATTTTTACTTAAACTATTTTTAATAATCGTTCATCGTATATATTTTTTAAACAATAATCGGCGGATATATCCGTCTGTAGTCGTTAAACTCAAATTAATAAGGGATTATAACAGCCTAGCGACCGTTTGGTGCAGAAGGTTAAAGGATATATTCTTTTATAGTCCGAAAGGGGTAAATTGAAAGTAGTGAATAAGACCCGTGAAAGGTTGTTGCGTGAAAATAAACATCCTTAGCTCAAGCAAGAACACGTAGCTTGTTTGTTGTATTTCTTCAAGCTGTGTTTTTCACAGTTGACTAATTCGTTTACTCTTAAACCAATACCTTCATTTGATTATATTCTTAGATGAAACACGTCACCTTTATTAAAATTTGAATTCTGATTTTTATACGTATATTCAGCTTAATAATTTACCTTGCAAAATAATGAAGGAAAATTGTGTAGGTTATCTTTGTACCTTAGTTATGAAAATTGTTTCCTAAATATTTGCTTCAATATATGAAAGTGTTATTGTTTATTAGTAGGGTGGGAAAATTGAATTATGAGAAATGTTTTAGGAAACCCCCCGAACAAAATACACCGTGACTCAAAAAAATAAATTTCAACATTTAATAAGACCTGTACAGGCAAACGTAGCCATTGTCGTGGGTCACTACGAGATACCGAAACTTATAAATTTTTTACAATGTTAGTAGATATCCTCTGATTCAGTGTCGTTGATAAGAGTGTTAAATTATTCTTACCTACAGTAAATGCATGACCTACAACCTACGCATGACAGGCCCAACACGCTGGCCCTGTGTTGGTTCTAGTGATTCTAGGACGTGCCACTATGTTTTTTCGGTCTGTGCGACTTAATTAAAGAGTATTCATTTGGATTTGTGATTACAAAGTTAAATAATTAAAAATATCACATGGTGATTGATACGTCACATGGTGATAATGTCAGCTATCAGTCCGCTGTGCGCAATTCTTTATTCTTTAGGTTAATTTATAAGTTTAAAGCTCTGAGTAACGACAATGAATCAGCAGATATTTACAAGTAACACTCAAGTAAACTATTAGTTAAGTTTTTACAAGATAACCTGCGAAAATTTGTCACGTTTGTCTTAATGAGTCGTGTTAGGTTTTGAATTCAATCAGATTTTTGGGGGGCGCAGTGTAAACGTATATCTTGCAAAGCCTGTTGAATAGTTGTTTGGTTGCAATAATTTACAGAGCACTTACTGCAGCCTATGTATATAAAAAATAGTCCCCTTTTGAACGCCATAGTTGTTTGCCATCGTATATAGAATTTTAAGTTCCCTCTTGACTGCGTTACTTTTCCCTTCATTATCAAACTGTGACAACAATTAAATGAAGGATAACACAGACATTAGATGAGGCATAAAAGATATTTTATTATTTTAACTTTTCATAATTCATTTATCATGTTAAAATATTTTAGGGCCTTTAGGTTTGAAGCTTGTTTTCAACATTTATCTTTACATTTATTAAATAGTTCACTTTTCCTGGTATTGCACTATTACGTTGGTATGTAGGATCTCGCAGTTAACGAAGCATTCACTTCTCCTGGTATGGCCTCATTAAGTTGAAATGATTATATATCTTAATAAGTTAATACAATCCGACCATACTGTATTGTTGCAGGCTATGTTTCCTCAATATTAACATGACAACGTTTCACTCAGAGTATTGGAATAATTCTAATATCCTTACTGTATTATCAGCAGTTATTACTAAAGGTAAGGCGTGCAGCATTCATAATTTTAGTTACTCTGAATTACTAGAATACATTCATTTTTAATATACACCTGGATTGATAGATAGTAAATAAATTCTGCTAGATACATTTTGCTAAGTCTCTATTTTTACACAAAGCTAGTTAGCCAACAGTTTTATTCCTATTTAGTTTGTTTACAGCTTTAGGTTTGTGGTGCACCGCACATGTCCATTCCCAAGCCAGGGGAATTCATAGAACTAACTAATTTAAAATTAAAAGCCAGTAATTCTGATATTTATCTACCTAAAGTCTACAGAGATGTTAAAATAAAGTTATTCAAGGAAGAAAAACAGTAATTTTCTTTCTTAAAAGTAGAATATCTTTGAGGGATTCCTCACTATCTACTACCCGTTGAAATATAAAACTTTGCTGTCAACCATGATTTACATGATTGAAACTGAAATAAAACATTTCTGTGATCCACAGGTAATATTTAGTTTAAATTATGTTAAGTAATATATTATGGAAAGAGTAAAAAAATATATATCTAACCTACATAAAATTTTGTGGATTAAAGAAACTTAAATAAGTTACGTATTGACCACTTATTGACTTCTTAGCCATCCATCTCCAATTTTTGTCGTATCTCCAAATATATTTAACGCTTCCAAATATAATCTTTTGTTTTGTGTTTAATTATGTGAACAATGTAATTATTCCTAACATTGACATGATTTTTCCAGGTAATTCAGTAAAATGGTCTACATTACGAAGGGTAAGCAAGATGCATCTTTATGGCGATGAGGTTTGCATGACTTTTTGATTAGCATAATATATTATGCTCTAAATTGTGGATATATGAAATGGCTTGTAATATTTTACACAAATACTGCGTTCTCATACGCATTAATCAGGTTAAACAGGTTTTTCAATAGTTTTTTTGGGCCAACTCTTTATGCTTGCGTGCGAGAGCAAAACAGCAAAACAAGAAACAAAAGATGTTATTTCAAGTATACCCTGTGAATGAAGAAAAGTTATGTCGGATAAATATCTAGACCTGTCCTGAAAGAGTCTAGAGCTTAAGAGTAACTTTTTGAAGACAATATAAGAAAGAGTGGTTGTGTCTTTACGGAGAGTCATAAGGTAAAGTGGGAAAAATAAAGCATAACATGCCAAGAACAATTTTGAAAATGAGAAACACTGAAGAGGCAGCTTGCAAGGCTGTTGAAAAAGAAACTATTTTCCATTCCAGTCCATCAATCCCATATTGTCACACCAATTTTAGGAGAAGGTAAAAGAATAAAAAAGATTGGAATTATAACTTATAATCCTGTAAGCAAGTAAACCTTATTTATGCCAATTGTAAACAAAATTATTTTCAATTTTGTTGCATAAGGCAGAAGATTATTTTTAGAAAAAAGTAAATATAGCTTTACAATCTTAACAAATAATACCTGTAAAATATATAATCATACACCAACAAGAACATAATGTATCGGTAAAAAGTGCGCCGTAAAAACTGAAAAAGGTATGACTCTCCCAGAAAAGAATAATATATATTTCTCAATTGATTTAAATACGATTGATAAAAAATATATCTCTAGAAAATGTTTTCATTGCCTATTAGTATTAAATATGTTAGTACCTTATAAGCATACTTTTGAGAAAACTTAATGATTTAGTAAAAAATATAATAATAGCCTAAGAAAAATTAAGAATCTTCTCCTTTTAATGGCAGGTGGGAAAAGTTGTTTGAAAATAAATTAAATTATATTCTGTGATAGTGCAATGTCATAATCAAATATTTCCCTGAGAAAAAAATATCTGAAATAAAAGTTTAATATGTCTCAATTAAGTACAATAAAAATGAATTTTGTTCTAATTTAATTTTTAGATATTGTTATTTTCTTTTGTTTTTATTTAAAAAAATTGATTTTAAATATCTACATAGCTGTAGCAAATCAATAAAATTGAAAACATACACGCAAAATACTTTTTGAAAGATATATCTCTCACATTTAATCGCCATCTCTAAGCTAGGTTGTTAGTACCTATATTGAAGCCTTCATTAGATGTAGTTTCATCCAATTAATTATGTTAATTACCCCTATAGTGGTAAGGCTAAAGTGAGGGGTGGTTTGATTTAATCCTACGATGTGGTTTCACTTTTGATCACTGAAAGTCTCTAAACCCCAGCAAATTGACAGCCAAAGAGGATGAGGGACAGATCAATAAATACATGATTCAGGGTTTTTAAATACAACAAGTTCCTTGGATATAAGATATTTTACAATTTCATATTATTTTATATTTCGATTTTATATATTTTAGCTTTCAGTTTTCCTCGAAGTAATTAAATTGAACGATCTGAAATAAATATAAATTCATACAAATTAGTCAGTTAATTGTGATCCAAATAATATGACTTGTAATAACAGTTCAAAGGACTAAAAATAGTAAAGATGGAGCCAGTTAAAAATTAGAAAAATAAAATAAAATGATAGAAGTAAGGGTAAAACTATTACCGATAGAATTAAGGTAAAAACAATTACCGACATAAAAGTAAAATCATCCAATACTAGTATGTAAATGATTTTTTAAGTTTGTATGTCATCAAATATATCTTTAAATAGATTAGGATTCGATCTTTCACTTAAATATTATTCGCCCCGTAGACGAAGCCAAATAATTCCCCCAAACGTTTACTCAGCACCGCAGGCAAGATGCTAGGTCACTTATTAGGGCCCTCTATGTTGCAATTTGTCATCACTTCTTTAACTGAAAGAAAAAAAGCATAAATATAGGACGCTGATTAATTGAATTTTAACAATATAAATTAAACTTTATCACAATACAAAAACTTTGATTGAATATATGAGATTTCTTTTCCTGCTGTTATAAATTTATAAATAAATGATAAATATAATGATTTAAAGTAAGTATAATAAATATTGCTTATAATAAACAGCTTTTATTAGCTTATAATGATTATGAATTTTCACACGAAAGCTGGTATCACATTTCATAAACCTGGTAAACCTGTCAATAATGTTCTTTGAAGGAGAAGATGGTATTATTTAGTGTAATAATTACCCAAAGAGAATTGAATTGCGTGCAAGAACATATTTAAAGTCCAGTAATTACTCCCTTGAGTGATGCATGAACCTTGCATGATTTCATTAGCAAGTTATTAAACACCACCCGTACTTTAGGTCGTTAGTTAAACGCATTCTTTAATCAATCTTATTTCCTTTAAGCATTTATTATAAAACGTTTACTTTGATTTCTCAATTTAAATTAATGGGTGCGTTTTGATTTAAAATTAAGAGGTTTTTTAATGAAAAGAAGTCAGATGTACAGTAAAATAAATACAAATAATTTATTTGCATATGAAATGGAAACCATCAAACGGAAATTATTTTTATTTCTTGGAAACTGAACGAAAAGAAGGTTCAGTTCTCCATCTACAATCAACATTTGGATTATCTCGTTCATTATGACGACAGAAAGTTTTCAATCACCAGGGGGATCGGGTATAGCAATCATTCCTTTGACACACGAAGCGCCCTCGTCAGATCGTTATAAAATACGACTTGGAAGACGAATCAAAACTTTAAAGCTCCTCAAAAAGATTCTTTGAATCGCTTTCCGAGACACAATCATCGTAAGACTCTTGCATTAAAGCATGTTTAAGTCTCCATAATTTGTTTTTATAGCAGAGAGTTTTCTCCATTTGATGCTCAGAGCTGACTGAACATCACTCACGTTTCATAACTGCTCATGTTTTTCGTGAGTAAAACTGAATGTCTCTCTAGTAGTGTTCTAAGTAATTTCTAACGAATTAAATAGAAAGACGGGTTAAGTCCTATACCGATTGGAATCATTCGTCAGTTGAAGTTTCAAATAATTGGGAAAAGTTGACTAAAACATATAGTAGTATTAGAAACGTCAAAAAGTGTAATAATCCAAAGAGAATTTAACATTTATTTTGTTCACGTTAATTAATCACTTAAATTAATGTGAAATTCACTGTTAAATAGTTAGAAATAACTTTCATGTATAGTTATATCGTTGAATGGCAAAAGTAAATTGGACTCAACTTTTTAAAAATAAAATGTTATAAAGGCGATGAGATTTAGTAAGCCATAAATTCATCAGAGCGCGAGGATACAGCCAAATCTAACTCGGGAATTTATTGCCGGCCTGTGTTGCTGATTAGGATATACTGTTTTACTCCGTGTTAGCGTTGCTTAGAAAATCTAAATATCTATATACGTTCTCGTCATTCCATAGCGTAATATTTATGAACTGTTCCAATCAAATAATGGTAAAATATAATTATTATTATTTCAATAATAAATTGGTAATAAATCTTAAGTAAAAAGAATATGCAACAATTTATAATAGCGTATAACTGTTGATTAAATGCCTAGTAATCCTGCATACTGTATAATATTGATATAAAATATTTTTACTTTGTACCTTAATACCATACGATAATCACATTAAAAATATCTCTAAGATATGTTTATAACAGAATATAATGAATAAAACTAATTTAAAATTTTAAAAGTGACATGATCCACCTTAGAGAAAGGATTAAATGACAAACATTTTAGTCTTGGAGCTAGGGATCATTGATCTGATGACTCCGAACATTTATGTATCTTTGTAAAAATAGGCAAAGAAATACACATTTTTATACAAGGATATAAATTTTTTAGACGCGGATTGTGTTTGAAATAGATTTAAATAATTGAAAAATGTTTGTATCAATTTCACAGAGATATTAATTAAAATTTATTTGATATTGTAATTAATGTCCCGTCTTATCAAAGCGTTGCAGAAGCCGTAGTAATTTATAGCAAAGATGCGATTTAATTAACTCAGCCCACCATCCTGATATTGCGTATAAGATATTATGGATATATGAAGTTCTTATTTTACATTAATACTTCATTTTTAGTACTTTTTAGTAGAATGTATGTAGTATGTTTATGTCAACACATTGACACACATTGTTCACATTGTTTATGTCAACCTATTTATTAGTACTAGATAACACGTAGCTCGAAATCGAGCAAAAAATCATATAGTAAAAGAAAGAAGAATAATCGCCTACTTGTATACTTTTGAAATTTAATCAAATAAGGGCTAAATTCAATAGCAAAATTATGGCTAAACCATTGAAACTCTAAAAGTTCATTTGATTTACTACAAGAATTTTCCGGACAACGACTTTTTGGGAAACACCTTCATTTTCCATGTTCTCTTTATTCTGAAATGTATATTTTAATACCGGCAAAAGATCGAGCTCTGCTTTACAGCAACATGTAGCTGACCGAGACCAAACACTGGCGCCGTGAGCTTAGACCTCATTTGTTTAGGGACTGCCCCTGCACCTTGTTGATAGTTATCGCCAAACCGGAATCATAGGGAACGGCTGTCTTTGTAGGGATCCTTTCCTTTGTGGCAACAACGCGTAAATGACGCACTATCTCTACCATTCTTTTAATTCTTGAAATGTAACCCACCGCGATGAAAACATTGTAAGTTCATTGGTCTGAGGTTGGAAGGAGCATCAAATGTTACATCGGGAGGGTGATTGTAGGCGGTTGCGATCGTGTTACTTCCAATCGGTCAATATTCGTCTTCTTCTTATTGGCATTATTACCGCACCATATCAAAAAATAAATTGGCTCAAGTTAATAAAACTTCAAAATACACTATGCTGAAATGTATTGGGATATTGTAAACTACATTGTAAAACTGGGAACTGCAATGTTTAAGCCATTTAAAAACACTTCATAACATAACCTAAATTACATAATAAATCTTTTTGTTGAAAGCCAAAACCGGCCAAAACAGCTTGAAAAACAAAAACATTTCTTGAAAAAAATAAAGTGCTGCAATCTGTGGTTTACCTGTAGAACTATTTCAGAGCTTGACAGGCTTGACCATATGTTTAGTTTGTAAACAAAGTGAACTGAGCTTGCTCAAATTTCGATGAATAGCGCCACTGTTCCGAAACTTCAGCCCTTTACTGTACTTTAGTGACGCCCTTTTTTAAAATTCTGAGACTTGTTGACAAATCTACATAAAATTCCCTTTAATTTGACACCTCAAACGTTAAAATCCGCCCAGCCGTTACTGCGGTTGGACTGTGAAAAGAAGACCGCTTGCGTATTAATATATAGATATTCACCTACCATTGGATCTACAAGGGTTGTGATTGTATCATAATCTCACCCTTTCATATTACAAACTTAAATTTGGGTATTATAGATGTTATAGTACAGATGCTCTTTTACAAAGTTCACCTCAATGGGGTTTAGTGTCGAATGCGTCTTTCCCCACCCTCCCTCCACAGCCTGGAGTACAATATAACCCAGCATCTGTCTCTGTAAGACACATGTTCCAAGGATCCCCCTCACTGAAGATCCCAACTCTGCACCTCTCTTGTATTCGTATCTTAATAAATTACGTCAAAGAAGGACATATACTTTTCAAAAGTGTTTTAACCTAACTTGTAAAACATTTTGAATGTAATCATTAACCTATAAGGTGAAAATATTTTGTTTCATTCTTTTTTAGCCAAGACCACCTGAGCTCTATTTTTTAAATTTTTGAAAGTCTTCATTGAAATAATAAACATTGAACACAATATATTTGTTGTGTCATCCAAATTTTTTTGGTGTTGTGATTAGTTTTGTGCCTAAGAAGCTAATTAACTGGTTAAACCCAATGAAAAAATGTTGTTATTTCCCCAAATCCTTTTGATTGCAAGGATTCTTACACATAAATTTGTTCTTCTGCCATTGCGTTTCCTCCGGTTTCTAGTCACAGGTTTTACAAAATAAATAAAAAAGTGAAATTATAATTTGAATATTTTACCTGACATTACTTACAGTATAAAAATATGTATTCTCCACACAATTACTTCATGCTGCTTTTACACTTTGCAGTTTTACAAACTAAATTATCATAACATATCGTTTTTATTGCAAATTTAGGTAAAATGTTTATATACATTATGGTACAGAAATAGGTATAAATAAAAACACTCTTCCTGAAGACACCTGAAAAAGCTATAAGGCGACAGAAAAAAATTGTCAAAAACTATAGTTATATGGGTTTTAATTTTCATTGAAATAGGAAAACTAACCTAAAAAAGTTATTAAAGTTGAAGATAAATTTAATGTCAAAATTGAGATCAAACACAAAAGTTTCAAGATTGGTGTTCTCAAAAATACGACTCAAAATTACTAGGTTACTAATTGTGGATGTCTGTTCAAATCTCATGAAGGGGTTAAAAACTTTACGTTGCTCTGCGTGCAGATGTATATTTGCATGCAAGACTATATATTATCATAAAACTATTTTTTCACTATACAGTCCCTCTCTGTTTATCACACGCAGGACTTTTTCATTTCAATTAAACCGTAAATGACTGTTTGCATAAAGCGATACTTTCAATAGATTTATCCACGACCTCAAAATTTGATGTTTGGAAAATATGGGGAAACCATGATCGAAGCTAGCGGTTCGGGCTTGGGTTTAGTGGCTTCCCAGTGACATACCGTTCTCTCATTAGATATCGGAATTTAGATTCATTCATTCCTCATTTGATAATACTCAGTGTTAAACTATCTGACTGGGGTTAACTATATATTTATTTAGATCCATGTGTAGTCATAACAAAAGAGAAAACACAAAATAATTAAAAGAAACCCCTAAATATATTTAAGATGTAAAACACCAGAAAGGTTTGTTAATCTTTTTGTTATATTGCTCCATTAATTAGTTTAGACAAAACGCGAGCGAATTTTAAATATCTAGTTAAAAAATTAATTCAAACAACAATCACGAACTATAAAGCATTTGTTATGGTTTCCTGTTATTATTTGGTAAGGAAATAAGAAGAGTTATTTATAAACACAATCTTGAAAATTTAACTTTGAAAGAATATGCAAGGCACAACGTGTTACGATATTTTAAATGAATCAAACTTTAAAGGTTTTAGAAGACGTTTGAATATTCAAATATTAATGCACTATAACGACGCTATTTTCATGTAAATGCAATTAAGATGCAAATGCCACGTTAAAGAACGAAGTTTGTACACGGGAGAACTCATCTTTGGACAAAACAATTGGTTTTGCAAAAATTATTAAAAGGCTCTACAAAGTAAAAACAAATATCATAATATTCAATCATCCTACTTATATATCCCTTAAGGTATTGTCAACTGTAAAAAGCAATATTTAACATAACAACAATATAAATATTTCTTGAGTGTGATTTCCTTCGTAATATTAGTTTAGTTAAAACTGCTGTTTATAACATAATCACAAATAAACTATTTCTGACAAAAGAAAAAAGGCTGCCTATAATTTGTGTTATTAGTCCCCAGCTAACAGTGCTCCTCGGTCCAGAAAATGTCAACTAAGCTATCTTCGCAATCATACTACTAATCTCATACGAAAATCATTGTTACACTAATATCCAAACAAAGATGACTCCCCACATTGTAGCACATTGGTATAAATCATCTAGAATTTTGCCGAACATATTATTGAACTAGAAGCTAATTTCACAATCAAAACGCATTATTCGATGCTCTTGTAGTGCAACGAGAACAGCTGATGGGTAAGGGACCAGGACGGACACAGTCCACTTCCGATTAGGTTTTATTAAAGCTCTAAGCGAACGTAATCCATTACGTGAAAAAGAATCATTCTGGCAGTGGCGTAACAGATCTTTTTGAGCCTCCCCACAAACTAATGTTTCGGGCCCCCATGATTTTGCAACATAAACAAACAGTTTTATCATATTTATTGGTGAATTCAGTTCCGGATTTACGCCCACCGCGGCCCTAAGCCCAGATTTCTGAGCGGCTCCCTTAAGCCTCCCCAACGACCCCTTCAAGAGTGGTGACCTTTTTGTCTAGCTCTATTGAGATTCGGAGCCTAAGTTCTCCTCTGATTCTCTCTACATACCTCATTTTTGACTGTTGCGTCCCCCTATTGGCGGACGGCCAGGGATTTGTGGGCCTAGTGGTAAACCTGGTACTGTGTGAACTGTTGGCATTATTGCATAAAATGGCGGTTTACTACTTCCATCATGATTTAATAAAGTTACATCACATCACGAACGTAAGCCACCTTCAAATGAGCAGGGAATACTGTAACAGGGAATTAAATGGCGGAAGATTGACAGTAGCTAGCACTGACAGGTATCATGACAGAATTATTTTAATGCAGTAGAAAATAAAAATTATTGTTTATAACTACAGATATTTACGAAATTGTTCGAACGGCCATTTAAATCATACATATCTGGTGTTAGAACATCTTTAGTAAGTGATATAAAACAACTGTTCCAAAATGGGGTACTTTATTCAATCAAAGTGCAATACTAACACTATACCTAATAATTAACAATAAATAAATGCCCACCGATACACTTACCAAGAGCAAGTTTTCGCAACACTAAATTAGAGCGATGTCCGTGAAAAAAATGGGGCTCCAGACCACCTAAATTTTCTCGCTGGCATTTTATTATCTGCAAGAAATTTATCGTCCGTCGCGGCTGTCAGGACAAATTAAATTCACTGCAAGGATTTATAATCTAGCAAATTTACTCCGGACATAAGGAAGTCGAGCGTCGCGTCATTCCGGTTTTTCTTGTTAAGCCTTTGCGTGGGCTAGGTAAATATTACACAAATTCTATCTTTTATTAAAAAACTTCGTCACACAAATTCTATATTTTATTAAAAAACTTCGAAATGCAAACCATTATTCTTAAATTGATGTTCATTTGTGATTTAAAACTGTTTTACTTAGTTTGAACTTTACATTTAATAATAATTTTAATTGATATTAATTTTTTCCAATGACCATAAATAAAAGGTTGTTCTTTATTTCAGAAAAGCGGTATAATTTTAAAAACTGATGTGAAACCAGGGATTGGAAGTTGTCCACCAATACCAGACAATGGAAGTGAAGTTTTTGGTTGTTCCCCTATAATACTTTTTACATCTTTGTATTCTAAAAAAGTTACTTTCTTTTATTAAGAGAGTTCTTAAAAAAAATAAAAGTTACTTTCTTTCTATTAGACTTTACACTGTTATTTGATATTTTACATCCATCAGGCACATTGAAAATAACCGTCTCAACATATTTAAATTTTAACCAATGTCACCATTTTATAATAACCAACGTATAAGTATATTGAAAATATTTAGCTTTTAATTATTTAAAGAAATTATTTTAAATTATTAACGAATCATTATTTGAATCAGTGTTTAAAATATGAAATAAGAAACCTTGTCGGATATGGTATGTGTTCAGAGGAATTGCAGGTCAATAGGCACAATTAATTAAGTTTAAAATGTTAAGGTATAATCAAGTTTCTTGAAGCAGAACTAAGAACATTAAATGGTAATTGAGATTGGAAGCTGACTAAGTTAGGCCTATTGTGTTGGATTCATCCACAGTTGTAACTCATTATTGTTAATAATCAAATACAACTCCGAAGCTTTAAAGTCTTTCGCAATTTATTCACAGTTAGTTAGATCTTCTCCCTTTGTTTGATTTAACAAAATTAGCTATATGAAACAATTGAGCATACCAAATTATCATATTTTTAATCCATTACTAGCTTAAGCTTTAACATTAATAAAAATTAGAATGTATATGTATTTATTGCTCCGTTAATAATTTCTACAGATACAGACTGGAGCTCGTCATAGCTTGAATAAAACATTTTGTAAAACGGACTAAAATAAAAAATAACTATTTGATAGACGAAATATTTATGATATTTCATCTTAAAAATATAACCATCTATTGCTATTTAAAACCAATTGTTATTGCATTAAGTAACCAAACTATGATAAGTTAATTCGTAAAGGTGTTGTTTCATCGTTATTTATAAAATAACAAACCCGTTTCCTTAAGAGTGTTGATACTTACACATTTCAAGTTCAAACAATATTTTCAATATGGGTTCGATTTGATTTACCTAAATGCTGCTAACCGTGTTATTACATGAATTACTTTTTCGGAAGTAAGTTACACTTATTATTTGGTAATCCCTCAGATTCTCCGTGTTTTGTTTTGTTTGTCCAAGTGTTGTATTTTTTTATTCATTTCAAAAACATAAAAATGTAATTATACCATAACGAAACACGTTGTGGGATTTTAAATCTATATACCTCATATTTTAACGAATGAAGTTTATAGTTGTAGCGAGGTGGTAATTATGTTAATTACTTCCATGAAACATTTGCGTGTTGACCTGTTAGTATTAAGTCGTAATTTCTCTTTAATTACAGACATACATGAGTACTAAACTACGTAATTCTAGGGAGTTTTAGAGTTTCCGTATATTAAATGTTACCACTTATACAAAATACTTATTGCATTTCATCGGATCGATGCAGATCCAAGCAAAGTTTTCAAAGGTAATAGTATTTGTAACGACAACGTGAACTGAGGTTGGAAAAATACAATACGTAGTTAGAATAGAGCAAGTTTTTCAATATAATTTTTAATAGCACTCTTTATAATATTTTTAGCCCAATGTATTCTTATGAAAACGTCCATAAAATTGTTTTATACTCTTTTCACCAATTTGTTCTACAATATAACTGGTTAATCTAAAATTAACTGTTCAAACAGCATACTAACATAATATGTATTATAGTAAGAATTAAAGTGATATTTCAGTAAATAAAGTGATATTTGTTTCATACATCATACATCATTTAGATTATATAAATAAACATTAGCTATTTAGTTGGGATGTCAAATAAAAATTTTAAATAGATCATGTGCATTAGTACGTATTGTTAGTCATAAAATGTTTTTAATATAAATTTAATTTTTTGTCATTACATTGCTTTTATATAGTTTTATTTGCTAAACAATTTTTTTATTTGACTCACTTTGTAGTCCTTTTCTAGAATCTTCCAATGCTAACTTCACGGTTGAGTTTATCAATGCCCGTTTCTTAAACTTCCACTTTAGTAACATCACTTAAACTTTCATTCCCCTTTCCGAGTTCCTCAGTAAACAGAAACTTTGTTGTGTAGTTAACATTAGGGGACTTAAGCTGTTTTTATCTGTCTCCATCATTAGCTAAGTAATTTCTAAAGCTCGAAACTAAGATATAGACTTTATAAATGATCATATTATATCGCTCTTATTTGCTCCAATTCAATAATTTCTGGGCTACCCTTACAAGAAGGTAAGATAGGTAAGGTTTATAGATAATTTGACCAGGCAATTCAACCGCTGTTTTTAACGCTGAGAAATTTTAACATCCATCAAACTAACAGTTGGTTAAAGCTAGTTAGGTAAAACGAAAATAATCTTAAGGTAATTTGCATTTCACCATTAAATTATAACCTAAAAATCTTTAGACAAGGCTTAGATTTTTAAATAACAAAATTAGGCAAATCAGTAAATACAGTTTTTACGTGTAAATCAAATTAAATAAATGAGAAAAAAACCAAATCACAATCATAGTAAGTCCTTACCACGCACAGCATGTTATCACCACTGATAATAGTATGAAGAACCATAACCAAAAAAATGGATCGTTTGAAACCAGTAAATTTTCTAATTCTTGATTAATATAAGATAATAAATGTTGAAATATTTTCCACTGCATCACAGTTACTTTTTAACCGTTCTTTGTTTGGATGCAGGACGTGTTGGTATTCTCCTGTACAACTTCCCCCTATTGTACAGTAAAACAATGACCATTCTTCATCTGTTTGGAATTCGTGATTGTATTTCATTCATGGGCCAATCGTTAGATTTCCTCGATTTAGGGGAAATTCAGTGTTATAAGTAGAAGCGCTAATGAGAAAGATATTTTTCTTTTTTATTGTAATGAGTTAAGTAGTATATTTTTAAAGGTACAAGAAATATTACAGTTTTCTCAATAAGTAACTTGTTAAGAAAAAATGTTAAAAAATTGAATAACAAAATGAAATATATTTTCTATTTGTTAAAAAAAAAAACGAAAAATACGAACGTGTCTTAGCTTGATGACGCTGCAATGGTTTCCTCATAAACACAGACAGAATACTACTTGTTACTGGGTAGGACTCCAACCTCTCACAGGCTTAGAGGATCCATTAACGGCAGTCTTAACAGCTGCGACTTGACACGAGTGCCGTGCTAAGTTCATTGTGGAACAAATAGATTGTGTAACCTTATACAGTGTAAAATCCCCGCCCATATCAGGCTTACAGAATCAAATAGCAGCTGAGTCTGGGCATGAGTATAGTTGAAAGATTTTTGTGTAACAACATGATACAAATTAAGACACCAAACCCTCACATGGCTCTTTATAGGGGCCATTAACGACAGTCTAATAGCTCCGACTTGAAACAAGTCTTGTACTAAGTTAATTGTAACAACTTGATAGAGTGTAAGACCTTGCCCTCACAGGCTTAGAGGAGCCATTAACGACGGTCTAATAGCTGCGACTTGGAACGAGTCTTGTACTAAGTTAATTGTAACAACTTGATACAGTGTAAGACCTCGCCCTTACATGCTTAGAGGAGCCATTAACGACGGTCTAATAGCTGTGACTTGAAACGAGTCTTCTACTAAGTTAATTGTAACAACTTGATACAGTGTAAGACCTCGCCCTCAAAGGCTTAGAGGAGCCATTAACGATCGTCTAATAGCTGTGACTTGAAACAAGTCTTGTACTAAGTTAATTGTAACAATTTGATACAGTGTAAGACCTCGCCCTCACAGGCAAGGCCTTGACCTTGCATGCTTAGAGGAGCCATTAACGATGGTCTAATAGCTGCGACTTGAAACGAGTCTTGTACTAAGTTAATTGTGTAACTTGATTCTTTATACTCAGTAGATACTTCTTTTCTTTTTCGTTGAGTCGGTGAGTTTTGGGAGCGTCATACTGTTCCCCGTTATAGGAAGGAAATTTTAGGCTTTTAAAATTTCTGAGAGGTTAGGTTGGGTATGTTTTGAAATGGAAATGTTTGATACATTAGAGTCTAGATATGTGGCAAAAGTAGGTTTAGTTAATTTTTGTTTTCAAAGATTTCTCTTAAACTGTAAAAATTATTTTGAATGAGGAAGGACCTTAGTTCTCTCTTACATTTGCTTACATTATTATTATTATTTTTGCTTAGTTCTAGATAATAATAACTGACAAATTTTTCTGCCTCTATATTCAGTTTTTTTTTGTAATCTTAACCCATGCTGTTCAGAAAAATTATTTTTAAATCTAGTAACTTGATATTAATTAAGACCCCCAACCACTCAAATGCTTGTAGGATTAAGCGCCCTACAAGTAAGTAGATAAAAAAAAAACGAAAAAGGAGCCATTACGATAAAAGAGCCGGATGCTGTTCTACAACATTCTAACAGCTGCGATTTGATACGAGTGTCGTGATAAGTTCATTGTGCAAAAACTTAATACAAATTAGGAGCTCAAACTCTCACAGGCTAGTAGGATCTATTAACGACGGTCTAAAAGCTGCAACTTGACATGAGTGTTGTGCTAAGTTCATTGTGTAATAACTTGATAAAACGAAGACCCCAAATTCTCACATGCTTGTAAGATTCATTAACGATAAATTAACAGCTGTGACTTGACACGAGTGTTGAACTAAGTTCATTGTGTAATAACCTGATACAAATTAAGACCCCGACCTCTCATAGGCTAACAGGATCCGGTCTAAAAGCTGGGACGACATGAGTGCCGTGCTAATTTCATTGTGAAACGGTGCAACACCCCCGACTCTCTCATAACAACCTGAAACTGCTTAAGATGCCCACCTGTCGCGGGCTTAGCAGATCCATTAACGACACTCTAGGAGCTGCAATGCAAGCGAGTGTCGTGCTAAGTTCATTGTTATCCTGATCATTAGCTGAACACTGTCTAAGCTCTGTAAGCCTTGTTTTGATGGGATGTGAGAGCAATCAGGAAGGATTTGTAAGATTATTTGAGTTCTTAATTAATTCTTAGAAACTTATTTTTCCATTCATTTTGTTATTGGAAATTTTTTTCCAACAACTATATATTTTAAATATTTTTTATCCTTACCAATACCTTAAAATTGAATGTCATTTATTATTCACAAGTAATAAAGGATACAAGATTTTATTGGATTTACTGATTGAGTGTGTTAAATTTAGACATTTTCTAAACGTGACGAAATCGAATGTTTAATTCATCATAACTCAAAGGAAGGATTAAAATAAACACAAAAGTATAACTTTAAACTTATATTTGAAAATTTGTTTTGGGAAGTAATACATAACTATTTTCCCTCTATCTATACAATTCAACGATCTATCTATACAGGAATTAATCTTTTAAAAGTAGCAAAGTATATAAATACGATAAATTATGTTTATATCATTAATCTTAGTTCTACCTGTTCTACTAAACTATTTCTTCTCATAGTCTCTTTGAAAAAAATACTTTTTTCATTATAAATATAAAAAAATTATAAAGCATGAAGCTCATGACACTATTTTTCAGTATTTTTTTATCCTTATAAAAAAACATCTTAAATGTTAGTTTACGGATCAACAGCTATATGAAGCAGTAGTCCAGTGGTACCAAGGAGCCAAGTCTTCGCTTTTGATATAACGTATTTCCAGTCGTGACAGGTTTATGGGGCAGTAACCATATTTGTACAGGAGCTACGGCCTATAAATACACGTAACACGCCTATAAAATAAATCACCAACTTAATAAAAACCCGTGATAGAATGAAGTGCACCTATAAATATCCTTCAATATACTTCATGCTTTATGTTTTATCCTCTAAAATTGAAGTGTTCTGTTGACATACATATCAATTTTTATTTTATTTTCACGATTTAGTCTGTACATTGTGTGATATATTGTTGCTAACCTAATTAAACATTTTCCTCCAAGTACGTTGCTGTGAGGAATACGTTTGATCGAATACCACGTGTGTCAGAATAAATTTGATACATTGACCAAATTATTTTCTAACTTCCCTGCGCAGTCAATTATCCATTCGAGAATAACTTCTAACCCCAAAAATAAACCCCTTTACTTCCAAGGTTCTTTGACAGTTCAGTTGTGCTTTTATCTTTCGGCACGTCAAATATAAAACCAAATTAATTGGATGGGCACGAAGCTAAGCTGACAGTATTAAAGAAATGATCCCTTGTTAAATGATCCCTCTAGCAGCCAGGAATGAAGGGACGGACTTAGCTGTTCATTCTCCAATAATCGGATTACTATCCTAAGCTGGAGACCTTGGGCTTGCACACACCTGGACACGCTTAGTTATGTAATATACTTGGGAGGAATAACACGCCTCGAGGCTACGGAGTTTGGCAAGCCTTCTATAAATAACGACATATAAGACCTCTGGAAAAATATTTGACAAACTAGGCATTGTCCTATGGAAAAGTTCTGCTAATGAAAAGGAACTGGTAAAAACGCATGCTTTATCAATCCAAACGGGTGTTTTCATCCAAAGTTTTATGTTTTACCATTTTTTTAATGCATAGTTGTAATATTTTTGTCTCAAATTTATCTTTGGTTAATAACGGCTAAGATACAAAATAATAATGAAACAAGTGTTTTATTTCTAGTTAAATAACATATCTTATTATTTATCATTTTAATTTTGTTTTATAACATTTCAAAACCGTAAACTGTCTATTATAAATATATTAGTTACAGCAAACTATGAATACTATTAATATATTATACTATATGAAAAATATCTGAGAAAATATAAAAATGTTTAAGGTAGTAAATATGAGCTTAAAGGTAATATGAGCTTAAAGGAGTTAATATATATGTTTAAGGTAATAAATATACCAGCTTTAAATAGCTTACAAAGCAGTACAACCTACAAAACTTTAATGCAAAAACTTCTTTGAAAGTATCCCCCGAGCAACTCTGATTCCAAGAAGCGTTCGTTGTATTTGACGGTTTTACATTTGACTGCAATTAACACTTTCTGGAATTCAACTGTACGCTAAGAGGTAAAAAGAAACTTCGGCATAAACATGTCTGTGACATTTTGAAACGATAGATCGAGTTCAATAAACAAGTCGAGGTGATGAACAGTCAGCCAATTACAGTGAGAACCATTCAGAGATGTTTATCGCACTCCTCTCGTCGCTCGATCCTCCTATGGAGATTTCCGTAATGAAGACACAGATGCCAGCATCGGATGGATCTTTGTGTCTCTCCCTAATCGGTTCACATTTATCTCTCTCGCCTCTCTCTCCCTCCCCCTTTCCCCCTTTCCCACTCTCCCCCACTCCCTCCTCGTCTGCGGCCAATGTCTTCAATAATAGCCATTTTATTTAAATTAAACGGGTGTGTATTTAACTTACAAATTAGCCTGGAACGTGATTTGAATTCCTTTTTTGAATCATTATCTTAAGGTTTATTTTATTCGAATCATAATATTTGTTACATTGCCTGACATTTTGGAGTAACTAAAACCTTTCAATAAGGTCGAAAAACACTAGCATTGACGAAAACGTTAAACTACATTCCTATCCTTGGCTGTAGATATTATTATTTGTTTTTAAATTGAGTGGCAGTAAATATGGAAAAAATAACAATGCTACTATTTTCAAATGTGGGTCCTGAAAGAATACAATAATAACCTGGCATATTTTTGAGAATTTATTAGCTCTAATTCCATTCTTGATGATGAAGGACCAACAATATAAAATTAGTCAACGTATTTTGGTCCACGAATGGCTATATTTATCGAGGCCTTTAACAAAACTATAATCAGTAAAATGTGATTTATATTTAAACATACTAGTGGATATGAACTGAACTCTTACGATTAATGATATGTAATAGTATAACTTTAACGGTGTGTGGAGTAATATGTCTACATTACAAACTAATAATGATGTATGATGTTACATTGCAATTTAACGTTGCTTATTGGGAATTACTGTTTCCATATAATGTACTTTATTGGTATAAAAATAAACTCACCCTCAAGTTGGTTTAGGTTTAAATATTCAGGTTTTTCAAAATACTCTACGGTTAAATTGATTCAGAGGTTACAACAGGTTGGATTTTTGACATTGCAACATGAAAGAGGTCTTTATTTCAGTTTTAGAAGCAATATATTGACACTCAATAGCACAAAAGAAAATTAAAAGGTTTTGGAGTATTGAAAATATAAAATTTATGATAAATATATCCTCTATTGCTAGTCTTGATATGTACTTTTATATATCTAAAATACTTTAAACATAAACTTAAGTTCACCATTAATACTGCCATTTGTTCCACGTTATTCCTAGACGTGCAACTAAAATTAGCATTAAGCAGGAAACATTAAATACATTAAACATAAAGCAGGAAAATCAGTTGACCTTTCCATCCAATTATCCAATAAATATCTCCAACGCTATGATATCTATTAGCTGTTGACATTTGTGAGTTATTTCGATAACTATGCAGCACTACAATCGTGTCTGCCTTCTCGCCCTTTTAACGAGGAGTCACTCCGAGAGGAATGTGGACGGATCGACTCTTTTTCAACGAAGGCAGGTGGCCGGGTTGAAATAATGCGATCATTATTTGCAAGAGTGAGGAACAGCCGCCAATTTACCCTTGTCCCTAGACCGGCTGAATGCATTCTGTGCCTTCTGCAGTGGCTTGGACGCCCAATTAAACTACCAATAATCCAGCAGCTGATTAGTGGAGGATGGTTGCCTCGTCACTAGTCTGCGAAGATGCCAGTCGAGAGTGGGAATTTTTCTAGGACCAGAGTCTTTTTAATTATATAACGAATAATAACCACCGATGCTGTCATTTTGCAAAGGAATGCTGGGAAATATTAACGCTTTATTATTATACATTGAATACAACCTGACAAGTAACGAACGGACAAATATATTTAATGCTGTTCGTTAGATCAATACGATGATTATTTTTCAAACTGACACGAACATTAGTCTTCATTGCCTGATTTTATGTTTTCTGTTTTTTATCAATTTTACAAATTGTTCATGTGATACGATCTCTTAGGACAATTTTTACAAAATTTGATTTTGAGTGATTAACTAGACCTGTTGCTATACGAGTTTTTGATGGACCCAGTTGCCGTTAGTTGTTGCGCCGTTGCGCCATCAATGAATTGGACGACTGAATCATCTTTCCAGATGGCAAAATTACAAAAGTAACCTTGTTCATTCTGAAGTCCTTTATATTTTCAATAACATTTTACGAGGATGCGTTGGTGTGCCAACTTTAGCAAGTACCAATTTTCATGAAAATACAAGCTCTTTAAAAATGTTAGCATCTCAAATTACTCTAAATTATACTTGTATCTGTTCTACTTTTAATGACCTGGTCATTAATACGCATCACTCTAATGGAAGGGATGTTTTATCTTAATTGTAGTGATCATCCATCATATTGTAATGGACACAAAGCTTTTCCTGCTGCCCAAACAAAATTAAGCCCCTCACGTTATGAGTTGGCGGCTATTAAATTAATAAAGGAGTATGTCCTCAGGTAATTTTATTTGTGAAACAAAAAGTAATCTGTTGCATGACAGGTCCCTACTTGAACCACACTCACTATATAGGTTAAGCAACCTAGGGCCGATTGTACCATTCTAGTTTAAACCAGGTTTAAAGTACGGCAGTCTAAATCAAGTCTATCTAAAAATGAAATCAGCTGATTAAATTCGATATTATTATGTGGTTTAAACTGTACCTGTGCATCCAGTTACATCCAGTTTATTCTTATAATGATTAATAAGAAAATAGTTTAAACCAAGTTTGTGCAAATGACCCTTAATATGTAATGATTTTGAAAAAGGATGTGCAAAGTTATTGCTGTATTCAAATTAAGAGAACGTAGCATATTGCCCAATTCAGTATTATGTAAAAAAGTCACGTGCTTTAACCCAGAGACTACTTCTACCCTCGTATTTCCTAAACGTAACCTTACTTAGCTTATCAGCGCACATACTCCTGTCAGCTAACCTCCTTAAATAGATACCTCGTTATAATAACGTGGTCTTAAGAAAATATTCAATCACACTAACTCAAGAAATACTTATTTATCATATTGTTACGTCTTCCTCGTCACAATATGGAGGTTTAAAGAAACCAAAGCAATCAATATCATAACAAGTTTCTTATCGGGCATTATTGGATGTTATTCTTCTATTCAGTTAGTGACACAATCTCCCTACACACCCGTCTCTCTGGGAGGATCTCCTGTCACTCGTCTCTCCTCGTGTCCAGCTGTCCGTCATACACCTCGGTTATCCGCACCGTTACCGACGTGACCGGTTAGCCGCGAATGAGCCGTGTAAGTGGGTTAGCGCGGGGACGCCGCTAGCCTGGCGGGAGGCCCAGGACGTGAGCGACCTCTGGCGGCGGTAGCGGGTCCTGCCGATGTCACGCGCCGCGCTTGGTCACACTTTCCAACCTCGGGTCAGGCGGACCTAGAACAAACATGGGTTTGGGGGTGAAAGTAGGGAAAATTACCCGCACGAAGATAAAGTAACCGAATAAGACTGTACATTTTTTAGTGTACAAAATAGGAGGATGAAAATTTTACTACCTGAGTAGATTGGAACAGTTTTTGTGGCAAAACTTTTTTTCATATTATGCAAGTAAATGAACCCAACAGCGACTTAAGTTTTGGTTACCGAAAATGACAATTATGGTAACCACATAAGTTAGGAGACTTCTGAAGATTGTACATACGAATTAAAAACGCACGGTTAATTTAGAAGATGTATAAAGTACAATTTATTAAAAATGTGATGTAATGAAAATCTTTAGATTAGAAAAATGTGGGAAAATTAAACGAGAATACAAGTGCTCAAATAACGTGCTTTACGCTTCTTGGACCAAAGTTAAACCCAATTGCATAAAGTTTAACTAAAAAAGTGAATTAGCAAAGAGGAAAATATAATACGATCGGCTAGCAGTCATCCTTAAGATATTATTTGATACATATTAGACATTAATTTTATACAGGAAAAAGTTGATTTGAAAGCTGTGAGGTGGAAATATCCTAGAAGTGTTGTATCTAATAAATAAGCCTAATAAAATTTGTTAGGTCAAATTTCGTAGTCAGCCTTTGTACATGTAAATTCGTGTCTGGCGTTATATCACGTTCTCCAGGGAAATTGGTGGATATATCATTGGCAAAGTCAGGGCATAGCTTGCTAATAAATTACGTAAGTTCGGGTTTCAGAATGACATAACAGTATAGGAACCATCTGCCCTTCAAACTCCTATCAATACGTCACAGAATATTGAACAGTTAAACTTATGTAGTTCAAATATAAGCGCATATTTTACAAGACAAACTTTTGCAATCATAAGAAGCACTAACATTTATTTATTCAAAATAAAATATTAGGGTGAGCGCCCTAGTTTTACTTAATGTCAGCAAGGTTTAAAATTGATCACACCATCTTAGCGGTTGTGATCATAACAGAAAAATCATAACAGAATAATAGATTTAGCTATAATTCACAGAGGTATTTTTCTTAGTAAACTATATATTACTTAGGCTATACTGAATCAAGTCATAATAAGGTGAATGAGCATATTTCATCTCGATTAACGAACCATGACTTTGTGAGGGGGCATATTAATTTAGGTTGTGTTGGATTGTACTTTAGGTTAATTACGTTCGTAGGTTGGGTCGTAGGTCGTAAGTCTTTATGATTAGGGTAAAAAAAATTAAAATCTATGACGATTTGAAAAATGATTATTGATATGTCACATTCTCAGTGCTCTGAAATAAAAATAATAGCTTAACCAAAAATTTATTTGTAAATATGAAAAAAATGGAACTAGTTTCGAAAAATAAAACAGTCAAAATAACAGTTTAACCATTAAAGTAAACCTGTTTTACTATAATAAAACATTAAAAATAAATAGTATTAGGTCTGTCTGTTCGGCATTTTAAGCTTACACGAACCGTTTAAAAATGGTTTAAATTTCAATAATGTTATTGAAAAAAGGTTTCAGTTTTACCAAACAAATACTATTTAATCTACAATTTTATTAACATTAATTATAATTTGTTTTTTAAAAATGGCTTTGAAAGGCATTGAACTACTAACGGAGGTTGTTTAAACAGGCCGAAATGGAAACTAGAGTCGGCAGACCCCAGGGCAAAGCCTGTTATATGAGTATCATAACGTACTATCAGCCACCAAACTTGGTAATTAGGCGCTGCAGTCTGTGGTATCACACGTATAAATTATTGCGGGAAGCTTGTAAACTTCTATACCCATTCCAACTCTAAGTACTTTAATTGTCATTAAATCCTATTATGCCTAAAATCATTCAATTTTTTTGTCATACAATTAATTTACATTAAAAATAATTTCGAATTTATTTTTACATTGTATTAAATTATAACATTTTTACTGTTTCTGCTTTACAATAAAACATTTTTCGACAAAATTATAATAAATAATTTTTTGGTTAGCATGATACGTGTTGTTGTATGTACTGAATGTAATTAAAGAAACGTCTTCCAATACTTAAAATATACTTACACCCATACTATACCTACATAAAAATGGTAAATATACAAAATGGTGGCAAATGGCAATTAATTTTGATAAGTCACTCCAATCATCATCAGGCCCAATGAGAGAAATTATATTGCCTGAGTAATACCACGGTTTAAAAAATTAATGTTGACAAATTAATATTCTAATTTTGAAATGGTTTTATGACTGCTAAAGAAGGTTTTGAAATTATTCTAACAGTTTTATGACTGCGAAAATAATAAATGTGTGTGTGTGTGTGTGTGTGTTTTTATAGAATTTCAAAATTGATAGCACACAGTTAATATTACTATGTCCAGGCTGTTGAAGTTTCTTAGAAAGATGATTGTCAACGAAGTGGAAATAAGTTATCCTTAGGATAAATGACAACCTACGAGCTACATACGAATTATTTGTACACTGTTTTGTAGAATAATGGCATTTGCAATAATTAATAACAATGTTTTGTTTATCCATCAAGGACATTTATTTTTTAACTGAGAGTGCTTTGAACTTACGTACTCTAATGAACTTTGGTAAATTTACCCTCGGAAGTTTCTGTGAATAGTGATAAAAATGGCACCAAAGTGAATGCAGGTTGTTTGCCAATATTGACTTTTACCAGACTTTCCAAACTTTTAGATTAAATTCCGGAACCTCTCATCTGGACCGTATCGGATGAAGGCTTTAGGTAATGTTTACAAATAACTTTATTAATTTTAACAGGTTTACTCAGGGTATGAAAATATTGAACTTGATTATATGAGATGTAATTAGTGATCAGTTTTCCTTAGAATTTTAATTGATTTTATTAAATGCCTTAGGGGAACCTCCATTAAAAACGCACAAAAATAACGAAAGGAAATTACACCTATTTTTACCTTATCCCTGAATAAAAAATGTAAACGTCATGATTATAATTCACTTTTTTTTGTTTACGCAGTGTGTATTATGTTGCTAGGCACATATCACAAGAATACAGGTCTTTCCGCATAAACTAGCAAAAGCAGCATCACGCACATAATCCCAAGATCAATAACTTTTGGTTTTGATGTCCCCAGATGCAAAAAATCTGTAATTTTCATCATGATGAAGAAAATTACACATTTTAAATTAAAATAGAAATAAACGTTTTTTGTTGGGTAAAAATATGTAAAAATTATTAAATTTCATTTTAGGCCTATTGGATGTTTTAGGTTTAGTAACCATATTAAAATATGTAAAGGGTTTTTTAGCCTGCTAGCTGAAGTCTGAGATGCTATTATTCTAAGATCTATTATTCACTAAGTAACAGATTTACTAGCTATTTTAGCATCTTCACTAGAGAAGTTTACTTTTTAAAACATCGAACAATTTAATACCAGCTATGGCAATAACAAGAAATTGTACTTGGCCAATTTCTAAATTTACAGATGGCCGAAGGAAACCCAAAACTTTCGACCAATAACCCCAAAAAAACCCTACTTTGCAAAACCATTGCAGCTTTAATTCTATAACTAAACAGTTTCCTCAAAAATTTAATTCCTTTTAAATGCTAGAAGTAACTGGGGTTTCCTCAAAAAAGTACTCTATACCACGGAGTCGGCAGACCCTAGCAATACGTTATTGCTACAAAAAATAGAATTGTCAAGAGTTTAGTCTAGAGGATAAAACTGCAATATTTTGAGATCAATAGTCCATTCATAATAGGATGCGTGATTCAAGTAGGAAGCGTATTCATAATCTGCTGGGTCTTATAAAAGTATCAAAGGAACATACCCTCTTACCCAAAGATTTACACTTGTTGATTAAGAGATTTTGGGCTGAAAACTCAACAATTTTCGTCAACCTGTTTATTAACAAATATTTATTGGAATTCGTACCATCCAATATTGAAAATCCTGTGGTCAGTCGTTTTAATATCAGTTATTAATTTCTGCATATTTCAATATTAAAAAGAAATTGACACTTGATCCCGCTTTCTCATTTATGAAGTTTTAACCGTGAGTTATATTTAGAATTATTAAAAATGTAATTGAATATAGTGGCAATTTTACTTTATTTCTCACAGTTGTTAACTTTTTGGATTGACAATATGAACGTGATATAACATCGAAATTGCTTTATATACTACAATATACTTTATATACAAAAAGCAAGAAAACAAAAGCGATTTAATTAAATGTTGAAAAATCATCAGCAACCAATGTATACAACAGTAGATAACAGCAAGTAGGTCAGATCTTCAGAATACAATCTTAGAGCCATTCCTTTCAATTCAACCAGTTTATTTTTATTCCATACGACATATTTACTTTCAATACGACCTGTGTATAGATTGTTTCAAATTTAAGGTTCACGTATGACATTACACAATACATTAATCATGTCTTTGTGCAGTGACATTACATAAAATTTTCTTAAGTTTTAACAGATTTGGGTAAAACACCTTAAAACATTAAGCAATTAATTATATACATTAGGCTAGGTAATATTGACGTAGTCCTCCACGTAACTTATAATTTGAATGCAAAAACCGGAATTTTCATGCTAAAAATGACCGTTAGGAAAGTGCCACATAAAAGTTAAAGTATATTTATTTTGTGAAGGAGGTTGGGAAGTAGAAAAGGAGAGAGCGAAGATTTTTTATTGCGTTATTAACACATTCAGTGCTGAAATTAAGGGTATTAGGTCCCCTATGTGCTAAAAGGTTTTTTTTTAATTACTTTCCTTTTGGTGTATAAAGACTGGAAATGATGTTCTTTTTCTCAAAAAAGGTCGATTTCATCATTTTTCTGTAGTCTAATTTCCGGTCCGCACATGTGCGGGATGAGCACACAGCACGTTGGTCCTCTTAAGTCCATGTACAAGGGTGTTTTTTTAAACTTGCTTCTTAATTTATTCAGAAACAAAAATAAATTTTAGTATTCTGCTTCCTGGAAACGTCTACCAACGCAGGGGGAAGTCTATTTCACAGGAAAACTTTATCCCCCCAACTACCCCCTTCTCACCCCAACCCCTAACTTAAAATTTTCAAATGGCAACATACCCTTTGTGACATATCAAATTAAAGAGCACAAAAAAAGAAAAAGTTTGGTGGAAGAAAAATTAAAATTGCCTCATGCGTTCTCGAGATATTCAGTTTTTAAGGGTGTTTTTCGTTTAACTTCAAATTTTTATCATTCAAAAATTAATACAGACATAAATATGATGTTAGCGGGAAACATCTAATTAATGACAGGGGAATGTGTGGTGAACTCAAAATCAACCCTTATTTCACCCCCTTCCCCCAAATCCTATGTTGAAGATAGAGACTTACCCCAAGTGATATATCAAATTAAAGGGTATGAAAAAACTAGATTTATTGGAAAAACTAAACTGAAATCCAATACAGAATTTTTGATATCCTTGTATTTTTTATAATTTAAGTGCAAATTATTTTAAATTCATTCTTCCTGTAATCAAATTATTGCTGGCTAGATAAATCTCTTTGATACCGGATAGCTACAGAATTTAAAATAATTTGCACTTAAATTGATTGTCAGATTGAAAAATACAAAGATATCAAAAATTCTGTATTGGATTTCAGTTATTTCAAATTTCACAAAATATGTAACTTTTAAAGAAAATATACTTGCAACCATTGAATTTTACTTGTAAAACTAAATAAATGAGTATTTTGAATCATTAGGTAACGTCAACTGGTTGCGGAGATAATTTATATTTTAGTTCGGCGGTAAACGCCGAACTAAATGTTATTCTTAATGTTTTCCAATGTTATTCTTATGGAAAATAATTAAAAAACTGATATCTCCGTTATTTACTAACCGATTTTGATAAAAATTTAGGTTGTATTTGTGTGATAATTAATTGTAATTTTGTTTTATTTCACTATATAAGTTTTCTGGTTTTAAATGACCTTAAGGGAGAAAGTATGTGTCAGTTTCCTGATACCGTTTATTAATACTTGACCGATTTTCAAACATAAAACATTTTTTATTTTAACCATTCAAAAGCCTTGTATTATTTTTAAAAGGAACCAAAACAGTTTATCGTATATTATTAACATTTTTTGTAATCAACTTTTCATAAGGTAGGTCAGCACCTGGTGGTTTCTCGTTATAGAGCAGCATGAATCCGTCTGCAAAATGATTATAATCACTCATTACCATCTTTACAATTACAATCACAACTTACCATCTTTCAGATTCGGTAAGTTCACAAATCATCATAGTATTGGGCAGAAATAATTTAAAACCAATGTCATGATGTTTCAACAAATTAATTTCGCTAGTACTTATTTCAATTATGTATTGTCAATAATAAAATACATAAAACAACGTTATAATCAAACACTACGATCTCCGACATTTAAAACCTCGTGAATTTTATAAACCGTTAAATAATTTGCTCGATTATCCTCAGTATTTAAGTTTTTTTTCTTTGTAGGTATTAGCCACAGTATGTTATTATTAATCTGCTGTGTATTGTTTCAGGTGAATTTGCAGCCCAACATAAAAAACACATAGTAAGATTAATATTTTATTAGTGTAAAATATCATTTAATGCCATACTTAAACACTTGTGTTATCGAAGCGAAACTGTATATATTATTATATATTATTACTATATATATTATTATTTGCATCGTTTTTAATATTCGTCGTAAGCAAATAGCATTTACTTTACAAGAGGTAAAAGAAATTTAAATTGCCGTTCAATACTATTTATATTATCTCTAATAATATTAATTTCCTAGCCTTTTTGCAGCACTGATTATAAAGGTGACTTTAAAATCAACTAAAAATTGAACCTTTGTCTTCGTTTACAAAAACTACTATTCAGAAAAAATATATCTAACTTTAAAAGTTGTCATTTATCGTTGATTTATAATAGCTTTATGAAAGACAAGCAGAATTTGAATTAAAAAACAATATGCAATTTCTTTGAAAGGTTTTCAAGGATTTATATATCAGGGAAAGTCTCACGTAGATACGCCTCAATCATCATCACCAATGAGTTAATGGCATACTTGGTCAACTCTCACATCCCAAATTCAATTTTTATGTGTAACAATGTGGCTATCTCTGATGAAATAATAACTCTACTACAGCATAGCAGTTTTTTATTCACGTTTTGCAATATTTTCATATGAAAAAAAAGATATATGCATCATAGGAGATATAAAGCCTAATGTTTGTCATACAAATTTACTTACTTTAAATACCACTATGTCGACTTTTACTTTTGACTTGAAATCCTGTGGCCTGATGCTGTTTAATGAATACCGTGAAATACGTGAAAGCTGAAAACTATTAAGTCTATAGGCGTGAGGGGAACTTGGATTTAATTTAAAAGTTACTCAACTTTGATCAAAGTCAACATTCCTTACAACTTAGAACTAAGTTCAACCTCTGAGGCAATTTGCATCGAAAATCTTTTAGGATGTGACGCCAAATCAGGAAAAAACTAATTCTGAAATTAAAAAAGATAAACTGGATGTCGTGATAGCACATGTTAAAATGTGCAATTTGTAAAAAGTCATAATCGGTTGGTTAAATTTTTTTTATAAATAAATTTTAACGAGGTCACGACAGGTTATGTTAAAGAATGGAAAACTTCATAAATCTGGTAGTGTGGTCTGTAGGTATCATTCAAATACTTTAATAATACGGTTTATTATTGTATAATACCTAATTTGGGAGGTTTTTAGTCGTGATAACCACTGATTATTAATTTTTATGTTTTCAAACTACAATGTTTCTAAAGTTATAACGAGAGTTTTGTAGCAATGAAAAAGGAAAAACATTGATAGTTTATGCTGAGATAAATCTGTTACCCTCCAAAGGAAGGGAATTCTTTCATAAAAAATCCAGAAAACGTGTGTATTTTTTATTTTTTTGCCAGCCTTAATTGTACTTTTAATTATTGTATTTTCTGCTTATCTTCAGTTCAACCAGATGGAATGGGGTTTTCAGTTCTTGTTAGAATTTTAATAATAAAAAGAAAAATCAAACGATTTAAAGGGAAAGCGCCCAAAACTCTCAAACCTTTGTTATTAAGTTTGGCAATGAAAGCTGTGACCTCATAAGCCAAAGTTCAAAACGCTAACTTGTTATGGATGGTGGACATTCAAAAAATAGATTTTTAAACAATAATAAGCAATTTAAAGAAACAATCTTGAACAGAACACGGTAAAAAAATATTTCACAACAAACCCATCAAAATGCTTGACATTTTTTCAGTAGAAGTAAACATTAAAACTAACAATATGCGATAATTAGTTCAAATTACAATTATGTTTATCTTACAAAGACCAAACACTGTAGATTAACTTTCATCAATAATTTACAACATAGAAAATCAGAAGGGTACCCTAATTGCCAAGTTTTGCTCATATTACAATACGACAGCCTTTGTTATTGGGGCTTCGGAAGTGGTTTAAACTAGTAACATGTATTTACAAATATTTTACTCTCATGTACTTTATATTTGCTTGAAAATATTTATTTAATATCCATTACACTACTGTTTGATTGAATATTTGAGTAAATTTAATGTATTAATTTTTTTCTAAGCACCCGTTTAGTATCAAAAAATTTTTAACTTCCTCTTACTTGCTTTTGAAATTCATGGTCTTTTTCAGAAAACATAAAAAGGTTTTCTGAACTCATTTACGTTTGAATTTTAAAATTTTACCAAAAATATGAAATATTGCGAAAAAAATATTATTTTTAATAAGTATTATAAAAGTTTCAAAGGAGTATGGTGAATAAGAACTATTGCTAGGTCGGTAATATTAAAAGTTCACTTTTCCCCTGTAAATTTTGTTTTGTAAAATAAGGCTTCTCGGCTCAAATATTTAATATATTTGTTGGTAAACTCTCTCTAGGTATTTTGGTTCGTAAACTAACACACGCTTCCGTGAACGGAATTCCTGCTATGTTTATACGTAACATAGAAATTCGTTAATCCTGACTTTCTACACAAAACATCCTGTGCAAAAGAAGGGTTTCCTTTCGTGTCTTTTGCACAGAGCAAACTTTTCTCAGGGTGAATTGTTTTCCAAAACTTATAAGGCTCATTTGTTTTGAAATCTCATTAGAATGAAAATTAAATTACTGACCACTCATTATCCATCATAAACTAAAACAGTGTTTAGACCTAATTCTTTTGAAATAAATATATAATTAAGTGTCGATCAACGTTGATGCAATCTATGGTATTTGTGTTACCTTTTCTTAGTATACATTACTCTAAACCAAAATTATTCACAAAATGTCTCTGAATCTCTTAAGGTTCAAATTAAACGTTAACGAGAGAACCTCGCTTCCAGCACACTGGGCAGGGCTGTTGCTTCACAGGTTCGCGGAAGATTTCACCCTCGATTTAATTCAGTTTGTTCCATTTAATCGGCTGAAAACCAAATCCGAACTTGAGAAATCCTACGATTGACACACCGATTTTGAGAAATCCCACGATTAACAAATCCCGAAACACGTTGGTTAATGAGAGTGTGAATAAACGTTTTCTCTAAATCAAATACATGAAACTAATTGATAATTTTCCTTTCAAAATACAATAAATACAAACTTTTTTTAAAGAGGCCACCACCCTCTTTAAAAAAAAGTAAAGTACTTTGTCTAATGTTTTTACTAATTTCTTAATGCAACTTTGATACAATTTTTGGTCTTCTGGCTTGTGATTGTTTATTATCAATCCTTCATGAATAATTGCAATATTAATTTTTAGTGAATTCTTTGTTGTTTAGGAATATGAGGAAATTGAAATAAGTAAATCACTTAGTACTTAAAGGAACGCATAAATAATTTTTATGAAAAATCTACGATTTTGAATGTATAAAAATAGTTAACCTTCCTTAACAACGAACTAAAACCAATAACAGACTTAAAAGTAAAACCAATTGTAATCATTACTTCCTTTAAATTAATTAAATATTAGACAAAGAAACACAATCACGCCTGGCAAATGAAATAATACAGTGCTCACCTAGTAGGTACTTATGTTACTATTAAAACCACAATATCCCGGGGCTTAATTGTATTTGCACGGAAGGTTTTGCAATTTTAGTTACATATTTCATATTATTTTTAATTTGCGATATACAATAATAAACAACTTTAAGTTTTATAAATATTCTAAGGCACCAAAATGGAAAATAAGCAAAATTATTAAGATATTTTAACATAATTAAAATTACATAGAGTTATGAACCTGCGTCGTAAAGTGAATTAAATGCATTGCAATCTGAAACAGCCTTTAAGAATTTAAGTAAGGCATTGCTAATTGCTGCTATGAACAACGCGCGACTGTTCATAGCACAATAACCGTGGAAGTTCCAGGAACGGTGCTATATACTCTATTGTTTACATTTGGACTTAAGTCTCTGCCGTAGATTAATAGGCAGTCGAGAGGAAAGGAACGTAAACTTACCATTCATACGATTGTACCCGTTACAATGGATGAATTGAACAATGGCCTTTTGTCTATTGTACTGCTTGCTGCCATTATATTTGATCATTTGGTTACGTGTGCAAATTTGGCGTTCGAGCTGAAGATGTAATGTTAGTAATACATTTTTGAGGATGAAATAAGAAAGTTGCCTTATCTTTTTACTGAATGTTACTTTTGTATTCAAGAGTTAGGCTGTAATATTCTTGTAGTCTAAAAAGGTTATAATTATTTAAAAAAGTTGATAGTTAAAAAAAGTTATATATTTGTATACAGTTGATGTAAATACATTTTTCACTAAGTTTGAAATAGTAAAAGATTATACAGAAGTAAAGGTAGATTACAAGCTTGATAAAAAACTGGTACTTAAAGGATTTTCATAATTTTTAGCCTATGCATAAATACATCACTGCGTTTCATTACTGGTTCTAATAGTCATTGTTTGATAGAGTGCGTACTTGCTAAATCAATCAAACGAGTATTAAACTTGAATGAAATATTGAAATACCTTTAAAAATAATTTTATGATTACAATTTCCATCGATATTGCATTTCTGATATATTATCAGTTCATAACTGGTGTTTTCATTTCAGTCGTGTCCTATACTTCTTTACAAAAAACTTCCAATTCATTCGAGCAAATATAAATTGTCTTTTATGCTCATATGGTATTTCTACAATTACTTGGCTAATAATGTTTGCTAAAAACAAGGTTGCTCAAAACAAGATTCGTCCACATTTTATACTTTAAGCCTTGTAGCAATTTCCATGAATTCTGTGGTTAAAACTTGTTTTTATAACATCACCAGTTATTTTGTTTCAACTTAGTTTTTATGTAAAACATTTTAGTAAAATAGTTTCTCTAAAAAACATTATAATATGTTAGAAATTAAAACAAGAGAACAAACGTACAGTTTCATTTTTTTATTACAAATAACATTAAAGGTCATACATTTTAATGAATTCTTTTTTAATTATATCTAAAAATAATATGCTGCTATCTGAAATAAACCAGAAAACAACATCTGGTCTCATTTATTTTTCATAAAAAGGATATATAACTTGTTAAAAAATAAAACAAAGTTTTACCCTCAAAACAGAATTTCACATAGTCATCACTTTTGCTTTCTGTTCTCTTGTTTTGTATGAGGCTCTGGATGAATGACACTCAATGAAAGTAATTCAGATGTAATTTCAACAGTTTTCTATCCGCTGAATTACATTCGAGAAGGGTTAATGAGGTGCAGAAAACTAGAGTCTCTTTGCAGCTGAAGTTTATTTAACGAAGGCTTTCTCGTTATTGAATATAAAGTGAATAGGGAGGCGTTGACGAGACCATTCAACTCATTCAACACTTCGTTAGCAATAGTCAAGTGGTAAACAAACATTAAATACACTTCGTTACAATAAAAACCATTGATAAATGTAAAGATAATTAATAATAAGTCCTAGTACTTGACAGTTAAATTAATAGAGAGTTTTTTTCCACTTACGCAAAAAAATGCGGTTAACGTTGAATGGTGTTTTTACATTGTGCTAAATGTAGACAATTAGCCGTTCTACCTTATTCGTATTGTTTTAACTTATTTGGAAAATACTCCTAAATCACATAACCAAACCTTGTTCTGATGTTACAATGTTTTATAAATTATTTCAAAAGCGATAAACTTTGATTGGAAAGGAATTCGAATGACACCAGATCGATGTTAAAAATACCTAGTATTTTATGGATTGCTTCTGAATCCATCTATTACTGAATTTAGACTTAAAAAAATATCTAAACAAAAATAAGAGTTCAGTACAATATAAGAAAACTATTCTCTGACAACACTAACTAATATCAATATCGTCCACAACTTTTCTTTTTAAGCGAGAAAAATGTTCTCTTGGCTCTAGCTGGATTTAGGTGACTACGTAGTTCGTTTTTAACGGAATGAATTTTCGCTTCAACCGGTCACGCCTACTCCAAAAGGTTAATCCGTCTCCAGGTTAAATAAAGTTGACATGCGAGGCGTAAGCGGCCGCGCCCTCGTGCGTCGAAACACTCCCCCTTAATTACGCGACTTACTCTGTCATCCGTCCTCCTAGTTACGCATGAAGTCATCATTCAATCGCATAGTCAATTGATCCTGTTAACTTTTACTTTTTCCTACGTAATTATTAAAGTTATAATAAATTTTTGTTTAATCAGCTGTGAACACATAAAACACAGAACAGAAGCTTAACAGTTGTTCAAGTCAACCTTTGGAATAAACGCAATTTGGTGTAAAAATCTAACTTGCACGAAAAAAATTTATATTAATCAGTAAAACACCAAAATATCATTTTTTTATCTCTTGGGTCTTTTCAAATATTTGCTTAGCTTTACATTTTATTAACAGGCAGTAGTTTTTAGTATTAGTATAAAGTAAAACGTTTTTAGATTTAGGTATTCTTTTCGTAAAGAACAATCTGATATTGAACTGCTTCCAAAGCAAATAAAAGTTTAAGTCTTGTAAATAAAGCAACGTAGTAGCTATTTATCAGAGTAGCCCGTAGAGGGCAGTGAGTAAAGCAGTCCAGCAAGATTTAGTATCAAGATTTAGTATTTTTAGATTTCTTAGATTTTTTTTAGATTTCTTTTAGTAGCAAGATTTAGTATTTTTTTGCTTTGTTGTTAACAATGTATATCCTTATTAAATATTACTCTTTATTATATGTAATAGTCCTAATATTCTAATCTTATGTATTGTACTTAATATTTATAATGTTTGCAATTTGTTTGTTTCTTTGTTGGAAATTATTTATTTCCAAGATTCTTAATTTGTGTGTAAAAGTTTAATACTTATGTTTTGCGGATGTGTATTGAAATTAAACAATGTTTATCACTAGACAAGACAGTTACACAGTGACTACCAGTATAGTGAAAGTTTAGTCTCATGAGCGTTTGGTTTATTACTTCCCAACACGTATGAGCTTAATAGTTCGAGTTATGATATTGATGTTCCTTAGTTTAAATTATGTTTCAGATTCACATCCTTGGCAGAGGTCTGGAAAGTCCGAACTAATTTCATGCGGGGGCTTAAACGGTTATAAATTACGCAGAATATCGGACAGGCACGCAACGCTCAATGACCAGCCATATTAATCCTTCGAAATATTTTATGATAACAAGCCGTGTTCAAGCCAATTACTTGATCATTAAGAATCGATATCGAAACGTTTTGGTTTACGGTTATATTGTTTAATGAAAGTCTCTATTCCGCACTTGCTTTTTACGACCATGATGACATGACGATTGACTCCTAAAATGATCTGCGAATCCATATCTACTGACCCTGATATAAAACTTATCATTTTCTTTTTTTTAAATGAAGTAGACTTTTTCAACAACGCTACAACACTACCTCCCAAATAAAGACAACTTACTGAGAATCGATCATATATCAGTCACCAAAAGTGTTGTATAACTTAACATAATCCTTCCGGACCATATAATTTTCAAGAGGGCGGGTAGCAACAATATTCGTGGGCGAGGTAGGACACAGTGACCTTCCCATCTGAACAGGAAGTGTGTATGTTATAATTGAATCTTCACGGCCCGGACACGGTTGTTGGAAATTATGGGGAACACGAGCATATTGGTCCGACCCGTGCTCGGTGGGCGATATGACTACGAAACCGGTATAATGTAGGAACCGGTAATTACAAAAAAAATTACACAGGAAAAGATAATATGTTTTCAACCAACATGAAGGTATTAATAAACGTATAAAGCCTAGTTTATGATAAAAACATGATTCTGCACCCTTTAGAGGAGTCTGGCGGTATCAACTCACTTACTGGGATTAGAGTTATATTATGAGTGTCAGCATCGATGTTGGGTGTAATAATTCAACACAATCGTAGTTGAACCTGATTATCCTTTTTTGTTAATTTAAGTGGTTCAGAAAAATTTAAGAAGTATGTTAATCCCAATTAGATTGTTTAGATTATCGACAAAAGTACTTCGAACAGTACAAACTTAACAAATTTAATTTGTCCAATTATTTTTACAGAAAGTGGTGATTGTAATGATAATCTACGTTTGATCGCCAAAAGAATATATAGTACCTACGATAATTTCATCTTTGCGATGTCATTTATATTGTTGTACGCTAACAGAGCAATTATTACAATTTTACAAGAGTTGAAAGAACTTAAAAGAACATTAAAAGTAAATAAAAAGTGGAATTTTTTTTAATAGTTCTATTTCGTTATCACAACTAAACGGGAATTCAATATAGTAAATGGAGGCGAAATTCATTAACAAGTCCAACTATTGTTGGTTGGACAAAGATAACGAGGCCGCTTGGGAAATTATTCAACCAGAAGACGTTTTATAATGCGATTGCGAGGCCCATTCAATCGCCTCAGGCCTCCCACAGGATCATTTAGTCTCATACTTATTTATAATTTATAGTGATCAAATTAATGTAAAACAATTCATATCTAATTGAGGAGGACGATTCGCAAGCTATACAAAGAAATGTTATTCTAAATGTTCTCTAGATTTGTGTTTTAAAGCAAAAATCTTATTACTTTATTACTATTATTCGGTTTGGTTTTGAAATGTAGGAGCTTTGTTTAACACCTATTCCATTTACATACTGCTGTGGATAAAAATATGTTTTATAAATTGCTTTCAAAATCTATAACAGTAAGAACTGGAAGTCTTCTGAAACTAATTAAATGAATACCAATTATATTTTTATTCCTGAAAAAATGCATTAGCAATCAATAAGTAACTATCTAAAAAGATTGGTCATTGCCATCTTTAAATTGTTAAATAACATAATCAAGATATTGTAAAAGAATATTTTGGGAATTGTTATGCCTATGTTTAAGTAAAACGGCAGTCTTAACGTTAGCAATATTATTATAAAATAGCCTGTCCTTAACCATGCTAATCTATTTTTACATATAAAAGAACCTTTAAATTATCCCTTTTGTGAAATTTATACAATATTACATATTGATATGTAGGTCAAATAATTATCACCTGCTCACAAGCAACACAAATAAAAAAATCAACTCGCCAATATTATAGCATGCCTCAAAATGGTCAATTTATACTAAACTAATGGACATACAAATGAAAATGATATTTTTTTATTAAATACAGTATAGCTCAGTGTGGTACGGTAGTAGTATATAATCACTTGATCCTAAAGTGATGCTCAGTATAAGCCCACCGAGGCGTCTACTATAAGGTTGAAAAGAGTGTGTATCAAAAGGCCATTTTAAACACGTGTGTTGAATAATACAGGCTGTTGGAACAATCCAAAACTTAATTTTATCAGTGAAGGGCTAATCCCCCCAAGATCTCTGCATTTGACCCCACTGTATAATTTTCTTTGGGGATACACAAAAAGTAAGGCCTACGAAAACAATTCACAGGATATTCAGCACCTCATAACAAATAAAACAAATTTAATGCAAGAAATCTAAAGACATACCTTGCAACACGTTCTCAGGAATTTGATGGAGATATGCATTTGTACAAATGCCAATGGTGGATTGTTTGAACACCAAATGTGAACAAAATGTGACAAAACTTAAATAATAGGTTGTATAAATGTAGATATTAACAATACAATCCGCTTTTCATATTTATATGTGCATTATTCAATTTTAAAAATGGGTTGCGTTAAAAAAAACACCTTGTATTTATCGTCATATGAAACAGAAAATAGTTGGAGGAAAGTTTTACACTCTTTTTTATTTCAATCTTTGTGTCCCATAAATATTATCTGCTGTTAATCTTAACCGCTTCTGAAAATAAAAATCTAGTGTTACTACACAATTTTAGGTGCAAACATATGGGAAGCATGATTGGTTACCTCAGTCTATTCGATGAGCTATACAGAGATAGGTAGAAACTATACAGCCTGAGTTTAATCCATTATTTACAGTAAAGCCGATCAAGTCAGTCAAATTGTATTAAAAAAATAAATAAGGCGATTTTATAATTAATTAGTGCATAATAGCTGATTTCCACAACCAAAACGTGTCCTAAAAATCATATTTTTCTCCTAGGGCTTAAAATAATAAAATTATATTTTCAGCCCTAGGGAGAAATAAAACAGCTTTAGCCACTCCACGCGTCTGTTGAAAACAGCTGTTTTCCACGTGGTACGCCGATAGCTGACTTTATTCAATAATGTTCATGGCAAAAGGACAACGAGTGCAGTAAACATACGAAATCGGAAAAGTCCGGCCAGTTCGATCCGACGCGCCGTGTCCGGTCCATTGGCTTTATTACTTCCCCTGAATTTATATCGGACAAAACTGCCTACGTTCGGCGCTTTTTAGCAAAGCGCATTCCGCATTTATTCCCAGGTGTTTTCTGTTGCAAATGTAACGCAATGGGTGCAAACAATGCCTTATTTATTGTTTGGTGAATTGAACGGACAGTAACAAAATGTTATTATACTCGGTTCCACGTTCACCTTTCAGTATGGAATTTCCATAAGCCATGAATTTCAAATGGTAATTTAGTTGTACTAGCCAAATGTTGTTATAATCAGCTGATAAGTTTATAATATTATGTTATGAATATTAGTAAACAAAATATACGTAAAATAGATAATAGAATTGTGTTGACCAATAAGGCCTGTACTGAAAGGGGAATGTGGAATTGAGTATAGTTTCCCTTATAGGTTATGGGATTTACTATGATCCAACTAAATATCATTTTTTCAATTTTAAGAATTATCCTTTATTAAGTAGGCTTGGTTTGCTTTAGATAATGTTTATAGCAACATTTATTTTTTAGTACTGCATCTTCTTTAATGTGTTCGTATATTAAGGCATGTTGCTTAAGAATAAGTTATTTACAGGTGATATTTTCTATAACATGGAAAATATCACCTGTTTGCACATCAGGTTTGCACATCACCTGTTTTGTTTATCTCCTGAATATGCTCGCATTTTTTGCCCTTTTTTGCACTTCTTCTTTAAAAAAAAATATAAATAACAGTAAAGTTTCCATAGTATAATGAACTTGCAATCGTCACTCATTATACTACTACTTGTAATACTAGTTTTATGTAATCGACACAAAATGAATATATATTTTTTTATAATTAATTGTAGAACTTAGGCGTTGTATACATGTAACCAAACGTTAAACATTCGATATGATACATTAACGTGGATATAAATATTAAAATGAAAGGTTTGTTTATACCTACACCAACCTACAAATAAATGAGTTCTGTGCGGTTCATGTTACATTTACATACAAAGTTATTGGAGCACAGGAAAAAGGGCAGCAAAAGCAATATTGCCTTCCCTGACATCAAAGGGTGTACTTTATTGATTTCCCCCAATTTTCATTAAACATAAATGGGATTTTGCCTGTGAATATGTAATTAAACTTTATTGAAATGCCATGATGAAACTATCATATTTTGTACATAAAGCCTTTGCGAGTTTTTCAGTAATAGGACGAAAGAAATATTTAATTTTAATTTTAATTTTAATATAATTAATATGATAGTAAAATTTAACTTTATTAATGAAGAGTTCCCGAACACTCAAACTCGTATTTAAGGTTTTATATAAAATCGGAAAATAATTGCATTTTATTCATGGCAGGATTTAAAAGGAGAACATGTATAACTAATTGAACAACAAGCGTTGTAGAACTACTCGTAGCCTAGCTTCTCTTTAAATGTATCAATGTTAATTTTTTTAATTTCCTCAAATATATATTAGACCATATAGGAATATATTTTCTGTACTTTAAGATTACATGTATTATTTATTTCAAGATGTTATTAACTATACATGTTTCTAACTACACCTAATAACGGTAATTTGCAGTGCAATAAATTATATCTATGTAAATTATTCGTATCATTGTATGCGACGTTATAGATCTTTGCTTCCACTGCAAACCCTTGGTCTTTAACGATAATATTTGTCTTCAACACGTACATTAGGAATGATTCTTTTCCTAAAAAGTGCAACTAGAGTTATTTATGTTTAATCCCTGTACGAATTCGATAAAATGTTGACCATGTATTTACAACAATCACACTCAAGGCTTAAAGCTCTTAAGTGATCTTACATTGCATTATTTTTCCGTAAGCCGTCTGTTTATTTATCGATTGTCATTGACATAATAACACCTTTCACGTAAAAAATACATTTTCATCACTCTGTTTACGAAACTTGACCATTACAGCTGATATCCTCGAAAACCTTCGATCTCCTTACATCAAAACAAAAAATGATCAGCGGTTTTTTCGGTTTCCAAATATTGCATTTCCGTACCCAAACAAACTATTTCTGTGCCCAAACAAAATCTTGCCGTACCCAAACAAATGAAGTTTCAATTTTGACAGTTCAACTAGCTGACTCTAAATTAAACTAATATAGACAGTTCAGCTTATTGTGTTTGCTTTTAGAAAAAATACTAAATTATGAAAAGTTGGATGATTTTTTTATGAGCTTGGTTACATATTTGCATCGTGATGATAATTATTGTTCACAACTCGTCATTTAAGTCCCATTTCGGGGCTCGATAGTGTTTTACATGCTGGGCTTACACCTCGCAAGTAAAACACTATCTTGCCCCGAAATAGGCTACTTTCGTGACTAGTAGTGAAATATAATATTAAACGGTGATTTAATTTTTCTATACTTTTAACGCTTATTTTAAACTTATATTAAATAAATTTGCATCTGTAATCTAACTGAATCTTAAAATATTATAACAAAAGTTTCATTTTATCTTGGTAATGAACTAGGTTGTGCTTTAGTTTTATTTCCAGCCTACGAGGTTGGGAGGCATCCAAAATTTTTTATGGGTTGGTTACACTTTTGAAATCACGTGGTGTAAAAAAGAAATTTATTCCAAGAGCATATGTTTACTGATGACAACTTGTCAAAAATTAAAGTGTATAATAAACAAGGTTTTTTAATATGTTAAAATAAATATTTTATTAACAGTGTCCCAGGAAAATTTACACATTAAGTAAGGTAAATAAAACACTTTCTTTTCAGGAAAGCATTTAATTACGCTACTGCGTCATGAATAAGTGTAAAAACGATATATAAACAAAAAGCCAGTATCGTGGTCATTGTAATTAAGTCACTCATTGGCTCCGAACTGTACTGCTACGGTCACGCTCGCTTACAGCAGAACATCAATCATAGTATTATTTAACTTGTGATAACTTTTAGCTCACGAAACACAAAGCAAAGCCTACTGCGAGTAATTTAAGTCTTGGTTGACTTTCTAATATATTTTTAGATACAATTCATCACGTCGTCGGTTTAGCTTGGATCTGTTAATTTAGTGCCTTACTTTATGTAATAATTATATAAAATATAAATCCCGCTGTATATTTTAAATATATTTACGTCACACTTATAGTTTTATCATAATTTATAGTAAAATTCACATTTACCTCGACTAAATAAAAGCATTTCTGAATTTAAGTAAATTTAAAATATATAACTAATTGTATACCATTTTTTCTGACTACTGAAATCTTTTCAACTGAAATCAGGTAAAATTGAGTTTCAAATAGAATCAAGTGAATATAAAAAGAGGCCGCCACTCTCTTTTAAAACAATAAAAAATAAAAATGATGAAAAAAAATATTTCGGAACGCTTTAGCTTAAATCAATTTATTACGGTGAATCGGACTTTACACAAAACGTGAAAGCGTGCAAAATTAGTAGGCTCTTATTGAATCCAAAAATCTAAGTTTAAATTAATTGATATTTGTTTCTTTAATAAAAATTGTCTACATGAAGGATAATTATCATATCGAATACTTTATAACTAGGAATCTAGAATTGATTTCTGACCGTTTCAAAACTCGTTCAAGTTAATTGAGCAAGAAAGTTTTCGGTTTGAAAAGAATAGGAAAAGAAGAGCAAAGTTCAGGCTAAGTTGCTTGTGATCTAAGCTTAAGAGGTAAAACAGCCATTGTTAAAAACTACAATGGAGTTCTTCCCGTCAAGACTTATGTTTTCGGAGTTCTGTTGTATTAAAGTTTAAATTTATATTTTATTTGATTTTTCCATTGACTTTTTTTGTGTACGTAGATTGTGAAAGGATGTTTAATACTGACTTTAAAAGAGTCTATGATGTGTTCCAATAAAAAAAAGTAAGAGACATACAATTTAAAATGTAGAATATAATCTAAAAACCTTAACATTTGAAATCGTTGGTCATTTAACAGTGAATACATTTGTAAAATATTACTCTCGATCTTCGTGCCTAATATCAAACAACGTGCATTTATGCAGAAACATGAATACCGTTTTATTAAAAGCAGTTGGTGAATCAAAAGAGCAAATTATGGTTTGGTTATTCATAACGTATCTCAATAAATCATTTGAGTGAACAGCGATAATTATTTTTTAAGACATTCTGTCTCATTTTTGCATATTTATTGTAGCAAAAATCAGAGAAATTGGCAACAGAAATTTGATATAAATTGACATACTTTTTAAATTAAGCCCAAAAATGGGTAATGTTGGAAACAATAACTAATGTGGACAAATGAAAACAAATAAAATGAAATGCAGCGTGACGAAACAAATATTATTTAACAGTCACTTTCCGTAAAAAAAACATATACTGGTGGAACTTGATTATTTGAGAATCGTTTTCCAAGGGTGGTGATTCATTGCTGTGTCAATAACTGGAGGATGAAGTATCCATTTCCATGAAATACGACTTTAAACCGAAACCAATTAACTTTGTGTTTGTTTGCCCAACACTTCTTCCGTTACGTAAAATCTCTCCCTCGTTTACTCAGAGTTCCCTTCCTATTAAAAAAGTAAAATTTCTAAAAAATGTGGAGCTATAATAGTCAGTTGTTGTATATACGAAATAAAATTGTATGTTTTTAATCATGACTATTTTATGGACAACAAAAATGACGAATTTGGATAAAATTTTGTAGTCTTTACTTTTGGTTGGAGGACGTCTGAAATGTACAGAATCATTACTTTAGAAAACGTTTTGATACGTCACATAAATTTTGTTATGATTTTAACATATTATTTATTTGCAGGTAACTCTCAAGAAATGAAATACTGTAATGAAAGTCACTAATTGCTTTTTATTTTCCAGCCATAACATAAGCAAACATGTAATTGGTTTTTGCTACCCTTACTCATTAGAAAATCGTAAACAAAACCTACTAAAATATATTTACTTGTGACAATTTCCTGGGGGAGAAAAAGCACTTTTTAAAAGCAACAACAACAAAGCAAAAATAACTAAACAACAAATAACAACAACAAAAACAACAATAACAACAACAACAACAACAACAATAACTAAACGTGACAGTATAACTTTACCTTCTTATGATCATTTTCTCCTTTAAACTAGGCTAGATTTGAATAAAATATACATGTCATATCATGAGGTACTTATGCAATTTAAACAACCATTTATCCACACTTTAACACTAACACTATTTTTTATATAGTCTATCAATTAAAAAAATATCTCTCAAAATCTGTACGTAAGAAACAATCATATTTCATGGTTATAAAACGTCCTGCATATTGGTAACAACAAACTCTAACAACAGGTGTTTTTATATTCAGTGTTGCCAACTTAATTCTTACAAACAAATTATTACCTGGCTATTAAATGAATACAGTTTTGTTTTCTTAAGTTAAAACACTGAATTTCTCGAATTCAATTTAGAGTAGGCAAATGAAAATCTACAGTGTTGCCACCTTTTCTCACTGTTCATTGCGGCGTTGACGGATTTCTTCCCATGTATTTCTTATGACATTACTTTTAGTCCCATGGGAGAAAAAGTTGATACTTTTAGTCTCAAGGGAGAAAAAGTAAGTAAATCCCATGGAATATAAACTAGTACTTTAGTATTCTATTCCAGGGACTAAAAGACGACTTTGGATAGTAGATGGAGGAAAAAGTAAATTCGCATTAACATGTTGTATTTTAGTAATAAATTCGATGTCTTTATACACCCGATTTTTCGTTTCAAACGTAGTAGTGTTAGTGATTATTATGTGCTCCGTAGCCAATACTTTTATATGTTTTGTCAATTTTATAAATACGGCAAACTGCAAAAAAAAACCAGATACTGTACCCACTTCCTCTCTTACTGAAAGGATGGCTAATTCAACACAAGTATTGTTCGCAATGTTCAATTTTTGCAAATTAATATTTGGTCTTGGCGAAATAAAGTCTAGCTGTACAGCTGTTAACTAATTCTTTTTTTTTTCATTATAATCGCAAAATGCTATTTTTCTGAATTAATAAAACACAAATTTTTATTTTCGAATAGGTTAAATATAAATAAATAGCATTACCTCCTCAGGGGATTGAATACAGAACGTTCAACACAAGGTGTATTCACCTCAATCCTGCCTGCCAAATTAAAAAAAGAGAATATAAGGCACGACCAATGATTTAAATTCAAAATCGCCAACAAAAAAGAGCGGACTGTCACCTTAAGATCTGAGTTAAGGCTTTCTTAATAGTGCAAAGGATGTGCAAAAAAATACGTTGGATATATTGGACGAGATCTAATTCGCCAAAAATCCTTAACCATATTAAAGATAGAATTACTGATTCAGCTGCTGGAGACAAACAATTATTTCGTAATTTAAATCCTTTTTTCCCATGGAAATTATACTAATTTTTATTTACTTTAGAACTCCGTTTCTAGTGGGCGCTTTTACTCACCATGGATTTTCAATGAGTCAATGAGTCTATTTAGTTCTAGTTGATTACTTCGGGCGGTTTGTAAAACGAGAGCAGTTTAAAAGCTGTAGGACAAATTATTATTTGATATCCGTTATAGATTGGTATAAATTTTATCATTTTAGAAATTAAAATGTCCATGCACTCGACACCCAACGTAGTTTAAACTAGGCTATAGTTTAAAAAGCTTTAGTGACCTTCTTTTTTGTAGCATAAATAGAATATTTACCTTATAATGTACTACTCTTTAGCTTTTGAACATTAGCTTGAAAACATTTGAAATCTTTAATAGTACTAAATTAGAGCCTATAAAGAATATTTATGAAAGTTTCACTATGCAAGTCCTTATAGTTTTGTTTTTCTTAACTGCGATCAGTCAGTCAATAAAACAGTCGGTCAACAGTTTTTGGCTTCTATATAGAAAGAGTAATATGGATCTAAGCTTCAAAAGTTTGTTAGTTTTTTCACTTTGCTTTTGAAAAATTAAAAAAGAGGTTGTAATCGTTTACTTTTTTTTTTCTTTTCCCTTTTCCTATATTCACTATCAAAACGATTTCAATAAAATAATGTCTATGAATAAATTGCAAAATGCTGCACTTTGACTTAGGAATACTCATTACTTATTTTCTTTTCAATATTCACGACCCTCAAAGGCCTAATCAATTCAACTCCAAAGAATTTTCAAAGCCCTGCAAACTTTAAAAGCATTGATTTAAGAAGTCTCAAGCAAGAAATGTACATATATATATGGTATACATTATGTATATATAAATATTGGTTGAAATTGTTTGCATTTTGTTGTGCTTTTATTTTGTATGGTTCACCTACATATATTTAATTGTGCGGTATTATTAACTTTTCATTTATATTTACTAATCTGTAAAATCTTAAAAATCATTATGATCACTTGAGAAATTATCATTCTGTAACTAAAAGATATTTTCTCCCATAAAGTGCAGAGGTAAATTTAAGTATTTTTATTCCAGATATTTGAGAACTTATTGAAAGTTAAACCGTTTTTCTACAGTTTCCTCAACACTCTCATTTCATTTTCTCAAAACGTTAGGAAACATTAAAATTTATGAGTACACAATTTATATTAAGTTTTTTTTTTATTTGGGCGCCTTTTCAACAAGCCTATCCTTAGCTCCAACACATTCTTAAACAGTGTTACGTTTAATCTCCCTCCCCGAAAAAGAAAGAAAATTAAATCGGTGGTTTTGAAGCGGAGTTCATTTAATTTACACAACCAATCGTGTGAAGAAGACCTCCCCAGAGGTCAACTCAGCGGCGAATTGTTGCAGATAAAATGAAACAAATTGAAGGTAATCGGGTGTGAAATCGGTGCGTGGAACTCATTGCGAGATTCAATCGGTGGGAAGGAACAGTGGAATGAACTGCGTGTCGATATAAATGAACAGTGGAAATGATTTATTTGCTAACTTTGCAGCAGTGACTGTCGACATACCTATAAACTGAGTCTCCAATGGGGAGTGATATGATGTAATCCTTTATTATAGATTTTATGTTTAAATATTTTAAGCGTATTTCATGCTTTAAAACTAGTATCATTTTAATATTTTACCTATATGCTTATAAAGAAGTTAACCAATGTAAATTTCCTTTCCAACAAGTTCCAAGAACCAAGCCATGCAGACAATTATTCCACATAGCTGCACAACAGTGAGGCAGCCAATTCTACTACTATTAATATTACTTACATGGTGTAAACTTGATTTTGTTGATATCTTAGTAAATAATTACTTTCCTTTTCATCCCAGCTCTGTTTATGTATTAACCAGTAAAAGAAAATATTCTGTAAATAGTCGAGCTAGTTTGGCCTGCTTGTATTTTTAGAGGAGTTGCAATCACATTACAATCATGACGATTAATAGATTTAAAAAAATAACTTTTCTGGAAGCGCGTCATTGTTTTTCTATACTTTAATGGTGTATTCATTTTTCTTCAATCCTCGATACAAAATATTTCATAGAATTAAATATATAGTGAGTGAATAAAAATTGAATAACTAAAAACGATTATTCGACCGTAAACGCAAGAGTACAATCTCAAAAGGACTTTACCAATTCAGTTACACTAAAAGGCAGCGAACGTAGACCAAACCCCGCCTTGATCTCGTAACCCAATAAGCCACTGAGCTCTTATCTCTCATCAAACATGTAGGGCGAGAAGGTCGCAGCAAGTCCCATCGGAGACCTCTAAGGACGGACTCCTGGCATTTGTACTTATGTCAATAAGGAGATGATTCTGAAATGTTGAATTCCTCTGTAAATAATTTTTAATACTTGATTCAACTTCGGCATTTGATGGATATCTGTTAAACAAATCGTGAGTGTAAAAGTATTAATACGTCTCCAATAATTCCAGCTTGTGTAAAATATCATGGTTATGTCATTAAAGATCAATTAATTTTCACAAGTCAAGGTTGAGATTTTTCATTCAGACGTTACATAATGTTTTATCTAAATATTAAACAGCAGGGTTTAAATGGGATATTTCAACTCGAAAACTGAAAGAATATAGTATGTCTCTTGAACATTAAATATGTTGGTGGTACTTTAGAATATATTACTATTATTATCAATATTATATTGGTACTTGATGCTATAGAGTTAATCAATTTAATGTTTAATTTTTAGTTTGAACCACCGACTACTCAATGTTTTACTGCGTCAAAAGTTAAATATATTGAATTGTTTTCGTGTTACTAAAGTGCATTGACCTTCCATATTTTTAAACTTAAATACAAATAAAAACACAAAATCTCAAAACAAACCTACAGTAAAGTCCTAATATTAATAGCAAATTCTGTAGGCCCAAACTATTTCAATATGTAGGCCTATTGAATAAAGATTAAATTTAATATGTGTCTTCTCCAGGTTGATTTAAAAACAATTTTCCATATTCTTAAAGTCATTTGCAATTTTAAACTGAATCAATTTAGTTGAGTAACTTCTTTTGTAGTTAATTGAAATACGGAGTCTCTTAAGAAATAGTAGAAAAAGAAATCACCAATGCAGCCCAGGACGGCCTGGACCGTCGCTTTGTTACGTTTCAATTATTCAGGACCATTTTCATGTATAATTCATTACTAATGCACTAACGATCTGGCCTCCCTTTTTGAAACACACTTGGAATAGAAGCGCTGCGTTTATGTTAACATGTTTTATTGAAACGAATTGTAGAAACAAATTCATAGTAGTTATTATTTTATTTTTGGTTTATTAAAAATATTTTCAATATTTAAGTACGTACCTATTAAACTGTATGTATCTCCGTTTAAAATGAAATTAAAATATTAATTTTTCTTTGCGTTACTGCGGAAGCTTAGAACATAGTAAGATTCATAGTAACTTTAACTAAGGACAAATTATTTTAATTTCTTTTTTCAGTCAAAAAAATGTATTTCAGCTCACATTGTAGGGTTTGTCCTTCTGCTACAATATCTTAAAATTATGAACCGATTTCTGTTCTAGAAATGGGTAATATCTTTTGAAGAATATAAATTTTTACTATGATTGGATCCCTGTAAAAGAATTGTCTTAGATTTATATTTTAATGCATCTCGTTATAAAATTACTAATTTACTTCAGAGGAATTCACACAAGAAGGACAATGTATAAAAAAAAGATTAAACGCTAGAACTACACTAATAAGATAGTTCGCTCATTTTCTATATTTGCAGAGTTGAAAGTTTGGAAACTTGTTTATCCGCCACATATGGAGATGCAGAACTCCCACAACTCGGCGCAATCGCCAGTTTACGAGTGTTTCGAACTACCATTAGCAAAAACTCGTTCTAGAGAGCAATGATATAATTTTTCTGTTCATATTGTCGCCACGAAATATAATAGCTATTAACTGTTGTGAAATTATGGACGTGTATTACACATTGTTTAAAGATCAACATTAAACATGGTCCACAGTAATAGTCTTAATATTTTACAAAAGTAATACAAGTATTACAAATATTATTATTTTAACTCTATTGCAGGAAATGAGTAAATCTATTCTTTAGAAACTGAAAACATTTTTAAATTCAAAGCAAACCTAAGTTAAGTTGTAAGAGGAATTTAAAAAAACTAAACATAAAAAAATAAACATATAAAATGAGGTATAACTCGGGATATGCTTCTGCTTTAGTTTTCTGTTTCTTATCTTGGAAAATTTCAAGACTTCCACAAAGGGCCGTACCCTAGGAATGTAAAACATTCTAAATTTTGTAATATTGTTGGTTTTTATGTTAAAAATAAAGCAAAGCTTGTTTTTCTGCATGATACTTTTTGAATTATTCAAAATATACCAGATTTTTCTCCACATTTTAGTAAAGTGAAATAATAAAATTCTCTGCGAGCTTTAATTTCTGTTTGGATCATACTTTTTCAACCGGTTTTGCGGTGTTTTCTTCCACTTGTACAGATCTTTAAAATGGAATATATATCAAGGTATGCTTATGTTTTTGAATTTATAAACTTCTTTCGTGGACTATTGCCTGGGCCAACAAAATGTCGGTAATTTATTTATGTATAATTGATTATTGATTCAAATACTCAATTATTAAATTAAATTTGTATTTTCGTTATATTTAATGATATTCCATACTATTTATAATCATTTATAATATTCCAGACCTATTTATTCCCAGCCTTGTATAGTCAACCTCAACAAACATTATTCTTCAATAGTTAATTATTTAAAAAAAACATTGATTATGGTTCTCACATATACGAAACGAAGGAGACCGTAGAATGTGGTGAAATACTTTTGCATTACGAGGTTGGTCTACAGTTTTTTCGTTCCCCACCTAAGTTAAAATCCGAGCAATGAGTGATATTTTGCTGTGAATAAATATTTTTAGAGTAACATGGTCTGTTTAGCACTTAGTTCCAAGTTAATTTGTTTAGCTGTCAAGCTACACTGTTATCAAAACATTCATTCCAAATATAAATTTATAATTTCTATCTTATAGATATATAAATTATATATTTATAAATTTGGAGTCCACTTGCACTTTTCATGATCGTCAATTAGAGAAATAAAGAAAACATTTTTAACCAGATACAAAATACAAACACACTTCAAAACATTGCTTCGAGCATGCTCAATATTTTTCAACCAATTGTTACCAACATTGCAATTAATTATGATATCAATAACAAATATCAAATAGAAGAACAGTTTAAAAACCTATGATTTTCTGATAAGCCGTTTAATATAATATCCCTTTATAGGCTCATAATAAAATTTTGATATATTATATTCTCATTAAAGTTGCATTTAATAAAGAAAAATTATAAAACAATTATAGTATTAATTAACTTTCGAACAGCACAGAGGTATGGGGGACAGGATAGGTAAATGGAAGGGTGCAGAGGCCATCATGTTAATGAATGGACATTAGTTAGAGTCTTTATTACGGCAGGGTTTTCTGTTAAATGAGTCGTTTTAACCTAAGTGCTATAGCCAGGAATAATTAAATGATCCTCTTTATAATTAGATAAAGGCTGAACTGATGAAAGCTAACAGGATTAATCGTTTATGAAATATTGTCAACGTTATTATTGATTCATTTTGTAAATGGAATGAAAACCAAGTTAATAAATCGTAAATATCTTTGTTCTCAAGAGAGGACGATAACCGTTTACCAACACATTAATAGATCGACAACCAAAACCTCAAATAGAGGAAGATTATTGATAGTTGGGGCCTGGGCTCCACCTGCGACACCGCAGTGGTACGTGACCATTGGACGCTTTGGAATCGTCTGTGATCTGATTGGGCCGCCGTGATTTCGATCTCCAAAACTAGGGAAGAGCCATTACTTGGTAAAATAGTGTATAATGATCTTTTTTCGGGGATACTTTTTCAAAGGATATTTCATTGTAAGGAAAAAGGGCAACATCGATTATCTATGTTGAAATACATGTAATACAGCAGGGTACGCTGGGAAAGTTTTTTTTCACTGATCAGTTGCTATCGGTGCTTTAAAAAACGTTTTGTTCGGTAGCTCAGAAATTACTTTGTCATAGTTGGAATGAATGTTGCCAGAAATATCTTCAGAAAAGCTCTTTTAAAGGTTTTCCCCTGTGAACTTTTCAAAATCATCATCCATCTGTAACTTGATCATGATTAGAGCTTAAAACACCCCCGTGAATAAGTTTCATACTACCATGACCCTCTTTAAATATTTAATAAGTAATCATCACACTCAAATGGTTTCATTGCTGGAGTATCACCTCAAAACGAATTATTCATCCAGTGTTTACAATGTAAAATAACGGGGGAAGGATAAATAGTTTTTATGATTTGGAACTCCTCGTTTTGTACTTAATTTACAGTTTGTTATAGCATAAAACAAAACAAAATCGACGATAACTGGCATGTCTACGAAAAGTGGGTGTTTTATTTCGCTCCTATAGAGTTGATTTCCCTACGTTATGTGAATTACAACTTGATAAAACGAAATATATAAACAGTTGATGGATCATCGAGAAAGTAAGATCTAGTACACACGACATATTTACCTCTTTGAAAGAATTTATATGTAATATAATTTCAACACTTGTTTTCTGTATTGCTGCTTTACAGTTACTGCAATCTGATTAGTTATTGTAATTTGCACTAGCCTCCCTCGTTCAAATTTTCCTTTTATCTATTCCTTTTTTCGTCCTGCTGGCATTTTTCGTAAAAAAACTTTATGTTCAAATGCTCTTTGTCGTGTTTTAGATTTTCATGTTTAAATTTCCATCAGCTTACATTCAAATATACAAAAACTCTTGAGGTTATCACACATTAAATGTTATGACATATTTTTTGTATAACAAGACTAATGGTCTATATTATAATATATGAGGTGGTATATTTTATTACATATTTTGTGTAATTCAAAACAAGTTGCGATTGAAATAGATCCAAATGCTAAACAATCGCTCTAATATATTATATTCTCATTTTGTATTCGTTTCCTCAAAGCCCTCGTCTTATTTTCTCTCTCAATCTCGACCCTAGAAGATCAGTCGGACATGATCAGAAAGACCCTTGTCTCCGCGGTTTGTCGACGCTAATTGGGCCTCAGATGAAGACATTCTGTCCACATAATTGGGATGCTGCCCGGCTCTAATCAGCCCAGCGATCTCAAAGTCTCCGTTTTCACTTTTTACGATTCCATATTTCTCCTTAACGACTCAGCAGGTCGGGATTCTGAAGGGATTTTCTCTAAAGGTCAAAATTGTTGTTTTTATTACTTCATCCTCAAGGTTTGCTTTTGTTTGTTTTCAGTCGTTTATGATGACTGCTAAGTTGATTATAGGAAGGCATTTCTTCAACTGACTGTTTAATCGATTTAGGACAGCTTCAATTCTGGTTTCAAAAGCTGTTTGTTCTATAGTCTTCATTTTAAAATGTTATGTGCGTTATCGAAAGGAAAAAAATATGATTCGACTATTGATAAATGATGAAAATATCATGACACTTCATAGTAAAAGCTTGCCTCTTTGGCAATGGTTGCAGATTGTAGGGGGATCTTTAAAGAAATAAACCGACTTAGCTTTAATTATGTCATGAGCAATATAGAATAATAACTATGTTGCCCTTTTTAAATGTAAAGAACATTTATTTAATTTTTAATTTAATACAATGGTCATAAGTTTTTGTTTTGAAACCATCATGAAATGTACAGCCTTTTGAAATAATTATGCATTTGAAACAACTTAAATAAACAATCTGAGTACTTAATTACATGATCCAAACCCTTAATTGTGTAATTGTTCGCCCTACATAGTGATTTTATGACGTTAAAGATTGACAAAAAAGTAATTTACGTCTTTGACAGAAGATTCTATCGAATCTGTGAAACCAATTTATTTCAAATAGACTGAAACGTGAATTTATGTTTTCTCATCTCTTGAAGCATCCCGTAGTGAATGCAATCTTCGCAAATAGCTGTTTTATGTAAAAAATGTTGAATCAACCTACCAACTGATACCGGTTTGAATAACTTTACTCTGATTACATTAAATATCATTTCAAAATATATTAAAACTTCTTTAAAAACGTTAAACATTACATTAGGGTGCCTCCTTGGTTGTATAATAAGCAACATCAATATTTCTTAGTTAACAATATCTTGTAGTATAAATAAAATAACTAACTTTTATTGTAAGTTATCGTATTTAAGTTAAGAAATAATTTTTAAAGATGGGTAAATTTTTTGTCTTAATATTGATTGACTAGGATTGATTGGGATTGTAAATGTTTTGTAATTTCATTTTCTTTAATAGCATTTTTGGTTTATAATCTTCATTTTATAAAAACTAAGGAGCAGCACTGTTTATACTAACCGGAATATGAATGAGGTATAAGTGTGAAGTAAATAACAATACAGCCTTAAAAAAATTATTACATTAATTACGTAGGGGTGATCAATTAATAGCACAATACACAAGTTAGGTTGACGAGTCAACTTGAACATAGGCCTACATTGTATCAAAAGAATTATACAAAATTCCCAATATATTCTTCATCTGTAAAATATCCAGATTCACAAGAAGCACATAAGGATTTACATTCTCGTTCTCGAGTTGGAGAGTTATTTACGAGTATTTCAAAGATGGCGAATGGAGCGGCATTCTTGCTGTAACAGCCGGCTGGCTGACGTATGACTCCCATCGCACCACTTGTTGACAATACTTAATCTTACTCCACCGTTCAGCACTGAAGGATTTGATCATGTGCTTAGATTCAATCGCGATTCGGATATTTAATTCAATGTATATATTTTTGTTTGAGGACTTGGCTGAAATACTATTTTTAGTTTTTTTTCTAGATTGTTCTTAAAAAGATATATACATAGTAAAGCTTGCATGAAATCCATAGTTAAAATCCTTCTCTGTTTTAGACCCGTTTATATGCAGAATCTTCAATTATCCTTTACAAAATAAAAAAATGAATATTTTCATTTTTTGTAAGTATGAGTAAATAAATAACTAACGTTGGCGGTTTTAATTTGGAGTTTTCCATTGGCGTTTTCAATAATACGGCATAAGATTTCTTGACCAGGGTTTGTCAGTTAAATAAATAGCAAAACTTTAGAATCCGTCTCCACCGTTAAAATTGAAGTTAAAAATCTATGATTTTCTATTTGATATAAACAATATATTTCCTTTAAAACATATGTTTTATTGTTTTTAATGTGGAACTTATATGAAATAAACAATTTAGGTTTCTGTTTTTATCGTTTATTAAAATGTCGGTTTAGGATACATCTTTCACTATCCTGTTTTGATATAGAGAAACTGACAAACCTAGAGTCACATAGACCCACCTCTACAATTTTTATTTCAATATTGGAGTTGTAAAAATATATAATATTCTAAAGTTTATGATGTGCTTATTTATTAACATACACATTAGGTTCAATAATTACGTGTCGTACAATTAGATTAACTTTTATTTCTATTACACCATAATTATTTTATTTATATTTACCAGTTATAAAGAAAATTCAAATTCAAAAAACAACGAATAAGTTTCTTTTAGAAACAGAAAAGATCTTAGAGACTGTGAAACGAGTTAAATATACAGAATTCAATAGGGTCAAACGAGCTATTTAGCAGCAGTCGGGCCGACCAATCGCATTACAGATGCTATCAGACCACGTGACCTCGTGTCTGCAGCTGGGACCGCAAATGATCACATCCGCCGCCTCGACGAGTCATTTCCACCCCGAAAATGACCGTGGAATTGCCGTCATCACACGATCAATAGGTCTAAATGGCCGATGAAATATCAAACTCACATATATCGTTTCTGGTGGATTTACTTTTATATTGTACTTTTAGTCATACAGGTTTTTTTTAACATTAGGCCCCATTACTAAAATTTCTCAATGCTTGTGTTTGAAATATATTGTTTTACACCCTTCTTTGTTCTTATTTGATTTTAATAAATTTTGATTGTTCTTTGCCTAGTATTAAATCTGTTCTAAAATTTATTTTTTAATAACTATAATTATTTGTATCGTGATAACATATTGTCTTGATATTTGATAATAATCTGTTTTTTACCATTCTGATGTTGTTATTATTCCGATTCGATTTTATAAAGGGTAAGGCAAAAATGCGTGCACTTAATGTTTAAACGCACTAGTGCAGGATAACCAAACTCGGCACAATTTTACTACAGAATAAACGGCACACTTCTATTAGCAGCATAACTCTGCCCCCGTATCCGTTATGGGGTCTTTTGAGGACTGCTCCAGTTTTTTACATGTAAGCCCCTGTTGAATGATCCCTCATTTTGAGGGATTTGTCAATAGAAATACAATGACTCAAACTCGAGGTCGATATCACACATTAAAAAGGCAGCCATTTTTTTATGTGAAAACCAGCTCAAGTGTGAGTACCCCCATCGTATCTTTTAAAATAAATTCAGTTGCGCAAACCACGTTAAGAATAACAATGCATGTCACACAAACGACTTCTTTGTCAGATTGGAGACCTTTCCACCAATTGGGTATTTTGGGGGTAGCCTAGATTAATCAAAAGTAAACCTCTATCGAGTGAACCTTAATTTTTAAGGGCTCCTTAACATAATTGGAAGTATGTAAACTCGAGGTTCTCACTAACAATGCAGTTGTATCAAAATATAAAATGAGAAAACGGGTGGTCTTATCAATTTTGTTATTGGGTATCCTCCGCACTTCATACATCTTCCGTTTTCCTATCTTAAAATTTGCAGTGTCTGCCACATTGGTTTGGAACGTGATATCGACCTCGGGTTTGTATATTTTTATTGATACAATAATTCAAAAGGAGGAGTCAGTCGATAAGAGTTTACATTTTAACAATTGGGGTTTCCCCCAAAATACCCCTTTTTGGGGGCATGAGCAAAGTCGTGCTATGCATGTAGCAAAGGTGTGTCAGATTTTGTCCCTTGCTGAAACTTGTTTGCAAGTTAAGAGTGGTATCCAAACTCCCCTAACCCTATTAGAAAAGTGGGTGTGGGGGGGGGGGTATCCACTTTTCCCAAATCCTATATAACAAATTGTGATCATTTGATTAGGTTCTAAACTTGAAGAGCATCTGTCTGTAGAAACTATGTTAACCTCTTGCCTGAAAATAGGTCTCATTGTGGGTTATTATTGCGCTAATAAGTGCATCAAAATTTATTTCTGTAGGAGATATTTAAAACATTAAAAAACGCAGTATGGGTTAATACATCGTAACACATTCTGGTCATTAAAATGTACGAAATCGTTATCAGGGATGGAGATGGTCATAATAATTTTAGTCATTACTTTGTCCTATTTTAAAAATATATTGGAACAGTATTTTTTATAGTCGCTTATTTTCACATCAAAAGCTCTTCATAAGAAAATACTGGCTGCCACGATCATAACACTAACATTCACATCCACGATACACCTATTACAGGAACAAGTGCATGCTATAAAAAAGTCTATAAAGTGAATTCTTGCTTGATTAAAATTTCCAAACCGTTGTAGCAATTTGCATATTACAATGTTTACCGTGTCCGTCTCCGACGTAACATCGTCCCATAACAGATGGATTACCGACCCATTAGACCATTAGTGGACCGGTTTGATGGTCCAATCTCGGCCATTACAGCCCACAGGTCAGGGCCGCTGGTTGTTTACTTTATATTAATTTTAGTCTTATTTATATCGCGTAATAAAGCAATCAAGACCCATATTGAATAATCTTTACAGCTATAATTATAAAATAATGGAGGTGGGATTAGAGTTTCGGTTTTAATTTCGTGTCAGCCTGTAATAGAGATTGGCGAAACGGTGAGGAAAGTGAGGTTTGTGGCTGACAGTTTAATTGCATATTTTGAATACCGACTGATGTGGTCAAAGAAACCTCTAATGTCCACGGCAATTTTCAACAATCTAGCTGACCAAGTTGGGCAATGGTGACTTGTGTCATAGCTTTCGATGAGTCGGATATTAAAAGTGGTTAAATATCCAATTTTCCAGTAATGATTATTTTGCGATGAAAACAAAATAGTTTTTACTTAAAATATTGCTCTAAAATGATATATTTTTTGTTATGTTAAAAATATGCTTAATGAACGAATGCAAACTCAGCTTATCAGCTTATTTATTTAGTGAAACAATATATTTTATTTTCCCAACAGCACCGGGACCTCGTTTTCTTTTCTTCAGTACAATAGTTTAAGACGGATAATAATTATACTTTCCTCTGCTTGGAGTAACTTTATCTCAGTTACACTTGAAAGCAAAAAAAAAACCGTCAACACTTGACCTCGATTTTCAACTTTAAATGCTCACAACCAAGGTTTGCTCGCGGTAAAGTGTTAATTTTCCTCCCATGTACCTGAAATTAATTTAAAATGCATTTGAATACTTTGTCCTTTAAATATTATTTTAATAGTTTTAAGTTTTTTATATTATTTTTATAAACTCCTATTTTTTGTTTTTTATTCCTTCCTCTAAAAATACTTTATGGTTGGCAATAATAATATGGTTCTAAAATTTTATTCCATTATGGTTCTAAATTTCTATACCATTAAATTCCAACAACTTGCTACAACGATATTTTGTCAACTTACCCTTAACTTGTTAAAGCCTACATAGCATTTTTATCGTATAAATGATCATTATCATACGTTCTTTTTTAAGTTTTATCTGAAGGATAAATAAAAACATGCAATACATTAGGCCATTTCCGCCCGGGGTGGGTGTCGGCGGCTTGGCTCGCCCATTAATATGGTAATCTGGCCATCATCCCCCATGGCCTCTGATGCTGCCAAACCTTCCCGCCTGGAAGCAAAAAACCTTGATGTAAAGAAAGGCATATGGTTTGTCAAGTAATCATAACAAAATTATATTTTTCAGAATTGGATCTTTGAATATTCCTATTTGGAATGTTCCCTCTCGAGCAGCACTAATTGAGTTGTTTATCACCCACTTTTTGGGGACTATAACTAAATACTGGCATGCCAACATTAACATGAAAAATAAAGATATATCAATTCATTTTCTTAATAATTCATTCTTATGGTAATGGTGTTAGCAAAATATAAGTGGATGAAAACTGTGGAAGATAAAATGTGAGGAAAAATGTTTGTATGCAAATATGTCCCCATTAAAAACTAATTATTTAAATTAAATATTGGTATGTGATGAGAACATCTAAGTATACTATTTATAAGGTTTAGGCCCTAATAGTAGAGGTAATATAGAATTTTTTAAGATTAGTTGATTGTGGAATTGATTGATTGATTGATTGCATTTTTGTTTAAAAATCTTGAAATGACATTCATCGCCATCGTTTGATAAATAAGAAAGGTAAGTTGTTTCCGTATATATTTTTTTATTAGAGAATCAAGAACATGCTTCAGAGTACTTTTGCGTGTCAAAGAGGTATACGCATCGTGGACCCTTCCCCACACAAAACACACAATGCAAGTCCAACGACGAACTCTCATTGCTCCAAAGTGGTTGTAAACTTTCCAAACGACCTTTAATGAGGTCTGGATCACGTGACCTGCTGCCATGTTCCAGTCGCGATGCGCACCCTAGTCCCTGCAACTTGTAACTGGCTCAAATTGGCGCGCGAGGAAAATCCCAACACGGTGATTGGTTGCTGAGAGCCCGTTCCCGCCAATATTGCCGCCTAACCTCAACATCTCCGTTTTGGCGCGTGCAATATTGGACGCCCGCTTCACCGGCGACTCCGATTGACTGTTTGATTGCTTTATTATTTGATTACTCACTAGCCTCTACTCGGATTTCTAAATTAATGTTTCGCTTGTTGTTTATTGACTTTATAGTTTTTGAGAAGCGTTTCTTAAATACCCCGGCCCAATCTCCTCTCAATAAGGTATTATTGTGTAAGACTATATTAAATTGCCTATATTAAATCTTGCCTATATTAAATTACATTATAATCATGTTACTCCTTTAAGAATGAAGTTTTACTCAACCTGGATTTATTTTTTTTTTTTTTTTTGTAATTCGCAAATAATATCTGTATTATTGTATATCTTTAAAATTTGGCATGCAATGACTTTGTGGTTCATTTCCTTAAAGAACACTTTAATTTATTCGTGACGATGAATTAATGCTGTCAAATCGATCACAATTCGATACAAAATATCCTTTGCCGCTTTGTCTCTTTTGTCATGAGGATCAATCATGGACTGATGATTTGTCCATTACCGGCTATTCGAGTTAGCTGAAAAACCTGTCAAAGGCTCAGCAGGAAAATACAGACCTGCCGGCTTAACAACAGTACTCATCATGTCGTTATCGAATAACAGAAAGGCACAAAGACGAGATTTATTAAGTTAACAATACTACGTTTTTACACAGAATTTCGGGGTTACTTCAAACCTAGTGAGTATCTCTTATCCGATAAACATGACAGTTCTGACACTGGTACGCAACCATGCAAGCATTTAACCATCACACGTTTCGTTTAAAACTATTATTTTTTATCATTCCATTATGTTTAAATTGGTTTCATTTTTATCTAGGTTGAAAAAGGGGAATATTCACATCGTTTTTTATCTGATATATTTGTCAATAAAGTAACGTCACCTTATCCAAGCACAAGCGAAATACTAAAGATCCGGATGTCGATGAAGTCAGTATTTTTATTTAACATTGTTACATTACTTATAGAGGATAAGACCTTTGTTAATGTTTATTAGGATAATTATGGTAACGAACGAATAATATGTCAATCTAATTCCATTGTGTAGGCCTTTGCTCTACTAAAAATCACAAGACAATAAAATTACACATTTTATAAGGCGAGAAATAACGTTAACGTTCTGAGCCCGAAATCCCATTTATGGCCTGGCTTTGTTTACAGAGGAGGTCGAATCCCAACAGCCGTTCCGGCGATATATCCCCTCGTAATCCACATACATTTTGGAACAGGCGAGGCCAGCGCCATACAGGCAATACTGCGGGATAGCATACGTCCAGTTTCGATAAATATGGAAATAGCGGCCGTGTCCGCAGATAAACTCTAAACTCACTCTCGATTTCGTCCGATACAGAGGTCGGTGTGTGCGTGAGTGGATACATATGCATGAGGCGGTGGGAGAGGCCACCCGGGCGGTCCGTGGGTGGTCTGGACAAGTCAATCTACCTTTGTCTCGAGCGCACGCACCGAGTCTGTAGTATCGCATCGCCACTACCGTGCCACGCTCGATGACACGTTTTTTTATGATCTCGTCTGGATAGAAAGAGAAAGGGACCCGAAACTGATCCTTGGGGTACCCCGGTGTTTGTTGGGGTAATCAACCGTGGGTGGGTGGGTTACGGGGAGTTTGTGCATGAATAGTTTTGTTTTGTTCTTTTTTCATTCCCCTCGAAAATCATGCGTTTAAAGACCGAAATTAATAAAATTTTATGAAATTAGTTTAGTATTGATTAATGTGAAAATATCACTTTTAGAATCTCTGTTTCTTTACCTCTAAGCAGTCTTTATATGAATAATTTTCACTTTCCATTTACTTCACCAAATCAGTTATATCTTTCTTTCCAGATAAAACCCTGTAAAATTACACCCTGCATCAGTTTTTCCATCGAGTTTAATAAAAAAATATGTGTCTACCTTCTAATCTCCTGATGTTTTTGTAGGCTCCACATAGTTTTAATTTATCACCACAATCTACTGTATGAAGTGTGATATTAAATGGTACAGTGAAGTGTTTGCTCATGGTACAGTACCTCATATAATACCCAGATTAATATCCTGAAGTTTTTCTGACCGCTTTCCATGTAAAATGCCTTTTTATGGATGGAACCTAATATTTATTTCAGTGTAACGTAATTTAATATATACTGAAATCGAGGAACTTACCATCACATTTAATGGGACAAAATATTACCTTCTGTCCTGTACATTGCCTACTTTTTACCTGATTGTTATCATTTAACTTTTACAAATCAGCATGGTAAACTATCTCTAAATTAAAGCTTTTTCGTGGTAGACAGATTTTAAATTTAAATAATTAATTTCGTTTACTGTAAACTGATCTCACCCTTTTGAACTTATATTTCATTCAAGGATAGACTTTAACCAAGAGAACTAACTTCAATAGATATAAGTATATGTAAAATAGTGAAATACATATATGCTGCACAAAAAGTGTCCGTTTTGGTTGCACGAGGCGTCACGATTTGGTGTCGAGTTTTGAATTGCAAAATGGAACAAGAGAATAATGTAGAGTCTGAACCATGTTGTGTTAGGATATGAGTTCAGCCCGAACACTGTGCACTTTAAATAAAATATCGCCTTACCGCTTGGTATAAAATACCAACATAAACTGTGAACGTTTGCATCAAACGTGCATAAAAAAACAAACTGTTTCTTTAACTTAATTGGGAAAATATGTTTTCCATAAACAAATTATCAAAAATTTTCTGTTTGATTTGTAAGCCTCTTGGTAAAAAAATTGGGAACAAGAAACACTAACAATTAAGTTAGAAGACTTATTTCAATTATTTTGAACGTTTAACGAATGATTTAAAAATTAGAAGTGCAATAAAAGTGGGTAGTGCCAATCCGTTATTTATCAACAGTATTTAAACGTACTTACAAGGGCGGTATGCGCGTTGAATCCCTAGTTCTTGCACAAGAACTGGGTGAAATATAACAATACCTCAGCAATCCCACGAAACGATAGAGTTTAACCCTAAATGTTCACAGCATTGGACTGCGTTTTTTTGCAGTGTTATGAAAAGGTGATCGTTCACAGACTATGCAAATAAAATCAGACCACAGAGAAGTACTTCTCTGTGGTCAGACATAAGATCGATGATTATATCTTTTCAAACCAAGTTAAAATACCCCTTCATTGTAACATTTTACTAGCTAATTCGTTGATTGCAAGGAGTAGGAATTTTTCAAGGAATGAATTTATCATAACGAAAATTATCAGTAATAAATTTTCGTCATTCCAAGTATAATGTATAACTGTACACAATTAACACGCTCATACCTGCACATACAGATCAACGTCGAATAATCGTGCACAACCAGAAAAGCCGACTCCAGCCCAAAACGATTTTGAGTTTAGAATCCGGTCCCAAGGGCACTAAGCACTCATGCCTGTAAATGACTATCAATTAAGTTAACAACCTAATGCAGATAGGCGGGGCGGCCGGTCGGGGCGAATTAACAAAACAATGGTCAATTATTATCGACTAATCGGTTAAAGGCCGGCTGTGGAGGGGCGAGCAGGCGTCGAGTGTTTGGTATTAGATTGGATTATCAACGCTAGGTTAATTACATTCTGTGACGTAACTGATATGACATCCAATACCGATAATGACTTTTCGATTATTTTCACTCTTGATTCCATAGATATTCATGATTTGTGTTAATGACTAAAAAAATTTGGGAAGTTTTTTGTTAATATTTAGAGCTATGAGTTTGCAAATAAAAAAATAGGGTTTAACATAAATGGTGTTTTTACCTCTGTGTTAGAATTTATATTAATTTCATAGACTGCGTTTGTCTTAATTACATTTACATGATTTAATTAAAGTTTTTAAGTGTTTACATGCCGTACAATCAATATCATTACATAAAACCTAATAATAATTTTAGAAAGGATTTATATCCAGCCTTTAGTAAAAATATTTTAAATGCCGGTGTAGGAACTTCAAAGATGCTTGAAGCGAACTAGCGGAGGTGCTTCAAGGTGGTATATGCGGAAAAAGCTTGTTCACACAGTTTTTAATTAACGACCAAAATATTTATCAAATAAAACATAAATCCACGTTTACATTTTCATTCTGGCATCGTTGGGCAAAGTCAAAAGTGAATCAGGGTTCAAATGAGGAAAGGTAATGACATACATAAAATTTTACGCGTTTTCAATTAAAATTTCGAAAAATCATTGAATTTGGCGAACAAAGATTGACTGGTGACTGGCATGCAAAGTATTGTAAAGGTGGACTTTTAAATCTGTAAACCGATTAGTTTTTCACTGCTCTTTGGCAACTGATATAAACATTTAACAAATCATATTTCAGCTTCTCTGCCCTTTGATGTCGCTAAACAACGGACTGCGAAAATATAAACCCATTTCGTTTATTTGTCACAGCAACCTGTACAAAGCGATTTGTAAAGAGAATTTTTTGATTGGATACGTTACATATGAAAGCTAAAAAGTCAGAAAATGGCTTTAACTAAATTCTTTGAATATTTCAACTGTATATACACATAGAAGCTAACTTGTTTTTGTTTTGGGGGGGGGAGGGGGGTTATTCACTTGGTGGATAAACGACATAAGCTTATAGTAATACACAGGCATAAAGACTTAAATATTTTGACTTCAATTCAATAACTAACCTTTATATTAAAATTTAGAATTTTCTGTTACGATATATTTTTTATAATCGTAATTAATTCTGTATTAATTTTGAGGATAATTTTAACTAAAATGCGAGTATTAGTTAAAGAGATTAGGGCAGGAAAAGAAATTATCTAAATAAACTTATATAAGAGTAAGATTTTTATTTACTTTTTCACCATAATAATGGATTAAGGTCCATTACGGTCGGTCATACCGTACAATAAAATCCGAGTACCATGCAGCTTCGATCAGTCCATTGTTATTTTTCTGTTGCAATGTTCAAACTTGAGGAGGTAGTACTCGTATTAGTAGGAAACCTCTAAGATGTTCTTCTTTCCATAACTGCATTCCAATACACCAACAAAAGTTTTTTCCGTCTAGTAACGAAAAATGATGAGTGATTTCAACCTTTTGATTTAAGTTAAGTTATAAATCACTTACAAACTTGGATTTTTCAATATTTCTCATTTCTTATCAATTTTTTACAAGTGTTGAAAATGGGGATCACAATTTCATCGCATTACGCAGTTATCGGAAGATTAAGGGCTCAGGAGAAGTGATCCTAGGGTTTGACATGCACTGTGGGACGACCGAAACACTTAAGCCTTTTCACAGCAGCTCAGCTTAATTTGTTTCGACTTTTCTCTGCAGTCAGCATTACAGTTTTGGCTCAAACAACAATACTTGGAGCGACACTAAGAGGGATCGTACAAAGCCATCCCACACACAATTATTAATGCAAACGGGAGGTTTTATCGCCAAGGATATCAATTATTTTGGTTCAATAAAAACTATTACTATTATTACTATGAACGACCAATCGAAGAAAGGACATTTAAACAAACTAACGAACAAACCATACACGAATAAAAAGTTTTCTTATAATCGAGAGGCTTAGAGTAAGAACAAATAAAAACCAAAGGATGAATAGATATGTTGACATGACAGAATAAAAATGTTTAAGGGTATTGCACAGAGATTTGATAGAAATAAAATTGGCTGTCAACGTTTCTAAGAACTGCCGTATTCCAAAATAAGAAAATCACGCCGATTATCAACCAGTCAATTTGTCCCCATTACTCCCTTGTTTAGTATAAAAAATATAAAATTCTAATCAACTTTTGGACATTTATAATTTTTCCTCTTACAGTATAAGCGCAACCAATAATAAAAACTAAGTACTCCTCAATTATGATTGTCAATTGAATAGTTACTTGCAAAATCGATCACCGTATACAAAATGTAGTAGTTTAACACATAAAATATTATTTTTGTTTAAAACAAGAAAACCTAATCTACCTTCAATCCGATTTGATTATTAAGTATAGAATATCCCATCTTCGACAATTAAGATCGTATCCGGCGACGTAGAAGCTGTAGTATAATACAAATCACTTAATCCCCAGCCCGTGTCCGCGCACGCGTCCATAACCAGATTACCGCGTTGATAGCCCATTGTCTTGGTGATTTCTCAAGGGCGCTGACCCGCCTTATAGCATTAGTGGGGTAATCTAATGGACATTTTACCTCGGAAACTGGTAAACAGCGTTTAATTATACACTAAACTATGTTAAAAAAAAGTGTTGATTGATGTTATGATAGGTAAAAACAATTTGTTTTTACTTTTCAGTTTCAATACAGAAAATATTACTTCAGATGTATATTAGTCGTTAATTCAGGGAATATGTAATTTTTTTCTAATGTAATTATTAAAAAGAGGAGAGCAAAATATGCTTTTAAACCGTCGTTGTGGTACAAACAGATCAGATAATCCATCGTCATCGCCATCGCTTTTATTTTAAATAGTTATGGGCCTTCTATAAGGTACTTAACGTTTTAAGGTACTGTGGTAAAATCCTAATGAGAAACTTTTCATAACCGGAGCATGCCTATAAGTTATTTAAAAAGTGTACATTCACCCAAATAACCTCAAAATAACAGGTTAAAAGGATTGGGATTTCGAACACTGTCAAAGAAAAAACAAAACAACAACTAAATACTTAATGGAACTATAGTTACATGATTGTTAGGAGGAAATTGTTTTATAGAAGTTTTGCAAATATCTTCTTTTAAGAAAATACAAATAGAAGTAATATATCGCAACATAGACTTGTCAATATTCAAAGCAAGGGATGTTATTAATACCTGCTCAGTAACGGATTTCTCACTTGGCAGACCAGGCCTGGACTTAGAGCCGCGCGGCGATTAGGGTCGTACAAGGTCGAAGCGGTTTCGAGCAAAATTGAGGGGATAAATAGGGACCAAAACGTAATTTAGCTAAAAAAAAAAAGGGTCACCACCTTCGACGAAAGTTAGATCCCAAGAGGCCGGTGGGCCATGCCAACTGTGAATCCGGCTCCGTACATGCTACAGTTCAAATGCTTACTTGCAGGAATACTCCATCCTCCAGTCTCAATACTTCTCATTGTTGCAGATGCCAAGTCACTGCAGAAGTTCGACAAGCAGCCGCAGTACTCAGAGGTCAACCCTGGAGAGGACATCAGACTGGACTGCAAGATATTCAACAAGCGAGGCACCTGCTCGTGGCAGAAAGACAATAAGGTTAGTTCAAAAATCTTAAAACAATAATGTTACGTGATGTTGTGGCTTGTTATTTTGAATTAGTCAATTTTGTTTTACTTTCAAGTAACATTTAGTGAAGATTCCCTTTTCAGTAATTCTTTTACATTTACAGTGACTTTTTAGTGTTATTACTTCAATGTTGTCCACTACTACGGTAGATATTGTTTTTTCTATTTTTCATGGCACCATTTAAGCTAGTATGAAACTTATTCTTGCCAGAGTTAATAGTCTTCACAAAGAATGTGGATAAAACCAAAATATAAATTAAACAACAAGTATTCAAAAGGACTAATTTTATGGAATGAATTTACTTTAATAAAAAATATATATTTGGGTTTTTTAAAGTCAGCAATACAAATTAATCTGTATCATTTCAAAAGTTTATAGTGATGGCAAACTGTGATAACCATAAATACTCAAATAATATCTGCCCCTATCGGTTTAACTACACCCAATAAGGCGTTAAGCTTGAAATAAAGATTTTATTTGTTAATTTTTATTCTAGCTTACAGACATTCAAAGTATTCATCTTCCCAAAAATACATTTTTTAATTGGTAAAAAGTATATACTCTTACAACTTTATTAGCATATTACGATTAAATCTACGTAATAACTGAAATCAGTATCATGTTACAACAACATGAACACAACACATACACTGATTACAGTATTTATAACGCTCTAATCAATCCGACGTTTCTGAAAGAAAACTAGTGCCTGCGTTATGTGAGGGGAACAACCCCCCTAAAAACTCCCATCCTAAATTCTATCAACACCCGAAGATAATTTGTTTAAAACATCATAATCTCTACATTAACCGATAGCCGTCTTCGGCCCGTCCCAGTCATGCCCGTCACGTTTCCTCATGACTCCAAATGATTCGAGTCAGATCCGTCACACGCCATTGCGCGGAGATGGGGGCTGTTTGATTTTGCCAAATAATCGACAGTCGGTGGGCCGCAGCGGATCGCGGTGCCGACGGATTCTCTACGGCTGATGGAGCGATGGTAACTGTACATCTGTGGCGCACGACTGTTGCATGAACGCCAAATGTTATGAGGGTAGTTCAGAAAGTAAGTAACGATTTTTTCTCTTCATCTAGCCCTATTGCCCCAACACCACGACTGGTTGTGTGGTCTAAAGCTGCAATTTCGGTCTCAATTTGAGCCTGATCTCATTGCCGACCGATTGACCACTTCATTCTTACACTGAGAAAAATTTTGTCCTGAAATACGTGGAAAATACACGTAAATAAGGGTGTGCGGGTTACCCACTGCAATCTGGACCCGGCTCAATGCTCCGGCAGTGAGGCCGCCACACGGAAAATCAGGACTTAGTTTGTCTACATAGTTATGACATCACTGGCTATGACGTCATTACTGTCGGTTGTAAGTCCTGCCGATCAGAGTTGGCTCTCGTAATTGCAGAGACTTTTCTCAGAGTATCCTGCGATTCATTTTGCCTTTACCACAGTTTATCACAGAATGTACAGTCCTATTCTCGTAAAATACAACCGATTTCTATGCACTGACTTGCCTAGTCTCTGCATTTACCGGTATTTTTGATTTAAAATCAGTAAAAGATATCTGGGTCCTTCTAGCGATCACCCATCCAAGTCCTGACCACGCCCGATGTTTCTTGACTCGTATGTTCAGCTGGAGACTGCTATATCCATTGCGTTACGGCTGCCTGCTGAAGACTGTAGTTGTTGATTAGCACCTGAAGAAGTGATAAGTGAAGTTTTACGCTTAATGGTACTTCTCTACAGTGACAATTTATTGCGTGATAGAGTCTAGAGTAGCCCTCCGTACGTGTCGTGCGTGTTTCCCGGTACCGGAATTTTTATAAAAAGTAATGTTTGTTCGTTGTGTGCGTCTGTCCGTTTGTGTTACGTGGGTATGTGTCATGATGGTTTTTAATGCTTCTTGACGACTTCCATTGGAATGAAATTTGATTTACATCGCCTGAGGAAGATCTCTCTGAGATTGAAACTGTCGTGGCCCATAATATGAGACTACAAAGGATCACTTTGACAGTACAAGGTATTTACGCCATTAATAGTTACAATTTATTGCCCTGACATATTTATTTGATACATTTAAAAGTGGCAGCAAATCAATGCAAGGTTATACTCGACCTGCATTCTATTTCTTACAATTCATCTTATTTAAGACATTGCTAAAAAATACCTGAGTTATTAAAATCGAAGCAGGATTTAAACAGTGCAATTACTTTTATTGGTAATTTGTTCGTGTAAACTTTGGGGAGATAAAATTAATCTTAGGTCTAAAACTGATCAATGTGTCCTTGCAACTATTTAAAAATAAAACAATATTTAACCTAAGTAACTGCTGACAAATAAAACGATTTGATTTTCTTCAACAATCAAAGCTTTTTCTCTGAATAATTGGAAATTGGATATTCTTTTTGACGTTTCACTACCATTTACTTTATATGTATTTACTTATCAATGGTACTACAGTAAGTAAATCTATAAAAACATTAATAAAATATATATTATAGAAACCAAATGTTATTATTCAAACTTGTATCACATTTGTAAATTTTCAATCCCAAATATAAAACTAACACAACGGACTTAAAATCAATCCAGATTGGGTTAAAAATATTTATTCGATTCAAATAAAATATTTGATGATAGTGCGAACTAAAACAAGGTAAAGACTAACTGCTTTTACCAAATCACATGGAAATAATTTGAAGTTCTCATCCATACGCCTACCGTAAATGCAGTGGGCTGCATGCAGAAAGTAATCATGGATAAACTTATGACGTGTTTTGTGACGTATACAAACCATCCATGACGTCACTTTAATGTTTTTTCCTGAAAATCACGGTAAATTCCCTGATTATTTGCAAATACGGCAGTTCGAGCGTAATTGCAGAGAAATAGTTCTTAAAGAAGGACTGCGAGTCCTGCGTCTGTACTAATGCCCAAAACTCTGCCGAGTCATTGAGCTGGGTCCAGACACAACTCTCCTGTACGTGAGCCAAGTCCTTATTTACGTATTGCGAGTACAGATTCTAGACTTGGGGCAAAAACTCTGCTTTTCCGCTAAGATATTTTTCTCAGTGTACATTTTTTAATGGTGGTGTTTGTAGAACATTCGGCGGGATTTTCCACAAACATCGCTGATTTCTCAGCTCATTCGTTATGTGGCCTAAAAGTTTACTCTATATTGAATTTATGCCTTGAAGGGGAAAAAGAGGCTTCTCAGTTTAGTGTGAGACCATATGATAACCTGACATGCCAACAAACATGTGTTATGGAAAATCCCACTGCAGACAAGTCAAGTGTGTTGCGATCGATGTGGACGCGGCACCCGCCCTCATGCAGCAGCAGCAACTTCACCGTACTTTGCTGCCTAAAGTGGGACATTATTTGGACAAATCCTGTAAATCCCATATTATATGACCCTAAGTGATTCGTTCCTTTGTCAATGCTAAGGAAACTTTTAAGCTAAGCTGAAAAGTGCTTGCAAATGGTCAGAAACTAAAAGAAGAAACATTTTCAGGTCAAATCAACTTGGCAGAATTTTTGATGGAGACTGCCATTTTGAAACGCTGTTAGAATGAAATGCGTGATAGGTCGGCAATGAGACTTGGCTCACTGAGGCAGGGAGTGAACCTTTAGACTGCACACTCAGTCGCGGAGATGGGTCAACAGGACTAAATGTTGTGAAAAAACAGTCTTTACTTTCTAAATGACCCTCCTTGTACAGTGCAAGTCTAAGGGTTATTAATTATGAGTTTTAAACCACCCGTTTATCTTAAATGATTCTGAATTTAATTTTGCTATGTTTCGAGCTGAATTGAATACAACTTTAGGTGGAAACGTTGGCTTCTAATATTTTACGCCATCATAATGATTCAACTTTTAATCAAATATTACACTCTTTACACTGAATCTTACAATTTGGGCGAAGAAAAATCCATACAAAATGGACAAGTGCATAGCCGGAAGTAGATGAGCCATGACCAAACTATGTGACCTATTTGTGAGACTCCCTTTGAACGCCTTGATGACGGAGTAGTAAATTGTATAACCTATAATTAATACTTATATAACATCTGTTACCGAATGTTAAAACCATTTGACAGCATTCAGATTATTCAACTGTTATGTGACCGACAAATAGCGAGATTCTTTACAGCTGACCTATGATGCGAGAACTGTACAGTCACGGTGCACAACTGTTGCGGAAAACTGGACTGTTATCATTGTGTCATAGCATGAGAGCAGTTTTTCAACCAAGCAAGACCTCAAAATGACTCTGTGATTTTAACCAATGAACCTAATATAACAGGTTACACCTATTGTGTGTGAATAATTCATATCTTCAAGTTATAAAATGTCGCTCCATCGACTTATTCATCGTTATGTTATGATTACATAAAAGTTTAAAACTCAAAACAACTACTACAAATTCATTCTTTGGCCAAAATATAGAACTTTTAAACGAAACGGTGAGTGAAGCACCTTCGCCTATTTTAAATGGGTCATTTAAATATTCCATTTTGGCCAAGTTCGATACTGACCAAAATTATCTTAGGATTTCGCTTTGTTCATCAAGGTTGAGTTGGCAGTTTCCGGGATTCGCAGAGAGCAAATTTAGAATTAGCTTTCAACATCTATTCATAGAATTTATAAACGTATGTAAATATTTTATCCCGGGAAGTTTTTGAAGTTAAATGAATTCTTTACATTAAAATACAGGGTGTTTTTTTAACGCAACCCAAAACTTTATTTCATCAGTGAAGAGTTATTTCCCCTCAGGATCCCCACTATATTATTTTCTTTAGGGGTACATAAAAATTAAGGCCTACAAAAACAATTCACAGGATATTCAGCTCCTCAAAACAAACATAACAAATTTAATGCAAGACATTCAAAAACACACGTGTTCGGGAATTTGATGGAGAGTGCATAACTTTATACAAACGCCGATGGCGGATTATTTAACACATAATATAAACTAATGTGGTCAAACTTAAATAATAGGTTGCATAGATTGTAAAGATCAACAAAACAATGCTCATTTCATATTTATATGTACTCTATTCAATCTAAAAAATGGGTTGCGTCTAAAAAACCTGTAGTACACCCTGTACTATCCAACCCTTAAGAGGGTGCTCCAGTCACGAAAAATATCGCATTTCCACCAGCTCCTCCCTTAAGACCATGTTAACTTTTAAATTCGTTACGCCACAACCGCAAACCAAAATCGCTCATTTGAAGGAACAAAAGCTTATCTAGCGATTTCATTGAGCAGAATTTCTATATCACATTAAAAATAATTTTTTTTAAATTCTGAAAATCTAATTTTCTGCGATTTTTTAACTAAACAAAAATTATCAAAATTATGCCCACTGGAATCGCTAGATCAGTTTTTGTTCCTTCAAGAGAGCTATAAAACAACGATTTTGGTTAAGCGGTTGACGCTATAATGAATTTTAAAATTAAAATTGGTCTTATGGGAGAAGCAGGTAGTCGTGCGGCACTGAAGTCCCCTCTTAATGAACAATTCAGGGATTTCCTCTGCTTAAAGAACGCAGCAAGAAATTACAATAAAAACATCCGTTTCACAAGCGTTTAATATGTTTTTATAGGAACCATACTATAGAAAATTATACCAGCAGTATCTTTACAATACGTTATTGACTTTTTAAGTGTCGTTGAAGTCAAAGTTTAATTAATTAGTCGACAAGCGTTACGTAATTAAAGATCGAATCAAAACACCACGAATGCAATGAATTTAATTAAAAATCACAATGAATCTCATTACTGTGATTTTATTAAATATCAGTCACAAAACAGAACAGTATTTTATTTCGTTGGTAGATGTTGACGCTTCGTGTTCGTGTAGATTTTTTGCATGTAAATATGTTTAAATACATTAAAATCCAGTCTCAAAGCCCTTATTGTGCGAGTATTGATGGTGATTTATTGTTCACAAAAACTGTTCACACATACTATATCTTTTGGTTTCGAAGTGGCGTTTTATTGAGCTAGGGTTTCAATACGTTTTACCTATGGCCACATCGGTCATTCCTACAACACGCAGACAATTCAAATAGACTTTTTTCATACATAATACACTGAACGCTAACAAATATTAGAGATAAATTTATAAAAGAGTTGAAAATCACAGGGTCACGAGGCATTGAACATTACTTATGTTTGTAATCATATAACGTTAAGGGCATAAAGAAATCTTTCTTTCTTTTTTAATATTATTTTACTCTTGAATCTACTTAGATGTCTTAGTGTGTAATGGTGAGCAATGTCACTTCTTGTTTACCTTACTTCAGTTGACTAAAGTACTTTTAACCCTCTCTCTTTTTTATATTTTTGGTTCAGGTTTAAATAACTTTACCTTAGAAAACACAACAACAACAACAACAACAACAACAACAACAACAACAACAACAATATTATTTTCTTACCATATCAAGCAGGGCTGTATTCCAGTTTATAAACTCCTCCTGCTTTCATGATGGCAAAACACGCCTGCAAATCCTAGCTACCACGCTACGTAACAACAACACACAAACAGAGTTGGAAGATTGAGGCTTGGGAACTGCAACTCGGTTCTAAGATGCTCCGCAAACTTGGCAAACAAAACTAGTTAACTCCGCAATCGGATTGGATTGACTTCCAACAATAAAACTTGACGGAGCCTCGGCGGTTTGATGGAGCGCCGTTGTGAGGCGCGATAGCAAAGTGATTGGAAGGCTTGGTGTACTTATCAAACGGGTAAAATCACTCGCTTCTTTTAAGTTCAACGATTCGATCATGGCCACTCTTTAATTTTCTCGTGACTAAACATAAAATTGGGGTTCTTATTAATATCAAAGATGATAACATAGCCAGTAACAAGGGTGCAAAATGACCCTCAACCATTCTATAAATATTATTCACAAATCGCACTTACTTATCTCCGTACTGAGTGACCGGTGAATCTGAATATTGAATGTTGAATACCGATCAGTGCCAGAGAGAAGATCGATCTTTACGATAGCTTTGTCTCACCTATTCAATTCAATTGCAGCGATACCTGTTGAATTGTGGTGTGGCTGAATAGTTTGATATATTGCTTATTGTTTTACTCCACGACTTGCATTGCCTCTTCATGGTGAATGCTATTGATTTCAAGGAGATCTGGAGATTTGATTTATTTATATTTAATGAGTAAAAAAGTGAAATTGTTTAAATGGATTGAACTCTTTTAGTAATGTGTCCATTCTTGGGAGTCCCCCCTCTGTCCATCTCTATAAACTATTAAGCAAATATTAACTGATTCTCAGAGTGAAATACCTTCATACTGAAATACTTTAAACATTTCAAATACCACTATCCAAAAACCCTGATAGACAAAACCGCCTATAGTGTCTGCATAAAACGCATCGACCGAATCACCATAGTATTGAACAGTATTTTATTTCTTTTACTTCCACCATCGGCATGGAGACCCTTTACGACGGGAACGAACGATATATAAACTCAAAACCCACTCAGAAATGCCGTTTCACTACCGTAAACTATAAACCGGACGAGAGAAAGCAGGACAAAGACAACATTAACTACAATCATTACCGTGAAGTGTTAGTACACTCTGTTGACCACAAGCCACTGATACCCTCGCCGCTCGCCGCTCTCCGTCGGCGACGCCTCCGGGACGGAGTCATTTGGAAATCCAATTTACAGAAAATAAAGTGCGTGACTCGGGGAGGACAACAATTAGACTGAAACGGTGAGTGTGGCCTGCGGGTCGGACCGGGCTCCGTGTGATTACTGTAATGCCTCATCATGCGAGGCTTCAGCACACACGCTGTCTGGCGGGGCCCGCACAGTCGGTGGGGAGCGATGCACTTCTGAGGGGGTTTCTTTGATATAATTTGCAATTCGTGATTAAGTCAGCATATATATAAGATTATATCCTTTCGTTTGCCAAACAGTTTGAGTTTTTTACCGCGAGGCATCAGCATACACGCTGTCTGGGATGGGGCCGTGTGATTCGGTGGGGAGCGAGGGACTTCTGAGGTTTTATTTATCCAATTCACAATTCGTGATTATGTCGGCAAATATATGATTACATCCACTCGTTTGCCACGCGGTTTATAAGGAGTTTTTTGCAGAGAGGCATCAGCACACACGGTATGTTTGTGCTGGGGGCCCTGTGCCGGTGGGTGAGTAAGGGATAATTTGTTTAATCTATTTGGCTAATTGATTGTTATGAGGTAAGTGGAATATCTGTTTATATGATTCGATCGATCAGTTTGCCATACCGTTTCTAAAGACCTTTTTGCAGCATAATTATTCCCAATTCATCCCAATTATCAGATAATGTAACTGCGGTTATGATTTATAACACTGGTTCATGATACTGGTGGTTTTATTCAATAAAAATATTACAAATTTCATCTCGTCTTGATCTTACCCGTAAACTGAGTAACTAAATAATTGAAGCAGGTTCAGAGACAACTTGATCATTTTTACATGATGAATTATGCTAACTCACCGGGAACCTGATTGGAGGCAGTAAATTTAAAATACAAATATACGAGAAGAACGGTCAAATACGAGATGTTGAATCAAAATAAGTTATCAAAGGCGAAAAGGAGTAAATCATCTTAGGCGAGCTTTTGAATGATCAAAGGCAAAGACTTGAGTGACACGACTCAAATAGTTATGAGTCGATTTATTTTCAAACCATAACTCATAAGTAAAGGAACCATTAACTTATTAATTTTAATATTTGACTGTCGTTAAAGGTAAAATTTGCCCAGCATGGAAATTTTACCAACCTTTTGACAATATGTTATACTGTGATAATATGGTTTTGAAAATGGTAGTGAACATTACTCCAAGGTAATATTAATTACAATCATTTAACAAGTAAACAAAATGTATCTAAAAAAAACATAAACCGACTTATTTCTCCTTATAAGACAGGAAGCAGAGATAAAAACACCAACTAAAATCATGACACATTTATATGTTCTTTAAATAGTTTTCCCACACATTAAAATAATATTTCATGTCAACATGGAAAAGTTTGTTTCTAAATTTCAAAACCGGAAAACAGGATTCTCAAAATCCACTTCTTTACCACCAATAAAATACTCATGTAAGGAAGTAACTTCATGCTACAAAACTTCAACAACCGCACCGTCAAAACACAACCACGTTCAAAATATTTAATTAAATCAGATAGCCCAGCGCTCCCCGTCGTTTTTAATTAGGACGATTTACGCGTGAGTCCCTTCTCTGTTCCAGCAGGATATACGCCGTTTTGACACGGCACCCGCAGGTTCTGCTGGGAAATAAAGCCATTTGGATTCCAAACGCGAAGACGAACGACGTGTACAGTCGCAGGTCGTGTTACACGGGGTACATGTGTGCGTGACTGGTACATGTGTCTGTTTCGTACACGTGTGCGTGTGTGTGTTCAATCATATTATACCAGTCCTGGGCGCATGTTCTCCTCTAATTAAGACGTTATCTCCTCCCAAGATGCCCGTCTCGTCTCCCACCGCGCCAACGACGCGACGCCCTCGCCGCGGAATGGCGCATGCTTTGCTTCGTTACGCGACAGACGGAGATCGTTATCGTTAGTGTCTCCAGCGTGTGGAATTTCAACGATAATTGTTATGCTAGTTTAGAAATTAAGGGGATTGGGTCTGCAACGATTAAATGCAAAATGCTTGATGTTACCTTTACTGTGGATCGTACTGGTGTCATTTAGGTAAACTGGTGAAAAATGATGAAACTGATATTCTTTTCTATAATCACATTTCTAAGTAAACTAATTTTTCACCCAGATCAAAATAAATGAATCAAGACAATATAAATTATATTATTTTTCTGATCCATCGATTAATCGTTTACTATATATCAAACGATATAAGGTGATAAGTTCGCAATCACACGTTTCAACATAAAGAATATTATTGTTGAGAAATAAAAGTGTACAGCACATCACAAAGAACTCGTCAAGTTCATTTTACTTCGAATTTCTAAATCTAGTGAAAACTGAAAAATTAATATAGGTAATTTGCTGAGTTACTTTTTCAACCAAACTTATTTTTGAGATAATTTAATATAGAATGGCATGATGGGTTTTTTGCGCATATTTGTCACTTAAGACGAGTAAAAACAAATTTCTTGACGTTCCAGGATCTGACCTCCGATCCTTTTCTCAGATGGAAATAGGAATGTAAAACATATCGACAGTACAAAGGAAGAGTTATATGTATACTAATTTAGAAAACACAGCTAAAGCAGTGAACACCTAGGCCTACCACTGAACGTTTAATGTTCGCTCTTGAAACACGTCTATTTGCAGGCATTCAAAGTTAATATGGTGAGAGATATACTACGAACCAGGCAATTAACTTATACTTGCAAAGTGGTTATTATAGTCTAAGATTGTGAGGTTTTGATTCACCTGGGATGCTTACCAGGATACGGATCGAACTATTTACTTTCAGTCGAGGCGTAGTCCAATGAAGATCATCTGCTCTGTAAATAGGATCTGAAGAAGTCTAAACTACTAGTAATCACATTAACAGTATACAATCTTATATTGGTCACTTCTTATTGTTAGCCACCGAATCAACTGAATTATGCACTTATACACTAGGGGATTTAATGTTCATATGAAATTCTTAGGTCTATTTCTATCAGCTTTTCATCAACACTCCTCTAACCATTATACATCCTTTACAGAATTACAACTGTATGGGCATAACGTGTTTTAAATGTTACATGAAGTCCTTAGGTATATTTTTAGGCCTTCTTCGCCACTCCTCTAACCACTACACATCCTTTTCTGTTGCAGCCATGGGAATCTACCTCAAAAATTACGAGTGGGTGGGCATTAAGTGTTTCAAATGTAATATGAAGTCCTTAGGTATATTTTAAAGCGTTCATCGCTTCTCCTCTAACCACAACACATCCTTTTCCGCGGCAGTCCGTGGGCATCTACCTCAAGAAATACGAGAGGTTGGACATAAAGTGTTTTACATGTCATATGAAGTTCTTGGGTATATTTTCCCTCCTCATCGCCATTCCTCTAATTACATATCCTTTTCTGTCGCAGCCCGTGGGCATCTACCTCAAGAAGTACGAGTGGGCGGGTAACCAGGAGAGCGGCGACTGCAGCCTGTGGATCCGCGCGGCGACGCTGGAGTTCGACGACGGCGAGTGGGAGTGCCAGGTGACGGCCAGTGACTTCACGACGCAGGACGCGCTCACCAGCTCCCCCGTCCGGCTCGTCGTCAGGGGTGAGTCTGTCTATTCTTTGAATTCCGAAGGTATATCCGCTGAACCCTTATTTTGAGGTCAACCGCAGTGGTGACCAGTGTTACAGAGTGAGATAATTTTGCAAAGGTTCGAAATAGACTGAGCTGACTTCACCACGCCACGCAGGACTCCCTCACAAACTCCCCTGTCAGGCTTGTAGTCAGGGGTGCGTCTGTTTATTTTTGTTCCTAAAGGGAAGGGTGGAAATAGATCAGTGGAAGTACTAGGTAACGGCTAGCGACTTCACCACGCAAGACGCGCTCACAAGCTCCTTTGTCGAGCTCGTGATTAGGGGTGAGACTGTTTATTCTAAAAATTAAAGGAAGGGGTGGCAATGACTCACTGAAGGCGGAAAAAACGTTGGTTCTAGAGACACCCAAATGTTAAATCCGGCCTTGTCCGCTGTTGTAAATAATTACATTTTATAGACAAGACAACTCATGTATGTAAACATTTTAAACGTGATTTCTTAGTAACGTTTTGTTCAATGCAAAACAATAAAAAGTCAGAAGATTATTTTTACGGAAGAGTAATTTTTCAATTCCTTAACTGCAAAACCTCTGGAATTGTGCTTCACGCTTCAATACAGCGAAGTGAAGACACTCAACCGTAGGAAGAACGTAAAACTTACTGGAGTGGAAAATAATAACCAAACCAACCAAGTGAGTCATTCAATATCGTAATTGCTACCCTCGATACTAATTTAAAAAGATCATTTTCCCCTTTTCTTTCATATATTTTTATATCACGGTGTGACGAATGTTTTAACGAAACTGATATCATGGATGTTCCAAGAACTACGAAGTTTGCCTAGAGAGAAAGTTTTTAAACTGTTGAACTTCTATTACTTACGTTTACTTCTATAATTGGTCAATACTCAATTATTGTCAGATTTATCCCCTCTATTGAAACAACCCCTTGAGAAATAAACTTTCCCCTAGACATAAACTACAGTTGAACTATTAGGTAAAAATCAAATTGCCGTTCGCCTTCCACTCGGTACGCGTTGCAGTGCACTGTATTTGTTTTTTAATCAAAATTTATTCGTTCCTTGTTATGTGTTGTGACAATTTTTACTTTTTGACAAAAAACTGCTTGTGCTCTTGAAATCAGATCTGTTGATGGAAATGCACTTTCCGAAACCATAGTAGTCCTACATTGATTGGATATTTGAAAACTGAAGACGGAGGTAGTATAACCTATTCTAATTCGTCGTTATCAGCTTTGGAGACTTACAACATGAATAAAATAAAAACCAAGCTTAATAAATGTTAATGAAAATAAATATAAAAACATTAGAATGGAATCCCTTATGAGATTACCGACCTCGCAAAAAATTGACCTTCTGAAAAAAAATGATTTTTGTGGTCACTGAAAATCATTATCATTGATCAATGCTAAATAAATACATATGAATTCGTTTCTTCATAAATCATTAATTTATTTGATATTTTTATATTTAGTGATATATTTTTACTTATATTTGAATTTTTATTTTACAAAACTATTGAACAAAAACTAACAATAATGTTTTTTATCATCTTTCGTCATCAAAATTGTTAAACCAACACCCGTTTCACAATCCCTTTCGTTTCCTACTTCACGCCAATTCCTTCTGTAAATTAACTTATTCCCTTCCTACTATTTGCATGTCACAGAGACTACTTTCCCAATCAGTTCCAAGTAACATGGCTACCGTGGCAAAGCAGAAATTATTTCGTTATATTCGTTCCGTGAAACATCTCACCGCAATTCCCCGCATTCCGGTGACACTCGGACCGGAGGACTCGGGGTGCTGGACAAGGAACGGCGGGCTGGAGGACGCCCCGCGGAGTAGATCACTATCGCATTTGTCCACGGTCTCCCGCCTCCAGGGGAGAGGTCCTTGACATATTGTCTGCCTTTTGTCGTCGCGTCTGAGGACCCTTTCAAAGAATAGGTCTCGTTTGGAAAGAAATATTTGTGATGTATATGTGTGAAATTACTTCAAAAGAGTAGAGGACGCGGTTTAATCAGGAGGAAATGACATTGGAATTAGTGAAAGGGGTGGGTTAATGCTGGATTATTCAGGAGATCAGGGGATTAATATCACTTGTTAAAATATAAAATTGACTCCCCAAAAATTTGACCACGGCTCGAGATATTTGAATTGGCCTACTACAGACCCCAAAATAACTCTTTTTATGAGCTGAGAAACACTATTTATAATGACTCATGGTTTATTTTGAAATTTAAGAAATAAAAATGTTTTGTTATGAACTGTATATGCTAATTTGATGTAATAATATTTAATAACTTAAGTTATTTATTTATGTATACTGTATTATTTTTCCCTCTAGCCCATAAAATTGCTGAATTCGGAAAGCAAAATATAAGGTCCCATATCTTCGTTATGAATAATTTAATTTGTTTTAACGTGCGATTAAAATACTTAACATAAGACTAATATTTATTTTCTTCTTATTTAACTAACTCTAGTTTTCTTATAAATTTATACTCTTAACAATTCCTTGCAGTAATTAATAATTTTTTTATATTCAATTTCATAATATTGTGTACTTACAGATTTTTCAAAGTGCAAATCAATAGATCCTTCAGCTACAGATGACCGAAATTATATTTATCACAGCTCGATTTTGAATTCTATAAATAAGCTAAAAACGCAAATTTCGGAAAAAAGATACACACAAATCAGGTACAGTTATTTATAGCATAAGAGTAGGACAATCGTTCTGAGACTCGTTTGCTACATAAAATCCAACCGCCCTACTTTGGAAGTTATATAAAATATTATAGCTCTCGGAAGATAATTTTAAACTTCCCTCGCATGTATGATGTGGGATGAATTCAAATGCAATGTTTTATTGATGAGATAAAGAATACCTATTACCGTTACCCGTTATACATAGCTGAAAATGGGAACATTGTATATAAATATTCTATACAGAGAATATAGCTGTTTAAAGTAGCATACAGAAGTGATACGTAAAATTATCACTTTAATAAAGAAAGAAAGAAAGAAAAAAAAGTTTATTTCTCAAATCACACGTACAACAATACAATTTCTCCATAGAAATACAAATGGGCCAAAGGTACAGGTTTAAATATAACATGAAAAATTAAACATAAGACACCAAGCTGTAACCTTTCTACGTGCATTTGAAAAATATTACTTTCTTCCAAGGCTTAGCCTGTTTGGAGGCTTTATTAAAATTTAAAAATATAAAACAAAAACAAATGGCAATAATGTGACCTAAAGTTTTTCTGTTACAAATTACATATAAACTAAATATAAAACATTGAAAGGTGCTAGTAAAAAAAACTAGCTGATGAAATTTTTTAGAGATCACTGTAGTTTTTCCATTATATCTGAGTAAGTAGCTCAAAAAAGGTAGGTTATTATGAAACAACTATTGACACCTGTGACCACATATTTTATAGAATAATTTTAAAAAATACGTTGTTTAAATCAGGTTTTATAAATAGTATTATCGTCTACCAAGAAGTCGGTAGAACGAAGTATAACAGTTAAATTCCAATTTCGATAAATTTTGTTCATAAGAAATAAAACATTTTTATCTCGTTAAAGACCGCGTAGTGCGCCACTTTGGTGACTTTCTCTTATCCAGGTCTATATAGAATTTTCCACGCTACCTTCGGTAATATAGATGATGCTTCTTCGGTTTATCCATTCTCTACTCCTGTGTCTCTGTTTGGTTTGCATTCATTCTCTACACCTGTGTCTCTGTTTGGTTTGCATTCATTCTCTACACCTGTGTCTCTGTTTGGTTTGCATCCATTCTCTACAGCCGTGTCTCTGTTTGGTTCGCAGTACAACCGCAGCGGCCCCGGATAGAACATCGCAGCAACGTTGTTCTACCCGGCCACAACGTCACCGTCAAGTCTGGGGACAAGGCCAGTGTCAAGTGCCTCAGCAAGTACGGGAACCCGCCCGCCAAGCTCATGTGGTTTTTGGGTAAGACAAGCCATATGTTTACCCTTCAACTATCAAAATTTAAAGCTTATTTATGCAACATGAATACCTGTAAACATGGTTTTCCTCTCCGTAAAAGTATAGAATAAAGTTAAAATTCAACTGAATCATTGGGAAGCATTTATTCCGTTGTTCCACTTAAAAACTTACGCAATTATATCTTAACTCCATGATAATGTTTTGAAAACATTGAATGTTTTAGTTTTAATGACTGGCTTCTGAAAGATATAGAACAGATTTCTCTAACTAAAAGATCTAAGAGATTAAAAAAAACAATTGGTAAGTTTTTTTAAGTAAGCATACCCATGTTTTTTAAGATCTGCATTATTAATATTTTTATTTTTTAAGACCATGATGCATCAACATTTATTAAACTAAATATTCAAGTATTTTTATTAAAAACCGCCTCTACATTAAAAATTTTGTATAATGTTCCAAATAAAACCTGTAACTACAACTAATCTCTTTTACAGCCCTTTGAATATGTTTAACTCTACAAAAACCTTTTAACACCGTCTGTTCTCGTTTTAAAACTGGAAGTTCCAAAGTACTTGAGTCCCAGATAAGGGTAATGTGAGCCCTTGCCCTATCTCAGCGATGTGTCACTTGCCCACTTCTACCGTTATCGGCTAAGTTATTGTTGTGTCCGACTCTAAACTACTTCAGATATACCAAGAGTGCCTTGTTACTATAGTTTATCTGTTGTTCTCATGAAAACTTAAAGTTGAGCTCTTACTTGGATGTTGTCTATTTATTTTCCTTTGTATTTGTGGGTCAAACGTTTGTCTTGGTAAATAAAATTACTCAGCGATTTTTAACAATATAAATATTTCTATTTTTATGTCAGAACTTGTTTGAGTAAAGAAAAGTTTAATGAGAAATATATGCTATACAGTATACTTTCTTTGTTTGAAATTCATTGTTGGTGATGGTGATTTTATATTTTGATTTGGATTTTTTCCAAATGGACGTTGGACGTTGGACGTTGGACGTTGGACGTTTGAACGTTGGACGTTGGACGTTTGCCATCACTGATTAGTAAAAAACCAGTTTTACGACGTTTCGGGATCTGGTTTTACACGAAACGTCATGAAACTTGTTTTTTTACTAATCAGTGATGGCAAATGTCCGCAAAAATCCAAATCAAAATATATACAGTATACTTATTTTTATTTTAATATACACTTTTTATTTTTTCTGGAAGAGTATGCTTACTGTAACTAAAATAGGAAACCTATAAATACAGTCCATTTGCGTTCAAAACATTCATAGGTACCATACACATTTAGAAGGGTCGCATTTATATGCATCATATCTCTAAGTAGGCCTACCAGTTTGCATATTGATATCCTAAATGGGAGTTCATTATGTGTCATGGCACAAAGTGTCAAAGCGCATACATTAATACTCTACTTAGTCCATAAATACCGGAATATATTTTGCATTCAAGAACAATAAAACCTTATAAACAAATTTATCTACTAATATAACATGTATAAAAAAATTTCGTTAAAAATCGGCGAACAGTTATTTTCTGGTCTTATACATAAATGTTGTAACTAATCAAAGATTTTTCCAAAATAAAGTTTGTAGAGTTTTATTCATAAGCAAGCCCATGGTTATATACTAATAAATAATAGTTTTGTGAAACAGTAAATCTAAAGTAATGTTTACATATTGAACTTTAAATAGTATTTTTTATTTTTATCCTAAATTAATATTGGTTTACAGTCACAAAACGAAGATAAAAAACATTTTTCAACTTCAACGCAATCGTTCAATGTATTTGTTACTACGGCACGGTAAGACTTAAACTAAATTTTAGGACACATCAGCCAAAACTTTATTATCAGCCAAGACCGCATTATCAAAGGAACGCTGAATCGTTTCGTCTTGATAGCAGCAATTGTGTTGTAGATTTACCTCTGTGGCCCCCTTTTGAATTGCCAATCGCTTCTCTTAAAAGAGGAAACGTCTTGTATTTAAAAATAGAGACTTTTGTGTTTAAAGTTACTGCTTTGGACACTCTTTTCTTTAATAATCTAAAGCGAATGCTGGGTAACAAGAATTTATTATTTCGTGCGCAAACAGTAAAGAGAAAAAATTAGCATTGTAGTTTTAAATTTCAACCACTATTTTCTGATGTTCACATCTCCATTGTTTGGTTTTAATTGCTCTTAGAGTATCAATTAATTATATTTATTCAAAAATCTTTGAGCTTTTCTTTCAATTTCAAATTAGTTTTTTTAGTCTAGTGTTTGATCTTTTTTTTATTTAATGAACATAGATAATCATGAAAATTATCATTTTTAATCTAAACCAATAACATCCTGGACGCTCAGTAACGGAATTTTCCCAATTTGATTACCAGGGGATGTTGACGTCACCAACATGAGCAGCCAAAGCAACAGCCCGGAGATGGACAACCCGAGGACGTGGGTGGCGAGCTCAGTGCTGGAGATATCCCTGGACAAGGACCACCACCAGCGGACCCTGCGGTGCGTGGCGGTCCACGAGAGCTACCCCGCCAAGAGCCAGGGGGCGGAGGTGCGCCTGGACATCACCTGTGAGTACTTGTGATAAGTTTGATAAGTAGTAGTGTTCTGGAGATGTCCCTGGACAAGGCCCACCACCAGCGGACCCTGCGGTGCGTGGCGGTCCACGAGAGCTACCCCGCCGAGAGCCAGGGGGCGGAGGTGCGCCTGGACATCACCTGTGAGTACTTGTGATAAGTTTGATAAGTAGTAGTGTTCTGGAGATGTCCCTGGACAAGGCCCACCACCAGCGGACCCTGCGGTGCGTGGCGGTCCACGAGAGCTACCCCGCCAAGAGCCACGGGGCGGAGGTGCGCCTGGACATCACCTGTGAGTACTTGTGATAAGTTTGATAAGTAGTAGTGTTCTGGAGATGTCCCTGGGCAAGGACCACCACCAGCGGACCCTGCGGTGCGTGGCGGTCCACGAGAGCTACCCCGCCAAGAGCCACGGGGCGGAGGTGCGCCTGGACATCACCTGTGAGTACTTGTGATAAGTTTGATAAGTAGTAGTGTTCTGGAGATGTCCCTGGGCAAGGACCACCACCAGCGGACCCTGCGGTGTGTGGCGGTCCACGAGAGCTACCCCGCCAAGAGCCACGGGGCGGAGGTGCGCCTGGACATCACCTGTGAGTACTTGTGATAAGTTTGATAAGTAGTAGTGTTCTGGAGATGTCCCTGGGCAAGGACCACCACCAGCGGATCCTTCGATATGTGGGGGGGGGGGGGGAGTGAAGCCTGTACGGGTAACTGCTAATTATACAGGGTGGAAGGAAGTTAGTGTTAACAAATCTTATATGATAAACTACATGGTATTTCTGACAAAATGGCGAAAACATAAGTTTCCATAACCTTGCAATAAGTGAATAATGGGTAAAATAAGATTTTTTTCAAAACTGTTGTCCTTGCTCAGAATTAATGGTCATAAGTGCATCAAAGATTGTGATTTATGGATTTTATTCCCATATTTAGAGTCCCACCTTTAGAAACACCCTATTTTGGGGGCTGAGGCAAAATCAGGAATGAGACAAAAACGTCCACTTTTCCATCTAATAATGATATCCAGAGTTTAACTTGCCCAATGTAACCCGCTTAATATGTAAATTTAGGTATCCATACTTAATCTCGTGTGTTCATCTCAAAATTTAAAATGACTGCCATTTGGGTTAGGCTTGAGGTATCGACCTCGGTTTTGCGCCATTTTATTTATTTTGACAAACCCTTTAAAATGAAGGGTCACTTAATAGGGTTTGCTATTTGAAAACATTAAGTTACCCCTGACCCCGCGCCCTGTAAGGGGGATGAAACAAAATTTTCGATGTCTAAAAATCCGGAACCTAGGTTAACAACCAACGCCACAAACATAATATATCTATCTCCTTCGGTTGAAAAAATACAGATTTGTTTCCATACTTAATTTACACACTGTATAAACTAATGTATGGTTTAACAAGTGGATCGTTGGGGAACACCTTAAGAAAAATTTTGCATCAATACAATACGTGCAGAAATTAAAAATTACTCGAGACGTGATACATCTAATTATTCTTTTGTGAACTGAATCTTACTAACGCTCATTGTTTACTATGTTTTTCACTGTCATAATAAATCCATCCGCACTTTATCTACAAAGAATCATAAAATACGATAGCCTACAATGCCCAAACAATGCAGTAAACAAACTCTAACTGTAACGGACGACCCACTAAATCCTCGACTTTAAAACCTACGCGGCTATAAACATGCTCTTTCAATCTCCCCCGACCATTAAGGGCGTAGCCCCTAGAATGCATTCCAGGATGAAAGGGCCTGAAATTGAAGGGCGACGACTGCGATAGAGAGATAGGCGTAAAGGCATTCACTCCTTTAACAATGCAGGCGACTGAGACGGCGTCGTCCCTGCCATTGACTGGAGTGGATACTCAGTGACTTATGTGTAGCTCTCGGGCTTTGGCCTAGATTTTCATTTCGATAACCGACCTCTGGTTAAGGGATCGGGGTATTTTCTGATTAGACGCTCATTTGTGTTAGACTTTCGTTGGCGCTCGTATGTAAAAATGGTTTTCATCTAATGTGCAAACCGTAGAAACATACTTGATTGGCCGATTGAATTTAGTTTTTTTTTTGTGGAAGTTAACGATTTGCCTTTTTTATATCCGGTAATTTACTCGCACTCTACAAATATTCAAAACACGTTTATGACTCAATCAGGTAAATTAGATTATTTAAAATATTCAGTTAAACTAGCCTTTGTAATATTTGTTAGCATGAAAAAGCACAAAATATTATATAAAACCATTATCTTTTGATTTTGATTCAGAAATCTCAGATTAATTAATTTGCAGCCGTTTATTTACTTTACGCTAGACTAATAAATGGTTGTTTGTTAGCCTAAGCGTCTTCAGAATTAAAGCACACTTAACTTTACACACAGACAAATGAACCATACTATCTGTATTCTTCTTAAATACTTTAATTGTTGTTTATAGTTATTATATTTCCGTTTTTGCCGCAAAAATTATAAGTTAGTATATAATTTTTTAATTGGGTGGGTAATTTCACACCATAAATCCAATGGTTGCGCAATCATGGGAGGCAACTGGGGCTTAGTTTAATTAACCAGCAAACCTTTGCACATTTCAAAAATAGTAGCCAAATATTAAAACATCTAAATAAAAAGAAAATTCTTTTCTTTGTTTGAAATTCATTGTTGGTGATGGTGATTTTATATTTTGATTAGGATTTTTGCGGACATTTGCCATCACTGATTAGTAAAAAACAAGTTTCACGACGTTTCGGGATCTGGAATCTGATCCCGTCTTCAGGTGGAAGAAAACCTAGAACATAACAAGATTAGTAACACATAGCCAGGAAAACCTGGAGAAAAACACAGCTAAAACAGAGAACTGTAAAAGCAGTCACGAAAACAATAAGCTGAAAAGAAAAACAATACACAAAATAACACAGGAATCACAAGTATCAAGAATCACAAGGCAGGAGAGAGCACGTCCACACCCAATCAGAGCTGAGCTGAGACTGGTGGGAGGAAAGCAAATGGCGGCGGCAACGGAAATGGCGGCGCTCAGCCAACCAAATCACGGCGCGCTACCGGTGGCGAAAACCTGAAACAGAGACATGTGATATGCAAATTCCGTGTGTCTGTTTGTGTTTTTTTAGTTAATTTTTAACCTGATTTTGCCCCTTGGCCTTGCTACGGGTTAACATGTTATGAGAATTTTGAACAGAATTGTTAGTAATTACCCTATTTGCTGACACTTTATTTTCCCTGCCTTTCAATTCTTTGTTTAATATTGGTAGCCATACTGGCCTTATTTCAAGTGAAGATTGACTGATTGGTTGGTCTGCTAGTTTTATGTATGAAGCTTCAATTAGTTTTCTTTTGAAAAAATGAGGTTCACGGTGTACTATTTTTGCTTCGTCAAAATTCATCTGGTGATTTTCAGACCAGCAGTGTTGAGCAATTTTTGATTTATCCACTAAGCCCTTCCTCGTGTTATCTTTGTGTTCTTTGATTCTAACATTTAAAGGTCTTTTTGTCTCGCCATAATTGCTGTGTTTTTCTCCAGGTTTTCCTGGCTATGTGTTACTAATCTTGTTATGTTCTAGGGTTTCTTCCACCTGAAGTCGGGATCAGATTCCAGATCCCGAAACGTCGTGAAACTTGTTTTTTACTAATCAGTGATGGCAAATGTCCGCAAAAGTCCTAATCAAAATAAAAAATAAGAAAATTCTTATACAAATCAATCAAATTTCTACAATGCCTATAACCTAATAACAAAAACAATACCAAGTTTTTGAGCTTTAATTTAGTTCTATCAGAGCAATGAAGCCATGTATGTCTATTAGATTGTGCTCTCATAATGGGAAATGTGGTGTTGGAGCTCCCCAACTCCACTGTAGTCCCATTATCAGTCCATGTTGAGCAGTTTGGCAGTAGGGCTAACGACTATTAGACTGCCTCGCAGATGTTCCTCTAATACGTACAAGGCTGTTGGGTACAATTATACAATGCTAATGGAATCGGACCGTGATCCTTTCCAATTGCTTTTCAAGGTTTTATTCAACGATTTTAACGTCTTTCTACCCTAAAATGTTTACTTTTAGACGATATTCCAAGGTAAATGTAATGTAGACTGATAACAACAGCAGCAGCGTTAATATTTGAAAATGCCTCTGTATAATTGATTGGGCTTACTTCATTGGAGCAAGATAAATTAGGTTATAGCCATGGATAAAATATAACATTAATATTACCATTAATTTCTCTATATGTTTGATTTTATTTTGGAAAGATAATATTAAAACTAAAAATGTGGGTTTAAAAGCGTTCCTACAAAACTGTTTGTTGTCATATTTAACAATGAATTTCTCGGCGATGACATTGTAATCATTATAATTGTTTTATCCTTATTGTTATTTTATTAGATTATGAGGTTATCCGATAAACAATGTATTCATATTAAAAAAACATACTGAACAAAATGGTATTTTTATTTAGTCTCTGTGAAGTATATTGTATGTAACTGAACAACATACATTTTAGTGTACGTTTAACAAACAGTTATTTTTACCATCAAAACACACAAAATCATCGAACAGTGTCCTCTCTCTTCTTTTAACCGTTGCATCACTTACACTTAAATTTTCTCCTTGGAGTTATTTATAATCCACTGTTAATTCCCATCATTTCATTTTAAAGGCTGATGTAATTAAGTTTGCCTTTGAAGCCGAAAGAAGAGCCGAGCACAGAAAAGCAGCGCTTCTAATCTTCACGAGGAAACCGATTACTTAAACACTAGACTCTCGGTAATTACTCTTTATTGAATATCGTTTACATTTTTTATTGTTAATTATTTTCCTCGATCTTCTTAATGGAGATTATTCCTAATTTTATAGATCGTTAAAAGTGTTTTGGAAATCATCGCCTTTAGATCATTAGTGCAACATTATAAGCGCTTTGAAGCAAACTTTTTTACTAGAATTATTTACGTATGTCTCCTCGTTTCAGTATTCGTCTTTATCTTTAATTATTTTTGATAAATTAATCAAAAAAGTAAATTTAATATTATAACCTGAAATGTGTGAAGTCGTTACTCGTTTTTAACATCCCTTGATCCCATTGCAAATTTCTTATTATATTTTTTCTTTTTTAAGGCAAAGCTTTTTTTATTGAAATACCTTGCAAAACCTACAGATTTATATAGAATACAATCTAAAATAAAACATACGCCTCAACTAAATGAGAGCATAACCTCATTACGATAGTATAACAATTTAAACGCAATAATGTCATAGTCTTTTGTTGTTGTTATATTTAATGATATTAGCCAAAAAACCAAAAAATATGTTCAGCAAATTATGCGAAAAAAATTAAAACTTACCTTTTAATATTGTTTTTCAGAATTGAAAACTTCGTAACCAAAATAATTTCAGATTTGAACAACTTCTTTAGCCTTACACTTTTTGTACTTGTAAGTAATCAAATTTACAACATACTTATGGAATATTTAGTTATAATTTCTTTAAAAGTGTAGCCTTACTTTCTATATTTGCTTACATTTACAAAAGCCACTTCAGTCAGTTCCTACGAATCGTCTTACAAACGGGACGAAATTAGCTTACGGTATACTTTTGTCTATAGTAAAACAGTATTATGGATAAATTGTCTTGAAAAAAATATTGTCCTTTATTTAAACTAAAATGTCTGGCAGGCTATGAATCATATCTCCTTATATTACCGAATAAAGCTCTTAAGAGAGTAAAATGTAACCAACTGTTTAGGCTCCCGCCCAAACATTTGTAACAGGTAAAACTTTATAAATCCCCCCACCCTTGCTCCGTCAGGGCGCGGGTTGGTTTTTAAGGGAAGAAAGACAGTTCCAACAGGCCTCACGCGGCAGAGACGCACACAGCGTCTCCCGTTATTTTATACTTTGCACTCAAATTCAATACAGTCCGCTTTTACCGTCATTATCACGTATTTCATTATCATTTCTTTTAATTAGTTTATTGAACTGTTGATTTCCATTCATTTAGTAATATCAGTGACTTTTACTTCAAATCCCACATCAAACTTAAATTTACCATTACCAACTAACCAGCACAAACACCAACATTTTCATAGTAAAATAAAAACTTTATTACTACCGTAATCGGTTTAAATATCTCGTACGTCACAGAAAACGGGAATAGTCCATTTTAGGGTCTCCACGAACAAAAACTAAAAATCCTGTCTTACATACACCATTGACTAAGAGTCAGTTAAGGTAATTTGAAAGGCTTTCAACTTTGTGAGAAGTGGAATGAGCTGCCGGATCATTAATCGGATGAGGGAAATACTCTCCTTAAACATCATCACCTTTCAAGTACTATATATTTAACTTCAATTTTGCCTTACCTTATTGGTTACACTTTAACTTTTTGTTTAGCAATCCAATTAAAGAGAAATGTATACCAAATACCATCTACTAGCTTGGCAAAAACTTACTTGCACAGGAATTAAAATTTAATTTTACCTTTACTATTTATTTGATTTTGTGTTTCAAGTTATTTGAAAACTCAATTTTGTATGTTGCTTTTATTTTTTAATATAGTAGGTTTTTAATAAATATATTTTAATCACTGTTAAACTATTTTTCTATTCGCACTCATTTTCCAACCAATTTAATGGCATACACTAGTGTTAATGGTTTCAATTAAAAACTTAAAATAAGTTAGATATAGCTATTTCAAAAGAGTGGCTAATTAATCAAAATTATATTTAGTAACAGTTATTAATTATTCAGTAGGCAATTTTTAAGCTTAAAATTAATATCAAACCGATATATCAAAGACTAAGGGGGAACTAGGCTAAACGTACTGTTAAGTAAATAAAGCCATGAATACAATTACATTGTACTTACAAATTAACATTCACATATTATGGCTAATAAAAAAAGAATCTGGAAAAGCTTAGAACATAAAATGCGTGATAAGACTTCGGACTCCGACAAAAGACCCTCCAATGCATAAGTAAAGCCAGTAATAATCTTGATAATGCTCAGTGTTTAAAGAGTTGACTGGTATAAAGTTCTTAAGAGCTGCTCCTTATTGCATATTATCAACGTCTCTATTATAAGCTACATTACTCTACTTATCGCTTCGCCTCAGGAGACAATAAAAATGTCGCCTTTATCTCTTGCAGGTGCAATACAAGTTATGGTTGTCGGGTCACAAATTATTCATTAGCAATTTTAAACATGTAAAGCTCCTACAGACTAAGTATTAGTTATGATTTAATTACTCTTTAGGTGTTAAGAAGTATTTTTCCAAATTTATGGCAGTTCTATAGTCTTCCAAAAACGTACTTGTTTTTTTTTTAATTTTTTACTCTAAATTTATATCTTTATTTTACTACATATGTTTTAACATTCAAGTCATTGTTTGAACCCCATACATCAATTTACACAAAAATATATTTTATAATCTTTGTCGAGAGATCTAAACATTGATATAGCTACATTTGATGATTATATGTACTAAAAGGACAACGGGACTTATGACCTCTTTTAGTATCCCTTGGTTCCATTTCAGTTTCATTTCACTTATTAGTAGCTTCTTTTCTCAATACACGCTAATGAGATATAAAATTGAAAAGTGCAGGTTGTTACATAAACGTTAGAAAGATTGGTTATTTGATTAATAGTTTGGTTGTTTGATTCATATCTTTCTATAAAAGCTTGTAAACGGCTTGTGAGAAATATTACATGTGCTACTGTGGACCACGGATGTTAATAACAAGTAAACTAAATTAAATTAAAGTACTATTTTCAGTTCTCAGAACGTTTTTTACAATATTCTACGTAAAGTTTTGTATCAAGTTACGTAAACAGCAACTTGCAGTGACATCACTGATGAAGTTTACAGTGATATTTCGAGAGGTTATGAGGGATTCAAGATTTGTATTCTCAACAAATTTAAGACATTTGTAGTTAGAATAAATTTTAGTTGAAGATATCTCTTATTAAATATAAATTGATGAATTATTACTGAACAGGGTTATAAAAATTGTTTGCTCATTATAGCTGAAAAATTCCAAAACGATTAAACGATTTTAATACGATTTAATTTTAATACGATTATTTCTGTATCACCGTTTAAAATGGCTAGACAATTTCTTTTTTTTTATTAAAGTGTGTGATTTTTAGATCTGACATAATCAGTGATGAGTTGCAAATCCAATCATCATTCTGACAACGGGCAAATAACCTTGTCAGAGTGCTGCAATATGGCCCTTGAAAACGTACATTGGTTGTGCTCTGATGCATTTAAAAACGTCCGATATAAGAGCGTAAATGTCAAACTTGTTTCAATAGTATTTGTAATAATTTCAAAGAAGTTAATTGCTTGTTATAGCGTCCGTGTTGTATTATCAATTTCAAAAGTTTACGATGCAATACTATTTTGCTTACAATTTTTTTTTGCATAAGATTGTATTATTAGGAAGTCGTGTAGTCCTTTGATGAACTAAACAGGAGAAAATTAACTAGGTTTTTAAAAACTTTTATGATACTGGTATTAATAAATGATGCTAACATAAAAGTGAAATTTCTAAGAATTATCGTAAAAATTTAAAACCGCTTCTTGACTAAGTTAATTGATAATTGTTAATAAATAACATACTTCGTTTACTAAACATGTGTAGGACAACATACATATGGGAGTATGTTGTCCTACACATGTTTAGGACAACTAACAATACGCATAGTATTGTTACGCATAGTAAACAAATACAGCTCACCGCTTGAGAGCCTTTAAAAATAACCCAAATTAATGGCTCTCAGAAGTGCAAAGCTCTCTCCTTCTGAGGCTTCCTAGGCAGGAGGTAGGCTATACCAGACCACCAATCCAAAAAATACAAAAATCATCTAACAACGAGGGTATTGGAAAAAAATTCAATAAATTATTACTAATATGCCAAAAGGCTTCCTTTAAAAAGCCCCCTTCACTTTATGCCTTGTAGTTTTACGAAATTAGTTTACCAGTCCCAGAATGGTTTGTTTACTCAGCAGTAGAAGCATTAGTGTAAAGCTGGTATTTGGACGGCGCGGCCGCCCCGACCACAGGCCGAGCCTCTGAATTGGCAATCAGCTGTGAATGAATTTGGGAGAATAGAGAATGAAAGCAGTGGTGGTCTCTAAACTGGAAATTGTGGTGTTTAGTGACTGTTTTCGGGTAAATTTTCAAAATCTATATAATTCATTCTCTTAAAGATGATTTGTTTTATTTATCAATGGAAATTATGAGCGTTGTGTAAAAATTTATATAAATTATGTATCAATCCAGTGTAATATAAAAATCTTACTTTTTATCTTGGTTAAAGTTAAAAAGTTGTCTGGCTGAGTACCTCAACTTCTCAAGAATCTTCTTACCACTTTGAATATTACTCTGCATCAAGAAGAAAAACAAGAATTGTTAAGAAGTTCTACTTAATCTTCTATTGTTTAAAATTAAGAACTGTTATAATTAAGAACACTTTTGAAGAGCAGCCTCTTGTATAGAAAGGTGCTTTACTTTAACGTATCTAAGGCATTTTACAAAAGTATTTAGGAAACATCGTTTATCGTGTTAGCATTCGGTAATGATAAAAATATGCATTAAACATTCGATTAGATTTGGTGACATTTATTAGCTGAGCATAAACAAATCCAAACCATTTTTATATCAATTAATCGACCAAATTTTGAACACGTTTTCACAATTTTAATTTTCTGAGGAAAGCAAGAGGCATGTAATTTATTACAGTGGAATATTTTGATCGAGATGTTCAAGTAGTCTCTGAATAAATCACTCTTGTTCTTGCCTTAGGTGCTAGCTTAAATAATGAACTAACCAATTTCAAGCAGTTTACTCTCTTAAAGTTTACCGTACGTTGAACCAATTCGGTTTTTTACTTCCCTTTTTTACCTCTGTAGATAAAAAGCTAAAATTAAAGCTATTTACTAAGCTTTTTAGTAGTAATTTTGTTAGACTAATCATTCTAAGCTATCTAGATAGATGTTTTTAAATAATAGTTTGTGTAACGATTGTATTATGAAGGCCTTTAAGCCACGAGTGAAATGTAGGTTAAACACAAATAAATCGAGTGTTCTGGACATCTCACGATTTGCTTAAAGGCTAAATACAATCTTCGCATACATCACTTATTAAGTCAGTACATTTATTTTTAGGTTAGGAACACACAAAAACTAAAATATTAATCGTCAATAAACAATCAGCTGATTGTCAAACCCGTAGAAACTTTCCATATCTCAAAGTGGCTCCTGTATCATAAAGATTACTCTCTGCGATGGTTTTTCTTTGCACAATAATTCGTGTTTTTTTCAGTACCCCTTTATGATGTTTTTTGTATACTCGGCTCATGAAATTTTGATTTTTGAAATTACTTAAACATATGATTTCTAATATTCATCATATAGGGAATCAGCTGTTTTAGCTACTCGAACGTAGCAACTTCGTGACGCTGTGACGCTTAGTATACCATTATTGATGCTTGTTAACGATAACTACGATAACTAAGGCTGTCGTGTAAACGAGATTTTAAAAGTATGAGCTTTACATACGTTCTCGATACAGCACTACAAGGAGCACTTTATTCCGACAAGATCTAATTGGAACAAATCATCACGATTACTTAACCCAGTCCGCGTAATATTTCACGAGCTGCCCGCGAGACTCCCGCCTGGATCGTGCCTGCGGGAGAACCAGCGGTCACGAAACGGAGCGAGGATCAAAACAACATTCGGCGCTCCGCAAAACCCGTTTGGCTCGGCCGCCTACCTGGCAGGACGATTTGCGAATTTGCCTAATTCGCCTAAATGTTTACAATAAGAAAGTAATAGCCTGCTGAATATTCAACGGGAAAAATTAAATTAGCGTTTTATACCGAAATCAATTTCTGACGCAGACAGTATAATTAATGGGTTAGGCGGAACCTGATATATATTTAATGGCTGATGATGGGAGGTAATGCGCGGATTATACGGAGACAGACGGCCATTAACGATTGGTCGCAGACTGTGCAACGGTGCTCAACTGCAACACTGCACCGTGGGCGCATGGAATACTGACGTCTTCATTTACATCTTATTGCCTTTTGGTGTATGATTGTGATGTTTTTTGAAACGATAATATATTTAAGTATAGTGTTCTAGGTATCATATATTTTAATAAAACATGTTTAGAGATAGTTTATTGTTACGTCCTCAATAACATTATTTAATCAAGTGTAGGATGATTAAGAAAGGCTTACGACTATGAATATAAGTCTCATTTGAATGTTTATCAATACTATATGTAATTTATTCAACCAGTATAACTGTCAATTCAATCGTTATATAAATAAGTTTGGTTTTAAACGGCCGCATATCTAAGTTCCTCCGGTACTTAATACGTTTTTTTCTTCCTTCTGAATTGTTACCCTGTTGCTATCTAAATAAAGTATTTCGAAGGTGTTTCAGTGAAGGGTTCTTGGTTAGATCATAGGCGTAAAAACACATGAGCATATTCCGTGTCAATGTATCATTCAGCAATCCAATTTTTACATCCTGCTTTTCCAATTAATTCTCCTGATACCTATCTCCCTCCCCCCTTGTTGCAATACCCATCCAAAGATGCTAACCTCGCTAACTCTAGAAAGAATTACTTTCATACATTTAAGTTCTTGAACCTATTTTAAATATATATTTTGGATTACTTACCACTTCCAACCTAATTCCTGCTTCCCCACCACTTACTTATCAGACCCCACTTTGTTCATCGGACCTTATCTACTCTGGGTCCTCCCGACCAATATCTTACTCATCACCTCAACTAATTCCACTGTTCCTGACCGGCCAGACACCCGAGCCCGTGCCGTCCAACCCGGCAATCCCGGGTTGGACGTAGAAGAACGCTAAACCTCCAACCACCCCTGCACCTTTGACTCTTCCAACCCACTGCCCCTCTGGAAGTTTATACATATCTTTAAGTCAATTTTAGCCGCTTAATAATCTAGTACTATTCTTCCCCTTATCTTAATGGTCTCTTCATATATCCAGCTTTCCTTGACTTTAAATCCTCTGCATCTCATACTAGCCCTTTGATGTGTAATACCCGACAGACGCGTGGTCGACAACCTAGGGTCGGATAAAGAAGAACGCGGAACCCTTAGCCACCAACCTAGCATACTCCTCACATAATATTTTACTTCTCAGTCTCACTGCCCCTCTGGAAGCTTACAACTTATCCAGGCTATTAACTCTGGACCTTGAGATCCTCTTAGGATCTCCTACTAACCCTCCGATGTTCCAGATCCTCCAGAGAACCACGTGACCGGCACCTTAGAGTCAGATGTCCAAGAACGTCGAACCCCCCCCCCCCCCCACCCGCCAACCTAGCACACTCCCCACATATTTGACTTCTCCTTCCAGCAACCCCTCCGAGAGTTTATGCCCTCTCCAGATTTTGAAATTTGAGATTCTCCCAGTATCTCCTACTAACCCCCCGATGTTCCAGACCCACCGGAGACCCGCCTGGTCGGCACCCCCGGCTCGGACGTGGAGGAGGGCGTGGACACCGTGGTCCTGCGGTGCGTCACGGACGCCAACCCCCCGGCCACCATCACCTGGCGGCGCGCGGACCGCCCGGAGGTTGTCAGCGCCGAGGAGTCGCTGCAGTTCCGGCCGGTGACCAGGAGGGACTCCGGGACGTACACGTGTCAGGCCAGCAACAAGTGGGGGAGCAGCGACCCGCTCACTGTGCAGCTCGACGTCAAATGTGAGTAGGAGTTTGAAGTTTCTAGTGAGAAAAAATTTATGGTGGTTGTTAATGTGATTAAGATATTTTCAAGAGCCTAGAGAACATTAAACGGATGTGGAAACTTTACATTTTTTACGTAACGTTTGGATATTTCCTTTGAATAGAGGCATAATTCTGCCAATGTTGCAAAAGTAGTTTGTTTCATCCACAATAGGCTGGTTGGAAGCCACTTACTTGGATTGAATGTGTCCATGTTTTTCCATTCGATTTCAGTAACTTTTGTCACGATTAATTATGTCACGAAGTCCTAATAATTGATTTAAAAAATTCTCAACTTCATAAGAATTTTCATGTTACATAAGATATGACTCACCTATCAATCTTAATTTGAATAAACTGCAGTTATTCTATATTAACTTATTTTTGGATACAAACTAAGATTGTTCACAATTTTTATTAATATTGTACTGTAGTAGTGCAGTGTTATGTAATTTTTTTTTACTCAATTCATTTCGATTTTTCTCAAAGGTTTTGGTTGGTCAAATAATGGTATTGTCCCTCTTGTCACCATAAGGAGACCAAATACTTCACTTTGTTTATTGCACATTTTTCTTCATAATAGCCCACAGTGTTTTTTGCAAATATCAACTTTTTCTTGATTTAGATCATTAAGATGATTTTAACCATCTCTATCCTATGAAATGGCACAAATTTTTTTTTTTGGTCGATAGTTAAGGTCAACTAAAATAATGGATTCGTGAGGACGGTTTAAGACGTCAAAACTTATTTTTAGTGGGGTAATTATACGTTGTTAGTTAATTTTGCTTACGGAAAAAGACGGGTTATTTCGGTAGGGAAATTAAAAGTAGGAAAAATGAAAGAGGAATGCCGTATTTTAAATTAGAAAGTGGTTAAAAGCTAGCTGGATTTCACATTAAGAAATTAAATATCAAACAAGTCGCAAATATAAGATATAACTTTACAGCTAACAAGTTCTAACTTTATGAGAATAGGTTTATTGTGTTTATTATTAACTTTGCAGACTTTCATTAAATATTTTATCGCCGTTTTAATGCTTAAAGCTGGATTGGGGTGGTGCGGGGAGGACCAATTTGAGTTTTCATCTCGAGGTAGAATCATAATTGTTTAATTAAAACTCTCTGCCAATTTTTATTGTTTACTTCCCAGAAACTCTTACATCATTTGGAAGCAGATTGTTTACTTTAATACTCATTTTCAAAAAATTAAATTTTATTAAATGATACTTAATTTACTAGATTTACTTGCTCGTAATGGATTATTCATGGCTAAACATGATTAAATGAATTGTGAATTTTAGTCCGTTTCAATGTATCAAATGTTGATTAATCTTCAGGGTAGATAGTTGAATTGTAATAACTGTTCCGCTTCAAAGTCCCTGAAAAATGCATCTAACATTTAAATACAAAGAAATAGTTAACTAATTTATTCAAAAGCTTAAGAACAGCTTTTAAGAACGCATCTTTATTTAACATTCAGGATTGGATTAATGTATGCTTAACGATGGAGTTCCGCTTCTAACTTCTAATATTATCATAGACCAATTGCCTGTAAACAGCACTTTATTTCACAAGAAGCTAAGTCCTTTTGTCATTCAATCCAAAAACCGTTTGCCTTTGCCTTGCTCTTTGTTCCTCTTTAACTTTAAGGGATGCCACCTTCTAGACTGAGGAAATAAGTATGGCTCTTATGGTGACCTATGCTCTTTGTCATTTAAAAATATAATTTTGTAAAATAATTACGCTTCTTCGTATGTTATCTGAGCTCGGAGCATTATTGCTGGGTTGGATTTTTTTAGGTTTGAAGGGATGGCCTGAATGTACATTTAACTTGATTCTATACCACTATTTTCCCGGTTACTTTGCAATACTTTTTAAAATACAAATTAACTTCATACCTTGCTGTTAATTTCATGATAATCCACATCTAATTTACCCGCCCGTGCTATTATTAACACCTTGGCTACCTGCATATTTTGTATGCACAAAATGTATTGATAAAATTATTTTGAATTTGAATTCAACACTATTGTACACGCTCTGCCCCCAGACGCGCCTGTAGTCAAGTCGGTGGGCCCGGACCGCCTGACGACCGCCTCCCTCTACTCCCAGGCGCTGTTCCACTGCGAGGCGGACGCCCACCCGCCCCCGCAGTACCAGTGGCTGCAGCGGCTCACCGCCAGCGCCCAGGTAGGGTAACGTTGATCATTAGGTAATATGTACCAGGAACACCTATTACTTTTGACACCTAATTCCATGTTACATTGATGCTTGAAATAAGCCTTGAGTTGAAGGTTAACAGAACCTTTTCGTTTCAATCCATCGTTGCTCATTAATAGTTGTTACTACAATACTTGGTTGGCGTCAAACGATGATGAGCCTTACTTTTCCTTTAACTGCTGGTTAATTATTTTTACTATAAATAGAAACAGCTTTAAAAGTTCTTTCAAAGCTCGAAAAAACGAAACAAACTATACAAATCGTGGATTTTGTTAGATTTAAAAGTAGAATCTGTTACTCAAATAAAGACTTACATATTTTTATTTGACGTGTTTAGTTTTAAGTAAACTAAAGATACATGTAGTAAGATTAAGGAGTGATTTTTATACAAAAAGTTTTTAAATTTAGTTAATTACGGCTGAAATCCTATAATTTACTGAATTCAGAAAGAATACTAAACATTTACTTTGGATACCTTTTTACTTGAATAACAGTTTCATTCTTGGCTACTTCAGGTAACTTATTACTGTAATAACGGTTAGTATTATGTTGACTAAACCTATTACATTAAATGCAATGCACAGGAGGCGGTGGTGAGGGGTGGAGAGCCGAGACTGCTTCTGCGGAACGTGACGTACGACCACCAGGGCGAGTATGTGTGCAGAGTGGTCAACTTTATTGGCGGGAAGGAGAGGATGACACAGAGCGAGGCGGTTAGTCTGCAGGTTGTAGGTGAGTTTGGATCTAAAATGTGGACTATTGTGTGCATATGTAATGAGTAAAAGGAGAGAACAATGAGCTTTGTGGTGATCTATCTTTTTAGAGATAGTATCATGGTTACCAGTCTGCTATCAAAATGATTCCCCTGGGACGAGATTTTTTTCCTAATAGATTGATTATAGGATTTACAAATGTAGACGTTAACCTTTATGGTTACGAAAGGAGCTGCTCATTTCTTCGGGATATTTTGAATGGACTGTTTTTTAGGCCCTGAGTACGTTTAGAGCTTGGTGAATTTGACGTTAAGAACTTGATGTAGTTTGTCCAATCCAATTCTGCTAGAAGTAACGAATTATAAATTTTCCATCTCATGAATTCTACTTGTGGATTTGGGCATTTCGAACCAGATATAAGCCGACAAATGTCTTAATCCTTGCTCAATAACCTTTTGATCAATCTTTGCATCATTTGTAAAAAATCAGGTTCTAGAGATCATTCTGTCCTTTCCAAAACTAATCTGTTTCCCAAATATCAGTGAAATCCTCTCCTGAGGTACTATAGGGATAATTAAGGTTGTTGGAAATATGTCTCATCATTTTTTGAATGGATAATGTGAACATGAGTTAAAGGTAAACTATTAGTGAACATTTGTATCTTTACCTCACACTTTTACTATTTCCAGGAGCGCCACAGATCCTCCGCGAGGGCGGCGCGGACGCGTCGGTGGAGGTGGTGCTGATGCGGGGCCAGACGGCGGTGCTGCGGCAGGTGGTGTGCGCGGACCCGCGGCCGCGGCGGCTGCTGTGGGAGTGGGGCAGTCTGCAGCTGGCCGCGGGGCAGGGCTCGGGCCGCTACCACGCCGAGGACCTCATACAGGTGAGGGAAGGAAGGTTCACACGAATTAAAGAGAGAGGCCACATTTGGAGGGTCCATGTAGGAGAAGGAGATTGTTTGGTAATGAGGTTGAAATACGTTTGAAGATGAAAAATGAGTAAGATACAATTTGGCCTTTGAGGAGGTGAAAAAGCTAGTGGTACGTAAGCTAGTGAGAACACATCTGATAAGAAAAGGAGGGTGGAAACATCACTCTGAGAAGGAGCTTAGTAGATTGGTAGCTTCCTAATTACCTAGGTTCATGCTTACCTCTATGGAGACTTCCCAGACCATGAACGACGAGGTAAGTTTAAGCTCTGGAAGGAGGAGTATATTTCCCAATTAAAAAAGGTTTCTTATATGAAGCTGTCGTCTGTGTAGTCAATTGTGGTCCGTATCCGACATAGATGACTTCTAGGAGGATGTTTTTGACTGAAAAGAGAGGATAGAGGGAAAGCTTACGGGAGGACTAGGGCCGTGAATTTTAACAAATTGAAAAAGGGAGAACAGATTAGGTGAAGAGGGAGGCATCTAGAAGAAGGACATGTAGGTGGATAAAAGTAGATAAAATATTTTTGAAAAAAGCGTGTGGGGAAGATATAATGGGATCAGTAAGGGAGGTTATGTTAGGGGAGAGTGATGAGATCACAACTGACATAAGGATAATGAGGAAAGGAGGGTAGTAACATCTTCCAGCGAAGGATAGTACGAGTTTGCTAGATTGGTAGCTTCCTATTTACTAAGGTCCATCCTTACCTCTATATAATATTCCCAGACCATAAACAACTAGTTAAGTTTAAGCTCTGGAAGAAGGAGTGTATTTCCCAATTAAAAAAGGTTTCTTATATGAAGCTGTCTTCTGTGTATTCAACTGCGGTCTGTATCCGACATAGATGACTTCTAGGAGACTATTTTTGATTAGAGAGGATAGAGGGAAGCATACGGGAGAACTAGGGCAGTGGACGGCTTAGGTTTGCACTCTTTTCTATAGAGCTAAAGCTTGCCTACTTCATACCACCCTATCCCTGAAAAACTTCTCTTTCCAGAGGATGCACAGTACCTCAAAAGAAATTAGTTGGATATGTAATTTATTTATTTACTTATTTATTCGTTCTTAAATAGTTATTTACTTATCTATTAATTTATTTATGACTTTTGACGACCCGTGGTTCCAGGACGAGCGCGAGGACTGCTACGAGGCCCGCCTGGTGATACAGGACGTGGACCTGTCCGACTCCAGGAGCTACTACATGTTCGTGGAGAACGACCGCGGCAGCGACCGCCACGCCGTGCGGCTTGCCGTGCGCGGTTCGTATACCGGCAAGTTACCCCACCTTTTGTTTTCGCTCACATAGGCTACCGCTTACTAACACCAGCACCGCATGTCGTTTTGTTTTGTTTCCGCTTAAGTTAAGCAGGTTTATGATAATTTAGTGAAATGATACACTTCAATTACAAACAAAATCGAAGTGCGAGGAGGGTAGAAACATCTCCCTCCCCGCTTCTCTTTCCAGAGGATGCACAATACCTCAAAGGAAATTATTAGCTTATTAGCTATTTGGAGACACTAACGATATTGTAAATGATAAATGGGACAGATTTTAAAATAAAACTGTATTTTTAATAGTTTTTTATGAAAAGTACTATAAAATCGCCTCAACTAGTTTATTGTCTGCTGCCAAATGTATTGAGAAGTCTACAGTAAAATGAGTTATATTAAACTATGGCAAATTATATCGAGATATTTCCCTACTTATAGATATTTGTAGACATTACATTAATCTACAAGGATCTCAAAGCATCGAACTCGAATAACAATTTTTCTCCTTACTTTCCTTTTAAAGAATATTGTCAGTACATGTTTCCTCCAAGTTGTTTACAAGTGTATACTTCAATGCATAATCTTGTAAGACAAGACAAAATTCTATGATAAATATTCCTTGAATGTACATGAAAATGTAATTCAATAAATGAATTATGCTATGACTATACATTTTGAACACCGCAACTAATATACGGTACATAAATCAAAGAAGGACACAATATGCTCTTCGTAATTACTGTATTAACTGCTTCAATCCGTCAAAACGAGTGCTGTAAAATGAAATATGTATCGTCTACCATCACGTCTCCGTGGCTAAACTGCCCCTCTCTGCCACAGAGCCCATCGCCATGACGACGCTGATCAGCCTGGCCGGCGCGTGCTTCGTCGTCTTCCTCCTCTGCATCCTGTGCGCCGTCTACTGCGTCCGCGCGGAGAAGTGCTGCTTCAACAGTATGTTGATAAATATACAAAATTATTATTAATATGGACCAAGGCTAAATTGATAAGGATGGTTTTTTATAATTTTAACTGGAAATACATTAGAGTTGAATTCTCGAATTGTAAAAGGTGTTAGACCACTGTCATTTGTGAGTTGTTTACAAAGTTTTCTACTGAATTTTTTTATTTTGGTTCCTGCTCAAAATGTTTGCACACACACCTTTTGATTAAATTTGCACTAATAGTTTTGATAGTATTATTATTTATATGGAATGTAAATGTTTACGTAAGTTGTTTTAATGTTTCGGGGCATTCTATCTGACCATTCCCTTTAGTTGTTCTGCACAAAACCAACCTACCAGATACCCCCAGGTATCCAGGGCCTACTTTTGGTAGTAGGATACCAGATATTTTTGATTAACTGACTTTTGAAGGGTAAGTTTTTTAGTTTCCTCAAAAAAGATTAGTCCATCATGTATTTACTACTAAACATTTCGTTTTCTTTGTTTCAGGAAGAGGAGATTTTCGTCCAACAGATCTAGAAAGGTAAATATTAATTTTGACTATATTTTTTCAGTTTTAATTTATATCACAACTATTAATGTGTTTTATTGAGGCTCTTTGCTGCGTTAGGCAGTTTGAAAGGTGTTTTTATGGTTGTTTTAACTTTAAAACTTTTAAATCATCCTTCTGTATTCCATAACTTCAGTGTAGCTGATACATCTTATACATACAGAATTCCTTTTTCTTTACAAGTCTTTACAACTACAATCATGGATAAGATCAAAGAAGTTTTCAAGTGCACATTAACATTATTTAAACTTCATCACATGTAGATGCTTAAAAATGGAGTATACAATGATATCTAAGATTCTCATCTCAAAATGAATTCGTAAACAATACAATCCCTTTGTGTAGAACTGATAACTCTTTTACCTCGAACTATTGCCCAGATTTTTAATTTAAACCAGAAACCTTGTTTTTTAGGCGCATCAGCCAGGTTTTGTTACCCTACAGTAAAACAGCGCAAGCCTTTTCACCAATCTCAGTGTCCCAATGACCATTCCCAGTGTGGTCTTTTACAGCGAGAAGAGCGAGCTAGACAGCACCGGTCGCAAGACGCCCAAGATAGACAACCACAACCACGCGGTGCTGCACCAGAGCGAGGCTATGTACTGCAGCACGCCCACGAGGCTGCAGCGGCCGCCCCACACCATCACGGCGGGCGGCAGTCCAGAGGCCATGAAGGTGAGGCTAGCCGCGATGGTTCTGCAGCCTCCCACCAGAGTGTAGCCTCGTCGCAGCGCCACTGTCTGTGTGCATCAGTGACTGTGTGTGTGTGAACGGGCATGCGATTGGACACTTGCACCCGCACTCCATCCATTGTAAACGAAGTATTGTGTTCGCACATCCTGAGGATGTACATGTCTCGAATGCGTCATTTCCGAAGATGTAAATGTCTGAACTGTTGCATCACCCCTGAGGATGTTGTCTGATAGTTAACTTATTGCATCATTAGGCTTCGAAATGTACTAGAATTTTTGTATGCTAGTGTAGATTAGAAATGAATAGCTATGATTTTGCTAGTCATTACCAAAGACATTGACAATAGAATAAGACAATAACTATGCTCCGTCTTGGCTGTATTTTCGATGTCCGCGTAGATGCATTTTGTAACTATCCATTGTATATACCGTTTTTTGTGTTAGTTTTTATACTTTTTTGTACCGAACGGTCTATAAATTTGGCTGCCTCTGCATGAATGGAACCTCCAAGCACACTGGTCTCTTCGCACACCCTGCATCTAAGCACGTTTTAAGCACTGCAACCTTATCGCATTGGCTGTTTTGTAATCACAATCAGTTATGTATTTATTTCCATGGTAAATAATCTGTTAAGCATTTTGCTTATTTATGACCTAATGATTTTATTCTAGAATGGTACCGGTAGTCAAAATTCAGTTATTGTAAAACTTTGTAAGTATTCTTTTTTATGAGCACAATATAAATGATTTTATATGTACTTATAATTTTTTATAATAAAGTCGAAACCTCCTGAAATAGAGAAGACAAAAGTCACATAGTATGGATTTTTTGCAACTACGGAGGCCTATTATATCTGTTTTTGTATACTTCTCTGACAACCAAACTGATTCTCCCTCTAAAAACGAAGCTAACTAAACAACACACAATCTTTCCAAGTAAAGTTTTCCACAGACTTTCCAAACTTACTCTTAACTTCTAGTCTGCTTACACAGCACGCTAGCACTGGGCGGAAATTTGGTGACAGGATGTTTGTTTTCAGAATTACCACGCGCACTTGAATCTCACCGCGTGATTAAGCTAGGCTAGACAGTGTCCATGTTGTAGTGATGTTTGATTGTGGGGTAGCGAGTGGGGAAGAGGCGGCGCTCCACGACGTACAATGAGCTGCAGGTCCCCAGTGTGAGCGCCCACGGGGCCACCATCAACAGGATGTCGTATTACAACAAAGCGTTTCCCTCGGAGAGCACTCCTCCCAGCTACTTCTGTCCGGCGCCCAACCTCAAGCACCGGTTTGACCTGGACGCGAGGAGTTCGTACCATGACTGTAACACGGTGCTGGTCCGTCCTCACAGGGATATGTTCAACAGGACCATGCCTCTGAGGCACTCCTATCAGCCCCATAGCATTGATAAGGCCGAGATATGATACGAGGTGTAAAGTTGGAGTTTTATATGTGTATAAATGTTTTGCGTAAAGAGGGGGTTCAATGCTGCTACCTGCTTCTTCCTTAATAGTATGTGTCTAGGGGAGAGCAGAAGGCCATGTGGTTTGGTGATTGTTGTGATTAAATAAACAATCACTAGGTGCAATGATTTTTCATATGATTATCTCACGATGAAAAGTTTTTAAAATTCTAAAACTTAATGCACAAGTGGGATATTTAACCTTTAGTTTGACACCCTGAGGTGAGTAGTAGAGGTCCGAATTGGAAGTCCAAACGACTACTAAAAGTAAAAAGATTAAGAGGGCCAAAACTGAAATGGCAAGTCTCAAACAATCATCTGAAATTTCTGACTCATTCAAAATAATAAATCCAGTGATTTCAATGGGCAAACGTCTTACTTCACAGTTATAGTTAATCCATAAAGATTTTAAAATTTTTGAAGTTAGATATATTTATTTTTTTATTTATATATCAAAGAAATCTGCTCTCTCTACTGAAAACAATTTCTGTTTCATGATCTTAACCTTGAACAAATAGAAAGCTTTTAATCCTCTGCAATCTATAAATTACTGTTCAGGGAAAAGCAGGTATAAACCTAAGATTTCCATGTGACTGAAGCACCCAACAACAAACTGGCTATATTGACTTTTCCTACAGTACCTTGACCACTTATTAAAAATTGTCTTTAATCCGATCTCAAATTGGTCTCATACCTTTTTTGTCTTTCAAATGATTATACTTGCGATTCGGATACGTGACCTGTGTACTATGTGAAAGCGATCAATGACTTAACATAATAAATTGCAAGAAAAATTTTTGGTATCCGATATGACAGGGTAGTTCTTAAAAAATATACATTAGAACTTAAGATTAGATTGGCCTATTATCTTTGGAAGGTATTACAAGGAAACGATTTTAATATTATCTCAAGGCCTGTAATGAGTTTCTTTACTCACCAAGCAACATTATGGAAACCTTTGATCACATTTATTCATGTTTAAAAAAAGTCTCCATTTTTAAAATTTAAACCCACTGCTTTATGTGTTGAACTAAAATCTGAATACCTAACTGTTATGTTAATTAACTATTGAATGCCTTAGTGGTCATAAGTTTCTGTGAAATGTGTATATTATTTGTGTACATTATGTAATTTATTTCAAATGAGTAGAACTTTGTTAATTTTAAACGATGTTTATTAAATTTGTATGTTACCATTATTATGATCTATAAAGAGAAAGAGAGAGAGAGAGAGAGAGAGAGAGAGAGAGTAACTGTTTTAGTATTAATTGTTGCTGTTTGGATGTTAGCATTAAATATATATTTTAAAATGGTTATAACTGTCTGTTATGTAACTATATTTTATTTAGAAATGATAAAGAAATTATATTTATATTTTTGAGTGAGCACAATCTCAAATTATTTTCAAAAACAAGAAGTGTTACTTAATTTGACTATTTATAAAATCAAAATTTAATGTGGACCTATTAATTTATAATACTATTTGTATTAAAAATAGTCTAAATTAGAACTTAAATAACAATATAAATTGGAAAGGTAAAATCGGTTAGTGTTTCCTTGTACGAAAATAACTTAAGGGCGGTTTCTCAATCCTAGTTCAAACTTTATTTAAACTACGTTTAATGTAAAACGTATCGTAGGTTTTTGGTTTAAACCAGAACTAATCTTACGTTGGGCTGGCAAACAAGCTCATAATATAAAAATTACCATTTCAAAAGGTAAGATCATTAATTTTGGCTTACCATGTTGTGATTTACTTATTTATAGCTTAACAAAACTGAATTGATGCTCACATCAAAAAAATTCTTTTATTTTAGTTTGGTAAAATTTTTAATTATGTTAGACACAATGTTAATAGACAATTGAATTAAATTTAATTGTATATTTAATAGACTTATTTGTGTCACTGTACATAGATGTGTATGTGTCAAGGAGCTCATGTACAGGGATCAACAGTTTCGAGGACAGTTAAATGTACTCCTATACAGGCCGAGTCATATACGTGGTTCAGGTGATTCGTAATAACAATACTAAAATATCGTTAATCTCATTGGTGAACTATGCCACGTTATTTGATTCGACATGTACAAAGGTTGTACGGACTGTTCGAAAAGTCCGAATTTGTACAGATTAGATTATAATATGATCACTTGATAGTATTCGGCCCATTTTATAAAGGTCATTGTGTAAATTACCATGTGTTGTGATCAATAAATATTACTTTGTAAATAACCACTTTTATTTCCTTCTCGTTTTAGATTTATATTTTAAATATATTTGTTTTGTAATGTTGAAAATGTCTTGAATTTGTAATAAATATGGAATTCTAATGCATTGTTTATTGTTATCCTTGATCGTGGTTTTATCAATATATAAGGTTAGATTCGCCATTTCAGTAACAAGTATTTAAACTTTCTTTGGGAAGACCGGAAAACAATTGTTAAAAATGTCTATTTATTTAAGCTTACACCAAGTTTTTCTCATTTTGATTTTGATTTTTGCGGACATTTGCCATCAATGATTAGTAAAAAAAAAGTTTAATGACGTTTCGGGTTCTGGAATCTGAAACATCATGTTATGTTTCCTAAAACATAACAAGATTAGTAACACACACCTAGGATAACCTGGATAAAAAGTTTTGCTAAAACAGAGAACTGTAAAAGCAGTCAAAAAAGCACTATGCTGGAAAGAAAACAAGAACACAAAATAACACAGAATATACAAGTATCAAGAATCGCCAAACAGGAGAGGGCACGTCCACACCCAATTAGAGCAGAGCTAAGACTGTAGCTCCGATTCTAGATCCCGAAACGTTATGAAACTTATTTTTTTGTAATCAGTGATGGCAAATATCCGCAAAAATCTAAATCAAAATAATAAATCATCATCACCAACAATTAATTTCAAACGTTTTTCTTGCAAAAAAAATTTTTTGACATTAAAGTAATACTAGTACAGTAACAACTTTTTTAACTAATGTGTCAGGAAAGTAATTCGTAAAACTACAATTTCTAATTTTGCTATCACTTAAGCCTTGGTGTGTTGAGTAAAGATATTCTAGATTTCCCTTTTATTAGCAGTAGAGTTTTTTCTTTGAATCTCAGATGCTAAATCCTTACAAGGCAAAAACATATACTCCTAATTATTTATTGCATCAACATGCCAAAGGAAGCTTTCAAAACAAACACACCGAAAAGAATAAGTATTTTGAATCGTTACTAGAAGTCCAATTGTTTTACATTATTGAATGCGAAAGTCCATACATACTCTAGGGTGTTCTGTTATCAAGACTCGTCTTACAGCCATAAACCAATCTTAATAATTTAAGTGCCATGCCGTTGGAAATAGCTCGGCCGGAAGATTTTCAAAAAATAGGTTTTATGAAGGTTAAACCAAAGGAAAGAGCCCTTGCTCCCTTAAATTTTTGTATTTATTCATCAACTTAAACAAGGTAAGAGGATTTTCAAGGAACAGCTGATCATGATAAAACAATAAATGAATAAACAAAAACCTAAAATATGTTGAACGGCCCATGTCCACTTTTCATAATACATTGTCCCAATATTACACTCATAATATATAAAATTTGACTTTTTATATTGCGGGTGTGTCGAATTTTGTGGATTGTAACAGATTCGACATGCTCGCAATATACAAGATCAAATGTGGTGACTTCGACAATATTTACATTTACTAAACTATTAATTGTGTCAAGAGATTCAAGAACTACGTTTCGGTTTGAAAAAAATAACAAACCAGAAAGATCGAATGTCGCAAAACACGCTTTAGAAAATGGCCACTCTGTAGGAAACGTAGAAGAATATCATCAAGAATTTCTAAAAAGGTAATATAATTAATGCAGGGATGAACTAGGCCTATTCGTATTTAAAGAATAATGAAAATAAGGAGATAAATCAATGAACGAACATACTAACTTCCACTTGAACTAGACTAAATCGATAACCATCTTACATCGTTTGTTTATACTTACCGTCTCGTATGTTATGAAATAAATGTATGTATTTAATAAATATCGTAAGACGTGTTATATTCAATATACATCATTATCAACAATCTATTAGTTCATTGTTAATATTTCTATTCAAATTGCGCTTGTATTCTCACAAACTGAAGTTTTTTTATTCATACAATTGAACTTTTTAACACAAGCGTGAAATACAGACACATTTTTTTTCTTTAAAAGTTTATTACATTCGTTAAAGCTAACAAAAGACAAATACAGGAGATGTAAACAGATGGTTCGCCAGTGTTTCTGACCACCAATTCAATTAAAGTTGAAGAGAACAGAACACTGTTAGACCACCGATACCCCACCTCTCATCCCTTTTCCCCCCTTCACACCCTCTCTCCATTACTTCATCAGTCTTGGTGGCCTGAATACATCTACTAGGTCGACCACAACAGATAAACTAAGTATTGGCATAAATAATCTAATTGTGAGGGGTTACCGTTAAATGTTCAACAAATGGAAATCCCTAAATGTTTTCAAGCTTAAGAAATCGTTTTACACGCCTGGTAATAATAACATACCTTGCAAATGTATGTTTAGCTCAGGTAGTGATTACATAAACAATTGTAAATCATGTAAAGAATCAAGGTAGACCAAAACGAGGAAGAGAATAGAGAATTGTTAATAAGTGCAAATACTTGTTGATCATCTCTTTTAGGACATTTTAAATATTTGAAATACTATAAATATATTAAATATTTTAAAATTCACTAAATGCTTTGATTGGAACCGTAAATAAAAAGAAAATAATATAGTAAGCTCTAAAAAATATTCAAAGCTCAAAACACACGCAAGGATTGGTTCTTTGCTTCTTGATAGGAAAAGTTCTTTGCTTAGGTATAAATTTTGTAAACAAATCAAGATGTTCAAAAATGGGTTCCAGTGTTGCAAACAGCGTGAAAGGCTTGTTTTGATGTGTCGCAACACTACGTTTACTTTTGAAAAAATTATTACATCCAACATGGCGGATTCAAGGTGAAGAACAAAAATGTTTACCTAACCAGAATAATGTTTTTACCAAATGTCAATCGTTAGCAGTGGTAGAATGACACAGGATTCAATCGTATATCACTTATGGCATTAATTTCCTAGATCTTTAATTTTTTTGACAACATTTTTAAGATTGCTGCGAAAATAACATATTTCAAATATGTTATCATATTTCCCGTTGTAATACTAATAAAGCATTCGTGACGATGTAGTTTAGTTTTAGGTACATGTGTTTGTCATTAATAAGGATAATTTGACGTGTTAAAAAATCTGCAGTTAAATTGCATTGTTTCGAGTGCTTTATTAGAATTAGACCGTTCTCCTTACTTTTAGCTTTGAGTTTAATGGCCAACATTAAAATCTTAGAGGAGCTGTAACTTCTGAATGAATTAACTCTTTGAGACGCAGTTTGCACTATTTTGATCTTCTAATTAAGGCCTTTAAAATGAGGTATAACTCGAGGTATGCTTATATTTAAGAATTTCAAGACTTCCAGCGTGGGATCATGCGAATAAATAATAAAACACGTAAAAATATTTCTATTAACGACTGATACACAATTTCACAGTTTCATTCAATTGAACAGAGTAATATAGAAGTTATTTAATATATTCCAGACTTTTGCCAAACCCTGTATACAATTCTTTATTTGAAATTCATTGTTGGTAACGGTGAGTTAATGTTATGATTATGACTGTTGCAATCATTTGCCATCATTGATTAGTTAAAAAAATTTATGTTTGACAATTAGTTATAATTTTCAGTTCTCTTCAGCAGCCAAGTGATATATGTAAGCTGTAAACCTCATAAGAGTTTTGTTTGGGTTACATCATTCGTCGAAATGGCGTTGACAGCTAAGGTGGATCCAATTAAAGTTAAGTGATAGCGGTTAGCCGCAGAGAAAAGCTCTCTATCCTGGTACGCAGCTACACTCCACAACACCGCTATAGCTCCTTGGCTCCAGGATGTGGCAGATAGGCTACCGATGTGATGTATTATTTAGGAAGAACCTATGGATGTGAGAAAGAAGTAAGAAGGTAAACAAAGAATTAAACATTTACTAACGGTGTATTATTTAGGAAGAACCTATGGATGTGAGAAAGAAGTAAGATGGTAAACAAAGAATTAAACATTTACTATCTTCTACGAAGATAACATTGTTGACAACAAATTGACTAATATAAATATCAACATTGATGTGCATTTTCTGTTTTGTAAGAACGTGTATTGGCTCACAGGCGCCGACAAGACAGATTTGAATATTCCTACACAACATCTTGGTTAATAAATTCTTTTCGGGAAAATTAAGACTGTTATTAATTGAATCGCTTATTGAAAAACTTGTTAAATGATAAATAAGGTGAAAATGAGTTAAGACCATTTATTTCATTGCTATAAATAGAGGTACGTCTCGTTTAGTGCATTAATCTGTCATTTTTCACTCTCACATTGCTAATGTACTTGTTGTAAACTTGCTGTAAACATGTACTTGGTTGGAAACTGGTTTTAGTACAAAACTCGACATAAATAGGGATCTTAGCAGGTTTTTGCATTAATAGTGCATACTGAAGATACTGATTTTGATTAATAATAATGCGTCTTCCTCAAATGGCATTTATACAGGGGTGCTGAAAATTCCCGGGACGGCTAAATATTTTTTGAACCGAATTAGTTTTAGAAATCAAACTTTGCACATTCACTCCTATGTAAAAAATTTACTTTCTGAGGTGTTTTACTGACTCTTGGCCCCCCGGGGGAAACGATCAATCTTAAATGTGAGCTTAGGTCGATATGTACATCATTTTAAAGGGCTAATCAAGTAGAGTTCAATGCCGTAAACCGCACTTAAAAAGGTTCATTCACTAAAAAATGGCGGCTGATCAAAAATCTAAAGGAAATACACAGTGTTCGCTTAAAGATCGTTCATAAATTGTTAACAGTCTATCTCTGAAGGATCTACACTCCGGAATTGTATGTCAGACCTAAAAGCCTATCTTTTAGGGTGCCGTAGACGATAATACCTCCAAGAGGGGATGACCCACAAGGAGTCGGTGCAAAATCTTTAATTAAGCATAGGTCGATATGCACATCATTTTAAAGATCTAATCAAATAAAATTCAATGCCGCAAACCGCATTTCAAAAGGATTATTGGTTACAAAATGGCGGATGATTTAAGTTTTAAACAAAAATTTATAGGCTTAGGTTTGACACACAATTTGATTTATTCAAACTTTTATTCGACCCCCTCTCCCAACAAACCTAAGCCAATGAATTTTTGTTGAAAACTTAAATTATCCACCATTTTGTAAAAAATGAACCTTTTGAAGTGCGGTTTGCGACATTGAAGTCTACTTGATTAGCTCTTTAAAATGATGTGCATATCGACCTTTGCTTACATTAAAGATTTTGCACCGACTCCTTGTGGGCCATCCCCCTTGCCGGTAATATCGTCTACGGCACCCTAAAAGATAGGTTTTTAGGTCTGACATACATTTTTGGAGTTTAGATCCTTCAGACATAAGTCTGTAAACAATTTTTAAACAATCTTTAAGCGAACACTGTATTTCCTTTAGATTTTCGATCAGCCGCCATTTTGTAATAAATGAACCTTTTGAAGTGCGGTTTACGGCATTGAACTCTACTTGATTAGCCCTTTAAAATGATGTACATATCGACCTATGCTTACATTTAAGATTTTGTACCGACTCCTTGTGGGCCGTCCCCCACTGGGGGCCAAGAGTCAGTAAACACCTCAGAAAGTAGTTTTTTATATAGGAGTAAATGTGCAAGGTTTGATTTCTCAAACCTATTCGGTTCAAAAAATATTTAGCCGTTCCGGGACTTTTCAGCACCCCTGTATAGCAAATATCCTATATCTTACCTAAAAGATTTTATTGAAAAAGCTCAAAACTCCAGGGTATTTTTCTTAGAAATTACTCGATAATATTACTCCGACATTATGTTAACAATTAATCATTATGTTTTATTATTAAAAATATGTTCTATACAATTATTCCGGGTCCAACAAATATAAAAGTTACAATAATTTAATAGAGATGTAAAAAAATTTTAAGAAAATAATTCAATTGAAAAATGCACAGATCTACAAACATTTATTCATTCCTCATTACACTTAACAATGAGGCCCTATTACCAATGCAACTGTAATTCTTTCTCATTTATTTCTATCAAATGTGGCATTGAAGAAACAAAGATAAACACAAAATGGCAGGTGTATACCTTGTTTCTTATGCAGTGTATTTACCTAGCAGGTGTATACCATATGCAGGTAATAACTTATTCACGCTTTCACAGAGCAACTTCTAATGGCAGCCAATTCCATTATTGCTCTACTAGGTCAGCCATCCAACTTCGTCCCGCACAGGTAAGGCTGGATATTGCTGAAGCCCTCCCGAAAAATGCAGGAACACCTTTTGTTAGTAAATGACCAACCGGAATCAACCATAATACAACTGAGAGATATTTAAGAAAGGCCCTCAGAGTTCACCCTATACTCAATCCTTTTTACTCTGTGAGGGAGTTTTTAGCTGGGGTTAAGGAGTGAGTGTAGGATGCTCATTGTAGACTTAAACATTTAAGTTTAAACATTTATTAGATTGAAAATTGATTTATTTTTCAATGATCTACATTTAACCGTATGACGTCTTTGGTATGTACCTTTAGTATTCATTTTGTTACAATAAAGATATTATCATAATTATTATTACATCCCTAATTATTTAAGAATGATACTGACATCATCACTCATCATAGAATGCAAGTCATTACACATTTCTTCATTTCTATCTTGCTTTTATACTAGATCGTTAGACGAATAAGTAGGAATAAAGGGATTTCCGCCAACGCCCGTACATTTGGAAACGCAGTTGAAATACAGAGATGTTCTTGTGAAGGCAGGCATGTATCGTAGGAGGAAAGGTATGCTGCTAATCTAAACTTGGCAAAAAAAGTCTCATATGTTTACAAATAAGAAAAAAACAGTTTTTATATAGTTTGCTTTGAAAATACAATATTGTAAACTTTTCCTAGCCATTTTACCCTAAAGGTCTCACAGGTCATACCTTCTCATACCTGTATGTGACCTGTAAATTATAACTTACCATCTTAAACATTCTGCAAGCACATGATTAACAACGGACCATGTAAAATAATTAAAGAAATAATAAATAATATTCAAGTAAAGGCTTGGTTATAACTATTAAAAAATATAATATAATTGATCTTCAAATTATAATCGCCTTAAATGTATTATTAAAACCAAACATTTAACCTTAATTTTTCACCAAAGAAAGTTGTTTCACAAAAGTACAGCATTTTTGTTTTCATTAAGAAAAGTTTCGAATCCTCATATCAATACAACGGAAACTTTTAAAATAATAAACACCAGAATATATTAATACCGATTTTTATTTAACCGTTGTTAAGAGCATACTTTATCGTAAAATTTCTAAATGCTACCAAAATAATCTCTAGCTGTAGAACGGTTAGGCGTGTCTTTACCTTAAACGCCCAAAAATTCTCGAAGTTTGAAAAAAAATGTTGCACCTGATTTTGTAATACATCCCTCAATATAAAAACAATTGTCTCAACTTTATTTTTTATGGTATAAAACTCAACTTTTATGTTGCTAATCACATATAAGTATATACAGCAATTTCTGTAGAAAATTAGGATTACCGGAAGTAGCATTTTTACTGCTTTGAGCATAGGAAATTAATGGAAGTAGCATTTTTACTGTTTTGAGCATAAGAAATTAATGGAAGTAGCATTTTTACTATTTTGTAATACTAAAATTGATATCCCAAAACAACTTTAAAATCATTACACAATCACATTTCCCTACACAATTTTTTTGTTCGACTTTTTTGCACAAATCTTGATAAAATCATCTATAAACACTTATTTTCAATCAATATGGCTTAGTCAATGTTTTTTTTTATTGAGAAAAATTACAAAGTATTGTAAAAAACTTTCCCAATTTCGTCAGTACATACAAAAATAGTAAATTAAAACTCACCATCTTTAAAATAAGTGACTTCAAACTTTAGATGAAAAATATTACACATTTATAATAGATATTTCATAATAAAATATGTTATTTAGATTTTTTAACACCGATTTTAAAAAACGGTTTGCAAAAATCAATACATTTTATTTTAAGGTTAATTGGACATTATTTGTTAACATTTTTGCACGGAACGGTAGTTTTTTGTTTAACTGAAGTATAAAATACTAATGTTTACTCAAAAACATTTGTAACAACCATTTAGCTTTTAACGTAGAGATCCAGCTTGGATTAATTACTAAACGGCAGCAGGGTACCACCTTACATCAGGCTGCGGGCGGGTGAATCATTGAACGTGCAGGGATTGGACGAAAGAGGCCGGGGCTTCAATAATTAATGAACTCAAGTAAATTAGTTCAGCCCAAGAAGGCCACGCACTCGGGCCTTATGACTTCCCTTTGTTACACATAATCTGTCGGAATTTACCTCTATGGATTTAAGTCAATCGTTACTCGTATATTAATTATTTCCTTAAATTGTTTTATTGGGAATCATATTTTGATGATAAACAACTTTATTATTTTATTTCAGTTGATAGTAAAAATTGATAATTGCTCATTGGTGTGCAACTTGTTATAGGAATCTCTAACAATGGTGGGTAAATATGCACGGATGACTATTTTTCGATCACTTGTTTACCAGCTTTTAATAGAAGAACGGAGAATGTTTCTTATTTAACAACCAAAATAAACTGTAATTCAATCAATGTCCAAGACAACAAAATAGTACAAATAGTAAATAATAAGATGCCCCCGTTGCAGCAGACCTGCATACTTAGCGAATTTCAAATGCAAAAGAACATATTTCAATCCATATATATATATATATATATATATATGTGTGTGTGTGTGTGTGCTACTTTAATATTATAAATGTGAAAGTATGGATGTTTGAGCGAATATCTGTCTTTCAACCACCTGAAAAGAAGTAGTATATACATAAAATATCTGGGAACCGAGCTTCGCTCGGGGGAAAGCAGTAACATTTTTAAATATACATGTTCATATTGCTCCCACAATTGCAATTAACTTTGTAATTTTATTTACTGTGGTTTAAATTTTGTTCAGTTATTAAATTTATTCGGTCTTTGTTTTCTAATCGATGCTCTCATTGCTCGTTTCAGTGGCCAAACGCTGTGACGCACGTTGTTGTATATCTCAACGGTGTCTTCATAAATTGCTCGACACTGCCATTCGTTAACAGATTACAAAAAACAGAAAATTCAAATTATACTATGTTACTTCACAAATAATAATAACAATAATAATTTCACAAATGATAATACATTTTCTGAGTATCGAAATTTTGAAGTACAAACTGAAGTTTGAGGTGGATTGAGTTGAATAATGTCACATTTTTTTTCTAATCCTCTTAAAATAAACTTGTTCTTTGTATATCTTTGAGAATTTGTTTATCTCTATTTCATAAATCGTATTTGCAAACTCTAAGAAACATTAAACTGATGTAAATAAATAAATGATGTTGCTTTGAAATTATTTATTTCTAATTAATCTAAAACACAGCTGTTTGCCTGTTTGGGGTTTTTAGAGGGGGATAACACTCAATGAGCAATCTGTACTCAATTGTATTATCTCTGTTCTATTCGACTCTCCTGGCAACGTGCTATAAACGTTTTAAGTGGCTTTGTCATGGAGAGCTGGATGATTCTTATGTTTACTTTTTCGTTGTTATTGGCAACTCACATGACCCCATGTTAAAAATTATCAACTTTAAATTTAATTTGTCTAAAACGTTTGCGTTTCTACAGCAAATTCAACCACGTAGGTGAACTTAAAAATAAAAACTACACCTACATGCAAAATTTTATCAAAATCGTTCGAGCCGTTTTCGATATAGCATTTACATTCATTGCTCATTTAAAGTATTAGGATTTCGAAGAATTGTTTTTTGCTTCTGGGGGCCCCAAAACGAAAAGGTATCATGGTCTCGGGCTTAGATCTTACCATGAGACCTACGGTAATAGCATTGACTATGAATTCAAAGTCAATGGTAATAGCTTCTTCCCTATGGGGGATATTCGCTAAAACTATACTGTTTTATACTCAGTTGCTTTATATTCTGATTGCTTTATCAGTTGCATCTGATAAAATAAAACAGTAGACTTTTAAGCAACCGTTCAATCTTTTTTACACTATCTAAAGTCGTTCGAACATCTTTACAATATTACGCTTTCCTAACTTTTAACTAAATAGGTTATTTGATTAATAAAAAAAGTAACATCTTTACAATATTACGCTTTCCTAACTTTTACCTAAATAGGTTATTTCATAAATAAAAAAAGTAATGCATTAATAATTTATTAAATGAAATATTCATTGAAGAAAAATGAAAGTGAATGGCCTTAAAAAAATTGTTGCGTTTTAAATAATAAATAATCACAGTATATAAATTTTAAGTTGAATGAGTATCGTTACCGAGAGTAATCTTTAGAGAAGTAACAGCCGCCTGCACTCCCATCCTCGGGCTGAACCTCAAAGCATTGCTGATAACACAAGTTTTCATTTCCAAATAAGAAAGATTAATGTAATCTCAAATAACTTTCTTTAAATAAATATTTGGGTATGACGTTAAAAATTACTAAATCTTTTTCGTTTGGAGTGGTGATTAATACGTTTACGAAAAAACAATGCCGGTACTTGTAAAGTGCATAAAATCATAACACATCACTACTTGAGAAGTACTGATGTTCCATTGAAATTATTCTATTGATATTCTATTGAAATTAGAGCTACTGAATTATTACTTAAATAAATAATATTTAAGGGGATCCGCCACCTTTAAATGGTAATTTTTTTATTTTGTAAGTTAGAGATTTTTATGCAGGTTTTATATTTAGGACCTTTATTTAATGAGCTTTTGAGGTTTTAAATTTAATTTTTAACCTTTCAGTTTTTTATATAATTTTTTTAGCGTTTTATTTTAGCGTTTTTAGGTACATTGCTAAACTTTGAATAACTTTTTTATTTTTTTATCAATTGTAATGATTATTGATTTATTTTGATCCTTATAATACCTAGAAACTTTTTGGTCATTAGAATTAAAATACCATTTCAGAATTGGTCATTAAAATTAAAATACCATTTCAGAAAAAAAGTTATAAGCAATTATATTTTAAAAGTAAAATTTTTTATTTTACAAAAATTCAAAAAATTCATAATTATTTTATTTTATGAGCTATACAATTTCTTATGACCGAATAGCTCAGTAATATAACAAGGAACAAGTGGTAAAAATTTGAGTGGCATATCTATAATACTTTAAAAGATATTCAAACATATGTGATAAGAAACTCGGAAAAACAGAACTTGCGGAAAACGGACTTTAAAGTAGGCTAATATGTTTTGGTAGGTACTCACTCACGCTTAAAAGCGATTTGTAACAACTTTTATTTTTTAATATTATTTAATGAAAAAATGGTCGGTTTCTCTGTAAATTTCACCCACATACTCAGAAAAATATGCAGAACAAAAAAATTAAATTTTCAAAAAATGTAAAAAAATTAAAAAATTACCATTTAAAGGTGGCGGATCCCCTTAAGTTTTAGCGTTAATTTATTTATTAAAAACTGAAATCTCTAGATTAGTTAGATATATTTAAAACAACGTTGTCAAGATAAAAGTTTTGTTCTGTAAACTTTAAACTGTTGTTTAAAGTAATGAAAACGACACCTCCACACAGTATAAAAACCGTTTCTATCTGTGTAAATCAAACTAGTGCACTTATTAACTTAATATGTATAATTCTACTGCCTCGAATGGGGTAGTTAGCACTGACTAACTGTTTATTTACTCCAATTTTGTAGTCGACACATAGCCGTACGCTACCGTCTGGCTTTGGAATAACGACTAAAGGCAAGCCCCAATCGCTTGTTTCAACTTTCGAAATTATGTTTTGAGCTTCAAGGCTGTTTAACTCTTCTTCAACCTTTTGGCGTAGAGCATACGGGACAAGTCGATCTTTGATAAACACGGGCTTTGCATTTTCTCGAAGATTCAATGACACAGTGAAGTTATGGATGCATCCAATTCTTTGTTCAAACACAGTTGAGAATTTTGAAACAATTGCCTTAACGTCTCCAACTTTCAGTACTTGAAAAGAACCATTGTCGTCCGATTTGAGTTGATCGAGCTCATCAAGTTTGATGTTGAGGTGACGTATCCAAGTACGTCCCAATAAGTTCCAATTCCTAGTATAAATTCCTTTCTCTCCGATATACAATGCCTATTGACCCTGAATACGATGCCTTCATGTCCCCAGCACCTTGTACCGTGTGAAATGCTGAATCTGTCCTTCCTACTAAAGACCTCCTCCTGATCAAGTACCACCAATCACCTCCTTCTACCCATAAAAATATTCTAAGCCGACCAATAAGATTCAGACCCAGCGGCTGCATGGAAGGGGAAGCACTTGGCTTAGCAAGAGGTATAATTCTGAATCGCTTTCATGGAGAGTTTAGGGTTTTAAACTATGATTTTGGCCTCTACACCAACATCATACCCTAACCCAGGGGTTCTCAACCTGGGGGTCGCGACCCCCAGGGGTGTCGTGGGCAGGGTCCCGGGGGGTCGCCGAGGCTCCGAAAATGAAAATTTATTTTGCTCAAAATGTAGGCTGACTTAGACCAAAAATAGATTTACATATCTCATTTTTATACTTTAAGATAGGAGTGGTAATCTCTTGAGCAATGATATATAAAACAGGCACAACTAAATCTCATAGGTGTTATCGGTATCGATTACACTTGCGCCGCGTGCCGACCGCGACTGTCGTGCCGACGCGACTGTCGTGCCGACCGCGACTGTCGTGCCGACGCGACTGTCGTGCCGACGCCGCGACGCCCGACACAAACGCTCTTTTGTCAGGTATGCCTAAGTCAAAATCGGCCTAGTAACAGGACCATTACCAATACCAACTGGTAAACATCTACCTGCACTTTGGAAAAAGGAATGAAAATGAAAACTCTGAAGCCGCTATAAAATAGTAGGCCTACTTTATTTGTGAACAGAAAACACATTAAATAAGTGAAAAGTAAACCATATTACCGAGCTCTTAGGCTTGAAAGCAAAATCTAAGCTTGTTTTGTCAGTCTAATCTTAATTCAATTGGAAGATAAAAATACATCTGTAAAAAGCAACAGGATATTTCAAACCATAATAATTAATTGAAATAAAAAGTATACAAACTATATATTAGTGGTGATACTTTAGTAAGAAAAAAACAGGTAGGCCTATGCCTATAACCATTGTATTTTCTGTGCTCGATAAACTGATAAAAAACCTGAATTTCACTCTCACTACGGTACACATCTAACAATGACAGTTTAGGGTAGGATGAAGGTATAAGGGGTCGCCAACAATTTAATACCTAAAAAGGGGGTCGCGGGCTCAAAAAGGTTGAGAACCCCTGCCCTAACCTGAGTTACTGCAAATTTTCAAAGTGGATTCTTTAGATAAAAGACGGCGACTTATGTCCTTATCTTATCTGCACAGGCTGGTGACTGGCTCGCTGGACGACATGCCGTTGTTATCATGTCTCAACTTCACTGCTCCTCGCCACAACTCCCGGTCCCGCTTACTTTTTACACCCTGGTTCTCTCGCACTAATTTTGGTGCTAATTCACCAGTGCAGACAATGATTAAACTGTTCAATACATATTCTGTAAATGAAAATGACATTTTTAATAGCTCCTTAAAGTCCTTTCGTCGCGTTATAACTAATTTATTGCAAAATTGAATATAATCTCCTAGTTACCACTATTTGCATGAACTGTTATTGTTATAGAAGAACCATTGTTATTAAATGTTATGACTTATTTATTACTTTTTAATATGTTATGATTTATTTCTTACTTGTTACCTCACAATCAAGGGTACACTACTAGAAACAGGGACCATAATCCATCTATCCAACATAATCTGAAACTTTTTGAACAGAAGCCAGCATACGTAGGACTAAAGCTCTTTGCGACTCTGCCAGTAGAATTAAGAGATCTTCCTTGTTTTAAGAAATTTAAGTTAAGTCTACATAAATACCTCATACATCAATGTTATTATGATTTACCACTTCCCTCCTAACCTGGCCTAACCTAACCAACCCTCCCTCTTTTGACCTGGTTCTGGGAACAGGAAGATGAAAGACATAGACAAATCTTCATCAAAGATTTGGGTCGTGGCTAGGGTGACCAGATTGTCTCCGAATAAAAACGGGACACTTAAACAAAACTCACCCCCCCCCCCCAAAACCCCAAATACAACACACCACACACCAAGGTGTTTAATTATACGGGGGTCTCTGTAATTTACAATTTTTTTAATGGAAGAAATTAAGTATCACACTGTTTTTGAAGCTTTTAGACCATGAATTTTATTCTCAATTTATTAAACTGCGTACAGCGCACGACTGATACAGTTTTTCTTTAAGAATACAATAAATGGCATGCAGCCATAAAAGGTAATTTTTTGAATCGCCACATACTGAGCATTAAAAATGGTCAAGTCACATTTTAGGATCTTAACATTTTATTATAAAAGAAAAAAAGGTTTTCTAACAATTACTTATGTAGGGGTATATAAAATAGTAGGATCAAAAAAGTACCATGATTATTTTAAACTTTAAGTTCTTATCGTTAATTGTTACGCTGGGAAAACTTCTTTACAAAAATCAAAAAATGAGTCCATTGAACGTTTCAAGTTTTGTTATACTTGTCACTTGCTCCAGCTAACTTTAAGAATATCCTTATTCTCTATTATGTAGTTGTAGATCTAGCAACAATCCCTTTTGCAAGTTACATGATACTTGAAGAAGAGCTTCAAAGTGTCTCTACTTCCATTCGGTTTCTTTCTTCAGTCCACTGAATAATGTTCATCAGTGAAAATGTTCTGTCTGTATTTTCATTGTGAGCGGGAATCGAGAACAAGTATGTTTTTATACATAGCCTACTTTTTGAAAAACGGGACATTTTGACGTCCCGACAAAGTTTTTCGGGACAACGAAACGCAACGTGAAAAAACGGGACTTTTCCGTTTTTACGGGACGTCTGGTCACCCTAGTCGTGGCATGATACCCGTCGTGACATGACAAGTCTCATGCCACGACGTGGTCTACGGGACAACCGGAAGAAGTAAGAAGTAAGTAAGTAAGTGTTAATATATGATAGGCATTTGAAATTGCATTTTCCAGTTATATACAGGGCCGGATTTAGGCATGGGCCACATGGGCCCGGGCCCAGGGCGGCAAATTTCTAGGGGCGGCAAATGTTGAAGGCCAGTTTAAAATTTGGGGAGGTGTCCAATTGCACCGGCGTTCAGGGTCAGCCCCAAACTGATGTGTCCAGTTGCACCGGAGCCCCTTTTGAGGGTTGTTCCGATTGCACCGGTGGTCAACTTAAACCTAGATCTGACCTAATGTGTCCAGTTCAGGGGCGGATTCAAGGGGGGGGGCGGGGGGGGGGGCGGGGGGGGCAGCCGCCCCCCCCCTTGGCAAGATAAATTTTGATTATTGATACAGTAGGCCTAATCTTCCAATAAACATAAAATTATGGCATTTACAAAAACGTATTTAAAACACAAAATGATTTTATAAATTAAAATCAATCATTCCAAATGTCGGGTCCCGAAATTTCGGGAAAATTAAATTCCCGATTTTTGGGCGGGATTTTTAATCACTTCGGGAAATTTTCGGGACGGGATCGTTTAGCGGTCTCAACTAAACAGCGAGTGTTGCTTCGCAAAACTCGCGATCGGCCGCGGAAAACGATCTCGCGTATTTGCCAACCGCAATCAAACGGCAAATCCAGCTTTTCGAAACTCGCGATCGTCCGCTAAAACTAACGTGCGTATTTGCCGATTGCAAATAAACGGTAAATGCATCTTTGCAAATATCGTGATCGGCCGCGAAAACCATCGCGCATATTTTCCTGTCGCGGATGAACGGCAAAACAGCTTTGCGCTATTCGCGATCGGCCGCGAAATACGCTTTGCGCGTATCTGCCGATCGCGGATAAACGGCCGATGTAGCTTTACGAAACTCGCGAGCGGCCGTGAAAAACGATCGCGCGTGTTTACCTATCGTGAATAAACGGCAAATATAGCTTTGCAAAATTCGTGAACGGCCACGTATTTGCCGATCGCGGCTAAACGGCCGATGTTGCTTTTCGAAACTTGCGATCGGCCGTGAAAAGCGATCGCGCGTATTTGCTGATTGCTGATAAACGACGAACGAAACATGCCAACTCGCAATCGGGTGTGGAAAACAATCTTAGGTATTCACTGATAGGAATACCTAAGATGGCCGACGGAAATAACTTAGGAATACCTAAGTTATTTCCGTCGATTCCGTTAATCGACGGAAATAACTTGCTAGAAGGCATGACAGTGTGCGTGTTTTTATTTGAAAATTATGTTATCTCACGTTAACTTGATTAAATATAATTTCCAATGGAAAAATGCATGATGCTTTAAAAAGTTAGAATTTTATTCATTTGTTTATGAAACATAATTGCGGTTTTAGAGCACAGATTTTCACTTTTTGATACCTAATTATTCAAAATTTTCCCGGGGGAGGCCCCCCGGACCCCCCGGAGGGATCACCTCCAAAAAATGTTCATCGCCCCCCCTAAATGTATCCTTAAATCCGCCCCTGGTCCAGTTCCACCGGAGCCCCTTTTGAGAGTTGTTTGTTCCAGTTGCACCGGCGGTCACCCTAGATCTGGCATTCGTCCATTTTTGGACGTTAAGAATTGAAATTTGAGCTGACAACGTCCAAAAAGGAACATAAACTACATGTGCTGTTTTTCAACTTAATATTGCAACCAGTAAACTCTTTTAAAACGAAGTGAAACTTATATACTGTTAGAAAGAGAAGGTTCTCAGCATTCATTTTCACATTATTATTATTGTTATTGTTATTGTTATTATTGTTACGTGTGTTCCCACTGTTTTACTATAATATGTTGAAGTTTTATAATGTCTAGCTGATATATATCTTGACTTGTCTTGTCTTGTTTCGATAAGTGTGAGTAAGTGTATTGCTTCTTTCCTGGTAAAATTTATTTTGCGATATAAAAATAGTAGTTTTTGCACGAATTAACACAAAATAATAAAACATTAAATACCTGGTTATTATATTTATTAGTTAGAAGCTGCTGTTTAGTACCATTAGTAAGTGGCAAGGAACCATCGGCAAGTGTAGAATGTGCATCTAAAAAACTATTGTCCAATTAAGTTAAATTAATTATGCAAAATTATTCAAATAAAACCTGAAACCCCGGTAGGGGATGTTTTTAGCACCCTGAATACTTACATGACCATGTAAGTGCTCCGCATGGGCTGAACAACTCTCCCTCCGCACAACCCACTCCGCTGCGGCCTTTGCCGAGGGAGCCGGCGCTCACGCCTCCGCCGAACGTCGACTGTCAACAAAGTGAGGGTTCAATGGGGCATGGAAAAAGTGTAACATGATATACCGGGTGTCTCACCTAAAGTGAATCAATAGCTAACTCTTTTATTATAAATCTGACAAAGAACTTCTTATGGGGAGCTCCCTTTATTTTTAGAGCTGCTTTTTGGAGACACTAAATTTTAAAATTATGACCGCCATTTTCCGATATGGCGGACAACTTTGATGTTTCTTTTGGAACACCCTGTATTTTATGGCGGTTTTGGGTTCTAAACTTAATTCTAGGAACTTTTTATTCTTTCTTATTCTTTTCTAAACCAATGGTTAAGTAGGTATGAGCAGTTAAAATTTGATTTTTCCCCATTTAAAATGCATTTTTGGAAGACTGAATATCGAAAACGGTTGGGTTTAATAAAACATGCCGAAGGATAAAAGTGCCTTCAAATGTTGTTTTAGTTGAGATTAAATCATAAAATAATAGTTTTAGTCAAGATTCACTCATGGAAATGTACTATTTTGAATATGCGTTTACTGGAATACATCGGATGGCGCACTTAAATGGACACAAGACATTTTAAACGGGAAATTAAATGGGAAAAATTCAAACTTCAACTAACTGCTCATATCTTCTGAAGTATTGGGCTTAAAAAAGAATCAGAAATAATCAAAAGTTCCTAAAATTAAGCGTAGAATTCAAAAACACTATATAATATAGGAGTTATATAAATAGATCAACGTAGTCCCCCATATTGGAAAATAGCGGCAATATTTTTAAATTTCGAAGTGACTCCAAAAAGCAGATTTAAAATTAAAGGGAAGTCCCCCGTAAGAAGTTCTTTGTCGGATTTATAATAAATAACCCCGTTGTAGCAGACCTGCATACTCAGCGAATTTCAAATGCAAAACATTATATTTCAATCCAACAGCGAGATTTGAAATGTTTTGGTAAGCTCCATAAAAATAACATGGGGAATGAGTATGCAGGTTTTCTGCTACAGTTATATTAAAAATGGGTGGTTTTAATTCAATATTTAGTAGATCTGAACTAGAAGAAGCTATTTACCAAGTTTTATCAAGATATGTTAAGAAATAACCGAGATATAGAATTTTACTTATTTCCCATAAGGTTAACATTGGGACAACGTACTGTGTTTACCACTTTCAATATCTCGGTAACCAATGGACATAGAGCATTGATTCAAAATACTAAATTGTTTGTTTGTTTTTTTTAGCTGAATTCAATGGTGGCAACAAAAATTCGATAAATTTTATTTTTCTATTAAAAAAACTCAAAAAACCCATTTTCGGGGGGATTTATCCCCCATTACCCCCCCTTCCGGTGGTCCGATCGGGCTGTTCACGAACTCGTCCAATTGATTACCACTTTACATGTCCGTACCAAATTTGATAAAGTTCGGACCATTCTTGCGGCCGCTATCGTGCTAACAGACACATAGACTTATATATATACTAGAAGAACCCGTGGCTTCGCTCACGATTAAAATTAAACATTCACTATCACCCATGGATTATATAGTTTTGCTTTCCCATTTATTTTTCTTGTTGTAAAATCTAATGTATCTACTTCTTTGAACATATCAAATGTACTTTATGGTAAAGCAAAAGTTTTTATAAATTCGCTCTTAGTACGCAGGTCTGCTACGACGGGGGTATTCTATTCCTGCATAAAGTGCCTGTACATAAAAATGTGACCATATCCAACGCCCCACCGACAAAGCCCCAAATGGTGATGCTGCCCTGGGTAGGCTCATGCCCAATATCGGCGGTTCTTCCTCTTGCAAGTGCGTTTTGCTTGTGTCGGCTGTCCAGTCGATCGTGCTATCAGGTGAAGAGGATTGCGCTCACACACTCAAGAGGCCAATTTACAGAGACGAACGCCGAGAAGCATTTATGGTTGTTTCCACGGTACCTGAGCTTGCCCTGATGATGATCATGGGGCACAAAATAAGGAGCGGCACCCTTGGCTTTTTCGACGGCACTTTGAATCTGCTCGCATATGTTACCCTTAATTAAAACTTTATTATTCATCCCCGTCGCAGCAGACCTGCGTATTAGAAATCCTATTTCTTTCCTTCATGAAGGCATACGTGTTAGAGGAACCAAAGAAGATAGCTTGAAATTTTATTCACTGTAAAAGATCATTTTCCTAAGGTTTTAGGGTCTACCTTGAACAAAAAATTACAATGCCACTCCAGCAATTATTAAAAAGTGCTGTCTTGCGTTTTTAGACTCTGTATTGAGCAAAACGTTTGAATGAGCCGTCCCGGCAATTTTTTTAAAGTGCTGTAGATAAAATTAATTCTTTACAGTAGCACACTCTTCCTCTTTAAATAGCAGTTAGTTGTCATAAAAAAAAGTCCTTCAAGTATAAGTGAAAAGTGATCACTGGAGTCCTTCAGTAATCAGTTATTTATTTTATGTTATACTACATATCAGCATTTTATATAGTGTATTGCACTTTGTAAAAATGCAAAAGTCTAATTCATTGACCACCTGGCAACAAGTAACAAATCTTCATTTTAACAAATACAGTTAAATAGCAGAAAGAAATACCATTAATTTACATCACCTGTTTTAAATTTTACTTTCATATGTTTTGTTAGTAAACAAATCTAACTCAAATTCTTTCAAAATCCCTGACATGGGTACCTTTAAGACGGTCCCAGGGATAAGCCCTGAAAGTTATCACGAAATTGAAGGTGTATAAACCTACTCCATGAAATTCTACATGTATGTACCAAGTTTCGTGGCCATCGGTCCAGCGGTTTCTGAGTTTATCCGTGCCAACTAAATATATATATATATATATATATATATATATATATATATATGTCTATATACCAACATCTTCTTTTATACTTATAGATTTTTTAGGTGAGTTGTAGCTTTTAACGAGTATGTCATAAGCTATTGTTAGTAGTGATAAAATCGGCAATGAAGGAATTTAAACCTGTTAGCCACATTTACAGGTTGTGGTGGCGCAAACTAAAAAAACACAACTCACCTTTAAATTTCCAAATACTGAAGAAATTTTGTGGTTATAACAGCGTTTGTTACTAACAGCGTATGTTGATGCTTCACAGCACAATCTACTTCCTACATGTTATACTACGTTTGCATTACAAAATAACAAGAAACAGTATAATTAATAAAATTACCATAACCGCAATTGGCCTTCAGCCAAGGTTGAAAAATGTCGACTATCGAAAATCAAACTTTGGGCTTGGTATTTGTTGTTTTGTTTTCTCTTTTCGTAACCCATTGCTTTTATAAGCTTAAACTAAACCTATAAAATATATAATTTCCCACTTTTCACATTTTATATCTGTTTACGAAACAACCTGTAAATAACCAGATATAACAAGCCAATTTGGGTGGATACGGACGGCTCTCCCTTGGCTCCTTGCACCAGAAACATACGGATTTCCCCCCTACCAAACCACTTTGATGTTATTGAGCACCTATATACGGATTTCTCCCTCTGGCCGTGTTGGAATGCTTGCTAATATTCTGGATATATGCCTGTGCAATTCTATAAACCAAAGTACAAATTATTGACAGCATTTATGCCACATGAGGTGCACTGAAGGTGGAATTTACATAAAATATTAGTAATGTAAAAAAGATACTTTACAAAGATCGGTGTCTTTACCGAGTACATCAACGCCCTCGCCCTCAAAGACAATGTTGAAGAGAATAATACCTTGAAGTGACTCCGGAGTGTTCTTGGTCTCCCGTTTTTTTTTACTTTAAGGGGGCAAGTGCGTCGTTTGTAAAATATTTAATTCCTCTGAATCACCCATTGGATGCCAGACTGAGACGATTTGCTGTGTTTCTTGGGGATACGAAAATGGAAGACGGATTTATTTTTCCACCTAAACCTGGGTATCTTTTCAAAATCAGACAGTTACAATCACGCATGTGAATCTTTTCACGCTCATTTCAAAAGTCAATTTAAACACTCCCAACAAAATGTGTCCACCTTTACTGCTATTATTTAGCTGCTAAATATGCAACTTTCGATTGTACAATGATTAACATTGCACTGGAAAAGCCATGGAATCTGTCTGGAAAGCTTATGGGAAGGCCATAAAGAATTCAAACGTGCCAAAGAATACTATTTAAATAGTGCAATGTCAAGAAAGGTGTTTCTCTCGATTGCATGCAACAAGTACAGGAATTGGTGCATCATTGGTGATCGAAACTGAATTTTATGTGGGAAATAATTTTATTATTATTCTATAAAATTTAAAGTATTGTAAAAAATCAATCCAGGCTTAATTTTGTGTTGTGTGAAATCATGCAGCAGTAATAAGACTAGATAAAGTGCATTGAAAGAGTACAGTCATGACTAAAATTACAATTATTAATTTTAACACGGCCAGAGGGAGCAATACGTACACCAATGCTCGTTAAAAATCAGACCGATTTGTCAGGGGAGCGTTACTTTCCTGTCGTTACCAGCTATGGGGGAGCAGTCCGCACTCAGCCGAAAAATTTTACTTTCAACATACTTACCAAAGAGAAATATATAGCTAAAATACCGGGTGTCTCACCTAAAGTGAACCAATATCTAACTTTTAGCGAATTCCCCCCATAGGGAAGTAGCTATTACCGTAGGTCTCATGGAAAGACCTAAGCTCGGGACCATTATAAATTTTCGTTTTGGGGCCCCCAGAAGCGAAAAACACTATTCGTTCGAATTTATCTTCTTCTATAAGTATAAAAGAAGATGTTGGTATATATATATATATATATATATATATATATATATATTTAGTTGGCACGGATAAACTCAGAAACCGCTGGACCGATGGCCACGAAACTTGGTACATACATGTAGAATTTCATGGAGTAGGTTTATACACCTTCAATTTCGTGATAACTTTCAGGGCTTAGCCCTGGGACCGTCTTAAAGGTACCCATGTCAGGGATTTTGAAAGAATTTGAGTTAGATTTGTTTACTAACAAAACATATGAAAGTAAAATTTAAAACAGGTGATGTAAATTAATGGTCAAATTAAATTGATTGTAACTGTCTGATTTTGAAAAGATACCCAGGTTTAGGTGGAAAAATAAATCCGTCTTCCATTTTCGTATCCCCAAGAAACACAGCAAATCGTCTCAGTCTGGCATCCAATGGGTGATTCAGAGGAATTAAATATTTTACAAACGACGCACTTGCCCCCTTAAAGTAAAAAAAACGGGAGACCAAGAACACTCCGGAGTCACTTCAAGGTATTATTCTCTTCAACATTGTCTTTGAGGGCGAGGGCGTTGATGTACTCGGTAAAGACACCGATCTTTGTAAAGTATCTTTTTTACATTACTAATATTTTATGTAAATTCCACCTTCAGTGCACCTCATGTGGCATAAATGCTGTCAATAATTTGTACTTTGGTTTATAGAATTGCACAGGCATATATCCAGAATATTAGCAAGCATTCCAACACGGCCAGAGGGAGAAATCCGTATATAGGTGCTCAATAACATCAAAGTGGTTTGGTAGGGGGGAAATCCGTATGTTTCTGGTGCAAGGAGCCAAGGGAGAGCCGTCCGTATCCACCCAAATTGGCTTGTTATATCTGGTTATTTACAGGTTGTTTCGTAAACAGATATAAAATGTGAAAAGTGGGAAATTATATATTTTATAGGTTTAGTGTAAGCTTATAAAAGCAATGGGTTACGAAAAGAGAAAACAAAACAACAAATACCGAGCCCAAAGTTTGATTTTCGATAGTCGACATTTTTCAACCTTGGCTGAAGGCCAATTGCGGTTATGGTAATTTTATTAATTATACTATTTCTTGTTATTTTGTAATGCAAACGTAGTATAACATGTAGGAAGTAGATTGTGCTGTGAAGCATCAACATACGCTGTTAGTAACAAACGCTGTTATAACCACAAAATTTCTTCAGTATTTGGAAATTTAAAGGTGAGTTGTGTTTTTTTAGTTTGCGCCACCACAACCTGTATTTGTGGCTAACAGGTTTAAATTCCTTCATTGCCGATTTTATCACTACTAACAATAGCTTATGACATACTCGTTAAAAGCTACAACTCACCTAAAAAATCTATAAGTATAAAAGAAGATGTTGGTATATAGACATATATATATATATATATATATATATATATATATATATATTTAGTTGGCACGGATAAACTCAGAAACCGCTGGACCGATGGCCACGAAACTTGGTACATACATGTAGAATTTCATGGAGTAGGTTTATACACCTTCAATTTCGTGATAACTTTCAGGGCTTAGCCCTGGGACCGTCTTAAAGGTACCCATGTCAGGGATTTTGAAAGAATTTGAGTTAGATTTGTTTACTAACAAAACATATGAAAGTAAAATTTAAAACAGGTGATGTAAATTAATGGTATTTCTTTCTGCTATTTAACTGTATTTGTTAAAATGAAGATTTGTTACTTGTTGCCAGGTGGTCAATGAATTAGACTTTTGCATTTTTACAAAGTGCAATACACTATATAAAATGCTGATATGTAGTATAACATAAAATAAATAACTGATTACTGAAGGACTCCAGTGATCACTTTTCACTTATACTTGAAGGACTTTTTTTTTATGACAACTAACTGCTATTTAAAGAGGAAGAGTGTGCTACTGTAAAGAATTAATTTTATCTACAGCACTTTAAAAAAATTGCCGGGACGGCTCATTCAAACGTTTTGCTCAATACAGAGTCTAAAAACGCAAGACAGCACTTTTTAATAATTGCTGGAGTGGCATTGTAATTTTTTGTTCAAGGTAGACCCTAAAACCTTAGGAAAATGATCTTTTACAGTGAATAAAATTTCAAGCTATCTTCTTTGGTTCCTCTAACACGTATGCCTTCATGAAGGAAAGAAATAGGATTTCTAATACGCAGGTCTGCTGCGACGGGGATGAATAATAAAGTTTTAATTAAGGGTAACATATGCGAGCAGATTCAAAGTGCCGTCGAAAAAGCCAAGGGTGCCGCTCCTTATTTTGTGCCCCATGATCATCATCAGGGCAAGCTCAGGTACCGTGGAAACAACCATAAATGCTTCTCGGCGTTCGTCTCTGTAAATTGGCCTCTTGAGTGTGTGAGCGCAATCCTCTTCACCTGATAGCACGATCGACTGGACAGCCGACACAAGCAAAACGCACTTGCAAGAGGAAGAACCGCCGATATTGGGCATGAGCCTACCCAGGGCAGCATCACCATTTGGGGCTTTGTCGGTGGGGCGTTGGATATGGTCACATTTTTATGTACAGGCACTTTATGCAGGAATAGAATACCCCCGTCGTAGCAGACCTGCGTACTAAGAGCGAATTTATAAAAACTTTTGCTTTACCATAAAGTACATTTGATATGTTCAAAGAAGTAGATACATTAGATTTTACAACAAGAAAAATAAATGGGAAAGCAAAACTATATAATCCATGGGTGATAGTGAATGTTTAATTTTAATCGTGAGCGAAGCCACGGGTTCTTCTAGTATATATATAAGTCTATGTGTCTGTTAGCACGATAGCGGCCGCAAGAATGGTCCGAACTTTATCAAATTTGGTACGGACATGTAAAGTGGTAATCAATTGGACGAGTTCGTGAACAGCCCGATCGGACCACCGGAAGGGGGGGTAATGGGGGATAAATCCCCCCGAAAATGGGTTTTTTGAGTTTTTTTAATAGAAAAATAAAATTTATCGAATTTTTGTTGCCACCATTGAATTCAGCTAAAAAAAAACAAACAAACAATTTAGTATTTTGAATCAATGCTCTATGTCCATTGGTTACCGAGATATTGAAAGTGGTAAACACAGTACGTTGTCCCAATGTTAACCTTATGGGAAATAAGTAAAATTCTATATCTCGGTTATTTCTTAACATATCTTGATAAAACTTGGTAAATAGCTTCTTCTAGTTCAGATCTACTAAATATTGAATTAAAACCACCCATTTTTAATATAACTGTAGCAGAAAACCTGCATACTCATTCCCCATGTTATTTTTATGGAGCTTACCAAAACATTTCAAATCTCGCTGTTGGATTGAAATATAATGTTTTGCATTTGAAATTCGCTGAGTATGCAGGTCTGCTACAACGGGGTTATTTATTATAAATCCGACAAAGAACTTCTTACGGGGGACTTCCCTTTAATTTTAAATCTGCTTTTTGGAGTCACTTCGAAATTTAAAAATATTGCCGCTATTTTCCAATATGGGGGACTACGTTGATCTATTTATATAACTCCTATATTATATAGTGTTTTTGAATTCTACGCTTAATTTTAGGAACTTTTGATTATTTCTGATTCTTTTCCGACATATTTATATTTTCTAAACAAAATATAAATATGTTTGTTTATTTGGTTCTTTGTTGTTTTCTTCGTTGTCTGTCCGTCTGTCTATCTTTTTGTTTGTTTGTATGGTTGTTTGTTTTTGTCATTTGACTGTCGTTTGTTGTTTTCTACCTGAAGATGGTATTAGATTATAGACCCTGAAACGTCATGAAATATGTTTTTGCTGATGATTGATTCATATGTTTTCCAAATTATGAAATTATAAATTGCATCAGTATTTTTTTCGTGTTAAGATTTGTTTAAACTGATTACTGTTATGTAGCGTTGTTTTTTCGTGCGTTTGTTATCATATGCATCTAAGACTCGATGTTCTGTGTTTTACCTGCGATCCTGTGATTTCCATTATTACTTGTGAACGTGGGTCATGTTAGGTTAGCAGAGATAGGACTAACATAAGTTAGTGAAAATTCTCACTTTACTTTAATTAATGGCCTTTAAAATGAAATAAAGCAACACTGATATTTTTCAACATTTTTTAATGGCCATTAATTAAAGTAAAGTGAGAATCTTCACTAACCTATCTTGGCTAACCTAACATGACCTTTGACCCCTGGAATTCCCCACAAACCTAAACGTACCTTATTTTGAAACATAAGTCATCCTATATTTACGCAACCCTACTAACCCAGCCTTACCTATCGAAACACAGGTAACCTAACTTGTCGCGCCTAACCTAACTTAATTTGCCTGATCGAACCTCTCCTCTAGGATGGAAGCGTTTACCACTCTTAGGTGTTTAGTGGATGGCGAAATGGCTTCCAAAACTTTTAGTATAGCCCCCACCACCATCTGATTTGCTGTTGCTGTTGCCCTTATTGTCACGGACATGAGTCGAGATTTTTCATGAATAATTGGTTCACACCACCCTCAGCTATTAACATGCATACTGTTGTACTGTTAGTTCAGCATAGTTCCAATATCCACCACTGTGAGGTGCTATGGCGCTAGTAGCTCTGTCACATGGACTGTATACCTGGTATGGCCTTGTTAGAGCTCATTTGCCCTCCAAGTGTGTTAGAGTGAACATCGATCGACAGTCTCCGTGTCTTCAACAAAGTCATCGCCTTCTTCTTCGCCGGAACCACACCGTTCACTGCAAGACGAGGGTGATCTTGTGAAATCTCAGTCCATTACTCAAATCGGTCGGCCAACTGAAGACTGTTTTGTCAGAAACGAAGGGGGACAACAATTGAGGGAAGTTAATTCACCTGTACCGTCCACTTCCCAGAGCGTGGCGGTGACAACCACGAAGAATGCCACGATGCGGTCAAGCAACGCCGCTAAAGAATGCAACTTCAGTGCGATTTCAGATAAAGAATCGAGCAATCGAAATTCAAATTTTCGTATCTTGAGCGAACGAGATCGTCAGTGTCGAGACTTTGGGGCTCGTGAAGTAATGACACAGATTGATCCTCCTCTGCCAGAAGAAAATCCGTCTGAATGGTTACAGAACACTTTTTCAAAACTTATTAACCATCTTCTTGATGACAGTATTGCACCTCATGATCGTGTGGGGTTTACTATTGACAGCGGTGCACGAGTAAACCTAAGACCTGTTGGGTTGAGTTTACGACGCAGGGATCACTTTTCTGTGGAAGTCTTACTGCAACTTATTGAAAGCTGTGCACAAAGCGACGCAGAATTTATAATCACGGGCCCCATGAATGTTAAACTTCTTCACGTTCGGATGCCAATAACAGGCGGAAGAAATAGTCCTGTCAGCAATGTCAGTCGAAATCCGGAAAAAGCTATGCCTTGTAAAAGAAAGAAAGGTCTAATCATAATTAAAAAACCTAGACAACCTTTGTCTGGCAAGAGCACTGGTGGTAGCGATGGCTCATTCGAGAAAGGACGAGTCTGAAGAAGCTAAACGACACTACAATTATATAAGATTGTGTAACCCCGCTCGGCGGCAAAATCTACAAACAGTCGAAGCTATACGTTTGTGTGATCAAGCCAATGTGGATCTGAAACAGAGTGGTGGAGGTATTGATGAACTCGAACGATTTCAAGAGTACTTGAAGGATTACTCCATCACCGTATTTACCGATGCTCGAGGAAAAGAAACTCTATTCCGAGGTCCGCCCAGTACGCCAGCTAACCCGCGGAAGGAAATCCATCTGCTTTTTGGAAATAACCACTTTAATGTTATCACAACAATTAATAAATAGTTTTGTTCACTGTATCTGAGTGATTTAATTGGTCCTCTGGTTTTTTTCTGGAGATATATAAAGGTAGAAAATATATAACAAGTTCCAAAGATTTTAAGCTTTATCAAGACGAAAAATGCATTACACTTATTTAAAACTGAGGACGTAAAAGAGAAGTAGAAAAAAACGTCTTACACGCATTGCACAAAATCCTTAGAAATGTTAAGACGGATGTCCTCCTCATTGTTCCTCAGATTAACACCTGTATTTGGTTTGTCTACAGTCCTATTGCAATAATAAACATTTAGAGGTACTTCCTTATTATTGAATGACAGTAAAGTATACAGGTGTTTTGTTCTTACATACGATTTATCTTTGTTATTGTTTTTATTATGTAATTCATTCAGTTTTGTGTTGACTGACAATAAACAAGTCTCAAATGTCGAATACTGTATTTTATTAATTAACTTAAAGACATGGTGCCGAACCCTAAACAGAAAAGAAACAAAAGAATAAATACTTCAGATGAAGAAGTTACCTCAGTAAGTAATCAAAAAGAAGACAAGGATAGCAATGTTAAGCCACCAAAGAGTCTTCTTGTCACAAGTTCCCAGATGGCACCTTCCTGGAGGAAGTGGAAGCAACAGTGGAATTGGTATTACACTGCTTCAGGCCTTGAAGGTAAATCAAATACGGTCCAAATTGCATCATTTATGTTGAGTTTGGGACCAGATGTTATAGATATTTATAATTGTTTTGGTTTCAAAGATGATGATGACCTTCAATTAGATGAAGTTATAAAACATTTTGATGAGTTATTTATTGGTAAAACTAATGAGGTTTTTGAGAGATTTTTGTTTAACAAAATTAATCAGGAAGAACAACAACCTTTTGAAGAATTCTGTACAAAAGTAGTAAATCAAGCTAACTCTTGCAATTTTGCCCAATTAAAAAGTAGTTTGATTCGAGATAGAATAGTAATTGGCGTATCAGATGCTAGTTTACGAGAAAAATTACTTACTATTGATAGCCTAACATTAGATACTGCAATTAAAGTATGTCGAGCACATGAACAAGCAAAAAAAAATGGTAGGAATGTCTTCTGAAGCCTCAGAATCCATAAATTTAGTTTGACGGGATAGTCCCTCATCTACTTCTCAAAACACTTCTCTTAACACTGCTTTTAACTGTACTCGATGTGGCACTCACCACATTAGGGGAAAATGTCCAGCTTTTAACCAGACATGCAATAAATGCTTAGCTAAGGGACACTTTGCTAAAATGTGTAAAACAAATAAGAAACTTGCAAATAGTTATAAGAAAACTGATGTTTTAGAAGTTAAAGAGCATGAAAACAGTGACTATCCGTTTCAAGTAGACTGTATTGAAAAATGTGTTAAGTCCCATGATTGGATAGAGCCTTTAACTTTACCAAATGACAAAACTGTAAATTTTAAGTTAGATACAGGAGCTCAATGCAGTGTCAAGAATTAAAACATCTACAGCCAAAGACATCGAGCTCTCAAAACTGAAGGAAACTATATTAAATGGATGGCCTGATTATCTTTCTGCTTTGGGACCAGAATTGGCTAAGTATTTTACCTTTAGAGAGGATTTGAGCTGTTACGATGGCGTCTTGTTTAAGGGCAACCGTATAGTTATCCCTAGTGAAATGAAATCAGAAATAATGCAAAATATTCATCACAAAAGCATTCAAAGTTCAATTGAAACTGCTCGAGACTATGTGTATTGGATCAACATGGAAAAAGATCTTGAACAATTTATATTTGGATGTAAAGTGTGTAATATGTATCAGCGAGACAAACCTCCAGATATTATTCTTCAAGAAAATGTACCACATAGACCCTGGCACTATGTTGGAGCTGATGTTTTTGAATATGGAGGGAAAGATTTCTTGGTTGTCGCTGATTCATACTCTGGATATTTTGAATGTGAACAGTTAAGAAACAAAAGTAGTGTCTCTGTTGTAACTAAACTAAAGAAATACTTCTCAACTCATGGTATTCCAGATGAACTGAGAACTGATGGAGGGCCCTGTTTTGTATCAGTTGAGTTCAGAACTAGTTTGCTTCAGAATGGAAGTTCCAGCACAGAGTTTCATCTCCTCACTTTCCTAGGTCTAATGGCTTAGCAGAAAGATACGTCTAAGAGGGTAAGGATCTCATCATGAAATGTCAAGAGGAGCAATCTGACATATATCTTGCGCTTCTCCACCATCGCAATGCACCAAGAGGAAATCTGGGTTCACCAGTTCAGCGGCTAATGAGCCGAAGAACAAAGACCCTGATACCAACTACAGGCCAACACCTCATCCCATGTGTGGTGAAGAATGTATCAAGCCAGATCGAAAAAATAAAAAGGCGAGAAAAGTTTTTCTGTGACAGAAGAAAGAAAGATCCAGAGGAATTTAAAACTGGCGATAAAATATTCTTCAGGCTACGACCAAAATATTGGCTCTCAGCTAAAGTAATCAGAATTGGCCCAGAACCAAGTTCCTACATAATTGAAACAGAAGACGGTCGAAAATACAGAAGAAATGGATGGTTCCTTAGAAAGGATAAATCTTCTGTTTCAAATCAGTCATCCACTCAATCTGATAGTTTGAATCCGAATCCCTCATCAACCCTAAGGCGTAGCCAGAGATTCAGAAGGATTCCAAACCGTCTTGATTTGTGAAGGGGAGATGACAGTAAAGTATACAGGTGTTTTGTTCTTACATATGATTTATCTTTGTTATTGTTTTTATTATGTAATTCATTCAGTTTTGTGTTGACTGACAATAAACAAGTCTCAAATGTCAAATACTGTATTTTAACTTAACTTAAAGACATTGAACAAGTATTCTTGTTATGTTAAGGGTTTTGAACTTTCTTCTTGAAGTGGTTTGTTTCAACTGAAATAATTTTGATGCAACCATTCAATAAAACAGCATTCAAACTAAAGTGTGATGTAAAATTGATAGGTTTGGAAACACACATTTAGTCGATAAAATACCAAACACTACATTTTTCAATATTTGTTGCTTTACAAAAACAATTAATTATCTGGTCATTCGACCCTTTCCACCACATAGCTAGCAGTTTCCAAGCTAAGAACTAGCATACATAATATTTGGTGTACAAGTCATATTGTTTTCAGGATTGATTTATTATTATCCACTGACAAAAACTACTATGATTGATTATAAGTTCGAAGGTACTTCCTGCAACTTTGTAACTTCAATTTCACAAGTCCACCTTAATCGTTTAAAAATAACTTGTAAATAAGTATTTACGATTTTTATTAAGGTATTGATGATTTATATTAGAAACCACCAAAAGAATAGATTTTATGCTACAAAAAATAATCCGTCAAACGATATAAGCTGGCCATAATTTAAAGCCTCTTACAAATTCCCAATGTCAAACATCGCAACATATCGTGCACACTAAGCTTCTACCAGCTTGGTGCACCATATAACTAAAGCAACATCTAAACTTTTGATAAAATTAAATGTGCGACAGTACATTTAAAACACCCCCGAGAGAACATGAGCACAATGAAAAAAGAAACGAGCGCATCGAAACGGTCTACTATTTATGTATAGCACCAAGTGCATTGTGCAAACAACAACATTTTCAGTAAAATATGTGAAAATTTAGTAGTAAAAAGGCACCCAATAGAACACGAACTGATAGGGAAAATGACCATGCACATTTCGATGGGCTTGAAATGTAAGTATACCACTAAGCACATTGAACAAAAATCAAAACTTAGAGTTAAAAGTGCAAGATTACAGTAAAATATGAGCCCAAAAACACAAACGTAATGGAAAATCAAAAGAAAACTTTACAAAACTTGCAATTTTACTCTTGAACCAAGCGAATTGGACAAAAAAGTAAACTTTGAGTAAAAATTGTAAGAGCGCACCACCAAAAAAACATAAACGCAGTGGAAAATAAAAAATAACACTTCGAAAGGTTTTCATTTTTATTGCTGAACTATGCGAAGTGAACGACCAAATCAAAACTTTCAGTAAAAAACACAGAACGTTGATCAAAATACGCACAACCCTAAGACAACCGCCGTGGAAAAACAAAGATATTTAAATTTTTTGATGCTCTATTACTGAACCATACGCAGGGAACGAAAGAATCAAAAATTTAAGTCAAAACCGTAGGATTGTGGTGAAAATGCACACCAGGAAAGACAAACGCTATGGAACAAAAACACAAACGTAGAGGAAGAACAATTTAACCTGTTGAAAAAGTATTAGTTCGAACATTACAAGTCGTTCAATGTTTGGAGAGAACACTAAAGCAGAGGACAAAGAAATCAAAATTGTTAATAAAAGGCGCTTCCAAGAAAAGCTTAATACATTTAGAAAACGCTCAAGTGCAACTTTTTGTTCAATATTCGAGAAATGCATCAAGTACAAAAAAATTGAGTAAACACCACATCAACACAAAAACAATGTACCCGAGAAAACACATACCTTGTGGAAAGTCCCTAGAGCTCATCGTAATAGCTAACGATAATTCATGTATGCACCAAGCGCTTCCCTAAAACGATTTAAACTGTGAGTGAAATTTGAGGCCAAGAACATAATAAAACACACTTAAGAGATCATGACCGCACTGAGAAAACAAACAAACGCATCGAAACTGTGCACGATTCGAGTTTTGCATCTAGTGCAGTGTGTAAAGATCAATTCAATATGCGAAAATGTAGTAATAATCCAACCATTAGAACAAAAATACCTTGGAAAACGCACAGATGCATTAGGATTGTTTGAAACATAAGTATTTCACTACGAAAATGTAGTATAAGTCCACCCAATAGAACACAAATACCTTGGGAAACGCAGGTGCATTAGGATTGTTTGTAATTTAAGTATATCACTAAGTGCAGTGAACAAAAAAGAAGTTAAAAATTAAAGTGAACATTGCAGGATTGCAGTAAAAAGAAGTGTGCGCCCAAAAACAAACCTAATGAGAAATCAAAGGAAAACTTAAAACGCTTACAATTCGAACGTGGTAAACAAAACAAAATCTAGACTTTGAGTAAAAGTGGAGGGGTAGCGGATTTGTACCCCCCGGATTTGTACCCCCCACAAAAAACGCTACGTCATTTTGACATCACAGGAGGCGGGGCCTAAATCGCTCGAGAAAAGCCCGCGACTGGAAATGTACCCCCCAATACATTATTAAATCATCAACACCTAAATGGTTTGCAATTAAATTATTTCCCTTAAGTCTGACCCCGGAATTTTACCCCCCGGATTTGTACCCCCCGTGGTCATATTCTTAAGTCCGACCCCGGATTTGTACCCCCCGCATGGTCAGAATCTTAAGTCAGACCCCGGAATTGTACCCCCCGGATTTGTACCCCCGATTGAGTTAGGATGAAATGAATGGCTTAAAAACCTCCTCCGTGACATTTTACATATTAATACCAAGTTTCATGGCAAACAGTCCAACGGAATACGAGACCGTAAACGTGAAACATATATAATCAAACTAACAAATTTTTTATGAATTTAGATATTCAAAACAATATTTTATCCAATACTTTCATCACGTATTATTGACAGATTTTCTAGCCTATTTAATGATGAATAAGACTACACAATATAATAATAATAAGACATATTCGTAGAATAATATTAGGCAATAATTTAACGAACAGCCGTTGATTTACGAGAACTAATTAAAAAAAGTCAACAACAGCAACGAATATTGACCCGGTATATTTCCATGGTCGGTCACACTGGATTTGAGCACAGGAGGTACAAATCCGGGGTAAGACTTAAGGATACGGCCACGGGGGGTACAAATCCGGGGTAGGACTTGAAGATTTGACGACGGGGTGTACAAATCCGGGGGGTACAAATCCGGGGTAGGTTTTAAGAATTTGACCACGGGGGGTACAAATCAGGGGGGTACAATTCCGGAGTCGGACTTAAGAAGTTTAATTGGATTTATATCAAGTATGCAGCTGTTCAGCCAACCGTGAAATGTCAGTTGATTAAAATACATAATAATTTATCCGTCCTAAAAGTTCGCGGCCGGAATCGTACCCCCCGTCCTGTGACGTCAAAATGACTTAGCGTTTTTTCTGGGGGGTACAAATCCGGGGGGTACAATTCCGGCGACCCAAAGAGTTCTGTAACAATGCGCACCACGAAAACACGCAGTCGCAGTGAAAAATAAAGATGATTTCGAAAAATCGTTCAATTCTAGAATTGAACGATTCAAAACTTTGTGTAAAAACCACAGGATTACAGTATTACAGTAATGCGCGCCCCCCAAAATAAATTTCAGCGGAAAGTCATAGATACTTCAATAACCTTACTATTTAATCACTGAACCAGGAGCAATGAAGATAATCGTCAAAACTCTAAGTTGGATGCCAAGAAATGCAGTAAAAAAACGTCCAAGAGTACACGATGGTAGTGTACATCCATAACCACATCGAAAGACAAAACTTATATTTCAAGTACTGAACCAAACACCATGAATGAAAAAATCAAAACTTTGAGTAAGATGTTTAAGAATACCATAAAAATATGTCCAAGAGAACACATGCGCAGTGCAAATATCCACGAGCATAACGAAATAGAGTTTTCCGCCAAGCGCCGTGTACAAAATATCATAACTTTGAGTAAAATTTGCGAGATTGCAGTAAAAATGCACATCTCGAAACCCAATCGCAGAGAATAACCAACTAAGATCATCAAAAAGCTTACAATTACGATTATCATAACAGGACCAATGAACAAAAGATCTAAACTTGGAGAAATATGCACAAGAATATAGTAAAAATGCTGGCCCAAGATACAATCGAATTGGAAAATTAAAATAGAACATCGGAAAAAGCTCACAATTACAATACCTATTCAACTTACTGTGCAATACCAATCCAAAGCACACGAATTCAGTAAAAGATGCACACGAATCACTAAAATATTAGTCAAGCGCATCCCAAGAGTTGCCACCTACCAGCCATTACAGCGAACAAAAAAGATCATTCAGCATAATTACGTTCAAAAGTAATAATGGAAATCACAGGATCGCAGGTAAAACACAGAACATCGAGTCTTAGATGCATATGATAACAAACGCACGAAAAAACAACGCTACATAACAGTAATCAGTTTAAACAAATCTTAACACGAAAAAAATACTGATACAAAAATGCATAGATCACGATTTTATGTTTTAATTTGGAAAACATATGAATCAATCATCAGCAAAAACATATTTCATGACGTTTCAGGGTCTATAATCTAATACCATCTTCAGGTAGAAAACAACAAACGACAGTCAAATGACAAAAACAAACAACCATACAAACAAACAAACAAACAAACAAAAAGAAAGACAGACGGACAGACAACGAAGAAAACAACAAAGAACCAAATAAACAAACAACCATACAGAGAGAGACAGATAGACAAAGAAACGCACAAACAAACGAGCAAACGGACAGGCAGACAGACAAACTACAAACATCCTTACAAACCTGACAGTAATCAGTTAAAAAATCTTAATAAGAAAAAATACTAATACAAAAGTCATGATTAAGATCACGATTTCATATTTTGATTTTGAAAAAATATGAAACACTTATCGGTAAAAACATATTTCACGACATTTCAGAGCCTAGAATCTAATACAGTCTCCAGGTACAAAACAACAAGCAACGATCAAACGACAAGCAAATAAACAGATAGACAGGAAGACAGACAAACAAAAACAAACACACATACAAATAGGCAAAAAAGTAAACAAACAAACAACAAACAAACAGGCAAATAAACACACAAACAAGCAAACAAACACACAAACAAGCAAACAAACAAACAAACACACATACAAACGAGCAAACAAGCAAAGAATCCAACAAGCAACCAAACAAGCAATCGAAGAAGCAAGCAAGCAAATAATCAAACACACAAGCCAATGGTCAAAGGTCAGGTTGCTCGCCAGAGCATATCTGCGAGCAAGGGGAGCATAGGAAGCGGAGGTCAAGAGAAAGTCCCATAAGAATAACATGGGAGGGGCTGGGGAATCCCAGGGGCCAAAGGTTGATGTTAGCTGAGTGGGGCCCCTAGTAGTTATATGATAAAATAAAAATTACAACAAACAAAAAATTAAATAAAATATTTATCATGTTAACTGAAGACAATTTTTAACGTCCTCTTTCATTGTAGCCTCTGTATCTTCAGAATCTTGGAACTTCTTAAATAACATGTTAATTGAATTGTTAATCGTATGAAAAATATATTTGGAGGGTTCAGAGCAACAACCTACCAAGTCCAATTTTTTGATTTTTTGAGGTAGCTATGGTAACATATGTCTAAAATCAAGCTTTCTTCAGTGCAACATCAAGCTAAGTCCATAGTTCAGTTATTTGCCACCAGAGTGGGTTAGTTTGTTGATGCTCTGACAGTTTACAACATAGGTTCAGAGCAACAACCAACCAAGTCCAATTTTAGGTTTTGTCAATGTTGATTTTGTTTGTTTTGATTGTTTTGTAACTTCAAAATGAGCTCTGATGATGAATGGAGATCAGGAAGTAATGAAGGTAAGTTTTATAACATTTTTACAAAGTTTAATAACATTTTTACAACCTAAAAATCCAAGAATCATCATCAGTGTTATAATTTTATTTGGTCATTGAATGAATTTTATAAATTTTAAGTTTTGAGGTTGGGTTGCAAGTATTTTGGTGAACATTATTATATTGCCAGATATTCTTTTGACACAGACCAACTCATGCTTAAGTTATATAAATATTTATCAAGTGTGGATCGTATAAAAAATGGGTAACTCAATTTGTTATGGCTCTGGATTAGGTTTGGCTTAGGCTGTTGACTGAAACATGGATTTGCTTGAATGTCTTTGTTTTTTTTTAGTAGATTCAGAATTTGGAAATGATATTCTGGAAAATCTACCGAGGCACTTAGTCCTCTTTAGTTGAGGACAAGGTGCAACATGGGTTCAAGTGCCAAATCCCTCTTTGCAGCCTTCTACTTCAACTGCTACATACGCAACCCTTGAAACATTGTGGATTATCGAAAAAAAAGGGACTGTTGAGGATCCTGCAAATTGGTTAAACATTACATGGGTCAGACTTGTTAAAGGAGAACCTTTCACAGTGTTTTTCGAGCACTCATTGTGTAAAGAAGGATCTTAAAACACCAGGTCCTTAAGTTGGTCTTAAAACAGTACGCTCCAACCAAACCAAGGAAAAATTCAAAAATAAAAAGACTGCACTTGCAATCACTTTTTGAAGTACAACAAGAGTCCTCTCTATCCAAACTGAAGACCGGTTACACAAGAAAAAAAATGTGACATGCTTTCTCTTTTCCCATACATACTACCTATCCACCACTGATACTTAAGGAACTTACCAGTTGAAGTTACCACAAGAGGGAGAAATTAAATAGAAGCAAAAGAAGAAGAAAAAGTCAAGGAATAAAATTATGAAATTTTTTTCCTTTGACTTAAACATAGTTGTGTAGTATTATGTCAATAACTTTTGTTAATCTCAATCAAAAAGATTGACTGTTCATTTGATTTATAATTATTCCCAAGTTTTAATTATAAATATATGTATATATAGGCATACATACATATATACATACATACATACATGCATGCATGCATACATACATACATAAATAATAATATATTCAACTTTAGTGGACTTGGTTGGATGCTGCAGTGAAAAAATAGGATAAAGTTCAGTGCAACATTCAACCAAGTCCACCAAAAAAAGTTTCATTAATGATAACTTCATTATTTTTTTAAAGTTTTTTTTATTGACCTACACCAAAATTTAAGTTGACTTTTAAACTACTTGACTCTAAAAAATCATTTTAATTGGTTTTAGGGTGTGGAAGTTATGAATTTTTAACTTTAACTCCATTTTTCTCAGCTTTTACTTTTATGGACTTGGTTGGTTGTTGCTTTGAACCCTCCATTTGTCCTTAGCAAGGCACAGAATACAATCACGAAAACAATTACAAGTCGCTCTTTAGTAGGTTTGACACATACAAACAAATTGAAATTTGTTTATTCCTTCAACAAACAATACAACAGTGTTATTCACAATTCATAATTTACAATAGGAATTAGTTCCCCACATGGGTCAAAGCCTGTGGGTGGGGAACGAGTCAACAATCAGCCACTGTAGAGGAATTTTTAATAAAACAATTAAGAATAGAAAATTTAAATTAAACAGAAAAGTATAGAGATAAATTTAACAAAGTAAAATATGCACGCAAATACAACGGGAAACAGTAATTAACATTAAGGACGGATGTAGAGAGTAATACAGGATAATACAAATTCAAGCAAAAAAATAAGTAATCTCTTCTATTGAGAACTAATAAGATAAACAAGGGTTAAATACGTAAACAGTATACAATAAAGAGTAATTATCGAGATACGAAAGTTTAAGTAATCGTTTTCCTCGTGAAGATTGGGAGAGCTGCTTTTCTTTGCTCAAAGAAGCTCTTCATTATATTTGTTTGTAAAATATAATGAGGGGAATCATCTGACGTCAACATCATCATCAGCTGATAGCAAGGTCACTCTATAAACATTCCCAGCTGATGTGTGGTATGGTTTTATTTACGGTGTTATGGCTTAACAGAGGTTTAACAAATTGAATATAACCCGTTTAAAAAAGACTTAAATTTTTTTATTGTCGAAGAAAGAGTTTGTGTGTTGATTATTGTCCCCAATTATTAGCGGCAAACAGTATAGAACATACGAAATCGTGATATAATTTAAAATATGTATGTTATAACTACAAATAAGTTGGAAACTCTAGGCTAAGTAAAAGTCAGTTTTTCACGTTTTCCCCACCAAAATCAGAGAAAGCTGTCAGTTAAACATCTACAAAATTAATTATTATTTTAATCATAACTGCTTGAATAAGAATTAATTAATTTTATGAGAGATTATTGCTTTATTGTTTAGCGGTATGTTCGGATATTTAGATACATAATCATCTCATTATTTGCATAGCTTAAGGAAAATGATATAAAAATATAATTGAAAATTTAATTAAAACGTATTCATCTACGTACCGACTTTGCTGATGCAATCATAAAAAATAACCATTAGTGAACATAGAAAGTCCTCAGGCCTTTATTAAAGAAATACATACGAATATAAGGCTATGAATCCATAAATGAATGATTCGCAAAAATATTGAGTTAAATCTCCGATTATTTTATTCTTATGCAGCGCAATGCCATTAAATATATGTATATATATATATATGGACGAATGGTGTTTTTTTGCTTCTGGGGGCCCCAAAACGGAAAGTTATCATGGTCTCGGGCTTAGGTCTTACCATGAGACCTACGGTAATAGCTTCTTCCCTATAGGGGAAATTCGCTAATATATGAGGTTAATAAATTGCAAAAATTAAAACTATTTTCTAAATATATATCATACATATATTTTTACATATAATGGCTTTCTATCATTTCTAGATAATAATAATTTTAAAATTGGCAATCTATTAACCTTATTTATGTACTTTATGAATTTAATTAAGTAATAAACCTCTCCTACAGGATTGTAGGAGAGGTAAACATCCGTAAACATTTACTTGCGTTTGCTGTATGTCACAGTTGGCTCCTTCACATTTTCTTAGATCGCTATTAGGTATGAATGCTTTGTCTTTTTAACTCTCATCATTTTAAATATAAACATTAGTTAGGAGAGCAAGTGCATGTGACGTTTACAAGCAAGAGATACTTTTGATTTTATATTTTAAGTACTAAATGTAATTTAAGCATATATCATTTGCAAAACTATAAAGTCGTCATCAAACTCAAAACCTTTTGCATAAATAGGTTATGAACAAACATATCTAAGTGCAACTCTGCTGTAATGAACTGTAACAGAAATCTAGCTGAGTTATTTAATCCTTTAGTTTTTAAGGGAAAATTACTTTTCCTAATAGTTTTTCAAAGATAAGAAAAAAACTAAATGCAATAAGATAATGTAAATTTTACTATAAAAGCTTAAAACACTACAAATTTCTTCTTTAGTTAATTCATAAAACCAATATTATATTTGACCTGTACATTTATTTTAGTGTGTTTCCAACTCTCTACGGTTTCTCACACGGGTCACTAAATCTCTTTAAACTGTTGTAGGCTTACTGGGAATCACCGCGCAGCCTCTGGAACCGGGTTACAAGGCTAGCCATTAGGCTATCAACATACCCATTTATGACATTTTTTATTATTTTATAACGCAAGTAAAATTAAACATGAAGAAAATTTGTTTTTGAATCGTTTTAAAAGTGATATCAACAATAAAACTACAAGTACTACAATTAGTTGTGGTTAATGGTAATTGAAATTGAAATTGAAATTTGTTTATTCCTTCAACAAACAATACAACAGTGTTATTCACAATTCATAATTTACAATAGGAATTAGTTCCCCACATGGGTCAAAGCCTGTGGGTGGGGAACGAGTCAACAATCAGCCACTGTAGAGGAATTTTTAATAAAACAATTAAGAATAGAAAATTTAAATTAAACAGAAAAGTATAGAGATAAATTTAACAAAGTAAAATATGCACGCAAATACAACGGGAAACAGTAATTAACATTAAGGACGGATGTAGAGAGTAATACAGGATAATACAAATTCAAGCAAAAAAATAAGTAATCTCTTCTATTGAGAACTAATAAGATAAACAAGGGTTAAATACGTAAACAGTATACAATAAAGAGTAATTATCGAGATACGAAAGTTTAAGTAATCGTTTTCCTCGTGAAGATTGGGAGAGCTGCTTTTCTTTGCTCAAAGAAGCTCTTCATTATATTTGTTTGTAAAATATAATGAGGGGAATCATCTCTAGATTATAAATCCAAATGTTAACAGAATATCTTAGTAAAGGAAAAAATAGGAATTTCTTTTCGCATTTTATTCATTTAGTTATTCTGTAAGACATTTTATTCAGTAAGTTATTTCTTTTACACATATCGTTTCCTTGCGCTTACTCTTAGAATTGAAGCAGTTCAACATTCTTTCAACAATCAAAATTTTCGATTAGGCCAAAAAAGTAAAGTTGTAGTATTTCGTCAAAAAAGACATTATTCATGTAAGAACCTGGAGGTGAGCTAAAGAGAGAATGTGGGGGAGAGGGAGCGCAGGCCCCTCTCTCGTGGAGCAAAAGCGATGTTTTGGGCGGTTCTGAAATCTACCTGCTGACCCGTGGAGCAAAAGCGATGCAGCCCAACTGCCATACTGTTTAACATGAAAGATAATGGGAATAAAGTGAAATTGGGGAGCTTAATACCACATTTCCCATTATGAGAGCATAATCAAAAATGCCTGCAAATTTGGCTTTATTGGCCTGATTGAACTAAAAGAGATTTTTAAAGCTCTTATGTTACATGTAAAGTGTCTTTGATGCATTGCAGAGACTTATTTGTTTAGGCAACTTATTATTTGAAATTCTATTACTCAGATTATTTTATGTAAATTACTGAGTCCGTCCCTTTCTGAGGATGGGAGCCCTCGATTTGAGAGTTGCAAGTACAGTAATTAAAAATACACTAATTAATTGAATCCGGTAATAGCGTATTGCATTAATACTGCACTTTTGAGCAGAAGAGCAAAATGCTAAAACAACATAGCATTAGCCCCTAGAGTTTGTTAGCCCCCAGACCACCTGAACGTATCACCTACCCGTTTTCAAAAGTAATTTCCGTGAATTTCACCGTGTATGTGTTCAATGTTGGACTTAATTAATGTTTATTTAATATTCTGAAGAGCAAATTTGGCTTATTGACGTTTTGTGGACCAATTGAATAGTTTTATCTGAATTTTAAAATGCTTATTGCATGGAACAAAACTATCAGGAGGGAAAGGTTGTGTAACCATCTGAGTTTGTGTGCGCGGTGCGGATGGCTCGGCGGTGTCGACGGTTTGCAAATCCAATTAAACTTGAGCGAACGCGGTCGGACCACAGTGACAAACACCCGATCCCGCCTAGTAACTCAGCTGATATTGACTCCATCCTACAGTATATAACCAATCAACATTACATTGAGGAACTAATAAATGCGTTCGGATACTTAATCAAATCAAATCAAATCAAGTTTATTTCGCAAATATCCATTACAAAATTTACAAAGCACATAAACGAAATTAGTCCCCACATAAGCCACATTGGCTTGTGCGTGGGTGACGAGTTCTTTATGAGGAAATGAGTGCATTCTTAGAGTTACATTAGAGACAAATTACATTAAATATGGATAAAAATTGGTAAGTTATAAATAGGCCTATTATGAAAAAAGGGACAGTGACAGACAAACGTTAATTTGTTTTATAATAAGAGGTGAAGGTGAAAATAAAAATAGAAAGAAATAGTCATAATATAAGTAATCCTAAAATAACCACAAGATACGTTGGAGGCGTCATTAGAGTTATAGTTAAAATTAAAATTAAAGCAGAATAATAAACAGTACTTAATGAAAAAAAAAATTTAGATATTCTATTATTTTAGAGGCGAACAGTAAAAAATGAAGCAAGGACGGTTTGACAAGTAAGTTAGTTGTATATGTTAATGTTAATGTTAATGTTAAGCGTCTGTAGGAGATATATAGTTAAGTAGAGGTCAAGTAGAGGGTACAGTCCAAGGAACAGCCAGGAGGGATGCTGAGTAGTCGGGTCCGACCTCTAACAGCCAGGCAGTGACGCGCTTTTTATACACCGCCAACGTAACCTGCGGGTTTATTAAATCAATAGGAATTCTTCTAACTAATAAGTTTGCTGCATAAATGGCATTTGTAAAGTTAATAGATTTTATAACTCTTGGAATCCGCAGGCCGAGCTGGACAGCGCTCCTCGTCGCGTAATCATGTTCGGTTGGTGTTAAGACCAAGTCCCCATGCGAAAAGGTGTAGACCAGAATAGATTTGATATACAATTGTCTTAGAGAAAGAAGACCTGATTCTTTAAATAATAAGGAAGAGGAGAAGCGTCTGTTCTTTTTCATAGCTGCCTTAATAATTGATTTTTGGACTATTTTTGGACTACTTGGTTTATAATATGTACTTATTTGCTAAAGCGAAATTTAAGTTTAGTTGAAGATATCATTTGTGTTCGTAATGAATTTAAATATAGTGTATTTAGTAAAAAACTGTTTAGGTTTTGTTAATTTGCCACGATTTGTTTGTTTACTCAGAATAGGCCGATTTAGTGAAATTCTATTTATTCAACTAATGTGACATAAGCAATGGGTCGAGTCAATAAAATACTGCGATAGAGTACAGTAATATAGTTGTTTGTAAATATATGAAAACAACCCGGCCTTTACCTATGTACATCAAATTTTATTTTTGGTCATTAGAACTGTAGATATATTTAGCTGGAGAGATTATCTAGAAGAAAATTATTTATTCTGAAAACTAATAAGGCAAAAACCTAAGTTCAAAATCAAATATATAGCAATCAGACCTTCAATAAAAATCGACAACGAAGCAAACGCCAAAACGGGGAAGTTGAGGTTAGGCGGCAATATTGGCGGGAACGGGCTCTCAACGACCAATCACCGTGCTGGGATTTGCCTCGCGCGCCAATTAGAACCAGCTGCAAAGTGCAGGGTCGAGTGCGCATCATTCACATTTACTCTTCTACCACTTATAAAGTTGTGGTATTTTTAGAGATAATTAGGTAAGTACTTTTCATGGTGGGTGAAACAGGCTATAGGCTATTAAACCACCCAACCCCAGAGTGCCACGATCGTTTGTTTTCTATCACTAATGCCACGATGTAGTATGTTTTATGTTAAATCAAGAAAAATTATGTTTAGGTAAATTTCGTGGGGATGAAGAATCAGGCTATATGGTGGTTAAGCTCTAAACGAAATTAGCTCAGCTAAAAAATTATTATTGTAAACAACAACCTGATTTATTTTTTGTTGTCGTTTTACCCATTGTACAAACATTAAGTATTTTTCTGTTTCTAAGCTGTCGTGCTTCTGTTGTTAAACGTATTATCTTCCACCATTTTCGAACTAAGAGAAAGAAGTTATCTTTATTGTAAGCATAGGTTTGTATGTACAGAATTTTAAAAGCTAATTATAATAAAAAAACATGCTTAAATGAGAGAAAGTTAGAAAAATCAATATTATCACCATTGGTAAGCATTTTTATCACATAGTTATCACTAAGTATCACAAAGTTTTACCTCATTGCCACGGTTACTATACCAAAGTCAATTAAATTATGCAATTTATTTTGCAAACATATTCTACGAATAAACAATATTTTCATTCCACACGAATTAACAGTTTAAAATTTATCTTTAAACATGACTATAACTATAGGCAACATAGCCATAGCATGTTATTTTAAGGCTTTCAGGGAAATGTTGATATTTTGATATGTCGGGGTGCGACGTGTGATGGCCTTTACTCGAAAGTTGGGCGGCTAAACTCGTTGCCGGGGGATGGTGACCAGATTACCATATTAATGGACGGACCTTCGTACCGGTGACACCTGCTACTAATACGGACTGATGTTTCTAAGCTAAGTCACGTTTAACAATTATAATACGTGAGTTAGTGAGTTAGAGTGGATGTTATTTAACCAAAGCATTACATATATTGTCTATATTTTTTGTGTGGGCGAAGCTATTTATAAAATTAAAGAAAAGGCTGCATTTTTATGGAGGATAGTTAAAAAAATATTGGTTTATTCAAAACTGATTTCGAAAGAATATCTCAGGCATTGTATAAATTACTATTAATGTTAACCCTTTTTACCAGCACTTATACCTTAAATATCTGGAAACTGTGATTGTTTGACAAATTATCTGTATGTATAAACCAGAGTGTTTATAGTATACATTTTTACTTTATGCATATACATTTTTACCAGAGTATACATTTTTACTTCATATGGTTGACACACATACAAAGTAAAAATTGAAGTATTGATTGGATTGATGAACCGTTCAACTAACTAATGTACCGTTTTCCTCATGTACCTTTGGCAAGATGTTTTAAGTCTGCGTGAAAGGTATCTATCATAACCACGATTTTAAAGACCCTTGAGGGTCCGCTCCTTTGGATTCCATGTTTATCTCAAAGAAGGGTACAGATAAACAATGTCAAGTGTGAACTGCTGTTGACCCTAGAAGCACAGAGAAAGGAATGTAGAAGTAAGGCAATAAGGAAGAAAATAGAACAGCTGCTCCTAGCTATTTATCAATAAGTTCAAATCCAAATGCAAATTAATATGTTAGCTAGTTAATAATTTCAACTCTAAGGATTGAAATGTGAATCGAGCCTACATATATGCTGACGAAGTGGAAACCTCGTGCAGACATTAATTTAACACCATGTTAAAAATGAAAATCCCCTTTCATTCCTGCCGTGCTTCAGATGCAATCTTGAAAAAAAATTCCGTTCGGTGTTTTCCAACATGTTTTTTTTTAAACGAAAGCCACTGGAGATAAGCAAAACTGTAAATAGCGTTTTTGAACTAACAGGACCCTATCGGTAGTATGAATGACATCCTTTTACCCCCTTCCTGTAGTCCGATCGGGCTGGTTCACGAACTCGTCCGAGTGATTACCACTTTACATTTCTGTACCAAAGTCCATTAAGATCGGACCATATTTACGGCCGCTATCGTGCTCACAGACAGACACACACACACACACACACACACACACACACACACACACACACACACACACACACACACACACACACACACATATATATATATATATATATATATATATATATAATTTTAATGTAAAAAAATCAATTCACTTCATACTCTTTTTCTTGTCAATTTTGTCCCCTACAAAAACCTATATTTGCTCTTATGGTTTTTGGGATAATTGAACAAACGTGTTGAAAATCGCGGACGGGAAAGATATTTCTTTCATTATGGTGGCTGATGCACATTGGAGAATGAGGGAACTTTTCCATTTTAATAGGGGAGTTCACCCTATCATTCGTGTACAGTTAACACTAATTCGACATTTTTTAGGTCTAATTTCTTAACATTCTCCCCTAACTTTCTTTTTTGTATCGTTATTGTGTGTTTGAATGTAGACTATATTTTAAGTACACACTGCAAAAAAAAGTAAAAACAAAGCCCTTTTTAGCATCATAATATGTGAAATGTCATATGAAACATGTCTGAATATTCATAAAACCCAGGTTTTTAACAAGAAAGAATTCTGCGGTTAGGTTCACAAACAACCTGTCAGTTTAGAGCCTAGATGTCAACTGTAATGCAATTTCATCACATCCTGGTATCATTTAATACAATTTACGGGGGCGGAAAACGGGTATATACTACATGTCTTAAAATACCAATAAAATAGTATTGAAACTTTGCAATTGTGAATGTTCATAATAATGAATTATGAGACTCAATTAACACGATTTTGTAAGACCAGGGAACGGCCTACGATAGATGTCGTGAAATTCTCAAAATTATACCTAGAATTGGACCTCATTTCAAAGGTTAGTTTTTCAAAGTACATTGTTCCTTTTTCAGTAAAATTAAGCATTTTTCTAATCAACATAAGTATGTTGAATACCCCGGGCTCTCACCTGGCCACCTGGCTACCTTTTTTTTAATTGTTTGTGTTCTTTAGGACCCCTTTTTAAGTCATTCAGGCCCCTTTCCGGGCCCCCTCTGAGCCCGGGCCCTAATGCATTTGCCCACCTGCCCCCCCTGGCCCTCATAAATTATTTCTATAAATGTAATCCTTACAAAACTAATATTATGACAGTAAGTAATTTCTTATGAATCGTTTATATTATTACTGTGGTTCATTTGATTACACAATATAGTAGTGTAAACAACTTCACAAACTTAATCTTAGCCCAAAAATTTTGTTGGAAGCATTAACACTACATATTTATATGTTAATAATTTTATTTGCAAAGTTTGATTACTTTATTTGTTTTACTTACAGAGTCTAGAGAGATCCAAAGACATAAAATGCAATAACTATATCATAGCTTTTGGTAAATGTTCATTTATTGATATAATGGAGAGTAAGCTAGACTAGACAATCTTATAGTCCAATAAATTTACGTACAAGTAATACCAATTAGTTTAGTGGAAGTCGTTACCAACAGTATACGAAACAAAATCTTCAGCGATCGGAATTAAAACTATTAAACTCTTTAAGCCTCCACGTCTACTTTTATAAGTCAAAACCTTAGTTTACAAAAAGTTCCTTTTATAACCTACTTTTACATTCACATTTGGTAAGCCTACGTATTCTGAATCTGTAATCATTACGGGAATGTACCGTATAAATATTATTTCACCACCATATAAGATTTTTAGCGTGTTCGCTTAGTCATAATCGCCTTACCGTATACGAATCAGGACCCACACAAATTTTTGGCAAAGAAATCGCACCTCTCCGAAGCGTTGCTTGTTGCCCCGCATGCACTGTGCGTGTGCAGCGTGCATCAAGCGCAGGTAAGAAGGTTGTTCTGGTCCGGGCTCAATTTGGACCCGGAGCTGTCTGAGGGAGGATCGAAAAATGGTTGCTTTCGAGATTCTGTATATAATGGTGCTTTTCCCTCCAGTGAACGAATGAAACTGTTAGTAACTGATAGTTTTCATAAATTAATCCATTCAGTAGTTATTCTAATCCAATTATGTTTTGAAATTGTGTTCTGAATTAAAAGCTTTTATTTATTTGTCAAGGTAAAATCGATAACTGGTTTGGTCGATTTAGGACCAACCATCCATCTGTGGTGTTGGTTGTTTGGTGTTAGTCCTCAGAGAAGGACATTATGGACCTTTAGTTTGGACTTCCAATTCAATTGAAAAAATGCATTAAATAATTTCACAAAGCATACATATAGCTGATTCACAATTTTTGCAAGTTAAAGGATTTAACGACTCTTTTTAAGTTCTCGCAACTATTATAACATTGTAAACAAGCGCATCTAATTGTTATGGACTTTCTTTACCGTGCCAATTTACAATTGAACTTTGCCGTTTTTTTTGGGTCTACTCTAACGGCATTTTCTCACAAGAGTTACTCAAACGCTTCTACGGGAAAGCTGTTCAAACCCCTCAAATTTGTGTGGGCTTGCCGGGAATTGAACCCGCGACCTCTTGAACTGAAGTCCAAGACGCTAACCAGTTTTAAAGGCCGTCTCAACATAAGTTAAAACCTTTTATATAATTTATCATTAAATATCAACTAAACCGAATACTCAATTTTCAGCTTGGGCATTTCATTAAAAATTAGACAATGTGGTATGAACACTTGTGTAATACAGTGCTCTAATTGCAGTTAACACATTTTAACGCCCCATAGCTTATGCAGATTATGTTGAATAAGTCGGTCGATGCAAAAACATGAACCCATTAAGAGTGTTTTATTTTCTTGTTATTTTCATTTTGGTCTTAAGTGATGCAATTGAGCTCAAGGTAACCGCTCCATTCAGTACATTAATAGATTTTAATTAATTGTTTGTTACTAGAATCAGTATTGTGTGGATAACTAAAAAAAAAAATAATTTATGTATATTTTTAATTTATAATAGCGAAGGATTTGTAATTATTATTTAATTTGTGGGACTTTACCTTTCGCTTCTAGTGTTTAAACTACACTACGTTTCGAGAGGTGTTGAAACTACTCTCTTTTTCAAGTAGGGTCACTTTTGAAAACGAGAGGAGTTTCAATACCTCCCGAAACGTAGTGTAGTTTAAAAACTATATGCGAAAGGAAAAGTATCCAACAAATTAAATAATAATCAAATAATTTCATTGTGTTCGAAAGTTTTAGTTGGCCTCATTAAGCAAGGCTAATTGCCTAGATGCGATCGATGATCAAAGGCGCAATAAGAGGTCCTGAACTAGCTTCTAGGGACTACGACCAAAATTTAGCAGGGCAGTCTAATAAAAAGAGCACCAGCATCGACTGTCTTGTACTTTTTAAGGTATTTAGCAGGTCAGAACAAACCAAAATGTCATAGAGAATATGATCCATCTCGTCTAATTTTCTATTGGTCTCATATTTTTACAAAATAAATCACAACCCTTCAACCGCATGAGGTACCAGTTTAAAACTTGGTTCATGCATCATGATGAATAGGAACTACCTATTTGCGGAGTTTCGACCTTGCTGAATTTTCAATTGGAGTTAATTTTAATTTTTTTTAACTTAATATCATAAATATACTCTGTTTTTCAAATCTCTGTCAGTTCTAAATCTTGTTAAGTTAAAACATGGAAAAATGTTAATTTGCCCCTGGACAATCTCTTATAACATATCAATCCTTAGAGTTATTAAGTTGAAAAAATTAAATGGCCACCGTTTTAAAACTGTGCAAGACTCTACACCAAAATAGGTCATAATAGTCGTCATATATGAGCCAAAATTGAAGCTGGTACCTAAAGTGGGTTTTAGGGTTATGATTGATTATGTAAAAACTATTTACTGACCATTTGTCGGAAAATAAACTATTTGTTTAGACTGCATCCTCACTGACTTTTCTTTTTCACCTTCTGAATAATCTGAAACATTTTTAAACAGTTGGAATCTTTTATTTAGGCTGAAACGCTGTTAAAGCAAACTACAGCAAAGCAGATCTCTGTAAGGACTTTTCTCACTTGCTTGTTTAAGTTTGTTAAAAATCCTCCACAATCTTCAATTATTAAAATGCCAATAGTTAAATGATGTTTTCTCCCTGATATGGACACAGCGTCAAATTTAAAAGGCATAATTCCCCCCAATAATGCTTGTATATATTACTAGCTGACAACCCCGGCTTTGCCCGGGTGATTATTTTTTTGTCGTAATCTTGTTGTTTCTTTGTGCTGCATTGTGTTAGTAACCATAGTAGCTATTTCTAATGGTAACCATAGCAACAATTCTCAGCACTCCTAAAATCCTTGATACGTCCCTTTAGGACGATCCTGGGCCTAAGCCCTTAAAGATATCGAAACCATACAACCATAGTGTGCATTATGAGATTCCAAGCTTTAATTTGACACCAAGATCAAGTGTCTACGACATGTAGTTTTGTCTGGAGCCCAAAATATACCAACACAGAACTCAAAATATATATATATATATACAGGGTGATTGATATAAGTGTCTCACCTATGTTTTATGGAAAATTATGAAAGTTATCAAAAAAAGTTAAATGGTAACCCCCCTGGATTATTTGTCCTAAATTATATGGCTATTTCCATTTTTTCATATTTGCCGCCATTTTCCCAATATGGCGGCCAACTTGGAAATTTTAAATAGATACACTATAATTTTTTGTCATTTTTAGGTAGAATGGACTATTTTAAGACATTTTTGTTCTTTGCAATTTTTCTCTAAACCAAACCTTTTTCGAGATATATGCGTTTTAATGTTTGAGTTATCTGCATGACCCTGCCCAGGAAGACCACAATTAATTGGTAAAAATCCTTACACCTACGGTTAAGTACAGCAATGAATTCAAATTACAACAAATTTCTTTGCAAAAAGGGTCATTTTCATAAAAAAAACACAACAAAGGTAAGATAAAAAACAAAAATAGTTTGATAATAAGTCAATTGAAAGTATTTTCACGATAGGTGTATATATGACAATACTTTCAACTGAATTATTATTGAACATTTAATTTTTATCTTATCTTTCTTGTGTTTTTTGTTAAAACAATTATTGGTGCTGAGAAATTTGTAATTTGAATTCATTGCTGTATTTGCCCATAGCAAATACAAATGAACACATGATCATTGGTACAATGATTGTTACCAATTAATTGGGGTCCTCCTGGGCAACAGGGTCAGATAACTCACACATTAAAAACGCATATATCTAGAAAACGGTTCGGCTTAGAGAGAAATGGCAAAGAACAAAAATGTCTTAAAATGATCCATTCTATCTAAAAATGACAAAAAAAACATAGTGTATCTATTTAAAATTTTCAAGTTGGTCGCCATATTGGGAAAATGGCGGCAAATATGAAAAAATGAAAAACACCATATAATTTAGGACAAATAATCCAGGGGGGTTACCATTTAACTTTTTTTGATAACTTTTATAATTTTCCATAAAACATAGGTGAGACACTTATATCAATCACCCTGTATATATATTATTTTAGTTAACATTATTAAGTTAAGAAACTAAGTACCCTTTTTTTGAAACATTTATATATATATATAAAATAACGTATTGTTTATAACAAATTGAAACATTTTTAACAAACTTTTTTTGGAGAGGTCATTGTTATTAGTAAAGTCGTTTTTGTAATACAATTTTCGGAAATATCGGTGTGGTATTTCCCACTCCTTCCACTAAGGATGCTTTCATTCTTTACAGACCGGCTAGTGATATGATAAACCAGGCCTAACAGTTTATTAAAAAAAGGTTTAAGGATTTATTATGTTTAACATATAACATTCATGTCCTGTTTATGTATTTTCAAACCTAAATTATAAATATATGTTTGTTTTCAGCGTTTCCTGCAACCCCGGGGCTACGATTTGACTGCTATATTCAAAAAGCAAACATGCAAATTCAGAAATGATGACGGTGAAGTGACCCTGGAGTGCTGGGCTGTGAAAAAATGCTTTGCTTGCTTCCACGCGTTGCTCAGTAGCAAGGGGGAGATCATGAAGACATTTGACGAACTTCAATGTCATTTTTTTCGGCCGCTCCCAGAAGGAATTCATTATGTATGCGATCCCATAGAAGAGAAGGCTGAGCCAGTTCCGTAAAACGAACCTCTCTGAACACTGTTGTTTATCCAAAAGTTTGGGTCATAAAGTAATCTGTATATCAGTAAAAGTAGTTTTGCTTCTTCTTTAACCGTTTTATTCATGAGGAGTTTTCATGCGAGCAACACATAAGCCTCCAAGATGAACGCTTCATTGCTCTAAAGAATAAGAATGTAAGAACACTTATTAAATATCCTATGATTCTGTAAAAATAGATATTTGACCTTTACTATTTACTGTAGGTGATTCTAAATTTAGTTTGGTTTCAAAAATTACCATAATAAAGGGTTTTTTGATATTTTTGTACTGGGGTTTTTCAAATTAATTCCAAGTAATGTCCATGCTCCCGAGCCTGACGGGGAAAAAATACGTTTACTAGTGTCTGAAAGCAAATAAGTGTATTAATTCTCGTGTTTTATCACCATGCACATGTTTATTTTACAAATACTTAAGTATAAATTCAAAAATACATGTAAAACTTTATAAAGTTAATTTATTTTGCATATTTTGAAAAAAATAATTATTTTATTTGTAGGTAACTGTATAGTTATTTACACTAATATTTTTGTAATTGTAGGAAAAAACAAAAACTTTAATAAACAATAAAATCAGTTTAAAACATTTTTAACTAACCATCCTCCTCCTGACAAAAAACATAAAGAATATATTGGTGTTCACGTTTCACCTGTAACATAGAGCATACTAACATAGGTCTATTCAAACCAAACTTCTTTTGTACAGTACAGCCCGAACTAGAAATGTATTTTTGTAAAGAAACTAAAATTCAGAAGTTGAAATACAGCAGCATTCTCATGTTGATTATATAATTTCCATAAGTTTACAACAGATACAAAAACACCCAGGATAACGCAAAGGAAGGTCCGACCGATATTATAACATTTGCAATATTACAATCTAACAATTTTTGCAGCAGGCCTGCACACTAAGCGATTTTTAAATATTTCATTTGTAGTTAGGATAAAGCCTCATATTAAGAAATATAACGCAAGCCCATGTCCATCAATAAGCATGTGTAGATGTTCAAAATAATTTAAATTTAGCAAAAATAACTTGAGAGTGAGTATTTATTAAGATATTCTGCTAAAAAAATGTAAAAATTGGCGAATTTTAAATCAATATTATTTAATAGACATCAACTAGAAGAAAACTGTTTATCAAGTTTTATCAAGATGTGTCAAGAGGGAAGAAAGTTAATTTTGTTTATTTTACAATCCATGCGGATAGTTTGGGTAATGAGCATGGAAATGTAAACCGATTAATGTTGCCTATAACTTACTGTAGAGATAAAGTGGATACATAAAAGTGGTTAAGATAAAATGGGTAGTACATAACGCCTTTTACTATTTTTGAAGAATTTTAACATTAAAAACAATTAACCTAAAGAAATAATCCTTGTGAATGATCTTTGTTGCCTTTTTAATCAAGGTAGAAGATTAACAATGAAATGCACTTTGGGGCTATATGCTGGAAAAAGGTTCTACAAATAGATATAGATGTCGTTGAAAACCTTTTAGCGGCAAATCGAATTTGTTCCGGTTGTTCGTTGCATTTTCCGTTCCCGATGTCGTGAAAAACGATATATAAATGTTATCCTGACAAACTTGTCAGCTTCTAATAAGAGAATCAATTATTTGAATAAGTTATCAATGCTAGAGGTACATAAGCTTATACGAAATTAGAATATATAACATATGCGTGTCACTTACGTTACATCAAATGCAACTGCCGTAGGGTATTGACATTTTTAGAATTTGTTTTGTATAGACTCTGGATTTCCTTGATCAAAATGGATCCCTTTGAAAATTTGTCTTTCTAGGATTGAAACAATCAGATTTTGTTTTACAGCCATGGGCGGTAGCCTTGGATTTCCGTGTGCCTTTTTTCTCTGCACAATACTGTTTCCGCACTTTTTTCTGTGACTGTAGGTGTTTTAAATAGTTTTTCATATATTTTAAACTTCTAAAAGTGCCAACTTAAAAATTGGGAAGTATATTAGGAATCCTAGGACCTATATTATTTGTAAAGTATTATGGCTCTAATTCTTATTATTATAAATGGTTGATCATTTTAATTTCAATAAATAAGCTTCTTGGGATATCCTCTATAAAGAAAACTAACAATAAATCGCCCATTTTAAATTCGTGTTTCTTTATCAGCATATGCTCGGCTACGTTTTATTTCATGCTTGTCATGTTTTTGGATCTATAGGCCTGGATATGTTCTTTATATCTACTGTTAAACGATCTTCCGGTTTGACCTATATAATAGCTGTCACATTCTGAGCACTTGATTTTATATATCCCTGATTGGTTAAAGTTTCTTTTCGAAGGATCGTTTCTTTAAGTTTTATTTTTTTCTTGTTTAATATATCCAAAATGTTGTTTTTGGTCTTGTAGCTGATTGCGTAGTTAGATTTGGGGAAGGTCTTGCGGATTGCTTTATTGAATGTCGTGTTGTATGGCATGCAGATGAATTCTTTTGGGATATTTTCCTCTTCATTTTCTTTTTCCTTTTGTTTCTTAATTTTATGTCTTATCATATTATCTATTATTTTTGGTTTATATCCATTTTTTATAGCAAGATATTTTATGATATTTTTTTCTTTATTGAAATTTTTGGGTGTCATTGGAATGTTGAGCAATCTGTGGATCATGGTGTGAAATGTATTCATTTTTTGTTGCCAAGGGTGGTTGGAGTTTGCAGGAATTATATTATTGGTTGTGTTTTGTTTTCTATAAATTTCAAATGCGTGTTTATTATTTTGTTTTGATATAGTAATATCAAGAAAATTGATTTGCTTTGGTTGGATTTCTTCAGAGAATTGTATTTTACTACATAATGAATTAATATAATTTAATAAATCTTTTGCTTCTGATTTACTTCCCTCAAAAAGACAGATGACATCGTCCACATAGCGGAACCAATATATTTTTTTATTTCTGAAGGGATTGATATCGCTAATAATTTGTTTTGATTCTAATTCGTTCATGTAGATATCTGCAAGGAGGCCTGAAAGAGGAGACCCCATTGCTAGACCGTCTTTTTGAATATAGTGATGTGATTTGTATGAAAAGTAGTTTTGTGATACAGCTAACTTTGTTAATTTTACTGTATCTTCTATTTCTCTTTTGTTTAACGTTTTGTTTTTGGTTAGTTCTGTTTGGAGAATTTTCAACGTTTTATCTGTGGGAATGTTAGTATACATGTTTTTCACGTCGAATGACAAAAATAATGAATTGTTCGGTATATCTATATCTTTGATTTTAGAAATTAAATCGTATGTGCTAGTTACATTATATTTGTTTTCCTTACCTATGTTACTTTTTATTTTTCTCTGCAAATAACTGCTCAGTTTGTATGATGGTGCGTTTCTATAGTTTACAATTGGTCTGATTGGGATGCCTTCTTTATGCGTTTTTGGTAATCCTCGTAGTATAGGTGCTTTTTGTTTTATCATTTTCAGTTGACCTTGAATTATCTTTGATATACTTGTACATTTATTTATAGATGTATTTGTGGTTTTAGTAAACTCTTCCGTCGGGTCTTCACTAAGGATTTCAAACTGTCCACTATTTAAAAATTCTTCTATTTTCTGGTCATAATCGTTTTCATTTATTATTACTACATCATTGCTTTTGTCAGTCTTAGTTATGATTGCATTATTTTCTTTCAATTTTTCTGTTATAGAATTGATTATTTTCATTTCTTCTTTTGCTTGTTTTGATTGTTTAGTTGATTTGTTGAGGTTACATTTTTCTAATTCATGTATGAAACTGTACCTGATAAGTTCTTGGTTGTCACCACTTTTATCTCTGATTGCTACTTCAATATTAATGAGATCATCTTCTATATTTTGTTTTCTATTATCTAGGTTGATATTGTATTTTGTAGACTTACCTAAGAGTTCAATCTCATTAACAGTAAATTCTATGTTTGTTAATTTATTTACGGCTGGACTAAATTGATTTTCATCAATATTGTATGACTTAGCATTTTTTTCCTTTTGTTCATAATATATTAAACAAGAAAATAAATAAAACGAAAAGAAACTGTAACCAATCAGGGATATATAAAATCAAGTGCTCAGAATGTGACAGCTATTATATAGGTCAAACCGGAAGATCGTTTAACAGTAGATATAAAGAACATATCCAGGCCTATAGATCCAAAAACATGACAAGCATGAAATAAAACGTAGCCGAGCATATGCTGATAAAGAAACACGAATTTAAAACCATAGAAGAAGACTTAGAAATTTTGGAATATGGAATAAAAGGCAGAAAACTAGATATCAAAGAAGAATTCCATATCTACCATCATAATAAAAAAGATCCAAAGAATATAATCAACAAAATGCAAGTAAACAAGAAGAATTTAATATATGAAAAAATTATAACATCCAGAACCCAAAGATAAAAGTAATCAAGTCTATCTGAAAACAGCTGACGAATTTATTTGGCAATGTGTTTATAAAAACTCTATATAAATATGTTTATATAAGGTTAGATTAATTTAAAGACCGTGACCATGGGCTAAAGCTTCGAAACATGTTGGTCTAATTAAATAATTTTAAAACAGGGTACTGTGTTCTGAAATGTTAAAAATAATATATATATATATATATATATATATATATATATATATATATATTTATTGATATATTGATTACCAGGGATTTATTGATTCTAGACCTAAGCTTTTCATGCTATTTCTTTTGAAATAGGTTTCTTACTAAGTTTAAAGGTAAATTAAAGACATTAAAAAAATGTAAAGGCTATGGGTTTTTATGTATATTAGCATTTTAAGAAGGTTCTATCATATCAAGTTGAATTAACAACAATAAAATTTTCAACTACAGGTTGAATCGATTTGGTTTTCTGTACTTAAAAAATCATTTTACAATAAGAATTGTTGTAGACTAAGATTTAAAACGCGCGATATGCTTAGAAGTGCATTACATTTTCCTCCCGGTTTTCACAAGTGCATTAGTTCGGGTTAAGCGCCAGAACCTGAGTATTCAATTTATTTTAACTAAAACCATTTACCCAGAAAATGTATATATTATTTTTAACTGTGATATAGTTATAAAAACAGCGGAGGATGAAGGTTCGTACAATTCTTCGTAGTTGCAAAAAACATATGCGTAATAGTTTGTATATGGTTTTAAATTACCTGTTTCCGTCTCAGTCCAATGTTTAGCCGTTTTATTACGACCTAGGTTTCAACACATATTGTGTCATGATCACGTAGTAGTCAGTAGAGAGTAGCTGTCATGATGACGGCGTTGTCGAAAGTTCACAAAACACGCACACGCACACATTTAAAAAATAACACATTACATAAAAACATATAGATAGCGGACGGTCAACGGGCCGCGCAATGTCGATTTAATTTAATTTCTTCCGCACGCGTGCACTCACGGTACCGGCGAGACGACACTGGCCTTTCGACGACACTGGCCTGGCGAGACGACTTTTGGCCAGTGTCGTCTCGCCGGTACCGTGAGTGCACGCGTGCGGAAGAAATTAAATTAAATCGACATTGCGCGGCCCGTTGACCGTCCGGTATCTACATGTTTTTATGTAATGTGTTATTTTTTAAATGTGTGCTAGGTCGTAATAAAACGGCTAAACATTGGACTGAGACGGAAACAGGTAATTTAAAACCATATATAATCCCTCCAGTCCAGGGGCAATAAATCCAAAAATGAATAAGTAATAGTTTGGGTATGTTTGTTAAAAATTAATATTTAAGATAGTTTTCTTACCTTAAGACATTTTGCGTTGTGGCTTTCGTTCTAAGATGCTCACTATTAGCTATAGATAATTAACGACTTTATATGCTTATATGTGAGTATTTCAACATTGGGCAGACAGTTAATTTAATTATTTCGAATCCTTCCGAAATAGTTTGATCACTAATAGACATGTTTACATACCTTAACGTCACAATTCCACGACACAACTAATTGAGTTGTTCACTCTTTTGACTTCCACGAAGTCATCTTCAAAACTGTAAGGACGTGAAGATTTTGTTCTCCCGAATTTGTTCTCGCATATTATATGCCATGCACAAAACACACTATTTAAAACCCTTTACTTCCCACTGTATCCATTTGGATACAGGTTATTTCTCATTTGTTTATCTCTCTGTTGGTGGATATCAAGGTTTAAACCTCCATGCACTGAAATTCTAGCCTTATTGGGAAGGTAATTTCATTTTCATAGGTTTTGGCTAGCCTGTTTAGACAAAAACTTCTTATTTAAAAGTGATGAAGACCGTGTGATGAGCAAACATCAATATTGACGATTTTCAAGGTAAGTTTTCTTTTGCTTTTAAGTATTTAAGCAGATAACAAAAATTATTTTTCACTTTTTATATCTTTAGCTACTGAAATTAAATATAAACGAATACTTTCCTTTGATTTGATCTTTATATATTTTGCAAAAATAACTGTATCCATATGGATATCATGGAAAACACGGAGTATGCTTGCAATAATAAAAAAGAGTCATCTGTGTTCCCATAGTATTCATTTGGATACATGTTATTGTTTATAATTGAATACGGTATGTCGTCTGTGTTCCCATACTATCCATATGGATAAAGTTTTCAATTTTTAGTGGTACTTTAGGTTTCCAAAGTATCCTTATGGATACATAATTCCAATTTTTTTATCTATGAGGGAAATTTTGTGAGAAACACATTTTTTGCCTTAAAATATACAAAAAAAAACTTTTTGAAATTTTTCATGATTCGGGAAGTAAAGGGTTAATACTAAAACATTCGAAACATTTCACTGACTGGCACACGTTACTTACATAGTTCTTATAGTTTTCATAATGGCTTCTAGGAAGTCGATACTATAGTGTACAGCCCATGCATAGTTGTAAAACAGGCGAATTGTATCGTCGAGGTATGTAAAACTGTTTATTATTAAATGACTAACTGTTGTAGTCATTCATCGCATGGTTGGATTAAAAAATAATATTTTTTCCAATGGAAACCAAACAAGAGCTATCAAAATGCAGAAAATTAGAACGAAATATATACTTAGAAATCCTCTAGGTTGAAGCATAAGGGTGTTTTAAGCAGGTGAATAAGCCGATGTGCTGCCTCTCTACCTTTGTGTATCAGTTCAGACCGGTCGGCTCGGTACTTTTTGCGTTCTCCCCGCACAACAGGCTGGGACCACCTTTTATAAATAATTTTACAAATATAATTTACATTTAGTTACTAGACTATGTAAGTATGAAACAAGGAAATGCCTTTAAATGTAAGATTATGAGCAAGTACTTCTCAATATGTAAGTTAAATTTTGAGAAAAAGTATGGATCAGTTGTATATCTATATTTATAAAAGAATATTAAGGTTTTTTTAATATTAGTACATTTGAAGTGTACAGACTCTGATACCGTTGGACTGTTTGGCATGAAACTTTGTACATGTATGTAAAATTTTAAGGAAAATGTTTATTTATTAGCCACCCAGAATAATTCAACTAGAACACAAACAAACAACTTTGATTTTAAACTGTGAACAGTTTCTCGAAGTTTTTAATAATAATCTAACAGAGGGTTCTGGAACACTATGTTTGGACCGTAAAAGCTGAATTTCTTTAATATTTTAAGTCCATTGTTACTGACAAAAGTATTACTCTGACAAATATACGGACACCAATAAAGTTGGTTGTGAAAGAAAAGGAAACGTCTGAATAGCCCAGTAGTTAATCTCTGTCCCCCACAGTTCCTTTGCCTCACAGAAACCCGAACGCATTTTAAATTATAATGTATCATCACCAAAAATGAAATATTTAGTAGTTATTTTAGAGCATACTGTTGTCAAAATTAATTTTGATCAAGAGAGAGCAGTTTGATATTATGGTGTGACATGGAGCAAACATAAGCTAATTACATCTTTTTTCTAGAACATGAAGTTCTGGAAACTCAAGCGAGTAACTACAATAAATTGTTTACAGCAGCATTATCTGTCAGTAACATAGCAAAACTACGTCCACGTCAAATCCTGGTTAACATAAGAGGCACCGGTGGGCAGTATGGATGGAATAACTTAGCACAATTTGTCTTCAACTCAAAAATTAAATAAAACTTTTTATATTTTGTTTGGAAATATGGAATTTATTCAAGACAGTACTCTTTTTTCTCAAAATATCCTTTTACAAAACATACACCAAGAGTTTCAGTAGTTAAATATATGGGCGTTTTTTTTACTACCGACCAGACGGTATGTTAAACAAACAAACGTACACATATCTTTTAATTTGTTGTGGTTACAGATTTTCGATTTCCAATCCAGAAATACTGTAATAATTCAAAGGATACACGACAAAACAGTGGCTAATTTTCTAATCTAAGTTAGACCTAACTAAAATCCAAAAAATATTAACATCAGGGCCAAAACAGGCAAAACAGATTTTTCACTGACGTAAACAACCCAAATTGTATTCTGCTGTACATCGTCTGGCTGGCTCACCGCCAGAGTGTGGCTAACGGCGAGTGTTCTATACACGAACTGAATTCATACCGCTTATTAAGCTAGTAATATATTTTAGAATACTGTATCATACTTTAAGAGTTTATCGATCTTAATCATAATTACATGCAATTGATCTCGTCATATGTACGAAGTAAACAACACAGAATTTATACACTATAGTTTAGAATTCACAACTCAAGCAATAAATACATGCATAGTCAAAAATTGATCATAAATAACAAAACAAATTATATATATGAGAAATAGGAAAACATCACTGCATACATTGAAGCCATGCAAGAATGCACTAGCTAGCCTAAAAACCTGATCGTGCTAAAATCTGCTTCATAATATTCACACAGGTTATAAAAAGGCCTTTTTTTAATCATGCATACATAACTCTGTTAAATCAATCACTACTAACATGCTGTGTACTCACAGGCAGTTTGTTAAATAAAATAATAGCTGTAATTCCAAAAGAAAAGATTGTCTTCGTTATCCTAGTGTAGGGTCTAAACAGAACAGTGTAGGAAGACAACACAACATAAACATGTTGTGTTGTCTTTTGTAGATAATATATCTTTTGGAATTCCACAGAATAAGGATGTGAAAAAAATATAGTTGCATTTCACACGTGGGTATGAGTTGCAGAATTAAACAAATACGTAGCCCTACTGATCATCCACAAATGGATTCGTTTAGGACTATTCACGGCTCTCGCTGACAATCTGACTAGCTTGAGTTTTACACTTTCAAGATCAAAGGAGTGCTAAGCCTTTCGGGTGAAGGTAAACTTTTATGTTTATACCCGGAAAACAATAAATGTAATCTGTAAGCATCCGACTTTTTTTCAAGCGTTTTTTTTTCTATATAAGGCTTGTGGATCATATTTTTACAATGCTTTCATAGCCCCAAAGCTATTATGTAGTACCTTTTTTGGGTCTCACCTTTTTGTTATCCCCAGGAATCGTCAATGAACAACGCGGGGACTCGTTTGAACGCGGGGACTAGTGCAGTGCGTTCCGGCGTTCGACGCGAATACGCGAGGCGCGTGAGAAATTAAAAAAGTCGGCCCCCTGACGAAGCGGAACGTTTTTATTATACGTAGGTCCCGCGAAACGTAGGAGTTATCCCGGGACGGTGTTAGTGTTTATGTGTGTGTTTTTTCGTGTTTTTACTGCATTGACGAGTCCCCGCGATAACAAAAAAGTGAGAATTCCCAAACAAAAGGTACTACTACATAATAGAATTTACCTCACCAAAAAACATGTCGTTTAAAAGTAGAAGCCCCAAAGCTACTAAACAAACTACAAACATCCTTTGATGTTACAAGAGGAAGTTATGGGCGTATTTGCTACACATTAAAATTCAACAGAGTTTTGAGTTATTCCTTTCTATACTTTAATGTAATGGTGACAGATTAAGTTTAGAAATGGGCGAAAAAAATTAAAAATATAACCTCTTGAGGTATTTTATATCTAACATTTACCCAACAAATTTAAATACAAAATTTTAAATAAAAAGTTTGATAATAGTCGATTATTATTCCAAGCAATACTAAAGGGAAGAATGGAACTTTTTAAACATTCACTTAATCACTTGTTAATTTCCCTAGCGAGCGTTTTAACATTATCAAAACACTAACCAAATGACTGCCTCTAAAATATTCGTTTTATGCTTTTCAATACACGTAGCAATTAATTCACAATAGTTCTATTTACCAACTAGCGAATGACCTAAATGTATAGCATAGTCAAAGTACACAAAAAATAGGAGATAGGAGGGAATTAATTATGGCTGAAAATCTACACATGTTTTCGTTAATATCTAAGCGTCACACTTTAAGTCCCCATGGCTGGGGTATGAGGTCGACGTGGATTACAGAGAGTTCCAAAAGTGGGGATCTTGGTAATTATGAAAAAGTTTCAAAGAAAACTAAACCTTTAAAACTAAACTCGTATCAAATCGTATGTTTTTTAAGGTCTTGCCGAAAGGAACATCTTAATAAAATCAAAACAACTATCTCAACACATCGAAATCTTTTGAGTACTCACGAGAAAATCAGAGTCTTGTAATTAACTATATATTTGATGTCTGTTTTATTTTTAATTTCTTATTCATGTAACACTAAATTTAAAATAGAGACCCTGATTTTCTTGATTTATTTTTAACTTTAATAGCTTTTGCAAAATTTAATTTTGGAAGGAATTTCAAATGGCGTATTATTTTAAAATTGATGTTCCGATAATTAGATGGATTGAATCAGAACAAAGAATATTAAAGAGCTCCCTACCTAAGTCAAAATATTCATAAAAGACACTCCGCGCGGTATTACTTAGCGGCTCCAGTTTAACAAATAAAATTATAATTCATATACAATTGCAAAGATACCGTTTTAAAATAATTGTGGGGATTCCACAAACGTTTTTTATAAGCAGATTCTGAAATATATACATTAAAGGTAGCAAAATTTAACGCCACGTATCTTTTTAAACAGAAAACATACACGATTATGGAATTTCAGGAAGCGCTCTAAAACTCTGTCTTACAATGGTTTATCAAAATAAAACCACGTTTACCGCGGCACCGCCTTTCGGTCGTAGTTTCGCCTTTGCAAAAAAAAAATAATGTCGTTGAAATACTTTTGGAATTGCCAGCAAGTGTATCTTTTTCAGATTTTAATAATTACTGTCCAAAATAAAACAAGTAAAAGCCATGATTTCAATTTGATTGCAAGGAAAGGGTAATGAAGAATGTAAACGAAATTCCATAAGAAAAAAACAATCCCGATTCATATTGAGGTATGACTCATTTAAATAGTGCCCTGCAAGACTTTTATCACCTTGGATCTTGTTACTGGTCCCTATAACGCGTTGTTCTTAAGAAACGCTTCGCATTAGAGGTATGTTATAAAAATAATTAATGCTTGCATGTATAATTATTTATTTCCCTTTTTTATTTCTTCTATTGAGGAAGTTCAAGGTATAAATAAATAAATAAAAAATATACGATCGTTAGCGATTTCTAAGAAAGGTCAAAAGACTTCAATCACTCTGTATATAGTCAATGAATCCTTGTTTTGAGAACCGATGTACATGAGTGTTGCACTGGATATCTGGCCAAATCTGGAAGTTTCACAGCTTAATTTGTGTTTCAAAACGCATTTACTCTAAAAACCAAAAGTTTCCTTGCATTAAACTGCCAAAGATAAAAATCCGGATTTATTTTTCTTCTAATTCATAAAAGTTACTGTTAAAACTATTATTCCCGTTACTCGTTATTTGCAAAACTGAGTAACAATTCATAGGCAGCAGTAAGGCAGTAGGGTTTCATGTAGCCGTTCCAGCGCCATCATCATTTCGGTTCCCTGACACCTGCATTACAGCGCCACACTCTTGTGCTGTCAGTTTCATAACAGTAAAACCCTCTCAAACCTGAAGTGTATATAGGAAACAACTACATTATTTAAGTTGTTTAAACTACATATTATAAGATTAACTTTTTTGACTTCATAAGTAATTTAATCCAATAAAATTCTGGATTATTCCTAATTCAAATCAAAAGTCAGTGTTGATTAGGATGAAGTAAATTTAGTGTTGTAAATAAAAATACATCTTAAAGCTTTCCTATAGAATGATTTCGCTTATTTTGCATGGTCTTGATATGCTTTAAACTATTCTGTTTAACTATAAACGAGTGTCTTAGAAATTAGTGTTCATCTCGTTTCTAAACAACTTAAACACTGCCTAAATCCACCTCTTCAGTTCTTCAAATTTTTTGACCTACTTATTTTGTCCTCAACCACTTAATTATTAAGAGAGTGGCAGTATGGGCTGAAAGCAAACTTGTGCGCTAACCACTGTTTGAGCAGGTAATAAACTTTAAAACTAGTCCATTGAGTGGGTTGGTGTTTGTACAATGTTATTTCCTGTTTCTTCACATAGGGTAGTAGCTTGGATGATTAAACAATATTGTGATCACGGTAGTTGAGCTGTCCACGGCGCAGCGGGTTAATGCAGCGTGGTGATAACGGAAACGGAAGATTAGCTTGGGGCTGATTTGGAGGGAACCGGAGCGGCTAATGTGTCACCTGATACCCCTCAAATTATCCACTTTGTTATGGTTGGCGATAGAGATATATTTTGTGAGTAGTAAATTTCAGGAAGAATTATAATTTCTCTTATGTTCTATCATAAACAATTGTAGTGTTTTTGTTATTAAAATATGTTACATCATTCAAACTTAGAAATGGTTACTTAAGGCTATATTAACTCTTTTAATTTAAACACGATTAAAAATCTACATTTAGGCCAGGTTAAGGTCAATGTTAAAATGTTGATATCTCATAAATTTGTTTTATTACGATCGCTACTCTTCTTATACTTTTATGAAAAACAAGTCTTAGTTGTTATATTGATTAAAAAAGCCATTTTTCTGAAATTGTTGACGAAAGTTGCATTATCTTGTACCTACAGCTTTAAACTGTTATATACGACGATAAAGTAGGAATAAAAACTCATTGCTTGCTATAAAACTCAACTTAGTTGCAAGTTCCCAAAGTGAAGTGACGCAGTACAGGTTTACACCCAGTCATTTTCTTGCAGTTACAGTTTTGGTTTTCCAGCACCGCTTTAAAGCAATGCACTGCCATAGTGGCATATAGTTTAATGCTATAGGTACGATTTTACTGTTTTAAGTATTATATTAATTAATTAAAATTACTCTTTTATTTAGTAACATGAACGAAATGTATGATTAGTAGTAAAAACTACTTTAAAGAAATCTTAAAAAGGCTCAAAGTGATAACAATAGCCTGTCAATTCACATGATTATAAAAACAAATGAACTGTCAAATGCAAAAACAAAACAAACAAGAATTCTAGTGTTTACATTCTTAAAATTAATGTACAATAAATTTCTTTATCGGAATAAAGTTTCATTTTATACGATTTTGAGGAATTTTACATCAATCACAGTGGTGGATTCGCCGGCATTGTCCAGGTAGATTGAATGATTGATTGATTGATTGATTGATTGACTGATTAATTAATTAATTAATTAATTAATGGAATAATAAATCGATGTTTACCGTATTGTAATTGGGTGCAGTATAAGCGTAAAAATATGTTGCAACAGGTCTCATATTTATATCCAGTACATTCAATAATGTATATTTATCTTGTATACATTTGTGAATGTTTTATTTTTGAAAAATAAGTTAACATTGCTGTGCAGTATGTATGTTTTGTGCATGTTTGTGAAACATATTGTGTTTCAAATGTATATATGTAAATTGTATGAGAAATAAATATGTTCAAAGCTAGTAAACACCCAAAGATGATCAACAAAGAGAGCATGTTTATAAGATAATTAAAGTCTATAAGTTCGGAAGAAGACTATTTCTTTGTTCTTTATTCTAGAAATGCTCTTAGAATACAAATTGGTTAATGTTACAGTAAATTTTTTATTTATGGATTCAACTTCCTATTCAGAGGATAGATATTTTTGCTTTTATTCAGAAGGTAGCATTAGGCGGGTGAATATTTTTTAATTTTTCAGTTGAATGGAGCAACAATGAGTCTGGGAAGATTGTACAACTTCGAAAAATAAAGTGTAATTCTCTTCATTTCCACCGAGCATTCCATGTCATCAATTTTATGTCCTTCAATTTACTCGCAGTTTCAAACTGAAATGATTCTACTGCGGAATATTCAATATATATATTCCTTATTGTGAGAAGAATTGTTAGACAAACAACTTGTTAACTTATTAGTTTTGATAACAGGAGCGTACAAAACTACTATTTTCACCACTGGGCTTATACAAAAATCTAAAATTATATAATAAAAGAATATACAGAGTATTTTTTTAGAATTGCTCATTATACGACAAAGTACAAGTCACATTGAACATTCAGCAGGTACGACTCTATTTTTATATTTAATGTTTTGTATGTCAAGCTAAGTATTTCGTTCGCCGAGCCATATGACCTTGAAGTAGGGCCTGACACAAATTAATTTTAACATTGATTATAGTAAAATTTGATGTACTGACTAAGAATTTGGACAGCTTTCAATGCCAAAAGTCAAAGTTCACAGGGCAGTAAATATAGAAACAGATATTGAAACAATAAATAGTATTTATGGTATCCAAAAGAATGTCTTCCAGCAAGATATTGATTTGAATCCACCGGCGATAGTTACTGGATGGCAAATTCTTCATTTTGACCGAGTATTAATTTTCAGCTGCCATATCTTGGAACCACCATATTGGATACAAAATATTTTGTTCAATATGAATGTGGTGTTGTGACGCATTGTCACTGACTATATTTTCACGCTAATTACAATGCCTCAATCCGTTGCTGAAAAGATTGTTTCGATCTCAAGATATATCAAATATAAATTCTTTCCCGTACACTACTTGTGGCCGTTTCCAAATTAAACTATTTTTCGTTTTGTTTTTCTTTTATCTCCGGTTCTAATCACAGTATTACGTTCGTTTTGGTCTTAAAAGATTTGTAATTTGATTGCTTTAATTGAACTCTTGATCATTTAAATAAACCAGTTAAAGATGGGTTATTAGGCTGCATTCAACAGAAAATGTATAATTTTCTAAATTAATTTTTACTTAAAGATTTATATTTTAGATTCTAAATATGTCCCGGCATTCATTCTGGTCTTAAAACACTTAATTGATCTTGGCTTTCATTTGAGCCATTTTTAATTTACATTCGACTGTGTGAAAAGATGATCTGTGATCATCCAAAGATTTTTTTTTTATTTCAATCTAGTTTAAGTCTTATAACTTGCCTCGACCTTATTTGGTTTAAATGATCAGTAGCTCAAACGGAAGCTAATACAATATTGTGCAATTTAAGACGTAAATCAGCTATGTACCTTGCTTAAAACTCGAGATATAAATCCTTAATGTAATTTTAAAGTTCAGAAACAAATAAATCTTTTGATGATCATAACTCTTTTCTACACAGTCGGATTTAAATTAAAAATTGCTCAAATGAAAGCGAGAGATTACTTGAGTGTTTTAAGACCAGAAAGAATACTGGAACGAATTTAGAACCTGAAATATAAAATGTTTAATTAAAAATCAATTTTCTGTTAGATGCGGCTTTGTAACTCATCACTGACTGGTCGTGCTTAAATGATCAATAGTTCAAATTATAGCCATTAAATGACTGAATCTTTTAAGACCAAAACGAACGTCGTACTGCGATTAACTTATAACCGGAGATATGAGAAAAACTAAACAAAAAATTGTGTAATTCGAAAACGGCTTTAAGGATTCTTTTTACAGGACACAGGGAAGCATTTATATTTGAGTATATCTCGAGAACGAATTAACATATCCAAAAACGGATTGTGGCATCATAATCAGTGTTAAAAAATAGCCTCTAACGATGCGTCACAACACCACATTCATATTTAAAAAATATATCTTGCATCCCATAAGGCGGATCCGAGATGGTGGCAGAAAATTAATACTCAATCAAAATTAAGTATATCCCATCCAGCAACTATCAGCAGTGGTTTACAATCAGTCTCTTAATAGGAAATATTTGTTTGGATGCCATAAATACAAAAGATTTCAAAGTAGGGTTGAATTATAAATCTAACTCCCAAGACGATAATAAATCAAAATGTTATATTAAAAGAAACTTTTTTCAAATAAGATATAATCAAGGAAATAAAAAAATACGTTTTCTAAACAATAACGTTTATTTCTTCACATGCAGTAGTCTTCAAAACTAATACTTATTTTTTATTCAAAAATACGTTTTTTGAAATTTATAGGCTGATTAACATAAACCACTCGGCTGTTCGGACAACATATCAGTTTTGAGTCAATGAACCTGTTACAAACCGATGGAGCGGTGAAGGGTGGCCCAATATTCGGTTTTCACATCAGACATATTACAATGTATATTTTTAAACGAGTTGCTTCGCATGACCGTTACGTTTGAGGACCTACAGTGGGGGCCTGAGGACGGACCTCTTAGCGAGCCGAAGGCGAGTTAACTATTATACAAAAACATCAAGGGGCTGAAATCCTTCAATCATATTAAGGCAACGTTAAAATCAAAACAATCCTTCTTTATTACAGTGCAAAATATCTTCAAGTAAACTTGGTTCAAGATTCCCCAAATGTCAATATCTAGCACATAGTTCTGATTCAAGCAACAGCATTGTTTTAATGTAAATAAAGTAGACATTATTATATTCTTATGTTTTTTTAAATGGCGGATATGTTATGTAATGTTTCATTAACTGGTAAATTTTAAGAAATTCCAGTATTTTCCCCGAGTCCCTGGCATCAAGACCTTCTATTTGAGCCTCCTCAAACATACTACAATAAGCAACACCGACAATTTCTTTTTAAAACATTCGCTTACGAAATTATACATATTAAATTTTAAGCTACCTTATGAATCTAAATTCAGCCCTTTAATATATTTGTACATTGATGGAAGCGTAACTTTTGGCCGAGCAGCACGCACCAACACATCCAAACACCAAGTCTGAGATATGAAGTATTCCTCTAGCGAAGGACTTCGCTCTCAACTTTCGCAATCTCGTTCCTCGAGTGGGGGGGGAACTCTACCTGGAAATAAAAGAGCAAAGTATGTCGTGAAAATATCGAATAAAAACTCTTAAAATATACGAGAATATAAAATATTCAAGTGTTCCAGTTTAATTGTAATCACTCCATTGTTTATTTAACTGAAAACAATTTATTGCAATTCTCTATCGCATGAAAGCTTTAAACTAAAACAAGAACGAAAGATTTTTTCATTTTAAAAACTATAGGTAGCAAACATAGCAAACGTCTGTGCACTTCCATCAAGAACTCGCACAGCCTTTCTATCCACCCAGGTGGAAATACAATTACCTAGAAGGAATTGGTTTCTAAATTGAGAAATTTGTATTACAGTAAGGAACTGTGTTGTTTACAGCCTAGCAAATATTTAGTGTTACAATTTTTCAATTTATGAAAGCTGGATAAAGGAAATATGTATTAAATTAATTAAAAAAAGGAATGAAGCATCGTATGTTTTCCTTTAAGATCGTAGAAAAATAGTAAGAGCATACAAGAACGAATATTCATAAAACATCTTAATCCCAAACTTACAAGGAGAACAACATCTACATTTCCACGTTCTAACGAATTTCTCCTATAAGGAAGAAGCTGTTACCGTAGGTCTCATTGTAAGACCTAAGCCCTAACTTGTTAAATTCTGGTTTAGACCATTTACCTCATCTTGGAAAAACAAATAATTTAGTATCTTGAGTTATTGCTGTGTGTCAACTGGTTACCGAGATATTAGTAAACACATTAAGTTGCCTCAATGTTAAACTTATGGGAAATAAGTAAAATTCTACATCTCGCTTATTTCTCAACATATCTGAAAAAAACTTTGTATATGGCTTCATTTAATTGATATCTACTGGATTATCGCAAGAAATCTCTCAATTTTACATTTCCATGACAGCAAACCTGCATACTCATTTCCATTTTATTCTTATGGTGAAAATTGTTGTATGCTCAGTTTTGGATTTACGTAGATTTTGCTCATTCGTGGCTCTGTCTAAATTATATATTTAAGCATGTGAAATTCGCTGAGTATGTAGGTCTGCTGCAACGGGCGCATTTGCAAATTAAAGTGTTACATGTAATTTTCAGAAAATACAACTTCATAGAATTTAGCTCAATATTCAATTGATATACTTTTGGTGAATATTGTGATGTCATTCTACGAGCTGTAATTATAATATTTACTTCATTAAATAAACTAAATTAATAAATTTAAAGCTTCAACTTGCAATGGCAATAACCTTTATAACATTCAGATATAATATAATTTCTTAATAATATAACATTCAATATAATTTCTTACTGACACTCTAACTCTACACCGTACGCTTGGATAAAATATTTAAGATAACTTTAACATAAAAAACAGGATGTAAACATTAATATTTGATATAAAAATAACTGTGATTTGGCAACTACGTACTGCAATTAAATGAATCGATTTTGTTTCAACACCCATTAAAAATGTTTGCAGAAATCATAGTTTTTTTTTACATTTTCAGTGTGCAAACTACTTCGTTTATTTACTAAGAGATTGCCGATTGAACTGTACATTCGTTTCATTGCAAATAGACTTTTAACTTTAATAATTAATCTGCTAAAGGTAATAAGACGTAGAGTGACGGGGTAATCCAATTTGTATCCAAAGTATTTATGGCGACTACATTCAGACTGGACAACTTGATTGCTCCTGCTCTTCAGTTGCGTAATCAAAACGACTGAAATTATTCAGTGTTTATGTGTCAAACTGCTGGTCTTAGCTTGCAAAACTAAACCGGATAGTAAGTTACAGATTTAAAATTTTTGTGGTTCCTGTGTTTCATATGTCACATTTAACTGTGACCTAAATACTAAAAAAATTATCTATATAATGAAAATCAATCACTGTTATCCAAAAACACATGTTTAATTACTTGGTAATAATTGACTGATAAAAAAGTGTTGGTAAGAAAACAGATATAATTTGTTGCTTAGAAGCTTCAATTGCCACCGGATGTGACGTCATTGTCCTCTCTATCTATTCCACCCGGTAACTTCCACATCCAGTTCCTGTCAGCTTGCGGAAGGCTAAAAGGGTATTGTTAGCTATCGCAGCCTCCTCCAAATAAACCTGGTGTAAAAATAACTGGAAAAATCTGGAAAAGTATATACATAAAAATGTTCAGATGTATCCATTTATGTTACATCATAATAACTTAAAAAAAAAAACTAAAACAAAACAGTAAATATTGTTGGACATTATGGACAAACTTAGCTTTATCTATCTCATAAGAAAGTCTAACAATACGCACTTGTATTTAGCTACCATCTCCATCCACTAGAGTTCAATAATAAAGTTCACTTACAGTGTCAAACTTACTATTGGAAATGGCAGTAGTGGCCACCCTTGGTTCACTCTTTATGTAAAACAAAAATACCTCTTCGGTAATATATTTCCTCCATGAAAATCTGTAAAACCACTCTAGGTGTTCACTACCCACAAATTTGTTTACTGTTAAAGTTCATCTCTTTCTGTAAAAAGTGAAGTAATTTTTTACTTTTTACACTTTGGTTTCTTACAAAAAGTTGGCTTAAACATTTTGTAAAATTCTCAAAAATATATTTAAATCTAATCCTTTTGTTGCATTTTATAACACAAACCAGTCCTTTATGGGCCCTAATGGAGACAGGCTGAATGCCTGGACCGTGCCGTTGGACCTTAACCTGGACAAAACGAAAGTTTCTAGCCATTGCCAAATTGTTTAATGAACTTCTCCCAATATGTAACATAAGTTACTCTGATTTGATTGCCGAGTTTGGGTGGGAGTTGGTTTAATGGAAAGATAAATAGAAATATTTGTTTTATTTTGCAAATATCAGAAAAACGGTGAAAGTTTTCTAGAATATAATATTCTGCAAACATAATCTACTGTAAATTTCAAACAAAATGATACCATTCAATACCTACTTAACGTGAACCGTTAAATTTTGTTTCAATTTTGGATAAAGGGTATTGAACGATTTGGTGATGGCTAGAAACGATTTTTTGTGTCCAGGCTTGCCCCTTTCCAAGCTAATTGCGCTGTACTAATACCCCAACAGAGAAAATTCTATTTCAATTGATGTTCCTATAACAAAGATTTCTTTATTTAAACACGTAAGCATCTCGTATGTACCGAGGAAAGGTTTGATGTTACCAGCCTTTGATTTCCTGAAAGGTGGGCCAACCGATAGTCCCTCATGACAGAATCCTTCCCGCATCCAAAGTGGTTGAATCATTTATATTCATGATGGAGATGCGCGTTACCTACACTCGTGTTCCCAGAAACACAAACAGCCTGGGACATTTTGATTAAATTCGACTTGAAAAGATTTGTTTTAAATTATGGGCTTCAACATCACCTTGTTTCTGGGCTTAATGTTACCAGATATTAATAAAATTATCTATATCCAAAGGGAGTATTTAAGGTTTAGTTTGATTTATATACAACATACCTCAAGGATGATGTATGTATACCGGGTGTCTCACCTAAAGTGAACCGATAGCTAACTTTTTTATTATAAATCTGACAAAGAACTTCTTATGGGGCACTTCCCTTAATTTCTAACGCTTCTTTTTGGAGTAACTTCGAAATTTAAAAATATGGCCGCCATTTTCCAATATGGCGGACAACTTTGATTTTTCTTATGGAACACCTATATTTTAGGGCGTTTTTGGATTATACGCTTGATTTTAGGAACTTTTTATTCTTTATAATTTTTTCCTGAACCTAGTGGTTAAGGAGGTATGAACAGTTTAAGTTATATTTTTTTCCCATTTAAAAAGCATCGGGAAATTGTTGGTAGTCTGTATATCGAAAACGGTTGGGTTTAATAAAAGATGCCAACGAATAAAAGTGCCTAAACATGTTAGTTTAGTTAAGATTTAATCATAAAATAATTTTTAGTCAAGATTTAATCGTGGAAATGTGTTATTTTGAATATGAATTTACTCCATAAGGAATACATGGGATGGCACAGTTAAATGGACACAAAGAATTTTAAATGGGGAAAAATCAAACTTTAACTGCTTATATCTGCTGAACCATTGAGTTTAGGAAAAAATGAGAAAGAATAAAAAGTTCCTAAAATTAAGCGTAAAATCGAAAAACGCCCTAAAATATAGGGTGTTCCATAAGAAAAATCAAAGTTGTCCGCCATATTGGAAAATGGCGGCCATATTTTTAAATTTCGAAGTGACTCCAAAAAGCAGCGTTAAAAATTAAGGGAAGTGCCTCAAAAGAAGTTCTTTGTCAGATTTATAATAAAAAAGTTAGCTATTGGTTCACTTTAGGTGAGACACCCGGTATAATAAAGGTAAGTATCGTATACATGTTTTTTATGTTGTAGGTTTTGTTCCTAGTTAGCAGCTTGTTTACTAATTTTCCACAATCATTCTTTCACATCAATAATTTCTTCATAACAGTTAAAGCCCATGCTCTACAACTTGTCTCCGTTACAATTCCATAAAATGGAACGACGCAGTCGGGTTTCATGTCCGTCATTCCCCGCCATTTCCATTACGGCCTAACACCCCAGTCCCACAGCTGTATACTGCCACCTATAATATGCGCACTATTACCTATTAGTCAAAGTTGACTTTGTACCTATTAAAGAGAGTTTTTTTTAATTAAACTTTTTTTATTATCGTTTTCTTCCTTTAGTTGTTTTGAGTGTTCGTTTTTAAAATCTATAAAATAAAATCATAAATATGATTTTACATGCAACACACTCTAACAATTAAAAGTTTCTAGATATATTTATTTGGTACACTTAAGCCAAAATGTCCCTCTAAAACCTACATTTTCAAAACCAATACTCTATTTTTGAAAACGTGCCCACTGCTCGAAGTTGCTTCTTTTGTATTAAAATCTAAAGAATTTGTTACTGAATTTGCTATTGAATTTTGAATATTGAATTTTGAAGGCTATTGAAGGCTATTGAATTTTGAATATTATTTATTAAAATCTAAAGAATTTGTTACTGAATTTGCTATTGAATTTTTTTTGCTATAGAATTTGCTACTGTAATTTGTTTTGAGTGAACAATATACCGTATATTGTGACGTAGCAAAAATTTAATGTTCGAAAGCTTATGATTATACAAAACAGTCTATTTGTAACTTTTTTAGTCAGAGCATAATATTTCTAACCGAGCCAAACTCATCCAGCCAGAATTTTCAAAACGGGTTTTTGGTTTAAATAATATTATCTTATCACTGTGAGTGTTTTCTAAAAACAAAGCATATTTTTAAACTGTGATTTTAAAGCAACATCTAGTTTTAATGAACCCTATTAATTGACAAATAGACAGCACTAGAATTTGGCACTATGGCTAAAATAAAAACAAATACAGCTTTTATCAAAATTAATAATAAACTTGAAAATTGTCGCTGGTTTTCTTAGCATTCAAACTATTACTGTGATCTTTAAATTTTTCTTATAATTTTAATTACAATTAATCACTTTTATAAATTTCCAAACCTTAGAAAGACCGTTTACGAATGGTAAAAATGGCTGTACTTCCACAGAGGGGTTACACCTAACCTCATTATTAGGTTGGGAATGATTGAGTGTTAATCATTACCATGTCACAAAAACATTTGCCTAAAATAGTATCGAACTGTAAAAAATAAATATAAATTACCATCAATTCACCTAGTCAATCATCGTTTAGAAAAGATTATTAGAAGAATCACAAAAGAAAACAATATAAAAACGTAGTCAATGAACATAGAATGATGAGATGGTACTAGGTAGTTGGTCGTTTCAAATAGTTATTATTCATTTTCATTAACCTAATAAGACTTGTTTTCATTGACATATAACAATATGTCTTTCCTATATGAAAATAAGAAAATGAATAACTTTGTTAAAATGGAACTGCGATCTGTTCTTTTCAAAATACCATTTTACAAAAGTACTCTCTGAACGATCCTAATCAAATGTGTTCAAACGTTTAATTTTTAACTATCAATTATGCGGTATGTTAAACGAAAAGCACAATACACGAATCACCTTACAAATTTGTGTGGTTACAGAGTTTAAATTCTATACCTAAAACGCTGTATATAGTATTTCAATTGATATACGTTATAGCAAAGTTCCTAATTTTCCAAAAGTGTTTAAGCTTCTTTAAACAAACTAACACCAAACAAGTATTGACATCAGGGCCAAAAGTACAGGCAAAACAGGTTTTTCACCGATGTAAACAACCCAAATTGTATTTCGCTGTACATTGCCTGGTTGGCACATCACCAGAATTTGGTGAACTCAATTTATACCGCATATATTAAGCTATTAATATATGTTGTTTTATTTAATCACACTCTCGAAATTAAAAGATTTGTTGGTAATAAGGATGTCCATAAGCTTACGAACTTTGTATAAGAACCATGATGTAAAAAATTGTATTTTACACATAGGTAAGAGTTGTGGAATCAAACAGTTTTGAACTGCTGATTCACAAATGGATTGGTGTCTATGTTTCTATTCATGGCTCTCGCTGACAATCCCAATAGCTTGAGTCGCCTTTCATTACATTTCATGATCGAAGGAATGCTCAACTTTCCACACAACGATAAAAACCTCGGAGAACGATAAATGTAATCTTTAAGGATTTAATGTTGAATCATTTGGTTTCTTATAAGGTTCTACGTTGTTTTTTTAGCCCCAAAGATAAAATAGCTATATAGCTATATAAACTCCTCGATGTTTCATTGGGAAGTAATTCTTAGGTTTTTCTTTACAAACTCTAATTCATCAAAGGTTTGAGAAAGATTTGTTTCCATACTTGAATGTATTATCAAGAGATTTACTTTAGTAATGGGCGAAAACTAAATTTCAAAATACAACCACCTAAAATATTATATAGCTTAAATTCACATAACAAACTTAGAATTTTAATTAAGAAATTAGATAATAATTTATTAGTATTCCAAGCAATACCAAAGCGGAGTATGTGACTTTGTTAAACTTTCACTCTGTCACTTATTAATTTCCCTAGCGAGTGTAAACACGATCGAAACGCTAACCAAATGACTGCCCATAAAATATTTGCCTTATGCTCATTAACACGTCACAATGTACTCGTACAATAGTTCTAGTTACCAACTATTACTTTAATGTACAGCGCAGTCAAAGTAGACGACATATGAGAGTCGAGGGGGGAAATGTCGTAAATGTTAAGAGGGTTGCAGCTACCTACATCAAGATACGTAAAACACGCTCCACATGTCATTCAACGCCTGCAGTGTTAAAAAAAATATTTATTGAATATCTCTGCACAGATAAAGAGTTGTGGGATGTTTATTTAGGTTCATAAAACTATTATTTTAATAGATTTTGAAGATATATTGCATTAAAGTTAACAAACTTCACCGCCATTTATCTTCTGAAAGAGGGAACATGTAATCATCGCTCCACAACTCTCTGAATCTACTCTGGTTTTTCAAAATAAATGTTATTTTGAGAAATTGAGACGCTAAATAAAACCGCACAGCCCTGGCGCCACCTTTCGTTTTAGTTTAATCTTTGAAAGAGAAAATTATAAACCTCTTAATATGTTTTAGGAAATACCAAACAATCCAGGTCCATTGAGGTGTGACTTATTTCAATACCGTCCTCCAAGACTTTTATCACTTTAGTTCTTGTTACTGGTCCCTATAACGTTATTCTTAAGAAACACTTCCTGTTAGAGGGTTTATCAAAATAGTTTATAACTTGCCTGGATGTATCTGTGTTTTGTTATGAGGTCGAATTGGGCTTAATATTTTCTCTCACATTTTTGAGTAAAAACAAGGATTGCTATTTTCTTTACTAAGAACATTCTTCAAGATATGCTGGAAAATATATTATAGTTAGTGATTTATAAGAAAATTAAATTGAACTTTAAACTTATGTGTCTTGTCCAGGGTGCTCCTTAATGGGGCGATGGACGCGTCAAACGTGCCCAATCTTAGTTAGGTCACGGGAAAGGCTTTTAGGTTATTTAAATGTAACCAGAAGACGAAAAAATAGAGAAAAGTGTATATAGGAGAGACAGAGAGTTAATTAAAAATAGCTTCAGGATTATTACGAATCTATTGAAGATTTTGATTTGTTTGATTAATAATCTGAATCTATATACTTTTCGATTTCTCTTTACATTGAAAATGAATCGCTGTTTTGAGGACAAGTGTTCATGAGCTTCTTGGGGGATATCTGGCCTAATCTGGCCAGGTATTTGCAGGTTGATTTGCGTTTCAAACGCATGATCCTTAGAAATAGCACTTTGTGCTTTGATCCATCACAACAAATACTGATGTATTTGTCTTGTAATTCACAATAGTTAATTTCAACTCCATTTACTTTCATTACACTGAAATTATGACCCAAAATTAACTCAAATTGTTTAAAAAAATAAGTAAAATAACAGAGTACAATTCATAGAGAGCAGTGAGGCTGTAAGGTTTCATGTAGCCATTCCGGCGCCATCATCATTTTGGTTGCCTAACACCTGCATTATAGCAACACACTTGTGCTGTAAGTTTCATAATCGTAAAATTCTTTCATTTCGTAATGTGTAAGAGCAATAATTACATGATGAAACTTATTTACACTATTACTTATTTATTTTGCTTTTTTTGGACTACACAAGTATTATAACTAACGAAATCTCTGGATTAGGCCTAAAAGATAATTCAAACCGAAACTAATGTTTGTTTTGGATGAAGTACATTTAACGTGATGGATGTTTGGATTTACTAAGTTGATGGATGGATTTGGATGGGAGGATGGATAAAAATATTTTTTCAAGATTTCTTAATGTGTGATTTCTCCATTGTTGTGTGTTCTTTATAGTATGCTTTCAAGGTATCCAAACTATATAAGAGTGTCAGAAAATGCAATTTTAGTTTCGTTTCTAAACAACTTGTACCTTGTCAAATTCCAACTTCTCAAACATTACAATTTATGGTCCTACTTACCTTGTCTTCAGCCACTTGTTGTGATTATTAAAAGAAGGACAATAAGGGCTGAAAAAATAAGGCACTAGCCACTGTTTGATTGGGCAATGAACTTTAAAACTGGTCCATATAATATACAAGTTCAAGTTAATAACTTAACTTAAGGTATAACTTAGCCTTAACCTTGATCTCTAGTTTTCCCACATTGGATAGTAGCTCGGATGATTAAAAAATATTGTTATCACGATAGTTGAGCTGTCCACGGCGCAGCGGGTTAATGCAGCGTGGTGATAACGGAAACGGAAGATTAGCTCGGGGCTGATTTGGAGAAAACCGGAGCGGTTAATGTGTCACCTGATACCCCTCAAATTTTGCACTTTGTTATGGTTGGCGATTGAGTTACATTTGTGGGTAGTATTTTCAGAACATTTTTAACTGCAACGGGTTTCTAACATAAACAATAGTAGGTTTTTTTTTATTAAGGCTTGTAGTTTTATTCAATCTTAAGAATGGAGATTTAAATATCTCTTGTGTCTTTGATATTTGCCAGAATTACAAATTAGGATTCAGGCCAAGTCGAGGTCAATAATTAAATACCAATATCTTATGTGAGCTCTTTTTTTAATTTTCATCATTGTTTTTATTATAGCCGTACGGAAAAGTCTTAATTAATACATTGAATGCCCCCCTTGTAGCAGTCCTGCAAACTCAGCGAATTCAAAATCCGTAAAACCATATTTCAATTCAATATAGCGATTTATGACATGTTTTGTAGTCTTCATAGGAATATCCTGAGGAATGAGTATACAGGTTTGCTGCGAAGTTTTTTTTAATTTGGTTGCTTAAATTAATTATTTAGTACAGTAGATCTCATGCAGAAGAAGCTATTTACCAAGTTTTATCAATATAAGTTAAGCAATTAAGAAGATTCTGTATAGAATATTTTCTATTGCCCATAAGGATAAGATGTGGAATTGGTATGCAGGATTGCTGCCACAAAAATGAAATTACCGTGATTTTCGATTATTATACATTAGATCTCATCTACATTACGCCACAAACTATGGTTTATTAAAATATGTTGAGATACAAGCAAGATATCAAATTTCACTTATTTCCCATGAGGATATCATAGAGACAACATACGGTGTTTACCGCTTCTTCATCTCGGTAACCAATGGACATGGAGCAATGATTCAAGATACAACAATTTTTTTTTTTTTGGTTGAGTGTAATGTTGTCAGCAAAAATTGGATTTTTTATGTAAAAACCTCAAAAAAACCTTTTTGGGGGTTTACTTCCCTCTACCCTCCCTTCCGATGAACCGATCGGGCTGGTTTACGAACCCGTCCAAATGATGAGATTAGTGTATACGTCCTTTAAACACGATAGCGGCCTACAATTTTGTTCGCCAAATATATCTAGAGGATAAATTCTTTAAAAAATCTTTTTAAATTGTCGACGGAAGTTATGTTATATTCAACCAACACCATTATATCGTTATACAACGATAGTAGAAATAAAAATAGATTGCTTGCTATAAAACCTAACTTAGTTGAAATCTCCCAAAGTTAAGCTATGCAATGTAGTCATTTTCTTTCAATGACAGTTTTGGTTTTCCAGCACCTGCTTTAGAGCAGTGGACTGCCATAATGGTTTATTTTTAAGTTAAAAGTACGTTAATACTGTTCGGACCATAATAATAATTATTTTATGATAATTATTTTAAATTATTCTTTTATGACATAGCATAATGGCAATGTATGACTAGAGTGGTAAAACTACTTTTAAAAATTCTTAAAAAAAGGTTCAAAGTAATATAGGGGGTAGTTTAGGGCGTTTATTTGATTAAGAGTGACATATACATGAAAGCTGGTTCTTAAAACTCAGCAGATCGTGGGTTCGCCTTATGAGTGTGTATTCTGCGCAACTTACAAAGAAGTGGGAGTAAACAAGATTAAAAACAGTACATCGAGAGTGTAAATTTTATTAAACTATTTAGTGGAAACTTGAGATATATAAACAATTAACTCAAGCTATACTAATGGGTGCAATATTTGTAGTATAGGATTTGTACGGATAAAGAAAGCTGCTGGGAGTCAAAGTAAACCCATAACAAAAACATGAAAATCGATAACTCAAAAATCGACGGCCTTAAATTTCCACGCACATGTGGAAATATTTACCAGCTCAACGGATGATGAGCGGTAACTACTGGCGCTGAACTTACAACGGAAACGGAACAGCCGATGCTTTGCGACAGTTAATAAACGTTTTGAGGTTATGTCAACCAATACAAACAATCCACTTGTGATTGTTACAATCGTATTTCTTCGTGACATTACAAAAAATATTTTTGTATCCGTTTTTCGAAAAGGGGGGAGGGAGCTGTGTGCACTACGAACGGGTAAACAGGGAATCTCAGGTAAACCATCGTCCTCGGCAAGCATTGGGTAGCCGACCATTTCCCTCGAAGGACTCTAATTTACTCCCTTAATACGTAGATAATTCTAAACAAAAAATTCTATGGATGAAAAAAATAAGTTCTCATTATATTTCTAGTATAACAGTACTACTACTTATATTTGACGATTTATTATGAATACATTTTATTCATTAATATTATATATTTTCATTGAACTTGTCAAACCTCCAACCGGGTTATACTTGGAAGTATTTTTTCTCAATTACATGTTCACTGAGGTATTTCTGATGTACTTGATGTCATATACATTTTGTGTACGTTTTATTTTTGAAAGTTTGTAAATATGTATCCAGCATGTTTCTGTATATGTTGTAAATAAGTATGTTAGGTAAATGTAATGAGAAATAAATCTCTTCTTAAGTTCTGAATAAAGCTCCAAACTTATTAACAATGATATTTTGTCTTTAAAAGATATGTTTTAGGTAGAGTTATTATTGTTTGATAATTATTGGGCTCCTACCCACCTTGAGGTATGTGGTGTTTGTCCAGTTTTTGCAGAGATTTGAGAACTCCTCATGTTTTATACATTAAAAAACACACGAACATTCAATAAAACCACAATACATTTACAACCAATATATTTACACCCAAATTGAAAATTCCTTGATTCCCAAGAGAATATTAAATGAAAATGTATGAGGAGATAACATGAGGCTTTAAAATCAAGAGGCTAAGTAAATACGTTTGAGAAATATTGAAGTGTAGTTGTCTTCAAAACGAATAACTCGATGGTTTTACAAAAAATAGCTTATTAAAATTTACAGGCTGATTAACATGAACCACTCGGCTGTTAGGATAACATTCTATTAGTTTGGGCATGGACTTTACTTGTCAACAGCCCTATAACAACCCTCAAGCCGAAGGATTGGTAATGGGAAGCCCACCGTCCGGTTTTGGCACCAGAAACATTAAAATTATTTTTATATTAGATGTTTCACATGAATTCAACAATTAAACAGTATTAAAGTAAACTGAAAAATTTCCAGTAGGCTATAAAAAATTAAACATCAGATTTAATCAGGTAACACGACCAAATTAAAGTTAGCTTTCTCAATATAATATTGAATTTTTTACCAGTTTTTGAATCTAACTTAGATCCACTTTTAAGAACGCGCTCCAGCCCTTTAACATAGTTGTAGAATATTTTCATGGATGGAAGCGTAACTTTGGCGGAGCAACACGCACCAACACATCCAAACACCAAGTCAGATATGAAGCATTCCTCTAGCGAAGTCCTTCACTCTAAACTTTTGTAATCTCGTTCCTCAAGTGGGGGAACTTTACCTGTTAATGAAAGAGCAAAGTACGTCATGAAAATATCATCAAGTAAAAAATAACAACGTGTACGGAAAATAAATAATTAATATTCCAATGTTGAAGTAAAATTTAAAGATCTTATTTATTTTTTACAATATTAAAATCAATTATTTTTACAACTTTTTCTCGTATAGAAGTTTTAAACTCATCCAAAACGAAACATGTTTTACAATATCTGAAACGATTGTAGATTTTTTATCATGGCAAACGTCTGTGAACTTCTATCAAGAACTTGCACAGCCTCGCTATCCACCCAGGTGGAAATACAATTACCCAAAAGAAATTGGTTTCTAAATTGAGAAATTTGTATTACAGTAAGGAACTGTTGTTGTTTGCAGCCTGGCAGACATAGTTGGTTTTAATTTTTTTTTTTTACTTTACGAAAACAGGTGAAAGCAAATATGTATTAAAGTATTTATGGTCATGAATATTCAATGAATCAATAAAAAGTATGTTATAATTTATTTGTATAAATAGGCCACAGTAAGTAACTAAGTAATGCATTTAACTAGGCTATGAGGCTTACCTTTAATGTTGTTATAAACCTTATTATTATTTACATTATATCACAGACAAAAACTATAAGTTAAATTAAAAATAAGTAACAAAGATGAAAGGTATAAGTATCGTACGTTTTCCTTAAAATAGTAAAATATTAAGTGCATAAAAGAATGAATATTCACAAACTATCTTGATCTCATCCTTGCATTTAATAGAGTAGCGTATAACTTTTTTCATTTGTTCAAATAAAAGCGTTCAATGAAATCGACAGAAAATACGACTATAGAATGCAGCTTAATACACAACTAATCTACTTTTGGTGAATGTTATCGCCTCATTTTATTGACTTTACTTAAAATATTTACGTCATTAAATAAACTAAATAATTAAATTGAAAGCTTCAACTAGACATTGCAAGAAATGTTAGAATTTGTATAACGTTCACAAACAACGCGCGCGCGCGCGTTCGTGTGGGGCGTTGTATATTAAGTATAATTTCCTATTGATACTCTGACTATTCAACGTTCGCTTAGGTATCATATGTATCATATGTAAAATAACTTGAACATCAAACAAAAAATGCGAACATTAATAATAAATATAAAAATAACAGTGATTTTGCATTTCGTATTGCAATGAAATTACTCGATTTTGTTTTACTACCCCTTATAAAACAAGACAGAATTAATAATTGTAAAAAATAGTGTTTTATATTTTCACTGGTCAAACCACTTAGTTCATCCGTAACGAGCCAAGTTCTACAATATGTTTACTGAACATTGACTTTTTAGTTTATTATTAGATCTGCTCGAAGGTAACAAGACATAGAGTGTCGTTTAATCCAATTATAATCCTGAAGTAATCATGGTGATCACACTCCACCTGGACAACATGGTTGCTCCGGCATTTCAGTTACACGATAAAAACTATTCAACTTATTCTGCGTTTATATAGTCCAATCGTATTATTGCTGTTCACACTAAAGTTAAAACTGATAGTAGTTTTGGTTTCAAAACTTAAATTTTTATGTAATAACATGTTTCTATTAATTGCTTGTAAACAACTGATAAAAAAAGAGTTGTCACGAAAACAGATATAATTTGTTGCTCAAAAATCCTTACTGATAAAAAAGGGTTGTCACGAAAACAGATATAACTTGTTCATAAAACTTGGATTATCCTTGGATGTTATGTCATTGTCCTCTCAATCTCTTTCATCCGGTAACTTCCACATCGAGTTCCTGTTAGTTCGAAGTCTAAAAATGTATTGTTAGTTCTATACATAGACCTATACATAGACCTTTCTATACATAGATGTATACATCTATACAAAGACCTTTCATGTTTTTTTTTTCAATAATGTTTACATTATAATTATCTAAAATCCAAGAAGAAAACTACGATCAATGATGCTACACGAACTTAGAACTATCTTATCTCATAAGAAAGTTTCATACACGACACATTTTTATTTCCCTACCATCTCCTTCCACTAGAGTACCATAAAGGATGGCTTACAATTGAGAATATCAACTGGCACTCATTCTTTATATGAATCAAAGCCACGCCTTCTATAATAGTATATCTATCTATACTATCATAAAGAAGAGGAGGTTTCTGTATGTATGTATGTATGTATGTATGTATGTATGTAGTATGTATGTATGTATGTATGTATGTATGTATGGGGCAAGTGAACTCGAAAAATACTGAACCGACTGGGTTGAAATTTCACACAGTGGTAGATCTTGAACCTGGGAAACACATAGGCCTATTCACTTCCTTAAAATCCCCTCGGGCCACGCCCCGTGAACGTTCTCAGTTTCAATGGTTACTTTTTAATTGATATAAACATTCAAATATTGAAATGTAAACAGCTGTGGATACTAAACGTTTACAGTTGAAAGAGCAGAGGTAAGACCAGCTGTAATTTTTATCGTGAGCAAAGCCACGGGTAACAGCTAGTCCTTCATAAAAATCTGTAAATTAGCCCTAACGGTTCATAATTTATAAATTTTTTTACAAGTTCGTCTCTTTCAGTAAACGTTGAAGTTTATTTTTATTTTTGACTTTGATATTTTACACAAGATTGATTTATACATTATCAATATTATTCGTCTCTCGAATATAGATTTAAATCTGCTCCTTTTAATGACTTTTGTATCACAAACCAACCACTCCTTTCTGCAAAAGGTAATAAATAGGTCCTGAAGAGAGGCTGAATTTATGTCCCTAAACCCCCACAAAGGAAACTCAACTTTAATTTATGTTCATTTGACCATTATATTTTTATTAATATAATATGTAAGCATCTCGCGGGATGAACTGAAAAAATTATAATTCAGATTTTCTAGAAGATAACCCCCCTCACGACAGAATCCCTCCCGCATCCTAAGTTGTTCTATCATTTATATTCACGATCGGAGGTGTGATTTTGCCTACACTCGTGTTCAAAGAAACTCACACAGCGTGGGACATGTTGATTAAATTTGACTTGAAAAATTTGTTCTAAACAATGGTTAACAAGAAAAATGGTTTCTGCCCTTAATGATAACCGAATATTAATAAAAATTAATTAAATGCAAAGAGGTTGCTTAAAGTTTCGTGTCAATAATTTCATCATAGCAGTTACAGCACATGTTGTACAACTTGTCTCAGTTACAATTCCATAAAGTGGAACTACGCAGTCGGGTTTCATGTCCGTCATTCCCCACCATTTCCATTCCGGCCTAACACCCCAGTCCCACAGCTGTATACTGCCACCTGTAATATGCGCACTATTACCTATTAGTCAAACTTGACTATCTAACTGTTAGAGTAGGGATTTTATGTTTAAAACATTATTCGCTATTAATCGTTCCCTTACTAATACTTTTTAAAGGATTTTTGATCCGTTGCACACCGTGACCAAAAAAATGTTAGGTCCCAAGTCCTATGTACTGTCATTCTAATGGCTAAGTTATAATTTTAAAAATGTCAATATATTTCTCTAAGTATTATCGCGGGTCAAAATATGTTCTATTTAAGGAAACGGTAATATTATACAATGGTAATGTATAAAACCTATAATGAATGACGATATCAGCAGAAAGATTTGTCGCATCACTGGCCGTTGATTCATCATCAGAGTTAATTTTCAGTTTCAGATAACACATTGTCATGCTGAAATAACCGTTTCGGAACTTATACTGATTGTTTTTTTAACGCGACCCATTTTTAAGATGAAACTCATACCAAGTTATGCTCTCTCCATCAAATTCCTGAACAGGTTTTGCAAAATACCTTTTTGAATTTCTTGTATATTTGTTTTGTTTGTTTTTAGGTGTTGAATATCCTGTGAATTGTTTTCGTAGGCCTTACTTTTTTATATCCGCAGAGAAAATAATATAGTGGGGTCAAATCCGTCGTCTTGAGGGGGGGGGGGGGGGGTAATCCTTCACTGACAAAATAAAGTTTTGGGTTGCATTAAAAAAAACACCCGGTATTAGCGGGCACTAATAGATTATGGGCAATTTTTTAACTAAATTTTAATATTATTAACTAATTTAAATTCATGTTTAGCAAAACCTTTTGCCTTAAATAATATTTTCTTTTTATTTCAATAATATGTTCTTTTTTCTGAGAGTGTAAGGAATAAATACTGTATAAATTATCACATGATGTAGACTTGATAAATTATCAGTATTGTAGACTTTACAATACCGATTGTACTCAATGATAATTTTACATTTTCCTCATGTGTTCCGTTTATACTATTTAAGTTTCTGTGATTAACACTGTATAGAAACGGGAATAGTTATATTATTTCTGTCATTTAATTATCGACGATAGCTCCGACGCTGTGATTGACTCTGCAAGGTATTTATACAATAGTTTTTGAGACACCGATAACCTGTGATAACCTCTGATAAGACTCTGCGGCAGTGTGTACTGTTACCACGGCGCATCCAGCGCCGCGCAGTGTGCGGTCAGTGCTGCAGACACAGGGAATATTACCCCGCACGTAGTACCGGCCGCTGTCACAAAGAAGAATCTAACAGAGGTCGCTTTTAAATGGGGCTTCTGTTGCGCCCAAGAGTTTACTAGTTACAGTTAAATCCAGTTACAGTTAAGTTACTGGTTACTTACTAGTTACATCCAGTTTCAAGCTACAATTAAGTTAAATTAGAGCGATGCTGCTGCTCTCTTGCGGCGTAAACAGTGAACTATTTTTCTCGACACCAGCTGAGTGCAACATTAGAAGATACCTTTTTGATTCTCCTCTGTGCCGCTGTCCACTGCATTGTTGCTGCTCCAGTACCTAACCACACGCCCCGCTGGATTAATCTGGCCCCTGCAATTGTCGCAACGCAACCTCTTTTCTAAGCTGCAAGCGGCTTGCCGCTTGAAGGCGTACATTCCACCATTTCGGCGCCTTCCATTCCTACAACGCAACTTTTGTCTGGAACTACTGAGAGATTGTGGACTGCAGCTGTAGGCGTAACTGCTAGCGTCGCGTGGTGTTTTTGTCTGATTTAATCTTCTATATAAGCTCAAAACATGTCGGATTACAATGTATCTGTTTATAAAAATGATTTGGATTGTAAATTACAAAAAACATTTAGTTGATATAACCGCTGAGTTGAAATCGCACGCTGAGGCTCATCCTCTAATCGTCCTTGAATCACTCACTTTACGCATTACAAAATTGCTCAAATCAGTTGATAATAAAAATGAGACTTGTAATGACTATCTTTATGAGCTTGAATCATATAGACGTGAAAGCGATATGCTTTCCACTAAACTTTAACTTGAGAAGGAAGAGAGGAGAGCTGAAATGAACTCTTCTTTTAAGCTTCAGGACGAAACATCTGGATAACTTCAGGCGCTGACTGGCCGTCTTCATTCTCTTCAAGGCCTGGTGAAGCAGCGAGATCTTCGGATATGTACATTGAAAACCGAGAAAGACATTTTGGCGGAGAAACTCAAGTCCGTTAGTAATAAATGTAAGGAATTTAATAGCTTAAATGAAAATCAGTGCAGTATAATAAATACACTTATTCTTAAGTTGGATACAGCAAGCTTAGTAAGCAGTAACAAACAATCAGACAAGGATATTTGGATTAAAAAGCAAGCAGTTACTAACTATTTCCTTGCAATGTCCAAAGGTGTGAATGGTAGTAATAGCTATATGTTCTTCGATCCAGCTGTGACCCAGTTGGTAAAAATTGGCTTTAAAGAATTGGCTTCAATGATACATTACAGAGCCCTACATACAAAGAGAGTAAGTTTGTTTTTATGTGTGTAAACATTAGTAATGATACTATAAAGGCTGACTCAGGATCACATTGGTCCCATTTGTTCGTGGACAAAGTTAACTGTAATGCTTACCATTTTGATTCTTTGTCTGGATTAAACAAAACCTCAGCTCTGAAAATTGTTTCAAATTTACAGATGCCCGAAAGTAGCTTTGTAGATGTGGATTGTTTGCAACAAAAGAACAGCTTTGAGTGTGGACTGAATGTTATCGTAAACGCTAAGTTTATTTTCAATTACTATACATTCCAAACATCAAAGAACAGTTTCTTAAGTGGTATCACAGTCTTGCTAAGAATCCATCCCCTGAGAAACTTTTGGTGACTCACCTTGATCCGACCAAAATCCATCCAACCAAAATCCATACCACGATAATTCTCACCTATCAAAAGAGTCAACACCTCGCCCTGTTAGGGAAGCAACCCCTAAGGTGACTAAGACTACTTTAATTAAGGAAACAAAAGGTAAATGGAAAGTTGTTAACCCTAAGGATTCTTGTAAAAAGACAAGGAACACGATAGAATGTGAGTCCATTGTTTGTAAAAACAAATTTTAAGTTTTAAGTAACACTGCTGATGTGAGTCAGATAAGTATTGTAAATAGTGTATCTGGTATTTGGAGAACATCACAACAAAAACATGGACTCTTACAAAAAAATCCTCCAAACCCCAAATTTCCTAAATCCCAAGCCAATGAATTGTCCAACAAAAGCCAAGAAAACAAAATACTAGTAGTGATAAACAGAACTGTTCAGTTCGGCAACCAGAGCCCACCTGAGGATTCTGTATTTTAAGCAAGACAAGCATGTAAAATCTTATACAAAGAAGTGTTTGATTGTAGGCGAAAAATGTTCTTAAAATGGGGCAATTATAGATGTAAATCCTGGTGCTATCTAATGTTAAATGTAAGCTCTTAGAATATACTGATACGAATCCTGATGTTATTTATTTGCATGTAGAAACGAATTATGTACAGCTAGGATACAATGGTAAAGTTGGGTACGAAGGGGGCTGGGGAAAACGGAGTTTCTTACACAGTTTGGCTGACCTTTTGAATACTACCAAAAATAATTTTCCAAACTCAAAGGTGGTTTTTAGTAATATTTTAATGAGAAGTGACATAAATAATAGTGCCTTGTTTTATCTAAATGAACAAATTGAGATGTGAGTTTTAATTTTGCGGTAAGGTTTGTTGAGGCGAACAGCAGTTTAAAGTACTTTCATCTTGTCAGAGATGAGACACTTAAATAGCAGGGGTAACGTTATATTGGGAGAGCTGATGCATCAGGAGCTCGTGAGTTGTGTAGGGGAAATGACCCATTATGAAATGACGAAACACTGGATAATACATCTCCTGCAAGTGATTTTGATGTATTAGAGGCTACCTCTGAAATTTCATTTCGTTTTCACGGGTCGGGAAACGAGTCCTTCCCCATGTGTCCCCACCTTTGTAGTGGAAAATCCAGATCGATCTCGGCTTAATTTTGATGACTCTGCATTCAGTGGATGCACGAGTTCATCAACAGTGGTCAGGGATCGTTGGTCGGACAGGTCCTCTTTAAAAATACTGCATCAAAATATTCGTGGTCTGTTGAAAAATATTGAGCATTTTCAAATGTTCATTTCTGAAGTGTCCTGATGTAGTATGTGTTACTGATTCACAAAGTGAGGAATTCTATCTGGAATAATTTGCTGAAGCAAATTTTTATTGTAGGCCAGAAATGAAGAAAGGAGGCGTTGGTCTCTTTATCAAAGAAAATATCTCATTTCGCACAATAGATAGGCAATTTCGAATGGAGGTCATTGTGAATTTCCAGCTGCTCTCTTTAGCAGTGGGATAGTAAATGTCTTGTTGACGGTTTTATAGTATGTCTTTCTATAAAAGGAAAGATTTTAAGATTTTCTTTGACAATATTTATGGTTATTTAGAACGCTTGTTGACAAACAAATTTAGGACAGTTGTCTTGGGGGACTTCGACGTAGATATGGCTGTGTGTTCTCCTGAATCCACCACTCTTCTGGAGAACATGTCATCTTTTGATCTCCACCAGACAATAATTACGTCTTTCGCCAGAGAATTGAAGAATTCAAAGACAATAATAGATCTTGTGTTTACAAACTCCCCTGTTGATCTATTTAATAATTTTGTAGTAATATCATGTCATCACGCTCAAATAGCCACAGTAGAGGACCTAACTCCTTTGAATACTCCTAGTGCTGTTATTTACTAAAAAAAATTAGTATTTTTCGAGGATAACATCAAGTTGTTTTCCTTATATCAAAGTGTTGAGAAGTGGTCAGATGTTACGGCAACTGGAGGTTTCGATGTTAAGTATGAAGCATTTCTTCCTGTTTTAGACTACTATTTCAACATTAGTTTACCTATGGTCAAGAAAAAAATGTCTCTTGGTGAGGGCGTTTTTAAGGTTCTTCGTGAGAAGCAGGAAGTACGAATTTTGTACTTGATATCGAAAAACCTACCCTTAACAAACCCTCTTCGTCAGAAATATCTAGCCTTAAAGAAGAGGTATAGGCAATCTATTCTTGATCTCAGATCTGCGAATTTGTTTAAGAGATTGGACAGTTCTTCCAACCGATCAAATAACCTTTGGAATTTTATCCATTCAAACAATAATACGTCTTCTGTAAAGAACAGATGTGCTCCCAGTTTGAAAAATGATGCTGGTAGGAAAGTAGATAATCCAAAAGAGGTCGCGAATATTTTCTTAAAAGATTTCTTGAACCCAAGAGCTGACTCATGCAACCATCCCTGTGGTGGTTACCAACCTTCCAGTTGTCAATACAATGGGAAATCATTTTCCCTGTCCCCTACATGCCCTCAGGAAGTACTGGAGGTGGTATCTGAACTTAAAAGCAAGCGGTCCTCTGGCATAGATGGAGTATCTTCAATCCTCCTAAAAAAGGTAGCAATATTTATGGCCACACCCCTCAGTACTCTCATAAATGAATCATTTGGCTCTGGAATTTTCCCTGAACAACTAAAATTATCGATTGTAACTCCCATTCATAAAAATGGAAGCTTTGATGATTGTTCAAATTACAGACCTGTCTCAGTAATCTCAACGTTCTCTAAAATGATAGAGAATTTTTTTTAATAGGCTTTTGAGTTTTCTAAAAAAATAATAATGTTTTGTTTGCACATCAATATGGATTCACAAAGGGCAAATCCACTGTAAATTCAATGTTTACAGTGTATTCAGCATATCGTAGAAGCGTTGGATTCAGGAAATCACTTGTCTGCTCTATTTTTTATCTAAGTAGGGCATTTAACCTAGTTGACCACGAGTTGTTGCTTGACAAAATTTACACAGTGGGAATCAGAGGTGTGGCTCATGAATGGTTTCATTCCTATATTTCTAAAAGAGTTCAACTTGTCAAAGTATCATCTTTGATGATAAGAATAATTTTCAACATCCCTTTTCTAATAAGGGATTCTCATTACAGGGAGTTCCCCAGGGCTCAATCCTAGGTCCGGTGTCGTTCCTGCTTACTTTCAATGATCTCGGCATCATTTTGTGGATTCTAATCTCTATATGTATCCGGACGACATTTGTGTCATATTTTCCAATCCACCGAAAGAAAGTTTAGAATTGGAATAACTTTTGATACTTGACTAGCTCGAAAGAAATGCTTTGACAGCTAATATTTCTAAGACTTATCTCTTCGATTTCAGTATCAGAGATCGTCCATATGAAGTTCCAACTAGTATTTTTCTAGGAGATGAATTGTTTGAGTCAAAAACCGATACACACTATCTTGGACTGATGGTTGACTCGAAATTGAATTTTGAACCCTACATTAATCTTGTCTGCAGAAAGTCAAGTCAAGGAATTTTTAGTCTTAGACGGCTGAGAAACTTTAATTCGGTCCCCTTGCTTCTTTTTGCATACTATGGAATCATTATACGACATATGCTGTGGCAATATGGGGTCCAGAGACTACTCGATCAAAAGACGTATTTAGACTTAAAAAAAGGTTTTAAGGGTCATCTTTAAAATCTCTAAACTTAGGTCATGCAGAGATATTTATAGGACCAATAAACTGTTAACATTTCCTTCCATTTACATCCTAGGAACACTTTCTTTTCTCAAACAGACCTTCGCTCTCTTCAAAGACCTTCTACCAGTCCATCCATACAACTCGAGGAGGAAACCGAAGTGCATCCTTAATATCCCCCCTTCAACATCTTTTTTTAAGAATGTATTTTATTCAGCCGTTCAAATGTTTAACAGGCTCTCAGACCTCCTGAAGAATGAAACAAATTACATAAAATTCAACGAAAAGATTATTAATTGACAAGGGATACAACAGTGTTCAAGAGTTTATGAATGATAAGGCTCTTATTTTATGAATTATTTTATTTAGATGTAAGAACTGATTTGTTTGTACCTTTTGACTTAGCATAAGCATGTATTTGTCAAAATGCTGAATACAAAAAAGACTGTGTTTAGGTTGAATAGTTTAATTTTCCATCTCGTACCATTTTGTAGGTGATATGTACTTTTTATTTGTTTATAGGAGAGTAATTGAGAATAATTGCGTTTGGTGATAAAAAGTATAATAAATAATTTCTTGATAAGCATGGTAAGTGTTGTTGTATTCACTGGATGTACATAAAAAGGTCTAAAAAAAATTAAGATTTTTTTATTTACACTTGTACTGTATTTACATATAAGATGGTAAATAAACAAAAATGGTGATCAATTTCAATTAGTCACGCTAATCATCATCAGGCCTGATGAGAGGCTGGCAGATCCATCGTGGCGTCCGTCTTTTTATCCTATTGGCTGCTAGAAGATCCGTCAAAAACACCGGTCCGTCCCAGCAGAGTACCAACGTTTACTTGCTTGTTAATCGATTTGTCCCTATATTCATATTTACCTTTTCAACATATACGATCCTTTCCGTGCGTTAATTACCTTTTCACAAAATTTAATTATTTTGTAATTTTCTTTTATATTTGTTATGTTAAGTCCATCTTCTAAAAGGTGTTTGGCGATATTATATCTTTCCGGCTTCTTGTTTTCCAGGTTGATACTCAAATCTATTGAATTATTGACTGTTTGATATTGTTATTGTCTTTTAAATTATTGTCTGCTAAAGAAGATTTATCACAATCATTGCAACTAATTTTGTATGTTCTGGAAGTATCAAATATTGATTCTTAGTTGTCTATTTTTTAATTGTATTCTGTGTCTTTAATCTATAAAAAGTCCATACTTTTTTAATCTGTTTGTGATTTGTTGTAACCTAATTTCAGTGTAATTGAATGCCACATAAGTAAATGTCAAATTCTTTGTTGTTATAATACTATAACTATAGCATTGACAATATGTCACAATAATTGGACTAGGCAGCAATTTCAAAATACTTAGAAGTAAAACCATTTAAATATCCAAAAATATATAGAAATATGGAGAAAATATATCATTGTAATAGGACTAGACACTATGATACTCTTGTTTTATCAAGAGCACTTTCAACTTTTCTTTAAATTTACTGACATTGATCTCTGATTTCAGATTGTTTGAAAGGGAGCTGTACAGCTTTGTTGATGGGAAAAAGTATTGTTTTTTGATTGATGTATTGTTTTTCATAGAGTGTCGTATTATGACGTGAGAAGAGATGTTACTAAGATATGGAAAAAGAAGATTAGTTATGGAGATTATAATGACAATTATTTTAAAAATCATAAATTTGTCTGTTTCTCTCATGAAGAGGGTCAAAAATTCTAAGATACATAAAAGCAAGGAAAAGTCAAGAGATTGTTGGAAGAAAATATTCCCCTACATGAATCAAGCTTTTTCATCCTGCAGATTCTTCCAACGGAATACTTGCTTATGATTTTCTGTTTAAGAACCCCAAATTGCCAATCCGTATGTAACATGTGGAAGAAAACATCCATAGCACACTCCCATCAAAATTTCCTTATTTGCCAAAAAAAGATGGACGACGAAGAAGAAACACACGAGTGCTTATTGTAGTACTTAACCTATTACAAATCCCAACAATGTGTGATGAATAATTTAATCTAGAATCAATAACAAGCCCTCAGAAATTAGTCTGCTAACTCGATTCTATTAAACAATCTTCATTCATAAAATTTGGCTCTAAAAATGAACTACTGGGGGTTGTCATCCTAAAATCAACAAACTGTGTCTTCTCCGTGTTGAAAAGAAGATTATTCTCACTGAACCACAGCAAGAATTGACTATTTTTGATGAACGAGTCAATTTGAGAGAGACATTTATTAGAAACACTCAGGGAAGTGCCGTCTGGAAATAAACAAAAAGGTCAACACCAGGGACAATGCTATCAAATTAATAAATAAGAAGAAGAGAATCGGTCCGAGGACCAATCCTTGAGGTACCCCAGAATAAACATTGATTTTCTTAGACATATATTTTGAAAGACTCCCACCCTCATCAACGTGAGCAATTGAACGAATTTTGAACGTATAATAAAGTAATAAGCCACCCCAGTCCAAAGCATTTCCCCTAATGCCAAATCTGTTTGGTATCTCATGGAACAGTTTTATGATTTACCATGTCAAAAGCTTTACTAAGATCCAGAAGTAATCCAAAATCAACCTATCTACGATCAAGAGCCTCTGAAACATTATTCACAAAACTGAACATATCGATGGTTGAGCAGTTTCTTCTGAAGCCGAATTTCTTTTAGTAAAGACTTAGTTATTGTTTTCTGGAAATAGAAGCCGCCGGCTCAAAAAGAGCGTTTTAAGAATCTTTGAAAAGGTCATATTTCTTAGTTTCTTATTTTCTTCCGTTTTAAGTTGTGGTTTCACGAATTCGCTCTTGCTTCTTGATTTTTCTCTTTATATTCACTGAATTTTCTTCACTCTTAACTGGAAGCTATTATTTTCCGCAATCGCCTTTATTGTATTTATTTATTTCTTTTGCTTACCTTCAGTCAGTGGAATCTAATATACAAGATAAACCCATCGATCTGCAGGCGGAAGTCTTCTGGTGGGATCTTCTACGGGTCTCCTGATTTCTTATTTATTGTAGATTTAGTCTGTTTGGGTGGTGTGGGGGTGACAGATAATCGTATCATTTGTAGCTAAACCATAAGATAAATACACATTAAAATAACAATTTACACTATACACCTCATTATGTTTTATTGAATTTGTAAGCTAAGTTGTCTTTATTAACCAATAAAAGGGTTTAAGAAGTAGTCGGAATTACCAGAACGAGTAAAGTTGCGACATAAAGCCACGCCACATCAAGCTAAGAGCAAAGTGCCATGAAAGTACGACGGAACGGCTTGTTTTACTGAGTTCTCTTACTGATTTAAGTAATGGTGTGCAGGATGGATTAGACGGTTTACATAAACCCAAATAACAGACCTTGAAAATACTAAAAATGAGTTCTTCTCTTAAGTTGCCAACTATGAGAGTGATTTATAAAAGTAAAAGAGTTATGCAGATTTCACAGTCATAATTATTTATTTTCTTACATAACGTCAATATTATGACGAAATAGATTTTCTAACAAGCAAGAATAAACCATGTGTTGTGTTGCTCTTAATTATTACTGCTCCTGTAAAGGAAATCGACAGTAAAATTCACTTAAGGAGCCTCATCTATATATTAATACGCAAGCGGTTTTTTCACAGTCAAACCTCAATAACGGCTTGACGGTTTTTAATGTTTGAGGTGTATAATTAAAGGGATTTTTATGTAGATTTGTCAAGAAGTCTCAGAATAAAAAAGGCGTCACTAAATTACAGTAAAGGGCTAAAGTTTTGTAACAGTGGCTTTATCCATCGACGTTTGTTAAAGTTCAGTTTGCTATGATTAAAACTGAACATATGATCATGCTTTGAAATAATACGGGTAAATCACAGATTGCAGCAGTTATAATTTATTTTTCGAAATGAGCGGCTTTTAATTTTACAGCTGCTTTGGCTACTCTGGAATGTAACAAGAAATAGTTTTCAACAGTTTTAGTTTGTTTATTATAGTTTTTTAGGTATAGCTGGCGCCAATTCTTGGGGTCCAGTCCGCGCATGGGGCGGGGAGTGGGTAGGCTGGGAGGAGAGGGGAGAAGTAGCGGCAGCGGCGGCCGACATTGTACTAGCCTGACTGCGTGCACTCGGCAGCTCGCACATAGTTACTTCTTCTCTGTCAATCGTTGTTCAGAGTAACAAGACGCTTCAATAAATACTAATGAAATATTTTATATTATTGAATAGAATTAAAACAGATCATTAACCACCAGTAAGAGTCAATGTTCCGTCGGTCAATGTTTTTAGGACGACATGTAGTGACACGCTATTGTTGACGGCTGAGAGTAGAATGACAGTGCTGCGCTCTAGCGAGGTGTTGTCGCGCATGCGCACTAGCCGTTTTTGCTACCGCGCATTCACCGCACTGGGCCCCAAGAATTGGCGTCAGCTATAATATTGGCCTTGATTACCAGATAACGAAGTGTTGACTTAATTGCTTATTCGGTGCAGTTACCAGTTTATCGTTTTATAATGTAGTTTTTGATATATCAATACATTTCTGCATAGTACTTTGTAATTTTATTAACTTGAGCCGCCAATTTATTTTTGGATTTGGTGCAGTTATAAGAAGTGCCACAATCATCCTTCACTCATCTGTCATTCATACTTGGCTTAAAATACCTACCTGGGTAGGTCGCCATTTCAGCTAATAATAATAATAATAATAATAATAAGACGCACATTGGCCGATCGGAGGGATTACGAACGTAACCCCTGGCATCACCCTCCCGATGAATTTAAAAGACACAGAGCGGTATCACTAGATCGTCGTGGTGCTTAAAATGTTTACATTGTGTCAGCTTGCACGTCAATAATGAAAAGACTGGTCCTCAAACGAAATGTCCATCTGTCTAATTTGCGGATTCCGCTGTATTTTCAAGATATTAAATAAAACTCTCGATCTGAGAATAGGGCTATATACTTTTAGTTTGGCCTTGGGCTGTTAGACTTAAATCCAGAAACTTTTTGGATAGCAATCAACATGCATCAAATATAAAATGTGTCAAAAAATACATTTTAGAAACAAGATAAAAGGGGGAAAATGAAGAAAACCGAACAAGTGATCACAACAGAAAATATCGTTTAGCGGGAAATCCTGCGGTAAATCAAAAGAATTTTTAACTTTTCGGTAGTTTAGCCATAATATTGTTATTAATTTTGGCCCTTAGATTACACTTTAAAAGTATTTAAGTAAATTGTTCTTTCTTTAATCTTTAACAATATGATTGTTGTTTTGCTCGATTTCGAGCAACAGGTCATCTAGTATAGTATAATAGCTCCAGCAGTAGATATAAACAGTATGTCATGGCAAACTTTTTAGCAGCAAATCGAATTTCTTCTGTTACTTCCTTACATTTTCTGTTCTATAAATATCCAGGAAGCCTTTCGATGTATTTTGTTTTCAATAAACAATACAACGAAAAGTCATCAGGTGTTTGGATTTTGGGGGTAGTGTAGTTAATTTAAAATTGTTAACTAAGTATTTTTGTTGGATACACAATTCACGAAAGTTAAGCTGATATGAACTCTAATAGCATTATGAATTGGAATGACCTGATAAAAAGTTAAGCATGGTTAAAAACTATCCAGTTTTCTAGCCACTGAAGACTAAGCATTCGTAGTGATAGGACAGGTAGGAATGGATAGCCTGCTTCTTTTCTTTAAGAAATAAGTTTCTAATGCCAATCCTTTCCACCTACAACCAAGGTACTTGTTCTTGCAAGGGTGTGTGTGTTTAAATTAAATATGTGTTAATAACGGTCCGTCTGAGTACTTCTTTCTAGTGTACGCCATCAGGGGAACAGCTAACTTCCAATATTGATCATAGACTCTATGATCCATCTTAAATATATTTCATTTAAAACGAGGTTCATCTGCACTAATGGTTCGTAGAGACTAGGACCCTCTTTTAAAATGAAATCCTATACTCTTATATGAGCAATGTTAACTTGCGTGCGTGCGTGCTTGCTTGTTTGCACAATTATCTCAAAAACGGCTCCGAGGATTTTTTTTAGGTCGGATTTCCTAAAATTCTCCTATAACTTTCTTATTTGTATCGTTACTGTGTGTTTGAATGTAGACTATGTTTTAAGTATGCATTGCAAAAAAAAAGTAAAAACTAAGCCCTTTTTAGCATCACAATACGTTAAATGTCATATGAAACATGTCTGAATATTCATAAAACCCAGTTTTTTAACAAGAAAGAATTCTGCTCAGAGGTTCACAAACAACCTGTCAGCTTAGAGCCTAGATGTCAACTGTAATGCAATTTCATCACATCCTGGTATCACTTTATACAATTTACGGGGGCGGAAAACGGGAATATATTACATATCTTAAAATACTAATAAAATAGCATTGAAACTTTGCAGTTGTGAATGTTCTAAATAATGTATCATGAGACTCAATTAACACGATTTTGTAAGACCAGGGAACGGCCTACTATAAACGTCCTGAAATTTTCAAAATTATACCTAGAGTTGGACCTCATTTCAAAGGTTAGTTTATCAAATTACATTGTTTCCTTTTCAGTTAAATTAAGCATTTTTCTAATCAATGTATGTTAAATAATTAAACACTTGACTTATGTTTAAATACATTTAAAACCCTGCACTCGCCGTTCGGGTTTATTCAGTAATTCTAAGTGAAGAAGGTATAATTTACTTTCCATTACGTCGGTAAGGGCGAAGTGGATGAGGGTAAAGGGTTATTAAAGTAATGGATGGACATTAGGCAGGCTTTTTATTCAACTGGCTTTTCTGATAGGTGATCACTCAGCTAAATTACCATGGTCAAGTATAAATGCAACCATTGTATCAAAACTTAACTTTATTTTTGTTACATTTTTTCACATTAAACTTTGGGAATTCCGGATTAAAGTAAATGTATGTTTTGTTTGGTTTAGATTACTAACTTTGAGCATGAAAACGATCGTTTCTTGTATTTCTGTTACGTAACTCAAAAGTTCACCTAATAACACATTCTTATGCATATATATTCTTATCCATACTCTTGTTCTTATCTATATATTCTTTTAAACTTTTAAAAATTAACTTTTTAAATTATTAAAGTATCTATCCCAAAATTCAGGCCCGGTGAAAATATTTTTGGGCCCCGATGCAATTTTCCACTACAGGACCTCACCTGGCCACCTGGAAACCTTTTTTTTAATCGTTTGTGTTCTTTAGGTCCCTTTTTAAGTCATTCAGGCGCCTTTCCGGGCCCCCTGTGAGCCCGGGCCCCTATGCATTTGCTCCCCTGCCCCCCTGTCACCGGCCCTCATAAATTATTCTATAAGTGTAATCCTTACAAAACTGACATTAGGACAATGAGTTATTTCTTATGAATCGCTTATAATATTACTGTGGTTCATTTGATTACATAATATAGTAGCGTAAAAAATTTCAAAAACTTAATCTTATCACCATTTTGTTGGAAGCCTTAACACTAAAGATTTATTTATTTATTTATTTATTATATGTTAATAATACTATTTGCAAAGTTTGATGAGTTTATATTTGTTTGACTTACAGAGTCTAGAGAGATCCAAAGACTTCAAATGCAATGACTATATTTAAAGTATTTTCTCATTGTAAAATTAAACAATTTAAACATCACATCCAAAATAGAGTAAAATACTAAATCAAATATAAAATAATTTTATGGTAAAGCTTAGCGCATAGTCAATCTTGTTCCAAGTATGAGAATGTTAGGTTTGTAAAGAACTTTACAGTCTACTATTTTAAATCCTTATAGTATGTGATTTTGAAGGGACATCAGTATGCATTAGCACTGATTTATAGGTCTAAAATCAAAAATACTAAAAATTAACATTTCACATTCTTTTAATATTTTCAAACATTCTTAATTGTAATTTAGTTTCCAAACAGGTGTTGCTATTATGATGAAAATTAAATGTGAGCATCTGAAATAATAAGAGTAATAATATAATGTTGAACTTTAAACATTATTACTACAACTGGTCTCATCTTAGGCACAAAGTAACATATACAAGATTTATACGCTTTAATATAATTTAAAATTCACAACCTAACCAATATATTCATGGTCACGAGTTGATCATAAATATAAATATCATAGCTTTTGGTAAATGTTCATTTATTGATATAATGGAGAGTAAGCAAGACTAGACAATCTTAAAGACCATTAAATTTACGTACAGGCAATACCAATTTGTTTAGTGGTAGTCTTTACCAACAGTTTACGAAACAAAATCTACAGCGATTGGGATTATTAAACTTTTTAAGCCTCCAAGTCTAAGTCAAAACCTAACTTCACAAAAAGTTTCCTTTACAATCAACTAACTATTTCATTCGCATTCGGTAAACCTACGTATTTTTATATGTAATCCTTACGGGAATATATCATATGAATATTATTTGTACCACCATATAAAATTTTTAACGTGTTCGCTTCGCCATAATCGCCTTACCGTATACGAATCAGTACCCAGATAAATTTTTGGCAAAGAAATCATGCCTCCCCGAATCCCTGGTAGGGGGCAGCAGCACTACCAGTACCGGAATGAGCCAAAGCCGGTTCAGGATAAGCCCTTGCTTAGGTGGGGGTGGCACCTGGACCCGGAGCTCAAGCCGGATGCCTGGGCATCTGTCACGCGGGTGAGTTGCTTAGGCACTACTGGCCTTAGACTAAGGGCCGCCCTCCCCCCCCCCAAAAAAAAAAAATAGATAAATAAAAATCGCCTCTCCGAAGCGTTACGTGTCGCCCCTCATGCGCTGTGCGTATGAAGCTTGTGAATCGCAGGTAAATTAGGCTCAGGTAAATTGGAAGACGGTTGTTCTGGTCCGGGTTCAATTTTGACCCGGGGCCGTCTGAGGGAGGATCAAAAATGGTGCTTTCCCTCCAGTGAACGACTGGAACTGTTAGTAACGGATAGTTGTTCATAACTTGATCCATTCAGTAGTTATGTTAATCCAATTATATTTTTAAATTGTATTCTGAATAAAAAGCTGTATTATTTATTTGTCAAGGTAAAATCCGACCTCACATCTGTACTCAGCTGAGGATGGTGTTATTACACCGAAACATGTTCTGAACAGAACTATGTCAATTTTGAGCTGTCTGACGTCCCCAGTAAGTAATATAGTCTTACATTATTTATAAAATCAATAACTGGTTGGATCGATTTCACTGTATTACTAATTTTCAGGGAAGGACCTTATAGGCCTATTGCTTATGGACTTCCAAGTCAGTTTAACGTATAACATTATTCATTACGTATTCATCTAAAATTAATCGTCAGTCTGTTGAAAAGGTTTTAGTAAAAAAATGTGTTAAATAATGTTTCTAAGCATACATTTAGCAGATTTATAATTTTTGTAAGTTAAAGCACTTAACGGCATTTTTTAGTTCTTGCACTAATATAACATTGTAACCAAGCACTATGGGCTTCCTTTAACCTGCCACTCTATAACTGAACTTTGCCGTTTCGACGTGAGGCTTGTTAAAAAAAACTGTTTTTGAACCTTTTATATCAAATATCAGCTAAACCGAAGCTTGAGCATTGCGTTTAAAGTTAGGCACTGAAGTAGAAATGTGGTATGAACACTTGTGTAATGCAGTGCTCTAATTACAGTAAACATATTTTAACGCCCCAATAGCTTATTTAGAATGTGTTGAGTAAGTCGGTCGATGCAAAAACATGGTGAACCCATCAAGAGCGTTTTATTTTCTTGTTATTTTCATTTTTGTCTTAAGTGATGCAATTGATTTCAAGGTAACCGCTCCATTCAGTAGCTTAATAGATTTTAATTAATGATTGGTTACTAGACTCAGTATTGTGTGAGTAAATAAAGAAATTATCTCATTGTGTTTGAAAGTTGTAGTAGTTCACTAATAATAAACTAATTAAGCAAGGCTAAATGCCTACATCCGATTATCAAAGGCGCAAGAATAGGTCCTGAACTAACTTTTAGGACTATAAGTCTTTTTATTAGACTGTCCTGCCAAAATTTGGCAGGACAGTCTAATAAAAAGAGCACCAGCATCGACTGGCTGGTACCTTTTAAGGTATTAAGCAGGTCAGAACAAATAAAAATGTCATTGAGAATATTGTCCATCTCATCTAATTTTCTGTCGGCCTCATATTTTTACAAAATAAATCACAACCCCATAACCACATGAGCTACCAATTTAAAACTTGGTCCATGCATCATGAAGAATAGGATCTACCTCTTCGCGGAGTTTTTGCTTAGCTTAATTTTCAATTGGAGTTCATTTTTATTTTTAAAGCTTAATATCTTAAAAATACTCTGTTTTTCAAATCTCTGTCAGTTCTGAATCTTATCAAGCTATGACAAGGAAAAATGTTAATTTGTCCCTTAACAATCTCTATTACATTTCAATTCTTTGAGATATTAAGTTTGAAAAAATCAATGGCCACTGTTTTAAAACTGTGCAAGACTCTACACCAAAATAGGTCATAATAGTCGTCATACATGAGCCAAAATTGAAGCTGGTACCTAAAGTGGGTTTTAGGGTTATGATTGATTATGTAACAACTATTTACTAACCATTATTCGGAGAAATAAACTATTTTTTAGACTGCATCCTCATTGACGTTTTCTTTTTCACCTTCTCATTAATCTGAAACATTTCTAACAGTGGGAGCGGAGAACCTTGTATTTAGGCTGAAACGCTGTTAAAGCAAACCACAGCATAGCAGATCTCTGTAAGGACTTTTCTCACTTGTTTGTTTAAGTTTGTTAAATATCCTCCACAATCGTCATTTATTGAAATACCAATAGTTAAATGATGTTTACTCCCTGATATGGACACAACGTCAAAGTTAAAAGGCATAATTCTTCCAATAATACTTGCATATATTATATACAATTTACACATATTAACGTATTGTTTATAATGTTTTGAAACCCTTTTAACTTACTTTTTTTGGAGTGGTCATTTGTTATTAGTAAAGTCGGTTTTGTATTACAATTTTCGGAAATATCAGTGTGGTATCATAACTCCCACCAATAAGGATGACTTTCATTCTTTACAGATCGGCTAGTGATATGATAAACCAGGCCTCACAGTTTATTGAAAAAAAGGTTTAAGGATTTATTATGTACAACAATTATGACATTCATTCATGTCATGTTTAGTTATTTTCAATCCTAAATCATAAATATGTTTGTTTTCAGCGTTTCCTGCCACCCTGGGGCTTCAAATTGACTGCTAAATTCAAAAAGCAAACATGCAAATACGGTGAAGTGACCCTGGAGTGTTCGGCGGGGAAAAAGTGCTTCGCTTGCTTCCATACGTTGCTCAGTAGCTCGGGGGAGACTATGAAGACATTTGACGAACTTCAATGTCATTTTATTCGGCCACTCCCAGAAGGAATTCATTATGTATGCGATCCCATAGAAGAGAAGGCTGAGCCAGTTCCGTAAAACGAACCTCTCGGAACACTGTTGTTTATCCACAAGGTTGGGTTATAAAGTAAACTGCATATCAGTCAAAGTAGTTTTGCTTCTTCTTTAACCGTTTTATTCCAAGGGAGTTTTTCACGCGAGTAACGCGTAAGCGTCCAAGATGAACGCTCCAGTGCTTTAAGCAGGGCGCGCACTTACAGCGGACATGACCGGATCGGTACAGGACCGGCCAAGTGTCAAATGTCAAAATACACGTAGTCATATGAGGCACCGCGCATTAGACCGGACCGTCCCATCCCGGGCCTCACCGGACCTGACCGTCACCGGACCAGGTCGCCCCAAGGACCGACAGAGCTCGGTCAGGCCCGGTGGCCGGTGTGATGGGGGCAGCTTGAGAGACGCTCCTCACTACCCTCCCTCCTTGTATTTCTTTTAGAGAAAGGAAGCATACCAATTAGTTCAAAAGACACTTGACATGCGGAAATATTTGAAAAATTGTCCCTCGTCTTTGAGGAGGTCCGAAAACAGTTGGGAAAGCTCCCCGCAATCTTCCCTCTTTAAAGAGATATCGTGAACCCAAAATCTGGGTTCACGTTTTGTTAGCTCGTAGCAAGCTACGGCTAACATAATATCCTCTTGAGTCACTGTCTGTCATGGTGTGAAGCAGCAGACAACGCAGCGCCGATGGGACATGTGGTTTTTGGAGACGTATTGAGACAGGAGTGGGGTATTGAGGGAAACGGGATGCCTGAAGAAACCGGAGGCCGGTGGTAAGTGCGCGGGTGCAGGACGAATCCGTTCCTGTACCGTGCATGTCTGGTCCGGGCCGGTCCGCAGTAAGTGCGCGCCCTGCTTTACAGAATAAGAATGAAGAGCACTTAATAAATAATCTTGATTTTATAAAATATAAATTTGACCTATAGGACTCTTTACTATAGGTGATTTTAAATTTAGGTTGGTTTCTCAAAATTATCACAATAAAGAGTTTTTTATTGATATTTTTGTATTGAGTTTTTCAAATTAATTCAAGTCTTGTCCATGCTCCCGAGTCTAACGTAGAAAAAACACGTCTACTAGTGCCTGACAGCAAATAAATGTATTAGTTCTCGCGTTTTATCATCATACACACGTTTATTTTACAAAAGACTTAACTATAATTAAAAAAATATATTTAAAACTTTATAAAGTTAATTTAATTTTCATATTTTAAAATAAAATATATTTCATTATTACATTTGGAGGAAACTTGGTAATTATTTACAATACTATTTTTGTAATCGCAGGCAAAAATGAAAGCTCCAACAAACAATAAAATTAGTTTGAAGTATTTTAATTAACAATTATCATCTTGACAAAAAAAACATAGAGAAAATATTGGTATTCACGTTTCACTTGTGACATAGGACATATTAACATACGAACTATTTAAACAAAACTTCTTTTGTAATGTGTTTGGAAACATCAAAAATAAGCACTACTAACCATTTCGAAGTAGAACAGTATTCTAGTAAATAAAAGGAGTTCAAAAGTTGAAATACAGCAGCATTTTTGTTAATTAAATAATTTCGATAGGTTTACAACAAATACAAAAACACCCAGGATAACCTGGAAGGTGCGACCTATAAAATTTGCAATATTAAAATCTAAAAATTTTGCAGCAGACCTGCACACTAAGCGAGTTTTAAATATTATTTCATTTTCAGTTAGGATAAAGCCTCATATTAAGAAAGATAACGCAAGCCTATGCCCATCAATAAGCATGCTTAGATGTTCAAAATTATTTAAATATAGTAAGAATAACATGGGGAGTGGTATTCAATCAGATTTTGCTGCTACAAGAGTGTAAAAATTGGGGAATATTAAATCAGTATTTAAAGGACATCACCAACAAGAGAACTGTTTATCAAGTTTTTTATCAAGTTGTGTCAAAAGGGAAGAAAGATAATTTTGTTTCTTTTACCATCCATGCGGATAATATGGGTAATGAGTATGGAAATGTAAACCGATTAATGTAGCCTAGAACTTAACGTAAAGTGGCCTTTTTTGTACCAGGGTATTTTAAATAAAAGGCTGTATTTCAATATTCATTGTAAAATTTCAATGGTCAGATTGTTTGCTTAAGGTCCACAATTTACAGAATAATATAACAAATTTGTCGTCCATGATAAAAAATCCATAACCTATTTAAGGGACCCATTAAAAAATCTTAAATAGGCTACTAATAAAACAACAAAACATTATCATTTTCATTTTAAGTTTAGTTCGGTTTTTTACTGTACTGTACTCGTAGTTATTCGGTAAATATCAATGAGATTAATACTGTAGCTCCAATGTTATCCTGTAGCTGTTTTTTCCAATTTTTTAATTTGCTTGTAAATTGTACACATTTAGTAGTTCTACAGCATCTTGCAAATGTTCAAGAAAGATCTAGAATATTACTTTTTAAAATGCTCCCATCTAGAAAACTCAGAATGACCTTGTTCCATTTCAAACTAGAACGTAGCAGAGTCAAAGAAAACTAAATCATTGAGTCGACATTTATTTGCCAAAAAGAGACAGGTACATACTCTAAAATATATAAATATATCAAAATTCTTCACCATTATGAATTTTTTAGTGTGTTATATAATAAGAAATAATACTAACATTTCAGTAAACGACCAACATTTGGTAAAGGACCTACAGTGTGTTATCACGCCTCGCCTTTCAAAAAAATGTGTTCATTAATACAAGGTACAATTGTAGTAAATATGATTATGCTCTCTCTACATTTAGGCCTATTGCAGCCACATTTAGGCTATAGAATTTTTAAGTTAAAAGTAATAAATTCACTTAACATGATATCTCGGTTATGGAGGCATTAAGCTTTCCTAAAATAGCTGCAACATCACCAAACCTAATTTCAATAACCATTTATTACTACAGGGTATTCTTTTCTCTTTTCCTTAAATTAAACCCCTTATTATTTTTTTTTTATAAATGATGTGTTTGAACAAGCAAACGTAATATTTCAGGTAGATTTTCTAAACAGATACACTACACTTTGGAAAGTTCGTTAAATTACCAACGAAAAATAATCTTTAGGAAACTGCGGCTATTTTCATCCATTTGCGTCTTACTCAACCTGAAGGAGTCTCTACCAACAGTGGTTTGCGTACCACCACTTGAGAAACACTGCTGTAGTACATAGTTTAAATTTTAAAGCAATATTGTGCTTACGTTATTCTCTTTTCCAAAAACTGTACTATTGTTACTAGCCTAGTAATTTTATATTATAAACTTTACTGCAAAAGGAAAATATCTTTTAGCTCTGGAAATGTCTATAAAATTTTCTTCTAGTTGTACATTTTAACATAACAAATTTCCAATGGTGGGTGGTCGGCAAGTGGCCGCCATGAAGGATTTCAGGTACCATTTTTATATATTTCCTAAACAACTCGAAAAATATCAAATTTTGTTATACTATGTTGGATAAAAAATTAGAGTAGAATAAATATGATGCAAGAAAAGTATGTAATGTCTTTAATTTGGTCCAACCATTTACAAATATAACCACTGATTTTATTAATATCTTTACAAATATTACTTCCATGAGAAATGCATGTAAATTTATGAGCAAAATAAATGCTCGTTTGGGTAACGCCTACACCTAAAAGGAAAATAAACTACATTCATCAAATATTGACAAAATCGTCAGTAATTTTTCCCTTAGTCATAAATCATTTCCCAAAAATATTTTTTAAGGGATTATTACTGTTTTGATAATAGATTAACAAATTATAGGAAACTGGTTCGTATGCTAGTAATTATTTTCAAGAGTTAGATTGATAGAAAACTTTATTCTACATTTTGATAAAATACAAAACAGAGTCGAAACAAAACAAAACTTAAAGTCAGTTGTTTTAGATCAGCTGTACATATTTCATTCATACAGTCTAAAGAAAACACTTTAAACAATTATGAATGGATGGTTACTACAACGTTTTTGTGAGTGAGCTTTTATGACTCAGGTGTCAAACTGGTGTAACTTTTGACGACAAAATAAATATAGTTTTTTTTTCATTTAGGTGAATAGGCGCTCCCCCGTCGGGCATTTAGACCTATTTAACACATAGATAATAAAAAAATCCCCCACTTAAAGTAACATTTGTTAAGATATTAATGAATCTAGTTATCTTATAAATGGTTAGACCAAGTTAATATACTACAAATATTTCTTTCAGCATTACATTTTCACCTTAGTTAGTATATTAAAAGTTTAGGAAACTCCTAAAAATAGTAGGCTACCTAAAATCCTAGATGGCGGACACCTGCGAACCCGCACCATCGGGGTTTTCTGATATGTTAAAATATTCCCCGATTTCCCCGATATCCCCGTCAAAATATTTTTTGATATATTAAAATATGTTTTTTGATATGTTAAAATATGTTAAAATTAAAATATATATTTGATATATATATATATATATTATATATTGATATTGATATATATATTAATATATATATATATATATATATATATATATATTGACAAGCAAATAATGATTCATTCATAACGCCTTATCACTATTTTTGAAGAATTTTAATATTATAAAACAATTAATGTAAACCCAGCCCTATTGCCTTTTTAATCAAGGTATAAGATTAACAATGAAATGCACTTTGGGGCTACATACTGTAAAAAGGTTCTACAAATAGATATAGATGTCGTTGAAAACCTTTTAGCGGCAAATCGAATTTGTTCCGGTTGTTCGTTGCATTTCCCGTTCCCGATGTCGTGAAAAAAGATATACGAATTCTATCCTGTTAGACTTGTCAGCTTCTACTAAGAGAGTTAATTATTAGAATAAGTTATCAATTTAGAGGTCCATTAGCTTATACAAAAATAGAATGTATAACATATGCGTGCCACTTGCATTACAGGGGTATTTAAATTTTTATATTTTTGTTGTGTTCATCGATCGACTGGGATAACCTTTCACTTAACTATCCTAATTCTAATGTATGTACTTGATTACTTTACAACTCTGACCTTTGTTATTGATAATTACCAGGGATTTATTGATTCTATGCTATTTCATTTGAAATTGGTTTCTAACTAAAGTTAAAGGTAATTTGAAGATATTTTAAAAAAATTATGGCTGTGGTTTTCTAAATATATTAGCATTTTAAGAAGGTTTAGTCATATCAAGTTGAATTAACAACAGTAACATTTTCAACTACTCGTTGAATCGATCTAGTTTTCTTTATTAAAAAAAATCATTTTACAAAAGAATTATTTTCGGCTATGATTTAAAACGCGCAATATGCCTAGAAGTACACTGCATTAGCCTCCCGGTTTTCACAAGTGCATTAGTTCGGGTTAAGTGCCGGAACCTGAGATTGCCCCAAGACTTACTCAATTTATTTTAACTAAAAACATTTACCCAGAAAATTTATATATTATTTTTAACTATGATATAGTTATAAAAACAACTGAGGATGAAGGTTCGTAAAAATCTTCATAGATGCAAAAAAGCATATGCGTAATAGTTTGGGTATGTTTTTTAACCATTAACATTAGTTTTCTTACCTTAAGACATTATTCGTTGTGGTTTTTTACTAAGATGCTCACTTTATATTTAGCTCATTAACGAATTTTTATAATTATATTTGAGTATTTTAACATTGGGCAGACAGTTAATTTAATTATTATGAATCTTTCCGAAATATTTTGATCATTAATAACATGTTTACATACTTTAACATCACAATTTTACAACACAACTAATTGAGTTGTTAACTCTTTTGACTTCCACGAAGTAATCATCAAAACTGTAAGATCTTGATGATGTTGTTTTCCCGAATTTGTTCTTGGATATTAAGTACCATGCAAAAAACACTATTCAATACTAAAAAATTCTAAACATTTCACCAAATGCCACATGCACGTGACTTTCATAGTTCTTATAGTTTTAATAATGGCTTCCAGGAAGTACAGCCCGTGCATAGGTGTAAAACAGGCGAATTGTAACATCGAGGTATGTAAAACTGTTTATAATGACTAACTGTTGTATTCATTCATCGCATGGTTCGGTTAAAATATAATATTTAACTCTTTTGACTTCCAAGAAGTCATCATCAAAACTGTAAGTTCTTGATAATGTTGTTTTCCCGAATTCGTTCTTGGATATTAAATACCATGCAAAAAACACTATTCAATACTAAAACATTCGAAACAATTCACCAACTGCCACACGTGACTTACATAGTTCTTATAGTTTTAATAATGGCTTCCAGGAAGTACAACCCGTGTATAGTTGAAAAAACAGGCGAATTGTAACGTCGAGGTAAGTAAACCTGTTTATAATGACTAACTGTTGTATTCATTCATCGCATGGTTCGGTTAAAATATAATGTTTGTTCCAATGGAAACAAAAAAAAACTACCAAAATACAAAGAATTATGACGAAATATATACTTAGGAATCCTCTAGGTTGAAGCATAAGGGTGTTTTAAGGAGGTGATTAAGCCATGTGCTGCCTCTGTTCATGACCTACCTTTGTGTATCAGTTCGGCCCGGTCGGCTTGGTACCTTTTGCGTTCCCCCCGCACAACAGGCAGGGACCACCCTTTATATGTAATGTTATAGTTTTACTTTACATTTAGTTACTAGACTGTGGAAGTATGAGACAAATATATATCTTTAAATGTACAATTATGTGAAATTATTTTTCAGTATGTAACGTAAATTTTGAGAAAAAATCAGAATCCTTTGCATATCTATAATTATAAAAGAAGATGAAGGTTTGTTTATATATTTTTATATTTGAAGTCTACAGACTCGGATACCTCTGGACCGTTTCGCATGATACTTTGTACATATATGTAATATTTCAATGAGAAAAATTGTTAAGTCATATATTTTGTCCTAACTCAATAGGGTTCCTCTCCAGAGGCCCAAAAGGGATCTCATATTAACCGTATGCAAAGATATCGTTTTTATACATGCACATGTTTACTTTCAACAGGTGATCTTTGGTAAAGGCATGAAACTTTCTGCTGTGTTCAGCTATTACATTATAATGGAAAATAAGGTTTTGTTTATTTTTGAGAAATATGTGAATACGGAGTTTCCTATTGGGATATTTTGCAGCTTACGAAATGAAGGGATTTGCACCAGGGGCTGGAAAGATTACTTGGTCAGTCAGCACGCACCTGAAGGGAAAAAGATTTTTTCCAACTTATCTCTCGGATTTCTTTAGGAACTATGCGTCTTCTAAACTGATGACCCTCAAAAATCCCTAATACTGATGACCTGCTAAACTGATGACCTAGCAGGTAGGGATCCTTTTCTGAGGGTCAGGAGAAATCTAGGAGCCCTCCGATACTGCAGGTGAGGCTCCCCAGCGCAACGGTTCGCCCTCTAGACCGGCAGACCAGGAGAGCCCGGCATGTAGGGGTCACTCATCCTATCCCTCGTGGACAAGCCAGGTTGATCCACTACTCCCTTAGACCTGACTTGGGTTCTAAGTTTCACGCCGGATATCGAAATTCCCAAAGAGACAGCAAGAAACGATGGAATTTAAGGTAAGCGTTATGAATAGCCAATCAGACTTACCAATGCAATCAGAGCTTCAATTTACTGTACCAATTCTTGAGCTCTGTACTAGTACAATCCAGTCAGAAAGCCATCATGGGCAAAGTATGCGTTACAATTAAGAAGTAATAATGTTAATATCAAAGAGTTGTAAATCATGGCTAATCTGTGGACGGGTGCCAGCTGGGGTAAGCTTAGGAGTATAAAATTTTAGTCTTTCTCTAAAGCAGTATAAACTTTTGCGGCAATATCCAGGCCGTATTTATTTTGAAGTATATACCCATAAAACAGTCGACTTTATTCTTCCTTTCACAGTTTTACTGTCATTTAGCCAACCAGAAAAATCCAACTAGAACACAAACGAACAATATTGATTTTAAACAGTAAAAGGTTTTTTGAAGTTTGTATTTATAATCTAACAGAAGGAACTGAAACACTATAGTTCTCTTGCAGCGTAATAGCTCAATTTCTTTAATATTTAGGGTCCATTGTTACTGACAAAAGTATCACTCTGACAAATATACGGTCAGACAATAACGTTGGTTGTGAAAGAAAAGGAAACATCTGAATAGCCCAGTAGTTAATCTCTGTCCCCCACAATTCCTTTGCCTAAAAGAAACTCGAAAGCATTTTAAATTATAATGCATCAGCACAAAAAATGAAATACATAGTAGTTATTTTAGAGCATACTGTTGTCAAAACTAATTTTGATATCAGGAAAGAGCAGTTCGATATTATGGCGTGAAATTGAGCAGACAAAAGCTAAATACATCTTTTTTCTAGCATATGAAGATCTGAAAAGGCATGCTTGTAGCTACAATAAATTGTTTATAGCAGCATTATCTGCCAGTAACTTAATAAAACTACGTCCACGTCAAATCCTGGTTAGCATAAGAGGCACCGGTGGGCCGTATGGATGGAAGATATTGGATAGCACAATTTACCTTCTACTCAAAAATTAAATTATTTTTTTTTAAATATGGAATGTATCCAAGACAGTACTCAGTTTTTTTTAAATACCCTTTTACAAAACATACTCCAAGAGTTTCGGCAGTTAAACATATGTGCGTTTTTTACTACCGACCAGACGGTATGTTAACCATGCAAAAATGGTTTATTTATTTTGTGGGTACAGATTTTCGATTTCTAATCCAAAAATACTGTAATAATTCAAAGGATACACGACATAAAACAATTAATAATTTTCTAATCTAAGTTAATTACCTAACTAACTAAAATCCAAAAAATATTAACATCAGGGCCAAAACAGGCAAAACAGATTTTTCACTGACGTAAACAACCCAAATTGTATTCTGCTGTACATCGTCTGGCTGGCTCACCGCCAGAGTGTGGCTAACGGCGAGTGTTCAATACACGAACTGAATTCATACCGCTTATTAAGCTAGCAATATATTTTGATATACTGTATCATACTTTAAGAGTAATAAACTCTTATTACTCATATCGATCTTAAACAAAATTATTGATCTTGTTATATGTATAAATTAAACAATTCAGGATTTATACATTATAGAGTTTAGGATTCATAACTGAATCAATAAATACATGCATAGTCAAAAGCTGATCATAAACAACAAAACAAAATATAAATTGATAAAATGGGTAAAAAATCACTGTAAGCGGTCAAGCCTTGCAAGCATGCACCAGATAAAACCTGATCATGCTAAAATCTGCTTCATAATATTCAGGCTATAAACACACAGGCTATAAAAAGGCCTATCTAGTATCATGCATACATAACTCTGTTAAATCAATCAATACTAACATGCTGTGAGCTCACAGGCAGTTTTTTGAATAAAATAATACATGTATTTTCAAAAGAAACTAGTGTCTTCGTTATCCTAGTGTAGGGTCTGCTCATGTTCCGGTGTCTTTTGTAGATAATATATATTTTGGAATTCAGGATATCTATATACGGTAATGAACGATGTTTAAGAACAAGGATGTAAAAATATATAGTTGTATTTCACATATAGGTATGAGTTGTGGAATTATATATGTAGCCCTACTGTTAATCCACAAATGGATTCGTTTAGGACTATTCACGGCTCTCGCTGACAATCCGACTTGCTTGAGTTTTACACTTTCAAGGTCAAAGCAGGAGTGCTAAGCCTTTTGTGTTAAGGTTAGTTTTCATGATTATACTCGGAGAACAATAAATTTACTCTGTTCTCTGACTTTTTTCCAAGTGTTTTTTATAAGGCTTTTTGATCATATTTATACAATGCTTTGATTGCCCCAAAGCTAGTAAACAAACTACATAAAATCCTTTGATGTTACAAGAGGAAGGCATGTGACTATTCGCTACACATTGAGTTTTGAGTTATTCGTCTCAATTAAACGTATAAATTTTGATGTATTTGGTGACAGATTTAGTTTAGGAATGGGCGAAAACAAAATTTAAAAATATAATCTCTTGAGGTATTTTATATCTAAAATGTAACCAACAAACTTAAAAGAAAATTTTTAAATAAAAAGTTTGATAACAATCAATTATTAATCCAAGCAATACTAAAGGGGAGAATTCAACTTTGTTAAACAATCACTTTTGTTAATTTCCCTAGCGAGCGTTTTAACATGATCGAAAAACTAAACAAATGGCTGCCTCTAAAATATTCGTTTCATGCTTGGCAATACACGTAGCAATTACAATAGTTCTATTTACCAACTAATATATGACTTAAATGTATAGCATAGTCAAAGTATACAAAAATATAGGAGCTAATAGGGTAATTAATTGTCCTATGGCTGAAAATTGACTCAGGTTTTCGTTAATATCTAAATATCACACTTTAAGTCTCTATGGCTGGGGTATGAGGTCAACGTGGATTACTGAGAGTTCCAGAAGTGGAGATCTTGGTTTGAATTACCAACCAGATATTTATTTAAGAAACTGTAAAATAAACCTGAATCAAATCGTGTGGAGAATCAAATCGTGTGTAATTTTTTAGGTCTTGCTGAAAGGAACATGTTGGTAAAGTCAAAACAACTATTTCAATTCATGGAAATCTTTTGAGTACTCACGAGAAAATCAAAGTCTTGTAACTAATTAAATATTTTTTCTTTGTTTTAGTCATAGTTACGCATTCTTGTAACATTAGCTTTACAATAAAAACCATATTTCTCTTGATTTATGTTTTACTTTAATTGTCGTTTCCGGAAAATAAATTTTGAAAGGAAATTCAAATGACGTATTATTTTATAATTCATGTTACAGTAATTAGATGGATCGAATCAAAACAAAGAATGTTAAAGAGGGCTCCCTACGTAAGCCAAAATATTCATAAAACACACTCCGCGCAGTATTATTTAGCGCCTCCAGTTTTTACAATATACTTTAATTTCATTTACCAATGCAAAGCAAAGGCGATTTAGAATGTTTATTGAGATTCCAAAACGTTTTGTTGACAGTTATTAAATACCCCCGTTGCAGCAGACCTGCATACTCAGCGAATTTAAAATACAAAACAACATATTTCAATCCAACATAGCAAGATTTGACATGTTTTGGTAAGCTCCATAAGAATAACATGGGGAATGAGTATGTAGGTTTGCTGCTACAGGTATATTAAAACTGGGTGGTTTTAATTCAATATTTATTAAATGTGAAATAGAAGAAGCCACTTATCAAGTGTTATCAAGATATGTTGAGAAATAACCGACATATAGAATTTTACTTATTTCTCAAAAGGTTAACATTGAGAAAACGTACTGTGTTTACCACTTTCAATATCTCGGTAACTAATGGACATAGAGCAGTGATTCAAAATACTAAATTGATTGTTTTATGAGCTGAATTCAATGGTGACAACTATAATAACTTTGATTAATAGAAACATATATTTAAAGTTCAGAACTAGACTTAATACCGCACTAGTAAAATTGTATAAAAACTGCACAGGCAGAAACGTTGATAACGTACCTGTGGCTTGCTGTAGACTGACGACTTTCTCCGTGGTCAAAAGGTAGTGGGTCTCTTATCGGTACTATTGTTCTCTGAACTTAAAGTAAAGAATGTAGCTTCTGCCTACTATTCTTGTTGACTCTTGTTAAACTTAAACTGTCCATTTTCCTTATAAGCAAATTTAAATAAATGAAAAACTTCTTTAAGTTATAAGAACAACAAAAATTTGATAAATTTTATTTTTCTATGTAAAAAACTCAAAAACCCCATATTTGGGGGGTTTATCACCCGTTACCCCCCCCCTTACAGTGGTCCGATCGGGCTGGTTCACGAAATCTTCCGAATGATTACCACTTTACACGTCTGTACCAAATTTCATTAAGATCGGACATTCAATTGAATGGTGTTTTTTGCTTATGGGGGCCGCAAAACGAAAAGTTATCATGGTCTGGGGCTTAGGTCTTACCATGAGACCTACTGTAATAGCTTCTTCCCTATAGGGGAAATTCGCTAAAATACATTGCATTAAAGCTAGTAAACGTTAACGCCACGTAATTTTTTTAAACAGGAAACATACACGACTTCGGAATGGCAGGAAGCGCTCTAAAACTCTTCCTTGCAATGGTTCATCAAAATAAGTTTCATTTTTAAAATTTCGAGGCTCAAAATGAAACCACGTTTACCGTGGAACAACCTATGATCCGTAGTTTCACTTTTGGAAAAAAATATAAAAACCTTCCCTAAATACTTTTGGAATTGCTAGCAAATGTAACTTTTTCAGATTTTATCAATTACTGTTCACAATATAACAAGTAAAAGCCTTAATTTCAATTTGATTGAATTTAATTCAACTTGAAGGCCAATGAAGGCTTTAAACTAAATTCTATGAAAAATAAAACAATCCCGATTTAAATTGAGGTATGACTCAGTTGAATAATGTCCTGCAAGACTTTTATCACAGCTCTTGTTACTGGTCTCTAGATCACTTGTTCTTCAGAAACACTTCGCATTAGAGGCGTGTTATAAAAACAATTTATAACTCACTTGCATATTTATTTGTTTGTATTGTTCATAAAATCTGGTTCTACTTATCTATCTCTTACAATTCGAGAAAAAACAACGGTTCTTATTTCTTTTATTGTGAACGTTCAATGTATATAGGTAAAATATACGATCGTTAGCGATTTCTAAGAAAGGTCAAAAGACTTTTCAATCACTCTGTAAATAGGCAATGAATACCTGTTTTGAGGACCGATGTCCATGAGCACCGCAGTGGAAATCTGGCACATCTGGCAGTTTTACAGCTTAATTTGTGTTTCAAAACGCATTTACTCTAAAAACAAAAGGTTTCCTTGCATTAAACTGCCAAAGATAAAAATCCGGATTTATTTTTCTTCTAATTCATAAAAGTTACTGTTAAAACTATTATTCCCGTTACTCGTCATCAGCAAAACTGAGTAACAATTCATAAGCAGCAGCGAGGCAGTAAGGTTCATGTAGCCGTTCCAGCGCCATCATCATTTCGGTTCCCTAACGCCTGCATTACAGCGGCACACTCTTGTGCTGTTAGTTTCATAACAGGAAAACCCTCTCAAACCTGAAGTGTATATGGGAAACAACTACATTATTTAAGTTGTTTAAACTATATATTATAAGATTAACTTTTTTGACTTCACAAGTATTTTAATCCAATAGAAATCTGGATTAGTCTTAATTCAAACCAAAAGTCTTTTAGTAAATTTATTGTAATTATATCTTTTAGGCTTTCTTAGAGTAGAGTATGATTTCTCCTTTTTTATGGCCTTGATATGCTTTCAACTATTCTGTTTAACTATAAACGAGTGTCTTAGAAATTAGTGTTCATCTCGTTTCTAAACAACTTAAACACTGCCTAAATCCATCTCTTCAGTTCTTCAAATTTTTTGACCTTATTTTGTCCTCAACCACTTAATTATTAAGAGAATGGCAGCATTGGCTGAAAAAAACTTGTGCACCAATCACTGTTTGAGCAGGTAATAAACTTTAAAACTAGTCCATTGAGTGGGTTGGTGTTTGTACAATGTTATTTCCTGTTTCTTCACATAGGGTAGTAGCTTGGATGATTAAACAATATTGTGATCACGATAGTTGAGCTGCCCACGGCGCAGCGGGTTAATGCAGCGTGGTGATAACGGAAACGGAAGATTAGCTTGGGGCTGATTTGGAGGGAACCGGAGCGGCTAATGTGTCACCTGATACCCCTCAAATTATCCACTTCTTTATGGTTGGTGATAGAGATATATTTGTGGGTAGTAAATTTCAGAAAGAATTATAACTTCTACTAAATTATGACATAGACAATTGTATGTTTTTGTATTAAAAAACGGTACCAAACTTAGAAATGGTTATTTTAAGGCTATATTAACTCATCGGAATTAAACACGATTAAAAATCTAGATTTAGGCCAGGTTAAGGTCAATGTTAAAATATTGATATCTCAATAATTTTTTTATTACAATCGCTACTCTTCTTATACTTTAATGAAAAACAAGTCTTAGTTGTTTTCATTGATTAAAAAAGCCATTCTTCTGAAACTGTTGACGAAAGTTGCATTGTATTGTACCTACAGCTTTAAACTGTTATATACGACGATAAAGTAGAAATAAAAACTCATTGCTTGCTTGTACTGCAATTTCCCAAAGTGGAGTAACGCAGTACAGGTTTACACCCAGTCATTTTCTTGCAATTACAGTTTTGGTTTTCCAGCACTTGCTTTAAAGCAATGCACTGCCATAGTGGAATATAGTTTTTATTTAATCTATAGGTACGATCTTACTGTTTCAACTGTTATATTAATAAATTAAAATTACTCTTTTATTTAGTAACATGAATGGAATGTATGATTAGTAGTAAAAACTACTTTAAAGAAATCTTAAAAAGGCTTATCAAACTTGGTAATAAAACGTTATACTAGACTTCACCAAATCTTCAGAATATAATGAGTGTAAATATATGTTCCTCAGAGTTAATAATTGCGCTGACAAACTTATTAGTTTCTGTGTACACATTGATTGATTGATTGATTGATTGATATTTACCGTCTTTTATTTTAGTGCAGTATAAGTGTAAAAATATTCAGTTTTGTAACACTTCTTATATTTATATCCAGTACATTCAATAAGGTATTTATCTTGTATATTTTTTGCATGTTTTATTTTTGAAAGTTTGAAAAATAAGTAAACATGTGCCATGGAGTATGTATGTTTTGTGTATATTTGTGTAACATGTTGTGTTTTAAATATGTATTGTGTTTTAAACATGGAAATTGTGTTGAATAAAAATAAATTTGTTCAAAGTTAGTATAAACCCAAAACTGATCAACAAAGAGAGCATTTTTATAAGGTAATTAAACTTTAGAAGTTCGGAAGATTATTTCTTCTTTGCTATCTCTAAATATAGACTGAACTAGAAACATAAACATTTATATGAAAGAAAATAAAATAGTGTATACACAAGTGAAAAGTGTTGTATAAGGAGTTCAGAGAACCACTTTGGTATAAAGCTATTAATTAAGAGACTAAATTGCTTGGAATGTTAGTCTTAATTTTGACTACTAATCTTAGTGATATTCTAATCTAATATTTCTATCTAGAAATAATGGTAGAATAAAAATTGATTGATTTTACAGTAAATTGTTTATTTATGGATCTAACTTCCTATTCAGAAGATAAATATTTTTGCTGTTGTTCTGAAGGTAGATATTTTATAGTTTTCCAGTTGAGTGGAGCAACAATGAATCTTGGAAGATAGTACAACTTCGAAAAATAAAGTGTAATTCTGCTTCATTTCCACCGAGCATTCCATGTCATCAATTTTATGTCCCTCAATTTACTCGCAGATTCCAACTGAAATTATTGTACTGCAGGATATTTAATATAGATATTCCTTATTGTTAGAGGAATTGTAAGGCAAAAAACTTGTTCATTTATTAGTTTTGATTACAGGAGCGTACAAAACAACTATTTTTATCACTGGGCTTATAACAAAAATCTTAAAATTATATAGTAAAAGATTAATCTAATATTATCTAATCTAATCTAATCTAATATTTCTATCTAGAAATAATGGTAGAATAAAAATTGATTGATTTTACAGTAAATTGTTTATTTATGGATCTAACTTCCTATTCAGAAGATAAATATTTTTGCTGTTGTTCTGAAGGTAGATATTTTATAGTTTTCCAGTTGAGTGGAGCAACAATGAGTCTTGGAAGATAGTACAACTTCGAAAAATAAAGTGTAATTCTGCTTCATTTCCACCGAGCATTCCATGTCATCAATTTTATGTCCCTCAATTTACTCGCAGATTCCAACTGAAATTATTCTACTGCAGGATATTTAATATAGATATTCCTTATTGTTAGAGGAATTGTAAGGCAAAAAACTTGTTCATTTATTAGTTTTGATTACAGGAGCGTACAAAACAACTATTTTTATCACTGGGCTTACAAAAAAAATCTTAAAATTATATAGTAAAAGAATATAAAGAGCTTTTTTTTTAATTGCTCACTATACAAGAAATACAACTCATCACATTTAACATTCAGCAGGTAAACTCTATTTTTAGATTTAATGTTTTGTATGCCAAGCTAAGTATTTCGTTCGCCGAGCCATATGCCTTGAAGGAGAGTCCGACACAAATTAATTTTATTACTGAGTCTAGTACTATTTGATGTACTGACTGATAATTTGGGCAGCTTTCAGTGCCAAAGGTCAAAGTTCACAGGGCCGGAAACATAGAAAGAGCTATTGAAACAATAGTATTTATGGTATCCAAACGAATATCTTCCAGCAAGATATTGATTTTAAACTACCGGTGATAGGTGCTGGATGGTAAATACTTCATTTTGATCGACTATTAATTTTCAGTTGCCATATCGGATCCACCATATTGGATGTAAGATAATTTTTTTCAATATGAATGTGGTGTTGTGACGCATTGTCACTGACTATATTTTCACGCTACTTACAATGCCTCAATCCGTTGTTGAAAAGATTGTTTCGTTCTCAAGATATTCTCAAATATAGTGTATATCCTTTCCTGTACATTCCTTGTGGCCGTTTCCGAATTAAACTATTTTTCGTTTTGTTTTTCTTTTGTCTTCGGTTCTAATCACAGTATAACGTTCGTTTTGGTCTTGAAGTATTTATAATTTGATGGCTTTAATTGTACTATTGATCATTTAAATACGACCAGTTAAAGGTGGGTTATTAGGCCATATTCAACAGAAAATTTATTATTTTCTAAATTAATTTTTACTTAAAGATTTATATTTTAGATTCTAAATATGTCCCCGCATTCATTTTGGTCTTTAAACATTCAACTGATCTTGGCTTTCATTTGAGCCATTTTTAATTTAGATCCGACTGTGTGAAAAGAGTTATGATCATCCAAAGGTTATAAAACTTATTCATTTTTTAAAATTTAAATTTAGTTTAAGTCTTATAACTTACCTCGGCCTTATTTGGTTTAAATGACCAGTAGCTCAAACGGAATCTAATAAAATATTGTGCAATTTGAGACGTCGACCAGCTTTGTATCTTGCCTAAAACTTGAGATATAAATCCTTAATGTAATTTAAAGTTCAGAAACAAATAAATCTTTTGATGATCATAACTCTTTTCTACACATTCGGATTTAAATTTAAAATTGCTCAAATGAAAGCGAGAGATTACTTGAGTGTTTTAAGACCAGAAAGAATACGGGAACGAATTTAGAACCTGAAATATAAAATGTTTAATTAAAAATAAATTTTCTGTCAGATGCGGCTTTGTAACTCATCACTGACTGGCCGTGCTTAAATGATCAGTAGTTCAAATTATAGCCATTAAATGACTGAGCCATTTAAGACCAAAACGAGCGTCATACTGTGATTAACTTATAACCGGAGTTATAAGAAAAACAAAACAAAAATAGTGTAATTCGGAAACGGCTTTAAGGAATCTTTTTATAAGGTACAGGGAAGCATTTATATTTGAGTAATTTGAGTACAAGGTGGGACAGGGAAGTATCCCCAACTTTAAAGGTAAATTACATAATATAGAAAAAGGTCAGAACAAATCTTTGTTGCGGTATTAGAAAAGTACAACTGGAAGGTAATTCTACTTGGTTTTGAACAACACATCATTCGTCTGATGCCCCTCATTGTTAATGCACAGCTGTAGTCGGTCTCTGAAGTTCTGAAAAACTCTGCGAAGCATCTGTTGTGGAAAACGGCCAACTTCAAGAAGAACTGCATGCTTCAAGGCTTCTTGAGTTCTCTGTCGATGTTTAAACACTTCATTCTTGAGGTAGCCCCCACAAAAAGTAATCACAAGGAGATAAATCCGGCGAGTGCGCAGGTCATGGAATGTCACAAAATCGTGAGATCAATCGCCCAAGGACCAGTTCCCTCGAAACAGACATTGAATTTTCAGCAGTATGGGCCGTGGACTCGTTTCATATTATTCCTTTGCAAATGCTGTTCCAGAAATTGATGAATAATGTCAACATACCGTACAGAATTGACGGTACCACAACAATTGTTTTCCTGAAAGAAATAAGGCCCAATTATGCCTTTACTGCCAATTGCACACCGAACTGTAACTTTTTCACCATTTAAAGGCCTTTCATGCAGTACTTTTGACTTTTTATCACTCCAATAATGCATTTTCTGCTTATTAACTACTCCAGAATGGTGGAAGTGCGCCTCATCTCTGAACAAACACATGCACCAGCGCGCAAACGAGCAATCCCGGTCATGGCAAGTTTCACATGCCTGAACTCGAATATGCCTGTCTTGTTGTCGGAGTTCTTGAACCACAACCATCTTTTACGGATGAAAGTGGAGAATAAGACGCACAGCACGAGCGCCAGGGCGGATGCATGCTTCTGGGCAGAACGCGTAGGAGACAGCAAGATCGATCTTCTGACACGGTCAATGTTTTCTGGAGTTCGAATGGTCCTCTGAGCACCAACTCTCTTTCGCAGAACACTACCATATGTACGGAAGTTCTCCACCCACAACTAGATGGTTTGCTGTCAGAAGCAGCATTTCGAGGGGGATCCGAGGTCGAATTCGGATTGCACGCTGAACGGCAACAACAGTCTTATTTTGAGAAAAATATGTCTTGACGGCAAAAGCACATTGTTCGTTCGACCAAGCCACGTCTACATCTGATTAATGGAAGAGAAAACGGATATGCACTAACGGAAATTTCCAAAAGCCCAGAGCAATTCGAGCTCAACTACACATCTCTAACATATTCCTCTGACTTAAAAATTTCTTCCAAAAATAGGGATATTTCCCAGCCCCACCCCATATATATCTCGAGAACAAATTAACATTTTCAAAGACGGATTGCGGCATTCTAATCAGTGTTAAAATATAGTCTGTACCGATGCGTCACAATACCACATTCATATTAAAAAAAAAAATCTTGTATCCCATAAGGCGGATCAAAGATGGTGGCAGAAAATTAATACTCGATCAAAATGAAGTTTATCCCATCCAGCAACTATCAGCAGTGGTTTAAAATCAATATCTTACTAGGAAATATTTGTTTGGATACCAAAGATACAACAGATTTTAAAATATATCCAACTCCCAAGACGATAATGAATCGAAATGTTATGTTAAAAGAAATATTGTTTAAATAAGATGACATAATTAAGAAAATAACAAATACGTTTGATAAACGATAACGTTTAATTCTTCACGTGCAGTAGTCTTCAAACTAATATCTTTTACTCTAAAATAAGTTCTTTGAAATTTATAGGCTGATTAACATGAACCATCGGTTGTTCGGACAACATATCAGTTTTGGGTCAACGACCTTGTAACAAACCGATGGAGTGGTAAAGGGTGGCCCGTTATCCGGTTTTCACATCAGACATATTACAATGTATATTTTTAAACGAGTTGCTTCGCATGACCGTTACGCTTGAGGACCTACAGTGAGGGCCTGAGGGCGGACCTCTTAGCGAGCCGAAGGCGAGTTAACTATTATACTAATAACATCAAGGGGCTGAAAGCCTTCAATCATATTAAGGCAACGTTAAAATCAAAACAATCCTTCTTTATTACAGTGCAAAATATCTTCAAGTAAACTTGGTTCAAGATTCCCCAAATGTCAATATCTAGCACATAGTTCTGATTCAAGCAACAGCATTGTTTTAATGTAAATAAAGTAGACATTATTATATTCTTATGTTTTTTAAATGGCGGATATTTTATGTTATTTTTCATTTACTGGTAAATTTTAAGAAATTCCCGTATTTTCCCCGAGTCCCTGGCATCAAGACCTTCAATTTGAGAATCCTCAAACATACTACAATAAGCAACGCCGACAATTTCTTTTTAAAAATTTCGCTTACGAAATTATACATATTAAATTTTAAACTAGCTTATGAATCTAAATTCAGCCCTTTAACATAACTGTAGAATATTTTCATTGATGGAAGCGTAACTTTTGGCTGAGCAACACGCACCAACACATGCAAACACCAAGTCAGAGATATGAAGCATTCCTCTAGCGAAGGACTTCGCTCTCAACTTTCGCAATCTCGTTCCTCGAGTGGGGGGAAACTTTACCTGGAAATGAAAGAGCAAAGTACGTCGTGAAAATATCAAATAAAAAATATTAAAATATACGAAGAAATAACTCAATATTCAAGTGTTCTAGTTCAATTATAATCATTCTATTGTTTATTTAACTGAAAACAATTATTATTGCAACTCTCTAATATTCATAAAATATCTTAATCCCAAACTTACAAGGAGAATAACATCTACATTTCCACGTTCTAACGAATTTCCCCTATAAGGAAAAAGCTGTTACCGTAGGTCTCATTGTAAGACTTAAGCCCTAAATTGTTAAATTCTGGTTTAGACCATTTAAATCAGCTTGGAAAAACAAATAATTTAGTATCTTGAATTATTGCTCTATGTCAACTGGTTACCGAGATATTAGTAAACACATTAAGTTGCCTCAATGTTAAACTTATGGGAAATAAGTCATATTCTACATCTCACTTATTTCTCAACTTATGTGAAAAAAACTTTATATATGGCTTCATTTAACTGATATCTACTTGATTATCGCAAGAAATCTTTCAATTTTACATTTCCGTGACAGCAAACCTGCATACTCATTTCCATTTTATTCTCATGGTGAAAATTGTTGTATGCTCATTTTTGGATTTAAGTAGATTTTTCTCATTCGTGGCTCCGTCTAAATTATATATTTAAGCATTTGAAATTCGCTGAGTATGTAGGTCTGTTGCAACGGGCGTATTTGCAAATAAAAGTGCTACATATAATTTTCAGAAAATACGACTTCATAGAATTTAGCTCAATATTCAATTGATATACTTTTGGTGAATATTGTGATATCATTCTACGAGCTGTAATTATAATATTTACTTCATTAAATAAACTAAATTAATAAATTTTAAACTTCAACTTGCTGTGGCAATAACCTTTATAACATTCAGAGATTAATATAATTTCTTACTGACACTCTAACTCTACACCGTACGCTTGGATAAAATATTTAACATAACTCTAACATAAAAAACAGGATCTAAAAATTAATATTTGATATAAAAATAACTGTTATTTTGCAACTACAGTTAAATGAATCGATTTTGTTTTTACACCCATTGAAAACAATGTTAATGTTTGCAGAAAACATAGTTTTTTTACATTTTCAGTGTGCAAACTACTTCGTTTATTTACTAAGAGACTGCCAATTGAACTTTACATTCGTTTCATTGCAAGTAGACTTTTAACTTTAATAATTAATCTGCTAAAGGTAATAAGACGTAGAGTGACGTTGTAAGCCAATTTGAATCCAAAGTAATTATGTTGACTACATTCAGACTGGACAACTTGATTGCTCCTGCTCTTCAGCTGCGTAATCAAAACGACTGAAATTATTCAGTGTTTATACGTCAAACTGCTGGTCTAAGCTTGCAAATCTAAACCGGATAATATGTTACATATATATGATTTTTGTGGTACCTGTGTTTCATATGTCACATTTAACTGTGACCTAAATACTAAAACAAATTAAAATCAATTACTGTTATCCAAAAATACATGTTTAATTACCTGGTAATAATTGACTGATAAAAAAGAGTTGGTAAGAAAACAGATATAATTTGTTGCTTAGAAGCTCCAATTGCCACCGGATGTGACGTCATTGTCCTCACTATCTCTTCCACCCGGTAACTTCCCCATCCAGTTCCTGTCAGCTGGCGGAAGTCTAAAAGGGTATTGTTAGTTATCGCAGCCTCCTCAAAATAAACCTGGTGTAAAAATAACTCGAAAAATCTGGAAAATTCTATACATAAAAATGTTAAGGGGATCCGCCATTACCTCCAACTTTTTTTTATTAGCGAATTTCCCCTACAGGGAAGAAGCTATTACCGTAGGTCTCATGGTAAGACCTAAGCCCGAGACCATGATAATTTTTCTTTTTAGGGCCCCCAGAAGCAAAAAACACTATTCGTTCAAATTTGTATATATATATATATATATATATATATATATATATGTGTGTGTGTGTGTGTGTGTGTGTCTGTAAGCACGATAACGCTCGCAAAAATGGTCCGATCGGAATGAAATTTTGCACAGGGGTGTAAAGTAGTAATTATTCGGATGAGTTCGAAAACCAGCCCGATCTGACCACTGGAAGAGGGGGTAAAGGGGGATTAACCCCCACAAAAATGGGTTTTTTGGGGTTTTCACATAGAAAAATATAAATAATCCAATTTTGGTCAGCACCATTGAATTCGGCTCAAAAAAACAAACAAATTGATATTTTCAACCATTGCTCTATGCCCATTGGTTACCGAGATACTGAAAGTGGTAAACACAGTACGTTGTCCCAATGTTAACCTTATGGAGAATAAGTAAAATTCTATATCTCGCTTATTTCTCAACATAACTTAATAAAACTTGGTTTATGGCTTCATCTAGATGAGATTTAATGTATTTTAGTCTAAAATCACCGCAATTTCCATTTTTGTGGCGGCAAACCTGCATACTCAATCCCCATGTTATCCTTATGGGCAATAAAAAAAAACCATATCTTCATTATCTCTGAACATATCTTGATAAAAATTGGTATATGGCTTCTTCTAGATAGATCTAATAAATATTGAAATTAAACTATCTATCACGCCTGTAGCAGCAAACCTGCATACTCATTCCCCATGTTATTCTTATAGAGATTATGAAAACATGTCAAAACATTATGAAAACATTATCTCACTACATTGGATGGAAGTATTTTTTTGACATTTGAAATTCGCTGAGTATGCAGGTCTGCTGCAACGGGGTATTTTTTACTTTTTTATGACTTTAGTATTTTTATTTTATGATTACTAGGCTAATTAGAATATTTGATGTGAAATATAGGAAATATTTAAATAAAATTTCATGGTTTCGGTCCTTTTTTAAGTTTTTTACCAATTTTTCGTATATTTTATTTCTTTTAAGAACTTTTTTATTACTCAACTAATTGCAAAAACCAAGCTACCATTTTATTCCTTACATAAAAAGGAAAAAACTGGTGTATAAAAACCATGGTAACTCAAAAAACAATAATGTGGTGAACATATTTTCAATACCATATTTTTACAACGGGGAAAAACGGGTTTTTTAGTAAATATCATTAAATTTTATATTAAATCTGCTTGTATTGTGATTCCTATACACCAGAATCTTTCAAATAGTATTAAGATGATGTGGTAAAAATTTCATTACAATAGGCCTAGTACTTACATATTTATTCAAACTTTTGTTGGACAAAACATGGAAAAACACAATTCCGAGAAAACTGCTCTCAAAGTTTTATAAGTCTTTTCTTTCACACTAGAATTCGCCTGGGCGATTCTTGCAGTGTTTTACATTTATATAAATTTTATTATGAAAAAATATTCCGATTGGCATAAAATTGCATACACATGTTCACTATTAAATGCTGAATCTAAAAATATCACTTTTGAAAAATGTAAAAAAAATTAAAAAATCAGTCGGAGATAGTGGCGGATCTCCTTAAGATGTATCCATTTATGTTACACTATAATAACTTAAAACAAAACGATAACTACTGTTGGAAATGTTCACAGACAACTAGCTAGTTGGTATGGACAAACTTAGCTTTATCTTATCTCATAAGAAAGTCTAACAATTCACACTTGTATTTAGCTACCATCTCCATCCACTAGAGAACAATAATAAAGTTCACTTACAGTGTCAAACTTACTATTGGAAATGGCAGTAGTGGCCACCCTTGATTCACTCTTAATGTGAAATCGTTACGTAGGTTTCTTTGATGATTATTGAGAATATTAAACCATTGAATTTGTACCACTAATCATCTGAAAATGAATAAGGTTTGACAGTAACACTTTGAATTATTTATGGCAGATCATTAATATCCTACTAATATTATAAATGTGGAAGTAAGGATTTTTGTGTGAATATTGTGTCTTTCAACCACTTGAAAAAACTGGACCAACTGAGCTGAACTTTTGCAGGAAAAGAACCTCTATACGTATCAGGAAAAGGACATAGGCCTATTCACTTCCTTAAAATCCCCTCGGACTATGCCCCGTGAACGTCCTTAGCTTCAATGTTTACACTTTATGTAAATACTGAATTGTAAACAGCTGTGAATACTAAAATTTGACAGTTCAAAGAGCAGAAGTAAGAGCTGATGAAATTTTTATCGTGAGCGAAGCCACGGGCAACTGCTAGTATAAAATAAAACAGACTGGCCCCAATATTGAGCCTTGAGGGTCTTAATTGTTTAAAGACAGAAGTTTTACTATTAAAATAAACACGCTGAGGTACCTCTGAAGTACCCATTTTCCGAATATATTTAAACAATTCACTGCGTTATGGTCAAACCTATACTGTACAAATTGCTCAATTATATTATCGTGAGGAACAGTGTCAAATACTTTCCTCATATAATAAAACTTCAAAAAGACATTATTTTGGGTTTTCAAGTTATTTTAGACAAAAATAGACTAATTCTTGAGCAGCATCATTCGTTCCTTTTATTGCTCTAAATCCATATTGTCTACGATTACAATGGTAATTGGGTTAAACAAGCCAGTTTAACTGTAAACGACTCCTAAATTAATTCCCGAAGACAAAATTCCAATTTCAAATTTATATTTGTATAATGTTACTAAAAACGTTTGAAAATATTGTCACCATTTGATAGTTCGATACTCGATACTTTGACAGTTTGTTTTAGTTTAAAAACAATACTTTTAAAAATTTTATTTTGTTGATTCATTTACTAAATAAATTATAAAAAATATTATATCACCATTAGCCTTGCGGATAAATTATAAATATCAGGTCGTCGTAAATAAACAAGCCCATTGTTTTTAATACAATTAGTTATGCAAACAGTTTAATAAAAAATAATTATTACTTCAAGATTGTATAACCGGAATAGATTACTAAACAATCAACTATTTTTGACAGGACAGCCATTACAGTATTAAGCTACTTATCAGAACTGGAAACAAGAAAAATAAAATATAAAAGGATATCATGTTTGGTTACGGTGGAGACGATAAAGGGTGAGATGCCTAGCGCCTTCAGTTATCACAATGTGCAGTAATAGCTTCACTAGATGATCAGTAGTGAAAACGAACCGGTTATTTCATATTAACGGTTTAAATTATTAAAACGGGTCATAGTGTAAATGGTCACAGTTTCTATGAATTTTGTAGAGAAGATGAACCTCATTAAATTATTGGTATTCTCCACGACCTTATATCGACTTAATATTGTTTCTTTAATTTTCTTCTGGGTTCGCACTGACTACGATCAGTAATGTCAGTGAACCTATTCTTTATTTTAATGTTAAAAGAGGGGTCATAGTCTCTTCGAACCAGTAGTTCAAATGAACCGCTTTTTAAATTGATATTTTTAAAAAGGTTGGTAGAGACCATGATCAGTAATGTAAATGAACCTTCAGTATTATTATTTATTTTATTATAGGGTCATAGTCTCTATGATCCGTGGTGTAAGTGATCTGACCGTGTGTCCATCTTCAGAGTGATATTCCCGCAAGAGACAAGGAAGGACCGTATTGCAAAGGAAGCTGGGTAATCATACTATACTGTATATATCTGAGAGACGTAGCAATGCTGTGACATAATTGTTTTACTAGACATCGTCTAAAACTGTATTATGAAAGGAGTCAAAATAACATCCAAAGCCTGCCGTTATCTTAAGCAAAATTGATATTTATTTCTTGAGTCTTGTTTCCTCGAGGACCAGTTCATTGGACACACTAAAAAAAGAGAATAATATAATTTTGAACAGCCCCCCCACTCTCTGGTCATCGTGGAAAATCAGGCTTTACATTGGATTAGGTGACCTAAACATAATATATCTTTATAATTAAAATAAAATGTATTTTTTATTTGTCAATTGTTCAGGGATTAGTTTTTATTTTAAAGCTGTGAATAAAATTTTTCTCAAAAGGATAACGAAAAATCAGATTGGTAAAAAAAGAGTTCAATTAATAAAAAAATGAACGAAATTGAGGTTGTAATTAGATTACTACATTAATATTAATTTGTCAACCAGATTGGTTTGAAAATATAAGTAAACGTAAAACTTTTTGGTATCTCCAAAGCAGCAAGTGATGCATTTTTAACCAGCAGTTTTAAAGGAGGCATTAGTTTTGTTATAAGCTGATTCGAATTAATAACCAGGCTCAATTGACACCAACACAGCCTAATTATCTCTCGTTTCCGTAGGAGCGATATCACGCAACATTTAACAAACTGGCCAATTAATACCGGCCAATGAATATAATTATTGCGGTAATTAGTTGCTAATTACTACTATCCTTAATAGTCGGATTCACAGTTTTTCTATTCTAAATTAATCTCCTCATAATAAATTTAATTATTACTTAAGCTTTATTTTAATAATAATGATTTATTTAGAATACTACTAGAGTTCCGGCCAAATCATTAGGCGGGTGAGTGAGTGCGCTGTAATTTTTTAAAGCTCTTTAAAATGAGGGGTCACTCAAAATGGGTTTGAATTTAAAAATTTTGAGTTGCTCGCAAAATTTCCCATTTTTGGGTGACACTCAAAATTTTTGGTAACGTGAAAAAATAATTAGTATCATTCCTCAAGGGTTAATTGTTTGTCTTAACAAACAAAAAAATTGAAGAGGGGGGACATACTTAGCTTAAAATACCTTCCTGGGTAGGACGCTATTCCAAGTAATGTATCTAATGTAGGCCTATCTAATGTATTAAAAACATAGCTCGAGTCATATAGGACATTCTTAATTAAATTCACCAAAAAGAGGTGACTCGAGCTAATTTAAGATCTTACAGATAGTATATCAATAAATTATATGAATTTTTGAGTTAAAGAGGTAAAGAATAGTGACCTAGACCAAAGTCACTCTAAAAAACAGGCCATGCTGCAGCAATCGCTGTGACACGTCACATTTAAGTATACTGGGAACTAACATCCTACATTACTATGCGGTACTCAATTCCACATTCACCTTTCAGTGCAGGCCTTATGGGGCAATGCAATTCTATTACCTATGTTGGGTATAATTGTTTACTAGTATTCATCTCATATGATTATGAAATTATAATAATATTTTGATTCAGTTGTCGTAACTGGTTTATATTAGTCGTAGTAAGCGCTAGTTGCGTGAGTCCAACTAAGTCACACCAGCTGACTCTACACACACCTTTCTTTTTTCTTTACATTATTAAGAAAATGGTACGACGTAATGGTATTCAAACCTTTAATTGCGATCAAGCCATTTACTAACACTGCCAGGCCTATCGCAAGACATCGGGTTCCCATAACCCAAATCAAGTCTATTTGCAGATAAATGCGGTGAAAGTTTGTTGACATTTGATTGTACGTTGTTTATTACGCCTAATAATTTAAAATAAACAATTTATGAAAGCTCCGGCAATAGAGTAGGCCAATGCTCAAAATATTGTAGCCTACCCGGCATAACACTTGATTTTCTACCAAGGAATGGTAGAGAAAATCCAATCATTAGAAACAAAACAGCTTATTTGTCATTACGAGAACACTTCAATTGTTCAAATATAATTATTTAACTTTAGATATTGTAGGCTAGAGACCTAGGCCAGCAAATAATTATAACTTATTTGCATGAGCAATAATTATAACTTATAACATGAAACATGATGTTGGCTGTGATATACAAAGTTACAAAGATGCAAACCAACCTGCTAACCATTCTAACACACAAGATTATTAAAATATGATATTAAATAGGCTTAGTTTAAAAAATTCCATCTTTTTACAGAGAGTTTTGACTGTTTTAAGTTTAGAGGTTAAGTCGAATGACAACATTGAGAGGCAGCCAGGCTGTTAAGCAGCATAGTGACAATAGACAAACTGAAATAAACCTCATACAAATTTAAAAAAATAAATTCCCTCCACTCAATGACAGCACAAAGTATTGATATTTAAGTTATTTATATTTCTTTCAAAATATTTTACCAGACAATCGTTATACAATTCAAATTGTTAACTCTCTATTTAAACAATGTTTCAGGAGCCTTGTACTATGTGACAACTGGTTAAAATGCATTAGCACAATATGATAGGCCTACATAGTTTCCATGAAGGCATTAATGATTAAATTTTGTTCTATGACGATAGTATATTTTTTTAATTGGCTGAAGGTGCAGTTCTGCTGCAACTAATAGGGATGTTTTATTTACAAAACTAACCATATGGTTGAATTTAATTTGTTCATGAGATTATATTATTTGTTTTTCCGATCTTTTGAATTCATTTATTACTTGTTTTCTTACATTTATATACTATAACAAGACTACATTTATTGAAGATTGGGGCTCAGGTGCTCATACTGCGCTTGTGTAGGGTAGATCTGCTCTGATTTCACTGAGGAATAGAGCCGTCTGCTCTTAATAAATGATATATAAATGGTTAAATTTTCATTTAAAAAGTTAAAACAATAGTAATAATTATTTTGTTTTTATTCCCTTTGACTTGTTAATAGAAATATATTGAGAGTTTGATATATACACCACATACCCCTGATAGTACGTCATGCATATGTGCGAACCAATAATTAAGATATAAAATTTTGGAAAAATTAAGCTTTTTCTATAAAAAATTATATTTTTCTATATGAATAATTACAAAAGGATATTGATCAAGCGTAAAAATCTTTTAGCAAATATGGTACCCAATAGACGATATTTGAGCAGAAAATGTGTTATTAAAATTAAATAATAATTCGATATTATACTTTATAGATGTCTGCCTACCAGATACAAGACTTTCTCTATTCATTGGGTATTTGAATAGAGAAAGTGAAGAATTCATGAACCAAATAAAAATAAAAACTTTTTTAACATTAAATTTATATGATGGATCAAAATAAATCAAATAAAAAATAACAATAATGTACACATTTTTATTATTAAAATATATTTAATTAAATATGTGCCCATATGAAAATGTTTTACAATGCTAGGTAATATGATTTATTAGACAAATGGAAATTCGCTGAGTACGCAGGTCTGCTGTGACGGTTGTATTTTTATTTTTACACACTGTATAATAGTGTAGAGATCAACAATAAGTAAATAGAAGTTTTAATTTTATTGGTATATCTGTGTTGCTATCCAGAATGACCGGCTTCATATTCACATTTACTCTCTGCCTCTCTGAGAACGTTGATTCGCGATGGAGCTTTGATACCCAGTCAGGTCCAAACTCTGAGGGAGTAGTGGAAAATCCTTGCTTGTCAATAAGGGTCGGGACGAAGAACCCTGACCATTACCAGGGTCTCAGGGCTACCAAGGTCTGTAGGTCCAGAGTTCGAAAGACCCTTCCACCCCCCATTCACAGCACCCCTCCCTCAGGACGCTCGGTTGGTGGGTGAGACTCTCCACTGCCACATGCAGGGCTCCTGGGCCGTGGCCTCTTTTGGGGCCCTGGGAGGTTATAACCTAGAGGGTGGGTCACCCCTGAAAAGCCCGGAGGATAGGTTGGAATTGACCCTCTGTTACTTTAAACGAGGCTGGCCGATCACTTTACACCTCTCACTGAAATTCCAAACTGCATAATTTAAAACAGTCCAAAACTTTTAAGAATGATTTTTTAAATTGTTAGAAAGATTCATTTATTAGTATTGTATATTATTATATATTAGGAAATCTATTTTATAGTTTTGAATGTCTAGAAGATAAAACTATAAAACTCATAACTATAGAAAAATAAATAATGAGATTTTTTATCAATATTAAACTAAGGAAATTTTCAACTTCAATTTTAAATTGAAAAATATTAAAAAAATTCTTTAAAATTCTTGCCTTAGCATGTTGTGATTTGTATGTAAATAAATATATAACGATAAATATATAGTGAAACTGCAGTAAGGCAAATGGACTAATAACCAAACAAAACAAATACACCATGTAAATAATTCATTAAATTTTTAATCCCCGAGGAAAATAGAACAGGTTAAAAGTAGGAAGTACTCCCCTGCGTGTAAGATAGAAACTATAATTTAAAATACTCAATGTAAAATTTATGTAGCCTACTGTTTTCTATTAGGTTCTAGAAGGGCATGAAACAATTTCAATGCTGTATTATTTACTTCTTGCTTTTTATATCTTTGTTATAATTGTTTACTATAAGCATTGTTTATTCAAAAAACTTATCATATAAAAATCAATATGTCATATTATATAGGTTGATACAGTATGGTCCGGGTTTCTATGAGGCAAAGGAACTGTGGAGGACAGAGATTAACTACTGGGCTATTCAGACGTTTCCTTTTCTTTCACAACCAACTTTATTGCCTAACCATATATTTGTCAGAGTGAAACCTTTTTTCGGCAACAATGGGTCGTTGGTACTTAACTAAATAAAAGGATTACCGTCCAAGACATTTTATAATATTCCTTTTCATTTTTTCTTTATTAACTGATTTAATGGTAGTGTCAATCCAAAGCTATAATACAAACGGAATATTATTTTTTCGTATAATTTGTTGGTATCCAGATTTAATTACACATATGAAACATCAATATAACTGTAGTAGGAATTTTAAAACGTAAAGCCAGCCTTATATTGTAATAAGAATATACTAAATTATAAAACCAGCGTGAAGTGCTAAAATTATTTCAACAGAAATTTATATTGTTGAAGTGAACGACTCAACTTTATTTCCTTTTATTTCCTCCTACTCAACTTTATATTCCTAAGTCCAATCGGTTGGGTACCATCCACAGCGAGCCTTAAATTTTAGGAGCATTCATTCCAATCCTCTTTAATATTTTCTTTTAGAAAAACAATCAAAGAAGATACAATATTAGCCTACTATACATAAAGTTTGAACATTTTCAAACTGAGATCGATTAAAATGAAACTCAACAACACCTCCTAGTGCGTTGTTGAATAAATATGACTAATTAATGGATAAGATTATATTGTTGATTTGGTAGAAACAAACATCATTTATTCATTTACCCGGATTAATATGAAAGGCCCAGCTAATAAATGGAACTTTTTGTGGCTATATCGTTATACCACAGATTTCAACTTAATAGGGCTGTGTTGTGACCTAAATATTCTATTAAATGTTATACTTTCAAAAAATTGATAGTTTCGTCTTAATTACTAAATATGACGTATGTAAAATAGGCCGACGAGGTAGACCTGCTTACTCAGTGAATTTCTCAATGATTTTTTTGGCATATTCAACATAAATAATATTACATGGATATAGTAATACACTTAAAAAAATACATTCCATCATTCATGACTTTTCAACATAAGGGAAATTGACAAGGAACTCACGTTGGGTTCCAGTACGTATTTCGTAACTAATCTACGTTTTTTTCCTCATATATCACAAAATAGATCAGTAGTTTTAATTCTTTAAACTACTTCAATAATTAAAGTAGTTTAAAAATAATAAAACTAGACTAGAAAATAAAAGTAGATAAAACTAATAACTACTTTAAATAGATTGAGAATTGGTACAGTTATCACCTTTTTGGAACCAATGTAGACGATGGTCCGCTGTGTGATTGTGGTGCTGACATTGCCTAGACTGACCATGTGATATTTGCTACACATGAATTGTTCCACAGTTGATGAAACCTACTTTTACAGAATATTTCAACATTAGGAGTCTAATTTTTCAATAATATACTTCAACATCTTTTGAAAAATGTCAACTATTTGCCATTTAAAAAAGTAACATTTCTTTGGGATACACATTTTTCAAGTTCTAAGAAAAAAAACCAAACGAAGTACACCATGTTGGTGGTTTATTTTCTCTTATCAGTTAAGTACCAGTCAGAATCCGTCGCAAACTCATTTAGTAAACTTATAAAGGATACCCAAAGCGGATACAAATTATTTCCGGGACTGTTCCTGATTTTTGGGAGCTACAGCTCTTTTTTGGGCTAATTTTCCTGGGCTACAACTTTTGCTAAAATGAAATGTTTCATAGTTTATTAACTTTTTAATTTTTATAGCCGTTAGAAGATTTTAAGTTATACCAGCTGACAAATATGTACTCGAGTAAAACATCACTTCATGATAACTCAGTAAGACGAACTGTTATACTCAGCAGTTTGAAGACACTTTGCACTTACAGCCTGGCACTCTACGACTTTATGTCTCAACTTCGCTTGTTTCAGTAATTCCTCCTAGGCTATGTACTTCTTAAACATCTTTATGTATTCGTAAACAAAATTAATTCGTTAATATAACTAAATCCATGAACTTTATTTTGATTGATACGCAATTACTATAATTTATTTTGGATTCACTTGGACGGATTAAAAAAATACAATAAAGTCAAAGGTTAACATATGAAGGAGTATCTGTAAAAAAAACCAAAGAAGGTAAATTTATTTCCTCAACAAGCTGTATTTTCCTTAAATTTACAATCTGATCCAACAGTTGAACATTAGAGATTTGATTAGCGAAGTGTCGGTGGTGTATAACTTTCCGGTAGGTCTGTGCTGTGGTATGACTCAGAAAACGTGGGGTCGGTAAATGATAAGGCAGGGAATGACGGACATGAAACGTGACTGAGAGGTTCCACTTTGTGAAATTGGAACTGAGATAATTTGTAGAGAAAGAGCTAAAAGAAAGAAGAAAGATAAAATGCTATCAACGTAAATATTGTTTTTCTTTTAAAAAGCTGTTTATTTAAAGAACCAGGCAATTTTTTAAAATAAACTCGTTATATTTAAAAAGTAGGTTTTTCATCAACAGCTTGTATTGAACTTAGCTATATGATTTTGCAAACTTACTACGCAAAAATAAATAATAAAACTAGAACTGGCTTCTGGGAAAAAAATTTGCAAGAAAAACTTGAAAAGATTAAAAAGGAAAGCTGTAAAAAAGTCTAAACCGGCATTTATTTATACTACAAATCGCCTACTGGTTGAAATTCAACAAGAAAATATTTTAATTTAGTTTTTACTCATTGCTCCGATAAAACATTAGGATGGTTTTGTTTACATTTTGTTGTTATTCCGGAACCAACTTGGCAACCAAAAAAAACCATGTTAATTTTTATAATTTCAGGTACTTTTTCTATAATTCTCAAAAAACCATGGTAAATTATAATTGTGCCCATCTAAAGGAAAGTACCTTCCGAATGGTGTAGAGAATCATTTTCTGCGATGCAGGCGGGCTTAAAGTAGAATTATTATACAAATTATGCTTTCTTGGACTATAAGGATTAATATAAGGATTCTATGAAGTAATAAGTTTTACCCTTCTACCATCTGATAATTAGGAGAACAATAAAAACTGTCATAGTCAAACATCAAAATGAAACTAATTTTCCTATTTATCTTAGGCGAGAATATTTTCTTTTAATGTAACTTTTACTTTATTTGTTATTCATGTTAAATTTGAATAAGGTGTGAGTATTTTTTAATATTAATTATAACTAATACTACGATATTGTTGATAAAAAATGTTTATTTTGGTATACTATACCCTTATTATCGAAAGAAGGTGAGCGGCGGAGCGAGCGCACGGCAGTAAAACATTCTTATTCAAAACGCTGTATAAACGTAAAAAACGCTGTTAAAAATTTGCAGTTGACTTTATTCCAATGACTAGTTAATTATCTCATCAGCACAGTTTGCAAATAATTTTTAACGTATATCGTTTAGTTTATACTGTGAGTTATATAACTGAAAACACGATTTACGAATTGAAAAAGTCAATTCTTTGTGTTTGATTTATGATAACCCTGCTTAGAAGCATTGGAAAAATCCTGTATATGACCTTTAGTCGACTTCATCGACTTTCTTGGGAACAATATATCAAAATTTGAGAGTCCTGTGATCAATATTTACGTCGGTATTAATTTATTTCTAAAGAACTGTTAACTCTTTTGTTAATTGAGATTTTCATTTCATTTTTCCCTTAATGACATTAGATAAGTTTCCACAATCAATATTCACTTAAAAAATTACTTCAATACTATTAGATAAATCCGTAATCAGCTAATAATTGAAAATAATTATCAACATTGCTCGGGCAAGTGCGATCCAGACGAGGTACAGCAACTGGTCAACAAAAACGGAGCACATGCTTCCACTGCACATGTAGTTCGAAAGAACTGAAAGGTTCCTTATTGTTCAATGTTGGTAAATCGGCATTGTTTTTACAATGAATTCTACATGTGGAAACAGGCGTTGTTTGTAAGAGAACAACTGAGACATGCAGTGACGCGCGAATAAAATGGGTCCACTAGGTCCAGACTGTACTTCAACAGTCATTGTTGCGCTCTGTCTCGCAGTGATTCAATCGTTTATATATTAATCTGTTATAACAAACCATTCCAATAAAAACATAAAACTGTAACGAAATTTACTTATATTTCATTCGAAGACAATGTTTACTGAATTTCATTCTACAACGAAGTTTAATAGCTGAGATAACAGTACTTTAGAAATAAATTAATAACTACGTAAATATTAATCACAAGATTCTCAAATTTTGATATAGTGTTCCCAAGAAAGTCGACTAAATGTCCTACACAGGAATTTTTTCACCGATGCTTCTAAGCAGTGTTATCATAAATCAAACACAAAGAATTGACTTTTTTAATTCTCAAATCGTGTTTTTTTGTAATATAACTCATAGTATAAACTAAACTATATAAGATAAAAATTTTTTGAAAGCAGTGCTGATAACGTAATTAACTGATCATTGGAATAAAGTCGACTGCAAATTTTTAACAGCGTTCTTTACGTTTCTACAGCGTTTTGAATATGAATGTTTTTACTGCCGCTCGCTCGCTCCACCGTCACCTTCTTCGATAATCAGGGTATAATGTTTTCTGCAGCAGGTTACGCGGATATATGTTAGCCTTTGGACATAACTCTCCACCGTAAGTTTTAATGGGATAGGTCTGTAGTATGCTCTCTGATATTAATGTGCGTGTTTGAAATTCACCGTTGGTTTCCAAGGTAGGTAAATAATACTAGAAATGTCCTGACTTTGCTTTAAACTCTCGACAATTATTGGATGTCACGTTGTAGGTAGCAGAAAGTGTTTTAATAACCTCTTTTTCTATATAATAGTACTCACAACAGTGTTTAATTAGCCGCTGTTATTTAGTAGCAAACAGCAATTATAATACTAGGCCAAACATATTGTTGCTCAAGTCCACTGTCGGCGAACAAGAGTGAATCGGACTTGCTTAAATAATTGACTCATTCGTACACGTTCGCATTGGCCTGAATTCGTAATTTTCCGACGATCGCGGACTTTCCATGAACCTGGGGTATGGTATAAGTCCAAAGTTGGTCAAGATAGCGGATTTTTGCCGCATTTTTGACAGCTTGTTTTGGCAATGATTGGCTACGATTGTTTGCCAACCGGGAAAATGAGAGAAACCCCCCGTATATTTAAGTTTACTTGTAGGCCATACATCAGATAACGCTGACATGAGGAAACGAATTCAAAATTCTCAATTTAGATCCAAAAGCCAAAAGTTTTGGGCTTTAAACCCCCTAAAATAAAATAGGGATGCTCTGATTTATTCCCCTCTCTATCTGACCAATTGGATCATAGTATAATATATCTCTACTAAGATTAAGGGAAATCTTATGATAACTGCGGCTGCTAGAGTGCAAAATCCTCTTAAGAAAACGTTCTGCGTTGTCGTATACTGAGATGTAAATATTTCAGATAATATTACATATACACCAACAATAAACGTCAGCAAATAGAATTTAAAATAGTTTCAGTATGAAATAAAAATAACATACGTGTTATACATAACATAATTGTGCCTTATTGTAATAAATAGGTCTTAACCTAAATGCAAATCTTAAGTATACGAACACTAAACATACATCTCAACGCCTACACAATAGAAAGACATTAAAAAAGCAAAAATTATTTTTTAATGTGTTCGAAAAGTTAAAAAACATAAACAGTTCTAGTTTTGTTTTTCATATTCCGATTCTGAAATTGTTTTAAGCAACCAACCAATGCTAATGTAACATATGAGTAATTAATGTTTCAAACGTTATGATAACTCAGTGAGAACAGTGTTCTGTACAGTTCCTTGAGCGGTACTCTGCACTTAGCCCGATACTAAACGGGTTTACACCGTAACTTAGCTCGTCTAATGATTCCATGCACTTCTAAGAGACTTTTATTAATTCGTCATTTAAATGTATGTTTGTTATAATAATATGATGCAGAACTTTTAATCTCTGTTGTTTTTAGCGATATATACTTGGTGTCCTATAATCTTAAACAAGCACTTGTTTGGGCAATAATTTTTTTCCGTCCAAGAATTTACGATTTTTTTATTTTTAAATGGGGTTTTTGGCCTATTAAACCTGCTTATAAGTCTGTGTATAATCCAGTTTCCATCCTACAGCCTGTAAAGTGCCCATGTTATAGTTATGGGCATTTTTAGCGAATTTCCCCTATAGGGAAGAAGCTATTACCGTAGGTCTCATGGTAAGACCTAAGCCCAAGACCATGATAACTTTTTGTTTTGGGGCCCCTAGAAGCAAAAAACACCATTCGTTCAAATTTTTAGATATATATATATCTATATAAATATATGTGTCTGTAAGCACGATAGCGCTCGCAAAAATGGTCCGATTGGAATGAAATTTGGCACAGGGGTGTAAAGTAGTAATTATTCGGATGAGTTTGAAAACCAGCCGGATCGGACCACTGGAAGGGGGGGGGGGGTAAAGGGGGATAAACCCCCCCAAAAATGGGTTTTTTGGGTTTTCACATAGAAAAATATAAACAATCCAATTTTGATTAGCACCATTGAATTCAGTTCAAAAAAACAAACAATTTAGTAATTTGAATCATTGCTCTATGTCCATTAGTTACAGAGATATTGAAAGTGGTAAACACAGTACGTTGTCTCAATGTTAACCTTATGGGAAACAAGTAAAATTCTATACCTCACTTATTTCTCAACATATCTTAATAAAACTTGGTTTGTGGCTTCATCTAGATGAAATGTATTTTAGTCTAAAATCAAGGAAATTTCCATTTTTGTGGCAGCAAACCTGCATACTCATTCCCCATGTTATCCTTATGGGCAATAAAAAAATGCTATATCTTTATTATTTCTAAATATATCTTCATCAAACTTGGTATATGGCTTCTTTTAGATAATATCTACTAAATATTGAAATTAAACCAACTAGTTTAAACATGTCTGTAGCAGCAAACCTGCATATCCATTCTCCATGTTATCCTTATGGAGATTACGAAAACATGTCATGTCTCACTACATTGGTTGGAAGTATTTTTTGGCATTTGAAATTCGCTGAGTATGCAGGTCTGCTGCAACGGGGGTATTTTTATTTTACTTTAACAAACCCACTATGATTAAATATTAATTAATAATCGTGCCAGAATTGCCGTCTAGTTTTTGAGTTGAGTTAAAGATGAAAAATATTTTTATTCATTCCTAGAGATTTTTCACTCCTACTCTAATGATGAACAATGGGGATAAAAAGCAGCCTGCAAAGTCCTAGAACAGATTTAAAATCACTTTTATTGAATCACTTATCAGCTGTGGACCAGTGGACGTGGACTAGTACCCTTGTGCAGGCAGGTGAGAATAACTCGATTGTTTTAATCAAAAGGTTGGTGAGCGTGATATTAATTAATACTAATGATTAAAGGGATTCAAATTCATCCTTATGAGCTTGCAAGAACTTTAAATATCCAAAAACCTCTATGAACTGCGAAGAGGGCAATTTAGTTCAAAACGGTTTAGTGACACATAGACATGACTTTTTACACAATCATTTCATTTAAACAATTTGTTTTATACATAAGCTAACAACGGACCGCCAAATTATATTCAATTTGTAAGATTGTAGAAAAAATATTATAGCTTATATGTAAAACAGTAACATTACAGAAATAGTAACATTACTATAGTAACATTAGTAACATTACTTTATAGGTTATAGTATTATTACAGAAAAATTAATGTAAATATTAAAAATCATATAGCTTGTATTGTATTATTATAAACATCTACTGTATATCGAATATTCCTTGTGTTACATGATTAATTTTCTAAATAGCAAAGATTTCACTGGAACTGAAAATTAATTCTGATAAAAAATTTATGGCAAGTGATGTAACTAATCCTTTAGCTGATAGCGTCCGACATTATATGTTTTAAAATATCACCTCCATTCTTTTGAAAATATAAATTTCAGTCATGCTGAATGACATGTGAATTCAAAGGAATTTGCCTTTTCATATAGGCTGTTTGATCATGTTTAGAATGCATACGTTTCCTGAGTTCTGCAGATTAAAGGTTCGTTATTAAGATAGCAATAAATAAGTGGGAAGATGCTGAACTTTACCATGTATTTTTAAAGAACGTACTGAAATATTTTCCATATGAGAGATGAAAAGTTTCTAGCAATAACTAATCATCCTTTTTTGTTAAATCTTCATTCCTTGCCTTCTTTAGTAACTTAAAAAAAAACTTTCTGCCTTCTCCATACTAAAATAAACACTTGTAAATGCGTTTATATATGATTAGGAACGATTTCTCAACAATCTATGCATGCGATTGTTCGTCAGAATATATTTTGTTCGTGCAGCTTTTTTGTTAACATTCTAAAAATAAATAGACCTTAATAAGATGTTTTGATTTTTTAAGATCCATCCTGCTAGACTGAATATAAATATGATACAAGTTGAGGAAAAGTTGCAAACCCTTATCTTTCTGAACACTTCTTGTAAAATCAAATAATTGGTATTTAAAGTAAGAAAATATATTTTTGGCCACCATTTCTCACATACAATTTTTTTTAAATTCTATACACATTTTATAATTATAGTGGTTTCAATGGTGGCACGCCAGTGAATGTGCTTTGATGTCTTTGCTTGTTTCTAAACTATAGGTGACATTTAGCCATTCTTTGCAGTGTAGGCCCTCACCGCACCGCTATAGTTAGGGTAAAATGACCGTAACGGATGTGGAGGGGAATGACGGACATGAAATTTTTGTGCGTCGTTCCACTTCATGGCACTGCATTCGCCCTTACTGATGGTTGGCGTCTGATGTGGCAATGTAAGGTAATTAGGAGACGTTTTGGAGAAGCATCTTTGTAAAGTCATTGATGCACAGCTATGGTTATTTTTCCATAGACAATGTGAGGCAAGGTGCTCTTATAGAGGAAAGAACAAACAATACATAACATACTAAGAATACCTTACACGTTTTTTAACCATAATCACAATTCCGTTGCAAAATGTTTCAGTTTGCAATCCAATATGTAAATTCTCATATTTTTTCGTCACTTTATTTGTTTCTATTTTAAAGTGTATCTGAAACTTTTGAAACTTCAGGAACCTTCAACAAACATTTCCCTTTCGCCCTCCGCTTTTTTCATTTTGGGTAATAATTCATTTGGGGCTAGCTTGTTTTATTTTATGTTTAAAAATAGGATTCAACATTAAAGTTCATTAATTCCTTTTCCAAATTCACAGCGTATTTTTTCAAATAGCGTTTGTAAAATAATTCGTCCAACAACCTCACAGGTTGTTTGTGTTTTGGGAACACGTGTGTAGGCGGCTTCGCGCCTCGCCGTTATGAATATAAATGATTCAATAACGTTGCGGCAAGGTGCGTGCGTGAGCGTGTGAATATTACCCCACCAACATCAAAGGCTAACGATTGATTTTTTTGTAACCCGCGAAATGCATAAATATAAAACGCAGTCGAATTTTAATATTAAGATTCAGTTGATGTCTATAACGAAGTTGAGTTTTCATTGCGGAGGTTTACGGACCTGCGTCATCTGGATCGGAAAAGTATAAAAACAAAAAGGTTAACTTTTGCTTCCTCTGCATGATTCGCAAGAGTACTTAGATGTCTTACAGAGTTGTTTTTCATTCAATAGGCTCTTTTTTGCTGTCCATGTAGATAGATGTAATACTTATCAAGAACTCGCTTCTTTGAGTTGAATCAGCATAGGCCTTGTTAGGACAGAGCAGCTAAAACATAACTGAGGAAGGACGACGGTCCCAAGTTTTTTTATCTTTACATGTTCATCTACACGTTTATGTTTATCTACACAGAAACATCTGTTCTGTACCTTACTCTTGGCTGAACGGTAAATTTACCGTGCGCTAGAAAACGGAAATAACAGAAGTAAACAATCAAAACAATCAACTGATAGCAGCAAACCAATTTGTAATCCATTTTTAATGGTTATTCAGAGGAATGTGGTGGCAGCACTGGTAGAAGTATCAAATGTTTGTTTGTATACTATAGGCTAGGTCTGAAGAATTGAGAAACTCAGTGCTTTATGCAAGGCAAAAGTTATGATAAAAAAATATGTTTTGCTTTTCTTTTCTGAGTTGTATTATTATTGTAGGTCACATTATTGTAGGTCACATTATTATTATTAATGTATTATTGTAGGTCACACGGCCGGTAAGTTTTACCGTGCTCGCATGAAAATCTCGCACTCATTTCTGGCTTGCAAGGGAACTATCATGCCCGTCCGGTGAAACAGTACTCATCGGTCTAGAAACGTAATATACTATTGCAGTATTTTTATTACAGTATCAGAAGGAAAATGCAAAATTCAAATTTAACTCCCGAGGATTTTCAAGCAATTAGGTCTTCCATAGTTAACTTCAATACTAAAAGTTAAACACTCTTTTGTGTTTAGAGCAATACTAAAAGTTAAATCTGAATATTAAATTCCCTAAGCAAATCTCTCTCTACGAAATAATAGGACCTGGGAAAAATATAGCATAAACTGTGTTGATTTATTTTAAGGCTTATGTTTAAGTATTGTGGGGAAATTATCAGAAGTATCAAAAGTTTCTTGTGTTCACAACAGATACAGAGGTTTTTATATCTCTTGTTGATATCAGATGATGTTCTGGTTTTAGGTTTAAATAGCAAAAAAGCAGCAATTGATGCAGTGGCCCTTTCTGTATTAATTCCCAATATCGGTAAAAATTTTCAACCTAAGCTCTGGGCTCGGCTTACTAAATCATCAATATATAAAAGTTAATGCATATAATTTTAACATTTGAGAGTGTACAATTTCACTCGCGTGTTTTGTATCTATGTATGTTTTGTGTATTATATTTTCTGGCCTAAAAACATAATGAAAATTAAAATCATCATTAATTAAGGGTCCCCTATTCGAGCTAAATCTACTTTATTTTTTCAATTGGTATTTTTCTATGAACTGCGTTTGTGATAATATATTTTTTCCAATGATTGTTTTCATTATTTAAAATCAAATTATAGCCTCTGTATCCCTCACAAGAACGTTAGGGGGAAAAATTTAGCATCTTACTTGAGGAGTTTAATGTCTGATAATGGGTGATTGATCGTAATTTTCCACCATATCACGCTTTATTCATATGGCACCACATTTTTTGGAAAGTTTGAGAGGTTTCAAAGATTACCTTCGTTTGTATATGTCTCCGCTACAGCCTCAACTTATCGCTTTAAGTTTACAGTCCGAGTTAAGTATCGTGGCCCTTACCATCCGTAAGTCAATACTAAAACTAACAGTAGACGTTTGAACGGCCTAAGCCACGTAATTTCACTCAACTATTTGAGGCAGTGAGGCCTCACAAGGTACAAGTCATTAATGTACCATATTCGTTCTGCTTTAATAAAAAACAGTACCAAAGTGATTCAAACGTAATATACCCATGATTGAGACAACAATTATGCAGTTCTTATACTTAATATATCAGTTTTTACCAAGTGGGTTTCAACTTGTTATAAAATGATTCCTATATTTCTACGTCGATTTAATATATATTTAATTTTTTATTTTGTAACGCTCAGAACCCTTGGAAGCTTTAGAGACCTCTACCCCCTTTCTTTTTACTTTCATCCTTCACATTCCTTTTTAGTTCTGAGAGGCCCAGTGAGATTACTTGCAGACAATCTGTGTAATTTTATCGCTAAGTACTAACAGGAACACAACGTATTCATTGAGTCGACTGTGTGAATTATGATTCAACCACGTAGCCCCCTTGCCCCAGGCTGCTTGTGTTCTTGGGAACATGCGTGTAGGCAGCCTCGCGCCTCGCCGAAATGATTATAAATGATTCAACGATGCGGTTGCGGGAAGACCTCTATTTTGAGAACAGGTGAATATTGCCTTTTCGCATCATCAAAGGTTATTGGTTAACTTTCTAAAACTATAATCCATAAAATGCAAGTATCCGAAATCCGAAATAAAGATACAGATTAATTTCTTTAAAATATTTGAATTTTCAATCAGTAATTTTCAGCCCTATACCATTTTGAACGGAAGAAACATAAGAACATAAACTTTTACGTTAATGTTAACATTTGTGTTAATAATTAAAAAAAACGACTGTAATAATATTTACAGTAAAAACCTCTTAAGAATCTACACTAAGCTTTTTTGCCCATGTAGACAGATGGAACATAATATAAGAATAATTATCTGCAAGATTTATAAGTATAGACGTATAGACATAGGATCAGCTTGAATGTTACTGGCAAAAAGAATCGACACTCAGTTTTTTCCATTTGGTTCCAGTGTTACATGATTGATTATAAGTAACATCAATGGTTACAGTAACACAAATCAAGACAGATAATATAAATGTAGCCAACAAAAAGGGTTTTAATTGGCATTTTTTAATTTCCAGTATCTCTGAATGATAACTTCAAAATTTTTTCCAAATTGAGTTCGTAACTCATTTCCAGGAAGATATTTTTTGCATAATTTATTTGGAGCTTATTTATAGTTCAAAAACATCTCTAATATGTATCTCAAAATCCTATAATATTATTTTCCTAATGCCCACCAAATGGTTTTCCACCAGAGAGCAGCAGCTGACATTTTTACTATCGTTTCGTTAAAATTAGGGAACTTTGACAAACTCTTATGGCTGAACGATCTTAACATTTAAACATCATCCAATATGTAATATTCTGACCTTTAAAAGAGCAGAGTATAGAATATCTGCAGGTTTCATAGTTTGTTATTTATAAGGAAAAACTAAAAATGGTGCATATTTTTTTGCCTCGTGAAAATTTAACATTAGTCAGTATCCGTCACAAACTTGTTATAAACTTATTCAAGATGCCGAAATCGTAGGCCTATAACAATTATTTCCGGGGCTGTTGGTAGTTTTGTTTTCCTACACAGCACTTTTTTGGTACAGTTTCTTTGGGCTGTACAAAACGGATAAAGGAAAAATACAAAACTTTAAGGGCATCTACGGCTCTTAAGAGATTATGTTACCAGCGAAACTTTGCGGTGGGCCCTTTCCGATGATACTTGATTTATTGAACATATAACCAGAACGGAAGAAGTTATGATTACAACAAAACTCCTTGCAGATGTTGACTCGAATTTGAAGTTTTTGCAAACATTAAGAAAAAAAACCTTAAATTCTAATATTTCAAATTAGTGGAAAAGAGAGTCCTAACTGAATAAAGCATGTTAAAATAATGCATTCGGAAATAGAGAACAACGTCGGTAGGGTGACCCCCCCGTCCGTCGGTAGGGTCGGTCGGGTTCATTCACAAAACCCGATTTTCGCAGACGCAAAATTCCAAATTAATTGTATTCCCTATACTTTGTCTGAATGGCACATCACCAGAGTGTAGCTGAAGGCGTTTGTTTAATAAATGAACTGAGTTCTTACTACCAATGTAAGGGAAAATTCTTCTTGATATTGGCATAATTTAATCAATTTAGAATAATTTTGCTTTTAGTAGCCATTGTGTGTTTTGTTGCTTAAGGCCAAAAGCTATTTACTCAATATCGATAATAATAATAATATTTATTTGTTTTGACAACATTTTGCATCAGTATCACATTTATACTTAAAACTAAATTTTGATTACGTTGATTCTTGACATATTAATCTTGATGTTGATCTTCGAAAAATTTTTCTATTGAATAGTACGTTTTCTTAATAAGATATAATTTAAAATTAGATTTGAATTTATCAGTGGGTAAGTTTTTAAACTGTTCAGGCATTTTGTTATATAATTTCCTTCGAGTAACCTAAATACGGCGTATCAAGAAGAGTTATGGGTAACAGAGATTAAATGGTTATTGAACTGTGATCCGTAGATGGATTTGACCAATCCACGGCTTTCACAGATTGACTCTTCAGTTTGAGGCGCCGCGCTGTTGAATAGACTTATTTAGAGGAAAGATCTCATAAGCATTTAATAAAATGTCAAAAATACTTTTCCCAAATGCGTTTTTGCACTAGGCAAAAACTATGTCTATTGAATTGCAAAACTCACACTGATCACAGTTTTATGTTTATCGTCATGTTTATAATTTAATTTTTTATTTACAAGAAATTAAAATATTACTTGTAGAGGTAATACCACTTTTAAACCTATTATGTTACTTGGATTACAGAGAAAAGAATATATATTCCATTTCTTTCTCAGTGCTTAGGTATTTCTTTCTCAGTGCCCCGAGAGTGTTGGACAGGTTAATCACACACTCCGTAGGTGGCTGGCTACAAAAATATGTCTTTGCATGAGATGTAAATGTGAAAGACAAAGATACACCTTACGATCTTTTAAATCCTTAGAACCTTATAACACCTGCTTTATTTAACAAACTTCTGAACCGCCATATCAGGTCTCTCATTGCTCTTGCAAGTTTAATCAGGTTCAACTCATCGCAGTCGCAAAGTTGATTTATTCTTCAGGCATCAACCAACCCGTGGCAAGTGTTGAGTAGCGAATTCAGGGGCGTGAGATGTAAATATTTATTGTAGAGGTTGAAAAAGGTTGTGTTTCAGCTGAAAAAAAAACTTAAAACAGCTGTATAATCTAATTTTTTTTTAAACCCTTAAACCCATGGTTCAAAATGGCTGAAAAAATAAAGCTTATTTTTAAACTAGGTAAAAAAACATTAACCGTATTTATTGCAAAAATTTGCAAAGGAAACTATTGCAGGCTTTCTTTAAACAGGGTCAAGTCATGACTTGACCCTGTTACCCAATGTAAATAAATTACATTGGGGAAGTAATAAAATCATTGGCTTTGTTCACTATAACAAAGAGGTTCTTAGGGACAATGTTCTTTTCATGGAACCGCTGAATCTTCTTTTCCTTATATAACAGGTTCAATTGAACTATATCTTATTGTTAAATCAGATTATAAAGAACCATATTTGTTATGCTTTGTTATTTGATATATATATATATATATATATATATGATAAAACATAAACAGTGAACACAAAAAATCAATAAAATATATATATATAAGATTAGCACTATCAGTTTTAAGTGGGTATCAGTAGCATATATTAAATTAATCAGTTTCATTATTTAAATGGGTAGGTCGCCAATCCAAACAACGTATGATGTATAATTAGTTGTTCCTAAGGTTTGATTCGTTATATCCTAAATTTTCTGCAGGTCTAGACAATATGCTATCTTAGTAAGAAACTGCACATTCTTATTATCAATCAAAACTGATTCAAAAAGAAACTCTTTATATTTTTAAGTAAAAAAATATTGCAATTAAGATAAAGATAAATCATCACGTATAAGATACAGTTGAGATCACGAAAATTACATTTTTTTCCGCACAAGTGGTCTTTAGCTCTTGGGAATCTCAATTTTTTCACCTGAATTCTAACCATCTCATTTAAATTTTATTAACTTATTAATAAAGCTCTATACATACATTATTTATTTTACATATTTTTTATTTCATTTGCATAAAGTATCAATCTGAAAAATTACATTTGATTGTAAAGGAAGGTAATTTAGTTTTGTTTCTATCTTCATTTAGTCACTTTGACTATGCAAAAACATTTTCTTTTCGAATTTTTACCATGTGATTTGGAGAGATATAGTACAGAAAAATCACAATTTTAGATTACGAATTTACGTAGATTCGTGACATTTTGAAAAGAACCTTTATTTAACACTATATTTAAAGGTCCTATGACACTTGTTAGGTTTAAAATACTTAATTTTTACCGGGAGCTCATTTCACGCCAACTTATTTGGTCCTCCACATTGGGTAAATGTTATATATTTTATTGCAAACATAGTGGTCTGACACATCATCACAAAAAAAAATTTGTTCATCCTGATTACGATGTCGTAATCAGTTTTTGGAGATTTATGTTCGTTTTCAAGATTCAAACGAAAACTATATTCCCCATACATTTATGGAGGTTTCTCATTAAAATATTTTTAGCTTATTTTCTATCTCCGGTATCCAATGGGTGTCAGGCTATGTTTTTCTAAAAAGCTCTGAATAATTTGGGCTTTAAATATAGATGATTAAATTTAATCAATATAATTTTTTGAGGCAGAAGTACATTTTTGAGGTTTACCTAATGTTAATTGATTTTGCTATCGTATATCAGAAATGCGCCGAATGAGATATACAACTGTGATTAATGGTTGCGCCTCAGTTACATTCCTTGATTACAACACAACCCAACCGTGATTCTATCTCGATAAATCAGAACCCAAGTTATTTGTATATGGATCAGATTACTCACAAAGTCAATCAAACTGACTCTATTACGATAATAGACTGTTTGAGTGTGGCTGTACTTTGGAAACATAAGTCTTTAGTATCTGCCTTAAGCGAATGATGATATTAAATAACGTTATCATAATTACGTAGCCATAGTTAGCATTTTTTCAAACTTAAAAGCAAAGTGTATCTTATAAAAAATACCCCAGTGGGGAAAATCTAGAATTTTTCCCCAATGTTTAATTTGTCCTTGATGTGAAAGGCCAAGTTTATCAAACTCAAGGAGACTTTGAAAGATGACTTGTTAACAATACATTCCTTTTACAGTATTTTGTGAAGAATATACAAATTAATTGTGTACGCTTGAAAACCTTTTAATTGGGTTTAATTGAAAAATTACAAACCTTCTGTAATCAAACAGCCATAAAAAAACTATTGATATTATTAACAAAGGCTGAGAATAGACGCAACATACCACAAATTGAATGTACATAAGAAGTAACTTTTTGAGGAAGCTGGTGACAGGCTTTGTGCGTTTGCGACATGCCTCGTTTGCCCCTTTCTTCCACATTCCGGCTGGAAAGCAGCCAAGACTAAATGTTTTTTTCGCTGCTAACCTTAACAATTGTAAAATAAAGAAAACAAGTTTTTATAATATTAAAAGCCCCTAAAAAATTGTTTGAGGTAATTATTCTGTTGATTTGATTTTCATAAAAATTTTACAATTTTTTATTAAAATTTTATTTGGCTAATACATACCTAGAAATAAATTCAACCAGTAGTATTCTTCAGACTTTTAGCTGCTCAGAAGGAATTGTTAAAGTCTGTTTTAATGCTTGAAGTACCTGAAGGACTAAGCTTTGCTCGGTGATATTTCATTTTTATTACTTCATCCCACTATCAATATAAATTCAGTGTCATTACATTTATTCACGTTTTCCAACGCCTCACTATGGATTCTTCCACACACTGAAATATGAAATATCTCTTGATAGATAGCTGAGTTTGCTGACCAGATGTTGTCATTACTTTTGACATATACTTGTTCTACTTCACTGTCTCATTGTTTTAATCATATGTTTATTGTTTATAGTTTATTTATGTTTTATGACATGTTAGATTTGCAGTTGTGCTGTAAATAAATAACTGTTAAAATGATATTATTCCTTACTCAACTTTACTTTGTTTTTTTCTTCGTTGGCAACTCAAAAGGTACAATGTAAAATTTTGTCATCTTTAAAATATATATTTTTACTGTTAAAATGACGTCTATAGAATATTTTTTGAATATTTTTTTTAGAATATTTAGTTTGGATATAAGTTGGTTCGAGCATTTGAACTAAATCCTCGGATCATTTTATTGAGATAATTCTACACTCAAACAGGTATGCATTCATACAAGCATACATTGCTCATATCGGAGTATAGGTTACACCAAAATGCTAGCACAATAACCATACCCGTACCATTGGCACGGTCAAGTAATTTATTTTTCCCCGTCTTTCTATGTTTGGACGCATTTTGCTCTTTGTAATGAATAATTAAAATAATACTTTGTCTTCCAGCGGGAGTAAATTAATTACTTTATCTCTCGCCGGGAGACAAAGTCAACCCATAAGAATAACACTGAAATCAATGATTCAACAATCTGACACTTCCAAATTACCACGCAGATATGTAATTGTATATTACGTTATTAGGTGGAAAGTACTGTTTTGACAAAAATCAGCTGTAACACGTTAAACGTTAAATAATTAAGGGGAGTCTCTACTTTAAAAGCTGAAATGGTTATTATAGACGTTTTTGAGTACAGGTTAGTATTTTATACTTACGCCAAACCAACCACCAGTGCATTGCACAAAAAGTTCGACAAATTTCTCAGTGCGACTAAAAATTAGTTTTTTAGTGATTTTTGCAAGCCTTTTTTGAAAATATATATTCCAAAAAATTCATAATTTTTTCATTTTAAAGGTACCGTTTTGTTCGTCATAAAGTTTACGTTAAAATTTCCTCTTTTAAAGTTCCTAAGTCATCTTTTAATATTTTTGATGGCACTGACAAAATTGTAAAATTCTTCACTTATAACAAGTACGTCTCATTTTGTTTAAAAAAAGTCCACTAGGCCTAATTTGTTGAAAATACTGGATTTTTACTGAATTTCCCCAATGGGGAAGAAGCTATTACCTTAGGTCTCATGGTAAGACCTAAGCCCAAGACCATGATAACTTTGGGGCCCCCAGAAGCAAAAAAACACCATTAGTTTGAATATTTAGATATATATATATGTGTGTGTGTGTGTGTGTGTGTGTGTGTGTGTGTGTGTGTGTGTGTGTGTGTGTGTGTGTGTGTGTGTGTGTGTGTGTGTGTGTGTGTGTGTGTGTGTGTGTCTGTGTGTCTGTTAGCACGATATCGGCCGTGAAATTGGTCCGATCTTTATGAAATTTGGTACAGACGTGTTAAGTGGTAATCAATTGGACGAGTTCGTAAACCAGCCTGATCGGACCACCAGAAGGGGTTAAGGGGGATAACCCCCCAAAATGTTTTTTTTTTTAATTTTTCACATTGAAAAATTAAAATGACCCAATTTTGGATTTCCCCATTGCATTAAGCTTGAAAAACAAACAATTTCTTATCTTCAATCATAGCTCTATGTGCATTGGTTACTGAGATACTGAAAGTGGTAAATACAGTACGTTGTCGTTAACCTTATGGGAAATGAGTAATGACTCTTTCCCCATGTTATCCTTATGAAAAACAAAATAAACTTTATATTTTCGTTTTCCCTTAACGTGTCTTGATAAAACTTGGTATGAGGTTTCTTTTACACCAGATATATTGGATATTGGATTGAAACAACCTAGTATTAACATACCCGTTGCAGCAAACCTGCATTCTCCATGTAATTCTTATGGAGATTACAAAGACATATCATAATATATCGGATGGAAATATATTTTTTTGCATTTGAAATTCGCGGAGTATGCAGGTCAGCTGCAACAGTAGTACTATGTAATTTTATAACCATAAACCATTACCATAACCATAGCAAACCCATAATAACCATAAACCATAAATAACCATAACAAATTTAAAAGGTGTAGCTTAAGAAGTTCTTTTAGAATATTCATTTTAATAAACTTAAAACTGTAAAAATGCTACCTTCGGTAATCACGACTTTTCTGCGGAAAGTGCAACGGTCTTATATGCGCTTAGCACCATATTATAGTACATTGAGTTTTTTACAGCAAGAAACTGAATAAAAATTTATATGGTTTTCCATATTCATTGGTGTGGATACAAAAATAAGGTGCAAAAGAATTTTTTTTCAAATTTTCCAAATATTTGGGTGATTAATAAGGCTGATCGTATGAATGCTGATTGTTGCTTCACGTTGTGGTGCATGAATGGTTTCAGCTACTTGGATGCAAACACTAACTGCAGATTGAAACGAATTGGATATTGTTTGCTAATTACTAAGTCAATGAAATATATGTTTAAGGATTAGGTATTTATTATTGCAGGTGGGGGAAGTGTTGTGTGTATTTCGGGTGAAGCACATTGTTTCATGTTTTGGTACCCGAGCTTGCCAAGGTTGACAATTTTCATGAGGGAGAGAATGGTGTATACTCACTCTACAGATAAATTACTGTTTCATTGCTCTAAATAAATAAATAAATATAAGGTTAAGATTTTTAACGTGTTCGGAAAGACATGTATGTATTAATGGAAAAACTAAATTCCAAGGATGAAATAGATCTTACACTAATATATTATAAGGTAAATATTTTGTTCTCATGTTTTCTTTTATGTTGATCTTTAGGTCAGTAAAACTTAATAAAACTAAATTATATGTTCATAAATTTTTATTCTTTAATTACTGCCAAATCCATGTTGCAATGCACGAATGGCAGGCTCGTTAATGGAATGTGCATCGTTGTCGACTTATTTCTCTTGTCTGGGGTCCACCTGCCTTGCCTAAACACATCACATCCAAGTTGTTAAGAAATTTGCATCATTTTATGTCTTAAGAAATTCAAAGGTAAAAAAGTCTGATGATATGAAAGTAAAACTTTTTACATCACGTGGTATTAGTTTGTGGGTTTCCATTCTTCTTATGTAATATTATAAAAACAACCTGTTTTTACTTAAAATAAACTAAACTAGATGTTTTCACTAGTTATTCAAATAAGATTTTAATAGATAATGTAATTGGTAAGTATGTCCAAAACGGCTGTAAAAGAAATTATATGCAAGGTGTCCACCTTCAATTGACCGAAACTGCTTCAGGTCAAACAAAACAAACGAAATGTCATTACGGATATGTCCTATCTCGCTCCAGTTTCCGTCTGTCGGACTGTACATAGTTTTCATATAGCCTAATCCATTATAACTTTAAAACGGCTTGAGCTACAAAATTCAAACTTGGTACATGTATAATACACCTAATAAGACTTATTTTTTCCGAAGTATCAAGTTTCTACTTTGTAACATTTAAAAACGGCAGCCATTTTTAATTTTCAAAGTTGAATATCTAAAGAAAAACTGTTTTCGTTATACTGCTTCAAAAACAGATGTTTTTAATGCATGTTTTCCGGACCTAAATACACCCTTTTTATTCTTAGGAATTAAAAGCTGATGTACTCGATACCAGCTGACTCTTTATAGTCCTAGGACTATAAAAGTCAAAAAGTGCCGAGTACGTCGTAATAATCGAACAATATTCATTCGATTACAAATAATAGAAACATTCATCGTTATTATCGAAACATTCATTGTTGTCAGTTTAATCAATTTGTGAAACTCGCTTATTTCACCAATCGATTATCACATGCGTTCGATACGTCGATAGTTGTTCATTGTTGTCAGTCTACCCTAACACAAATGAAACAGACAATCAGCTGATTGCTTCAAATAGCAAGAACAAGACGGTGGCATCTTTTGAAGGCATCTTTAAAGGTAAACAAGCAGTAACATTTTGGTTTTCTTAAGTAGTTTACGTATTGTATTGAGCAATATAACGAAAAATATAGTTCATCACACGGACCTAAAGCTGCTTTTCGTCACTCGGTCATTTTTCAACCTCGGCTTACAGCCTCGGTTGTAAAACTTGACCTTGTACGAAAAGCGTCACTTTAGGTCCTTGTAATGAAATATACTATTATGCTACCAACAACTTTAAACAAGCTTAAAATAAATGTTACGCACTTTCAAAAAAACTTATAGTTTTACTATGTTTATTTCACAAATAATAGCAGAGGAAACCTAAGTTCTATGAAGGTACAACAGCAAATTTCGGCCTATTTTAACATTTATTTTCATGTTTTAACTTCAAAAAGGCTTACATTTTCTAGGTTAGTCTTATTACATTGATTACTCAAAGAAATAAGAAAAACGTGGGTGAAGAAATACGTTTTCACATTAGTAGAAAGTATGAAAACAAAAGAAGTATTTATTGAATCATAATATGGCTATACATTCCAAACCATCTCTTAAAAAAATAGATTCTGATACTGGCAAACTACATTTTACTCATAACTGAATTCTTAACTAAAATATTAATTTATTTGATTCTTCATTTATAAAACCACGTTCATTTGCTAGAGAAGATTTTAAAACAAACCATCACAAAGAACAAGTTCTCCTATGACCAGTACTGTGTCAAGTTTGCAATAACTCTATCTACGAGAACAATAAACTGTAGTAATTACAGAGATGTAATATTTTATATGCATGTAATGCTGTTAAGGAAAGAAATCATTTTTAAAATTACATTATTAAAAAATTAACTGTATGATGAAAAATAAAAATCGCTTACCTCAATGATTTACTGTGTCAGGAGTTGAACCTTTTTACTTCAGACCATGATATACCCCAATTTTGTACTAACTATTATTATAATATAATATAGAACGTTTGAGCAGTATAATTAATTCTTTAAAAATTAACTAGTTACATGGTTACAATATACAGTGAAGTTAAAAGTTAAGTAAGGTTACAAATCTACGGTATACGTAATCTTAACCCCTTTGCCTTTTAACAACCGATTACGAAACCTCCTAAACTCTTTTTCCACTTTTTTCCCTGATCTTTTAATTTCCTTTTCAATTCGTTTGAGTGGAGGATTTCCATGCTTGGTGACTTCTTCTTGACATCCCGGCACTTGATCGGACATGGCGCTCACAAGCAAGACAAAAAATTACACCCTAAATCTAAAATACAACCGCAAGCTCGCAGACACTGAATAGATTACTTCGCTTCCACGCACTGCTAGCAACTAAAAAAACTAAACAAGTTGTCTCCTTATATAGGTTTCTAGTGTTTCCGCTGGAAGGGGAAAAGAGATCATAAAGGGGGAAAGACGCTTGATCATAAACAAATTTGCAAGGCGTGTCTCATTTTTATCGGTGAAGGTTTTATCTCAATGACTTGCGAAATTTTTATGTTTAGCGCACATAATCTATGACTACTTATTCTTAAAACGTTTATCAAATTTTCAAAGCTGATTAATTTGAAGTACTTTGTTTACCAAGGAAAACTAATTACAGGACTGACATTACTAATTACCTCATAATGCGTCATAAGCAATATTTGTGAACCAATAGAAGGATATACTTTGCTAATGTTATGAGATATTAAGATAACTTGTTTATGATTATTTAACTATTTTTTACAAACAATTCTTTGGAGAACCTCAAGGAAAGCTGATTTTTAAAAGTCTTCTTTCAGTTAAAAATATCCTTCGTCTGTAGCAAATGTTCCAAATTGTTTTCTTTATGCATTTTCTAGTTGAAATGATTCCAGGGCCAAATACTTCATCCCTAGCATACGTTTCCATATCTAAACATAATTATACTGTTTTACGAATAAAAATCTAGATTTAATAACTTGTAATAATATTAATTTATACTGAGCTAGAAAAAAATATGTTCCATAAATCCAAGTAAAAACAATTCCTAGTTCTCAAATATATCAATTAGAGAATAGCTATTTTGTAAGTTTACATTTTACTAAAGTAAAAAATGACAAAATATTGCAATTCGTTTATAATACCACTTGTTCAGCTTGTTTGTAATTTGTTTTTTCGTCAGAACATAGACTAATAAAAATCATATTGAGCAAGTAACATTTTTATCATGTTATTTGAACTCAGTACACATTTTATAGGTCTATAGACTATATTTTTTTTACATATTGATAACCTCCATAAATTGGAAGTAACCTCACAATTAGATTGAAATGAACTTTTAAAAATTAATTATTTTCGTTAAACAATATTTAACCAGGTTAAGCGTAAAAATTCCAATTTAGTTATATAAGAGAGTTTATGTTAAATCACATTTTCAAGATGTGATATGGATTAGAAAGTTATGAAACTGTTGATCTTTTGAAGGATTTGGCCAATCCTAAGCTGTTACAGTCCGATTCCGTGACACAATATTCTGATCAGATTTAGTCAGAGGAAAGTGTCTGACCGGGGTTGGAGCTTCATTTGTCCGATGTAAGTGCTATAAAATGTCCCTGTCGCAGGAAACCTGCATATTTAGCAAATTGCTCTATAGATTTATTTGTTTTTATAAGTATATTTAATATATGAATGGACAATAATTAATAGGAGGTTTGAACGTACAAGAAACAAGGAGATAAAAAAGGTTAAGAAATAGTTTAGGTAAAATAAAAATGGGTTTCTTAAAAGTTTAGTTTTTTTAAGTTAAAAGTATGTTTTGTTGGAAAGATTCTGTGTATGTTTTGTTATGTTTGAAAGCTTTACTGATTTTTTCCTTGGGCTTACTACAGGGCTATTTAAGGCATCTCTAAAGGCAAACTCCCTTCTCTAAACAGGAAATGTGTTCCCTTTCCACCCACTCTTACACTTTCAATAATTTTTATTAAATTTCCTCTTTATATATTATAGTTAACATTTCCAGCGTTAGATAGAAGGACAACCTTATCACCACATTTTTCTGGGTTTTCAATCAATACAAAAATCTTGAAGAACTCACGTCAAAAGTCTACATTCAGGGCTTAATCTACATTCAGACCTTCAAAACATTATCCAAGCAATTCTACATAATATTATATTCACTTTACCTTTGAATTTATTTCCAGCATGCTTGTCTTGCATATTCAAAAGTTGAAATTAAATACATAATATTGTAAGCTACCTTCATTTAACTAAAAACTTTAAAAACTGCATAAGTTAATATGGATACTTAGTATAAACACGCAAAGAAAATGTTTAATAAAGTATGAAATATCAGTTAACGAGTGAAGATATTTTTTAAAGATTTAACAATACTTAAAAATATTTTAAATTACAGTTATTTCAATGTTTTCCAGATACATGAGTTTCCATATAGCAGTATGAATTGATAGCTTACGTACAGTATATACTTTATTTTGTGTAACTGGCACAAAAAAGTTAGTAATTTTTAATTTTAAAACCCGTTTCAACTCGCTGATTGCGCTGACTGTCCCACAGTCTCGCACACGCTGTTGACAGGCCCTGATTGGTTGTGAGGATTGTGTGCCTGTGAATCGAAAGAATGTTCACTCGTACAGAATATAAATTTATAACTATAGCAGTCGTATGATTATTTATACATATACCATTACATATACTATCTTGGACTAACCACAGTCTATTTTATGATTATAACCTTCAATTATCACTTTTTGGTGCTGTAATGAGTTTTTGTTTGAGAGTGGTAAGCTTTTATTATTTCGTCACATTTACTTAACTTACCTCACAAAGGTTTAGGGGCCAATATCTTTGCATTTCAACACCTAATAGGCTTTGCAACACATGCATTAGTAGTAAATCTAGGTTAATGTGTTCCGGCACTCAGACCAGATGCAATCGTGCGCTTCGATCCTATCGCATCCCTTCTGTAAGGATGCATGGCTCTATCTCTACAAGACTTTGACAACATTTCTACTATTTCGATTTCAAGATTTCTTTCGTAAATTTGCCACCAACTAGAACAACAAAAAAGTATTTTTTTTAATCACTAATGTGTGAATATTGAAATATATTTTATATTATAAAAGAATCTTCACCATCTGGAGTAACCAATTTGCTCCTTTGATGAATTCATATTCTATTAAATAAAGGCCATTTCCCATGTGACCCATTTGCCAAAGGAATGGCATTTCTAAAAGTGGAGTTTCAAACAAAAGCTTTATATCTCCACTCACCTCGTTTGTCTACTCGTAAGTATTTTCCCCAAGATACTACCCATAACACTTTCTTCCTTAATAATTATATTTCACTGATATCCTGTTCCCCATACCACCTTGGTGATTAAATTGAGAAGGATTTGTTTTATAACTTTTTTGCACAAGAGTATTTTTTCTAAGAATACGATTTAGTTGGGGAAGTATGAAGGGGATAGGAGGCTATGAAATTTCTTCCAGAAAACGTGTAAAATTCAACATAAAAGCACATGAAAGATTATAAGAACAGAGTCTAAATAAATCCTCCAAAGACTTTAAAATTATTTATAATTAAACACTTTACATATTTTCTGCAAAAATCTTTATAGTTTTACCACTCCCACTGATGAAAATTATCTCTTAATAGATTCAAGTAACATGGTTCAGGCCGTCCGCACGCCTAATGCTAAAATTTACGTCTTATAGGCATAGGGGTATAATTTATTTTACCTTAACTATTCATTAGCTACAAAACACAAACAAAAAGAAAGTATATTAGTTCAGTTCGATTACAACATTAACACGGATCCCACTACTATCAGTTATAGATAACCTTATCTGAAGTGTTTTAATAATACCTATAGTCTCAACTATCTTTGACTCATATGACCTTGAGTCAAGCCACGCAATGATAGCATTATCTTGTAGTTGAACAGCTGTTCGTTCGATAGGCAGTGGTACCAACCGTTCAAACTCGTGTTTCGCTAATGGAGCCTAACGTTTCACTCTACATTTGAGTCATGAAAATAAGGTTATATTATTTGCCATTAGAAATACCATAGTATGGAGTTACGGTTGATACAAAGTTTTAGTTTGTGATAGTGTTATTTCAACTATCCACTTTAGGTAAGTTTAATAAATTGTTTAAAAAAATGTTAAAAAATAATTTTACCGACTAATTTCTTTTTTATTTATCTTATTAATATTATTTTTAACCGTACAAAGTTCCCAATTTTAAGTTGTAATTAAGAAGTAGGCATTATTTTTGTAAAATGTTCAGTTTTACTGTATCTTTTGCGTTCTCTTCAACGTTGTTGTGACCTATTATTTTACATTTATGTATTTTTTTTAAACATTTACGAAATAATTTCTAGAGGTTAACACACTTTGCCACTGTGCTCAAGTATTTGCAGCCTACTCTAGGTATTTATTTTCATAAAAAAAAGTATTCACTCAGCACTATTAACTATGATTTAAATCCATCAACGGCAGCATTTAAATATTAAAAATTTAGGTCGCTTTACTGGAAATGACAAAATTGCAAAAATAAATTTGCCTTAAGGAACTGTATTGAATACTCGGAACAGCTAAGCCTCTTAGACGTTTTTACACTACTAATCCTTTAGATAAAGGTCGTGAAATTGTTATCTGCACTGAACAACTCTTTACCGCCTACAAAGCTCTACTTATATTTAAACACTTGGCAGTTTTGGGTTCATCATTTTTATAAAGATCGTTAGTTTAACCTGGTAACACAGTTAAGTCATCGATAATTAATTATCTTTTAACATAATTGTAATATAACCTATATTATTAAACTATGTACTCTTACTTCAAACTGGTTATAAGCCTCAGCTTTATAGACAATAATATTAAAATTTTGAAGTTTCGGAATAAAATATTTTGGATCAGCTGCTAGCACTTCTTCTTTCATATATTTAATTTCGTAAGGCGATCTTTGCGTCAAAATTGTGGGCGCCTGGCAAGTCGTAGAAAGATGGGAGAGGGCTCAAATTAAAGGTCTCTATTCCGTGATGGCGGGAAAAATACTGAAATTGCTTGAAATTCACCATAAATCGAGAAATAACGTAAAATATCTGCAATTTAAAAAGCATTGGGATCTAAAAACGTCTGCTTTGTTTACATTCAAACATGTGGTGCTGATGATTGATTTAAAGACATATTTAGATGTTGACATCTGGTTTTTTTTCAAAAGGCAGCTATGTTCAATGTACTATAACAAATAAATATTTTAACTTTAAATTTTCAGAATTATAACTACGGCTTTGAGTACACATATATAATTTAAAATTATAAAGAGTTAAGTGTGTTTGTTTCGTTTACGTTATAACGATGCCGATTTAATGCCAAATGGTCGATATAAATATATATGTAGGCGACAATTTTGTGGCGAAGTTGTAGGAGTTTGGCAAGTTGTAGGATAGTGAGAGGGGGCTCAAATAGAAGGTCTTGATGCCAGGGACTCGGGAAAAATACGGAAATTTCTTAAAGTTTATCCGAAAATAAAATATAATGTTGAATACCTGCCATTTAAAAATCATTGTAATCTAAAAACGTCTGTTCTGTTAACATTAAAACATGTGTTGCTTATACTTGATTTAAAACCACATGCTAGATGTTGATATAATCGTTTATTTAAAACCCAGCAAAATAGGTTGAACGTACTATGACACATGACTCTTTTTACTTTTAAATTTTCCGTTTTTATAATAATTTAGGGATCTCAACCTTCAAAAGCAAGAGGAATTAAATATGACTTTTACATTGTATCATGTAGCAGTAGCTGATGCTGATGTAAAGCCAAGTGATTTGTAACGCAATCGAATAAGCGCAGCCCAAGTTTCAGAGAAGACCTCTACCACCTCTTTTTAGAGCTCAGCTCTACCAGTTTTATGAGCGGTCGGAAATGGTCATAGTTTTGACTGAGGAAAAACAGTGTGCTGCACTAAAAGCTATTGAATGTAACATCACAAAAAGGTTCACCTTTAAATTTGGCTAATCAAAAGTTTATTTAATCTTGAATCTATCAAGACAAAGCAGTATTTACTTCCGGGCAACCATAAAAATATTAACTATTTACCAAACTCATGGTCACCAAACCTAACTTCCTTATGAAGTAGAGCCAAAGTCTCCAACGTGGAGCGTGGAGTCGTCAACGGGAGACCATTTTCTGATTTCATCTATATTTATTTGCTTATCTTTTGGGAAATAAATTAAGTGCTACAGTCTGTGGTTAACAAGAATTTATGCAAACCATTCCATATGTTTAATTGTAAACAAAGTGGACTGATTTTGTTTTGAGAACGGCGGATGGCGGCACTGTTCCAAAAAATTCAGCCCTTTACTATACTATTCAGCCCTTTCAACATTACTCTTTAAACGTTTAATTCCGTCAAGCTGTAACCGAGCTGTGAGTGTGAAGGAAACATTAAATATCCAGCATTTGTATTTTATTTTTAGGGGCTTTTGCCCCCACAAGCCACTAGTACAATTTAAAATGTAATAGTTTTGAACTTCGCTTGGTTTTTGTAATTCTATTAGGTCGATACATTGAAAACATACATACATACGCATTGGGAGCTTTAGACCCCTGATTTATTTTAAGAAAAAGAATTTGACTAGTTAATGAGTCAGTTCACGGTATTAGCTATCACAATTATCTGATGCATTGGTTTTGTAGTTTAAATCACAATCAAATAAACACAGAAACTTTAAGACATTATGAGGATTTGTCAAAAATAGGCCTACGTTGTTTAAGAAACCTTTGTCTTTAAAATATTTTACAGCATGTAAAACAGCTATGTTACTATAATATATTAGCTTCCATCATTGCAAAGTTATATACTCTCTAAAAACAAAAATCCGACTATACTTAAAAGATTATTGTAACCCTATTTCATTGAAATTTAAACCACTAAACTTTTTAATACTGGTCTTGAAGTAAAAATAAAAAATCCAAAAATAATAATTATAATTTTAATATAATAATCGCTTTCTTGAAAAAATACATAAAAACATGAGCCTTAAATAGGGAGAAAGCCATAATAAGGCGATTACAACTGAACATGCAGTTTACTCATTCCTCTCATTACATTTTTAAAAAGAGTGATATGACATGAGTGATCGGATAATGCTTCTTAGTCTATTATAGAGATGAATAATAACTAGAAGGATAATCGTATATTTCATTACTAGATCCTTGTGGCACTCTTCAATATGGTCTTTTTGACTAGGAAAGTAAGCGATCAACTCACCACTATATTCGTTACCAACCTTGAAATTCAGCTGTTTGTCGATACATTGGCGCAAACATCGATTGCGCAATCTATTGGATCAGACAATTACATTGAGCAAAACAGCAACAGAAACCAACAGTTGTTGTTTTCGTGATTTCGTACACTCGAATAAACCAGTCCAATTGCATTGTTGGGCAAACCGATTCGCTAAGGGCATAACAGCTGATTTCCTCGACCAAAAAGTGTCATAAATGTTTTCTCATAAAGATCAATTATAATAATCGAAATTGATTTTTAGGTCATGGCAATAATTCCTTAGAGCTTGCAAATCATGTGTTGAAAATGGCTATTTTCCACGCAATATGCCAAAATAATATTATTTTTTTTAGGTGGAGTACGTTTTAGCTCGTAGCAGCATTAATCTACCTGTACCAGGAATATGGTGCTGGTAAGAAACTGCTTCTGCTGCTTCAGTCTGAGGTCAGGAATGCTTCTGCTGGGATGGACGCAGGCGGCAAGTCTCCACGTTAACTACATTATTTCAAATACTTTTTTATGTTTACTCTTATTTAATGAAAAACAAGTTATAAAAAATTTACGTTTGCATCGTTATTTAAAAAATGTATTGTAAAAAACTTTGTCATATAAACATTCTATAGTTTAGGGTTGCATCTATGACAAATAGGTGAAAACCCTGAAGGGCCTACGTACACCTATAACTACGACTGTTATACAACAGAGGATGGTTTCCATTCTTTCCTTTGTGGTTATACATACGAGTTTAGATATTTTTGGAGTTTTTCCAAAAAGGTAATTTGTTTCTTGTACGGCTTAACAGGCCAGCAACCTGATTAGTATGTATTGTTAAGTAAATTTTCAAATCGGTAGGCTATTCAAACCATTTATTATAGGCAACTTAATGTAGGCGATAACACCTTGGTAAGGTTTCCAAGCCATAATAAAAGATCTTATACGTTTATTGTTCCCATAACATTACACATTTATTGCCTCTGACATCATAGTTTATTACTTGGAAAAATTCATATCGTAACTGTTTTATTGTTCACATTAGATAAACTTGTTTGAATTGTTTAGTAATTTTCTCGTTCATTTCTAGGTTATGTCTATTCTTGCACTAATAGGAGTGATTTTGGAGGACAGTTCTATTTCAACATCTGAAATTCACCGTTTCTTTGGGACCAGCATAAAAAGTGAGTTTTTATCTCGTTATGCCAAGCCATTTAGTTAAAGAATAAATGGAAGTTTTAAGGTCACTAATAAACTACAGTTTTATTTATAAAAATTATTTTGCTTACTGCTTCTTATTAACTCTTTGATTTAAAAACAGTATCACCGTTTTTATTGTATTTTGACGACTCCGTATACTAGTTCAATACGAGGAGTAAAAAATATAAACAAAAAATAGCAGGTGAGGGAAAATAACTACTTTAGTGTTTGTGAAAGGTGTTCCATTAATACAGAGTACATTCTTTATTATAAAATAAGATTATTTTCAAAATTATTCTCTTCTTTTACAGAATGATATAAAAAAATATTCGTTCCGTATAAGGTCCATATCTTCTATAGGGCTGCAGGATTGCCTAGATTACACAATTCCTTTACTTGCACAGATTGTATGACTGCATTGTCCACTTCTTCCTTAATTTTTTAAGAGACCAAAGTAAGAAGCCTTTTACACTTACAACAAAACTATGCTCATATCTTAATATACAATTTTTAGGTTAAAGCCTAAATTGTTTTTGGAATATGATCTGAAGTTTACTAGTGGTTTTCCTTTCAGCCCTATACGTTCTGTTGGGTGGGAGCGTTATCCAGACTATCGCTGCTGTTTTCTTGTTGTATGGAGTTTACATGGTAACTATCTGTTAACAAATTTGGCATATAGGAATCCAAGTAACACATTACAACTCCCTTAATACAAATAAAGGAATTAAAGGGTGTGAATTAAAGGGTGTTCGTGTTTGAGTACGTCAAACTTAAGACCTCTTAGAACTGTCCTTTGCACGTGTTGCTTTGAATTAAACATACTTAAAAAACATTTTGAATTTTGTGGTGATTTTTTTGCTTATACTTGAAAAATCAAGTGAAACATGAAAGATATTAGCTCATTAAAGAAATTGTCATGATGAATTAGATATATACAGAGGGTAACCACCATATTTTACATTTGTGGTTCAAACTCAGATACAATCATGGAGTCAAACCCTTAATCAGGATTAATTCGCAAAATACGACCAAATAAGTAATATTATCCTAAAAGTAAAGAATTATTAGTTTTTATTTGAGCGTGAGCCTTCCAAAGATATTACCTAATGAAACCTTTAGAACCTAATTAAATGATTTTGATACTATTCATGAAAGGTTTATATTTCAATGCATTTTCATTGTTCTTCAGATTACCCTGAAAATGCTGACTTTTACAAATAAGTGTCCAGTCGTATATTGAAACCAGTAGCCTATTATAGTTTTAATCCCTAAGCGCGATCTTCCTCAGGCAATCGATATCGCATTCTGGTTCAGTGAAAGTCGTCTGGGAATGATTTTTCATGTTCCTTACACGTTTGATCACTACTTTAATCATCGATTTTTGTTCCCTACATCTTCTAACGACTACCTTCTCTAGCAAACTTTTATATCAGTCACTTGAAGAAGAGTCCGTATATTGAAACTGTGTCAGGCTATGAGGCTAAAAGGATCACTTTACAGTACAATTTATTCAAACCATTAATATGAATTCGAAACTATATAATGAAACCATTAATCATCAAACACGTATTTCGTTAGCTATCAATGAGAAAATGCATGAATTTACCCTAGTGAAAAGTTTGAAGAGTAATTGAGTAAAAAAATATCATGAACTATGTTTGTTTTATCAGAGGAAAAGTTCTTACGTGTTTGAGTACGTCAAACTCGAGACCCTCCTACACTTCGCCTCCCTGCTGGAGTTCCTGTTGTATTTACTCCTGGAATATTCAACATTTTCTACGCATGAAATCTACGTCTTCTTGGTATTCCTAACCCTGAACTATGGTAAGATTAACTTTATTAAAGCGTTATAAATATGTATATTAGAAATGTCATCGCAGGGAATCCTTTCACAGTGTAAGTAATTTGTCATTCAATATCGTCGTCGATGATATTTATTTGCACTTAGTTTTCATTGCATAAACTGACACTTCATGCCCTGTTTTATAAAATAGTTTCTAAACGACTTCTTATTTTCAATTTTTTTTAAATATGTTTTGACTGATAAATTTTATTTAGAATGAGAAGAACATGAAATTTAATTCCACTTTTGTGAATGTTATACCTTCAAGAAAAACATTGGTCCTAGAAATGTATGTTGATTAATATATTTTATTTTAAATGAGGTAAATGTGAAATGCGATCATCAAACCTGTACTCTTATATGGATCAGAGAATTGTAGTGTAAGTAAGAAAACAGAAAGAAAGATTATAGTGTTTGAAAATAAAATATTAAGAAAAGTTTATGGGCCGATTTTTGAGGATGGACAATGGAGATTAAGACACAATCAAGAACTTAGAGAGCTTTGTAAAGATCCAGATGTCGTTGCTGAGGTTCGAAGTAGAAGGTGAAGATGGACATATTTTAAGAAAAGAAAATAGCTCTTTATCTAAAAACATCCTAAAGAACAACCCAGAAGACAGAAGACCCCTTGGAAGACCGAAACTTCGATGGTGGGACCAAGTGGAAAAAGACTTAATAAAACTGGGTAGAACAAGGGAAAACGCAAGAAACAGAGATCTATGGAGGCATTGTGTTGGAGAGGCCAAGTACCGCTTGGGATACCTGTGGCCACAGCAGTAAGTAAGTAAGTAAATGTGAAATGAAATTCCACATACGTGAATGCTATACCCTCAAGGAAAATATAGATTTTATAAATATACCATAGCTACCGGTAATATATTTTATTTGAAATTAGATGAACGTGAAATAAATTACAATCGTGCGAATGTTTTACCCTTACGTAAAATAAAGCTCGTTCTAAGACTCTTTTTATTCTGAACCTCAGATCGGTTTAAATATTAACAACATTTACTCTTTAGGTGACAAAAAATTCTACTATACAGAAATGAATTAATTGTGGCCTGACAATATTTCTTTCCAATATCGTGGTTGCAGGTTTGGCTGTGTACTACCTCATAGCGGCATACAGCTACTACCAACTGATCACCGACCCGGAGCTGGCCCCACTCGCTCAGACCTAGGACTCAGCCTGTTGAAGACAATACCAAAATAAACACTAAAGGACTTCCTATCGTCTTGTGTTACAACGTTATGTCAGGGGATGCACATCAACGCTTTTATACTTTTTATACTTTGTGTTGTGTTGTAAATATAAGTTTAAAGTTGTTACTCTCCATTACATTTAATTACCTAGATGGGAAATACGATCAAATAATATAAGAAACTCATAAATTTAAATACTTTCCATGGATTTATTAATAATATATTCACATACATTAACCTTAGCAAGGAAATGTTTTAAACATGATTAATTTAACTTATATACTTGTTTGGTTAATTAATACAATTTCCTTATTGAATTCAAAGTGATAACTTTTTGCTACTTTAATTTGTAAACCGTGTAACTCCTCTTTTTAGCAAAATGGAGATTTCAGTACCAACCTTGCTCCTTTTTATGTATGCATTTAATATTTCATATAAAACGATTCAGTCGTTATGAGGTAAAACTTTGAGCTAATTTGGCTACTTGTATGTTTGTTTTTCATGGAGGTTAAAAGGTTTTACTTGTTGATCACACGTATCTCCATAGAAAAAGTTGGAATCAATCATTTATATTGAGTGCAGTTTCAATTACCCAATACATTAGATGAAAATAACAGTGTTTTACCACCTCCCGAAAATTGTGCATTTTTGAAAGTTACGAGGTTTGTAAACTAAGCTAGTGTTTTGACAAATTTGACCTCAAACATGGCCTTCGGCCCTGCTGTACTGAAGGCATTGGAAGCTTTACCGCCGTGCCTCACAATTGACACGGCATATCTGAGGCAGACGTTGACAGCTGCTGTGAGGCAGCAGACAGGCGGTGGCATTGTGTCTGGTGTGATGCGAAGTGCGGTGCTGGTGACACTGGTGACACTGGGGCTGGGGGCCGCCTGTGCGACCTTCGTCCAGTTAGGGGAAGGTCAGTCTCTGATGTTGGGTGATTGAAGGCTAAGAATATGTTAGGTTAATAGCTCTTTTACTTCTAGATCAAAAATATTTTTTCAGTGCTTGAAAGCAACAATCAGGTTTCCCTTGATTTAAAAGTTCCTTTAAATTTACCTTTCTATTTTTACTTTTTTCTCAAAACCATTAAATCAGCTTATTTCTAAAGCTCTAATAATTTATTATATATTTGTTTAAATATTTTACATTTTTGAGCTTACAAACCAACTTTGGACAATACTACTTTATTCTTGATAAAGACATTTTGATAAGGATTTTTTTGATTTTAAAATCGCTTCAATATTTTATAATTTTATTCTTTTGTGATCTTTCGCCAGCACCGTCAGTATGTGATTGTCTGACGATGCTAGATTTGCTTGTAAAAGCTCTTACAAAAATGACATTATAAACATGTTGGTCTATTTTTTATTATTTTGATAAACGTGCTTCACACTACTAAAACTGAAGTTGTTTTGTCAATTCTGAGTCATGTTCAAAAAAATTAATATATTAGGAACGGATCTTTTTAAAAATGAGTGTTTGTTACAATATTATTTTTCTAATTTTTTCTCTCTGTTTGTTATTTATGATGCCAAAGAGTGTTTTATTTATTTGTATGTAAGCTATTAGAGCTACTACACAGAACCAAAGTGCAAAAAAAGTCGATGTTTATACAACTCCACAGGTAAAACCACTTGATCTACCAGGTCTATATTTTGGGATTTTTTGTGATTTATTATTGTATGGAACCTAACATATAAAAAATCATATTTAAAGTAATTTATTCTGATTTTGGTTTTTGCTCATTTTTAAATTTTACATCTTCGAAAGCACTATTTATTTTGAAGCAGGTCAGTATCTTATAGTGTCTCAAAAAAAACTTAATTTTAACAATTTGTTTCCCTGTGGTTTTTTAGAAGAAATTGAACGTTACAACTCCATAGTTTAACAAGGCAGCCCTCATTACACAAATGAATGCATCCGCACCCCAAAGTCATCAAGTAAACTAATGAAAAAATGAAGATCAGCTGTTCTGATTGGCTAGACAACTACGATCATTGATTGTGAATGTTTTGTCACAAACACACCTGTTCTGAATTTGATGAGGAATAAATGTAATAACATGTAAGAAATCAAAGTTTACATACTTATAATGCATTTATTTGTTACAACAATTAATAATTAACAAAACAAATATATATTGATGCGTCGTTAGAACATTCTTGATTTTGTGGCAATTAATAAATTTTAACCTTTAATAAAAAAAAAATAAAAAAACGCACTCTTGTTATTTTGACACGGTAGTTATGCATGTTTCGGAAAAAGTTTGGAATGTTTTAATTATTTTCAAATATTTTCAAATACTTACCAAAATTTTATGAAAATTTTCAATTGTGTATTTCACTTCTCCCCCCCCCTTTGGTCTGCAAACTGTCGGTTATTCATATCTAAATGTTTGTTATTATGACAAATACACAACTTCAAAATTTCGGTACATTTTGTTGAGTATTTAAAAAGATTATTAAAATATTCCATACTTTTGCCAAAACCTGTAGATGACATAATGTTTTGTTTCTTCAAAGGTAAAATTTTTGTTTTGAGGAAATGGCATGTGATCGTGTGATTCAACTCAAAAAGAAGTTATAACGGTTTTCATATCAAAGTGCATTTCCGAAATAAATATGATATAAAATAATTCAAATAATTTAAATTAATGATTTTACGAAACTTATCTTGACCCATCTGTGTTTTTCTTCATATTATACACAAAATTTATACTGTCTACTACTTCTTGAGATGGCGACCTACCCAGGTCGCCAAAAAATAACAGACCCCTGGACTGCTGCAATATGGATCTGTTGATTGAACACGATGTAGGAAAAAAGGATCTCCAACAATAGCTGAATTTTTAATTGCGACTTGTACTGGTAGATCAAGTACCAATGAGAGATGAGTTAGGTTAAAGTATAAAAGTGAACTAAAACATGTGTTACATATTTAAAATATATAATTTCCGTTTACTTACGGAAGCTCTGAACGGCCTGCTGGACAGCTGGCTGTACGGGGGTCGCTGCGGCCCCTGCCCGCCGGTAGCCGACTGTCGCGAGCTGCCCGCCGTCGTCCTGGGCTACTGCTGCGGCTGTCGCCTGCCCTTCGGTGAGTGGACGGTCTCAGCGAATTTTCACTTATAGCGAAGGAGCTATTACGTAGGTCTCATGGTAAGACCTAAGCACGGGGCCATCATAACTTTTCATTTTGGGGCTCCCAGATACCTAAAACATAATTCGTGTGTGTGTGTGTGTGTGTGTGTGTGTGTGTGTGTGTGTGTGTGTGTGTGCGCGCGCGCGTGCGTGCGTGCGTGCGTGTGTGTGTGTGTGTGTGTGTGTGTGTGTGTGTGTGTGTGTGTGTGTGTGTGTGTGTGTGTGTGTGTGTGTGTGTGTGTGTGTGTGTGTGTGTGTGTGTGTGTGTGTGTGTAAACACAATAACGCTTGCAAAAATTATCCGATCGGAATGAAATCAGGCACAGTTGTGTAAAGTAATAATTATTCGGACGAGTTCGAAAGGCAGCACGATCGGACCATTGCAAGGGGGGGGTAGAGGGAAATAGACCCCCTAAATTTTTTTACATAGAAAATTTAAATCATAATTTTAGGTTACACCGTTAAATTCCGCTAAAAAATATTTTATTGCTTTTTTTGATCATTGCTTTATGTCCATTGGTTACCGAGATATGAGACTGGTAACAAGGGTGGTGGTGGAGGGTGAGGGTGAGGCTGGTACGTCGTCCCATTGTTAATCTTTTGGGAAATAACTAATACTCTATATATTGCTTATTTCTCAACATATCTAATTGAAACCTGATACGTGGCTTTATCTACTAGATATCTACTCGATTACTGCAAATATCTCTTAAATGTATATTTCCATGGCAGCAACCCTGCATACTAATTTCCTAAGTAAGATTTTATGACTTAATCGAAAGCTATTACAGACCAAGCATTTTTTTCAATGGTTTTACAGTATATGTTTTTGTGTTACAGACAGAGTGCCTACGAGATGTGCTCCGGATCTGATTTGCCCACCTAACATGGGGAAGCTGTGCAGGGATTACAACTTCCTAATGGACTGCTGTTGTCCATAGTACATTTAAATTTTTAATATATAATACCAAATGCATCGGAAATATAATTTTTTTATTATTTTTTATTTGTTTCATTTTTTACCTTAAAATTGTGTTCATTTTATACTTCAAAACTGGTTGACTGGATTTTTTATCTTATGTGAATCAAATTTTTTTACTTTCAAATGTGTATTCCTATCATATATTAAAAATGTACGAATAAGAAGAAGTTTTTGACAAATTCCCTAGATAATCCAACATTGCTAAAAAAAATAGTACATAATCTAATGAAATTAAAGAAGGCAAATAAAGTATTATAGTGAATCGAAAGAGTTAAAATTATACTGCCACTTTTGTTCCGCTGACATCCTGGAATTACTGATTGAATTATTGTTTGAACACAGTGTAGGGAAAAAGGATCTCCAACAAACTCCATAGCTGAATTGACTTTGAATAGGTAAACAATTAAATTTTGGACTGTTGTTAGTTAGGAAAAGGTCCATTTCAAAAATGTATTATAATTTAAGGAAGAAGATGCAGCCTACATACAATACGTTTTTGCTATCATATTAGTTAAATTGTATCTACAAGGACAGAAACAAATCGTCGGCTTTTACCCTTTGCATATTTAAACCAGTTACTTATTTTGTATATAAAAAGTGACGCGAAAATATTCTCTTCTTGTAAATGCTTGACCTCGAACTTAAGTTATTCCAGCAAATACCATGGTAACTTAATATCAAATTACATGAGTTTATATTGAAACTTTCTAATGGTTTTCAACTTCTGGATGGATACTTTATCAGACCATGTTATGTAAACCTAACATGGACTGTTGTTACATATTATTTTGCAGCCCTTTAAATATGTATTACATTGGCTTACAAACAGTCCTCTTTTCCTCATACACAAGAGGTATGAGACTAAAACTCGCATTAGTTTTAAGCGAACCACTCAATGCAGAAACATAATACTGATCACATCTAAGATATAATAAAGGAGAAGGGGTTTTATATCGGACAGCAAATCTCCAAAACTATAAGACCTAAAGAGTTGAAATTTGGCACATGTACTCCCCTTGGGTCTTAGATGCACACTATGAAACGGTTTTACAAAATTCTCAAAGATCCCTATGGTACTTCAAATTTTTAATGTTAAATTATAGGAAAGGATATAAGGTTGTCATGGCAACCTTAAAAAGTATGACAAATTAAATCCTAAAAAAGGCAGAGGAAGTTTTTATGTTTTTCCACGGGTGAAGCCGTGTTGATCAGCTAATCAAAGATATAATATATACAGCATATGAGTATAAATCTTGAATAGGTGATAAAAAAATCAAAGGGCTACATACAGAAGGATAAAAGACATTTCGCCTGAAATCCATAATATCTTTCATGGCTAACGCACTAGTCAACTATATCAGTTATTATCAACTACTTAATATTTGAATATATATATATATATATATATATATATATATATATATATATATATATATGTATGTATATATAATGGTGAAATGGTGAAGTCGCCAGCAAAAGGGTAGAAACGTCTGGCGTCATGTTTTAGTGCAGGGATATTGCGCGTTTCCGCAGAGGAAACTGTTTATGTGCCATGTTTACACAGCCTATATTGTAGTGTTTAGGAATCGCAAGCAAAGGCATAGAGTGTAAATTTTATCCTAGAATACTTATAAGAATGTTACAATACAGTAATTTTGTGTTATGTATTTAAACTGTTACAGTTTTAAGTCTTGAATTGTCAAGTGAAATTGTTCAACCATTTTAAGCAACGTTATACAAAATTTTGGATTACAAATGTAAAACTATAAACTTAAGTTGAAAAACAATACCATATTACATTAGAATTTATATAAATAAAAATCATTCCAAGACAATTCTGGGATAAAAAGTAATTTTTAATTATAGTTCTTCTTTTTGCGTTTTTCAAGCCTACTATTTCTTGATTGAAACTAACAATGGAAAGCTTTTGTGGGTATTTACATTCATAGTGTAAAATAATTTGTAAAAATTTTCTGACCAAAGTTATTAATGATTTAAGGTTATGGCAAATAAAAATGTTTATTAATTTGAAAATAAATCAGCTCTATTTTTAGGAGACTATCAAAACCACCTAAACCTTACTTTATATTCATCAAAAGATATAGTTTTTTTTTTACCTAAATATCATTACCAAATAATAGAGAGGAATGGACTTTTTTACTATTGGTAAATTGAAATAAACACTTAAGAATATTAATATTTAGAAAGTTCAAATGCATACAACAACCTTACAAAACATTTTTCCTTTGGTCGAAAGTGGCGACGTAATGAAAGTCTAATACATTATTAATCGCTCTTTTAACATCTTTGTGAAGAGATTATTTCAAAAATATAGTCCCCTTTATTTGGCCAGGTTTCAAGGGACCTAAAGTCAACTTATATCTTACACGTTTACAGTTTTGTTTACTTGAAAGAAATAACAAAACGGGGTCACGTTTGTAGCAAAGAGCTTCGCTTCCTATTCCAACTACGTACTTCTTGTTTTTCGGTCTGTTCAATCTAGATACAGATAATATGTTTATATTATGTTTCTAGCACACACCAGTGACTGCAAGCTCTTTATGTTTTCAAATACCCCCGTTGTAGTATAACTTTATACTCAGTGAAAATCAAATTTTATAAATAAATAATTTAGACGAAGCTTCACACAAAACAAAATCAACGTATCCCACAGATAAGAATTGAAGAATTCGCTATAAGAAACAACGAGTGAAGTAACTATGCAGGTCTTCTCTCACCTACAATCACGCTATAATCTAGTAGATATCAACTAGAATAAGCCACATACCAAGTTGAAATAAATATATGTTCAGAAATAAGCGAGATATATAACTTTAGTTATTTCCCTTAAGATTAATATTGGGGAAGTGAATACGCAGATTTACTGCCTCAGGAAACCAACAATAAGAGGATTTTAGGCCATAATCAAGCAGAATTCAACTAGATTATGCCATATACCAAGTTTTATCAAGATAAATAATAACGTAACTAAACATACTATTTTCCCCATAACGTCAACATAGATAGTAAGAATGCTGATTCGCTGTCACGGAAATGGTAAAATACGCAATTTCAGACCTCAATCATCTATATTAAATATATGATCTGAACTGAATGAAGCTACGCAAAACAATTTATGAAGATATGCTCAGAAATAAGTGTGTTATTAAACTGAATTACCTTCCTTTAAAGTTAAGGTTGAAGGTTTGTACCGTGTTTACCATTCTTAAATCTCGGAAACCAATGGATTAGACTAAAGATTGAAAGTAATGAATTTGTTCGAACTTAGTTATTAAATGGCTTAACCGAATTTTTGTTATATTTTTTACATGTAAGAAGTCAACTGCCCTAAACCAAATCCAGCAAACAAGTTATTTGTACTGAATATCCTTTTTTTAACAGTAGAAAATTCTTAGCATTTAATGTCGTTGTTTATGGAAATGAAATTAGCCGCCAGACACAATATCCACTTTATAGCGTACATTACAAAGCCTAAATAACATATGTTCATACTAGACTTTAATTTATACTTATCTCATTAATATTTCGTATCATAGGCCAGCAAATATGTGTAATTATATCAAGTATCTACGTAATTCTATATCTGATGAGATTGTGGGTGTTTTTGAGATTGCAGAACGGCGGCACATGGCTCTAATTAAAGATTTTGATCCAGAGACTCAGGAAAAATAGTGGCATCACAAACGAGTTACTAAAAAACTACATATATTGTAAAATATCCACGTTTTAAATTGTATAAATATTTAACAGCATCTGGTTTGTTTACATCAAAACATCTGCTTCTGATTGTCAGATTAAAAGCTACTCGCTACAAATAATTATATAGTTTGTTTAAAAGCCAGTTCACAACGTAGGTATGTGAACTATAGTGTATGAAAGAACCGAACGTCTTTTTAGGCTAGTTTTTTTTAGTAATAGCTTTGGTCTATAAAATCGTCAGCAATTTATGAAGTTTCTTAAGCCCAGTAAGGAGAAAAAGATAGGAAGGTTTAGGAAGTGCTACTCTAATCCATTGGCAAGTTACTAACAGACGTGGAAACCATCTTAAAAAGAATAATTTAATGTAAAAACGGTATGTGGAGTATATGTTATAAATGATAAGGCCGAAGCCAATTTTCATACTGAGCTTTATTATTAGTCCAGGCAACGAAAGGGTATAGAGGGAATTGCATGGATCACAATTTTTGACTTTGTAACTTTGTTTGGACTAGTTAGGAGTAAAACATATCAAAAGTCCCCGCCCTTAGCCCTTGAGCCGGCTGGGCTGGAAGGGCCTAAAGGTACAATTTTTTGGTTTTTCCTAAATATCATGAAAACTATCAACTTTTAGTATTCCCTATTAAATTTAAAAATTAAAGAAAATTAAATTTCATGTAAGAAAAATATATAATATGTCTACTTTGGTCCAACCGTTTACAAGGTAGGCACTAATTTTATTAATATTTAAAAAAAATAGCCCTTCCATAAGAAATACATGTAAGTTTGAGGGTAACTTAGATGCCCAATTGTGCAAAGCTCTTTTCACCTAAAGGAAAATGAACAGCATTCAAGAAATATTGACGAAATTTCCAGTAATTTGACACCTCAATCATAAAAATTGGTCAGAAATTAAGGCGTTGGCGAGCTCACAAAAAACGTTATTTTTCAAGAAATCATAACAAATTGGAATAATTCCTTGAAAAATAACGTATTTTGTGAACTCGCCAACACCTTAATTTTAGACCAATTTTTATGATTGAGGTGTCAAATTACTGGAAATTTTGTCAATATTTCCTGAATGTTGTTCATTTTCTTTTAGGTGAAATGAGCTTTGCAGAATTGGGCATCTAAGTTACCCTCAAATTTACATGTATTTCTTATGGAAGGGCTATTTTTTTAAATATTAATAAAATTAGTGCTTATCTTGTAAACGGTTGGACCAAAGTAGACATATTATATATTTTTCTTACAGGAAATTTAATTGTCTTTAATTTTTAAATTTAATAGGGAATACTAAAAGTTGATAGTTTTCAAGATATTTAGGAAAACCAAAAAATTGTACCTTTAGGCCCTTCCAGCCCAGCCGGCTCAAGGGCTAAGGGCGGGGACTTTGATATGTTTTACTCCTAACTAGTCCAAACAAAGTTACAAAGTCAAAAATTGTGATCCATGCAATTCCCTCTATACCTTTTTTTGAGCATTCATTGCCTGGACTATATAGAGCTTCCAAGTTATTTTCTTTTTTTGTGTGAGCGTTAGGAGACTATACTAGTTTAACAGAATATTTGTATGGATAGTATTGATTTGACACAGACTGTTCTTCTTTGTCTAATATCGATAATTGATGATAATCTCTTTTTCCATCCGTGGGTAATGAAGAATAAGTAAGTTGGTAATTTTAGGAGGTGATTGAACATGCCGATCTCATCTGTAAGCTTGCCAAACTGCAGAACATCAGGAAGATTGGAAAGAATTACTTCAGAACCATTACAAAAATAGCTAACCAGGTCCATTATGATACTGGTTAATCGTGATTAAAAATCTAAATGTATCCTCCAGAAGACCAACAATTCTTAGAGATATATTTCTTAGATGTTTTGTCCTGGTACTTTTATCCCAATCGTTGGCTTTCACATAACGGTGTGAAAAAAATTATGATTTTTTTCTTGTGTCAGACCTTTATGAACTACTAAACCAAACCTATCGATAGGCATTTTAATAACGAGAAAAGGACCAAATAATTTCCAGACATGTGTAGAATAGTAATTCCTTGAGTAACATGGCGATTGGAAGATCGAACTATTTTGTGGGTACTATTGTATTTAAACTTCATTGGGTACATCCTGTAATCCAGTATATTTTTTCTGCACCATAATAATAAATTGATCTTACCTTATAATTGCCTTCAATATTAAACAAGAAGTTTATTAGAGTATAAAACTAATATTATCTCTATGAAGTTATTTGAATTTCTCTATAATTCAATTAATATATTTTCATTATAATATTATTAGTAGTTTTTAAATCGTTGTCTTGAGAAATTTAGCCCTTTTAAGGCCGACGGCCGTAATAGGCCCCCGTGGTAAAAAGTACGTTGGCGGCCGACGGCCGTAATAGGCACCCGTCCACTTTTCTCTGTTTACTGGCTGGTTGTGTTTTCCAAAGGCCACTAAACTTAATATTCCCTTGTAGAGGAACATCTGGGCTTCATGAATAATGGCAAATACTGCCGTTTTAGCCTAAATTTCCTAGTTGTCTGTATAGATTTTCATGTCATGATCGTCTGCTGGCCATGTGATGATTTTGTTGCTGTTGAATTTTCGTGATTTGTTGGTTATGTGATGAGGTTATTGTTTTAATCGACCAAATATAATTTATTAAATGAGTTGTGTGTGCTTGACTTGTGTTTTCAATGAAGAATGTGCAAAAGAAGTCGAGATAAATGACCTGTAAGCGAAATCACCCTCCTGTATGCAAATAACATGGCGTATGCCATTTAGGCCTAAAACAGCGAAGTGTAAATTTTTACCTTATCCCTTATAGTTCTGTTATTAATTAAGGTAGGTACTTCAAAATTGGCATACTTCCTGTAAATAAGTTTTACTTTATAGTTATAAATGCCTTTTGGATGTAAAACAAAGTTATATATTTTTTATATGCCGTCAAAGTGGAAAAATATAAATTAGCTCATTAAAATTTTATTACATATATCCGTAAACAAAATTTCTTTCTGATAATTTCATAATATATTCTAATGCATTTTAAAGTGCATTTAATTAGGAACAATTTAAAAAAAGAATTATAAATATCTGACAAAAATTGTGGAAATTATAGCCCTTTAACTAAAACTATGCACAGCACATAAGAAATGGCTTGGCCTTTTTCGCAAGTACCACAGTTTGGGAGCTGGCCTTTTTCGCAAGTACCACAGTTTGGGAGCTGGCCTTAAAAGGGTTAGGCTATTTTCATTTGTCTATAATACTTTCATAATTTCATGAAGAAGAAGTGGTCCCTGACCGTTTGTCTGTTGTTACGGGTTAACGAAAAACTGCTGAACCGACTAGGCTGAAATTTTACACAAAGGCACATCATGAACCTAGCCAAGAAATTTACTTATTCTAATCTTTAAAAACCCCTAGGGCTTTGCCCTACGGCCTACTCAAATGCATTATTTCTTTCTAATTTTTAGGATTTTGGTAGATTTTCAAAAAAAACCGTTGTTAGATTTTAAGTTTAATCGTGCGGAGAACAGTTATAACATATAGTGTTATTAAAAAATAGAAGGGGTATTTGTGAGTCTTGGGGTGATGTTCCGGATAAACACAGAAAATACCGAACAGATTGAGCTGAAATTTTTCTGAAATGTAGATAAGTCTGGCCAATACATAGGCCTCTTCACGTTCTTAAAATACCTTCATCTCCACCACATAGTGATCTTCTGTATTTTATACTTTATACTATATTCTTATTTTGATATTTTTATATACTTTCCACAGAACTACTTTCAACTTTCCACGTTTCTTGTGAAGAATTTCCACATCAGCTAGTTTGAGAAATAATGATTTTTTTTATAATCGTTAGGTTACTATGCAAAATTCTTAAAAATATTATTTGGAATTCTTTGTATAATACTCTCGAGTCTAAAGTGTGACCAATTTTTACTCTACTCACATAGATATTGGTTAAATCATTAACCTACTTGGCACCCATTTTCATTAGAAAACTGACACAGAATGTTTATGACATTCAATTACCGCTGGGTTAAGGTAAACGTCAAGCGTGTTATATCTTCTCAAGTGCTGCAAAAGGTCATTAAAATTCAAGGTTTTCCAAATGAACATGCCTGCATAAATAAGTAGCGAGGTTTTTATTTCAGAAATAGTTTGCAGCATACACCTAGCACTGATCACAATAATGAAGCAGTCTGTTGGGTTGTTTTTAATGACGTTGCAAGTGGCAGTCTCACAATACGGTTCCTACTATCCAGGTATTGTTTATCCTGTTGTATTGTTTATCCAAGTAATTCTATTGTATGAATTAGTTAAAGAACTAAAATGGAAAAAAGCTTTTAAACACCTTACATACCTTACCACTTGACAATTTTTTTACATTTACATTTACAAAACAATTAATCCATGTCATCCACATCATCAACACTACTTATAATTGCAACAATCACTAATTATATTGATAACACGTGTAAATGACAAATTAATGTACATATTAAAATTGTTTTAAATAAGTATAGTTTGTTCAATGTATGCATTATCTATCATCATTACGATGGAAATTTAAAAATACCTTGGTTATATTTTTATTATTTTAGTAAGTACCGGAGCTTTGCTCTTTTGTTGTTGCATTCGTATATTACGAACCAAGGCTGCATAGTTAAATAGTGCTCAAAAACTAAATGGTGTTTTCTTTATCAATTAAATACAACCATTTGCCATTCATTACAATGAAAATAAAATCGGAATTTCTTTTAGCTATAAATACATTTCTTTGGCTGCTACTGTTGTTATTTTTTTAATAGTTGTAGAAGTAGTAGCTAAAGTTTAATACATTGTAATTTGAGCTTTTCTTGTTTTTGTTTTACTTGTTCGAACCTATAGAGTAGAGAGTGTAGGATACTGGTTCTACACTGTAGGGAGTGTAGGATAAAAACATATCTAAAGTTAATTTGTTTATTTATTCTATTTACATACTGTTTGTTCATTCACTCCGAGCTCTAAACTTAGGAGCCCTTTTTAGAGGAACGCCTAAACGGGAAGTAATTCCTAAGAGCTCTATTTTTTTTCTTTACAAATATAATCAGCCTGGATTTTTTATTATTTTTAAATAATATGAATTTGTTGTTACATGTTATTTGAAATATTTTATCTATGTAATGTGCAGAGAAATAATTTATCTACTTATTTATTTAAGTGTCGCCTGCCCCTGCCCCCTGGGTTGTGCGGCCCCCAGGCTGCGGCCCCTGCCCCCCTGTGACTGACTGCATACAACTGCCTCAGATAGTCTTCGGCTTCTGCTGCGGCTGCGCCCTCTCTATAGGTTTGTCCCTGATAATATTTTGATTGATAATATATAAGAACCATATGGTTTACACCGTTTACGAATTTTTTAAATATTTAACTTACATTACATTAAGTGGTTTGACATGTCACCCACCATTAAGGAAACTCCTTGTATATGGTGTATTTTGTGACTTTGTGCATGAATAAATGAATAGCAGTTCCGTTTCAAAACTTGGTTTTCAATAACTTTACCTACCGTATCCATCTAAGCAGGGGACGAACCTGCAAACTCTAAAAGGTATAATGTCTTTGATGTCTTCAATTTGATAAATAAATGAAATGAGTCAGATATGCAATTTAAAATTAAGTTTTACTGCTTTATTAAAATAATGATGTAAAGTTAAATAACTTTAATTCAAAGTAGTATTGAAATAACAACAAAAACATAGCTCTGCTTATTTTGAACGTACAATTTCCGTTACTTTTTGTGATTAAGTAATTGTAAGCTAATTAATTAATTAAGGAATTGAGTTTTTTTCTAATTATTTGCATAACTTCTAATCTTGAAATTGTTTAGGACAGATTATACCAAACAAAGCTTATTTTATATTTTATTAACAACAAATGATATGTTTTACTAATCAAAGCTTATTTTTATCTTTTCTTTAATTTTACAGACCGAGTCCCCATCATTTGCCCTCCAGCCATGGTCTGTCCGGTTTGCTTGCCTCAGCTTTGCAGTGAATATAACTATCTTATGGACTGCTGTTGTTAATGACGATTTCACTAGCCTGCTCTAATTAATTAGAGAAATATTATTTTAACTTCATTATTTAAATTGTTTGTAAATATTTTTTGTAATGTTCTTTTAGAGTATTATAGTTCCCAAGTGTATGTAAAAAGCTATTTTTACTTAGATTTGTTATTAACTGTACATAATATAGCTGTTTGTTTTATAGATATGTGTTATTTCTTAACAACCGCCATAATTATAAGATATGGGGTTTGTTATGGATTTTTATAAAGAAGTAGTTTTTTTCTGTTTACAACGTCGATGGCTTCGTGTAAACCACAACTTGGGCACCTAGGTAGGTACTCTTAGTTTAATCTACTTGCTTTGGTAAATTATAACTTTATCGAAAAACGAACGCTCAACATCTTATTAATTAAAATGTGAATACATTTTATAAGTAACAGTATGGGAACTCGTCAATTTGTTTAACAGTACTTAAGTAAACGTATACTAATGAGTCCTGAAAGTTTTTAACACGGAACATTATTTTTACTTTGTTTTAATTGATATCTTAATTTAACTGTAAAAATATACTGAAAAAATGCAATATAAATTTTAATAGTGCTTTGTCACGAAGTGTTTCATTTTGTATAGGAACCCCAATAGGGCAGTACGTTGTAGGGGTTCTATTTTTTTCACCTTAAAAGTTAAGGTCAGTAAGGTTTAATTGCTAGTCGTTTCATCGTCTTGCCAAGGCTCAGTATTAAACCATAATACCGGAACTATACCAGTGACGTCAGTCTCTATTATTGGATGTTATTTACGATCAAAATGAGCTAGTGCTATAAATTTTTTTCTAGCATGCAGCATCAAATGGAAATATTTTCAAACAAATAAATCACTGAAATGCAGTCCATTTGAACATTTAATGAAATGATAAGCCTAATTACAAACAACTACAAAATATATATAAATCAAACCATCGCCTCAAAGGATCGATAAATTTCAAATTATCAATATTATTTACATGGATTAAAATTACTCTACATGACTTGGCATTTTAAGGAAATCATTGAATCATTTTGTTTAATTGGTGATATGGATTTGTTACACCCATGTTACGTTGAAATTAAACTACCAATCGAACAAAAATAAAGTTTTCACTTGAAATTTAAAATAATAAACGGTCTACGTTTTGCTGAACGATTCATTTGAAAAACTCAGGCTAAGAATTGCTATGAATTGTGTTTATGTATTGTTAGATATAACAGTTATTGGTCCACGCACTGAATTGAAATACGTTTTTATCTACGACCATTGCAATAAGCACCAATTATGGTATTACAATAAGCATTATAATGATATACATTAAAACACCAAAAACCAAGCAGTACTCTAATGACGACTTTAGAGTACTGGAGTCACTTTAGAGTACTGGTTCTAGACCAATGAGAGCTCGGCATTTGACGGAAGTAGTGTCATAATAACAATTACGCAATTCGCACATCAGCTGATTGTTGCATTACGATTCATGTTTGAGTTTACTTATCCCATCAGCTGATTGTTCCACAACGATTCATGGTTCAGTCTGCTTATTTGCCTAACCTCAAATTTTAGTTGACCTATTCCATCATTAATAAAAGTCATGAGTTTTGTTTAACTTCGGGGGAAATTTTGTCATATATTGTTGGTCGTAGATAAAATAGTGTATGCAACGATTGTATTATGCCTTTAAGCCACTCGTGAGATATTTAGAACACTCGCTTCGCTCGTGTTCTAACTTACATCTCACTCGTGGCTTAAAGGCATTCATTATACAATCGTTGCATAAACTACTATTGGAGCATATAGTCAATTTCGAGTTGCGTGTTTTAGTGTTTTCATGTAAATAAAAGGTAAAAGATCATAAAATTAAGTAATTACACTATCAAATAAGCATCAAATGAATAGTTCAACATGTCTCATAATTTTCGCACCCATCTGGAGAACTTGTAGGATCAAAGGAATTAACTAACAGTACTTGAAAATTCATCCACAGTAGATTGAGTTGCATAATTTGACTATGCTGTGGTTTGGATCCCTATTGCATATGTAGGCACATTTAATACCTTACCTTTTTTAGAGTTGAAAATTTGTCAGTTACACGTCGAGATGTTAGCGAAAAAAGGAACTTGTTAATTAGTCTGTCAACAAACGTTTATCATAAAATTTCCTTTGTTGAAGAATCCTCCTTATGGACACTTCACAATTACAAACAACTACAAAATATATAAAAATTGAAGCTGCAATAACAGCTCCTTTGTCTACGTCCCCGGTCATCATAGTCTTGAAAACGCAAAATGTATTGAGGGTTATTTTATATAAAGTAATCAAAACAAAAGAAAAGTAAATTTCTATTGTTAAAAGTTTAATTTTTTCATTATTTGATGACTAGTAGAAAACAGGCTGGCCAATAAATTTTAACGTTATCTCAGGAAAACAACAAACACATTTGTCCTTATACGCACAAGTCGTCCTTAATGAAAACGTATTTCCATTTGCAAAGGCAATTTTAGGATTCAGTCCGTGTTGTTGCTTGTCCTTCCATTGCCCTTTTTTTAGAATTGATTAGCATTAGGCACTGTGGGCAGGAACAATTTTCTGGATTTTTATATTATAAGGTAAGAATTTTAAGATAACGCATAGAAAGATTTTAACAATGTAACATTACACACGTTTTGAGCTTCCATCTTCAATAAAGACAATACAATACAATACAATAGAACACAATGCAATACAATTCAATAAAATACAATGCAAAACAATTCAATAAAACACAACACAACACAATACAATACAATACAATACAATACAATACAATAAATATTTTGGACTCAATTTACTAACCAGCTTATCTTAAAAATAAAAATAAATACAAATCTCGCAATCATATTTATTAGGTTTGCCAGTCTTTAAGACTTCATTAATTCGACCAACAACATTTATGCGATTAAATATTCCTAAACTCCCTCCAAATTCAATATTTACAACAGCTCCACTGTCTGCTTCCCCGGTCATCATAGTTTTGTACACCTACCCATGATGAAGTGTTTAAAAGTCACTGTCAAAATGGAACAGTCCACTTGCTCACTGGACCGGAGAGGCGGCGCCGGCCGCCGGCAAAACCTGCCAAAACTGGCCAAAACACTCATGTTTATGTAAGACTCTGAAAGTGGTGAAATTCATGTTTGTGGAGGATTGCTAAAAAGGAGATATTTTTTACGGGGCTTTTACTTTATCAACTGAATGTCGTTTGATAAAAACAATTTAAGGATATAAAAGGCTTTTATCGACAAAACTCATCTCATGAAAATTATCATGATCATATCATAATGTCATCCACTTGTGATTGGGAGGTAAGATTGTTAATTTAAGTTATAAGTTCCATGCCTAAACTTTAATTTAGCTCATTTATCATCAATCTGTTTGCCATTAAAAATAGTAGAAAGAAATGTATTTACTCCCATATCAAAAATTTACACAAAAAACGAATAATCGTTTAGTATGATTTTTTTAAACTGAAAATATAGTTTATATACTCAATTCGGTTAGTTCACAGCCAAATTTATTTTCCATAAGCCAACACATTTTGTTGACTGAGAGATATTTACAATGAGGCGTTCTCCCAAAAAAAAGTTTTCGATTTCATATTACGTTAGATTTAACCTATATCAGAATATAGCATATTTTTTCTAACCGATATAACCTGAAATTCTTAAGACACAAGAATATTTCTAGATATAACTATTTAAAGATCATTCCTCAGCTGGCCTCTAATTTTAACCCATTATGAAAGACAGTTAATTGTTTTGATACAATAAAGTGGCAGTACTTCTTTCCGGTATCATCGCTGTGGTTAGTGGTATGGTTGGTGGTTTCCAGCCTCACCACTGAACTAAGAGGCGTTTCCTTTTCAAACAACAATGTCCTGAGCGATTTATCCACTCGATTTAACCCATTTCCGTATCCAATGCTCAGTCTATATTTCTTCGGCTACATTCTGGAAATGCACTTAGGTCTCTGTTATATATTGCACTTTAAAGGCTAAAAACTCAATTATTTTTTGTTACATCAAAGATTAAAGGAAATGTAATGTATTTTTACGTTCAAACGTAACTGACCGTAACCCTATTTTGAAAATTAGGCTGGATGAGCCTACAAAATAACTCATTCTATTCAATTACGTTGGAGAAAGGCAAAACATGCCGTTAAAAACGTGTAATGAATTTTATTTCAATCAATCGTCATTCAGGTTGTTATCGAAAGTTGTTTTATGTATGTATGATTGGTATGTTGGCTATGTATTTTTAATTAAATAGATTAATTACGTATGGAGTAATGATCACAGGGATCTAAGAGATCTCAACTTTACATATTGTTCCAAACACGTCGACTAAAATTTATTCAAAAGTTTCCAAGTAAATAAATTACTTACAAATATTTAAATTTACTAAAATTTACTTTGAAATAAGTAAATGTATTTACTTTTGCTTCCAAATAAAGTTGTTAAAAATTCATAAATATATATTTTATTTCTTATTAGTTCTTAAGCCTATAGCCTACTTTAATTCTCGCAATATTAACTGAATTGCATTCGATAACATATTAGAAAACTTTTCTCTAAACTTGAAGGACTGTTTGAATAAAGTTTGATGTAAAATTTAAATATACTATGTTTTTTCATTTCTTCAGCGTTACAAATTATGGCGCTTTTACCGAGAACCTTTTCCCGCGCGGCCACTCCACGGTAGTCAAAGATAAAACTTGTATTACGAATACAAGAATATATTTACAACACCGCACGGGATCATAAGCAGTAGCCAACCTCAAGGTAATATGTGTCATTTAGTGTGCTAAAAAGAATATTTATTTTTAAATCAACTATTAACTCACATTATAATTATAAGGGTGTAGTAAAGAACGTTGTATTACAACTTTTGGGTGTAATAAGTTCATAACGGTGAGGCACTGAAATTTTCAGTTATATTATATGAACGAAATCTAATGTCCAAATAAATCTAGGCAATAGAAAATTCTTTGAGAATTTCGATTTTTAAATAGCATAGGTATGAAGGATCAGTACTAATGTACAAATAGTATGAAAAAGAAATCACATTTTATTATTCACATAAACAGATGGTTAGTTCATAAAACACAAAATCACTCACTATATTTTTTTCTCGAGACTTCATAATTACTCGAATCAACAATGTTTCATTTCTATTTCTCTCATATTGGCTTCAAACTGTGATCTCTTCGGCACTCATATTCAAAAATATTTATGATAGAATTACGTATATAAAATAATGTGACCATCAATAATAAGGTGTTATTTAAGATTAGAAACGGAATGGAAATTCATTTTTGTAAAAAAAAGTTTGGATATATTAATTTAAGTAGAGTAAGAATCAGGGATTAAACATCACAAAAAAGAAAAGTAACAATCGAAGTAAACATAATTCAAAATAAATTAATCATATGATAGAATTACTATAAAATTTTGGGTTGTGTCAGAATCAAATAAATAATAAATATATGTATAAGAAACTGTGTGATTTACCACCTCTCTTTTGGACGTTATTACAACTAACTGAACAAAAGCGGACAATTAAAACTTTCTAGTTTACACTAGTAGTACTAATATTATTCTCTAATTTAAACTGCCCACTTATAAAAAAGTTTTAAATAGCTTTTTCTACTTATCATAAAAATTTATGATCTATTAAAAAACTCTTTCAGTAGCTTGTTTTATCATTATGTTTATGAAACATCAATGTTACCTAACCAAAAATAAGTATAAAAGAACAAAGTATGGGAGCGAACAGCTGGTCTGAATGTACTGATAACAGTCGTTCATCAAGACTATCAAGCGTGGCCATATTGGCATGGTTTTGAGTTATGGTGTGTTCCTAACAAAATACTGATTATTTCAGCGTTTAAAACTTTTACATATTTTTACATTGAAAAGTTTAAATAGTCAAACCCTCCCTGCATCAGGTCTTAGTCGAGAGCCTAAAAATTTGCAAGTTGTAAATGCACTTTTTATAATTAAGTCAATACTATTTCATTCTTACTACTGTAACATTATTCGCACACTTGAAACATTTATCAATCAATGTAACGATAGAGTACATATAGTCAAAAGTATGTGAAAATATTTTAAATAAATAGTGGTTGTTATTAAATAAGCTGATGTTTTTGTATACATTACATCCGGCAATACGATTTCTTCTAATATAACTAAGAATATAAACCGTTACTGGTCTTGTCAAAAAAATGTTTTCTTTCATATTATGCTAATAGTTTTGTACTGAAATCCAAAACCTAAGTTAATTGATTTTTATTTAATATAATGGGAACATTCGAAAATCAAATAGCTCAAATACGTTAAGAAAATAGTAAAATCAAAAACTGCAAGTTTGAACTTAAATAACATTTCTCATATATATCAGTCGTAGGCAATATAAAAAAAATTAAACCTCGGGCTTGTCTTTTTGGAGTGTAAGAGTATGACCCTCCGAGTAATCCTTTTAATAAAACTCCGCGAGGGGGTCTTGGATTTGTGATTTTTGACCTGGAAAACAGTGTCTCTCAACGACGAAGCATGTTCGGCGCTCAGATGTAGAGGGAATCTCGTAAAGGCTTAAGTGATTCTTTCGTCCCTTGGCTTACATTGTGATTCTTTTACTTTTATTAGACACTTTAAATAACTTATTAAATATTTTTCTCATGTAAATAATTTTGTTGGGGGTTGCACCGTTATATAAGTAGTTTAATTGCTATGAAATAGAAAAAAGTTATTAAGTGCATCGAATTATTATAAACCTGCAAGTATAATCTTTCGTCAGATTATGACTCAAGATATTTTAATTTGTTTGTTCTAATTTATTACCACGCATTATGAGTTAACTATTAAAAATGAGCGTATTTACAAACTCAACTATAGCCTTATGCGTTCAAAATCTATGAATAGCTGTCTTCATATAAGTTCCATCAAAGTGTAATTTTATAATATCTATTTGGGCTTCAACAGGGGGAGATAACCTTGCTCGAGATTTCCTGGGGGACTAAATTCTGTAATGAAATAGTAAACTTTATTGGAGTTCATCAATTTGTCTCGTAAAAACATGCACCCGCAGTTTTTACAACAATCCAAGGTGAATGTAATGATGGTAATTTTATGAGTCATTATTAGGAATGTTTCTGTCATAATAATTACAATAAGAACGTTTTTTAGCAATGTGATGTAATCAATAAACTCATTTTATGTGTAGCCACCTTTCATACCCATTATTATGCGTATGAAAAGTGGCGAATTGTTGGGGTTGCACCTAGACGTCTATCCGGATCTCAAAAACAGTCATTACACATAAAATGATCCGGTTAAGCCGACCAACTAGTTAAAAACAGTCCGTAGAGTTTAGATCTGTTAACGTGACGGCGAGTTAAAACAGGCAAGATGTAGGGAGACTATTATAATTACGAGAGCCTTAGCTGAGAGCCGTTAGCCTGAACCTCTACGGTAAATTGGGTTAGACGATAACGCGTGTTGGGTTATAGACTTTTATAACTTAAAAACAACAAACAATATAATTTGTTTACTAATCAAAAAATGAATAAGAGTTTTGAAAATAGGAATGTTTCCCGTTAAAATGGATTAGCGACCTTTTAGCTTAATCTCTTTAATCTGGGGTAGTTCCACATCGCCTGGATGAGAGCCAGTTTGTGTCATCGCCCAAGATACATTTCGCTTTCCGTTTTACACTTGTACAGAACAAATATAGCTAAATGGTGATTCAACCATTATAATATTGAATACATTACATTATTTGTAATGTTTCAATTGGTTTACTTAATTAAGCCATGATTTATATGGCAAACAATCATAGATATAATTGTAATTATACTTCGAAGGATATTCAATTTAAAAACGTTTACTAATGTAGCGGAGATGAGGAGAACAAAGAACTGTACAAGTAGACGAAATAACAAATAACGAAAGAAATATGTTTTCACAATTGTTTCTGTTGAAGTAGTTCTAAACAGGACAACGGCATATTCAATAGTCCAAACCATCAATCCCTCAGCAAAGTATATGAATGGTGTAAAAAATATTCAAGCTGCAAAAAAACTAAAACTAACAACGCAACCATAGATTCATTTATATTAAAAATAAAATATTCTTCTAATGAGTAGATAGTCCTATAATAAATAAACGTTTGATTCTTTTATTTCCTTTATGCTCTCAATTGAAATAGTTTGATTAGGCCTAGAATATTTTAATACAAGCAAAGAAATTTGTTCAAGGAATCGCAGGTTTTGTGCTCGATAAGTGATTTTCTATCGAATACAGTGGCAGACTCATGACTACCTAAAATTAGTCAAGTTTGGTTTTCAACACTTTAAGTTCTCTCTATATTTATTTTAGTTATTTTAATTCAAAATGATATTTTACAGAATCTGTATGTTTTATTTGGTTTCTTCTATGTTTTAATTCCCTTGTTTTTGTCAAACATTTTTTTAATACTACACTATTATTCACATACAAAATTATTTCAATAAAATTATAAGAATGTTACGTAGAATTATTATGTTAATAACAATCGCAAAAGGTACAAAACTTACCATGGTAGGTTTCTTGAAAATTATTTGTTTAGGTCCCCCGGGATGAGTTTGAACGAGAAATAGCAATGTCATATATGGTAAAATATTCTTAAATTTTTTATCATTAATTTTTATAACAACTTCTTTCCAAAACACAGTTACAAAATGTTAGTGAACACTTAACAGTAAATTAATTTACGAACCTGAAGATTTAGGGCTTTGTTTAACTACTAACATTAATTAGATAACCTGTTGCTCCGTTTTATTAATGAATATTTTTTAATGATTTAATTAGTATAATTTTAACTTACCGAAAAAACAAAAATCAAGCAAAACAAAACCATAATATAGCAAAAGAATAAAGAATTAACAATTTACTTGATAAATAATTATAAAGTTTAATCAAAGAGCTAAATTTAGTATCAAAAATTATGGCTAAACCACTAAAAAATTTAAAGTTTATTCGGTTTACCGCAGGAGTTCCTGGTAAACGATATTTTTTTGGAACGCCTGTTAGTTTTCCCTCCGACCGGTCTTGTTCTTATTGGTGGTATTATAACTGCACAAAATCCAAAAAAAATTGTTCAAGTTAGTAAAACCACAACAACAGTACGCTGGAATATATTGATACATAGTAAACTATATTGTAAAACGGTATACTGGTAACTGCACTGAGTAAGCACTAAAACACTTCATTACGTGGTAACCAAGGCCAATATTATCTAAATTACTTAATAAATATAAAATAAACTATAATATGCAAAGTAAAACTGTTGGAAACAGTTAGCAAAATTATTTGTTGTCACGTTCCAGTAGCCAAAGATGATGTAAAAGGCAAAAACTTTTCGAAAAATTAATTATCAGTGATGTGATCTGTGGTTTACCTTTAAAACTATTTCAAAGCACAACCATAAGTTCAGTTGTAAACAAAGCTTTGCTAAATGTCGATGGATAGTGCCACTGCTCTAAAACTTTAGCCCTTTACTGTGCATTAGTGACGCTCATTTTCAAAATTTTAAGATAAATTGACAAATCTACATAAAAATCTCTTTAATTTGACACCTCAGACGTTAAAATCCGTCCAGCCGTTATTGAGGTTTGATTGTAAAAAGAAACCGCTTGCGTTCTAATATATAGATGTGGATACGTATAAGTTGTTTTGATATTGTGTAGATTACACAGTTATTGCTCCATTCCCGGTCCGGATTGCATCCCTGAAAGCCAATAACAGTAACAACAACAAAAGTATGTCATTTGTCGCCAAGGGTTGTATATAAACGTCCAACGACATAACTGGGGCGCGTAACTCCGATATAATGTACACAACAATATGCTATTGTCACCATTACCTATTTTTATATCTGTACAATTACAACTGTGGTTAGTTTATGAGTAAAGCATAGCTTTAAAATCTGCGCAAAATCGGTGAGAAGGTCAATATTTAAAGTGGGTCAGCTGATTCTAGGCTCTTTGAATAATGTCATGGATGTTGTGATTGGAAAATGGGTTGAAAGCTAAAAGAAAATTTAAAAGCAAGATATTGATAAACATGACTTAGGATAATTTGCGATACTTAATAGTAGGAAATATAAAAGAGCTGTTGCATTATTACCTGTCAAATGTTCTGTCCATAGTGAAGATTAATTTTCTCATCTTCAAAACATATTTCAATTTAGAATCATATAATAGCACACTAAGCTTTTCTTTCAAATTTAAGCATGATGGCAGACCCATTGAATTTTACCTTTCTGAATTTTGATTTTCATATATATATATAGCATGTAACAACAGGTATAATATTTTACTTATTTGATGTAAGTCACCCTTTATCAGTTAGCAGCTATGAAAATGTTCACCTCTCTTGAGATAAAATACACTCGTATAAACTGGTGATAAGAGTTTTAACAATTTAAGTAGAATGCAATATGAATCGTCAGTTGCTAAATAAAGCAAAACTTAAAACTAATAAATAAGAATGCAATCATAGAAATTGCATGTTTTTAACTATATTGGTCATTATATTTTAATGCCAATTATTATATTTATTGTATATCATAAAGTTGGGCAAGGTCGACTCGCCCATGACAAGCCATCATTTCTATTACATGATGGCTTAACGTTCGGCGATTAATTTGCCGCGAGAGGCCTTATGAGAGTGATGTAGTTACGAGTCACGCCGAACGTACCAGTACACGCTCGCATTCACCAGTATAATTATAGAATAACAATAATAAATTATGTTTGTTGGTGGTAAACTGGACCCATAAACAAAAAATAGAGATAATACAGCGTAAACAAATGGAGAGATATCCAAACGAGAATCTGAGGGAAATGCGTCTGTAAGCGTGGGAAATATGTTTTAACAAAGGTTTCCGAGAACCGACCTGATAACCCGAGGACCGCTAAAACCGAGGCCGGATATAACCGAGGCCGAGGGGCTCTACTGTAATAGGAATCATAACGAAATTAAAACAATGTTATTAGTCTGACAATCCTTTTAATTATTCGTATTCGCTTTCGTTTAAAGAGATGTTTCGGGGAAATAATATTTGCCTAAAGCACTTAGATGGCTTAAATTCTAATACAAAATTAAATGACAAAGCCTGTTAAAACCTCTCTCCTCTCTCCTGGCTTTGTATTTCAATACCTATTTATTTAAACTTTCCTATTGATGGTTAGCGAATTGCTTATAGCTAAATAGCTTCCTTCGTGATGCCATATTCTGTAAGTCAATTTGAATTTCCAGTATGCTATGCTATGCAACAACGTGTTTTTCTTCTTTTACCAGTTATGATTTACACTACATATTTGGCTCGTTAATATTGCTCCTGCCAAAATGCATTGTCTTTCATCGTTGCATATTTATTGGTATGCCATTTCTTATTAAATATTTAACATTTTGAACTGCTGAGACCAGTTTTTATCAAACTATCTCTGTTTTAATTAAAATAGTGTCTTATTGACATATTTATTTCATATATACAAGTCTTTATTATTACAATGTTTGTTTTTATTTTTATTTCCTGCTAGTTAAAATTAAATATATTTTGACCCATTTAGTATTTTATTTTCCAGTCTATTTTGGCATATACGTTTTATTCCTTTATGTTTTGCTATAAATGTAAGTAAAAAAACATATGCAGTGTTTCGAAGTACAGTAATTCTAGGGTTGATTCCATGTAGAAGATAGACATGATTCAGGTGACTATAAAGTGCCATTTATAGTGCTAACCAACTATTGAACTCGTAATGAATACAGTACTATGACGACCAAACTAACAATTAACTTACTGACCTCTTTTCATTGTTAGGAGACTCATTGACATCAAATAAAATACAAATTAGCTATGGATATAAAATATTAAAGTTGTATACTTCGTGGTCTTGAAAAACTTATTTTAATATCTTACAATTAATTGTTTATCAAATTAGGGAACCATAGCAAGTACTAATACCCCCGTGGAGCAGCACACTTGATGAATTTCAAAAGCTTGGATTATTAATGTATTCAAAGTCCCACATCAAGTGAAATCATCAGTTGTAAGTACTGGACTGTAGACCTCAACTACAGCAATCCAAATATCAAGTTAACAAGATGTGTTCAGAAGTAAGCAGGATTTTTAATTTTATTTATTTACCTTAAGGTTGAAATAGAAAATAATTAGGGTTCCGGCCAAATCATTAGGCGGGTGAGTGAGTGCGCTGCTGGCGTTCAAAATATGTTTTTGGCCAATCATTTACCCATCTGAAGTTATAGACAGTTATGCTCTTTGTTTATGTTCTCCAAATCAGCTGAGTACGTTCTCCAAACATACCCAAGTAAATGTGCTTCTATCTGATGGAAATATGTTTAACTACTTAACTGTGTAGAGGAGCGGAGGTGTCTTTAACATCAAGTCTTTTATACAGACGGAGTTTCCATTTTTCACCACCCGCCTAATGATTTAGCCGGAACTTTATTTTGCTGCCACAGCTTAAAATAACTCCCCTTGCAACAGACCTGCATACTCAGTAAATTTCTGATGCATAGAATCACATTTCAACACAACATAAGCGATACATGACAATTTTTTATTTCCTCCATAAGAATAACATGGGGAATGACTATGCAGGTCTGCTGTAACAGGCATGGAAAAATTAATATCCAGTGGATTTGAGCTATGAGAAGCCATTTAACAAGTTTTATCAAGATATGTTGAGGAATAATTGAGATATAGAATTTTTCTTATTTACCATCAGGTTAACATAGGGACAATGTACTGTGTTTACCGCTTTCGATATTTCGGTAAACGATGGACATAGAGCAATGATTAAAAATACCAAATTTATGTTTTTTAGCTGAATTCATTGGTGCAAATAAAAATTTGATTATTGAAAAAAACTCAAAAAACCCGTTTTTGGGGGGTTTACTCCTCTTTACCACCCAAATAAGTAAAGGAGTCAATAATAAAATCAGAAAAATATTAAATAACGTAATTACATTATTACTTTACGTTATTTCATCTATGACCAGACATATATCTTTCATTTGCAACAAATGTAAAGGAGTCAATAATAAAATCAGAAAAATATTAAATAACGTAATTACATTGTTACATTATTACTTTACGTTATTTCATCTATGACCAGACATATATCTTTCATTTGCAACAAAAGCATCGCCAACGTAGTTTAAATGTTCAAAAAAAGGTTTAGAGGGAATTGCATAGAACACAATTTTTGACTTTGCAGCTTTATTTGGACTAGTTAGGAGGTGAATATATCAAAAGTCCCCCTCCCCATAGCCCTTGAGTAGGGGGAGGGAGGAGGGTCTGATGGTACCATTTTTATGTTTTTCCAAAATATCTTGGAGACTATAAACTTTTAGTATTCCCTGTTAAATTTGAAATATAAAGAAAATTAAATTTCCTGTAAGAAAAGTATATAATATGTCTATTTTGGTCCAACCTTTTACAAGGCAAGCACTAATTTTATTAATATTTAAAAAAATCCCTATCATAAGAAATACGTGTAAATTTGTGTGAAACATACATGCCCAATGTGGCAATGCTTTTTCACCTAAAGAAAATTAACAACATTCATAAAATAGTGAGAAATTCCCAGTAATTTGACACCTTGATTATAAAAATTGGTCAAAAGTAAAGGACTTAGTGAGCTCATAAAAAATGTTATTTTTCAAGGAATTATTACAAATATGTAATGATTCCTTGAAAAATAAGGTTTTTCTGAGCTCACCAACACTTTTATTTTAGACCAATCTTTATGATTGATATGTAAAATTACTGGAAATTTTGTCAATACTTCCTAAATGCTGTTAATTTTCTTTTTGTGAAAAAAGCGTTGCCCCATTGGGCATGTATGTTACCCACAAATTTTCATGTATTTCTTATGAAAGGGAAATTTGTTTAAATATCAATACAATTAGAGCTCACCTTGTTAATGTTTGGACCAAAATAGTCATATTAAATACTTTTCTTACAGGAAATTTAATTTTCTTTAATTTTCAAGCTTAATAGGGAATATTAAAAGTTTATAGTTTTCAAGATATTTAGGGAAAAATGGTACCTTCAGACCCCCCTCCCTCCTCCCGCTCAAGGGCTATGGGGAGGGGGACTTTTGATATATTCACCTCCTAACTAGTCCAAACAAAGCTGCGAAGTCAAAAACTGTGTTCCAAAAAATTCCCTTTATACCTTTTCGTTGCCTGGACCAACGGCAGGCGAAGTCTTGCTTCACATCCTGTGATTTAGTTTTAATTACGACCGTTGCAGCGCGACGCTCGAGTACTTCGCTTCGACTCTGCTAGATAGCAACGTAAAATAAATTAACAAGCAGTAGTAAAAACCTTAAAGCATAAATAGTTTATTTATGATAATTATTTTGTATCGCCTTTCTCACTATATTCAAAATTTAAACAGATATAAAAAACTAATGCTTCCGCAGCACACTGAAATAAGGGGGCAAATTACATTTAAGGAATTAAATAGCCCATTAAGACCAAAAACTTATATGGGCGTTCTGATGTATTCTTCCAACTAACTGATGAAAAATTACGCAGTGTGTCTAGCAACTTTTGAGCGTACGTACAACATTTACGTATCAACGTTTTCCTGCTAAATCTTTTTTTATATAATTTTGAGAGTTACCTTAAAATTTTTCTATTTTTATTTTATCCAAAACAGCATTTTTTATATGTTTTTATTGATCAACAAAGAAAGTGAAGAGAATCAAAGATTCGTTGTTTGTGAGTGGGTGTATGGGTTGGTACGTAGCGCGTTGACTCAAAAACGTCGCAATAATAATTTTCAAATTCTGCAAAAATCATTTAATAGTTCTTAGAATATAGCCCAGAAAATTATGGAATCCCGGAATATTTTTTTTACTCAAAATGCTCTGGTTCACATTTTCCAGAAATATAAATTTTATTGCAATTTTCTCCTTATTAAACCTGTTTTTACTGAACTGACATAGTTCTGATCACGACCGATTGCAGCGCTCGCTCGTGTCTGTAATACTTCGCCTTGACACCGCTAGAATGTGCCATGAGTGAATCTCCTAACGGTAATATAAATCGTATAACTTTAATACTTTATATCGTTAAATAGTACATTTCGCAACAAGGGCCGAAAATGAGGTTTTGCAGGCTCGAGATCATGTTTCAAATTCGAGACGAAGTCGAGAATTTGAAACGATCGAGAGCTGCAAAACCCTTTCGGCCGAGGTGCGAAGACTATTTTTCACCACACTACACAATGAAATATCCCCTAAATAATTAAAAAACTGATTATTATTTGACTCACTTGAAAACAATACACCGCTATGAAAATCATATGATCGCAACAATCCTGTCTTTTGAACCTATTGAATGTCGTGTAATTATGTGATGTTCTAACGTTGTTTCAAAGAAATAAACGATCAGCTGACTTTCGGCCCTAGGGCCCCAAACGTTTTCGGTCCTGTGGCGGCAAACAGTGTGTTTCGGTCCGCGTTTGACGTTTGTAAATCAGGTGATTTCGTCGTAGTTTGGTGAAAACTATTTTACGTTATCTTTTAATTTGTTGTTATAGTAATATTAAGGAAATTTTATAACTCAACATCATTTTTCCACGCTAAATACAAACTTTTTAAATATTATCAAAAATCCCCACAAAAATGTCCACAAAAATACAATGTGTTCGCGCTGATTGCTTTCATATTAACTGCTCTCAATTACAAAAAATCCAAATCTCTATAATTGTCAAATTTCATCAGAGATTTATCTTAAAAGTCGCGAGTCGTCTCTCGTGAGTCCGACGAGCGGCTTAATAACCAATGATTCTACCACTTATCTGTGGTGCCCAAACGTTTTCGTTGACGACCCTCTTTTGATCTAATAAGGGTAATGCCACACGGGGCTGTTTTTCCAGCTGTTGTTGAGCGGTTTTCACCCGCGGCGTGTGGCACGCTTAGGGGGGTTGGGGGTGGAAATGTTTTGTTTTGAGACTTTTCCCTAAGGTTTGACCACGAGGAGTATTCGTGCCAAATTTCAAGTTTCTAGCTCATCGGGAAGATGATTAGATTTCGTATACCTGTGTCATATATATTTATATATATATATAAGCCAAAACCCATTGACTGACTGATCACAGTTTCTCAAAAACTATAAGGTTTAGAGCAATGAATCTTGGCACAAATATTCTTTACAGGCTCTAGATGCGCACTGAGAAAGGAATTTGCAATATTTTCTCTCAAAAGGCTTGAATATGGTATATTATGAAATTCAAAATGGCGGCCATTTTTAGCTTTTACAGCTTATTTGCTCATAAACTACAAGACTTTGGGCCATGAAAATCGACACAAATGTTCTTTATAGGCACTAGATGCGAATAAAGAGAGGTTTTAAAAATATTCTTTCTTAGATGGCTAAAAAAGTGTTTATTATAAAATTCAAAATTGCGCTTTTTCAGTATTTAAAACTATGGTTGGAAGGCCTATACAATATTTTCAGGGGATAGATAAGGTACGATATCCAATCTACTAAGAGAACAAAATGTACAAAATTTATTTCAGCCACCTACTATGTATTTTTGTCAAATGACACTTAAGCTACTTGCGTTGTACGAACCACCCGAAGTACAATATTGTATTATCTTAAAATGGTTCATCCATCTAATAAATAAATAAGTAAGTCCTTTCTCAAATTAAAATTTTAAAACTCATTATGGACATTTCATTGCGAGTACATGTATATCGACTAGAAACGGAGTTTCAAAATTAAAGTTAATTAGGTGATGAAGATTTCAGTTACAAAAATATACCATTACAGCAATAATATTGCCTTATCGATAGGATAGAGACCCGATCTTCAAGGTGATTGAGAAAGGCTTGGGACATTTGTTTTTTGGCCAAGGCACTTAGGCATACCGTCTACTTTTTCTCACAGTTTTCAGTCTATTTTCAAAAACTTACTAAATTCATATTAATTTTAAGACGAAAAGCCGCCCTTAGCGTCTTTTTAGTTTTATATCCCGAATTTTGTCTCACTCTCTGTATTGGCAAATGGGTGAAAGCTAATTTATACCATTTGCTAATCATGAGGGAAAATTTTTAGAGGAAACGTTACATACTCTCACTTCAATCTAGGGTGGAATTACTAACTGCACCTTAAGGGTGTAATTGTACGCCAATGGCCCATAACCCAAATCAGTCCAATTGATAACTATTCCTAAAACTTACATGGTGTGAGCTAATCAAAATTAGTCATTTTTTGAGCGGGCGAATCTGCGGGTATATCTGCTAGTATATATATATATATATATATATATATATATATTTATATATATATATATATATATATATATATATATCATTATCAATATTTGGTTCGCGTAGTAATATAATATTCTCTTATCTTTAAGTAAACTAAAGTAAATATATTATACACTAACGTTGTTTTTCAATGTCAGTGTATAATATATTTCATGTAATACATATACAGTATGTTGGTGTATATATATTCAATTCGTTGTTCAAGCTTGAGAGATTTTTCTGAAAATGCTAAAAATATGTGTGAAATTGGCATATGACAGAGGTTAGCGTATGAGTTGTTTGATCAGTAAACAAACCATCTATGATCCATGACATAACTATATCATTACTTTACTTACTTTGTGTGGCTGTTACGTTTTTATTCCAAAGCAAGTAGCCTCTTTTAAACTTATTAGATACTTCGGTTGATTTGTATGTCTAAGGCTATAATTAAGCTTAACAATTTAAATTTAACAATTTGGTTCCAAAAATAAAAAATAGTAGTATAAATTTTGCTATGAAATGCTTTTGTCATATTTACAAAAAAGGCTGTGAACTGTTTGGCATTCAAATAGTTTGATTACTCTTTTAGATTTGTTATTATTCATCTAATGGCTGAGGCCTTTTATAAATTGCATTTTTCCAATCTTGTTATTATATAATTCAATAAGATTAAAGGTTAGCTTGGCGCAATCCCAAGAGCTAAGATGTTCCATTCTGGCTTTATGCCATTAGTTCCTTGTCTCAATGTACTTACTTGGCACGGTTTGTCTAATTTCGCACATTTTATTAAGATGTATTATATAAGTGTACATGGCGTATACCATAAAATACGTTTTATGAACAAATAAATGTCCTATGAAACATTTGTCCCTAACTTTCCTCCTTCCATTGAATAACATTACTTATGTTATGTCAATACATTTATTTACAACTTTGAAGTCAGATTATTACTAATGCATTTCTCCTATAAGGAAGAAGCTACTATCGTAGGTCTCATGGTAAGACCTAAGCCCAGAACCTTTATAACTTTTGTTTTGGGGCACCAACATACCAACATCACATTCGTTGGTTCTAGGGCTAGTAATATCGTAATTAAAGAAAAAATAAAATCCTTAAGTACCCTTTTTCATACATTTTTATATAAATGGGTTTTTTTAACTTTTTACATATAATAAAATAGATAAATCTAATTTTGATCCACCATTAAATTCAGCTCGAAATAACAATGAATTTAGTATTATATATATATATATATAATATGTATTATATATATATATATGTGTGTGTGTGTGTGTGTGTGTGTGTGTGTGTGTGTGTGTGTGTGTGTGTGTGTGTGTGTGTGTGTGTGTGTGTGTGTTGGTAGCGCACTCGGCATCGGAACTGTGGCCTCAAAGCGTCGCAGGTTCGAGACTCGGGCTTGACGCATACGTTTACCAGTACTGTACCGGCTTACTCCTTGCCTTTGCTTGATAACGTCCACGCACGGATCAATAGTCTATGTGGGCGGGGCAAAGACGAGGTGAAAGAGGCCGCCACCCTCTTTTTTAATATGATGATTTTTATGATGATGATGATGATGATGATGATGATGATGATGATGATGATGATGATGATGACGACGACGACGACGACGACGATGATGATGATGATGATGATGATGATGATTATGATTATGGTGATGATGATGATGATGATGATGATGATGATGATGATGATGATGATGATGATGATGATGATGATGATGATGATGATGATGATGATGATGATGATGATGATGATGATGATGATGATGATGATGATGATGATGATGATGATGATGATGATGATGATGATGATGATGATGATGATGATGATGATATTTCTAGGTCAAGCATGATCAAGCATGATTTTTGTTACCCCTTTTTCTTAGCCTGCGTAGCAAAAATCTAAGGACACCGATAGAGTTGTATTTTCCTGTAGCTGTGAAACAGTCCCATTAAAAATTATATTAGCCTTTTAGACTTGCAGAAATTGAATTTAAATTTACAAAAAATTAACATTGGCTTTATGAGTTGCCATGTTGGCGATGGAATAAGAAAACTTAACTGTGCATTTGTCATTATAGTAGCTCAAGTGTGGCCTTGCTTACATGCTACTTTTTGTAGAGTAAAGATTAGATTTAGAAACATGTATTTGAGAGGAAAGGGTAGGCAAAAATGGACGCTGTTTTTGTCTGTCATCTGATGAGAAATAAAACCTAAATAATTACAAACTCTGATTAAGCAATAAGCAATAAGTAAGGATGACACGAGTCATGTGTCACCCGATCATGTGCAAAAATCCAGTGATAAATCTAACAGAATTAAAAACAAAAATTATTATTTCAAAACAACTGCAAGCTATATGTTTTATTGGAGCTAAGAATTAAAATATAGCATTTGATTTGAATGAGAGTAATTTGGAGAAGATTGAAGATATCATATTCAAATGGAGAAAGTAAAGTTTGTACACTTAAATAAGATGAAAATTCGCAAATAAAAAGGGAAGAAAACTACATTGCGCCTTTACCATCATACTAGCTGACGTGCAACTGGAGTACGAATGGACATTACATTCAAATTGCATTTTTTATTGATGATAGAGAATGGGTAAAATATCTAATTATAGGGGGAGGAAGATATCTAATGGGGGGAGAAGAGAATGAAGCTCAAAATGAGGGAAAAGGGGGAAGAGGGTAGGAAGGAGAGAATGAAGGAAGGTAGAGATTGAGGGAAGAACTGAATGGAGGGAGGGAGAGAACTGTGGTTAGGAGTCCATAAACTGATAAACTGATTGGATAACTGAATTTTTACTTTTCTCTGAAGCAATAATCTGTTCAGTCTCAAACAAATAAACGTGGACTCCTAATAAAATACTGATTACTAATACAGAATATAAACCATGCCGTAAATATATGCCAGAGGGAGGTAAAAAAATGAGTCAAAGATCGAGTCCTTCTCTTTTGCTTTCGGTTCCCGTTTAGTTACGTTATGTGTTTACATGGAAAATGTATCCTATATGAAATGTATTTAGAAACGCATTGGTGTCTAGAAAGATCATTTTCAAAATCAGCAATCCCTAGTTTTGAATTTGAAAACTAACAGTTCTACCCGTTCTTCGCACGGATTTAGAATGAAATAGAAACAAAAATTGGTCGAACTTTCGACCGCTGGCGTTCTACAGTACATATTTATAAAACTGGCTTCATGTAGTATTTATACCATGGCTTCATGTAGTTTAACTCTACTTGATAAGAGCGTAAAATCCCTCACTTAAACATTTTTTGACAGCAAATATGCATACTTGCATCCCATATTATTCTTATTGATATTGTTTTAGCATGATTATTTACGGACGTATGTTGATTTCACTTGATATGAGGCTTCGTATAAATCATCTACTGTATTTAAGCAATTAAAATTCACTGAATATACAGGTCTGCTGCAACGGGGGTATTTTTAAGTTGTTAAAATAAGTTTAAATAGTTTCCAGGTTTGAAAAATTAAATTGATTAAAAACAACACTTGATCATTTAACGTTTTAGTGCTAACCAATTTATGAAAGTTAGCGATTTGAATTTTGATTTTTTATGTAGCCAACCCCATATTCTTTAGATTCCTTTCCATCCATCATCCATAACCCGAGAAAGATGATAATATCAAGATTTAATATCAATGCTTTTTGCAGTGCAAGTGGTTTTGTGGTAATGCGAGTGTTTGTTATATGAGATACTATGACATGATAATTAATATTTTAGGGTTTCTGCTACAACTCTAAATAGTATTAAAGATAATTATTTTTTTCTGTCTCTGTAGAATATTTTATTGAAGATGATTTTAAGTCAGTGAACATGCATTGTTCAAGATGGTTATGTCTGCACATCAGATTGCTCCTAGCGTTGAACCGGTAGCGGGCGGGGTGTTTTGATTTACATCACGCCATGATATATTGCATAGGGTTTGAATTTTGGTTGAACACGACTGCTGGTGACACTTCAATAATAAGTATCATAATTTATTATTTAACTAGTTTGATTTAAACCATTGTAATTGTTGTGATTCTAAAAAAATGTTTTCGCGTTAACATTTATTCCAAAACAAGTCAAAATTAGTTGTAGAGGTGCTAGTTAAATATTTTCAGAATATTTCATTTTTAACTGTGCTAATAGTTAATCTGCTACTGTGATGTCTGTATCATCCCATTTCTTTAACAGTTTAATGTTCAATGATGGCTACGGAAGGAACTATGCAACCATTACGGTTTGTCAGCAGCCATTCAACCTCAACCCGGATATTAACCATTAGTTTCATGGCAGATATCCCCGTAATGAGATACACTGGATAACCGACGACGTAGGTAATCACCGTTATTACACAATTAATTATAATTAGATTTCACCAAAGTTTTTACATGTAATTTTTATGTTAATAGTCACTTAAATTTAAAAGTATCGGGTTAAACTCTGAAGTATTTTTTTAACTTGATTAAAAAATGTCCATTCTAATATTCTTAATTTATTTGACATAATACCATTTCCTGAAAGCTGATTAAAACGTAAGAAGTCTTAGGTTAATGTTGTTAAGATAATTACACTAAGTGAATAGCAAAGAGAAAGGAATTATTTGTTTCCTCGAAACATGCTTTACACGTATCTTTCCTTTAGGAACTGAAAATCTGTAACGCTTGAAGTTACATAATAGGTTCAACATTATTTCTGACAATATTTCCTTTGGCTTAGAAAATTATAAAATACTAAAGGACTGTCTAGGAAAAGGATGCAATCGGTTGATAAACCTCTTTTACAATATGACTTTTGTTATATTTAAAAATTGAACACAGAATATTATTCTTCTAAGAAATATGAAAAAATCAGGTATGTTTTACCTTCATTATGAAGGTAATTCAAATCTGAAATTTTATTATTTTATCATTTTTATGCGAAGTCTGTCTCGTAGGACTCGGTTAGCACGTTAAATTAGGAGGAACAACGGTTTCTCAAAATGAATGGTCTAGTTTTTAGAAAATTATAAGTTTCGTTATTTTTTTATCTCATTCATGGAGTCATAAATGTTAAAAATAGCCCAATATATTAATGTAAAGAATTATTTACTGTTTCAAGTATTTATGACTATTTTTGATTCCGAAGATAATTCCACACAAACTGTACCAATGTTACAAAGTTTCTGATGTTATGACATTCAAAGCCACTGAGATTGATTTTCAATCATTTATTTCATCCTTCGTTTGGTAACAGCATCTTCACGAAGAAAATTCCCTTCGAACTGAGCAATAGGGTAGAAAATTGTTGATAATTTAAACTTATCTACGCCAGAGTCTAAGCTTGGGTAGGGAGTAAGCTGGGATAAGACGATAATGCATCTGTTAGGCTACAAGATTAGTCTCATCTCACGTACAAGGACGCTGACCGCAGACCTCAGGATTATGGCAGCTCTCACGGCGGCACCACAGTTAAATACGCTTCCTTAACCATCCTTATCATCCATGCTGCAGTGTACTCTTGATAAATTCTCCTGTATAAGATCAACCAAGAAGATTAAAAGCTGATACGGCAGTAGAGTAGTTGCACCTTTAATCATTCTGAAACACGTCAACTGCATTGCAGTCTGTTATATAATGCAATAGGTCTCTATATCTCTGACCACCAAGATAAAACGGGGTTTTAATAGCACCCTAGTTAAATGCACTTATTTAACCGTCATTGAACTCCTTATAACATTATGTAGCTAGTCGCAAGAATTCTTTTTTTATTTAGAGACTTCTTTTAGAATATTGTAGAGAAGGAGTTTGTAGGTTTCCTGCTAAATGTATCAGTACGCACTTAGTTTGAACGTGTACCTTAATACAAAATGGGAGCGGCCTGGTATAGTGGTTAGAGCGCGGGCTATCGACCTCGGAGGCCCGGGTTCAAATCCCGCCAATCACCAATGGCATTTTCGCAATGTGATAATGCCGTGACCCACTAGGCCTAGCCTGAAGTAATGTGCAAAACAGTTCCGGGCTACTCCTAGCGTCCTGGGATGTGAACGGAGGACATAAAAAAAACTAAATAATGAGGTTAATTAATTATTGATTTCATGCCTTTCAATGAAATAAATTTTCATTGAAATCAATTTTCACACGCAGGTTTGCTGTTAAGGAAATATGAAAATTGAGGCCAATAGGCTATCATACAATAGTATCCCAACTATACTCCATTCCACATTCACCTTTCAGTGTGGAGTTTCCAATAGTCATGTGTTTCAAATGGCAATTTATGTTTCAAAGAAATCATTCTTCCTGACCAGATTTGAAAAAAAATTATTCACTCTCCAAATTCACATATATTGCAGCCATTTTCATCTCACAAAGTTAAATACGGGAAGGGAAGCCTGTGGTTGTATCATTCGGTGATGAGCATGATCAAACAATAAGAAATTCATGATATAGTATAAACAGTAGCAAATAAAAATATACAGATGGTTTTATTCACGACGATTACTGACAAAACATTCTGTAATGAAACACGGATATCGTTCACATAGAGCATCTTCAAATTTGCGGCCGCACAATAGATTAAATTCGTAGATATTCTGCACTTTTCGTGATCCTCCACGGACCTACCAAATGAAAGTCCCCTTCTCCCCTCATATGAAGCATTAAAGATTTTTTTTTATCTACTCAAAAGAACCCTATAATAATGTTGCCTCCTCGCTGTGATTCGAAGTACTGACCTTAATATAATATTTTTAATCTTGCTCAGTTTAGTACCAACTCAAATAGTAGACTTCTTTTACTTGTCGTCTTGTTTGCGTTATTGTTACCGCTTCACTGACTTTATTTCTTGACCAAAACATGATATTGACCCTGATATCTATTCAACCCTATAAACAACGTGAAGTTCTCAAGCAAACAATATGATATTGCTAAACTTAATATTTGAGAAAAATAAACAAATATTTGTTTCACTACATTGCAAGAGTATTTAAACTAAATCTCGTAAATATTTGTAAAGTTTGATTTTTCAGATATTTTTGAGTTTAACTTTATCATCAAAAGTAATTTAGAACATTAGTCATTAGTCATTAGAACATTAGAACATTGGTCATTTAAAACATCTTTCCACCCTCTTCCCAAAATTATGTAGCAGTAATAGCGGAAGTTATATCAGGGTCATTCCTATTAGAGATATAAGTTAACTTAAGTTGTTAACTTTTAAAACTCAAATTTAGATTAAACTCACAATAAATAACTGAAATAAAGAGAATGGAAGCGACTAAGTTAACAACGGTTTGACTTAGAACACTATTATTGGTTAACTTTAGTAATATCGGCCAACCAGTCAGTTGAGCCAACTTGTAACTGAGTGAAACATTGCCACTACAATTGCCAAATCAGAATGCCAATTGTAATAAAGTGGAGATGACCAGGTTTATCGCAATGTTTGATTGCATGAGATTGGGTTCTAGTATCCAACGCCCATGCTGGTTGGGTTTTGAAGTGAGTGTTTATTTAATTCACGATAAGAGTGTTTAACAGCTTGTATATTGTGTGTTGAGTTGTTGAATATTGTATATTTTTTAATTGTTGTTATTGCATACAATTTGGGGGTATGATAAAGTTCCGGTAGTAGTATTTTGACAAAACGTCACGATACTTGTTTTTACCACTAGTCGTTGTTTTTAACGACAGTTTTAAAATATTAGTTTAAATAAGAACGTAGCCTTGCCAGTACGAACGAAGTAAATCAACCATAAAACTAGCTTAAAACGAGTATCGATTACTTGTTTTAATATCATCGAAGATTATGGAGAGTTTGCGTTATTTACTGGAGTTTTACGGAAATTTCCCTTCACAAAAAAATTACAAATAAGTTTCATGATGTTTTAGGAGAATAATAATAGGATATTTTGCCATTTTCGCTGCAGAAAAGTAAAACTGCTCGGTGTAAGTTAAGAGCCATTTCCAGCCCATTAGCGATGGAATAAACTGTAAAAGGTTTGAGTTAAACTAATGTAAGAGTCAATGAGATTTTCAAGGAACCTTTTTTGACAAAGTTTAAATTTGTTAGTATTTAAATGCTTTTCGTATTGAAAAGGTGGGTTATCACCTTAGCAATATTTTTTTAAGATTGTATGTATAACTTTAAACAAACCCTTTTTAATTATTTTGTAATTCGTTCAATTTTTGTAATTGTTCAATGCCTTTTATTTATTATTATAAGAAAGCCAAAGATTGATATTATTCGAAAAGTAATTAATATAATACTAATTTAAGTACAGGTGTTTTTGTAAGGATGACATACCAAAAATGCTACCTGCCATCATTGTTTCAGAATACTTATTTCGAATATGGAGTCTGGAAACACCCTTCCACAAAAATGTTAACTACCTAAGGTTTTATCCTCAAAAATGTAATGATAAATATATCCTATAACGTAATAAAGTAAATAGTGACATGAATGGGAGTTTTTTCCTGGGCTGAAAACGTCCTTCAACAAAAGTTAATTAAGTATGGGATTACCACCAAAAATGTAGTGATAAATATATCCTCTAAAATTATAAAGTAAACAGTGATTTAAATGCTGTTTTTTTTTACAGAGAAGCACAAATCTAATTAATTGGATGAGTAGGTTTGAATCACTTTGTTATGGCCAGACGTATTACATTCTAAAAAAAATGTGTAACTATGCTATGTATACTTTCCATGTGGTATTAGAGTTATGCATTTTATTGTATTTAGAGAATTTCCATAGGCTAGCGAAGTTGACGTACCCTCACGTTGGATATACGACCCTAAGACGAAAATAAAAAGCCCTGTCGTGACCCCTACGTATGGCTTGGAAGTTTTTCAAAACTTCACGTTTACGAGTTACATTTTTGGCGTTTAAATGTTTTTTGCAAATTTAAAAGTTGAATTTAAAAGATATGGACAAAGCTACGTCTGCCCTAGGCATCCTGCATGAATGTTTTAAAAAGCAAGTCACATCAAAGAAAGTAAAAATATATAGATATTTTCCTTGTTTAAGGCAAGTTATTAAAACAGTTCCCTCTCATTAAATGTTAAATTGCGTAAAACTATCGAATAACATCACTGAAACTAAATACTTTATATCAAATAGTACTCTAACACACAAGTTTCTCTTTATTTTTTTTATTTTGTTCATTAAATGTGAATAGATTGTGCGTATACCTGCATCGATGTTTAACTTTAATTTAACATCGATAATATATTAATTTGCAGCAAAAACTTAGTGTAATGATTGATTACGTACACAACTCAGATGCTCAACGCTAATAAAAAGATTTTTTTGAATAAAGACTCAGGTGATGAAACGAGAGTTATATCGAGCGTTTTGAATGTTCGAAAGACAATGTTAATCTTCTGCAAATGATCATACTAGGCCTAGGAGTTAAAGGAAAGGTTCTTGATGTTGTTTAAAATCAATCATTGGAAACCAAGTTACAAGTTATTGGTTGTGTCTGTAGCAAAGACCTTGACAGACTCAATATTCTGTTGATTGCAGTATTCAGTGTCGATTTGATTACTTGATCCATCTTGATAAAAGTAATTAGATTTACTTTTGGTACTGTATTAGGCGTTTCACGCAGAACCTTATTAAATATCTAATATCGAGAAGCAGAGCTAGTTTCTATTGGTATTTAATTTGTTTTTGTATCGGGTAAACACAACAATCACGAAATCGTGTCGCCTGAAGTTTTGTACAAAAGTGAGTTGTGAAACTAGCCGTTATACAGGCCTATGTCCTCCTAGGGCTACGCCTCACAGACATCCAAATGTATAAATGTTAACATTTTAGAAGAATGTCAATAGACGAGAAATTTAAAAATCTGCAGATACTTAAATTTGCCAGTTTAAAGAAAAGAAGCAAGAACTGCAATTTCCAGCTAATTTAATAGAAGGGTCCATAAGCTACTTATCAATGTATTCCATCCCGCAAGTAGAAAGAGAAAGAAAAAGAGTTCTACGGCTAGCAGACTATATTACGTCTCTAAGAAAACATTTACAGTCCTTCATTTCATATTGCCGACTCCATTCTTGCACCTGTCAGCACCAGTATAATGATAATCAGTAAATTATACAACATTAACGAACAGCAGTTTCAGGCAAACTAAAATGAAAATCCATAAAATATTTATTACTGCCTTCCTTCCAGTAAGTAGGAAAGGTTCATCTAATAGTAGACTAACATATCTTGGTTATGGATAATATCCATGGATGATAGATGCCCATCATAGATGGTTTATTGCCCTGTTCTGGTATATTGTCAACTCCACTCTCGCATCTGATAGCACCAGTCTAGAGACAAAACCTCGCAATACAACTAGGATAAAAGTTTTACTCAACTCCAGGTAGGTGTTTATGATACTTTAATTTTTGTGTTTGGTTACATTTTGCAATTCTAAGTTTTTTAAGTAAATTTGAAGTTTTATTTTATTTTTCTTGCTACTCTCTTTGTAAGTACCAGCTTTCTATTAATTCTGTAATGGTTCAGTCTTTACATTCTACATTGATAATCGTTTAATGTTAATGGATTGATGATACATGAGGTGAATTATAGTCTATACGTGAAACATCCAAATTAAAACGATTGCCCTTCCTACCAATCATAAATGGGCGAGTAAGGATAATTGTTTTTGTCTACAAAAGCCTTTAATATATATATATATATATATATATATATATTTAATTGGTTTCATTAAAATATGTTCAATTGATAAAATAAAAACCATGCATGAAATCCCTCTTTTTAGCAATCTTACACAAACATGATTCCCACAACTTACATAAACATGAGTATTTTGGCCAGTTTTGGCAGGTTTTGCCGGCGGCCGGCGCCGCCTCTCCGGTCCAGTGAGCAAGTTGGCATATGTCCGGTGGTATACTGTCCTATTTTGGCAGTGACTTTTAAACACTTCATCATGGATAGATTTACAGATTGCGTTTACTACGTTGAGTGGGATCGCAAATAAAGGAGCTGATGTTAGTATTCAATTTGAATGGAGTTAAGAGTAGATGAACTTTTATTGAATAGTTTTGTGGTTGGACAAATGAGGTTTTAAAGACAATGTTTCTGACAAACTTAATTAATTTAATTGCAGACGTTTTATTTTTTATTTTAGCGAATTTCCTTAAAGGAATAAGCTATTACGGTAGTACTCATGGTAAGACCTAAGTCCGAGACCATGTTAACTTTTCATTTTGGGGTCCCCAGAAGCAAAAAACACCATTCGTTCGAATATATATATATATATATATATATATATATATATATATATATGTCTGTTAACACGATAGCGGCCGTAAATATGGTCCGACCTTAATGAAATTTGGTACAGACGTGTAAAGTGGTAATCACTCGGACGAGTTTGTGAACCAGCCCGATCGGACCACCGGAAGGGGGGGGTAAAGGGGGATAAACCCCCCCAAAAATGGGTTTTTTGAGTTTTTCACATATAAAAATAAAATTGATCTAATTTTTGTTGGCACCATTGAATTCAGCTCCAAAAACAAACAATTTAGTATTTTGAATCACCGCTCTATGTCCATTGGTTACCGAGATATTGAAAGTGGTAAACACAGTACGTAAACACAGTACGTTGTCTCAATGTTAACCTTATTGGAAATAAGTAAAATTCTATATCTCGCTTATTTCTCAACTTATCTTGATAAAACTTGGTAAATGGCTTCTTCTAGTTCAAATCTTCTAACTATTGAATTAAAACCAACCTGTTTAAAAATACCTGTAGCAGCAAACCTGCATACTCATTCCCCATGTTATTCTTATGGAGCTTACAAAAAACATGTAAAATCTCGCTATATGTTGGATTAAAATATGTTGTTTTGCGTTTGAAATTTGCTGAGTATGCAGGTCTGCTGCAACGGGTGTATTTTGATTTATCATCATAAGCTGGTTAGTAAATTGAGTCTAATAACATTTGTTGACAAAAATCATAAATGAAAACTCAAAATTTGTGCTATGCTAAATTTGAAAGTCTTTCCATGGAGAACCTCATAATTTTTAATTTCTAACATTAAAATCCAGCAAATCGTCCCCACTCGCTTTGCCTACGGACAACTCTGAACTGAGATTTTACAGGACAAAACATACAATTATCTAAAAAAAGTCTTAATTAATTTTTACCAAAAAAGTAGTAGGAAAATTAGCTTACATCGTATTCAATAATTATTTATCTCCAATTCGTTTATGGCAATAATATTAACCAATGATTATAATCACTAAACTCTTAAAACAATTAAAAATCTACAAAAATTAAAACCATATAGACAAAATTGTTACATTTATTCATGAATAGGGATGAAAAACATACAACGACTAGGCTATTTTTAGGAGTGTATGACAATATTTGTGTGTATGTCATGTGTACGCATTTATAATTTATAAAATCCTAGGTTTTATTTATAAATACAATTACTTACTTCTTACTAAGCAGGACGTGGCACCGTTAACACAATTGTTTTCTAGATCTCTAGTTAACAAAATAAATAAAAGTCTCAAAATCACCTCGAAGTGTCAAGGGCTCAAAGAACTCCAGAGGCAAGGGCGATACCTAAAAACAGGATATCACAATGTCTATGAAACTCTTTCAACTGATTTCATTTTAAAACATTAACATCCTTAAAAATTTGAGAAGTGAAACTTTTAAAGAAGTTCTTTATTCTCTTTTATCGTTATCTTTCTTCTACAGATATGATTTTTAAAACTATTTTTTTCATGAGTACATTATTTTGATGCCAGGAGGATTTGTAATAATATGGACTAAATCATTCTTCTCAAAGTGAGCGACCTCTTCATGAAAAAATAATGGGCCTAGACTCTAGTTTTGACAAGAACATAGGCAAACTAAAAGGTTACATGACAACCAGTTTTGATAATTTTTCTAAAAGTGTCTGCTTATTTTATGTAACTGTCTTTAGAGTGGTTTTGGATACTAAAAACTAACAAAAATACTTATACACCTAAAAAACGCCAAAATTAAGCTTTAAATAACGTATTTACATATTTCGAACAAAGTTGATCAGTAAATAGCATTAAAAGAGTCTCCTCTTAACGGATTTCCAATACGCTGAGCGGCCGAACGTATCTGAAAATCCATTTTACCCCATTAGGGGCGGAGGTAGATGGAAACGCATTTTACTTAAATTAATACAAGAGTCGAACGGCTTACTTTGAAACCGATTGGGAGCATTATTGCCCTCTTCATTCAACAGACACTTTCAGTTGATTACTTTCTGTACATACCGCTTTGTGCGTTCTGTTGTGGTAATGTCCTCATTGTATACATAATGATGGGCTATGTAAGTTAATTAAATCTCTATTTAATTAATTGCATCTACGCGGAATAACAACGTAAAACATGTTAACTCTGCATAACCGTAACTTAAAAATAAAATCATAACGAATATTAAAGGAACATTAAACAAGTTTAATTTGTTTGAGGATATTAATTTATGAATTATGGAAGTTTATTTTAAAATGTTACAAAAAATACACCAAAAAAATACCAAAAATGAATTTAAAACATGAAAATTTTAAATTGATAGTAGTATTGTAACAAATACTTGCAACGAAAACTAACACAAAAAATACTTAGGTATTAGTTTACTCTTGCAGCTTTGCTTGCAATGTGTAGGTCTATCCCAAACAAATGTTTCTATTTGAAATTGTATTCTTCCATAAGAATCGGATTGACAACCTTTTGTAGGGTTGTAAGGGGCAGGTCTTAGAAGTCCTAATTCCTGAAGAAATTCGGCTAATCTTAGTATTTTTTTCCTTCCTTTAGTAGGCTACACTCACCTCAAAAATATATCTTTTGGGCTTTGTCTGCTGATTGACAAACATACAAATCACAAGGAACACACTCACAGACAAAACACGTACATTAAAGCGTCCTAAAGTCCTTACCGACGTTTCGCGAGGCCGCAGATTAAAATAACGCCTCGCTTTATCAAGGGTCGAGTCGGTTTGATTGCACAAGCACACGGGCAGAGCGATGAACATCTGAGAAGTGAATCTAACTCCACTAGTCCGAGTGGAGCTTTAATGTACATGTTTTGTCCGTATGTGTGCTCCGTGTGATTTGTATGCATTGACAAAGCCCCAAAGGATAGACTACCTTATTGAGGTGAGTGTATCCCACTAAAGGAAGGAAAAAATAATAACCTCCTCATATTAAAAAAAAAACATTTTATACAAAAATAGAATAACCTACGCATTATCCCCTCTATCCCCTCTATGACACATAAACCTGCCATTACAACGGAAAGGCTTGACCAAAGGCCGAAGAGACACCCCATCTATCCACGTACTTATTTTATTGCATTAGCTGAAAATCGATTCAGTGAGAATTTAGACTTTCAATTGCTCATTAATACATTGCTCATTATTTTGATCGAAAGGTAAGACGTTTTCATTAAGTGCATGAAGTTGAAAAGGGCTGAACTATTACATACAATATTAAATAGTGAACACTGTACTTGTTCCTTGTTCTGTCCTATATTTGATATATATTGAAAGTATTAATTAGCTGATAAAATGTATTCTCAATTTTTTTTCAACAAGTGAATATTTTTAATTTATAATCGAAAAAGTCAGTCAGCCGAGGAGATCAGTAAAAAATATTCTAGAATATTACCCTAAACAGAAAAAGAGTTATGAAGTATATGCCTCATTTGAAATTCTTACATTCATTGTCGTAATGGGACGTAATTTTATGAAACAGACCTTAAAATAAATTCAAAGTAACTCACAGAATGGTAAAAGTTATTGAGGGACAAATTTATGCACTCCTCCAGCCAAAGTTTCCCATTTTATCACCGACTTTCGGTCTCCGTGGAATACTTACTGCTGTTGAATTTCAATCTAAACGTAAATTACTTACATTAAGTCGTTTTAAGTTACAAATATTTACAAATGATTATTGCAAAAACTTGCGTTTGACTTAATCCATCAATCAATCCTTGACCTAATCAATGAATATGTAATAGATTAATCCCATATTAAAATTGAATGCGTAGTCTGAACAGACGAAATTATTCCATCACGATAAATAATAACTTCAATTAAGGCAGTAGGTCTTATTTATAATAAGATTTAATCAGCAAAAACAAATATGTTTGAATAAGAAGAGTAACCTTGAAGCTTATAACTTTACGAGAGAGAAGGATATAGAATCAGTATAAGGTGTATAACATTTTTTGAAGTGTCAAACAGACTGAGAACTAATTGATAGCCCTTAAAGTATGAATCAAAGTTATACCCCACTGAATTGACCTCAAGGAATCACGTAAGACTAGTTTTATACTTTTCAATATTAAATCTGTTCCAAAACTCTCCAGTGGAATCTTGAGGGCTTGGGTTCAAATTACAGAATTTGCAATAGTAAACATATACCATGTTATATACAGTATTATTTTCAGACTCTTTACCATCCTAATATTTTCATGAAAACAAAACCTCATCTATACCTGCTTGTTTAAAAATGGCGGTCATTTTTTACATAAAATTTTGTTATTTACAAAAACTGTCTTTCTGTTGAACGGCGAAAGTGTTTTACTCTGATTTCGGTTCATGAATCCTTCTAAGCTCCTAAGATATAAACATATCACGAAATCTGTTTTTTTTTTTTTAGAATTTTAAGTTTTGAAAAACATTGTTTGCACACGTTGGAGGCTCTAAAAGAAAAAAGTCAAAAGTGTAAAAATGAACATCAATTAAGTAAGGGGGCCAGTAAAGACAAGAACAATTATTAATTCACAACTTCTGCCTATCTTTTGTTGTTTTGATGAACTTTGATTCAGGAAATTTCTTAATTTTTAATTTGTAAAGATTCGTGACACATTACATTATAAATTCTTTCTCATTCGGATGCATACGATTTCTCATTGGAGTAGCCTGTCAAGTTGTTTTTTTGGGAAAAACTACTAATAAGGGAAATCGTTATATTATTTATAAATATTATTTCCGTCTTTAACGTGCATTAAGGTGGACTTGAAAATCCCAGAACCGTAATTACATTATATGTTATAAAACGGCACTTAAACCCACTTAAAATGAAGTGCTGAGGATGACGTCATTGTGCCGCCCATTTCAGGGTAAATGGTCTATTTATGTAATGGGCCGTCCCACCGCCGGGGCTGGCGATGCGGAGGCGCTGTGATTGTGGCTCTTCTGGTGGACACACGGGTCAGAGGGAACACTGGCGTCACACATATTCCTGGTCATAACTCCTGTTCCCATATGTCTGTAATGTATGGCTATAAAAGAAAATATATTAATTGGGGGCTGATTTTTAGTTTAACGCGAAGTATGGGCATGTACTCAAACAAAAGCATGTTAAAAACAATAAAACATAAGGGGATGTTTTATAAACAATTTTTTAAAGGGGATGGCGGCCTCTTTTACCTTGCATTTGACCCTCCCCCCACCCCAGATTGGCCTCAAGGCTGTGCGTAGAAGTTATCAAGTGAACAAGGAACGAGCCGGTACAGTACAAAAGTGATCAGTAGCCTACTGCTAACAGTAAACGACAACGTCGAGACTAGAGCTTGTCAGTACATCGATGGTCATCGCTGCCACAGTTCCGGGCCCCCGTGCGACACTAACTGCCCCACTGTCTGATTTAATTTTACAATTAAAATACCACCTCCGATGGTGTTATTTTTAATTAATTGTAAAATTAAATTGTGTAAAAATCATTAAACGTAATTATTTTGTAGACATTTGAAATTTTTAATTAAACCTTTGGTACTTATATATTTTCAAACGACTCAAATTCATAATATTTTAAAATTTCAACTTAATTTTTTTTCGTATCGATATCTATCTTGTTCCATACCTTTCCCATAAAGGTTATTTAAGTGCAGATGAAGTGTCAGTCTTAAAATGAAAGCCATTCTATTTTAATAATCTAAGCTTTCCATCTTGTAAAATTTCTAAGAACAATAGTATATTAGGTTAAAAAATACAGTCAATACCAAATGCAAAGTGTCCTTTAATATCCAGGTTCAGACTTATTGAAAGTAATCATCAACTAATCCATGGGTTTTGGCTCTTGCAAGCGTTATACAGTATATATTCCCTCACATATGATATTTGAAACAGAACAACAAAATGCAAATGCTAGTCATTTCTCAGGGGCGTTTTGTATAAAAGGGCATATTACGGCGATTACTCTCCCAGCCTGGTGGTGACAGTCGCTTACTCCACGCCAGAGTTGTACAGCCCGTGTCACATGTCGTGGCCCAAACTGGTGGTGACAGTCGCTTACTCCACGCCAGAGTTGTTCAGCCCATGTCACATGTCGTGGCCCAGCCTGGTGGTGACAGTCGCTTACTCCACGCCAGAGTTGTTCAGCCCATGTCACATGTCGTGACCCAGCCTGGTGGTGACAGCCGCTTACTCCACGCCAGAGTTGTTCAGCCCATGTCACATGTCGTGGCCCAGCCTGGTGGTGACAGCCGCTTACTCCACGCCAGAGTTGTTCAGCCCATGTCACATGTCGTGGCCCAGCCTGGTGGTGACAGTCGCTTACTCCACGCCAGAGTTGTTCAGCCTGTGTCACATGTCGTGGCCCAGCCTGGTGGTGACAGTCGCTTACTCCACGCCAGAGTTGTTCAGCCCATGTCACATGTCGTGACCCAGCCTGGTGGTGACAGTCGCTTACTCCACGCCAGAGTTGTTCAGCCCATGTCACATGTCGTGGCCCAGCCTGGTGGTGACAGTCGCTTACTCCACGCCAGAGTTGTACAGCCCGTGTCACATGTCGTGGCCCAGCCTGGTGGTGACAGTCGCTTACTCCACGCCAGAGTTGTTCAGCCCATGTCACATGTCATGGCCCAGACTGGTGGTGACAGCCGCTTACTCCACGCCAGAGTTGTACAGCCCGTGTCACATGTCGTGGCCCAGCCTGGTGGTGACAGTCGCTTACTCCACGCCAGAGTTGTTCAGCCCATGTCACATGTCGTGGCCCAGCCTGGTGGTGACAGCCGCTTACTCCACGCCAGAGTTGTTCAGCCCTTGTCACATGTCGTGGCCCAGCCTGGTGGTGACAGTCGCTTACTCCACGCCAGAGTTGTTCAGCCCATGTCACATGTCGTGGTCCAGCCTGGTGGTGACAGTCGCTTACTCCACGCCAGAGTTGTTCAGCCCATGTCACATGTCGTGGCCCAGCCTGGTGGTGACAGTCGCTTACTCCACGCCAGAGTTGTACAGCCCGTGTCACATGTCGTGGCCCAGACTGGTGGTGACAGCCGCTTACTGCACGCCAGAGTTGTACAGCCCGTGTCACATGTCGTGGCCCAGACTGGTGGAGACAGCCGCTTACTCCACGCCAGAGTTGTACAGCCCGTGTCACATGTCGTGCCCAGACTGGTGGTGACAGCCGCTTACTCCACGCCAGAGTTGTACAGCCCGTGTCACATGTCGTGGCCCAGACTGGTGGTGACGGTCGCTTACTCCACGCCAGAGTTGTTCAGCCCGTGTCACATGTCGTGCCTAGACTGGTGGTGACGGTCGCTTACTCCACGCCAGAGTTGTACAGCCCGTGTCACATGTCGTGGCCCAGACTGGTGGTGACGGTCGCTTACTCCACGCCAGAGTTGTACAGCCCGTGACACATGTCATGGCCCAGACTGGTGGTGACGGCCGCTTACTCCACGCCAGAGTTGTACAGCCCGTGTCACATGTCATGGCCCAGACTGGTGGTGACAGTCGCTTACTCCACGCCAGAGTTGTACAGCCCGTGTCACATGTCGTGGCCCAGACTGGTGGTGACAGCCGCTTACTCCACGCCAGAGTTGTACAGCCCGTGTCACATGTCGTGGCCCAGACTGGTGGTGACGGTCGCTTACTCCACGCCAGAGTTGTACAGCCCGTGTCACATGTCGTGGTCCAGACTGGTGGTGACAGCCGCTTACTCCACGCCAGAGTTGTACAGCCCGTGTCACATGTCGTGGCCCAGCCTGGTGGTGACAGCCGCTTACTCCACGCCAGAGTTGTACAGCCCGTGTCACATGTCGTGGCCCAGACTGGTGGTGACAGCCGCTTACTCCACGCCAGAGTTGTACAGCCCGTGTCACATGTCGTGGCCCAGACTGGTGGTGACAGCCGCTTACTTCACGCCAGAGTTGTACAGCCCGTGTCACATGTCGTGGCCCAGACTGGTGGTGACGGCCGCTTACTCCACGCCAGAGTTGTACAGCCCGTGTCACATGTCGTGCCCAGACCGGTGGTGACAGCCGCTTACTCCACGCCAGAGTTGTACAGCCCGTGTCGCATGTCGTGGCCCAGCCTGGTGGTGACAGTCGCTTACTCCACGCCAGAGTTGTACAGCCCGTGTCACATGTCGTGGCCCAGACTGGTGGTGACGGTCGCTTACTCCACGCCAGTGTTGTACAGCCCGTGTCACATGTCGTGGCCCAAACTGGTGGTGACAGCCGCTTACTCCACGCCAGAGTTGTACAGCCCGTGTCACATGTCGTGGCCTGACTGGTGGTGACAGCCGCTTACTCCACGCCAGAGTTGTACAGCCCGTGTCACATGTCGTGGCCCAGCCTGGTGGTGACAGTCGCTTACTCCACGCCAGAGTTGTACAGCCCGTGTCACATGTCGTGGTCCAGACTGGTGGTGACAGCCGCTTACTTCACGCCAGAGTTGTACAGCTCGTGTCACATGTCGTGGCCCAGACTGGCGGTGACAGCCGCTTACTTCACGCCAGAGTTGTACAGCCCGTGTCACATGTCGTGGCCCAGACTGGTGGTGACGGCCGCTTACTCCACGCCAGAGTTGTACAGCCCGTGTCACATGTCGTGCCCAGACTGGTGGTGACAGCCGCTTACTCCACACAGAGTTGTACAGCCTGTGTCACATGTCGTGGTCCGGACTGGTGGTGACAGCCGCTTACTCCACGCCAGAGTTGTACAGCCCGTGTCACATGTCGTGGCCCAGACTGGTGGTGACAGCCGCTTACTCCACGCCAGAGTTGTACAGCCCGTGTCACATGTCGTGGCCCAGACTGGTGGTGACAGCCGCTTACTTCACGCCAGAGTTGTACAGCCCGTGTCACATGTCGTGGTCCAGCCTGGTGGTGACAGCCGCTTACTCCACACAGAGTTGTACAGCCTGTGTCACATGTCGTGGTCCAGCCTGGTGGTGACAGCCGCTTACTCCACACAGAGTTGTACAGCCTGTGTCACATGTCGTGGCCCAGCCTGGTGGTGACAGTCGCTTACTCCACGCCAGAGTTGTACAGCCCGTGTCACATGTCGTGGTCCAGACTAGTGGTGACAGTCGCTTACTCCACGCCAGAGTTGTACAGCCCGTGTCACATGTCGTGGCCCAGACTGGTGGTGACAGTCGCTTACTCCACGCAAGAGTTGTACAGCCCGTGTCACATGTCGTGCCCAGACTGGTGGTGACAGCCGCTTATTCCACGCCAGAGTTGTACAGCCCGTGTCACATGTCGTGGCCCAGCCTGGTGGTGACAGCCGCTTACTCCACGCCAGAGTTGTACAGCCCGTGTCACATGTCGTGGCCCAGCAGGAGGTGACAGCCGCTTACTCCACGCCAGAGTTGTACAGCCCGTGTCACATGTCGTGGCCTAGACTGGTGGTGACGGCCGCTTACTCCACGCCAGAGTTGTACAGCCTGTGTCCTATGTCGTGGTCCAGACTGGTGGTGACAGCCGCTTACTCCACGCCAGAGTTGTACAGCCCGTGTCACATGTCGTGGCCCAGACTGGTGGTGACAGCCGCTTACTCCACGCCAGAGTTGTACAGCCCGTGTCACATGTCGTGGCCCAGACTGGTGGTGACAGCCGCTTACTTCACGCCAGAGTTGTACAGCCCGTGTCACATGTCGTGGTCCAGCCTGGTGGTGACAGCTGCTTACTCCACACAGAGTTGTACAGCCTGTGTCACATGTCGTGGTCCAGCCTGGTGGTGACAGCCGCTTACTCCACAGGGAGTTGTACAGCCTGTGTCACATGTCGTGGCCCAGCCTGGTGGTGACAGTCGCCTACTCCACGCCAGAGTTGTACAGCCCGTGTCACATGTCGTGGTCCAGCCTGGTGGTGACAGCTGCTTACTCCACACAGAGTTGTACAGCCTGTGTCACATGTCGTGGTCCAGCCTGGTGGTGACAGCCGCTTACTCCACACAGAGTTGTACAGCCTGTGTCACATGTCGTGGCCCAGCCTGGTGGTGACAGTCGCTTACTCCACGCCAGAGTTGTACAGCCCGTGTCACATGTCGTGGCCGAGACTGGTCGTGACAGTCGCTTACTCCACGCCAGAGTTGTACAGCCCGTGTCACATGTCGTGGCCCAGACTGGTGGTGACAGTCGCTTACTCCACGCCAGAGTTGTTCAGCCCATTTCAAATGTCGTGGCCCAGACTGGTGGTGACAGCCGCTTACTCCACGCCAGAGTTGTACAGTCCGTGTCACATGTCGTAGTCCAGACTGGTGGTGACAGTCGCTTACTCCACGCCAGAGTTGTTCAGCCCATGTCACATGTCGTGGCCCAGCCTGGTGGTGACAGCCGCTTACTCCACGCCAGAGTTGTTCAGCCCATGTCACATGTCGTGGCCCAGACTGGTGGTGACAGCCGCTTACTCCACGCCAGAGTTGTTCAGCCCATGTCACATGTCGTGGTCCAGACTGGTGGTGACAGCCGCTTACTCCACGCCAGAGTTGTTCAGCCCATGTCACATGTCGTGGCCCAGACTGGTGGTGACAGCCGCTTACTCCACGCCAGAGTTGTTCAGCCCATGTCACATGTCGTGGCCCAGACTGGTGGTTACGGCCGCTTACTCCACGCCAGAGTTGTTCAGCCCATGTCAAATGTCGTGGCCCAGCCTGGTGGTGACAGTCGCTTACTCCACGCCAGAGTTGTTCAGCCCATGTCACATGTCGTGGCCCAGCCTGGTGGTGACAGCCGCTTACTCCACGCCAGAGTTGTACAGCCTGTGTCACATGTCGTGACCCAGCCTGGTGGTGACGGCCGCTTACTCCACGCCAGAGTTGATCAGCCCATGTCACATGTCGTAGTCCAGACTGGTGGTGACAGTCGCTTACTCCACGCCAGAGTTGTTCAGCCCATGTCACATGTCGTGACCCAGACTGGTGGTTACGGCCGCTTACTCCACGCCAGAGTTGTTCAGCCCATGTCACATGTCGTGACCCAGACTGGTGGTTACGGCCGCTTACTCCATGCCAGAGTTGTTCAGCCCATGTCACATGTCGTGACCCAGACTGGTGGTTACGGCCGCTTACTCCACGCCAGAGTTGTTCAGCCCATGTCACATGTCGTGACCCAGACTGGTGGTTACGGCCGCTTACTCCACGCCAGAGTTGATCAGCCCATGTCACATGTCGTAGTCCAGACTGGTGGTGACAGCCGCTTACTCCACGCCAGAGTTGTTCAGCCCATGTCACATGTCGTGACCCAGACTGGTGGTTACGGCCGCTTACTCCACGCCAGAGTTGTTCAGCCCATGTCACATGTCGTGACCCAGACTGGTGGTTACGGCCGCTTACTCCACGCCAGAGTTGATCAGCCCATGTCACATGTCGTAGTCCAGACTGGTGGTGACAGTCGCTTACTCCACGCCAGAGTTGTTCAGCCCATGTCACATGTCGTGACCCAGACTGGTGGTTACGGCCGCTTACTCCACGCCAGAGTTGTTCAGCCCATGTCACATGTCGTAGTCCAGACTGGTGGTGACAGTCGCTTACTCCACTCCAGAGTTGTTCAGCCCATGTCACATGTCGTAGTCCAGACTGGTGGTGACAGTCGCTTACTCCACTCCAGAGTTGTTCAGCCCATGTCACATGTCGTGACCCAGACTGGTGGTGACAGTCGCTTACTCCACGCCAGAGTTGTTCAGCCCATGTCAAATGTCGTGACCCAGACTGGTGGTGACAGTCGCTTACTCCACGCCAGAGTTGTTCAGCCCATGTCACATGTCGTAGTCCAGACTGGTGGTGACAGTCGCTTACTCCACTCCAGAGTTGTTCAGCCCATGTCACATGTCGTAGTCCAGACTGGTGGTGACAGTCGCTTACTCCACTCCAGAGTTGTTCAGCCCATGTCAAATGTCGTGACCCAGACTGGTGGTGACAGTCGCTTACTCCACGCCAGAGTTGTTCAGCCCATGTCAAATGTCGTGACCCAGACTGGTGGTGACAGTCGCTTACTCCACGCCAGAGTTGTTCAGCCCATGTCACATGTCGTAGTCCAGACTGGTGGTGACAGTCGCTTACTCCACTCCAGAGTTGTTCAGCCCATGTCACATGTCGTAGTCCAGACTGGTGGTGACAGTCGCTTACTCCACTCCAGAGTTGTTCAGCCCATGTCAAATGTCGTGGCCCAGCCTGGTGGTGACAGTCGCTTACTCCACTCCAGAGTTGTTCAGCCCATGTCACATGTCGTAGTCCAGACTGGTGGTGACAGTCGCTTACTCCACTCCAGAGTTGTTCAGCCCATGTCAAATGTCGTGACCCAGACTGGTGGTGACAGTCGCTTACTCCACGCCAGAGTTGTACAGCCCGTGTCACATGTCGTGGCCCAGACTGGTGGTGACAGTCGCTTACTCCACGCCAGAGTTGTACAGCCCGTGTCACATGTCGTGGCCCAGACTGGTGGTGACAGCCGCTTACTCCACGCCAGAGTTGTACAGCCCGTGTCACATGTCATGGCCCAGGCCAACTATAAAGCTAATTCTAAAATTAACTTATTGGTCGGCTAGGCATTGACTGTATGTAGTGAGGGGGGGCAAGATGGTGCCTTCAGTGATGGACTGTATTAATTTCTATTCTTATATTAACTTATTGTAATAATAATAAGAGATCGTTGATTCAGGGGTAGTGCTCCCATTCTTCAAATGTTATTAACTACGAATTTGCACATAAACTATTTTAAATAGCGTCTAATACGCCAAGGTACTTGTTAGGAGATGTAAAACGTAAAAAATCTGTTTTTGTGTATATTGCACTGACGTTTTTTTACTCTATGAGAATATAAAATAACATTAAGTTTAATATAGATATTTTGTATTTAGCCTTGTGTTATTTAAATTAGAAACCGCCTGTTGCTATTTATCGGGATAAATATTTTAGGAAACCTTTTTTAAATAGAATAGAATAAACACGAGTAATATACGCTCCCATTCCATTGTTACCCCTTTATCTTAATCTCCCTTAACCCTTTCTCTGCTATTTGTAATCTTTTTAATTTTCCTCATGTAAAAGTATATTTTTACAAATATTTTTTAACTGCTCCCATTTTAATGGTAAAAGTATACAGTAATTTGAATAGTAGTTGTTGGAACAAATCCAAGACATTTATTGTAAATTAATTTCCGTCCGCAGAAGAAGCGCTGTGCAATATCGTTGAGGTGAAGGCAGGTTAATTAGATCCAAAGGGAAATCAACTTGAAATGTAAGCAATGTTGAGGATATTGTTCCACAATTGATTAGGTGTAGGTGTTCTGCTGAATCAGGGAAAAGTACATAGATTTCCTCTGTGACTAATTGTTTGTTTCTAACTTCTAAACTTTGTTTGTTTCTTAGTAACTTTCTCTATACATGAACGTCTGATTATCAAGATGCGTGGATATAACTGACTTGAAGGAAGCTTTATAAGGTTCATAATGATTCACTATATTTATTTTGCCTAATTTACTCTTTATATTAAAAAAGGACAATTTTACCACTAGCTTCGAGCAAGGGCTGCACAACAAAGTTCCAAAAAACCAGGTATTAACTTTCGATTTCTTTTCTTTTTTATTTAGTTTTTATTTTTAACATTGATTAAAACTTGTTGTTTGGTAATAAAACATTTAGATAATATTAGATCTACTATTTTTGTAATTATAAGCAAAATATCGTATACTGTCTATTTCAAAAACTTGCTTCGACAGTTTCCCTTACACTGCAAAACTTAGTTAAAATGTTTAAACCTTTACAGGTATTTACTAACGAAATTGAGTTGGCTGAAACAAAAAATGTTAGTTATCAATCAAAACATTAAAAAATTATTTTTAACCTTGTAATTTCTCTTATTGTTTTACATTGTATTGTGTTGTACTGGACTTCATCTATTAAGGAAAGAGTATCAAAACCGGTTGGTATTCTAAAAGGTATTGAGCGTAGTTATTGGAACCTGATTTAATGAACTCCCTCCCATGTACTGATTGACTCCGAACCCATAAACATTTCACGGGATACTAATCTGGATGTACATATTGTAGATCTATTTGTAAGAATAAAAGGCTAGAGAATAATTTTGTATTTTATATTAGTTTTCATATAAACCCTTGTATATATTAGGCTAACTCTTGTAATATTAGCTCCTCTTATATATTGATGATCTGTTTGTTGTAACAAAAAAAATAAAGACACGGTCGGACTTTTTTTACACACTCTAGATCAACATCACTAAAACCTAGTACTGTAAATCAATTGGCAGACTCTTAACACACAAGTTTCTCTTTAATGCCATAAACTCTTTACCTTTTATCATTTTGTTAAAATATTCATTGAGTGTTACTAACTATTTGTTTGATTCATATAAAATTCAAAAGTAAAATACAATGATCTGTTTATAATATGATTCAATTAGATATGAGCATGCATAAATTTCTAGAGACGGCCTAATCGTATTCGAGATATATATTTATGATCGGCGGAGAGAGGCAATATGCCCACCGCTGAGATAGTTGTGATAGATGAACCTCTTATCAGTCCCGGTAGAACAGCTGCCTTCTCTCAACCACATTATTGATCCCGTTTCATTCACATCGCAGATTAATAAATACAATTTTAATAAATCTTTAATATGATAAACTTTATGAACTTTTTATAAAAAATAATTTGGTACCAAATCTTGAATCTTTGTAAAAAGATGGTACCTGCAAACAACTATTTGACTATATTCCCTAAACCGGAAATGAATTATGAAATTTTATGAGGTCGGGTTTTTTCATAGGTTTTAGCTGTGATCAGTCGTATCAGCGGGTGGAAAAGTGGAAACGGCCCCAAATCGTCTTCTAAAATTCTTATTTGTGTTGTGTTGTCTTAACTTCGTTTATATTTTCAAGGAACATGATTTAATAATACCAAATGTGTTTATTTAATATAAAGCCGCTGGTTGTCGGCCCAATATAAAAATATTACCTCGGATAATAAGCATATAACGTCATTTTTAGACTAGTGGGAAGATCTACGGAAGCTTTTGCCGATATATTTTGGGACACATTGATTTAGATTGCAGCTATGGCTATACTGTAATTGAACGTTGATCATATATGAGATCGCAGCACAAACTTAGTGTCAATGAGCTTTTACGCAAACAACAAACAAATGATTGATAGCGTACAGAACATAGATGCCCAACGATAATTAAAAAATAATTTTTCAAATAAAAGCCCATCGATGAAACAAGAGTTATATCAACCGTTTTGAATGTTCAAAAGACAATGTTAATATTCTGAGAATGATAATAAATTCAGACTCCTATCTAGATAATAAGGGCGTCCAAACAAGATGTAAACCATCACTGATAACTGAAGATTTGCCAGTTTTTCTTTTTCAAACAAAAGCCACCTCATCAATTTCTTAGACGTGGATATAAATGGAACATGGGTATAAATTATTTTATTCGATAACCCATTTCGTTGAACAACATTTTGTAATTTTCGTAATTATTTTTTCATAATTTCTTAAAAATATTAATACTTATGTATTAATAAAATTTAAGATATTCCTAAAGAAGTACTAAACTTTTTCCTACGATTATGATTAGTAAAGGGGTGAAAATTTTTAAATTTAAGTCCTGAGCTTGTCTATCAATGAAGTGATGGTCAAAGTAAACAATCGATTGAAAACACAATGGTGTTACGTTGTGGTTAGTGATTAAATCATTGCCTCTTCGAGAAACACATGCTTACGCAATTGGATTGGCCTGAGCTTAAAATTATAAGAGATTAATTATTAAAGATTAATTAGCTCGTAATTATTAAAACCTCAATTATTAGAGATTTATTTATAGATAATATCTTGCAGATTTAATCTGTTAGTAGACATGACATATGCTCCAGGTTCTTGTGGGCACTTCGGTAATAAAACTTCATTAATTTTAAATAATGTTTTAAAGATTATTTCTCAAGGTTAATACATAACATATCAACTATATTTTTATGTAGAGTGCAAAGTTTGAACACTTTACAGTGTTCAAACAAATTCTAGCCTAAAAACTACGTAGTTAAAACAAATTAAGTTAGCCTGCAGTTGAGAGCAATATTCATCCCAGCTGTATTGCGACGATATGTCCCTAGACTGGTGTTGACAGGTGCGAGAATGGAGTTGGCAATATGGAATGGAGGGCAGTAAACCATTTCTTAGAGACATGATATCAGTCTACTAGTCGCTGAGCCCTTTCTGCCCAAGGCAGGGAAGGCATTGATAATTAGATTTACGTTTCAGTTAGCTAAAAACTGGTGTTCTTTAGTGTTTTATTTTACTTCTCAAGGGTGTTAGCTGAGATATTAACCATGTATTTTCCATGTAGAGTGTAAAGGTTGAACCATTTACTGTGACGATAGAGAAGATATACTTGTAAGAAGAGTATAAAAAAATAAGCTTTGAAAGTTGAGTAATAAAATTAAAAAAAACACAAAGAGCAAAGTAATATAAACTCCTGCAGTTGAAAATAATATTTATCCCAGCTGTATTGCAACGTTATGTCCCTAGACTGGTGTTCACAGGTGCGAGAATGGAGTTGGAAATATTACGAAATACAGAACAATAAACCATATCTACCATCTATGGGCAATATCCATATCTAAAGTATGTTAGTCAGTCAACTAGAAGAAGAACCCTTCATGCTCACTGGGAAGAATGGATATTTTATTGTTTTGCATTTTAGTCGGCCTGAAACTGTTGTTCGTTAATGTTGAATAATCTACTTCTCAAGGTAGATTTACGAGATATTAACCATGAATTATAGTAGAATGAAATACATGTACGTCTTCATAAAAAATTAAAAAACCTTATAATCGTTTAGTATGATTCTTCAACTAAAATAACTAATAATATAGTTTCGATACCTAATTCGATTAGCTCACAGCCAGATTTATTTTGCCTAAGAAAATACACTATGATTATAGGTATAAATTCCAATGAGTCGTAATCCCAAATGTTTTGTTATTACTTAATTTATATTATGTTAGACTCAACCTACATCGGAATCTAGCAGTCTGATTCTAACCAGTACAACCTAAAGTTCTTAAGACGGAAGAATATTTCTAGATATAACTACTTTTCTATAATCTCTCAGCAGGCCTTTAATTTGAACCCATTACGAAAGGTAATTTTTGAAACGTTAATTGGCGAAACCTCTTTCCGTTATAATTGCTTTGGTCAGTGGTCTGGTTGGTGGCTTTCAGCCTCACCGCTGAACTAAGAGGCGTTTCCTTTCCAAACAACAATGTCCTGAGCGATTTATCCGCTCGATTTAACCCTTTTCCGTATCCAATGCTCAGTCTATATTTCTTCGGCTACATCCGGGAAATGCACTTAGGTCTCTAATATAAATTGCACTTTTAAGGCTAAAAATCCAACTCCCCTTTTGTTTTACTAATGACTAAAAGATATGAATGCATTTTTACACCCAACGTATCTAACTGTTAAAACAACTCTTTTAAGAATTATGAGCAGATATTTCAGTAACCTTTTGATTTCCAATTTGTATGATGTAAAACTTTCTCTACACATTGATTTTTTAAAGACAGATTTAGAATTATTTCGAAATCGTCTGGATAAACTCAAATTAGATTACACATTTTATCGTAATATCATAGCTTTCATACACGTTGACACAATTAATCGAAGAGCTATAATTACTAAATGTGACTGCAATGCAAAAATACAACTAGACATATACCCTGATTATAGAAAGATGACTTGGCCAAGCGGCTAAAACCTAACGGAAAAACTCATTATATTCAATTACGTTGTAGAAAAGCAAAACTTACCGCTAATGATAGTAATTCATTACTATCGATTGTCATTAAAATTATTATCAAAGGTTGGTATATGTATGTAAGATTGGTATTTGGTTTTTTTTAGAACAGTGCATTTGTGACGGATTAATTACGTCTATAATAATGATCACAGGGTTCTCAACTTTTGAAATTGGTCAAAATAAGGTTGACAAAAGGTTCAACAAAGGAATTGATTTACTATTGCTTTTAAGCAAATATGTTCAAAGTCGAAAGGTACAAATATGATATTGTCGTTATTTGTTTTTTAACATATAGAACCCCAATATTGAATTTATTTAATATCATAAAACATTTTAAACTTGTCCTAAAAACTTTAATAACTGACTATTTGAAAAAGATTTACTATTAACTTTAAACATTATGTTTTTAATTTCTTAAGCGTTATGAGTTTTGGCGCTTTTACCAAGAGTAAGTTCTCACTCGGCCGCTCCACAGAGAAGAAATAAGACAGAGGACGCACATAATGTTTCTCTAAAAATGTGTCAGTCAGTGCCGTAGAGTTGGCACGGGGTAGGGGGGCGCCCGGAAGTCTATTGTCTCCCTATTTGACTTCCTGTGTGTCACGCAGTTACCCGAAACACTACTGCCACATGAATGCGTACTCTGCTTATTTCTTCTCTTTGGCCGCTCCTTCAAGTTTTTTCTTTCTATAATTAGAGGATAAGTTAAAACATATACAAGAAATTAAAAAAAAATGTTTAGTTACGCATGGAATGACAAGCACTAGTCAATCTTATGGTGATACATAATGGTGGTACCTTCTAGTCAGTTGAACAAAATAGCTATTTCATTTTTCAATTTTTTTATTTTATCTTTATTTAAAATCTTCAAGATTACAAGTAGTGTCACATGAACTTAATCTAAATACAATTCAGTTTTGTTCTCCGTTTCTTCTATGCATGTTGTTGTTGTCTCCAGTGGAAGAATTCTGCTACTGTGTAGAACGGCCAGTCTTGAAGCCAAGTTTTTAGTTTTTGGGCGAACTGTTGTTTGTCCGTTCTTCGCAATATTGAACTTCCAATAATTGAGGTGATGGTGAGTTATATTAAAAATAAATTTTTAACTCACCACCTATATTATAATAGTGATACCATTAAAGCATTGAAATTTTAAGTTGCCATAAATGAACCTGATGAAATATACAAATAAATCTAGAAAATAGGAAAACATTTGTCCAAACCAAAAATTAAAACTTTTCTGATTGCACTAGCCCGTTTCTCTGATTTCAATTGCCAATTTCTAAAAAATAATTTAAAATAACTTATGCTACCAATTACAAAACATTATGATGACTTTTTCGTCATGCAGACACAGAAACATATGTATTCTGTTCCTTTTAGTTGATTCGAAAGTTACCCTTTGCCCATACCAGTCTAGAATACTTTCCGGCCTTTTTTCTGGGCCACGATTACAGGAAACGGAAGTAAGCAATCAGCTTATTTTCAGCAAACCGTCGTTTAATGGATGTTTATGTTTATAAGATACTTTTTAGAAGAATTTAGTGGCAGCACTTGCAGCAATAACAAATGTTTCTTTGTTTACTATAAGTTAGATTTGAAGAATTAAGAAACATAGTGATTGATGCAAGTAATACGTTATGGTTAAAAAAACAGTTTTTTCTGAGTAATATGATGAAAAGTATCATACGCCACACGACCGGTATGTTTTACTGTACTCGCATGAAACTATCTTGGTCATCCGGCAAAACAGCACTTTCCGTAACGTAACTTAGTACATTTCAGTAAGATGTTTTATCATCATGTTCGTTAAAATAAATGTTGCCTAATCAAAAATAAATATAAAAGAACAAAGCTTGGCAGCGAACAGCTGGTCTGAATGTACTGATAACAGCCGTTTGTCAAGACTATCAACCGCGGCCATATTGGTGTGGTTTGAATTATGGCGTGTTCCTTCCCCCCAAAGAATGATTATTTCGGCATTATACACTTCTTTTTTATTTTTACTTTGAACATTTTACTTTACGTATTCCCTCCATTACCTTTAATCCGAGAGCCTGTTGATTTACTTGACGGAAATGCAATTTTTCACGTTCTTTTTATCCTTCCTTTTTAAAAGAGGGTGGCGGCCCCTTACTTTGCACATGCCCCCCCCCCCCCCACATGGGCCTGAGGCCTGCGCGTGGCGCGTGGAAGTTGTGAAGGAAAGCAAGGAGTGAGCCGGTACAGTGCAAGGATGAACAATACTGCTAAAAGTATGCGACGTCATCGGGATCTTGCGATGCTGCCGCTTCAGAACCAGGGCCGAGTGCGCTACCAACTGCACCATCGACTCACTATAAAATTTCAAGAGTTAATTTCATTCTTCCTAAGATAATTCCCACAATTAAAAACTATTGAATTTTAGCCTCCGGCTAATTTATAGTCATATCAATAGAATACCTCTAAACAAAAGTATTATAAATATTTAAACTTAAAATCTGTTGTTATTAAACAAATACTTTTGTATACTTACATTCGCAATACAAGTTATCCTAATAGAACGTTACTAGTGTTAACAAACATGTTTTGCATTAATCTGGCTCAAATACATGTAAAAAAAGGTTAATCAAATAAAAATATACAAGATATTTGTTTAAAACTAAATGACAGTTTTTTATCCTTGCAAGTCGCAAGCAACATGAAAAAGAGATGAACCTCCCGCTTGTCTTTCTGGAGTGTAAGAGTATGAACCTCCAAGTAACCCTTTATTAAAACTCGGCGAATAGGAGGTCTTGGGATTTGTGCTTTTTTGACCTGGAAAATAGCGCTTATCCTAGCGACGAAGCATGTTTGACAGTTAAATGTAGAGGAAATCTTGTCCAGGCTTAAGTGAATCTTTCGTCGCTTGAGTCACGTTGAGTGAAAATTTTGTACTTTTATTAGCGATATAAATAACTCATTAAATTTTTTTCCTCGGGTAAATAATTTGGTTGGGGTTTGATTACGTTCTATTTTCATTTAATAAGCTTAATTGCTTTGAAAAATTAAAGTCTAAAGTGTTTCGAATTACAACAATCTAGCAAAGAATATCTTGAGATAGATTACAACGTAAGATATGTTTCGTTAATTCGTTTGTGTTAATATATTAACACACATGATGAGTTAACTATTAAGAATGAGCGTATTTACAAAAACTTTCTTACAAACTTTTTTCGTTTAAAAAAATGCATAGCTGCATTTTTTGTTTGATAAAATTTTCGTTTAAATAATTTATGCATAGCTGCCCTCATATAAGTAAGATTCATAAAAGTGTAATTTTGTAATAGCTACTTGGGCTTCAAAAGGGGAGATATCCTTCCTAGAGATTTCCTTGGGGACTGAAGTCTTTGATGAAATGGTAAACTTTGTCTGCTGGAGATCATCAATTTGCCTCTTAATAACATCCAACCGCAGTTTTTTTACAATAATCTGAGGTAAATATGTTGATAGTTATTTTAGGAATCATGATTACTTCTTTTTACGTCATAATAATCAAAATAAGAAAGTTTTTTAACAATATGCTACAGTCAGTAAGCCCATTTTATGTGTGATGACCGTTTTCAAGTTGTAGTTTATTTTTCTATGCATATAATTGTAGTAAGTAGGGTGTTTCATTAACGCAACCAATTTTTAAGATTGAATAATTCACTTATAAAGATGAAATGAGTATTGTTTTGTTAATCTTTACATTTTATACAACCTATTCTTTAAGTTTGATCTAATTTAGCTTAGATTATGTGTTCAAAAATCCGCCATTGACATTTATATAAAGTTGAGTGTGCTCTCTCAATCAAATTCCTCGACACGTTTTACAAAAAGCCTCTATTTCTTGTGTTAAATTTGTTATGTTAGTTTTGAGGTGCTGAATATCCTCTGAATTGTTTTCGTAAGCCTTACTTTTTTTGTAAACCCAAAGAAAATAATATAGTGTGGTCAAATCCGGAGTACTTGGGGGGAATAATTCTACACTTATAAAATAAAGTTTTGGATTGCGTTAAAAAAACCCCTGTATTATTATATACCTGGTGTAAAAAAAGGATGATTTCCTATCCTTGCCGAATAACGATTCGGCTGAATAAACCGACTAATATATCATCTTACTAATACTGCATATAACGTAAGAAAAAACATTTATTCATGATAATTTTTCATTAATTTTTCCCACCGAAATCTGTAAAACCGGAAGATGGCAAACACTGACCACCGGAGTTTAGACCGGTTAATGCGTCGGCGTCGGGCAGTTAAAGGGGGCCAGGATAAGAAAGAGTCTGTTGGAATTACGAGAGCCTTTGCTAGAGCAGTTGGCCTGAAGCACTATAGTAGATTACACTCATATTGGGTTATACGATATTCTAGGAAAATTGTAAACTCTAGCCAAACAATATAATTTGTTTACCAATATTAAAAATGAATGTGTTTTTAAAATATGAATGTTTCCAGTAAAAATGGATTAGCGACCTTTTAGCTTAATCCCTTTAATCTGAGGTAGTTCCTCATGGCCTGGATGAGAGCCAGTTTGTGTCATCGTCCAGGATACATTTCGCTTTCCTTTCCATACTTGTACACGAAAAAAATGTAAATCAGTACGGTACAAAGTTTATAATCCGTGGTATTGAAAAACATTTTTAATTTTTTATATTTATTCTTTAATTAGGGAGCCGTTCCAAGTACCAATACCCCTGGCTTAGCATACTTGCAGTACGAATTTCAAAATCTTGAATAATAATTAATGTATGCAAATCCCCACATAAAATAAAATCATCATAATCCGGAAATAAGCATGCAAATATTTTCTCCATGATAATAATGGTAAGTGGGTACGCAGGGTATGCATGGGTATGACTTAGAGAACTTAAGTCATAAGATAAGTCATGTTTAAAAATAGAGAACTTAAGGATATATTTTAGTAGACCTCAACTAGATGAAGCCTTAGACATTTTAACAACATATGTTCAAAAGTAAGCAGGAATATCAATTGTATATATTTCTCTTAAGGTTAACGAGGGAAATAAAAATAAATATTAGGCAATTAGGTGGCCAAGGCTAAAAACTTCTAAAATATTAAATGTATTATTCCTTATAAAAAAGCTTCTTTAATAAACTAAAATTATTTATTTATAGGGATTTAATTTTATTTTCATCTATTACCTACATTAAGAGGCTACTTCATTTGACCTTTTTGCCGATTGAAGAAAAAAATGTAATCATCAACAACGTTTTCAAGTATTTAGTGTTTTTAGTATTTCCTTATGAAGTATTTTCAATTTTATTCATAAGAAGTCAGTTTCTTAAAAGCACTAAGGTGATTACAAGCATTCACCTTGCCAGCCACGATTGAGACAGTAAAAATGTTGAGTCGAAGTGTCAAACGACAACAACTCCGTCACCGTCCAAAGGGAATACACTTCAATTTATGATATAAAGAAAATACCCTTAAGATATACATTTCTGTGAGCAGGAAGTTTTAATAGAAATAAATATGACTGAAACCCCAGTTATAAATATTTTACAGTATTTTCACAAAGTTTCGCTTACAACCACAATGAACTAGTCATCTTGTGTACAATGCCAGAGTTTTCAATGTACTAGTCACCTTGTGACTGTTCCATGATTTTTTTATTTGAAACAGCTGTTCTTAGTATAGTACTTAGATTTTAATGTACTTGTTTAAACTATTGATGGTTTTCAGAGCATAGCCTCAATGATAGGCGTGTACTTTTAGAACATTCGAAAAATATCCCCACTCAACTCTTAACTACTGTATTAGTCAACATATAACTGCGGTATACAGTATAAAAGACTACCTTGCACAGCAATAGTTTGGTGAATCCCGGGATATTTTCTTTCATTGTATCAAATTTCATATTTTGCAAACGTGTATTGATTTCATACAGAACTTGATATGACGTGAAAAAAGGCCATTTTTGTAAAATCACGTTTGTTACAATTACATAAAAGTTTATATTTTTTGGCCATGCTCAAAATATGTAGGTAGTTAGTCTGCGGATACTTATTGGTTATTGTACTTATCTCCAAATCACACCATTGTAAATAAATATGTTCAACAATTACTCTAAAGTTTTCCTTGACGAAAAACGCCGAGATGTTAATTAAGTATCGACGTGTTATCCTACGTAATTTATACTATAACAAATTTCTCCTGTTAATGACACTCAGTTCAATGAAACTAAGCAGTTAAGGAGATCCAGTTTGAAGTAAAAATAATAATTGTTTCGGCAATATTTAATTTCTCTGCTTCCCCTCTTAATTCATCTCCCACCTACTATTACAACTAACAAATCCGTCTACTTTTTAGCTGGTTTACAACGCACCTTAATGTTAAAGCCCCGACGGGAATAACTTTCAAATTGAAATGAGAAGTATGTTCTCGGAGGCATTAGAATTAATTACTATTATCATGGTGATTTTAATAACTATCTGTGCCCATGCCCAAGTGATTGCTTTTTTACAAAAAAAATTTACGATCTTTTAATCGGAGAAAAAATTAGCCTGATTTTTCAAATAACTGAACTTTACTAGGTAAAGGTGTAAAATACATAACAATTTAAAAAAGAGTGGTTACAATACCTTTGGAGAGATATCTGTGTAATAATAAAAATAAATATATCGTATGAAATAGAAAATACTGGATATCTGTGTCACGACGCGTGGTCTGAGGCGTCAAAGTTTTAGAATTACAAATCAAAACTAGCTCATTGTTGAATAAAAAACGTTGATTTAATAATCTGTAGAAATGTGAGTTACAAACTGGGCTTTATTTTAAGATGAGATTGAATAAAAAACTGCAATGACTGTGATTGGAATGAAAACGACTAAACCAAATTAAATGAAATACGGAGAGAATGATGTTACCTTCCGATCTGGACTGACTTTTATGTAGTAACTGCCCGATGCTCTCCCTCATAGTAAGGTTGGGGCCGTAAAGCACTGAAGGAACTAACTGCATCGCCAGATGGGCACTATGACATTCTCAATTATCATTCCCTTCGCAGAGAGACATTTTGAGATGGTTTTGTAGCTAGGTAGGACAAATGAATGTATTTACTAATTATTCTTCGTACAATCATAAAACGTCTAAATACGAAACTGTAGGAATAACTTTTAGTAACTGTAGTAACTTTTTTTCTTGATTCCGACATAGGTAATCACATCCAAAATTTTGGAAACGTTTTTATAGACACTCTGTATATTACACTATCAATATTTGGTTTGCGTTGTGGTATAATTTTCGAGTATCTTTGAGTAAATTAGAGTCAATATACACAAAAATTTCCACATTTTAAAGTTATCTTAAAAGATTAGTCTAATTACGAATAAATGCAATAATATCATTCAAAGTAAAACAAACTGTAACGTTATAATCTCAAGTTATAAAATCCCCGCAATTGAGATATTTTGTGATAATGAACTTTAATAAGCCCTCGTTAATGCTCGTGCAGGTCTTTTCTAAGGGAGATAACAGCCTTGAAGGGCCTCAACATGTTGCTGATTTTTCTCTCATTATTTTCTTCGTTTGAAGCTTAAAATTAAAAAAGCCTATTCATCTATTCAATATTACCGCTTTCATAGATACACTCTATGAGATAAAAAACATGTACCAATAGATTCAACCTTGTCAACCCTTATAAATACTAAATTCTTCAAATACTAGTGTTTTTTTATTCTTGTGAGCATCAAAAAGTTGAGAACCAATGACCTAGGGAACACCCTTAAAAAGGCAATTTCATGAATAGGGCCAAAAGTGACGCTTTTCGTAACAGGTCAAGTTTTACCGAAAAATTACCGAGTAACGAAAAGCAGCTTTAGGCCCGTGTGATGAACTATATTTTTCGTTTTACCGCTAAGCACAACAGGCTATCTACTATTACCTTTAAAGATGTCTCCCAAAGATACTTCCATCTTGTTCTTGCTATTAGAAAAAATCAGCTGATTGTGTATTTTGTTCGTGTTAGGTTAGACTGACAACAATGAACAACTATCGATGTATCGAAAGCATTCAACAATCGATTGGTGAAGTGAGCGAGTTTAACAAATCGATTAAACCGACAACAATGCAACAACGAATTACAACTGATAAAAAAACCGATAACCACTCAATGCAATCGATAGCTTACCATTGACGCTGACGTACACACGTTTGCAGTTTTAGAACATTATAAACTAACAGCTGACGTCCTCGACTTCAGCTGATTGTTTCTCTCCCTGGTGTTAAGCTCCTTTACCCTCGCAACACATGTTATAAAACTGCCGTTTTCGCAGCGATATAACAAAATAGTTATTTATGTATTAAGAGCGTAAAGTAGGTCTTTCTCGCTTGAGCTAAATAGTTACCGCGCGACGCGCAGCGAAAGTGAGAAAGACGTTTTTCACGCGAAATACGTACTAAATTTTTCCTACAACTGAAGTTTTAATTTTCAAAACGATAAATACAATCACAGTTTACTCACGTCCATTGTAACTGAAAGCGCCATAATGATTTTTAGGGTATAAACAATGAGGAAAAAGAAAGATATTTACAAAAACAAACACGTTTTAATGAATACATATTTAGCTTATAAATAATAGGAACACAAATTCGTCATCACTCAGTATTTACATCGTAGCTGAATGCGCCAGTTTGAGGTTATAAACAAGACGAGCTCAGCCGATCGGAAGCGGAAGGGAGCGCTGTAGCGCGCCGAGTAACAATGCAATCAGCTGGCGAGCGTTAAAAACTTTAAATCTCGCTCCAAAGACTTTCAAAGACATTATCGCTCGCTCCTCAGTAAACAGCGGTTTTACGATTGGTTTTCGGTGCGTAAACTGACACTTTACGCGCGGTTGTAGGAAAAAATCTATATTCACCAGATAGATTTATTATATATATATATATATATATATATATATATATTTATTTATTTATTTATTTATTTATTTATTTATTTATTTATTTATTTATGTATATTTATTTATTTATTTATATAAATGGTTAAATGGTTATTTCATTCAAGAGGTTTAATCAAGACGAGAACAACGATCAGGGGAACCGATAACAGTTGATCACACATTGCTCTGCTTACGGCTCACGTTTGGTCACACGATCAATCGAATGAATCGGTTGGTCTCGAACCTTACTTCCATTATACTTTGTCTTCTTTTGCAATGAGAAAATATCTAGGCATTAAAGAGATAAAATATTTGATTACTAAAGTTGGATCAAAATATTGAAATAAAAGGACAAAATGTGCTATTAAATCTCAATTATTAGGAAATGTTAAATCACCTTCTATCCGTCATGTGATTTAAATAGTAGCGTGGCTACTACTTGGTATTTAAACTCTCGTTATAGTTTAAATCTGTGATTCTGAGCCTACACAAAAACAAAAATTAAATTTAAATCCAAACAAAAACTGTAATCAATTATTCAAGGATTCAATGTACACAGCGAGACGTTATGACTAATAATAGAATCTTTTAGATATAGGAATAATATGTGTTTACCTTTTCTTATTATAATGAACAAATCGATGACAGTTGTTTTATAAATGATTACCTTAATACTTGTTTCGAATTAAATTATTGCAGAATGAGTTGATCTAGCCTTTATTTGTGAAGATGCAAATAAGTTGAAAGACTTTACTCGTGGAGAAGGAAACAACGACGCTGATTGCATAACTTTTACAATATCCTGCTTGATGACTTGCAGATAGAAAAATGTCTTAAATAATAACCATTTATTTTATCAGCAGACCGACCGTTTTCTTAAAGGCTGATTGCAACATCGTTACAGTTCTGATTTGTAATTACTACGTTTTTGTTATTAATAGTTTTGTAAAATCATCAGATTACCTTAATATAGATTGTAATTGTCAATTACGAATGTACCTGACGCTAGTAAGAGCCAATGTAAAATCTTCACACTTTAACTCCAGTGAAACATGTTATATTTTCAATTAGTGGTTCATGTAAGTCTCATTCTATTTGCGTCTTTTTATTTGCTTACGAATTAAATTAACAAGAATATAGCTACCGGAAATTTTGTGAGTCGATATAAAATATTACTCTTCGATGAACAATTACTTTTGATTTATTTGGATATCCGTTCGTTAAAAATCTCTCTAGCTTGCAAACAAATTAACGAATCATGAGTAACAAATTTCCGCCATCCCTTTGGATTTCGAGAAGGTTATAAAAAGAATAAGTATTGGCATCCGAATACAATTGTGAGTTTTCAATAAAGAGTTGTTACTGAATTTTTAATTTTGTTTCGGATTTCTCAGTTGTCGATAAGACAAGGTTATAATTTACCAAATACAGTATCAAAATTTTTGTCAACACCTACGTTAATAAATCCGCGTGAATTAAAACGTATGTTTTCTTTTTTCAAAAATGTGACAATGATAACCAAGAGGCATGTTACATTACTTGCCATAGAAATCTGAGAATATAATCCTAATCGTTATACTAAGCCTTTGCAAAATAACATAACGTTCAAGAACGATAAAGGAAGGACCTGTTAGACCGTAATTCCATTAGTGGCTAATGGTTTGTCTGAGCCATTTCGTCCCCTGGACATTTACCATTAGGTTCACGGCGTCGTTGGTATAACTGCGGGATAGTTGGACTCAGCGACTACTAGATATAGCTGTTTGATCAAAAGTTCATTATTTAATAGATTGTATCTCGTGAAATGATAAGCGTACACCAGATTTCTTAGGGATATCTGGAAGAAATGCTAAACAAATTGTGAAAGTCGTGGGTATATTAAATACCAACGTCTATGTTTGCGTGTTTGATTTTCACGCCATCAATCAAGGACGCAATCAAGGACTAGTTCTTTCATAACTTTTATTTCCGCTAAATACCAAAAATTTTTGCGGATATTTATTACTCATGAATAGTGAAGTTTTAACACAATAGTGAATAGTGAAACATAAAGAAGAAGTTTTAACATTAAGAATTCAGAATAAACCAAAACCAATTGTTCATCGAATGGTAAATATTTTCTATCTCTTCTCAGAAACCCTCTAGCAGTTTTTGTTACAATTAAGCTCATTCGCAAGCAAATAAAAAAGATCGCAAATCAGATGATTCTTACGTTAACCTCTAAAAGTAAGTATACTATGACTTTGGAGTTTTTGTTATTTAAAAAAAAAACATAACAATTGAGAAAATGTTATACGATTGCACTTTAAAGTGTTTTTTGTTTTCCTATTTTACTATCAACAAATAAGTCACTGCACTGTTTGAAATACAATAATGATTTAAGAACTTAACAACTAACTTTACACTTTTGGGGTGGGGGAGAGGAGGTGTAATGCTTTACGCATACTGAGAGGCGTTTAACATATTACCATTATATAGATTTAAATACATAATATATTATTTATTTTCACTTGTAAGTAATAAGAAAGGGGTTTGCCTTTTTATATTTTTAATAAACTGTGACTCAGAATAAAATACCTACGTGACTGTATATAAATAAGTTACATTCACAGTTACATTTTCTATGAAAGATCTATCTGAAATTTACTTTTAGAATATATTCTGAACATTCATCGATTCATTATACAAGGTTAAGAGAATTTTCTGTAAAATGCACTGAGTTAGAAACGATTTGTTTCCTCGAAACATCTTTTTGATGAAACTTTACGAACTAAAACTCTGCAACGCTCGAAGTTGCATAGTACGAAATTCATTACTGAAAATATTTCAGTAATGAATATTTTCATCATTAATCATTGGATTTAATCACCTCTGGATTTAATCATTAATAAAATGCTAAAGTACTTTCTAGGGAAAGGATATGTAGTCGGTTTAAAATAGTATTTTTCATTACTAGCAATGAATACAGAACTATAGTATCTGTATTCATTATTACCAGGGCCTAAAGTGACGCTTTTCGAACGAGGACAAAAATAATCGAGTAAGGAAAAGCAACTTTGGGCCAGTGCGATGAACCATAAACTAGATAAGAAAATCAAAATGTTAACTTTAGAGATATCTCCCAAAATGGCTTCCATCTTGTTCTTGCTAATTAAAACAATCATCTGATCGTCTGTTTCATTTGTGTACGGTTAGACTGAAAACAATGAATCGAACGCATTGAACTATTGATTGGTGGATCGAGCGATATTCACAAATCGATTAAATCAAATCAAATCAAATCAAATCACTTTTATTTCCACATAAAATTATAATTACAATTTTCTAAATAATCGATTAAACTGACAACAACGCAACGTTGATTTACAATCGATTACAATAACCAATAACAAATCTCGATGCAATCGATAGCCCACCTTCGACGTTGACGTACATTCGTTTGCATGATTGGTACATTACAAACGAACAGCTCATGTCCTCGACATCAGCTGATTATTTTTCTCCCTAGGGCAAAAAAAGAGTTTCTTTAGGCCCGCAACAAATTTAATTAAAACTGCCATTTTCGTAACGGTATAGCGAAAACATCTTTTACAATACTATTTATTTGGTTAAATTCAAAAAGCTGAACACAGCACATCATTAAAAAACATGATAAAATCAGGGATTTATATGTTTTACCTTCGTTATAATATAAATTTAAAATCCAAATATGCATTATTTTATTGATTTTACACACAAAGTCTCGTAGGACTCGTTGGACACTCTAATTAGAAGGAGCAAAGGTGTCTCAAAATGAATAGTTTATTAGTTCTTAGAAAATATTAATAAAGTATAGGTAATTGGCCTCGGCCTAAAATTATAACATCTATTATTATTCTTTACAGATATTTCTTGCAGATTTCAAAATTATTTAATCTGTTAGTAGACATAAGATGTGCTCCAGATTCTTGTGGTAACTTGGATAGTAACACCTCATTAATTTATATTATTGTATAAACTATTTCGAAGTTTGATACGTAATATATTAACCAAACACCGCTATGCATATTCAAAATATAAATAATTATCAATAAATAATTATCAAATAAATTATCAAATAAAAACACAAAATAAAAATTATATTTTTGTATAGAGTGTAAACACTGAACAATTTACAGTCTTAAAAAAGAAGTAATAGACCATTTAGTAGAGAAACAAATGTTATCAACAAATTAAAAATAGAATAGTATTATAGAAATGAGCACTGAAGAGCAATGTATCACAAACGCCTGCAGTTGAGAATAATATTTATCCCAGCTGTATTGCGACGATATGTCCCTAGGCTGGTGTTGACAGGTGCGAGAATGGAGTTGGCGATATGGAATGGAGGGCAGTAAACCATTTCTTAGAGACGTGATATTAGTCTACTAGTCGCTGAGCACTTTTTGCCCACGGGAAGGAAGGCAATGATAAATTAGTTTATGGATTTGCGTTTTAGTTAACTTGAATCTGCTGTTCATTAGTGTTGTAGGCCTATATTTGACTTCTCAAGGGTGTCAGATGAGATAATAATCGTATAGATATAGTTTTCGTAATAAGCAGGCCTACGTGTTTAAAATGTTTTGTGCAATGTTAAGTGTTCGTTGTAGATGTATTAAATTATGACGCAGCCAATGGGTGAAGAAAAATTTCAAGTTGAAGATCTGGAGATGGCAATGTAATTTCCCGAAACGCGTCATCCAACCAAGGATAAAATAAGAATCACGAGGCTGACAGGTATTTAACCTTTTTAATTAAGTCAATTAACGTGATTCAGAAAAACAACAACATTATGAAGATAATAATCGATGAATTTTCTATGTAAAGTGTAAAAAATTGACCCATTTACTGTGATGACAGAGAAGACATACCTGTAAGGAGAGTAGAAAAAAATAATAAATATTTAAAATAGAATGGTGAAATGCAAAATACCCCCGTTGCAATACCTCCCCTTCTGGTAGTCCAATCGGGCTGGTTCACGAACTCGTCCGAGAGATTACCTTTACACGTCTGCATTTACGGCAGCTATCATGTTAACAGACTTATATAGATTCTCAACAAAGTTAAATGTATTAGGGCTACTAATATACATAACTATACTATATATGTATAGATATATATATATATATATATAATATAGTTATATATATCACCACGTTATATACATATAAATATATATACTTATTCTAACGCTGTTTCAACCTCATCGCCTCTATAATACACAACAGTCAATTCGATTTCAGACAGGAATCGTCATTTAGATGTCGGTCTTTCAAACTCCTAATATATATATACACGGAAACATTTCAATCTCTCTGTATATATATATATATATATATATATATATATATATATATATATATATATATATATATATATAATGCTAATAGACATGTTCAAACAAGTTTAGAGTTAATTTTTAAAATTACATTTAGCATTGGAACTGGAACGAAGGAATAATGACTGCTACTGCCGCTTTTAAGCTCATGAGGAATGTTATTTAGGGTAGTAACAACAAAAACCAAGATACAAGGTTAGACGGAGCCTCAAATCAAGTTAAATCAACTCAAATCCTGAAATTATACACACAACAATTTCCTCCATAAGAATAACATGGGACATGAGTTTGCAGGTTTGCTACCATGTAAGTGTGAAATTTAGACATTTTTTGCATATATTTAGTAGATACAAGGCCCTTCATTAAAGGGAATCAAAATCGGCTTTCGTTCCGAATAAGATTTTAAATCGAAACGTTGAAGAATGTGGTGAAAGAACAATGAAACTCCAGTCGTACACTCCAGCCTGTCCGTATCATTCCAAATATGGTAATGATAGTTGAATTTGTGCATTAAAACTGCCAACAAATTGGCTGAACACCACCGCCTAACTGCTCAAAATGTTCCCAACATCCTCCACTATGAATAAGAAGGTGTTAAACAACTTTTCTTAACAAATATATTTTTCTACAGCTTTATTGCTTTCTCTGATTTTCTTGCCTGTTCTGAAATAAAGTTGAAATGTTCAACAAAATACGCGTTATCCAAATTGAAAAAAATTGGGTTCGAAAAAGGTTCAACTTTTGGCTTTGTGCTTTGTTAGTGTTAGCAAACTGAAAAACTCGAATAGCTATATGGGAAGGCAAAATTTGCATTTTGATAAAATTATCCCACTTTTTCTGTGTTTCACACTTCCCGTATAGCAGACCTAGAACAGCTTAAAGAACAGCATGTTTTCTAAAAATTGATGTTCACATAGCTGTTCGCGAACCGCATTGTGAACATCAATTTTGTCCTCGATTGATAAAACTGAAAAGGAAATCTTTTGGTTCTCAACTGAAACTATGATTTGTCGCATTGAAACAACATTGTAGTAAAAAACACTGTTTTCAGTTTTTGAAATTGACTATTAGTTTTGGTGATTAACACGTTCGCTACCGGCCGCCGCATATCTGTGGGTCACTCCCACAGGTCGCGAAAAAGGTCTTCAACTTCCCTGTAGACTGGTCCTAATGGTTGTGACCTTCGTCACAGACCACGGACAAAATCTATTCAAATTATTTTTTACGCTTCAAAATGTCCTTATTTACATAAAAAATATACGTCAACTGTTTTTCTTCATTTTGGGCAACTTTAAAAGCGACGCATATATGCGGCGATCGGTCTATCAGATTACGAGTAACACATTTTCACCTCACAGACCAAGTGCCGCGTATTAGCGGCACTATTATCTCCTTACTTTTTATTCATCAACTAGGATAAACGGTAAATAAAATACGATTTTTCAGAAAACATTGTACTGAAATATTTGTTTTATAAAAAACATTACATTTCATTTTCGTAGTAAGTTTTAAGTTTTATATCTATACAAAATACAAATGTTTATTGCTTTTTATTATACAATAAAGTTTTTTCAATGTGTCCATTTATTAAATTGGTTGAAAATTTATATCAGTTTGACAAAAAACGCCGGTTAAATGTGTAAAAAGAAATACAATTGAAAATGTAGGCAAAACACATTTCATCAATTTGATATTGCTCATTCCTTGTGATGATTGTTAAAACATGTTGGCATGCAGAGGCCAAACTGCTGGTTTTTTTGTCCCTACAAACAGAACATGTGAAGTAAGTATCTGATCGCTTGTTATGAACTGCCCTACAAACATGACACCTCAGTCGTTTTGCCACCTTGACGGGCAAATGAGCTTCCGTTGAAGATGAACGTGCCCTAAGAGGACGTTTTATGGGCTCCAATTGAAGATAGCTTTTCACAATCACGTCTCGGAATTCAAGGTATGACATTTTAGCTCCTAGTTTTGTGGAAATATGGCAACTATTCCAAAGTGCAACGTCAACAAGATGAAAAAATATCTTCATGTACCATCGGACAGATTTTCTGGGAGTGGAATAATATGACAACATTTGATCTAAGCGATCATTTCCACTCATCCCTTTATCATAACGCACCACCATGGCGGGCTTCTCCTTGACTGCACCTCTTTTGGTAGTGATATTTTCCATTTGTGGTCCATCTGTAGTAGATATGGTAAGGACATTTCGCTTGTCACGCCACTTCATCACGGTGACATCTCCCTTCTGGCGACTTACGCTTTCTCCTGTTTTCAATTTTTATTTGATCACAACCTGTGGGTTTCCTACCCTATCAGCTCTCAGCGTCCCGCACATACTTGTCTGGTGTTCCAGAAGACTTTCTGCTAAGTCAACACTGCTGTATAAATTGTCAAGAAACACAGTGTGGCCCTTTCCCAGGTAGTTCTCCATCAACTTAAGCACTATTTCATGTGTGTGGCCTTTTTTTTGTCTTCAACAGTTCCTCTGCCCTCGTAAATAATAATATTGAGGATAAATCCATCACTGGTACAAAGTTCATAAAGCTTTATCCCATATTTATGAGCTTTTGTTTTAATATATTGTCTAAACGACAAACGGCCCCGGAACAAAACCATGGCTTCATCTAAAGACAGATTCTTTCCCGGGCTGAACACTCTATTGCAGTTTGCTATTATATGATTCAAAAACTGATCAATTTTATGTAATTTTTTATCTGTTCTATTGGTTTCCGCATTGTAGAAACATAAGCATTGTAATATGCTTTCAAACCTATTACGAGACATTGAATTTCCAAAAATCGAATGTGAATATAAAGGATCTTGGGACCAATAGTGTTTCAATGAGGGGAAATGTAGATTTCCTATGAGAATGCAAAGGCCTAAGAATTTTCTTAACTCCTCCCTTGTAATGTCGGACCATTTATTTAGCACGGAATTTTTAGGCAATGGAGTTCCTTTTAAAACTTCAGCTTTCTTGTTAGTCCATGCTACAATTTTATCCAAAAGACTGTTGTCAAAAATATTAGAAAGTACTTCAACTGGATTATTTGTTTCGATGGAGATTTGTTCATGTCCAGTGAATGGTATGGCGTCAGGGATATTTACAGTATCTTTCCATAAACCTTGTACACTTTCATAATGATCGTGTATAGCATTGACGACAAAGTGGACGTTAGGATCAGTGTCTAATAAATTAGACCTACCTCTTTCGTCATCATTCCTGTCACCTGAGTGCTCCAAAGCATCATCTTGTGGGTCAATATCTAAAACCATATCTTCATCACCGACTATATTCGAGTTAGGCCTATCTTGATCACTGGCTATATCCAAGTTATTGTCACTGACCGAATAATAGTAAACATCGTTATCTGGATTGTAATCACTCTCGCCGTGAGATGAAATTAAAGAGCCTTGCTCAGATTCATAGTCACTCTGCTCGTGTAAAACTCTATCTAATTCACTCCCTCGATATAAAAACCTATCATCACGATCTATGGCACTCATTGCTCACACAAGACACTGTTTACATGCACACACTCTTGCCTACTAGCAGACAGAAAAGTGCAGCTGATATGATGCAATGTATGTCATTGTTGGCAACTGTCCAGTGACGGCAGCGATAGATCTGCGGCGGCAGTCCATCGTAATGAGCCCAGCCGCCACAGATCTGCGGCGCACAGTGTGGCAAAATCCGGAAAACAAGACCAAATAAATAATTCATGTTTTATTTGTAGTAGTCATATAAAATACTGGTAAAGGCTTTTTTATCACATTGAAGTGCAACGTGTCCATAGAAAATAATTTACCTTTTTATATTCAATTATATTTAATTTACTTATCTCGTAAATGTACACAGTTAGTCGTTTATCTTCAAATCTAATAATTTCAGAAGTATTACAAATTTAGAAGGAATTGCATCTCAAGAATAATTTTAATACTAATGTTACAAAGATTAAGAATTGGTTTGGAATCAGAACAAACAATTAATTTTGAGAAAATACAGGGCATTCCGTAAATTTAAATAACGGTACAGAAATACCATATATTTTTCCCCTTTATCCGTAACTCGACTTCATACTTGGTGCACTATTGAAACTGAATTTCTGCAATCATGTGGCTGGTGTTATTTGATAAAGCGGCCAAAAGTTTGTAAACTACCCAATTTAAAAATAGACAAAAGCCACTATCAAGAATTTTGATTTAAATATAAACAAACACAAATATTGCCGCTATTTATAAAAATTGAGACAGTCGACAACTGGCCTTTTGCCTTCACCAAAAGTTCCTTTTGAATGGTTCATAATGACCTTTACCTTATACAATTCGCTATGGATCTACGAAGACAATTTTTTCCGAACAATATTCAAGCCCAATAAGCCCAATATTGTACCTCCATTTCTGGAACACCCTGTATTTCACCTCGAGAGCTCAACCCCACCCTCGGGGACATTTTTGTACAATGCTCAGATGGGTCTGGCAAACACGTTTGCAAATTTTCAGCCGTCTGGCATTCTTTTTTCTTTCTATTGAACCAATCTGATTGAGCTAAAGCGTTTTCATATTGAAACGAATCAGTAAATTGAGAATTTAATAATTTTATTTTGAGCAAGCATGCGCAAGATATTAAAATTTTTACAATAAATATAGGTTTGAACTAACAAAATTATATAAAAACTTCTATGGGGAGCCATGGGGAAGTGACCAAGTGCCGCATATCTGCGGCGGACAATCCTGTATTTCGCTACCAGCCACCATAGGGCCGGGTCATTCCTACAGCCTTCGATGAAAATCATGAACTTCCCCGTATACTGGTCCTAATAGTTGTGGCAGACCAAGCGCCGCATAATTGCGGCGGACTATTCTGTAGTTCGCTACCAGCCGCCGCATGGCCGGGTCACTCCCACAGCCTACGATAAAAATAACGAACTTCTCTGTAGACTGGTTCTAGTGGTTGTGACAGACCAAGCGCCGCATATCTGCGGCGGACTATCATGTTGTTCACTACCAGCCGCCGCATGACCGGGTCACTCCCACAGACTGTGAACAAATCATGAACTTCCCTGTAGACTGGTCCTAATGTTTGTGACAGACCAAGCGCCGCATATCTAGCGGCAGTATGAAGGATCCAACGCCGCAGATCAGCGGCGGCAGTCTATTGTAATGAACCCAACCGCCGCAGATCTGCGGCGTTGGGCTAGGAGTACAAAACATCGGATAACGCGGGTTTTTCAAATGTTTGTCGGTTAAGATCGACAACAGATCAGAACTAAGCCACTGACAAAAATTTCTTCTTACAAAATTCCAACTTTCCAGTGACGTCAGTGATAGTCTTGCTACAGACCAAGCGCCGCATATTTGCGGCAGACTGTCCTGTGGACCGTGCCTAAATAGTCGAACCTTTAAAATAGACCGCGTGAATAAATTTCTCATTTAGTATGAAGGGTCCAACGCCGCAGATCTGCGGCGGCAGTCTATTGTAATGAACCCAACCGCCGCAGATCTGAGGCGTTGGGCTAGGAGTACAAAACATCGGATAACGGGGGTTTTTCAAATGTTTGTCAATTAAGATCGACAACACATGAGAACTAAGCCACTGACAAAAATTTCTTTTTACAAAACTCCAACTTTCCAGTGACGTCAGTGATAGTCTTGCTACAGACCAAGCGCCGCATATATGCGGCAGACTGTCCTGTGGACCGTGCCTAAATAGTCGAACCTTTAAAATAGACCGCGTGAATAAATTTCTCATTTAGTATGAAGGGTCCAACGCCGCAGATCTGCGGCGGCAGTCTATTGTAATGAACCCAACCGCCGCAGATCTGCGGCGTTGGGCTAGGAGTAGAAAACATCGGATAACGTGGGTTTTTCAAATGTTTGTCGGTTAAGATCGACAACAGATCAGAACTAAGCCACTGACAAACATTTCTTTTTACATAATTCCAACTTTCCAGTGACTTCAGTGATAGTCTTGCTACAGACCAAGCGCCGCATATATGCGGCAGACTGTCCTGTGGACCGTGCCAAAAAAGTCGAACCTTTAAAATAGACCGCGTGAATAAATTTCTCATTTAGTATGAAGGGTCCGACGCCGCAGATCTGCGGCGGCAGTCTATTGTAATGAACCCAACCGCCGCAGATCTGCGGCGTTGGGCTAGGAGTACAAAACATCGGATAACGGGGGTTTTTCAAATGTTTGTCAATTAAGATCGACAACACATGAGAACTAAGCCACTGACAAACATTTCTTTTTACATAATTCCAACTTTCCAGTGACTTCAGTGATAGTCTTGCTACAGACCAAGCGCCGCATACATGCGGCAGACTGTCCTTTAGACGTGCCTAAAAAGTCGAACCTTTAAAATAGACCGCGTGAAGAAATTTCTCATTTAGTATCAAGGGTCCAACGCCGCAGATCTGCGGCGGCAGTCTATTGTAATGAACCCAACCGCCGCAGATCTGCGGCGTTGGGGTAGGAGTAGGACACGTCGGATAACAGTTTTTTTCAAACGTTTGTTGGTAGAGACCCGAACTCGGTCACTGACAAAAGTTGATGGTCAATGATTATCCTGTAGACAATGCCTGACAAATCGAACCTTTAAAATAGACCGCGCGAAGAAATTTCTCATTTAGTATCAAGGGTCCAACGCCGAAGATCTGCGGCGGTGGGCTAGGAGTAGGACACGTCGGATAGTGGATTTTTTTCATATGTTTGTTGGTAGAGATCCACAACAGATCAGAACTAGGCCACTGACAAAAATTTCTTTTTACAAAACGCCAACTTTCCAGTGACGTCAGTGATAGTCTTGCTACAGACCAAGCGCCGCATGTATGCGGCAGACTATCCTGCAGACCGTGCCTAAAAAATCGAACTTTTAAAATAGACTGCGTGAAGAAATTTCTCGTTTAGTATCAAGGGTCCAACGCCGCAGATCTGCGGCGGCAGTCTATTGTAATGAACCCAACCGCCGCAGATCACCATTACCTCGGTAAGTGGGTGGAAAATGCACAGTATCCAAACTGTTGAGCAATTGTCGGCATTTCAGGGTCCTGTGGAAAAACCGACAGTGTAGTGAAGTACCTGAATTTGTAAATTGCTAAAAGCGCTATTTGCCGAGTATTTGTTAACTTGAGCAAAATGCTCGGAGTCCAAAGTAGGAACACCGTAAAGGCTTGTTTTTGTTTTGCCAAGTACTTGGTCCTCAGAGATGAAAAGTAAGAACCGTAAGTTTCACATTTCGGAAGTTTGTTGGGTTCCATATCCCGATAATTTGTCGGAGTTTTTCGTTTTTGAGATTTGTCAGAGTTATGAGTTTCTGAAGTTTGTTGGGTTTTGCATTTCAGGAAGCTGTCAGAGTTAGGGAAGCCGCACAGTGACGGTGTGTTGATTTTTGAGGCTTGTACTATCTGAGGAGGTATTTGTCTCTACATCAAGGTGTCAAGAGATTAGTTGTTAAAATGTAAACTATCCTTGCTTTGGTAATTGGGTAGAAAATGCACAGTACTTACACCGTCGATAATTTTTCGTGTTTCGGAAATTTGTCGGGTTTTACATTTAGGTAATTTATCAGAGTTTTGTGAATAGGAAAATTTGTCGGAGCTTTGCATTTTAATAATTTTGTCACAGTTTCGCGTTTCGGAAAGTTGTCTTGAGTCTCGCATTTCGGAACGTTGCCGGTGTTTCGCGTTTCGGAAATTTGTCGGGTTATGTATTTTTGATAGCTGTAATAATTACGGTGACCGCAAAGTGACGGTGCCGTTGTTTAATGAATTGCAATAAACAACGGCACCGCAACGCCGTGATGCCCGTTGTGACGGTGCCCTTATTTGTTGCATTGCATTGGGTTAGTACTTTCATCTGAGCGTTGTGGGTACGTGTTAGGGTGTTGTGGGGAGATTTTTGTGTTTCGTTTGATCTGAGGAGGTATTCGCCTCTGTCCAATGGTGTCAGGGATGCCAGAAAAAGTGTCACTTGGACATTTTTGCATCCATTGGTGTTCTGATTATCGGGGTGTAAGCGGGTTCGGATAAACGGGGTTTTTTCAAATGTTTGTTGATAGATATTGACAACAGATCCGAACCGGGCCCTGGCAAAAATTTATTTTGCAAAACACTTTCCATTCCGCATACACATACATATATGCCTATATCTATATATAAATATTTTATAAAACATTTGCGACGCACACCACCCCCCTCTCTTGCTCCTTCCTTGAAGGAGCCATTATATTGGGTAAGGAGCAAATGAGTCGCGCGCGAATGATACGCTGTATATATACTTTTTGGACCCCCTCGTCGAGTGATTTTCGTCGTTTTTAAGAAAATCCGGCATTCTGATTGGTCGGAATTTTTGGCGGGAACAATACTAAAATCCTATTGGTTGGTGAAATTAGGCCACGCCCAAAAATGGTGGGGGGAACACTCAGTTTGTGGGTGGTCGTCAAAGGGGAAGGTTACGAATCAAAATTATTATAATTTAAATTCATCAAAATGCCTGCTGCTGAGTTGTTCAAATCTCACCCATCTTTGCTTTGACAAGGGGTGGGAAATGCACGGTATCCACACTGTTGAACACATCTCGGCGTTTCGTGTTTCTGAAATTTGTTGGAGTTTCGTATACCGGAAAGTCTGTTGGAGTATCGCCTTGTGGAAAACCCACAGCGTAATGAAGTGCCTGAATTGGGAAAACACTAAAAGCGATGTTCGGCGGGTATCTGTTAACATGAGCGAAATTCTCGGAGTCCAAAGCTGGAACGCCTGTTTTGTTTTGTTGTTTTTTTGTTTTGTCAAGTACCTGGTCCTCGGAGATGAAAAGTGGGAACCACAATTTTCTCATTTCGGAAATTTGTCGGGCTCCGAGTTTCAGTAATTTGGAAGTTGGAGTTTTGGAAAGTTGACTGAGTTTCACGATCCGGAAAGTTGTCGGAGTTTCGCTTTGCTGAGGTTTGTCGGGTATCGCATTTCAGTAAGCTGTCAGAGTTACGGTGGCTGCGCAGTGACAGTGCCATTGTTAAATACATTGTGATCGGACGTTTATCCGAGCATCGTCGGTACGTTTTAGGGTGTTTAGGGAGATGTTTGTAGTGTGTGCTATCCTAGGAGGTATTCATCTCTACTTCGAGGTGTCAGAGATGCTATTAAAATGTTTCATTTGGACCCTTTAGCATCAATTGGTGTTCTGATAATCAGGGGGAAAATGGGTCGGATAAACGGGGGTTTTCAAATATTGGTTGGTAGAGATCGACAACAGATCCAAACTAGGCCCCTGGAAAAAATTTCTTTTTACAAAACGCCAACTGTCCAGTGACGTCAGTGATAGTCTTGCTACAGACCAAGCGCCGCATATATGCGGCAGACCATCCTGTAGACTGTGCCAAACAAATCGAACCTTTAAAGTAGACCGCACGAAGAAATTTATCATTTAATATCAAGGGTCCAACGCCGTAGATTTGCGGCGGCAGTCTATTGTAATGAACCCAGCCGCCGCAGATCTGCGGCGTTGGCCTAGGAGTAGGAAACGTCTTCTGCATCAATGCGACGGCAGCCTGTGGTTACGATTTTTGTCATTTTTATTTTGCAACCATGTGAACATTGGAAGAGCAACATGTATTTTCACAAGCATCAGGTGGTAGTGTGCCTTGGTCCCCAGATTTCAAACGATGGAATTCTCCTACAGGACAAAGGGTTAAAATGTTTTCCAAGAGATGACTCTTTACATGATCACAAATAACTAGGATGTAGGTCAGTCGGGATATCAGCATTTCGAATATCTGTTGGAGTATTGTGTGTCGGAAGTTTGTTAGAAAACTATCGGTGTTTCGGCATTTAGGCCAATGAGAGAAACTTTGTTCGTTCGGAAAACCGATGAAAAAAGTGAGTTGATCGTATAACGAAATCCCGATTGAATAATGGAATTTTAGTGGCTCGGAATCCCGTCACATCCACTAGTATTTCGCGGCTTGTCAGACGGTTGTAGTATATAATGCAAGTTTTGGATATTTATCGGGTTTGGTTTAGCAAGTTGGTCAGGTTTCGGAATTTAGGAGATTAATTGGGAATTAACAAAAGGCCGATGAGTGAAACTTGTTTTGTTCAGAAAACCGATGAAATGTAATTTGGTTGTGTATTGAATTCCTGAGTGTAAAATGAAGATTTTATTGGTACGGCGCCGCGGACCACAGTTTCGAACCGGACCCGACATAAAAGGCCCAATACATCTTGGTTGCAAGTGGTAAGGCGTTGACTGGACAATTTGCAGTGTTTTAGGGACGGTGTTTGTGGTTTGTGTTCTCGGATGAGGTATTTGTCTCTGTTCAAGGGTTTCATTTGGACATTTTGGCAGTTGGCGTTCTGATAATCGGAGTAAAAATGGTCGGATAAGCTGGTTTGGATGAACTGGTTTTTTCAAATTTTTGTTGTTGGAGATCGACAGCAGATCAGAACCAGGTCCCCAACCAAAATTTATTTTTGTAAAACGTTTTGCATTTTGCGTACACATATGTATATATAAATACCCTCTACAAATATTTGCGACGCACGCCACCCCCTCTTCTGCTCCTTCTTTGAAGGAGTCTTTATATTGGGTAAGGAGCAAATGAGTCGCGCGCGAATGGTACGCTATATTTATATTTTTTGGACACCCTCGTCGAGTGAATTTCGTTGTTTTCTAGAAAATCTGACGTTCTGATTGGTCCAAAATTTTGGCGGGAAAAATATTCGAATTCTATTGGTCGGTGAAATTAGACCACGCCCAAAAGTGGTGGGGGAAGCGCTCAGTGGCTGGGTAGTAATCAAAGGGGAATGTCATGAATCAAACTTGCAATTCAAAATCAGCAAAATACCTGTCCCTTGAATTTCTTAAATTTTACCCACCCTTTCTTTGGTAAGTGGGTAGGAAATGCACAGTACACGCATTGTCAAGCAAAACCAGACAAACATTGTTTTTTAACACGTAATGGAGCATTTAAAATCAAGAGCAAACATATAAAATGTTAAAAAAGAAAAATATATTTACATGTGTTGGAAAATGTGTACAAAAATCAGGTTCTTGCACAAATCCACAAAATAATTATGAATTTCAAGAACTATCAATTAGGCAATATGGGTGGGGGGGGTGTAAGACACCACTCTTTCCGGTTCCAATTGAAAGGTACCTCCGACTTGTAGTGGGCAATTGATATCATCATCTGCCCCAAAATCACTTGTAGAAACTATTCTTCTGTCCGTCGTGATGGAAGAAGGGTTATTGCTCGAGAGTGAGCTTTGAGGAAATACTGCCTGGTCGTAATTAAAATCAGGAACGCTGAAGCCCAATCCCATATCCAAAGAGGATTGTGTCCTAACAGGATCGTCGATGGTATGGTTTGATTCCATGTCTAGCCTCGTTGTTTCCGCTTCATGAAATTGTTCTTTTTTTTTCCTCCGTCATGTCATACATGTCTGAAATGTTTAGTGTATTAATGACGACTTTTTGATTGAGTTCAAAGTCTGATCTTGTTTCTTCCGCTCCATGAAATAATAGACATTTTTCCTCCATCGTCTCTTCTTCAGTCACCGTGCAATCGCCTACTGTGTTGTAGAGGTTGCCGGCGGGAAAGGAAAATTCCTCACCCGGGAAAAGCTCAGCTCTTTGTGAAATCACCTCTTGATATTGGCTCAAAGCCTTAAACACAATTGCAAATATGGGAAACATTACAAACGTTTGCTTCCCATTCTCGTCCGGCTTATTCCATCGCAGTCTATAAGTGCGTAGAATGCAGTCTGTACTGTTCAGGTCCGCTGGTGTTTTAAACATTCTTGTTAGACTAATCGACTTTTCGATGTAGTAAGTTGAGACGTATTCTGAAATATTGCATTTTACTTCGATTTTCGACAAGTGATCAAAACATTGCATCGGATTGCTTCTCGCCGGGTTTGTTCTGTGCAGCCGCTTGTAGGATTCATTTTCTAACAAGTCTTGAATTTTATAGTCGATCGTATGTTTGGAAAAGGCGATCGTCTCCCTCAAATCGTCGCACTCTGACAAAATGTTCATGAAAAAGTTTTCGTCTTCAGGAAGAACGTTTGTGATATTCCGGGCTTTCAATTTTACCAGTATGTCAGCGACCGATTGCATGTCATAGAAATAAATACCATCATCGATGTGAATCCTTTCGGATGTCTTTTGTAGGTCAAACAAGTTGTCGTTCATGTTTACCATACACATCTCGGTGATGAAATCATTTTTGTTTCTACAATAGTAAACACCCTGGTGGTCATTCCGTCCAGCCAGTTCATGCATGTATTCGGTCCTCTGAACTTTTGACTGTGGTGGCCGTTTGTTATGGTGCAGAAAATTTGGCCAATCATTACAGTTGAGGGATCTTTCCATTTTATGACGATGTACCACCATCAGTATGAACATATCCATGTAATTAACAAAAGCCATGTCATCTGCCGCACGTTCATTAGCTCCGGTCACCCTGTTTAGAAATGTTTTGATGGGATCCAACACGGAGACACTGTTTATAACCTCCCACCCCACAGAGGACAAATCATTTTCAGTAATAGAAACTATGTAGTTGTACATTTCCTTAAAACATCTCCTGTACCGTGGAGGTGATACAAGACGTTCGGGGGTTACCGAATACATTTGTTCGAGCATACCACCTTCACCGACTACTGTGAACGTAGAGTCTTGCAGTAACCTACCGGAACGCACTCGTTGCAGTGTAATATGCTGATTAGTTTGCGGCAAATTATCAACATGTAAAACTTTTGTCCAATAATAGCCGGGTGGTCCTGTAATACATGTGTCCAATGATGGTTTCGTTTGACGTGCAAAAAGGGCGGGAATATTTCCACCGTCAAACTTGATGAAGACCGCCGATTTTACATCATTGTTCATCATGACCCTCAGATAGATGTCGGCGATAATTGCTAGTCTATCTACTAGAACGTCCATTTCATTTTCACCCTCTTGTATGGGTCTCTTTTGAGCAATCAACTCTTCAAGGTTTTTTGTGCATAATATGTTGTAGTAAAAAACCCCATTTTGTTTGCTACTCAAAGCGTCGAAAGTATTTTCGATATTGCTTTTGGTATCCCCTTCGTCGTTTTTCGTTGTACTTTTTCCCCGTGGTCTTTTGGTCGTCGTGTTCCTTTTGTTTTTCAGCTTACAACTGTCCTCGTTTAAAACAATGTTTTTCCTAAGTTCATCACCATTTTCACAGCACCATATCCATGATTTTGCTAGCTCAACGACTTTTTTCCTAAATGCGTCCCGGCTTATCCTCTGTAAGCGTTCCCGGTTGGCTTTTGTAACGGTCGTATATTTGGATTTGGGATATTTCTTTGGTGTCTCTTCCTCCAGCAACACGTAGTTGTCCAAAGATGACTCGCTTCCACCCGTATGATTTTCATCATCGTTTTTAAACTTTCGTTTGCTAATATCTCTTACATTAATAGATCCATCAACAAGTGTCTTACTACATCCCGCTGCTCCGCTTTCAATACATTCTTGGTCGGTATTATTGTTGTAATGTTTCTTTCTTAAATCAGACTGAACTTTTTCCGCTTGTTCAAGGAAATTATCCATGAGTTGTTTCGGTGGAGGATCGTTAATCGGAATATCATAGGTGATTGTTCCATTTTCATTTTCAATCTTCACCGTCGCCACTTCACCCATCATGATGTTTTAAATATGAAGCAAGACCCCGCGAAATCACCCTTCCATTTGCTTGTCGTAGACACTTGTGCGTCGACAAATGCCGCTCCCACGTGTTCTCCCCCCTCCCACCACAGTCCCCACTACTTTTCCCCCTTCCCATTTGCTTAACCTCCTGACAAGATGGGACTAGTCATCGAATGTAAAAATAATTGCAGTGTTCCATATAATGATGTAGGACAGCTATGGGAGCAGTATAATTTAAATATTTGTAATTATCCACCGCCGGTGATAATTTCACAGGACCTATTGACCGAATAGCTGTTCTAGAACAGCTATTTGAACACAATTACAGCTCCTATTTACTAATCAATGACAAGCCTAAAAGATTGTACATGTTTAATTAGTGAAAAGTTTGAAACATTGTACCAAAGTAATGCTAAACTCATTTGTATTGCACTAAAAAAATCCTATGGGATCTCATGGGTTTCTCTGCAAGATAATAAAGAAAGTTGAAGTTTAAAACTGATCAAATCAATGCAATTTACATTCAATTTCAGTAACAAAAGACAAAAATCTGACAAGTGACCGAAATGCGGAACCCGGTAAGTTTCCAAAATGCGAAACTCGTGGTTCCCACCTTTTATCACCGAGGACCAAGTACTTGGTAAAACAGATACAAGCCTTCATGGTGCCTTCACTTTGGACTCGGAGCATTTTGCTCATGTTAACAAGCGCTTTTAGTGATTCCCCAATTCAGGGACTTTCCTACGCTGTGGTTTTTCCACACGACGAACCTCCAACAGATTTTCCAGTTCATGAAACTCCAACAAATATCGGAAATTTGAAACCCGACAAATTTCCGAAACACGAAACACTGACAAATGCTCGACAGTATGGATACCGTGCATTTTACATCCACATGTAACAGCACAGATGGATGAGGTTTGAACAACTCAGCAGACAGGTATCGTAATTTTTTTAAATTTTATAAATTGTATTCATGACCTTCCCCTTTGATGTCCACAGACACAATGAGCGTTTCCCCCACCATTTCTGGGCGTGGCCTAATTTTACCAACCAATAGAATTCGAGTATTTTTCCCGCCAAAACTTCCGACCAATCAGAATGCCGAATTTTCTTGAAAACGACGAAAATCACTCGACGAGGGGGTCCAAAAGTATATTTGCAGCGTATCATTCGCGCGCGACTCATTTGCTCCTTACCCAATATAATGGCTCCTTCAAGGAAGGAGCAAGAGAGGGGGGTGGTGTGCGTCGCAAATATTTTATAAAAAAATTTTTATATACATATAGGCATATACACATGTGTATGCAAAATGCAAAACGTTTTGCAAAAAGAAAGTTTTGCCGGAGACCTGGTTTTAGGATCAGCTATCAATTATTACCAACGAAAATTTGAAAAACCCCGTTCATCCAAACTCGCTTATCCGACCACATTTCATCCCAATTATCAGGACACTAACTAGTGCCAAAATGTCCAAATAAAACTTTTACTGACATCCCTGACACCCTTGAACAGACAAATACATCATTCGAGAACACCGTATAGTGTCCGGTCAACGCCTCGTTGCGTCCTGATCACAACTGCGGTTCGCGGGCAGCGAGCCACTAATTTTTTTTATCTTTCAATCGGGAGTCCGATACACAAAGAAATTACTATTTTATCGGTTTTCCGAACAATACAAGTTTCTCTCTTCGGCCTTTAGCCAAACCCCAACAGATCACCGATTTGCCGGAACCGTGATAATTTTCATAATAACTTTCAACAGGCAAAACTGTGACAGTTCTCTGACAAAAGCATGACTTTTTACCGTCTGACTTCAAACACGAAAGAACGAAAACAGATATCAGAGAATTTACCTGGAAAGTTTTCCGACAAATTTGTCGGGATAGTTTTGCAAAAATGTGTCGAGATAGTTTTGCAAAAATTTGTCGGGATAGTTTTCGGACAAACTTCTGACAAGCAGAACCCGACGAAACCCCGGTCTCGACGAAACCCCAACGAATTTGTCGGGATAGTTTTCCGAGGAATTTGGAAGGGTTGTTTTCCAACAAATTTGATGGGATTTCTTTCAGACAAATTTCCGTCAAGCAGAACTCGACGAAACCCTGACCTCGACCAAATCGAGATGAATTTGTCGGAATTGTTTTCTTGACGAATTTGTCAGAATTTTTTTCTTGACGAATTTGTTGGGATTTTTTTCTTGACGAATTTGTCGGGATTATTTTCTTGACGAATTTGTCGGGAGTTTTCATTGACAAATTTGTCAGGATTTTTTTCTTGACAAAGTCGTCAGGATTTTTTTCTTGAGAAATTTGTCGGGATTGTTTTATGACAAACTGTGAACAAGCAGAACTTGAAACAACCACAACAAATTTTCCGGGATAGTTTTCCTTCAAACTGGTCTGGATTGTTTTCCGACAATTTCTCGGGATTGTTTTCCGCTGAACTGTTGACGAATAGAACTCGACAAAACTGTGACGAATATGTTGGGATAGTTTTCCGAAAAATTTGTTGGTATTTTTTCTGACAAATTTTTCAGGATTTACTTCCTACAAATTTTTCGGGATTGTTTTCCGATGAACTACCGACAAGCGGAGCTCAACAAAACTCTGACCTCGACAGAAACCCAACAAATTTCTCGGGATCGTTTTCCCACAAACTGTTGACGAATAGAACTCGATAAAAGTGCGACGAATTTGTTGGGATAGTTTTTCGACAAATTTGTCGGTATTTTTTCTGACAAATGTTTCAGGATTTACTTCCTACAAATTTGTCGGGATTGTTTTCCGATGAACTGCCGACAAGCGGAGCTCATCGAAACTCTACCTCGACGGAAACCCAACGAATATGTCGGGATCGTTTTCTCACAAACCATCGAAAATAGAACTCGACAAAACTGTGACGAATTTATTGGGATAGTTTTCCGACGTATTTTTCGGTATTTTGTCTGACAAATTTTTCAAGATTTACTTCCAACAAATTGGTCGGGATTGTTTTCCGATGAACTGTCTACAAGCGGAGCTCAACGAAACTGTGACCTCTGACAGATAGAACTCGATGAAACTGTGATGAATTTTTTTGGGATAGTTTTTCCACAAATCTGTCTGTATTTTTTCCAAAAATTTTATTGGTTTTTTCCCCACAAACTGTCGACAAATAGAACTCGACAAAATTGTAACGAACTTGTTGGGGTAGTTTTACCACAAATATGACTGTATTTTTTCCGACAAATTTCTCGGGATTGTTTTTCACAAACTGTCAACAAAACTTACTCGACGAAACCATGATGAATTTGTTGTGATTGTTTGTCCACAAACCTGTCTGTATTTTTCTTACAGTTTTATCGGGATTGTTTTCCCACAAACTGTCGACAAATAGAACTCGACGAAACTGTGACGAATTTGTTGTGATAGATTTACCACAAATCTGTCTGTATTTTGTCGGGATCATTTTTCCACAAACTGTCGACAAATATAACTCGACGAAACTAAGACAAATTTGTTGGGATAGTTTTCCGTCAAATTTGTCTTTATTTTGTTCTGACAAATATGTCGGAATTGCTTTCCGACAAACTGTCGTCCGACAATTGCCGTCCGACAAATAGAGCTCGACGAAACTGTGACGAATTTGTTGTGATAGTTTTCCCACAAATCTGCCTGAATTTTTCTGCTAATTTTGTCGGGATTGTTTTCCGACAAACTGTCGACAAATATAACTCGACGAAACTGTGATGAATTTGCTGAGATAGTTTTCCCTCAAATCTATCTGTATTTTTTCTGACAGTTTTGTCGAGATTGTTTTCCCACAAACTGTCGACAAATAGAACTCGACGAAACTGTGATGAATTTGTTGTGATAGTTTTCCCACAAATCTATCTGTATTTTTTCTGACAATATTGTCGAGATTGTTTTCCCACAAACTGTCGACAAATAGAACTCGACGAAACTGTGATGAATTTGTTGGGATAGTTTTTCCACAAATCTGTTGGTATTTTTTTCGACAAATTTCTTGGGATTGTTTTTCACAATCTGTCAACAAATAGAACTCGACGAAACTGTGATGAATTTGTTGGTATAATTTTCCGACAAACCTTTCTGTATTTTGTTCTGACAAATTTGTTGGTATTTTGTCCTGACAAATTTGTCGGGATTGTCGCCGACAAACTATCAACAAATAGAACTCGACGAAACTGTTATGAATTTGTTGTGATAGTTTTCCCACAAATCTATCTGCATTTTTTCTGACAATTATGTCGGGATTGTTTTTCCACAAACTGTTGACAAACAGAACTCAACGAAACTGTGATGAATTTGTTGTGATAGTTTTCCGACAAATGTTTCGGTATTTTGTTCTGACAGTTTTGTCAGGATTGTTTTCCCACAAACCGTCGACAAATATAACTCGACGAAACTGCGATGAATTTGTTGTGATAGTTTTCGACGAATCTTTCGGTATTTTGTTCTGACAATTTTGTCAGGATTGTTTTCCCACAAACTGTCGACAAATAGAACTTGACGAAACTGTGATGACTTTGTTGTGATAGTTTTCCGACGAATCTTTCGGTATTTTGTTCTGACAATTTTGTCGAGATTGTTTTCCCACAAACTGTCGACAGACAGAACAACAAAACCCCGACTCTGACGAAACCAGACCTATCTATCAGGATAGTTTTCCGACAAATTGGTCGGGATAGTTTTCCAACAAATTCGTCAGAATTGTTTTCAGACAAACTTGTCTTTATTGTTTTCTGACAAACCTCCGACAAGCGGATATCGACGAAACTATAATGCATTTGTCGGGATAGTTTCCGACGAATTTGTCGGGATTTTTTTCCGACTAATTGGTTGGTATTTTTTTCCGACAAACTGTCGACAAGCAGAAATTGACGAAACCCCGACTTTAGACTACGAGCATTTTGCTCATGTTAACAGATACCCGCCGAACAGCGCTTTTAGTGATTTCTTAATTCAGGTACTTCACTACGCTGTGGTTTTTCCAAAAGGCGAATCTCCGTACCCGCTTTTCCGACTACTTTTCACCCCAATCATCAGAACACCAACTGGTGCCAAAATTACCAATGAACTTTTACTGGCATCTCTGACACCCTTAAACAGACGCCTTACCAGTTGCAACCAAGATGTATTGGGCCTTCCATGCCGGGTCCAGTTCACAACTGTGGTCTGCGGTGCCGAGCCACTAAGCTTTTCAATACTTTTATATCGGTTTTCCGAGTAAAACAAGTTCTTCTTTTCGGCCTTTTGGTAATCTCGACAAAAGTTCCTAAACTTCGAAACTCGGCAAACTAGGTGAATGCCAAATCCATTATATACTACAATTGTCCGACAAGGCGCGAAATACTAGTGCATGTGTCGAGATTCCGAGCCACTAAAATTTCATTTTTCAATCGGGATTTCGTTGTACAACCATAATACTTTTTACCGGTTTTCCGAACACAAGAAGATTTTCTCATCGACCTTTTACCGAACCCCAACAGATTTCTGAAATGCCAAAACCCCGATCCTTTTTCCTCAAACTTCTGACTCACAAAACTCCGACAGATCTCTGAAGTACCGCCACCCCAATAGTTTTCTGACAAACTTCCGAACACACAGAACTCCGACAGATCTCCACAACATATCGGTCGGAAAGATTAAATCCCGTTTTCAGAACCAGTCGAAACTTATTCTTTTTCCCCGCTTTTGGTGTAATATTGAACGTGGGAGGGTGTTTCAATTTTATCAGTGATGATCTGTGGTCGGAAAATGTCGTTCTTTCTATGTATTATGAAAAATGATAAAAATATCACACCAATTATTACGACCCATACACCGAAACGTTTAGCCACATTCCAAAAGGTAGACAAAATATTTTCAGCTCCCTCCATGATGTCACCGGCGGTCTCGCTTAGTATGTGGGGGGCATCCAAAACCACTTGACCCAACATCTCCCCCATGGACGGTCTTGCACGGCATACATAAATGTCGGTAGGATCAACATAATCATCGATTTCCAGTTTATCAGTACCGGTGCCCATTGGATCGCAATGGACACACGGTGTTAGACCGGTCCATTCTTCATTACACGACGTTTCTTTAATAATACGAGGATAACGTTCGCAATATCGGTCGTTTGGCAACGAACCGTCACCTTCCGTTCAAATGGAACAGGACGCGTATCGCACGCGACACGACTTGATTTCTTTTGTCTCTGCGTCGCGAAATATACGCCAGCAGCCGGTGGATCTTTTAGCTCCTTCGGTTAGTGCGGCATAAATTGCCCCGGACCCTCCGGTTGTTAGTGCGAAGCCGAAAAAAGACCCTTAGTCACAATCGGTCGCCCTTTTTTCAACGAATTTTCCATCGCTTCCACTAGTCTTGTAGCCTGTTTGTTTGTCTTAATCAGCAATCGTAGTTCGTCTGTCGAACCGTAGAATGGTTTTTCAAACAGTTCAGAAGGGATTTCACGAAGATCGTACAGCCGTTTTTTCATATTCTCAACAGCCGAGTCGGGGCACACGTTCTGCAGTGTGCGTGTCAGATGTTCGACAAAACGCGGTTGGCGGACACACTTTCCGAAGGCACTTTCAATCTGTCCAACAGAACTTCCACCCTTCCCAGCCTTATATCACGCATAACATGACCTATATTAAGGGTCGAATTTTCTGCCGCATCCACGACGATACGAAAAGCGTTTTCCGCGCTTCCAGTCGCTTTTGCTGCTACACGCGACAGTAGTGATTGTATTTGGTCATTTGTGATTCGGCCATATTTTCCTTTGTTTGTCAAACTTCTAGAAGATGATTTTATCACGTCCAAAGCCTCATCAGCGGCTGATTGCGATTCAAATACTATCTTACCAACGATTTCGAGATGTCTAAAAAACTCGCAATAACGACTCTCCGATTCCCTGACCGGCCATAATTATACTTACTTTCAATGCAATCATTTAAATCGAGTACGAGTCGGGAATCTAAACGTTTGAAAACTTCAACGTTTTCCCAAACAACCAAACATGAATCGGGAATCCGATCTGTTGAAAACGTTAACATTTTCCCGAACAATCAAACAACAGACAAGTGTGACCAACATTCAGCCTTTGGGGCAGCAAAAACATTGCAAAGAGCCTAGGACGTGATACCTAGGTGGAAAGGGGCCTCCTCAGTGAAGCCTAGACAGCCGCATGTGACGTTCTGTTTTTCATGTTTGTAAAAACGTGAAAGCGTTACATGTGTTTCGCATATCCAGCAAAATTTATTTTGGAGCGGGTGTGATTCCAAACGTCATTAACCTTTCATTGTAGCTTAAGGCGATAGGCTCTGCAAGTTGTCTGTTTGACTCTTTTCGGCAATTACTACATTGGAGGACTGGTGAACTTTAGCAGCAACAACGCGGATTTATGAAAAAAATTGGAAATATGTACAATGAAGACGGTGGTGCGGGTACACTGGAACATGTGCATCCGCCTAATGCTGTGGCCGGAACTTCAAGCATAAATCTAGGCACAACTGTTGTATTACGTTTCACTTTCACTGATTATGTGAAATGCATTAGAGGGTTCATCATAAAACACTGCACGCAATCATATTATAACCAGAAATTTCGCCAGGAGTGTATCAACCGTGCGAAGCTTAGCTCCTTAGTACTCTACATGAAGATTGAGCCGACTGAGACTGAAATGATGGATTTGAGAGTTTGAATTGACTTGGTCCTGTAAAAAAAACTATTACAAACTGAAAGGAATGAGTTCGGAATGGCTGATGAAAATGAGTTCGAATAGATGTATATACGTAAAAACTAAAAAGTAAGAAAAGAGTCTGAATTGACTGTTTGCAGGGTTGCCCATGTAGTTGAGTTTGAAATGTATGGAATACTGAAAAAGAGACCGAAATTTCGGCCTCGTTTTCAATCTCTTTAAAGAGGCCAAAATAGTTGGGTCGCATGCCAAATGAGGCCGATAGTCGGGGCCAATATATATATATATATATATATATATATATATATATATATATATGGATAGATAGATATTTGTAATAGTAATAATAAATTTGAGCACCCTTTTATCATTATTTTATTTCAAATCACGACACGTGTTTCGGTAATTATACCATCATCACGGTGAATGAAAATTTAATTTAACCTTAAATGTTAACAAACATCAGTCATATGTATTATCCTTATAAATAAATAAATAAAAATATATATATATTTATATATATAAATTCGAACTAATGGTGTTTTTTGCTTCTGGTGGGCCCAAAACGAAAAGTTAACATGGTCTCGGGCTTAGGTCTTACCATGAGACCTATGGTAATAGCTTCTTCCCCATAGGGGAAATTCGCTAAAACAGGGTACTCATGTTAATCTATCTATACTTATTTAATACGCTAGGGGTTTTTTGTGATCATTACTCCTCTTAACGTTCTGGGCCGATTTTAATAATTTAAGTGTCATTGGAAAGAGACTGGCGTGAAGTTTTGCAGGAAATAAAATTTAAAAGGGTTTGACTAAAGGGAAGAGCCCTAGACACCCTTAAAGTATCATATTAGTCCATAACATTTAACATGGTAATAGAAATTTCAAATAAAGCAGCTGATTGGAGCAAACAAGTTTTTCAGCAAAGCCATATGTTGTTAATGGAATTGAAACCGTTGCATGTAAAGCTGGAGGCATTTCAGTTGATGGAAGATGTAAATAAATATCTATTATCCTAATACATACTTAATGTCAGAATTCAGTTTAAAAAATATATATTTTGAATCACATGTCTGTGTGAAGATCTTAATATTCACAGATGTTTATATTCCAAAGAAAAATACTAAAAGAAAAAATAAATTCTTATGTATAAATTCTATAATTATAAATAGAAATACAAGAAAGAGAAGCAGACTTAACATTCATGATGAGTAGATTAATTGAACCATTTTAGTTCGGTTTGAGATTAAGACGGGTCATACGCTACTTAGGGCCGCTTTCCCAAACGTGAATTTAATTTAAACCATATGATTAATTTAAACCATATGAATATTCCAATGTTTAAAATATAGGGCCATAGGATAAGGAAAATACAAATATTACCAAACTTAAGTTTTTGAAGTTGAAATACAACTAGGAAAGCAGCTCTTAGTTACATATACTGAATTTCAGAAAGTTTTATACAAATAACGTAAAACCCACAAAACCAAGTAGCTTAACTTTATTTCACAAAACATAATTTAATTCTTTTTTACTCATCAGGTTTAATTCTAACAACCCATTTAAAACATTAGTGTTGTCTAAACAAATGTGCTGCCGATTTTCAAATAACAATTTATTTTGTTTCATTTTCTTTAATATGGTGCATGGGGTATTTCAACTAATGATTAATTTATGTATGAAAATTTTATCTTGATGAACTTGGTTGAGTATGCACTTCGATTGGAGTTTATAGTGAATGTTAATGTGAAGCGTTTGTGAGCAATTACCTAAAAGAAAATTGATGAAAATGTAAATTACTTTAACTTACTTCAACTATGAAATGCTAACCATGAATGACGTAAACATGTAAATAATATAATTTTAACTATTCTTTTGGATCTTTTCCGTTATATGTATACCACCATTCCAAATTTACCATTCAAGCTTGATTTTTGACCGAGCACCATAAACTAGGTCAAATAATTGTTATTAATCGTTTTAAAATGGAAATTACTTGTAAGAATATTTTACCTGCGGTTTCGTTATCTTATCTACCGTTACCTGTATTTAGACGAGATAAGCCAGCGTCTGGCCGTCTAGCGGTGTTACTTGCAGTTGGTTAGGTTAGGTTAGGTTAGGTTAGGTTAGGTTAGGTTAGTTTAGGTTAGGCTACCTAACCTAACCTATCCTAACCTAACTTATCAAAATCAAGCTTCAAAAACAAACCTGAGGCAGTGGTTGGTATACGTATAACGGAAAAGATCCATTCTTTTTGTGTTTAGTGATTTTCTATAGTAAAAAGAACCCAGTTTCCAGTAATTCCAGCACTCGCTATGACTACGTATAGCTCAGGGTCAGTCCATTGCAAAAGTAGGAATTTACCTTCCCTCCCCAGTACTTTCTCATTGACTATTGTATATGTGGCAGAAGGTTAAGCTAACTACTTTGAGGGGCTCATAAGATTCGTAGAAAACACTAAAGAAACATGGACATCTCCTTAAAGATTATTGAGTATTCACCAGAAATTTAGTTTAAAAAAAGCTTTTGTTCAAAATGTCAGAATAACATGAAGTCCAACCGTATAATTATTAAAATAGTTCTATAATACTGTACCATAATTATATTTATTTTGAAATCAATACATAACAATTGTTGAAGAACTGGAACATACTCGGTGTCAGACAATTTTGCACCCTCAAAATCTTTAAATGTCTGGTGGCTTATCTATGTTATATAGAACAACAAACTGTTTAAATGATTTTTTTGCTCACAGTACAGTAGTGAAATGCTGTGAAACATTTAAATATTGTTTTATAATGTAAATATGGATCTGAATGTGTGTCAAATGTGAAAATTACGAACCTATTAAGCTGAGAATTTGCCAGTAATGTATTTTGCCCATATAGGACTGATCTGTAAATCCCATGTATAGGCTTTTAAAATCCCTTATAAAATGAGATGTTTACAAACATGTGGCCATATGCATAGCGCATAAGTAATTAATAGCTGGAGACGTGGAGACTATAACAAATTATAATGTGTACTATATACATTGTCATTTACCTGAGACTTCGCTGTACAATAGACTGTTCTAACCTGTCCGAAAAATGAGTTCGGCAAATACAGTAGTACAGTTTATAAATCTATTAAGTGATTGAGTCATCAGCGAAATGAACTGGAGTTGAGTAGTAATGGTATCCTACAACTATTATTGAATAAAACGAAATCAAACATAGAAGACAAAAACGTCCACTAAAAAGTATGAAATAATTTATTTTTGGTAAAAAAAAACCGACTTCAAACGCTCTAAAAGTATGAAATAGTTTTATTTTATAATTCAAATTTTGTAATATCCAAGCTCACGTATTTCAAGTCGGCGCGGCTCTATCCATACATGATAAATTAAACGAACTTCTGTAAGCAAGGACCAGTATCCCAGCTTAGTCCAAAGATAAATGTGGGATAAAATTTCATTCGTCAACTCGAAAATTTTCCTTTGAAATGCAAATTTTCAAATATTGTATGTAGACCTAGAAATAATTTCTCCAGTCTTAATTTTAAACTCTCCCTTTCTCTTCATATATGAAATTAACACAATTTTGTTTTAATGTTACATTCATGTAAACCATATAATAAATACCCAATTTTCATAAATACGTTCTTCAAATCTTACTAAGACTTTGAGCCGTTCTGCCAAGAAGATACATAACTAAAATGCAATATAGACCCATTACAAGGAGTAAAAAGCGTCCAAACAAAGCAGGTGGGGAAAAATATAATTTTATGACTTAAATTTCTTGCATTTCCACACCCACTGGTGCATTCAATGCAGGGCGGGCGATAAATGCATCGCAAATACCAGGCAGATCGGACCACCGAAAGGTGGGGGGGTAAAGGGGGATAAACCCCAAGGCTGCTATACAGATATAGTATGGTAGCCTTGGGCTATTCCGACCATAATTTCCAAAAAAAACGTGATTTAAATTATTTTACCTGGAAGTAGACACGTAATTATTAGAAGAAAATAGGCTCACAACATTATGAAACTGGTCTAAAAAACTAAATAATGCTTTAAGAAACTAAAAACTTCTGAAATCATTTGCCATCAAATTTATTAATTGTTAAAAGGTTCATTAAAAAAAATGGAAATCTCTATTGTTTGAACGTAATTCAATGAAACCGCACGTATTTCAAACATAATTTCGTTTTTTGAGTAACTATTCAACTTATAATAATTTCCCCCCAAAAGTAAGTTTTACTCCAAAATATTTTGTAAATATACTATGAAAGATTCCAACAAAGAATTTAAAATTTAATTTGTTCTGTGAAACTAGAGCAGAGAGGTACGGAGTGTTACAGCCTTGAACTAAAACCATATGTGTACACTAATTAACGCTGGAATCCAACAAATTTGCCAAAAGTTCGATACATTCAGTTGTTCATCATGGCATCTACAACACCATGGCATTTTCTCCTTTTGTTTCAGGTAAATGTTTTTTCTGTATTTTCATGAAATTTTGCTTATAATCATTTTGTATTTTTTATATAACTCATATTATATTATATAAATGCGTTAAGCGAATTTGACCAGTTTGATATTTATTTATAAAAAGTATATTGTAACCAAAGTTAGCTGAGAAACGACTTTTTCATTCACTTGCAAAGAACTTATTTAAAATACTAATGCAAGGAACAATTGTTAACCCTACGATCAAAGTATTTTTCAATTATAAAGTTCATCATGTAATCAATTATTTAATTCTAAATAGGGGTGGACACAAGATTTTCAGTCCCTTAGCATAATATAGCTAAATTTCAGCCTACTTACATCTGAACCTACGTTGTTCCTCAGTGAATCGAAAACCATAATACAAATAAAATGGCAATGAACTATATAAAATATTATACCAAATTCGCTTGCTACCTCAAATATACATTTTTGCCCAAAAAATTAATTCCCTTTAACTCTTTTATTTCTTAGATACAAGAGTATAAGCCATAAAGTCAAAGTCACAAAGAAATTTTACGTAGAATCTAAATATTTCGAAAATATTGCGATAGCATTTTGTTTTTGAATATAACAATTTTAAAATTTTTTACATATAAAATGTAATTTTCCATTCAATAGGCCTATATACTTTTCCGTTGTTAAGGAATACATCACGTTATATGACGTTTTCCTGTCTTGCTCATTGTATTATTTTAGTAAATAGTATTCTTTGTGTCTTAGGAACATTCTAAAGACATTTCATCTGTGGGTTTTTAAATTAAAACCTTAAAATAACACCATCACTTCCAATTTCAAAATTAATTTTTATTTTAAACGATTTATATACGAAATTTTAAACTGCTTGTTACTACGCATCTAGAGCCTATAAAGAAGATTTGCATTAAATTCATGGCCCATTTGATTAAGTAATGACAGTAGTCGATCAGTCGGCTAACCGTTTTGGCTACTGTATACTAACTAGATTCTATAAGTTAATTGATATGCTCAAACAGTTGCAACCCGTAACAGCTTTGATTGTTATTTATGAACTGTATAGTAGCCTTGGATAAACCCCTCCAACAATGATTTTTTTAGTTGTTTATACATGAAACAAAAATAATCAAATTTTTGTCGGTACCATTGGATTAAGCTCGAAAAAGCAAATAATTTAGTATTTTGAGTAATTGCTCTCTGTCCATTGGTTACTGAGATCTTGAAAGTGTTAAACACAGTACGTTGTTCCAATGTTAATCGAATAGGAAATAAGTAAATTTCTATACCTCGCTTATTTCTCAACATATTTTAATAATACTTGGTTTGTGGCTTCATCTAGACGAATCTAATGTATTTAGTCAAAAATCCCCGAAAGTACCATTTTTGTGGCAGCATACTCATTCCCTATGTTATGCTTTTAGGAAATGAAAAAAAAATCGATATCTTCATTATTCCTTAACTTATTTTAATTAAACTTGGTATATGGCTTCTTTCAGTTCTTACTAAGTACTGAATTGAAACCCTTATACACCCAGTTATAACATACCTGTTCCTGCAAACCTGCTGGAAGAGTAACTCATTCCCCGTGTTATTCTTATGGAGATTACGAAACCTCGTCATATCTCGTTATGTTTGATGTACATTTTTTTGTTTTTGTATAAATTCGCTGAGTATGGAGGTCTGCTGCAACGGGGGTACTTAGGTCATAGACAGATAAATCAGTTCGATAAACTGTATCAAATCATCTTAAATACAAATTACTTCGATGTCTAATGTCTAGTTTGTAGGACAAGTTGATGGACCAGTTGTGATTTTCTAAAATTAATATTTATTACATTTTGTTGCCCTCCTCTCTCAATTTTTTCTATGACCCTAAATATCTAGCAGTGTCCAAAATTTCGCTGATTTAAAAAGTAACCACAATATTGTAAAATATGTGAAAGAATATTTGTAATTGTATTTTTAATAAAGTTTATATAATGCTTTAGTAACAATCTGTTGTAGGACTGTGAATTCTGCGCACATTTGGTTAATTACCGGGGCTTGTTCAAACAGTTTTACGGTGAACTGCGCAATTACTTATCAGCTACAGCCTACTTCATAATTATTGTGGTGTTGATCGTACATATCAGTATAGAAAACACTAAACACATATTTCGGTCGTGCTCCTTATATTAATAAATTTTAATATTATGTTTAATTTCCAGGTGCACTTGAAGGACTTGTGGACTTTGGGATGGTTGTGTTTGCGCTGGTCCATCATTCTGGTCGCTCTAATGGTTCGTATTATATTTGTTCGTGGCACCCCGGCAGTCGACGAGGGCGGCTGGAGCCAAGCGGCTACGTGGCTACCGACCGCACTCTTGGCTGCTAGGGGAAAAGCCTGAAATTGTATTTGAAGTGCCCTATTTTATCATACTGACATACCTTTCTATCCCATTAAATTAAATAGTCTAATTAAAATTATAGTCTCCAATATACTTGTTTAGAAAAAACAAATTTAATTTAAAGATTATTTTTTAGGTGAGTTGTAGCTTTTAACGAGTATGTCATAAGCTATTGTTAGTAGTGATAAAATCAGCAATGAAGGAATTTAAACCTGTTAGCCACATTTACAGGTTGTGGTGGCGCAAACTAAAAAACACAACTCACCTTTAACTTTCCAAATACTGAAGAAAGTTTGTGGTTATAACAGCGTTTGTTACTAACAGCGTATGTTGATGCTTCACAGCACAATGTACTTTCTACATGTTATACTACGTTTGCATTACAAAATCACAATAAACAGTATAATTAATAAAATTACCATAACCGCAATTGGCCTTCAGCCAAGGTTGAAAAATGCCGACTATCGAAAATCAAATTTTGAGCTCGGTATTTGTTGTTTTGTTTTCACTTTTCGTGACGATTGCTTTTATAAGCTTAAACTAAACCTATGAAATATATAATTTCCCACTTTTCACATTTTATATCTGTTTACGAAACAACCTGTAAATAACCAGATATAACAAACCATTTTGGGTGGATACGGACGGCTCTCCCTTGGCTCCTTGCACCAGAAACATACGGATTTCCCCCTACCAAACCACTTTGATGTTATTGAGCACTTATATACGGATTTCTCCCTCTGGCCGTGTTGGAATGCTTGCCAATATTTCTGGATATGCCTGTGCAATTCTAAAAACCAAAGTACAAATTATTGACAGCATTTATGCCATATGGGGTGCACTGAAGGTGGAATTTACATCAAATACTAGTATTGTAAAAAATATACTTTACAAAGATCGGTGTCTTTACCGAGTACATCAACGCCCTCAAAGACAATGTTGAAGAGAATAATACCTTTAAGTGACTCCGGAGTGTTCTTGGTCTCCCATTTTTGACTTTAAGGGGGCAAGTGCGTCGTTTGTAAAATATTTAATGCCTGAATCACCCATTGATGCCAGAATGAGACGATTTGCTGTCTTTTTTGGGGATGCGAATATGGAAGACGGAGTTATTTTTCCATCTAAACCTGGGTATCTTTTCAAAATCAGACAGTTACAATCACGCATGTGCATCTTTTCACGCTCATTTCAAAAGTCAATATAAACACTCCCAACAAAATGTGTCCACCTTTACTGCTATTATTTAGCTGCTAAATATGCAACTTTCGATTGTACAATGATTAACATTGCACTAGAAAAGCCATGGAAACTGTCTGGAAAGCTTATAGGAAGGCCATAAAGAACTCAAACGTGCCAAAGAAAATTATTTCAATGGTGCAATGTCCCGAAAGGCGTTTCTCTCGATTGCATGCAACACGTACAGGAATTAGTGCATCATTGGTGATCGAAACTGAATTTTATGTGGGAAATAATTGTATTATTATTCTATAAATTTAAAGTTTTGTAAAAAAATCAATCCAGGCTTAATTTTGTGTTATGTGAAATCATGCAGCAGTCATAAGACTAGATAAAGTGCATTGAAAGAGTACAGTCATGACTAAAATTACAATTATTAATTTTAACACGGCCAGAGGGAGCAATACGTACACCGATGCTCGTTAAAATCAGACCGATTTGTCAAGGGAGCGGTTATTTCCTGTCGTTACCTGCTATGGGGGAGCAGTCCGCACTCAGCCGAAAACTTTTACTTTCAACATACTTACCAAAGAGTAATAAATATATAGCTAAAATACCGGGTGTTTTACCTAAAATGAACCAATTGCTAACTTTTAGCGAATTTCCCTCATAGGGAAGTAGCTATTACCGTATAGGTCTCGTGGTAAGACCTAAGCTCGGGACCATTATAAATTTTCGTTTTGGGGCTCCCAGAAGCAAAAAACACTATTCGTTCGAATTTATATGTATATATATATATGTATATATATATATATATATGTGTGTGTGTGTGTGTGTGTGTGTGTGTGTGTGTGTGTCTGTTAGCATGATAGCGGCCACAAAAATGGTCCGATCTTTATCAAATTTGGTAGGCCTACGGACATGTAAAGTGGTAATCAATTGGACGAGTTCGTGAACTGCCCGATCGGACCACCGGAAGGGGGGGGTAATGGGGGATAAACCCCCCCCCCCCAAAATGGGTTTTTTGAGTTTTTTTAAATAGAAAAATAAAATTTTTCGAATTTCAGTTGGCACCATTGAATTCAGCTCAAAAAAACAAACAATTTAGTATTTTGAATCAATGCTCTATGTCCATTGGTTACCAAGATATTGAAAGTGGTAAACAGAGTACGTTGTCCCAATGTTAACCTTATGGGAAATAAGTAAAATTCTATATCTCGGTTATTTCTCAACATATCTTGATAAAACTTGGTAAATAGCTTCTTATAGTTCAGATCTACTAAACATTGATTTAAAACCACCCATTTTTAATATAACTGTAGCAGCAAACCTGCATAATCATTCCCCATGTTATTTTTATGGAGCTTACCAAAACATGTAAAATCTCGCTGTTGGATTGAAATATGTTGTTTTGCATTTGAAATTCGCTGAGTATGCAGGTCTGCTGCAACGAGGTTATTTATTAAAAATCCGACAAAGAACGTCTTACGGGGGACTTCCCTTTAATTTTATATCTGCTTTTTGGAGTCGCTTCGAAATTTAAAAATATTGCCGCTATTTTCCAATATGGGGGACTACGTTGATTTATTTATATAACCCCTGTATTATATGGTGTTATTGAATTCTACGCTTAATTTTAGGAACTTTTGATTATTTCTGAATCTTTCTTAAGCCTAAAGCTTCAGAAGATATGAGCAGTTGAAGTTTGAATTTTTCCCATTTAATTTCCCATTTAAAATGTCTTGTGTCCATTTAAGTGTGTCATCCGATGTATTCCTTAGAAGTAAAAGCATATTCAAAATAGTACATTTCCATGAGTGAATCTTAACTAAAGTATTATTTTATGATTTAATCTCAACTAAAACAACATTTGAAAGCACTTTTATTCTTCGGCATGTTTTGTTAAACCCAACCGTTTTCCGTTGGGGAAAAATCAAATTTTAACTGCTCATACCAACTTAACCATTGGTTTAGGAAAGAATAAGAAAGAATAAAAAGTTCCTAGAGTTAAGTTTAGAACCCAAAACCGCCATAAAATACATGGTGTTCCAAAAGAAACATCAAAGTTGTCCGCCATATCGGAAAATGGCGGTCATAATTTAAAAATTTAGTGTCTGCAAAAGGCAGCTCTAAAATAAAGGGAGTCCCCCATAAGAAGTTCTTCGTCAGATTTATAATAAAGGAGTTAGCTATTGATTCACTTTAGATGAGACACCCGGTATATCATGTTACACTTTTTCCATGCCCCATTGAACCCTCACTTTGTTGACAGTCGACGTTCGGCGGAGGGGTGAGCGCCGACAAAGTCGACAAAAGCGGTTGGGGTTGTGCGGAGGGAGAGTTATACAGCTCAGTCGGATCACTTACATGGTCATGTAAGTATTCAGGGTGCTAAAAACATCCCCTACCGGGGTATCAAGTTTTAGTTGAATAATTTTGCATATTTAATTTAACTTTCTTGGACAATACTTTTTTAGATGCACTCGTAATCGTCCGCGCTTTTGTTTTTTAGAATTCTGGTGAAGTTAAATGTTATGGACACGAACTCCTTTTGGGTAAAATTGCGCTCTGGCGGTTTGTGACATTGGGATCTAAAAACGTCTGCTTTTTCACAACACATGTGATGCTGATACTTGTTTGAAAACCATGTGCTAGATATTAACATATGGTGGATCTAAAAGCAAGTTTAATATGATGGATATTTTGTGTTATAAGGATTGGTTTGATTAAAAGTTGATTTTAATATTATTAGGGGCTTTTCCCCCTTCAAGCCACTGGTAACAATAAAATGTGCAAAAGTAGTATACAAGGTGTTTACAAGAAACCCTTCAGGACCTCGGGATATGGCTACTTACATCAAAACGAAGAAAAGAGTTCCTATAAAAATGGGTCCTAAAATGCTCGGTTATCCGTCTGTCGGTATGTATGAGTTTTTAACATGATTTTGCAGAACCTTGGAACCACTGAAGATACCAACTTCAAATTTGGTTCGTAAATTTATTTATTTATTTCAAAATGCTACATATCAGGTCATGCCCAATTATAATGCAGCATTAATTACAATCAAAACCATAATCATAAAAAATAAATCAGTGGAGGATTCAGTCCATTCAAAAGTTAATAATAATACTGAACATAAATAATACTGGAGGAAAAAATATATAACTGGAAAATGCAATTTCAAATGGCTATCATATATTAACACTTACTTACTTCTTACTTCTTCCAGTTGTCCCGTAGACCACGTCGTGGCATGAGACCCGTCATGTCACTATACTATGTCTTTCATCTTCCTGTTCCCAGAAGCAGGTCATAAGAGGGAGGGTTGGTTAGGTTAGGCCAGGTTAGGAGGGAAGTGGTAAATCATAATAGCACTGATGTATGAGGTATTTATGTAGACTTAACTTAAATTTCTTAAAACAAGGAAGTTCTCTTAATTCTACTGACAGAGTCGCAAAGAGCTTTAGTCCTACGTATGCTGGCTTCTGTTCAAAATGTTTCAGATTATGTTGGATAGATGGATTAAGGTCCCTGTTTCTATTATTCTGTGAGGTAACAAGTAATAAATAAATCATAACATATTAAAAAGTAGTAAATAAGTCATAACATTTAATAACAATGGTTCTTCTATAACAATAACAGTTCATGCAAAGAGTGGTAACTAGGAGATTATATTAAATTTTGCAATAAATTAGTTAAAACGCGACGAAAGGACTTTAAGGAGCTATTAAAAATGTCAATGTAATTTACTGTTTTTTTGTTCGTTACAATTAAGTTTTCATTTATATCGCCCAAGAGTATATATGTCTTTTCTCTAGTCATGTGGTCGTAATATTGTTGCAGCGCTTCAGTAAAGTTGTCAAAGTCACTGTCGTGAGTTCTGTACACTATCAGCAGGTCAGATCGCCTGCCGTGATAAGTGATGTCGAGACTAAGGCCAACCACGTCGCCCAGCTCCAGCTCTCTGCATGGCATTCACTCACACCCACTCCCTCTCTCACATGTTTAACAACAACAACAACAACAACAACAACAACAACAGCAACAAAAACAACATCAACAACAACAACAACAAAAACAAACCAATTTATTCATTTAATGGGAAACGACGTCGTGACAAAAACCAAAAATGCTCCTGCAAATGACATACCTTGCGAACTATACTCGTTGCTTTTCGTTTACTTTCGTGGGGGACATGCCTGTCGCGGCGAAACATAAGTGAAATTTCCCTCCCTCTCGCGCTTCATAGTTAGTTGTATTAATTCTACAATAGAAGTAAAACTTCGGTTGGAAAGATGTAAAGTAAAATAAAACAAGTAAATACACAGTCAAACTTAATGGCAATTTCAGTGTATATACAGTAACAGAAACAAATTAAAATTTTTTCACATAATTTTAAAGGCTAGAAATTACTATCTGAAAACCACCTATATAGATAACTAGAGGTTACCCGTGGCTTCGCCCACGTCCAAAGTAATTTTAAACAGCTGACATTGCTCCTGTTATTTTTTGTATCTGCCAATTGGAATTTGGTTTATTTGTTTACATTCTTCTGCCTGGATAGATGCGTTGTTTAAGCTGATTTACATAACATGACAAACAAACCTTAAAGCTGATTTACATAATATGACACACAAACAAACTCACAAACATTCATACTTGTAATAGTAGTAGGATTTAAGACTGCAACAACACATCAAACCGTTATTTACTTCTTGATGAACTGTTAATATTGTATAGTTTATAATTTTACATTGAGAAACATACAAATAAAAAACTATTTAAAATATTGATGTGTTTCTCGATGTAAAATTACATTATTTACTTGATCTAAAACGGATTTTAACTATATTTTCTCTTAGTTATAACGTGATGGAAACTTGATCAACAACGATTTCATACATCGATTTTGATGATCACGAAAATACCGGGATTGAGCGTGAGAATCATGGAATTGAAGGATCCCTAACCTAGCACAAAATGTAAACGTCTCGTGACGTCATTGGCCGACCGGAGGGCAGCAGCTCGTTTTTAGCCTCCAGTTGGCTAAAAATGAATCTTGGCCAATCACATGGCTTTTATAACGGACACTGGTCTTTACTGTTATATAACCGCATTTACAAACTACTCTCTATAGACTGAGGATTAATTGGGATGGAACTAATACTGTGAAGTAATATATTTACTCACCATTTCAACGTTAAGTTGTTGGAAAAAAAGAGTATCTTAACAACTTTTTAACATATACTAACTGACACACAAAAAAAAAAAATACACATATTAATTACGGTGTTACACTTTAAAGTTACTCTGGTGGCCAGAACAACTTAATGTCTTTGATGAGTTGGTCAAATGGTTAGGCTAGGCTAGGTTATAAAATCAACTGATAACCAATACTACAACAGCCGGCGCTCAATGAGAAAACGATAATCCGGGTAACGCTTGCAGAGGCCTGTTTGCCATAACCCTTATCTGATTTCAACAAAAACTAGAAACTTCTTCCCTTTGATGTTTTGGAGTAGTTATAAATATTTATTTGGACATCCCGGTGAATACAAAATCTATAGAAAATAGCCCGTAAATGAGGGGATATAACAGGAAAGACCCACGGACACCTCCATTTCAGGCTATATTTGTACCCAGTAGGCTAATAGGCTAGGTTGTAAAAGGTTCGATTGGTGACGTCACAAGATCTCGCTTTGTAGACTTTTGGCTGTCATGCCGGCCGCACACTGCCGCATTTGTTGCGTCTGTCTTTGGTCGTTAGGCCGGTCGCACACTGCCACAACAAAACGTCTGTTTTTGGTCGTCAGGACGGCCGCAGACTGCCGCGACAAGACGTCTGTCTTTGGTCGTCAGGCCGGCCGCACACTGCCACAACAAAACGTCTGTCTTTGGTCGTCAGGCCGGCCGCACACTGCCACAACAAAACATCTGTCTTTGGTCGTCAGGACGGCCGCACATTGCCACCACATAACGTCTGTCTTTGGTCGTCAGCCTAGCCGCACACTGCCACGACAAAACGTCCATCTTTGGTCGTCAGGCCGGCCACACACTGCCACGACAAAACGTCCATCTTTGGTCATCAGGCCGGCCGAACACTGCCGCGACAAAACGTCTGTCTTTGGTCGTCAGGCCGGCCGCACACTGCCACAACAAAACGTCTGTTTTTGGTCGTCAGGACGGCTGCACACTGCCGCGACAAGACGTCTGTCTTTGGTCGCCAGGCCGGCCGCACACTGCCACAACAAAACGTCTGTCTTTGGTCGTCAGGCCGGCCGCACACTGCCACAATAAAACGTCTGTCTTTGGTCGTCAGGACGGCCGCACGTTGCCACCACAAAACGTCTGTCTTTGGTCGTCAGCCTGGCCGCACACTGCCACGACAAAACGTCTATCTTTGGTCGTCAGGCCGGCCACACACTGCCACGACAAAACGTCCATCTTTGGTCGTCAGGCCGGCCGAACACTGCCGCGACAAAACGTCTATCTTTGGTCGTCAGGACGGCCGCACACTGCCGCCACAAAACGTCTGTCTTTGGTCGTCAGGCCGGCCGCACACTGCCACAACAAAACGTCTGTTTTTGGTCGTCAGGACGGCCGCACACTGCCGCCACAAAACGTCTGTCTTTGGTCGTCAGGCCAGCCGCACACTGCCACAACAAATCGTCTGTCTTTGGTCGTCAGGCCGGCCGCACACTGCCACAACAAAACGTCTGTTTTTGGTCGTCAGGACGGCCGCACACTGCCGCGACAAGACGTCTGTCTTTGGTCGCCAGGCCGGCCGCACACTGCCACAACAAAATGTCTGTCTTTGGTCGTCAGGCCGGCCGCACACTGCCACAATAAAATGTCTGTCTTTGGTCGTCAGGACGGCCGCACGTTGCCACCACAAAACGTCTGTCTTTGGTCGTCAGCCTGGCCGCACACTGCCACGACAAAACGTCTATCTTTGGTCGTCAGGCCGGCCACACACTGCCACGACAAAACGTCCATCTTTGGTCGTCAGGCCGGCCGAACACTGCCGCGACAAAACGTCTATCTTTGGTCGTCAGGACGGCCGCACACTGCCGCCACAAAACGTCTGTCTTTGGTCGTCAGGCCGGCCGCACACTGCAGCCAAAAACGTATATCTTTGGTCGTCAGGCCGTCCGCACACTGCCACGACAAAACGTCCATCTTTGGTCGTCAGGCCGGCCGCACACTGCCACAACAAAACGTCTGTCTTTGGTCGTCAGGCCGGCCGCACACTGCCACAACAAAACGTCTGTTTTTGGTCGTCAGGACGGCCGCACACTGCCACGACAAAACGTCTATCTTTGGTCGTCAGGCCGGCCACACACTGCCACGACAAAACGTCCATCTTTGGTCGTCAGGCCGGCCGAACACTGCCGCGACAAAACGTCTGTCTTTGGTCGTCAGGCCGGCCGCACACTGCCACGACAAAACGTCTTTCTTTGGTCGTCAGGCCGGCCGCACATTGCCGCGACAAAACGTCTGTCTTTGGTCGTCAGTCCGGCCGCAAATTGCCGCGACAAAACGTTTGTCTTTGGTCGTCAGGCCGGCCGCACATTGCCGCGACAAGACGTCTGTCTTTGGTCCTCAGGCCGGCCGCACATTGCCGCGATAAAACGTCTGTCTTTGGTCGTCAGGCCGGCCGTACATTGTCGCGACAAAACGTGTGTCTTTGGTCCTCAGGCCGGCCGCACATTGCCGCGACAAAACGTCTGTCTTTGGTCGTCAGGCCGGCCGCACACAGCCACGACAAAACGGCTATCTTTGGTCGTCAGGCCTGCCGCAAATTGTCGCGACAAAACGTCTGTCTTTGGTCGTCAGGCCGGCCGCACATTGCCGCGACAAAACGTCTATCTTTGGTCGTCAGGCCGGCCGCACATTGCCGCGACAAAACGGCTATCTTTGGTCGTCAGGCCGGCCGCACATTGCCGCGACAAACCGTCTGTCTTTGGTCGTCATGCCGGCCGCACATTGCCGCGACAAAACGGCTATTTTTGGTCGTAAGGCCGGCCGCACATTGCCGCGACAATACGTCTGTCTTTGGTCGTCAGGCCGGCCGCACATTGCCGCGACAAAACGTCTGTCTTTGGTCGTCAGGCCGGCCGCACATTGCCGCGACAATACGGCTATCTTTGGTCGTCGGGCCGGCCGCACATTGCCGCGACAAAACGTCTGTCTTTGGTCGTCAGGCCGGCCGCACTCTGCCGCAACAAAACGTCTGTCTTTGGTCGTCAGGCCGGCCGCACACTGCCATGACAAAACGTCCATCTTTGGTCGTCAGGCCGGCCGAACACTGCCACTACAAAACGTCTATCTTTGGTCGTCAGGCCGGCCGCACACTGCCGCAACAAAACTTCTATGTCTTTTGTCGTCAAGTTTCTGACGAAAGACACGTTTCATATTTAGTCTTTCAACATATTTTTCAAAAGATAAATTTTGCTTTCACTTTTCGCGTCAGTGTACGGCCAGCCATATCCAATCTTTTATACTGCCTTTATTAACATTGTTTTAAATAAATTAATAGGATTGATTTGTTTTAGGTTTTAAACACTGGTTATGTATACTACCTAGCCATTTCAGCGGTGTGGATGGTGTACATCTTGTTGGCGACAAAGAAGGTAAAGGAGCCAAAATTATCAATGAGCCTGCGTGCTGGGTAGAACATGAACATTACTACCCATAGCTACCCATCGCGGGAAAAGACGATGTATACAGCGTCCTAGAACATCTTTTTGGAATGTATGTTATTTACTTTGTCCATTAAAGAGATATACATACTGATCTTTGATTTAATATAAAAAGGTACTATTTAACAAATGTCAAACAACTCCGGCCAACGAAGCCTAAATAAATTAATACGAATGTAGTTTGTATATAAACACTGAAAAATGGAAATCCGATAAAAAAATAATAAAACCGAACAGAAACTTGCGGTATATCCTGAAATTATTTGCAATGGCTCATTCCAGCCTAGGCCGGAAGGTTTTCTGGACTGGTATCGGCAAGGGGTAACTCTCGAGCAAAAAAAACAGAACACAGGTGTTTCTTTGACAGTAAGGTGAAAAATATTTTGTGCAGCAAATATGTACCCATGATTACAGTTTAACGAAGAAAACATAATGAAATATATAGTTCTTACTCCGCCTAGTCATTCCACTTCTTTACAGATTTGAAACGTAAGGCAAGATAAAAAAAGTCAGGAAATGGTTTGAGGCCAGAGAATTGCTGAAAGTCAGGGGAAATTTCTTAGAATTAAGTTTAGTCAGAGAGTTCAATGGATAAACATCTAGAGAGTGTGTGGTAATGTGCAAGAGAATTTAATATATACGTTGGAATGAGCAAGTTTCCGGAAAAAATAAATAAACGTAAGGAAATAATAAAATCCCAAGCAGCAAAGAAATATTGACTTAATATTAACGGCAATATTTTATCAACATTGATAAATATTTGATCAATATTGAAAAATATTTTAATAACAATAATGTTATTAAAATATATTACGTTATGTTACGTTACTAGACCAAAACTTATTCATTGCATCAACCACTACATTTCTCAATTCTTCAAACCCAACCCATAATAAACAAACATTTGCTACTGCTGCCAGTGCTGCCACTACTTTCCCTAAAAAGTAACCTCTAAGCATGCATTAAACGTCGGTTTGCTGCGAATCAGCTGATTATTTTCTTCCGTTTCCTGTGATCGTAGTCTGGAACACTCTTCGGCTTAGGCCAGAAAGTTAACTAGACTGGTATCGGCAAGGGGTACCTTTCGAACAAAAAAAAAACAGAACACAGATGTTTCTGTGTCAGTACTGCGAAAAAAAATATTTTGTGCAACAAATACGTTTTCTAAACAACATTGAAAAAATATTAACAAAAGGAAAATAGGAAATTGAAATCACCGAGCAAAAATGACATTGCCAGGTGGGATGCGAACCGGCAAAGAGCTTGTATTTCATCTATTGACCCAAGCCGTTTAGTATCGTGAATAAGAGAATATTTGCATTGTTTTGTGTCGTTGTTTTTTGGAATGTTACAATGCAAGACATTTTGACATTTTACATTAAAATTTACACCAACATAACAAAATTGAACTGGCCTTACGTAATAAATACATTTATATGCTAGAAATGCTAAAAGCTTTTTCTCGGTAATCCACGGCTTTAATTTTTTTAATCGATGAGTTTTTTTAGATTGGGGTTTACGTGAACTTTCACTAAATCCATTGAGAAGAGAAATAAATGTATTACAACTTTGATTTACTTCACGTATATCTGTAACTTGGGTTCAGTCACAGTTTTCAACTAATTGTCCCATCTGAGCTTTGTCTATGTATGATGAATTTTTCTCTGCATGAGCTTGTGCGATACTTCCAGAGCCACACAGTAATAGTCTGTGACGTCAGTCTTGATCACAGCAGTCTTCAAATCGTCAGTATTTACGTGATTTACAAAAATGTGATCTAAACAAGTCTTGCTGTCATCAGTAACTCTAGTGGGTTCATTGACACCACTCACAAAACCTTTAACAAAGAGTAAGTCTAAGTAGTGCTCTGTTTTTTTGTTCGTTACAATTAAGTTTGCATTTATATCGCCCAAGAGTATATATGTCTTTTCTCTAGTCATGTGTTCGTAATATTGTCGCAGCACTTCAGTAAAATTGTCAAGGTCACTGTCGTGAGTTCTGTACACTATCAGCAGGTCAGATCGCCTGCCGTGATAAGTGATGTCGAGACTAAGGCCAAACACGTCGCACAGCTCCAGCTCTCTGCATTCTCTCACACTCACTCCCTCTCTCACATGTTTAACAACAACAACAACAACAACAACAACACCAAAAACAACAACAACAACAACAACAGCAACAAAAACAACATCAACAACAACAACAACAAAAACAAACCAATTTATTCATTTAATGGGAAACGACGTCGTGACAAAAACCAAAAATGCTCCTGCAAATGACATACCTTGCGAACTATACTCGTTGTTTTTCGTTTACTTTCGTGGGGGACATGCCTGTCGCGGCGAAACATAAGTGAAATTTCCCTCCCTCTCGCGCTTCATAGTTAGTTGTATTAATTCTACAATAGAAGTAAAACTTCGGTTGGAAAGATGTAAAGTAAAATAAAACAAGTAAATACACAGTCAAACTTAATGGCAATTTCAGTGTATATACAGTAACAGAAACAAATTAAATTTTTTTCTCATAATTTTAAAGGCTAGAAATTACTATATGAAAACCACCTGTATAGATAACTAGATGTTACCCGTGGCTTCGCCCACGTCCAAAGTAATTTTAAACAGCTGACATTGCTCCTGTTATTTTTGTATCTGCCAATTGGAATTTGGTTTATTTGTTTACATTCTTCTGCCTGGATGGATGAGTTGTTTCAGCTGATTTACATAACATGACAAAGAAACCTTAAAGCTGATTTACATAATATGACACACAAACAAACTCACAAACTTTCATACTTGTAACAGTAGTAGGATTTAAGACTGCAACAACACATCAAACCGTTATTTACTTCTTGATGAACTGTTAATATTGTATAGTTTATAATTTTACATTGAGAAACATACAAATAAAAAACTATTTAAAATATTGATGTGTTTCTCGATGTAAAATTACATTATTTACTTGATCTAAAACGGATTTTAACTATATTTTCTCTTAGCTATAACGTGATGGAAACTTGATCAACAACGATTTTATACATCGATTTTGATGATCCCGACAATCCCGGGATTGAACCTGAGATTCCTGGAATTGAAGGATCCCTAACCTAGCACAAAATGTAAACGTCTCGTGACGTCATTGGCCGACCGGAAGGCAGCAGCTCGTTTTTAGCCTCCAGTTGGCTAAAAATGGATCTTGGCCAATCACATGGCTTTTATAACGGACACTGGTCTTTTCTGTTATATCTCCGCATTTACAAACTACTCTCTATAGACTGAGGACTAATTGGGATGGAACTAATACTGTGAAGTAATATATTTACTCACCATTTCAACGTTAAGTTGTTGGAAAAAAAGAGTATCTTAACAACTTTTTAACATATATTAACTGACACACAAACAAAAAAAAACAATACACATATTAATTACGGTGTTACACTTTAGAGTTACTCTGGTGGCCAGAACAACTTAATGTCTTTGATGAGTTGGTCAAATGGTTAGGCTAGGCTAGGTTATAAAATCAACTGATAACCAATACTACAACAGCCGGCGCTCTATGAGAAAACGATAATCCGGGTAACGCTTGCAGAGGCCTGTTTGCCATAACCCTTATCTGATTTCAACAAAAACTAGAAACTTCTTCCCTTTGATGTTTTGGAGTAGTTATAAATATTTATTTGGACATCCCGGTGAATACAAAATCTATAGATAATAGCCCGTAAATGAGGGGATATAACAGGAAAGACCCACGGACACCTCCATTTGAGGCTATATTTGTACCCAGTAGGCTAATAGGCTATTTTGTAAAGGTTCGGTTGGTGACGTCACAAGATCTGGCTTTGTAGACTTTTGGCTGTCAGGCCGGCCGCACACTGCCGCATTTGTTGCGTCTGTCTTTGGTCGTCAGGCCGACCGCACACTGCCACAACAAAACGTCCGTCTTTGGTCGTCAGGACGGCCGCACACTGCCGCCACAAAACGTCTGTCTTTGGTCGTCAGGCCGGCCGCACATTGCCGCAACAAAACGTCTGTCTTTGGTCGTCAGGCCGGCCACACACTGCCACAACAAAATGTCTGTCTTTGGTCGTCAGGCTGGCCGCACACTGCCATGAAAAAACGTCCATCTTTGGTCGTCAGGCCGGCCGAACACTGCCACGACAAAACGTCTATCTTTGGTCATCAGGCCGGCCGCACACTGCCGTGACAAAACGTCTGTCTTTGGTCGTCAGGCCGGCCGCACACTGCCATGACAAAACGTCCATCTTTGGTCGTCAGGCCGGCCGAACACTGCCGTGACAAAACGTCTGTCTTTGGTCGTCAGGCCGGCCGCACACTGCCATGACAAAACGTCCATCTTTGGTCGTCAGGCCGGCCGAACACTGCCACGACAAAACGTCTGTCTTTGGTCGTCAGGCGGGCCACACACTGCCACAACAAAACGTCTGTCTTTGGTCGTCAGGCTGGCCGCACACTGCCATGAAAAAACGTCCATCTTTGGTCGTCAGGCCGGCCGAACACTGCCACGGCAAAACGTCTATCTTTGGTCATCAGGCCGGCCGCACACTGCCGTGACAAAACGTCTAACTTTGGTTGTCAGGCCGGCCGCACACTGCCACAACAAAACGTCTGTCTTTGGTCGTCAGGCCGGCCGCACACTGCCGCGACAAAACGTCTAACTTTGGTTGTCAGGCCGGCCGCACACTGCCACAACAAAACGTCTGTCTTTGGTCGTCAGGCCGGCCGCACACTGCCGCGACAAAACGTCCTTCTTTGGTCGTCAGGCCGGCCGAACACTGCCGCCACAAAACGTCTGTTTTTGGTCGTCAGCCTGGCCGCACACTGCCACGACAAAACGTCTATCTTTGGTCGTCAGGCCGGCCGCACACTGCCGTGACAAAACGTCCGTCTTTGATCCTCATGCCGGCCGCACACTGCCGCGACAAAACTATCTTTGGTCGTCAGGCCGGCCAAACAATGCCGCCACAAAACGTCTGTCTTTGGTCGTCAGGCCGGCCGCACACTGCCATGACAAAACGTCCATCTTTGGTCGTCAGGCCGGCCGAACACTGCCACTACAAAACGTCTATCTTTGGTCGTCAGGCCGGCCGCACACTGCCGCAACAAAACTTCTATGTCTTTTGTCGTCAAGTTTCTGACGAAAGACACGTTTCATATTTAGTCTTACAACATATTTTTCAAAAGATATATTTTGCTTTCACTCGTCAGGCCGGCCGCACATTGCCGCGACAAAACATCTGTCTTTGGTCGTCAGGCCGGCCGCACACTGCCGTGACAAAACGTCTACCTTTGGTTGTCAGGCCGGCCGCACACTGCAACAACAAAACGTCTGTCTTTGGTCGTCAGGCCGGCCGCACACTGCCGCGACAAAACGTCCTTCTTTGGTCGTCAGGCCGGCCGAACACTGCCGTGACAAAACGTCTGTCTTTGGTCATCAGGCCGGCCGCACAGTGCCGCGAGAAAACTATCTTTGGTCGTCAGGCCGGCCGCACATTGCCGCGACAAAACGTCTGTCTTTGGTCGTCAGGCCGGCCGCACATTGCCGCGACAAAACGTCTGTCTTTGGTCGTCAGGCCGGCCGCACATTGCCGCGACAAAACGTCTGTCTTTGGTCGTCAGGCCGGCCGCACATTGCCGCGACAAAACGTCTGTCCTTGGTCGTCAGGCCGGCCGCACATTGCCGCGACAAAACGGCTATCTTTGGTCGTCAGGCCGGCCGCACATTGCCGCGACAAAACGTCTGTCTTTGGTCGTCAGGCCGGCCGCACATTGCCACGACAAAACGTCAATCTTTGGTCATCAGACCGGCCGCACAATGCCGCGACAAAATGGCTATCTTTGGTCGTCAGGTCGGCCGCACATTGTCGCGACAAAACGTCTCTCTTTGGTCGTCAGGCCGGCCGCACATTGCCGCGACAAAACGTCTGTCTTTGGTCGTCAGGCCGGCCGCACATTGCCACGACAAAACGTCAGTCTTTGGTCGTCAGGCCGGCTGCACACATCCGCGACAAAACGTCTGTCTTTGGTCGTCAGGCCGGCCACACATTGCCACGACAAAACGCCAATCTTTGGTCGTCAGGCCGGCCGCACTCTGCCGCAACAAAACTTTTATGTCTTTTGTCGTCAAGTTTCTGACGAAAGACACGTTTAATATTTAGTCTTACAACATATTTTTCAAAAGATATATTTTGCCTTCACTTGTCGCGTCAGTGTACGGCCAGCCATATCCAATCTTTTATTATGCCTTTATTAACATTGTTTTAAATAAATTAATAGGATTGATTTGTTTTAGGTTTTAAACACTGGTTATGTATAAATAAATAAATAAATAAATAAATAAATAAATAAATTCTTTATTGTAGGAAAATACAAGTAAAAAAATTAAAGGAAATATACTGCAAAAAATAAACTTAACATACTCAATATACTCCTTAGTATATAATTAATACAAAGTAAATAATTCTCCTACAAAAGCCGCCCCAACAGGCACTAAACCCAATTACTGGGGATGCCAGCCAAAAATTATTTTTCGCCATTATTAGAATAAAATCAAACAATTATATCAAACATGAAAATTGAACTGAACAATATTTGACAATTTAAATTTAAAAATACTAAAGAGATTACAAAGGAAAAAATATATTATAGAGAGAGAAAATCGACTAAATTGAAATTTAAATTTATTTTACTTGGATGTTCACTGAATTATAAGTAAAGTTAAAACCTCTACAAAATTAAGTTTATGAAACAGGATGAAGAAACGTATTCATTATGGATATTTATGTTTAATTGAGAACTTTTAATTATTCAAAGCATGTTTTCTTAAACACGTTCCGGCTCATAGTAACATCTAGCTCATCTCCCAAACTATTAAAAAGAGATACGGTGGAAACAAGGAAGGAATTAGCATGAAAACAAGTTCGAGCAAAGAGCGGGTAGAACGGTCGGCTCGCCCGCCCTCCTCTCGCCGGCACATGCCACGCGACACTGGCCAAGTTCAAGGGGTCGTCAACGACACCAGATAAAACGTCCCTTAGATAACACAGTCTAGCTACCTTCCTTCTGTTCCCTAATGACTCGAAATCAAACAATTGCAACATTTCATTATATCTCACAAGCCAAATAGGAAAGTGAAGTGGCCCAAACGATTTGTAATATAGCGAACGCAGAAAGCGTTTTTGGACCTTCTCAATAATACTTATATGAATGAAAGTGTACGGTGACCAAATTATGCTAGCAAATTCTAACTTAGAACGAACCAACGATTTATACAACAGTTTTACGGTGAAAGGGTCATTGAACAACTTGGATAACCTCAAAATAAAACCCAATACTCCATAGGCTTTTTTCGCTGTAGAGGTATAGGGTGGGTGCACCAGTGAATGACCGGTTAAGGACGATGTCTCATGTTAGTTTAACATTACTCTCTTATTTTATGGTCACAGCTATATATTTTACTGTAGAAAGCTCATTTATTCTTTACGGATTAAGCAATATTAGTTAAATATGTCACTTAATGAGAATACTGGTTGTAATATTAATTAAAATACAACTATGTCAATGCTCCAATAAATGACCGGGACTGCACCAGTGAATGACCGATCTTGCACCAGTGAATGACCGGTCTGTTTTGGCTGAATAACTTTCAAAAAATTTGAAAATCAGCTGACAACAATGATTAAGAATAATTCAGCTGAGAATATAGATCATAGCTAGTAAATGACCGATCTCGTTCCAGTGAATGACCGCTAAGTTTTTCCCCGGTCATTCACTGGTTTTTGCCCTAGTTACGTTTCAATTTATGACCACCCTCAGTAATAATTAATCTTAACATGCACAGCAATAAAATTGATTTTAAATTGCAGGATAGTATGTTAAATATCATTAAATTGCAACACAATTTTGAAACAATCATCAAATACAGAATGAATGTAAATCCAGGAAAGCCTTGCAGGGAAATCACTATAGCAGGAAACATCAAAATCGAAGATAGTGGGACACTCAATATTAAATATGTTTAAAAAGTATTTTCGACTTCAGCAATTTTAACCAATGAAAGATTATTGTTGAATAATATTCCAAGGCTGGTTTTATGCTTATTTTTAATTAGCTAGCCCAAAGGATATGCTTAATAACGGGCTTTTTAAACAAAACGGTCATTCACTGGTGCACCTACCCTACTACCTTGCCATTCCAACGGTGTCGATGGTATATATCTAGTTGGCGACAAAGAAGGTAAAGGAGACAAAACTATCAATGAGCCTGCGTGCTGGGTAGAACATGAACATTACTACCCATAGCTACCCATCGCGGGAAAAGACGATGTATACAGCGTCCTAGAACATCTTTTTGGAATGTATGTTATTTACTTTGTCCATTAAAGAGATATACATACTGATCTTTGATTTAATATAAAAAGGTACTATTTAACAAATGTCAAACAACTCCGGCCAACGAAGCCTAAATAAATTAATACGAATGTAGTTTGTATATAAACACTGAAAATGGAAATCCGATAAAAAAATAATAAAACCGAACAGAAACTTGCGGTATAGCCTGAAATTATTTGCAATGGCTCATTCCAGCCTAGGCCGGAAAGTTTTCTGGACTGGTATCGGCAAGGGGTAACTCTCGAGCAAAAAAAAAACAGAACACAGGTGTTTCTTTGACAGTAAGGTGAAAAATATTTTGTGCAGCAAATATGTACCCATGATTACAGTTTAACGAAGAAAACATAATGAAATATATCGTTCTTACTCCGCCTAGTCATTCCACTTCTTTACAGATTTGAAACGTCAGGCAAGATAAAAAAAGTCAGGAAATGGTTTGAGGCCAGAGAATTGCTGAAAGTCAGGGGAAATTTCTTAGAATTAAGTTTAGTCAGAGAGTTCAATGGATAAACATCTAGAGAGTGTGTGGTAATGTGCAAGAGAATTTAATGTATATGTTGGAATGAGCAAGTTTCCGGAAAAAATAAATAAGCGTAAGGAAATAATAAAATCCCAAGAAGCAAAGAAATATTGACTTAATATTAACGGCAATATTTTATCAACATTGATAAATATTTGATCAATATTGAAAAATATTTTAATAACAATAATGTTATTAAAATATATTACGTTATGTTACGTTACTAGACCAAAACTTATTCATTGCATCAACCACTACATTTCTCAATTCTTCAAACCCAACCCATAATAAACAAACATTTGCTACTGCTGCCAGTGCTGCCACTACTTCCCCTAAGAAGTAACCTCTAAGCATGCATTAAACGTCGGTTTGCTGCGAATCAGCTGATTATTTTCTTCCGTTTCCTGTAATCGTAGTCTGGAACACTCTTCGGCTTAGGCCGGAAAGTTTACTAGACTGGTATCGGCAAGGGGTACCTTTCGAACAAAAAAAACAGAACACAGATGTTTCTGTGTCAGTACAGCGAAAAAAAAATATTTTGTGCAACAAATACGTTTTCTAGACAACATTGAGAAAATATCAGCAAAAGGAAAATAAGAAATTGAAATCACCGAGCAAAAATGACATTGCCAGGTGGGATGCGAACCGGCATAGAGCTTGTATTTCATCTATTGACCCAAGCCGTTTAGTATCGTGAATAAGAGAATATTTGCATTGTTTTGTGTCGTTGTTTTTTGGAATGTTACAATGCAAGACATTTTGACATTTTACATTAAAATTTACACCAACATAACAAAATTGAACTGGCCTTACGTAATAAAGACATTTATATGCTAGAAATGCTAAAAGCTTGTTAACACACTACACCAGTTATAAAAGAAAATGTACAATTTAATATAACATTTCAATTTTCTGATTAATATTGTTGCAAAATAAAACAATATTTTGTCAATACTGTGCTGATCAACTGTCTTTAAGATTTCGCCAACAGTCTGTAAACAAGCCAACCAATAGGAGACGAGAGTCCGAGGCTATGTAACTCGCTCGGACCCTGCTTCTTCCTCCTTTCTGTGGCCAACCCCCGATTAAGCATATTGAAATTTATCGTTAAAGTTTTCCGCCGGTTGTTATCCGTTCTAAATTAATTCATTTTCATTTGAAAAAGTGTAAACATGTTTTAAAACGTTCGGAGTAAATTAGTTTGAAGAAAGAAGTAAATTACTATTAGTTTCCCGGTCGGTTCAACAACTTAGCGGTATTTTAAACTTGACCAACGTCGGTGATAAGTTCCTCCGGTCATTTTGGGGTTAGGCCACCAACTATAATATTAAAACATAAAGGAGCTTTAAATTTAAATCTAGAAATGGTCGACCAAGTAAGTGGTATTTAGGCATTTAGTATTAATCAATTTCTATCCAGCCAGCCCGGCAACACGCTATTTGAATATTTCATGTTGTAACAGAACCTAAGTTTTTCATGTCTGATTTATAGTTTTTAAGTAATTTCATTCTATTGTTAATTTATTTATAACTTAATTTCAAATGCTTTAATCTATTTTTTTTATATCTGTTAAATACCAGAACAACAATTGAACCATTTTTGTGATATACAGACTGTGATATAAATTATTAATAGGCTAGCATGTTCAACATAGGCTGTGATATTCATTTTTAGAAAACTGGTCATAGAACTGTAACCAAGATAATCCTTCATATTGAATTACAAAAGTAGGCCTATAGGTCAGGTGGCTGAATAAAGCAATTACGTTTCATTAGCATCGGTGGATCCTGACAATACTAGAAGAGAAAATAGGAATAGGCTGTGAGGATAAGCGACCATTGACGCCATAATTAATTTACTGTAAACTTACAACAATGAATAGTCTGGCTCAGTAGCCGACTTCCCCAATTTAAAGGCCGCCGGGTGTTTCACACCCGAAACACAAATCCCTTTTGCCGAATAGTCGTTAACTGGCCAGTTACTATAACAATATATTTTGGGTCGCTTGGCAGCCTCAATAATAATAAATATTAAATAAACAATTTTCCTTTTGCAGTTAATCTTCTAGTTTGGGCCAACCGTTTCTTCTTTGCATTTCATAATCAATATATTCAGTCACCGCCACCATCAAATATTTACACCAAGATAGGCCTAAGGATACTTCAATAATGATTAGTCTCAAATCTTAAACTTCAGCCTGATATTTTGTCAATGTATTTGAATTTTGTCAATACAGCCTATTTGAATTCAATATACGCATGTTACCAAGATTTGTGCCTGTTTATTAACCTTTTATGCTTAGATTCACAATGTATTCAATCCACAGTCAATTCAGCTGCTCATAGTCTACAACCACAGTCACTTGGGGTTATTTTTAAATAAATTCAGAATTCATATTTTTTTAACAATAGTCTGGTTTTTAAGCATTTTCATTAAAATTGGCTTACAATTTTTTAAAGAATTGTTGGATACTTAATAAAATTAGGCTACATTTGCAGTAGTCTACAATTAGTAAATCTGTTAATAATTTTTTTACATACATTAATAATGCTCATTTTTCAAGTATAAGTTAAGTTAATTTATTTCTATGAACCAGAAACAGTGTTGAACCAGACATCCTTCAGATCCCCCAGGACTTCTGGGCATTTTTCAGGTAAACTTAATAGGCTCAGCAAGATTTCTTTGACTTCCACTGCGACTCTTGCCAGCATTTTTGACAATAAATTAACCCCAACCGGGGAACACATTTTTTGTAAGAATAATATTTTCCCTTAAGGAAATATTAATATTTTAAATCAGTAAGAATTTTTTTTCTTTACAATACTATTCACTCTTATCAAACCTTATTTTCCAAAACATATAGATCAAAATTTAAAGAATATTGTTTCAACACAGTGACAATACGCTTTTTTCAACATTGTCTCAACATGAATCAATATTGATAACATATTGAAACAATATCTTTCTCAATATTTTCTTTGAAAATGGTCAGCAACATTACAAATTTAGTATTTATTTTTCAACAATATTGTTTTGCTACTTGGGAAATATGCAAAAGTCATCAGGAAAATTAAAAAAAAAACAGTCAGGGAAAGCCAGGAATTAAATACATCCAATTAATTATAAAATATGCCATTACTAATGGTACTCTTAAGAACTCTGTTGCATTTCTTGCCTTTGCTTCCCTAATGTGTCATTGAACTTCGCGACATAGCCCCTCCTGTTGCTCAGCAAAGCCCGTCCCCTGGTGCTATCTCGTACATTTTTTTTTTCAAGAAAGTAATTAAAAATATTATCAGTGGAATAAATCTAATTTACTTGTAATGTATATCGAATGAAATAACCTAGACAGCTTGAATCTTCGGATGAAAATAATAACATAATTTTAGAGTGGATGTTGATGACTGAGGGGGTGAAGTAAGGTCACGGAAGGTGATAAGAGATAAGCCGTCTACTAAACTGTGACAGTTATAGGTAGTAAATACTGTTATCAGCTGTAAGTACTCAGGTTAAGTTATATGATATTGGAGTGTTACTGCACGTTCACCGTTGGATTGCTGCTGTGAAGAACTGAAGGATTACTTAGTTAGGCATCTCAGGTAAACTGATTTTTTAATGTAAGACAAAAGTGTTTCTTACTAAGAGTCCTGAGAGCTTATAGTTCTTGACAAAAGAATGAACATATTCCCCCTAACTTGTATGTGAGTATACAATCTATATACTATATATAAGTACAGATACGGACTGCTCCCCCAGGCCGCTTTGGAATGCTTCTGGACGTGACTGTACCGATATTAGTTCAAATAATAATCATGGCATTGTTGCGATAAAGGGTGTACTATCGTAACGAACAACACAGAACAACAAACAAAAAATAATAGAAATGTAAAGTAACACATATAATTTAAAGTAAAGTAAATTAAGTAGTTAATGTAAAGTAAAAAATGTAAGTACTTAATGTAAATACTAAATGTAAATTAAGTATATATTTTCATTATTTATTTTTTTTTAACGTCTCTAATGATTTTTAAAACATTGTTGGAAAACCGAATTAGGATAACAATATTTTTGGTTAAGTTCCCCAGTAAGGAAAAACCTGAGAGCCTACACTACATTAAGATTTAAACAATAAAATATTTTATTTGAAATCTTTTTTTTATTTTTCTAATGTAACCTTAATCTAGTTTCATTTCCAACATAATTATTATAACTGGATTGCAAATGTTTGCATCGAATTCAAAACTTGGAATTTCAAAGGGAACTAAAGTTAATAATGAATTATAACTCACATTACCGGCGCGGCGTAAGTAATAGATTAAATGTTAACCTTCTTTGATTGGTGATAACGTTTTTACGATTCAATTTACATTTTGGAAAATTTATAAAATAAAATGATTTATTTTTCTAATGCCATTTTAATCTAGTGGCATTTTTTAGCATAAGTATCATAACTGGATTATAAACGTTTGCATTAACTACAAAACTTAGAACTTCAAAGAGAACTAAAGTTATTAATGTACTAAACTGTAGTTTTATAATGAGATCATCCTTGAATATTTCTTTTAATAATTAGTGACAAATTTGGTATGGTTGAATTTAGATTTTGAATAATTTATTCAAAATTAGTTTAAAAATATTAGTTACATACAGTGTATCTCATATTGAAAAATTTATATTGAAAATATATAAAAAAATTTATAATATTTAATTTACGTACTTTACGTTAATACGTACAAGTACATTTTAATACGTATATTATGGCCCAGCTACATAGCTTTGTGTACATTTTTTAAAGGTTGAAAATATGAATAATTTATATTTGAAATATATTCAATGATTTTATATTTGCAATATATCTACAATAAATTAAATATATTTTTCGAATATGTACTTTATATATTATTTATATAAAATAAAATCTGACCGGTTTGGCAGGGAGAGCAATCCGTATGCCGCTGTTTCTATCTGTTAAAGGGGAGCAGTCCGTACTCAGCCACAAATAAAGGAGAAGGGGTTTTCTAACGTTCAGAAAATTTCCAAAACTATAAGACCTACAGAGTTGAAATTTGGCATATGTACATCCTTTGTTTCCTAGATGCACAGTAATAAACGGTTTAACAAATTCCCTTATGGGTACGCTTTATGACAGATAAGTTAATTTATTTCTATGAACCAGAAACAGTGTTGAACCAGACATCCTTCAGATCCCCCAGGACTTCTGGGCATTTTTCAGGTAAACTTAATAGGCTCAGCAAGATTTCTTTGACTTCCACTGCGACTCTTGCCAGCATTTTTGTCAATAAATTAACCCCAACCGGGGAACACATTTTTTGTAAGAATAATATTTTCCCTTAAGGAAATATTATTATTTTAAATCAGTAAGAATTTTTTTTCTTTACAATACTATTCACTCTTATCAAACCTTATTTTCCAAAACATATAGATCAAAATTTAAAGAATATTGTTTCAACACAGTGACAATACGTTTTTTTCAACATTGTCTCAACATGAATCAATATTGATAACATATTGAAAAAATATCTTTCTCAATATTTTCTTTGAAAATGGTCAGCAACATTACAAATTTAGTATTTATTTTTCAACAATATTGTTTTGCTACTTGGGAAATATGCAAAAGTCATCAGGAAAATTTAAAAAAAACAGTCAGGGAAAGCCAGGAATTAAATACATCCAATTAATTATAAAATATGCCATTACGAATGGTACTCTTAAGAACTATGTTGCATTTCTTGCCTTTGCTTCCCTAATATGTCATTGAACTTCGCGACATAGCCCCTCCTGTTGCTCAGCAAAGCTCGTCCCCTGGTGCTATCTCGTACATTTTTTTTCAAGAAAGTAATTAAAAATATTATCAGTGGAATAAATCTAATTTACTTGTAATGTATATCGAATGAAATAACCTAGACAGCTTGAATCTTCGGATGAAAATAATAACATAATTTTAGAGTGGATGTTGATGACTGAGGGGGTGAAGTAAGGTCACGGAAGGTGATAAGAGATAAGCCGTCTACTAAACTGTGACAGTTATAGGTAGTAAATACTGTTGTCAGCTGTAAGTACTCAGGTTAAGTTATATGATATTGGAGTGTTACTGCACGTTCACCGTTGGATTGCTGCTTTGAAGAACTGAAGGATTACTTAGTTAGGCATCTCAGGTAAACTGATTTTTTAATGTAAGACAAAAGTGTTTCTTACTAAGAGTCCTGAGAGCTTATAGTTCTTGACAAAAGAATGAACATATTCCCCCTAACTTGTATGTGAGTATACAATCTATATACTATATATAAGTACAGATACGGACTGCTCCCCCAGGCCGCTTTGGAATGCTTCTGGACGTGACTGTACCGATATTAGTTCAAATAATAATCATGGCATTTTTGCGATAAAGGGTGTACTATCGTAACGAACAACACAGAACAACAAACAAAAAATAATAGAAATGTAAAGTAACACATATAATTTAAAGTAAAGTAAATTAAGTAGTTAATGTAAAGTAAAAAATGTAAGTACTTAATGTAAATACTAAATGTAAATTAAGTATATATTTTCATTATTTATTTATCTTTTTAACGTCTCTAATGATTTTTAAAACATTGTTGGAAAACCGAATTAGGATAACAATATTTTTGGTTAAGTTCCCCAGTAAGGAAAAACCTGAGAGCCTACACTACATTAAGATTTAAACAATAAAATATTTTATTTGAAATCTTTTTTTATTTTTCTAATGTAACCTTAATCTAGTTTCATTTCCAACATAATTATTATAACTGGATTGCAAATGTTTGCATCGAATTCAAAACTTGGAATTTCAAAGGGAACTAAAGTTAATAATGAATTATAACTCACATTACCGGCGCGGCGTAAGTAATAGATTCAATGTTAACCTTCTTTGATTGGTGATAACGTTTTTACGATTCAATTTACATTTTGGAAAATTTATAAAATAAAATGATTTATTTTTCTAATGCCATTTTAATCTAGTGGCATTTTTTAGCATAAGTATCATAACTGGATTATAAACGTTTGCATTAACTACAAAACTTAGAACTTCAAAGAGAACTAAAGTTATTAATGTACTAAACTGTAGTTTTATAATGAGATCATCCTTGAATATTTCTTTTAATAATTAGTGACAAATTTGGTATGGTTGAATTTAGATTTTGAATAATTTATTCAAAATTAGTTTAAAAATATTAGTTACATACAGTGTATCTCATATTGAAAAATTTATATTGAAAATATATAAAAAAAATTTATAATATTTAATTTACGTACTTTACGTTAATACGTACAAGTATATTTTAATACGTATATTATGGCCCAGCTACATAAATTTGTGTACATTTTTTAAAGGTTGAAAATATGAATAATTTATATTTGAAATATATTCAATGATTTTATATTTGTAATATATTTACAATAAATTAAATATATTTTTCGAATATATACTTTATATATTATTTATATAAAATAAAATCTGACCGGTTTGGCAGGGAGAGCAATCCGTATGCCGCTGTTTCTATCTGTTAAAGGGGAGCAGTCCGTACTCAGCCACAAATAAAGGAGAAGGGGTTTTCTAACGTTCAGAAAATTTCCAAAACTATAAGACCTACAGAGTTGAAATTTGGCATATGTACATCCTTTGTTTCCTAGATGCACAGTAATAAACGGTTTAACAAATTCCCTTATGGGTACGCTTTATGACAGTGAAAGTTTCAATGTTAAACTTTAGGGAAGGCTATGAAATTTTCCTTACAACCTCAAGAAGTATGACAAAATTAATCCTAAAACTAAGGAATGTTTATGTTTTTCCACGGGTGAATCTCGTTTGAACGCGTGTGTCCTTTTTTCTTCACGGTTAAGTGGCGTTTTAGAAACTTCTGTTTTGCTCCACGGGTCAGCAGGTAGATTTCAGAAAAACCTAGAACATCCCTTTTGATCCACTAGACAGGGACCTGCGCTTTCTCTCCCCCAAATTCTCTTTTTCACTCGCCTCCAAGTTCTTGCTTGGTTACTGCCATTTGAACGTAATTTTCAACTTTGCTTTTTTGCCTAAACGGAAAAAATTTATTATTGAAAGAATGTTAAACTACTTCGATCGTGTCATTAAGCATAACTAAGATATTTTGATTTTCATTTCTTAGGAAATTTGCCATCACTGATTAGCAAAAACAATTTTCCAAATTTTTCGGGATCTAGCATCTGAACCTGTCTTCAGGTGGAAGACAGCTACTAATCTTGGTATGTTCTAAGTTCTTTTCCACCTGAAGACGTGACCAGATTCCGGATCCCGAAACGTCGTGAAACTAGTTTTTACTAATCAGTGATGGTAAATGTCCGCATGAATAAAAATATCGTTTACGCGCGCTTACTTTTGCAACAGAAGTAGTTCAACATTCTTTTAGTAACTAAACATTGAAAACATTGAAAGTCAAAATTTTTATCTCAATAATTTAAATTATTATTAATTATCGTAAAAATATTTTTGAAGCATGATTTATCAAGCAAATGCAACTAAATTCAGTGTTTTACAAAAATATCAATAAGTTTTTCTCGTAAGTGAATTTTAATCAACAATTTTAAATGTACACCATATATGACCTATAGAAACAGTTTTTTGTTTACATTTTTCTAGGCTCTGTAATATTTTTATAAATTGCATAAATTAAAAATGGCTTCAATATTTGAAAGGCAAAACATACCAGGAGATGGCAATTGCTTATTCAGATCTTTGAGTATTTTCCTATTTCAGTCGCAAAACCAATTTCATAAACTTAGATCTGATACAGTAGACCATATATATACAAACTGGAAAGAATATAAACATTTTATTTTATATAATGACCAACCAGAGGTTGATAAAGAGAAATATTGTGAAGAGATGAAAAAAAGACGGTACCTATGGAACTAGTGTTGAATGTATGGCTATTTCTGATTTGTTTGAGATCAACATCAACATTTTTCATGAAACAAAACACTATAAAACTAGAATTATCCATTTGGATAAAAAACCAACAGTAATAACGAGATCATCTCATAAACTTTCTGCTAATCTTCTTTTAAACGGCTTAGTATATTGTGGTCACTTTGAACTTTTGATTCCAAATGAAAGTATAGTCAGTAAAATTAATCAAAAGAATGAAATATATGATAAGATCAGTAATACTTGTATCCCTACAACAATGTCTAAAGAAGTTAAATGTAAGATTCATAAAGTAAAAACTAAATGCAATTCAACTTCGGATAACAATAATCCAAATAAAGGTAACTACTATGGGCGCCCCCTGAGTGCAGATTTTGACCTTTGACCCTGAGCCTAACCTAGCTTTGTTTTATCTAATCTAACCTCACTTGACCTTTGAACCTCGGGATTCCGTATTCAAACCTAGCCTGACCTGTCTTTGACACAGTGCTGCCAACGCTTATGGCACATTCTTCTTTATGTATAAAAATGTTTACATGGCGCTGACGTCACGCTTATGTTAAATTTAAGTCACCCTTAATTTTTACCCTCATTCGATAGTTTCATTTGGTTATTGGATATCGCGATATACATCAACACATCATGTATAATAAAAAACCTTTAACTAAAAACCATAAGCCGCCTAGTTAACATATATCATTTCTTGATGATTTTAAAAATATACATTAATATGCTTTATAGCTCTTTGACTTTATTCTCTATGGGAAATACTTTTCCTCTATGCTATTCGATAGTTTTATTTGATTGTTCCACTTGGTTGTTGTTCGATTCGATACGATCCGATAACATTGGTTCTAGGAAGTGATCCGCTATTCCATTCGGTTGTTCCTTTCGACTGTTTTTCGACTCGATACGATCCGATAACATTGGGTCTTATGTTGAAACGATATGATATTTCATTCGGTTGTTTCATTCGATTGTTGTTCGATACGATCCGATAACATGGTTCTTATTGGGAAGTGATCCGATATTTCATTTGGTTGTTCTATTCGATTGTTGTTCGATTGTTGATTTTTAACTGTGCCACCATTGGAATGTTGTAAACTGTACATCTTACACTAAACTTTAAATGGGGAACATTCCTTTGTTTTCAATGAGGTTTGAAAATAAGCAAATACAATTTCTGTAAATGGCCGCCAATTTCCAATATGGCGGGCAACTTTGATTGGAATGGTTTTCCAATGCATTTCAAGTTAAGAAAATCAAACTTTAACGGCTCATATCTCCCGAACTATTATGTTTAGAAAAAATGTCATTGTACAGAAAGTTCTTAAAATTAAGGGTAGAATCCAAAAACACCATAAAATACAGGCTGTTCCATAAGAAAAATCAAAGTTGCCCGCCATATTGGAAATGGCGGCATTTACAAAAATTTTATTTACTTATTTTTAACCTTTTGAAAACAAGGCAATGTTCCCCATTTAAAGTTTACTGTACGATGTACAATTTACAAGATCCCAATGGTGGCACAGTTAACAAACACCATATATATTTAGCATCGCAATGACAGCCAGTTGAAACATATTTGTGAAAATATACTTTCAAAACGAGGAAGATTCAAAAGGTCACAAATAATTTAAATGTAACAACTATTCTTGTCACACGATGTTTCCTAAAATATTTATTTCGGGATCAGCAATAGTTAGTTCCTAATTTACATAACACAAGGTTAAGTATTATATGTCTAAATTAAAATTCAATGTTACTTTATCTAATCACAGTTAAAAAAAAGTAAGATCAATAAGCAATATACAAAAAAAACTAATTTTCAACCTTTTAAATGTCCTATCGAGAACCATCTCAGAGTATTAAATGTTACTTTAAATTATGTAAGTGCACATGTTTAATTGAATACACCTAAAGAATTGGGCATTCCTCTTGAATCCGCGATCTCTTACTTGTATTACAATAAATCATATATTAATACATTCTACACTGAAGGCACCATCTTGCCCTCCCCTCTCTATATACAGTCCATGCCCAGCCGGCCAATAAGACTAACGTTAATTTTAGAATTAGCTTTATAGACGGTCTGGGCCACGACATGCGACACGGGCTGTACAACTCTGGCGTGGAGTAAGCGGCTGTCACCACCAGTCTGGGCCACGACATGTGACACGGGCTGTACAACTCTGGCGTGGAGTAAGCGACTGTCACCACCAGGCTGGGCCACGACATGTGACACAGGCTGTACAACTCTGGCGTGGAGTAAGCGGCCGTCACCACCAGGCTGGGCCACGACATGTGACACAGGCTGTACAACTCTGGCGTGGAGTAAGCGGCCGTCACCACCAGGCTGGGCCACGACATGCGACACGGGCTGTACAACTCTGGCGTGGAGTAAGCGACTGTCACCACCAGGCTGGGCCACGACATGTGACACAGGCTGTACAACTCTGGCGTGGAGTAAGCGGCCGTCACCACCAGGCTGGGCCACGACATGCGACACGGGCTGTACAACTCTGGCGTGGAGTAAGCGACTGTCACCACCAGGCTGGACCACGACATGTGACACAGGCTGTACAACTCTGGTGTGGAGTAAGCGACTGTCACCACCAGGCTGGGCCACGACATGCGACACGGGCTGTACAACTCTGGCGTGGAGTAAGCGACTGTCACCACCAGGCTGGACCACGACATGCGACACGGGCTGTACAACTCTGGCGTGAAGTAAGCGACTGTCACCACCAGGCTGGGCCACGACATGTGACACAGGCTGTACAACTCTGGCGTGGAGTAAGCGGCTGTCACCACCAGGCTGGGCCACGACATGTGACACAGGCTGTACAACTCTGGCGTGGAGTAAGCGGCTGTCACCACCAGGCTGGGCCACGACATGTGACACGGGCTGTACAACTCTGGCGTGGAGTAAGCGGCTGTCACCACCAGGCTGGGCCACGACATGTGACACGGGCTGTACAACTCTGGCGTGGAGTAAGCGACTGTCACCACCAGGCTGGGCCACGACATGTGACACGGGCTGTACAACTCTGGCGTGGAGTAAGCGGCTGTCACCACCAGGCTGGGCCACGACATGTGACACGGGCTGTACAACTCTGGCGTGGAGTAAGCGGCTGTCACCACCAGGCTGGGCCACGACATGTGACACGGGCTGTACAACTCTGGCGTGGAGTAAGCGGCTGTCACCACCAGGCTGGGCCACGACATGTGACACGGGCTGTACAACTCTGGCGTGGAGTAAGCGACTGTCACCACCAGGCTGGGCCACGACATGCGACACGGGCGTACAACTCTGGCGTGGAGTAAGCGACTGTCACCACCAGGCTGGGCCACGACATGCGACACGGGCTGTACAACTCTGGCGTGGAGTAAGCGACTGTCACCACCAGGCTGGGCCACGACATGCGACACGGGCTGTACAACTCTGGCGTGGAGTAAGCGACTGTCACCACCAGGCTGGGCCACGACATGTGACACAGGCTGTACAACTCTGGCGTGGAGTAAGCGGCCGTCACCACCAGGCTGGGCCACGACATGTGACACAGGCTGTACAACTCTGGCGTGGAGTAAGCGGCCGTCACCACCAGGCTGGGCCACGACATGTGACACAGGCTGTACAACTCTGGCGTGGAGTAAGCGGCCGTCACCACCAGGCTGGGCCACGACATGTGACACAGGCTGTACAACTCTGGCGTGGAGTAAGCGGCCGTCACCACCAGGCTGGGCCACGACATGTGACACAGGCTGTACAACTCTGGCGTGGAGTAAGCGGCCGTCACCACCAGGCTGGGCCACGACATGTGACACAGGCTGTACAACTCTGGCGTGGAGTAAGCGGCTGTCACCACCAGGCTGGGCCACGACATGTGACACGGGCTGTACAACTCTGGCGTGGAGTAAGCGACTGTCACCACCAGGCTGGGCCACGACATGCGACACGGGCTGTACAACTCTGGCGTGGAGTAAGCGACTGTCACCACCAGTCTGGGCCACGACATGTGACACGGGCTGTACAACTCTGGCGTGGAGTAAGCGACTGTCACCACCAGTCTGGGCCACGACATGTGACACGGGCTGTACAACTCTGGCGTGGAGTAAGCGGCTGTCACCACCAGTCTGGGCCACGACATGTGACACGGGCTGTACAACTCTGGCGTGGAGTAAGCGACTGTCACCACCAGGCTGGGCCACGACATGTGACACGGGCTGTACAACTCTGGCGTGGAGTAAGCGACTGTCACCACCAGGCTGGGCCACGACATGTGACACGGGCTGTACAACTCTGGCGTGGAGTAAGCGACTGTCACCACCAGGCTGGGCCACGACATGTGACACGGGCTGTACAACTCTGGCGTGGAGTAAGCGACTGTCACCACCAGGCTGGGAGAGTAATCGTCGTAATATGCCCTTTTATACAAAACGCCCCTGAGAAATGACTAGCATTTGCTTTTTGTTGTTCTGTTTCAAATGTCATATGTGAGAGAATAAATCATATCTATATAGGCCTAACGCTTGTAGGGGCCAAAGCCCGTGGGTTAGGTGATTATTACTTTCAATAGGCCTAATCCTGGATATTGAAAAATACTATTTATACAATATTGACTATATTTTGTTAATTAAATTCCTGTTATTCGTAAAGATTTGTAAGATGACAAGTTAAAATTATTAAGATAAGTTTTCGTTTTGAGATCGACACATCAGCAGCACTTAGATATTCTTTATTGGAATGGTGTGTAACAAGATAGATGTCAATATCCAAAAATTGAATTGACATTTAAAATCGTCCAAATTTTAATCGTTTGAAGATATATCATTTGCAAAAGTTTAATTAAATAATTTCTAATATCTTCAACTACTTAAAATGAATTAATTTTACGCGATTTTGTTCTACAATTTAAAATAAAATCATCGGAGGTGGTGTTTTTGTTAGTCGATGGTGCAGTTGGTAGTGCACTGGGCCTCGGAACTTTGCAGCGATTACGTAGATTCGAGTCTCGACGTCGTTGCTTACTTTTAGCGGTACTTCTCACCGGTACTGTACCGGGTCACTCCTTGCTTTGCTTGATAACTTCCAAGCACTGGTTAAGGTCCATGTAGGGATGGAGTCAAATGCAAGGTACAATAGGCCCCTATTTTCTTTTTTAAAACAAAATAAACGGTACCAGCAAGCTGATACATAATATGTCAATTAGGAGCATGTTACCTACCATTTACAACACGAGTAATTTTTGTTCCAATTGTCCAACCGCAAACAGTATATTTACTATACTATGTGTGACGGATATTTAAATTAAGTTGTTAAGACGTTCCCTCAATGTAAGTTCCAAAAAACTGCTCGTGAAAGGTGGCAGGTGCGAATTGAAATAGTTTTTGTCTTTAAGGGCCCCCTTTAAGGTGTTAAGTTTTAAACTATTAACTTTTTTTCTTTTAAGAGACCCCAACATGCAAATAATAATATTGTTCAAATATTACACGTTTCAAAAAATCTGGTCATTCAATGAAAAGAAGGTTGCTTGAACTGAAATCAGATTTAAAAACTGTTGCTGTTCAAGAAGTAGAGAGTATTAATTTTACAATTAACTATATTTTTCAAACAAATGGCCGCTATTTTAAAACCTGCGAGGATAGATAAATTTGGTTGTCACTAAACCATTAGGATAGAATGGCTTAAAAATAAAATATAACAAAGTATGTTTCCTCTTGAAAATTCTGAAAACCGAACCCAAGCCCCTAGTTTTTGGAACATTATATATTTTGAAAAATATAAAACTAGTTTTACGTAGTTCCTTCAGGTCAGTTTTGTGGGGTATAACTTTGATTGATACTTTTAGGTCTATTAATTAGTTCTAACCTGTTTGACAAGGAAAGAAACATTGATTATATACCTTCCACAGACTCTATAGCCATCTCTCCAGTTAAGTTAAAAGCTTTAACGTCACTTGTTTAATTCAAAATCATTAGTTTTTGCTGATTGCTTCTTATAAATAGATCACACGCCTTAATGTGACTTTAGAGTTTCTATTCTTTCTGATAGAATAATATAGTCTATTTTGACCGTGCGTTCTGATTGTAATGTGTAATTAATATATGACATATTAAGGATTAGCCAAAGTCAAGCATGAGTCAATCATAAAATTGTTGTATAACCATTTGTAATAACATAACATCAAAGAATGTAAGTAAATTACGTTTAGATTGAAATTCAACAGCAGAGTGTATTCCAAGAAGACCAAAAGTCTGTGATAAAATGGGAAACTTTGGCTAGAGAAGTGCATAAATTTGTCCCTCAGTAACTTTTACCATTCTGTGAGTAACTTTGAATTATTTTTTTCAAGAATTGTTTCATAAAATAACTTCCTATTACAATAAAGAGTATGCGAATTTCAAACAAGGTATAACCTATTTTCTCTTTTTGTGTTTAAATTAATATTTTAGAATAATTTTTATTGGTCTCCTCGATTGACTGAGAACCTTGTTAGATTACTTTGAAAACGCTGACTATTTAAACAAAAACTAAATTTAAGAAACCTTCTTTTAACTGAACCCTGTTTTATTAATTATTTGATATAAGACAGATCAAGTAACACTTAGGTACATTCATTATTTATGTTGTAGGTAATATCTCAATGGTAAACATTTTTTAACTTCATATGTTTGATTGAAAGTCACACTTTTGTTCTATTTATTGGTCTAAATATTATATCTGAATAATTTCGTTTCAATTGTCGATGCAAGGATTTTTTACAATACTATACTTACTATTTATAATTTATGTTTACGTATAATAACTGATGAAGGTAAACTAATATCTTTAAAAAATAGCACTTTTTAACGATATGTAAATTTACATTTTGACTTTATTTTTAAGCTACGGTTACGCATAGATTAACCCTTTGATCATAATACGTTATTATTTTGCGCAAAAACATTCGTTAAGCTGTAATATGATTAATTCTTCTATATAATGCTTGAAAGACCAACATTACGAATACAAAGAGGACATTACCACAATAGAACGCACAAAGTTGTATGTATTGAAAGTAATCAACTGAAAGTGTCTGTTGAATAAAGAGGGCAATAATGCTCCCAATCGGTTTCAAAGTAAGCCGTTCGACTCTTGTATTAATTTAAGCAAAATGCGTATCCATCTACCTCTGCCCCTAATGGGGTAAAATGGATTTTCAGATACGTTCGGCCACTCAGTGTATTGGAAATCCATTCAGGGAAAACTTTTTTAATGCTATTCACCAATTAACTTTGTTCGAATTATGTAAATACGTAATTTTAGACTTAATTTCTACATTGTTAGGTATCCAAATATCTTTACTAATTATCAGTATGCAATTCCACTCCAAAGGCAGTCACATGAAATAAGCAGCCAGTTTTAGAAAAACTATGAAAACTGGTCTTCATGTAACTCTTTTGTTTATGTTATTTTTAATTACATCTAGGCCCACTGTATGTTGTTTGAAGAGGGTGCTCGAATTTCAGAAGAATGATGAAGCTCATGTACTGTAATACTGTTAAAGAAATCAATAGAAAGGAACCTGTAAAAAACTTACTATTTACTAAAAATAGTCCATACATTAGCATAATGTTTCCATACTGTTGGAAAATAAATTATGAAGATTTAAAAATGTAATCTCTAGAAGAAAGATAACGATGAAATAGAATAAAGAGCTTCGTTTGAATTTTAACTTTTCGCGTTGATATTTATGTTCGTATTTTAAAATGACACCAGTTTGAAAGAGTTTCACAAGCCATGTGAGATTCTGTTAAATTAGGTATCGCTTTTGCCTCTGGGGCCCTTTGAGCCCTTGGCTGTGATGGGTAAAGTTTCATTCACCGGAACATTAGTAAATAGACTTGATACATCAAAGCTCAGTAATATATACCTAGGACTTATATCTATGTTACTGAGCTTGGATGTAACAAGCCTATTTACTAATTTTCCGGTGAATGAAACTTAACACATTCTTAGAAATAGATTAGAGACTGATGTAAACTTGGATCAACGCACAAATATTCCGGTGTCATATCATGGAGCTACTAATTGTTTATGTTGAGTTTAATTATTTCCAAGTGGGTAACTCATTTTATAAACAGAACAGCGGATTAGCAATGGGTGGTGTACCTGGCCCTTTACTCAGCAACTTATTTATGGATGAGTTTGAATCAGTTGTCATAAACAATGCCCCCAAAAACCAACAGTTTCGTTGCGCTATGTTTATGACATTTTTTGCATTTAGGAACATAGTTTAGATGAGTTGAACGTGTTCAAAGATCACATAAACGACCAACACGAAAACATAAAAGTTACTCTAGAGCTTAAAAAAGACGGAACATTGCCATATTTAGATGTCTTAGTGTCAAAACAGGGTAAAAACCTTCACACCTCTGTTTGCCGAAAGCCTACGAATACTGGGGAATATTAACATTTTACTTCAGACCACCCTGAAAGTGTTAAATATGGTTTAGCTGTGGGGCTGATACACAGGGCAAAAACAATTTGCTCTGATCAGGCTACACTAAGAGATGAGCTCAATAAAATAAAATCTGAATTAAGAAATAGTGGTTATTCGGAAACATTAATAAATAAGGCAATAAAACACACTTCAAAAGATAAGAGTAATGAGATAAAGCCACTATGTACAGTAAGTATCCCATATGTTTCCGGGTTTTCGTAAAAGATTCGTAGAATGAATTCTAAGTTTGGAATACGAATGACATTTAAAAGTGGTAACACCTTAAGGAGGAGGCTAAGTAAAGTGAAGCCGTATAATGAGCATGTGTCAACAAAAAATTTTGTTTACAGAATTCCATGCTCATGTGGTCGAAACCAATGAATACACGTCGAAACTATGCTGGCCAAACATGAAGAAGACTAAAAGAGTACTTCAAAAATATTGAGCGAAAGGAGATGTCAAAGTCGGGGCTTTGCGCACATGCGTGTGAAGAAAATCACATTGTTCATTTGGACGATTCTGGGGTTATATTTAAAGAAAAGAAATGAAAAATCGCTGTCTTTTGGAATCTGCGGCCATCGCCAAGGAAAATAATCCGCTCTCAAAACCAAGTGTGGAATTGAAACAGATTTATCTCCGGTTATTAAAAGAAAACTCTTTTAAAACAATCCGGAAAGTCGCCTGTGAGAGGGAGGGGGTGGTCAGTGATAAGGCAGATAACACCAGGACAAAGGACAGTGGGACACTCCCGGCAACGAGGCTCGTTTGGGATACTCGAGCCTCGTCCGCGACGGTCGAAGCGCATCGCTGCCCGAACATCCGGCAGGTCTGAAGAAGCGTGATGTTTTTTAATATTTTTCACGCGAAACGTCACGAGTTATTTAGTTGTGTGCAATCCGGTTTTCTAGTGTACAAGACCTTACTGTGACCAGGATTTAAACCGGCTAAGAAGTCAAATTAAAAAGGTGGGTGAGTCCGAACAACAAAACAAAAATAACTATTGATAATCGCATAGTTAATTTCTACTTTTGAAAGACATGTTTTTGGTGAGGTGTAATTTATTTAAATTTGTTTCTCTCACCTATTTTTATCCAAGGAATCTCGTTCAGTGCAGTCAAAAACACGTAGATACACAAAACACAAACACACAAACACGAACGATGTCCCGGAATTACTCCTACGTTTCACGAGTCCCGCTTCGTCAGGAAGCCGACTTTTTAATTTTCGAACGCGCCTCGAGCGACGCGAATGCCGAAACACACTGACTGGTTTTTATCGGTCCCGCGAAACGTAGGAGTAATCCCGGGTCATCGTTCGTGTTTGTGTGTTTGTGTCTTGTGTATCTACGTGATTTTGACTGCACTGAACGAGATTCCTGGGATAAAAATAGGTGAGAGAAACCCAACAACAACAAAGTTAAATAGTTAATTTCTGTCACCTAATGTAATGCTACCTATTTGTTGCAACCATTTTCACACACTTTTGTATTACGTCTCGCCATTTAATGAAAACAGTGCCTTATTCTTATTTTTTATCAAAAAAATGCAAACATATTCATTAACTTCTGATAAACTTACTGGGATTTGCAATCAATTGAGCAAAGATACAATAGACCGAAGAGCGAGAAGACTGCCAACAATAGTGAGAAAAGTGAGAAAAACCGTTCACCATTACTGTACTATCTTAGCAGCCATATTGTCGGGCCTTTGAATTATAGCCTGGATTTCAAATAAAGTCAATTTTTGCAATTCCCTCCACCTATTTTATTACTTTCTAAATTCAACTCGATGACGTTCCGTGGTTGAAACCCGCTTTAATATTACGTTCAGGATCGTTATAATGTTGTAATTAATAAGGCATTAAGTAGTGGACCTTCCACTTTGTTCGACTTTAAAATCAAACTAATAGATTTTAAACATGGAAACACCTGACATCGGACTTGAAACTGGCATTATAAATGCGCGTGTCGTTTCTCCAATCAGCTTGGTAATATTACAATGATTTGTAGAGCCTCGTCACAACCCAGAATCATTGTCCCGATTTCCATTGTTAAGCGTCGAAAGAAGGTAATCGACCTACATATTTTAAGTATATAAGAATAAAAAATATCAAAAAAACTATTATAAGAAAGGCGCAAAGGGATTTTAATTCATTAGGTAATTTTTCGTTTTAATGTTGGAATCATAGGTTTTCGAGAAATCTGCATTCCAAATTCTACATTGAATATGGTTGCTAGATAGTCGTGATGAACGACTTTTATCAATATTGTGACGGCCCCCTCTCAATCATCGCTCTCTTTATCAAAAAATGCAGAGGAATATATCAAATCCTTATACCTCAGAGTGAAACCTATCATTAGGGTTGACAATTTAATCAATGCACTCAACTCTACACACTACCTCACACAGAACATAATCTCATTAATGGCACACTTCAATAAGGAAAATGTACCTTCAAATCAATGAAAGCTAATTATATTATCTGTTTGTATTAATTGATATTACTCTTCATGGCGACTTAAGAGATTACTCCTGATACTTGTGACTTCATCACAGCATATTATGATTTTCTATTGAGGCTTATTTTTAGTGTCACTAGTTATCTATTTACATTTTCTTTCGGGTCGAAGTAATGCAGCCTACAATTTATTCTCTTCAAATTCAATTACAATTGCAATCGTAGTACATAAATTACTAGACAGTATTTATAAAACAAAATGTGTAGAATATATATTTAGAATGTGACTCAAAATTGCTCGAATGTAGTGTTTGTCTTAAAAAAGGTATCTGTGCTTGGCATAGTTTAGAGGTAATATGTTTTTTTAAGTACCAAGAATAATTGGTTAAGTACTAAGAAGATACATTGATTTTGATTATGACCATGACATTACAATCAAAAACTGTCAAAGGCTTCAAAAACTGTTTCTTATCTCTACCCAAGAAACTTGTTCAGTAATCTTTCAAATATCTTTTATGTAAATATTGAAACAAAGGCAGTTTTTTCATGTTGATAAACATAATATTCTTAAAAGGGTTTCACAAATGCAGTAGCTGGACATTGGGAGAGTTATGGTCCTCGAGTTGGAGGCAAAAAAAGATTAAATTGAGCGAAAATATATTCCCAAGACATTCATCGTGTGGAAACAGCATTTGAGTTATTGGTAAAGATTAACATAGTTGGAATTAAATTTAATCATTCCATTTATAAATATGTATAAAACTACTTGATTGTAAATAAATTATAAAAGGGGTGTGATTTTTTTCAAAGTACAAGAAGCATTCAGCCACAAAAAAGCTCAGTACATTTTAGAAGCGGCGAATAATATAATCACAATACCATATCAGAGATTATTCTCTCAAAATCTCCTCCTTTGTTTTTCTTATGTTTCTTTCATGAAGAGCAGAAGGATGTCAAATGTGTTTTCGCAACTGTCGTATTGAAACACTTTCCCTTCTTCTTCTTTATAATCCAAATAAAATCAAACCATCGACAATCAGTCTTTTTTTATATATCTTAAAAATACAAAGTTACTCTCTGTTTCTGATTACTGTCTTATTTTAAAACAATTAGTTTCAAAAGCTTTCTTTTCACACAACAAATTTATTTTTACTCGTTATTGACCTCAATGAGTCGGGTATTTCATTTATTTTGTTTATCATGATTTCGAAGATTCATCACCTTATACCTTATACCTCTTATACCTCCGTCTTCAACTGCGACCAGTAGGACTGGATGGATGGCGTCAATTATTAATATACTAATTTTTCTTTATACTATTTGTTCTTGCAAGTGGCGACAGGGCTTGATCCATATTTGATTTTTCCGTTTCGAAATATTCATTGATGCTGTAGAGAGGGTTTTCCTTCAACCACGTTCCAACTCTCCTCTTAAATACTTGGGCCTGAAGACTCTTCACGGATCTGGCACTGGATCATTAACGTTAGAGTTCAGATATTATTAAAAACTAAATAGACTAGACTGTTTATTGAGTTAGTAGCCTATTGAGAAGGTTGAGTGTACAGGGTGACCCTTAAAACGCTTCCAAACTTCGTACTGTTATTTTCTTTTTAGGGTAAAAGTAAGCAAAAGGTTATAAAATATTAACGTAGGTCCAATATCGTCTCATTTACCGTCTGCACGTCTTTTAGGAATTTTTACATAATGTGACATAAAACACCTGTTTTTTATAATTTTTTACAGAGTTGTAAATTTATATGACAGTTCATTACATGTTCTTCCAAAAATATATATTTTAGACTATGGAACAAAAACCATCCATAAGATTCAAGATTTGAAGTGGTAAAAGAAGGTTTAAAATGAAAAGATTATGACAAGTATGTCACAGAAATATTCACTACCGTGAATGAGGCAATAGAAATAATTTTCAAAACTTTCAAATATCTTGCACAGAATTTCTTTTAATAATATTCATATTTTCCCCAACGGTCCATACAACTTTACACTCAATTTTTACTTATTTCTGATTAAAAAAAAATAATTTAACTCCAAAAATCTTCAAAATTATATGTTAAAGCACTGGAACACAAAGTGAGAGACTATCAGAGTCATTATAAGGTTTATAACGTAACACTTTTAACAGGCGCCATTGAAAAAACTTAGCTGTTAGTTTTTAAAATTAAACGTTTTAATGAAGTAGTTTATTTGTAAGACTATACTACTTACGTCAAAACAGCTCAAAATAATATTCTTGCGGAATCAGGACATATGTTTCGAGGTTAATACCCCATCTTCAGCTTGTCAAAAATATGAAGTCTTCCCATAATATTTTATGGTTGTCATGAATTAAAACAACACATACAGAACAACTTTACATACACTATACAACGAAAAGACACTAAATACGAAAAACAAAAATAATTAGACAGGCCTGTCAGCATGACTTGATCACGGCGCGGGCAGAGGGCAGACTGACTGGTTTTCATGTCCAGTTTTGTTATCAACCTTATCAGTTCTTTTGTGGTCTGACTTACTGTGAATGAGAGAATTAAATATGGAGTGAGAACTGAAATTTAATTTTTCATTTAAAATCATTTCTTGAGAACTGTTATTTTTGAAACTTTTGTAAATTTCATATTCCTCCAGTATGTCCAATTTTCTACTCTTGCTACAAACATGTAAAATTTCCAGGCTTTCATCAATTTTATTTACAGAGTGATTTTTGTCAATTATGTGTTGGGCAAAGGAGGATTTTTGTTTATCTGTTTTTGGATCAGGCCGATGTTCTTTAAACCGTGTAGTAAAGCTCCGCCCGGTTTGGCCAATGTAAATAATAGGACATTCGGCACATTTTATTTTGTAGACACCAGTATTTTCATTGCGGTCACGTATGGAAGTATTTGTATTGAGAATATTTTTAACCTGATTTGATGTTTTAAATACCAAGTTCACATTCTGGCTTTTCATAGGTTTCTTAAGCACATGTTGTATTGTGTGGCTATATTCAACACAAACATACTTCGCAGCAATATTATTGGTGTTATTACTATTGGCCTTAGCATTCTTTGTTTTTTGTTTAGAAATCTCTCTATCATGCCGCTGTCGTAACCATTAGCTTTAGCTATGTGCTTTATTATTGCTACTTCTTTATTGTAATGCTCATCATTCAATGGGACGTTTAAAAGCCTGTGTATCATCGAATTGTAAGCTCCCATTTTTTGTGAGTAAGGATGATATGAGCTGGCGTGAATAGTTTGGTTTGTTGTGGTTGGTTTTCTAAAAATACTGAAAACAAATCTATTGCAACTTTTATCTAGGGTTAGGTCAAGAAAATTAAGACTATTTCCATTTTCAATTTCAACAGTGAATTTTAACTTCGGGGCTATTTTATTTAAGTAACTGTGTAGGAGATTAAGCTGCCTTGTGTTCCCATTGAATAGCATTAGCGTATCATCTACATATCTGTGGTAAAACAGAATTTTTTCTTTATATTTGTTTGCATCAGACATTATATGAGTTTTTTCGATATGGTTGAGATATATGTCAGCCAAGATTCCAGATAAGGGGGAGCCCATAGCAAGGCCATCTGTTTGATGGTAATATTTTCCATCAAAAGTAAAATAGTTTTGTTTCAAAATTTCTGTTAGTAGCAACAATAACTCAGTAGTCGCTTCTGGTAGAAGTCTTGTTGAAGATTTCAAATGTTCTGATACAATTGCTAGTGTTTCATCTATGGGAATATTTGTATATAAATTTACTATATCAAACGATGTTAATGTATGATGAGATTTTACTTCAAAGTCTTTTATTTTATTAATCAAGTCATGAATTCCGGAGACTATAATTATTTTCCAGAGTTATGTGGGTCTTTAAAATGGTTTCTAAATGTTTTGCTATTTTATATGTTGGTGCAGATGTGTTGTTCACAAGAGGCCCTTATTGGGATGCCTTCTTTATGTAGTTTAGGCAACCCGCGCAGTGTAGGAGCTTGGGGGTTCATTATTTTAAGGCACTTTATATTCTCTGCTGACAAGAGTGTTTTACTTAGGTTGACAAGTTTCTTAATATTACGTTGATACAGAGTGGTAGGGTCTTTATTCAAAGATTTTATATTATTATTGCTGATGAAGTCATTTACTTTATTGATATAATCAGCTTTGTAAAGGATAACAATAGTGTTCCCTTTGTCTGCTTTGCCACTATCGGTATTTTTATCCATCGGTGGATGGCTTCGTCATACTAAATTAAAAAACCCTAGTACAAAAATACAAAAAAGGACAAAAACCCCTAGTTAAAAAGACCCCTAGTGTCTCAATGTTATGTACTAGGGGTTTTTAATTTACTATGACGAAGCCATCCACCAATGGATAATGATTTCCTTCACATCTGTACTCAGCTGAAGATGGTGTTATTACACCGAAACATGTTCTGAATGCAATGATTTAATTTTGAGCTGTTCTGACGTACCCAGTAAGTAATACAGTCTTAGCAAAATCAAACATTATTGTGTGGAAATCTAAAACTTCAGTTATGGGTATTTCACGTGTAAAGTATCTTTCTCAATTTCACAGCGGTTGTTTAGCTCAAGCGGGAGAGACCCACTTTACGCGTCTGATAATAAGGTATTTTACGTTATCTTAATGGTAACTGAAAATTTATTTAATTTGGTTGGTAAATAAATGGTGAATACGTATTCATCGCTTTTTTTTTGTTCGGGGCTCATTGTTTAAAAAGATTTGAAACTAAGGTTCTGGACCTTAACCTAAAAACCTAAAATTAATTAACTAAACCTAAAATTAATTACAAATAATGTTTCTGTTTCTTTTATGTGTCCAACTTACTTGCTACTTGCGAAAATCGCTAAAATTCTACTTTTCTCCTTAGAGCCAAAACTAATCAAAATTTCGTTTTCGTTGTCTCTTTTCCGTTATTTTTTTTGCTAAATTGATTATTTTGCTTTTGAGAGGAAAAAGCTATCAAAAGTAAAGTTTAACGTTAAATTGTTTGTACAATTCTAGTTTAAACCAGATTTAAGATAATCTAGATTAAGTTAATCTTAAAGTTCAATTATCTGACTGAGTTCAAGGTTATTATTTCCTTTTAACAGTATCTCACTACCTTTAGTTCAAACTTAAGATCAAGTAACAAATGGTAAGAAAACCGACAATTTGTGTTTTTTAAACTTGTGAAACAATATTTATACCACTGCAGCGGACAATTTCAATGACAGGAATAAATTTCTTGAATGTATAAATTACATTTATTAAAGTGGGTTTTTTGTCGCCAATAAACATACTTGTAAAATATCAATACTAAAAATAACTCAGTGATACTTAATACATAAAACTACCACAATTTATTACTTTCCTAAAATTCCACATAAGGCTAATAAACTATAATACTGTACAATAACCTCAACATTTTTTGGTGAAGAAAAACTGCTATAAATGTTTGGTTTGTACACTTTCACAAAACCGCGTGATATATTGAAGAGACGTGTCAATCTCGGTCTGTTTTCGAGAGGGAATTGGATTTAGCGAATTGAAACCGATTGTGTCAACACTAATCAGGACTGGTTGGCTTCAAACCTAGACTCAATTCAGACGATGGACATTTTTATACAAACAAGAACTCTGAATTTAATTGTTATAATGAATGGTCAGGAAATAATTTGATCTTTGGTATGTGTTTGCGTTACGTAAAATTTTTAGTACTCTTGAATTTAACTACATAAGAATTAGTCCAAAAAAGTATTACTTTAGGATCTCACATTAATGGTGGATCAGAAACCTTAAGTTTTATTAGCAATCTCATTTTTTTATCAGTAATTGATCTGTAATCAACTGACATAAGAATGATATATTTGTTTTGATCCAATTAAGTTTAGATCGTTTGGTTTCATGAAATAAAATCGTATCGAAAAAAAAATCAATAAAAACTCGAAAATAAAAAATATGTTAACAGAGTGGCTGAATGAATCCAAGATCACATGCAAGTAGAGTGTTGAGAGTGTCAAGTCAAATTTATCTACCGGAACTGCCTTAAACTTTCGCATTGTCGCTTAGACCTGAGTTTTGCTCAAATGAATGGTCCCAGTGAAACTCTTTGGTACGTGGAAGACATGATTATTCTGGGCCTTGGCATTTATCGTTAAAGGAACCGTCTTAAAGTTAATGTTAAGTATTTACAAGAGTACGAGTTAAAACCACGAAAATTATAATATTTCAACCAAAATATGAATGCGAGAAACGTGAAATTTAATGGATCAAAATGTATTCAAATTTTTAAGCATAACATTTGTACTAATACCTTGTTTTCTTACGTTGCTGTTTACAATACTTTATTAAGTTTGAAGTAATTGACAATATAATAAAACAAAAGAAAAGTTGCATACTTATCTATATTTTCTATCTACCTCTCTATTCAAATTTCTAAGAGTCTATGCATCTATACATCTATCCATCTATCAGTTTATCAATCTATCTATTTATCTATCTACCTATCAACCAATCTATCCATGTATCTATCTATCTATCTGTCATTCTATCTCTCTATCCAACTATCTGTCATTCTATCTATCTATCTATCCATCTATCTGGTAAGTTAAAATTTCAATAAGTTCCTCAGAATTAACCTTTGTACCTAGAACAACAGATAATTTATGTACATTATTTAAGGGTAAGATTCTTATCACCTAGACACTCATGAAGAAGGTTTTATCGAAATTCCATAGTTCTCCACCTTACATTGAGTGATTATATGTAATTTATATTTATAAAAATACTTTGCTTTATTCGTTATGTCTACTTTGTCTGTTATTTTCATTAATAGCAGTTATTAAATTTAAATATCAAGTGAATTAAGCTGACAGCAGGTAGTTATTGTATACATATTGAATCTCATAATTGCGATCAACGGCTAGACAAAACCGTGGCACCAAGAAACACAAACAACCTATCAAAAATGGATTTTTTGAAAGTCCCATAAGGGATTTATTCTACAGTGACTCAAAGTTTGTGAGTATGTGTTTATAGAGATTTTATTTTTTGTTTTGACACTTTTCTGCTATTTATTGTGAATCAACAGCTGTTATGATGTAAATACCCAGCAAAGTGGGACGCCATTGGCTAGTAGTACCATATAATAACATCTAAAGAAGAAATTTCCACAGATGGCCTAGAGTTGTAAGGAGAGATATATATAGATAGGTGATCGGCGGAGAGGCACTACGTTCCCGCTGAGATAGTTGTGATAGATGAACCTCTTATCAGTCCTGGTAGAACAGCTGTCTTCTCTCATTCATGGCATCAACCACGTTATTGATCCTGTTTTGTATCGGAGGTTTTAAATACACCTTAATTAAGTCTACAGCCCTAATTTTTATTTACTCCCTGACTTTTTATACGAGTCACTAATAACTAAAATTCCTGTGTCAACAGAAAGATTGGGCAGTTGCACACCTCTGGCTATCAAAACTGTCAAAACTCAAAACTCAGTGAAAAACTGTCAAAATCTCTCTTAAAACTCGTCATGGTATTTTCCACCTCCCTTTACACCGACTAAGTGTTTGTTTTTAAAAGGGAGTGGGCCACACATAAAAGTATGGAGTGATATGTTTCCTTAGGAAATTGGAATTGCCTCTCAACTGAAACATTGACTGACATCAGGGGATGTTTGGTGAGGGGATTGAAACTCGAATTAACCGTCCACCGTGGGGTATTGACGTGAGAAGATTGGATCCAAAACTAATTTCGTATCGAAATCTGGGAATGATTCTTGCTAATCGACTGTGGAGGAGCTACAAACTGTTTGAAAATAAGGATATTTTTAATAGCTTTCTTATAATACTACTAAAGTATATAAGAAAAAGGTTTTTTATAACGGTAAAAAAGTAATATAGCATTCACAATTACAAAAAAAAAAGGTTTTTAATAATTCAAAATAACTAAAATAGCATTCATTTCCTAATTAGTGCGAGGCATTTGAAGATATGGGCTACTACTGGTCAAGTAGAAGTGTTACACAGAGTGTATATAAACCCCCTGAAATCCTCTTGTACAATTTGTTCAAGACACATTTTTGCTTCACAGGGTAAGAATTGATTCATTGACTGGAGTGTGAGGAATAGACTCAAAGGTCCCAGCACGGCAACCAAAGTTTTTTGTGCTCCCCTGATTGCCAAATTTGCAGCCCTGTACAGCTTACAGTCTGTATTTATTTTCAGACTTTTTTAGGATTACTGTGCTCAAAACATGTGAGTCTGACTGGCCGAATGAATACACCTAACATTTAGCAAACACTAAGGTAGCTGTAGTTCTAAGCCATCGGCAAACAACAATTACCAATGCGCAAGCTTGGTCATTCCCACTTTATTACACTTGGCACTCTGATTCAGCAACAGTATTGGTAATGCTTCACTCAGTTACAGTAAGGATTAACTGACTCTGGTTTGCCGATATTACTAAAGTTTATCAATAATGAAGCATTCCTAAGTGAAACTGTTGTTGCCCTAACCGCTAAGAATTTAGCTGAAACTATTAGTTCTGCATTTTGAAAAATAATCTAAATCCATTCTTGAACAATTTTTAGGATTATGATTTACTACGAAAACAACCTATTTTTTACGATTTTTTTGGAGAAGTAAAAAAGAGACTATTATATTTATAGCTGCTTCCTTGGTAGAGTTACATGTACAAAGCATTAACAAAATAATACCAAATATTTGCAATAATAAGTAAAAACCATTTATACTTCCTAGACTTCAACAAAAATTATTGATTTGCTCATAATATTAAATTTTGCTATTAAATTAGTTTGTATTTTATATTAAAATTATAGCTTGGGAATACCAAATTGATTACAAGATTGAATTAATATAGGTGTCCTATTTTTCGTGAAGGTATAAAGTCAAGTCAGAGTAGCGATAGCAATGGCACAATGGCACTAATTTTTGTTCCTTGAAGCAACGTAAAAACTGTCTGTAATTAAGAAGACCAAGTTCAGGTTTTGAAAAAACCTATTATAAAATGAAGAAGCAATATTATAATATTTTTAAGCTAGTAAAATCATCAAATCATCACTCGTTCATTAATTAAATGCTGGATGCACTTAGGTTTTGCTTCAATGTGTTGCGTGCTCCATTGCACAGCCCTAGTAAATAGAGGAGGAACAGTTGGAAATTTGCCAAATTTAAACTATAAGGCTTTGGAATGAAGCCAAATTAATACTCTCTCCCTCTGGGCCTACATCCTCATTAGTTATGTAAAAAAATACCTTTTCATAAACTCTTTTATTTTGCGAAAGCCGAGTCAGTTTAAAAAATCTCTACTTTATATAAAAAGCCATGAAAATTTTTTAGCTTGTAAATTTATCCTGTTGTAATAAGTTATAACCTGAGGTCGAAACACGTATACATATATTTTATATACTTAAATCATCTTGGCATTTTTATTTAGAATTTTGTTTCTGAGTTTAACCATGGAAAGCTTAGGATCTTAGAACAAGATCTTAAAAGCTTTTCCGAGATTTAGATGCTAAGATGATTTAGATAGTGGATTGCACTCTTTTAATCCATTTTGAAAAAAAATTATAACCAACCCTCTATGAAAAACATGAAGAGTCCGTTCCTTCAAATAATTATTTTTCCTCGGGGAATGAATACTCAAACTATAACAGTATGCTGGAATAAAAGTAGTTTAAAATAAATGAAATTGTCAAATATTTTATGTATAAAAAGCGTGTTTCTGCTTTTCAAAAGGCAAAATGTACCATAAAAATTTCGCTATTACAAGCCGTTCCCGACAACACAATGCCACGAATATCATTGTATGTCTAACATTGAGATTCCCATTCTATTTAAACCAGGATCTATTAATTCCAATCAAATGCTCCACCTCAGTTTTATGTTTCATACAGAATAAGACAAATTTATAAATTTGTTAATGTCCATTGTAATACATTCCTCCTGGTGTTGAGTTTTTTTTACTAAGCCCCTACGTACTTCTGTTGTGTTAGATACTTCTTACATTTGGTATGTTGTATGGAGTGTAGAGATAGTTAAGTAGAGCATTTTACTGTTTTGCTGGTTGTCTCTTAAAAAGAACTACCCATCTTAGCTGTAGCTCTAAGTAAGAAGGCAATAATGCAGATATTAAATTAAAAAAATTATCTTATTAAATGTTAAATGTCTTATCTTATTAATGTTATTAATGTTAAATGTTAAAAATCTTATTAAATGTTGTTACATTTAACTAGAGTGCTGCTGCAATAGCTCTTACTATTGGTGGTTAATTGCTGCATTTCTAACGAGATTAAGGAGTTTAAGAACGGTTAGGGAGGTGCCGCCGTGAGAGCTGCCATGATCCCGAGGTCTGCGGTCAGCGTCCTTGTACGTGAAATGAGACTAATCTTGTAGCCTAACAGTTGCATTACCATCTTATCCCAGCTTACTCCCGACCCAGGCTTAGACCTTAGAGCAGATAAGTTTAAATTGCCAACAATTTTCTACCCTATTGCCCAATACGGTATTCAAAAACATCACTTCACAATTGTATATATTGTTATTGAAGTGTTCAATGAATGAAAAGGCACTGTTGTAATTCTAAAACTTATTTGCGTCAAAATAGTCCAGTTCAAATCAGATAGTGACTGTTGTTAGTTATTGGTAAGGTCCAAATGTTGGCAACAATGGATCAAACCAATTACTTGAAAAATTAAAAACATCAAAAATTATGCCAGAAAAAGATTATGACAAACTAAGTAACATCTCAGAATTGATCAAACTTATGTGAAAAATAATTTTTCTTCAATGATTCAACTTCGGTTGTATAAAACCCCAAAGAGACTATAATATAATCTACATATGTAAATAAATCTGTATAATTATAATTAAATTATTTTTCTTATTAATTATAAGCCCGAAGCTGTGTTTTAGGTGTCAAAGATTTAAACACAAATATTCAAACAATCTATCAAAACCACTTAACGCACCAAGTTCGCACTTAAATTTGCTTTGCTTATAAGATAAGCCAAATAAAACTATAGGGTAAGATCTCAATTATGTTCCATAATTGTTGATACAGTACTTGGAAAAAGTCTTAGCGTGGCTAAAATAGTTCACGAAACGTTGATAGTATCAGACGTTAACAATATTGATTACAAAATGTATCGACTTTCTCTGCTTTGATATTATATTGAATCGGATAGCTTTTCAAAATTAACGATTTAGTATTAATGCAGTTAAAGGTTCAATTTAAAGGTAAGCGTCCAACTAGAAAAAAATATTAAATAAAATCCCAAGGAATCCGACTAATACATCGTATAGCGGTATACGGTATCTCGCTGTTTTTAGTTCACAGCACAGGCTTAATTATTAGCCCATGACCAACGGGCAGTTGAGAGAAAAAAATTTAAAAAATACGAATAATGTAAATGGTGCATACTCTCATTATTATTTATTCATCGATCATTGAATTAATAGAACTAATTTGGCGTGTGCCTTTCCTGAGTTATTCCGTGAAAACAATATTGCTCCTCTACTTCACTCGGGTATTACTGACCTTAACTTAATCTTCTTAATCTCGGGCAATTCTACAGCGCCTTAAAAATCACCAATTTCTACCAACGCTCTTGAAACTCCAGCTGTTACTTAGTCCTCATTGAAAGGAAGAAGTTTCGACTTTCAACCTGATTTTACTATGTGTAAACATGAAAAAGTAAACTGTAAGATTGTTCTGTATGTATGTCATTTGTATTGAATGGAAGTTATTTAATTTATAGTTTCTTTCCATTATGGATAGTTACAGTTTATTATGATAGGAAATCTAATTTTACCCTTTACATTTTACACTTTGACGTTTTTACAATATTTACGTATAAAAACTGTTATTTTTACAATAATCCATCATATGAAAATATCGTCTTTTTGGAATAATGTATAATTGAAAGAGGTACTTAAGTAAATTTAGTATTCCTTTCGCTGGATGTATTGTAGGATACTGCTTAGAAGAATTTTTCAGTTCATTAAAGGTAAAAAACCTCATTTAACGTAAATAAAACTAAGTGTAGACAATTCAAAGGAACAGAACAAGATAGAAATCGCTACGAGTTTGATGGTTTTGGAGTAAGTATCGCTACTAATTTTGAGTCCCATGGATACAAGGTGATTTAATCTTCCTTTTTAACTGAAATCAAAAAATGAAGTTGGATGCTAGTCAAGCAAAATTGGCTTTTCAATACAATAACGTCAAACTGAAAATATTAAAAACATCAAAACATAAATTTCAACAAAAAATGTTTCAAGCACGGTGTCTTTCCTAAGTACATATGTATTAAAATAAATAGTAAATCCAAAGCTGCGAATACAGCTATAAGAACCTCATGGATATAAAAAAAGAAGTAAAACAATTATATTCAAAAAAGAGTAGGTATAATGAATGATTACTCAAAAATATTGTACTTAGAATTACTGAACAGTTTAAACCCAGCACAACAGCTTAGTGTTGTCAACAAAATAGAGGTCCAAATAACCACGAAACTTTTGGCAAAAAACTTAGAAAAATAAAACAAAGCAACTTTTAAAATTAAAACACTTAATTGAAAGTAGTAAACGCAATTTCTCCTTTTACCCAAGATTAATAAATAATTCGAACAGTTTAGTGATGAGGAAATAGATCTGTTAAAGGATTGGAATTTGATTTCCCTAAATTTGGGAAGAAAAGTTTTCTAGAAATTCTAGGTGAAATTTTACAGGCTGAAACGGTTATTAAATCACTCAGTTCTGAAGAACAATGAAACATAAGGAGTAATGTCAAAAAACAAAAGTGAAAATATTTTAAATACATAAATTTACAAAGCTAAAACTAGTTCAGCATAAAAATCAAAACTTAAGCAGCAGGAATAAAGGGAAAATTGGCCAAGGACGAAGCGTTGAAAACTAAAGCTGATAAGGGAACTCCGCCGTGATGTACAAACAAGACTTTGTCAATTAAGCACTTGATTTTATCTCGAAAAATGAAATGACAAAACTTGCTAATGATCCAACACGAATGTTCTCGAAAGAAATGAAGGAAATATTATATACCAGTACAGTTTTGTTGACACTTAACAAAACAAAGAGTTCCTTACGGCTAAAACAAACTTGGCAATTTTGTTAATATAATAAAGTAAGTAGATAGCGTTTTATATCATGTTTCTTATTTTTAGTACTTTAAAATATCATATTTATAACATATTAAGAACAATAACAAAATAATAATAGTTATTTGTTTGTCGAGTGAGTAAGGCATAACTGGCGCCAATTCTTGAGGCCCATGTTGTCCATAAGACCAATGTTAATTTTAGCATTGGGCTTATGGACGGCCTTAAGAATTGGCGCCAGTTATACAACATTTTCTCACGAGTGAAAATGTTGGCGCCCGAGCTTACCAAGAGGGACAATTCTTACGAGAGAGAGACAATGTGCTTTACTCTCGCAATAGATTCGTCATTTTTCCCCTAAAATAATAAATATTCTGACCATAAACATTTATTTTATTAACTTAGAAAGTAATTTAAAATATCCATTTTGTTTGGTTCTTCTATTAGTGTCTCTATCCAAGATGCTGCAACCATTCATGCACCTGCGATCAGCTGATTGTTGCAACGTTCTTAATAATTATTCTTAAACGTTCTCACAGCTGGTTGTAGTTAATTTTAATGTTAGTTTATTTGATTATTCCTGCCACTAAATCAGCTTTTACCGCATACATTCGTTGAGCTGCAACATATTTCATGAGTGCATGGAAATTTGAAAGACGCTCTAATTTTTTAATCATTGGCTTCAATGTGGACAAGAGTTATTTGTGCATCTAGGGACTAAAGTGCAACATTTTCTCCATGAGGAAAACTGTTGTCGCCCCATGGTGAAGGTGAGGGCGACAATTTCATAGAGGGAGAAAAAGTACCTTAATCTCTTGATGCACACATTTTTCTTCCACCTTCACCACTAACAATAACCATAACACTATTACTTTACCTTAATATGATCCTTTGCTCAATTAAACTGGTTTGGAATCACATATAAATAAATAACATAAGGTATTAAGGAAATATTCAACCATTTTTTCACACTTTTACACTACTTTTAAACTCATTTTTTCTAAAGTCTATTAATTTAAAAACTATCTCCCAAAACTTGTAGGTTTGAAACAATCATGTTTATAAATCGTTCGGCATATCGGCAACAACAAACTCTAAATCGTGTGTTTTTATATTCAATGATGCAAACTTAATTTATAACAAATATTATTACCTGGCTATTAAATGCATAAGGTTTTGTTTTCTTAAGTTTAAACACTGAACTTCATGAATTAAATGTAGAGTAAGCAAATGAAAATCGACAGTGTTGCCACATTTTCTCACTGTCCATCGCGGCGTTGCCGGATTTCTTCCCATGTATTTCTTGTGAGATTACTTTAAGTCTCATGCGAGAACAATTAGATACTTTTAGTCCCGAGGGAGAAAAATTAAGCAAGTAAGTCCCTTGGAGTTCAAACAAGTACTTTAGTATTCTATTTCAGGGACTAAAGGACGACTTTAGATGGTAGGTAGAGGAAAAATAGTTTTCTACTCATCCATAACAAGGAGTTAACACACGCTTAAACGTAGCATGTGGGGGAAAATGTATTAGAGGTGCTAATTGTTGACTCATTAAGAAAACAGCTGCGAGCGCCGGGGGAAGATAAGCGACCGACCCAGTCCTATTATATTAGTTTCTACAATGATGTAGAAATTTGTCTGTAGGCAGGGTCAGGTTGGCCAACTTCACGGGCCTTAGAGGTTATGCAGCTTGCACAACACATATGGTCCCACAGCCACTTAAAGAAGAGCATTATTGTCATTACCTGTTGGCTGTCGACAAAGTAATTGCTTGATAGAAGTTATAGTGGTGACTCTGTTTTTGCCATTACTGCGTTTTATGCTGAAATTGACTCAAAAACCCCTAATCTCTTTGGACACCACGGACCTCAAGAGAATAACATCTATTTTTAAAATTTCTCTGTAGTGGCTCACATGTTTTCATGTTTTTAGTGTGCTAAAAGAGTTGTTTTTAAGTCATATTTATCTTCGATATTTTATGTAACATGGGACTTTCCTTTTATAGGTATAGATAATCCAATGTATGCCTTTTGTCCTCTATGCATTATCAACCCCTCTATCCGATTTCCGCTATATTTTCGAAGTTATTCTATATAGGCGTGCGCCTGGGAAGGTTTCTGTCCTATTCCCGTTCTATACATCGCTCGTGGCAGCAGTGTGGGTAGCGACCGCTAGAGGGTCCTAGTCAGCGACCCCGGGTAGGGTTTATTCGTAATGAGTGGGTCAGTGTGGGTCAGCCCTTTTGAGTAAAAGGTTTATAAAACATACTAATTGCCACATTCGATTACACAAAGAAATAATTGTAAATTAAGATCAACAATTGAGTCACAATTTTCTGTACTATTAGCTTTTATTCCATTAAGAAATTGTTCATCGACAAATGAACAATTTTAAGATCTTCATGAAGGTTAAGGTAAATTTTAAGGAGGAACTATGAGACATAAGCTAGGTTTCAAAGGTGAATGACAAGGAGACAAAAATATACAGACATCATTCAAATTTGAAAACTCTAGAGCTGTCAGAGAGTGAAAGGGGTTTGACCCGGCAAAACGCCGAAAGACAAAATCTGTAAATGGTCTTTTGTTTTCGATAAAACCACTCTTCTGCTGATAGACCCAGGATACGGAAACAAGTCCATAAAGGTTTAGTTTTTAATATATATTTATGATTTTTGCGGGTTTAAATAATGAAAATATATAAATTTTTAGTCTTTATAAATCGTCAGTACTCTGTCTAATAATTTACAATTATATCGGACCACAAGTCCACTTCAAGTTTTCAAAAGCTCAAAACTGACTTAACCAACCAAGCGAAGCGTATATTGAAACAACCACACCAATCTTGACCCTGTGAAAAGTCACTTGCATCCTTGTTGTTTTATATCGTACTGACATTCTTCTCAAAACTCATTCTTGTCTTGCTCTATCCATCGCTTGGCTAAAAACAAATAATTTTTAATTCAATGTCCTCATAAAATATAATATTGTACTGTGGTGAAATACAAGTAATCATATTTTAAAACATTAAGTATTAAAAAAGCTATCTATGCTACTTTCAACGTCGTTTAACCAGTTTATCTCATCTCGTGGATCTATTTAGGCCTACCATTAAACTAATGGTTAACGACCGAATGAGGTTGAATGGCTACTGACAGCCATTTGGGTTGAATAGTCCCTTCCTTTATCACCCCTTTAACTCTGAACCCGTTAAACAATCAAGGTTATAACGAGATCAGGTTCACAACTTTTCTGGTAAATTCAAGAAAAATTTCGTGTTGGTGTAACAAATGTTTAGCTGTAAAATCTTAGAAGAATGTCGAGGGTATTCATTATTTATTCTCCTCACATATCTCTATAGTCTTTCATGTTTGCCCATATAATAAAATAAAACCGTGGAAAATTTCAGTACACCTTCCGTGTATCAATAAAATGTTCTTAAATAGACGAACTGTGCCAAGTAAGTACATACAGACAAAGGAAGTAATGGCATGAAATCAGAATTGAATAGCTTAGCTTATGGAATTGTGCCACGTTGACCAAATGTACCATATTATATAAATATGCCTCGTATAAATCATCTTTATTTAAGCATAAATCGTGTTCTTTGCCGACTTAAAACAAGTCCAACGATTATGAGACCATATTAAGACTTAATAGACAAATAGGCAGCAAAAAACAAATATTTTTCTCAAAGTAAGTTATAGTCGTTAGACGTTTTTCATATCCATAATTTAAAAAGACTTATTTTTTAGATTATATGACAGTATCGTTAGGTACATATTGAGGTTCATCAATCAGTTAACAAATTCCAAGCCTATTTTTAATTATTTTCATGATCATACAATACTTCTTATTCATAAAGTCTAAAAGGTCTTGCCATATCGTTAGCGAAAGTGAATAGGTATAACATAAAAAACCCGATAAAATATTGTAGTAATAATTAAAATGATGAGTCCTATAATTTCAATGACATGATATAAAGTCACTCCTCAATGATAATATAGTAAGCGTTAAGTTGCGTGGTGAGACTCTCGTGTTTTAACTTCAGAAAATCCCGTTGAGATCCGTCTTCAGGTAGTCCAGCCACATTTCTTACAAACCATTTCTCTAACCTTCAAGGTCCTGATTCATACATATTTTGATTAAAATATTTAAGGTCTAAAATATTCTCTTGCCTACTTCTTAGCTAATCGTTGCAGCTTTAGCTGATTATCAATTTATTGACTTATTTTTTGTATATTCTTTGAATTAATTTATTAACTTGAACCCACACATGAAACGAGATTCAAATCATAAAATGTTCGGGGTATTCCAGGAGCTTTGGACGGAGACATGGCTGAGTAATCAACCAAATTCTGAATCTAAGAATATTCAGAACAAAGTTTTTCATACCCTTCAAAAATATACATAACCTAAAAATATTGAATAACATATTTTTAATTTCGGCTCACCATATTGTTGAAGTGCCATTGTTTCGTTCACTATATCGATCACAATAAATATTGTACAGGCATTTCTCAATGCTGCAAACAAGATTTGTTATTTAAAAAATACTTGTTTTTATTTTATTCGTCCAACAAAATTCTTAAATAAACTTTAAGTCTGGTTTGTTTTAAAGCTCTTGTCGCTTACTTTAATATTCTTGAAGTTCTCATATTACACCGTCTGCTTAGTCAAAGTAGTTGTCTCGAGATTTTCTAGAAAGATTTATTTTCAGATCAAACAATGCATAACCTCTACCACATGCTGGTTTCACACATGTTTTATGCATGTCACATGACAATCTATCGAGCGGGAATAAATGTTTGGATAATAAGGTTTTACAAGAAACTGCAGGGGATTGAATTAATACCTAAAAAAATCTGTTGTTCACTTTGAAGTGTAATGCTCCTTATGAAGAATCCCTGTACGATAAATTGCATATCCCGGAATAGAAGGAATTATATTAAATATATGTTTAAATTGTTATGTTTAATTAGATTTTATGTTTTCCGCTGTAACTAGCAGCCTTTTGAAAAATATTTTAGTTTGAAGGTTAGCTTTTAGCTTACACAGAAAAAAGTTCTGTGTTTATATCCGTAAGGACACTAACAGCGTTTATGACAACTTTTATACATTGCTGTCTCAATACATGATTCAATTTACAGATACAAAATAGCCTAGTATCGTTAACTGAATTTGCAGTATTAAGAACAAATGGAAAATACAAAACAACCTAGATCAAATAAAACTACTCTGGATATAGGTGGTATTCAAATACTGGACTCTGGCGTGATTTGTATCATGACGCCTTTAAATTCGGCACTCCAATAAATGTGTTACAGTAATAAAACATTACTTTAAACAATTTTACATGTTGATATAAATTTCAACATACATTTTTATAATTATTAGTAGACCCTGGATCGTTATATAGCATTAACGATTAACATCAGCTTTGTTTCCTTATCAAACATACATTAGCTCATATTAAGTTAACATAAAAAATACTGATGCAACATAACATTCTTTTGGGACGAAAATATAACAAATATTTATTTTACTTGTGAAGTTTAATATGACATACTTGCTAGTTAAGACGTAACAGTATATCCTGAGAATAGAATACGATTTGTATTGAGATTCGTACAAACTATGATTTTACCATACTCATTTACGTTTAATTTCTTTGAAATTTCATTAAACTGTAACATACACGTTATCAATTATCCGCAAGGCGATTGTAAATGTTTACTTACGCACCAATGAAGTAGGCTGCATCTCATGTATGAATATTAGAAAAAAATCATGATTCAAAAGGGTTTCGTCTCATTAAATTTCAAACGGATAAAAAGGAATATCCTCATCAGAATTAATCAGCAGAAATTTTCGGAAAGGACCATCTATTAGTACTTTCTATACCAATGAAAGTGTATGATACAATCAAATCGTAGAGTTAATAGAAAATTAAAGATGTGGGTTGATTAATATGTAATAACATATCAAATATTCTTCTATATAAAGTTGGAGCTTATGACTTCAAAGCCTTAAAGATGAAACAGTAATGAAAAGAAGCCCCATTCTATGGATTTAATTCATTATTCGCTGAGAAAAATGCTAGTGAAGACCTCTGTAGGTATTCATTTAAAAATGGTAGTGACAGTCAATGCACTGCAAGAAATTATATTTCCTCTATACCTGTCTTTAAAGGAACGTAATGATTGGTTTTCAATCAATGGACTTTCTTTACATTTGTCAAAAAAAAATCGAAAAATGTTGTTTAAAGGAAAACAAGGAGAAATTGACATGATATATACTGGCTAAACATATTACAAAAATTAATTTTATTAAATACTCCAAATTACTCCAATATTAGAAGTAATCATAGAAAGTACGTTATTTTGGATTCAACACACTGAGGTGGCGAAAAACTGCGTACTTGTTTTATTCTGTTAAAGAATTTTCGCTAAAAGCGTAGATATATATTACACCTAAATAATGAATTTTACATCATTCCAACCGTACGGACGGTTATTATTTATTTATAGGTAATGTAGTTGATTATTTAAAACGCAAATATGTACTTTTTTGATTCAATGGGCGGAATTCTAAGACCTCACTCAAGCGAGCCCTCACTCAAACAACACTCAAACAACACGATCCGTTGTTCATTCAATGTTCAGTGTTGTTCGGGGAATGTTATCACAGCTGATTTCAAATTGCAACCAAATAAAAGCTGTGATGCAAAGGCTTTTAGATAAAAAGCATGTTGTAGATTTACCGCTTGAAATATATGTATAAATAAACAAAAGAAAGTGAATTAAAAGAAAGAAGGGAAGGGAAATCAAATAAATTTACATTTAGGTGTTAATTCTTATTTACACATTTGATCTAGTTAAAATGAACTTTCTGATATTATATAATTGTAAGTTAATGGAACGAACGATCTTGGTACGTAAAAATAACTCAAAAAACGCGCGCTGAATCCGTATTTAAAATCAAAGGTTACACAATCACTTTTGAGCCAATTTTTTTAAATAACCACGTAAAAAACGTAGCTACGTCAATTAGATACACATGCATGGTAGGTCATATAAAAATGTTAATGAAACTATTATTATCCTAATTCTTAACGATTGTAGCTCATACTCTTAAAAATACTTTTTTAACTCAGGGGCGACCGTTTTGACGTTCGGCGCCCGTCTGTTACGATAATATTTGTTTGCTGCAACACGCTAACGATAATCGTACATTGCGGCGACGCCGCGCCGCACGACAGTATTTGACTACCGTGCTCTGTCCTTTCCTGACTGAGTCCGTACTGTGTGGTATTACGTATCAGAGTATTCTGGTTTAGAGAAGTGTCATGCCGAGACGGGTGACAACAGTCTGTTTTACCAAGTCCTCGCTCCCTCCAGCATGTACCTTGCCTGCGCATCATGGGCGGATTTCTGGGGGTGCCAGTGGGTACCTGATGACACCCTCTGATGTTTGGTGGTTTTGTTGGCAGTGAAGGGGGAAAATGTTTTCAACATAGCTTTGATCGAGGTATTTGCTTAAATTACAAATGGTTGTTGTTAAATAAAATAAGTAGCCTACCTCCTCGGAACGGACCATTGAAATGGGAGTTTGATGTTTGAATGTGAGCCTACAATAGTTAAAACATTAGGTAAGCTGTCACCCCCACATATTTTTACCTAAATCCGCCCATGCTGTGCATCGCCTCGCTACAATGTGCGGCGGGCCTTGGTCGCACAGTCAACTTATGATCAAAAGCCAAAAATCTGTGATTGCAATCATTCTATTAGAAGTTAAATAACCTAAATTTAATTGTAATTTATGATGGGCAATGATTTTGACTTTTAATTTTCCCTTATAATTAAAAAAAACACTTCCCGATATCATTTGGTCGCCCGGTCTGCGCTCGCTGTGCGCCGTGGCCTCGCGTCCGTCCACCCATTCACGTCCATCCATGTCCGCAATGACGGTCTCAAACCCTGTCACACTGCCAGACGCTCGTCCGTAGGCCACGCCACATATCTCTAGGAAGGAGCAAGCTCAGTACCAGGGAAGGTAGTATATGCGCATGCGCGAGCCACCGTCCGCGTCGGGCGTACATCATTTGCGCGGTATGTGGAGAGCCAGGTAGAAGGGTTGCGTGTTCTGCGCGGTGAGTTCCAGGGGGCTCTCAGGTAAATGCATCATCTGCGCGGTGAGGGGTGGCGGAAGCGGCATTCAAAATACTAAACACTAGTTACAATCCATCTCGCAGTTGCATCTTTACAGTTTTGAAACGGCATCTTAGGATTACAAAATACAAAGTCAACATTATTAATTTACCAACATCGTTTAGAAACAGCCCCCTGTTGTATCGATTCCCATAGAGTAATAAAACGTCAAAATTTCTTCCATTCCTCGGGATTAGATTTCTTCTTTCGCCCTTTTTCAACGTGGCGAAGGTTTAATGATTGTATCCATAGTTATTTTAATAACACACTTTAAAATGAACTAATAGTAGCTGCAACCTTTAGGAACTTCAGTAAGTCGAGATGTAAACAAACTGAAAATCACGTGATCATAAGCTGCGACACCATTGGTCGGCTGCAAAATGGCCAATTTTGCAACCAACAGTCGCGATGAAAAAGGCGAGTTTTGCTACAACCGCTAAACTTTAACATAGTTTTTAAATAGAAAATAACAAGTTTTTACACAAAATAAGCACATGTACAGTCTGGTGTATCAACTCCCATAGAGTAAGAAAACATCAAAATCTCAATTTCGAAAAAATGTCACTTAGCCAGTTTAGCTATGACCCGCCTCATGTGCTTGTACGTGCGGGAGGGCGGCTGTTCGCGAATTGTCGGCAGGCTGATGCTACCTGGACGGGGCACCGCGCAGATGATGTAAGGGGATTAGGCGACCCTTCAGAATATTCCACAGCAGGCTTACATACCGCGCAAATGATGAACGACCTCCGCGTCTGCGGACATTTGGTAAAGGCCATGCCACACTGTCGTGGCATCGCGTCCGTCTAGTATGCCGATGGACGTTTTAAAAAGTCGCTAACCATGCTGTCAAATAGGACAAGTCACACTGACGTATCCGGCGTAGCGTCGCGTCCGTCACGTCCGCCGACGTCGGACTGGGCCTCCCAGGTATTAAGCTTACTCCTTCCTAGTAGGAAAGGTGGCGTGGTCTACAGACGCGCGTCTGTTGTGTAACGGGATTTGAAACTGCCGCGGCGGACGTGGATGGACGGACGGATGCGACGTTAAGGCACTTTGACATGGCCTCAAGAGTTGCTTCAGCCGCGACTAACTACGAACGGAGGTCGCGTCGGCGGACGAGACGGACGCGACGCCACGTCGGTTACGTCAGTGTGACTTTTTCTATTTGATAACAGGGTTCGCGACTTTTTTAAACATTTACCCGCATACTAGACAGACGCAACGCAACGGCAGTACGATATGGCCTTAAACGTAGTCACTTTAATTTCCCGAGGAATAGGAAGTCCTCTGAACGAGTCGTCATCATCCCCGTATATATCAAGGATAAAATGTGATTCCTCACTGTATCTTTCTGGAATCCTTACCGTCTCAAAAATGCACTTTCATCAAACAAAAGAAACTGATCCAAATATTTCTTCCTCGGTACAACAAACAATCTTTACAAATAAATCATCGTTGCTATGCTCTATACATTCAATTAAAACTTCATCCAATATTTCCATGACAAATAATAATTGTACGGCTTTTAAAAATCAGATGATCAAATAAATAATGTTTAGGAATATAAAAAAGAAGTAAAAATAACAAATAAATCTGAAAATGAGAAGTTGAGAGCCATACAATAAATTCATAGTAAACAATAGAAATAAACATAACCTTTAAAAACTTTTGTTTTGACTTTGATTGACAGAAACAGCTGTGACACCATTGAATACAACAACAGCCGATCCGTTGTTTAAATGTTGTTTGAGTGAGGGTACGTTTGAGTGGCGTCTTAGAATTCCGCTCAATGTACCCATTAATTGCCAAAGCTTTTGCTTGACTATGAACTGACTGTACCTGTGATTTTACCGCTTGATTTACCCTACGGTTGACTAGTTAGGATGACTTATTTTGTTGAGATTACTGATTAATAAAGTAAAGTTCAAGGTGCAAAGTTAAATGTATGGTTGAACTATCAAATCCGCAATTGAAAGACTCGATATGCCAAAAGACTTTGTTAAGTATTATCACACAAAAAATAAAATTATGATGTAACAAATATCATGATTAAATAATAATCAGAAGTCGACTGTATATTGTAATCCTATACTCTTATATGAGCAATGTTATCGTGCGTGCGTGCGTGCTTGCTTGCTTGTATGTTTGCACAACGATCTCAAAAACGGCTCCGAGGATTTCCTTCAGAGTCTGAAAATAAGTAATTTATGACTCAAAAACGTCTTTTTTGCAGATTACTTGGCCAGAGAAAATCTAATAACGTAATAAATCGAATTTCAAAGCTGTAAAATGTTAACATTGGCCTTATGAGTTTCCATGATAGCAACGAAAATAAACAAGGAAAGTGTAAACAAATGAAGTAATCATAACAGCTGTTTGCAATCTACAGCTATCAAGGAAAAATACAGTGAGTGGGATGAACAGTTCATGGAGCAATAAAAAAAGGTTTCTATTTATCAATTTTATGACATTGAAATATTTTATAGTAAGTGGATGAACTGGTAAACATGAAATAACACCAAGCAAGACTCGGTCCACCAGGTACTAGTTAATAATAAACGCAATTTTTCATTTTACGCTATTGAATTTACATACAACATAAGTAAAAGATAAGATTCAAAATTTAAGGCGATATTGGCTGCTAATCACCATAAAAAAACTACTCTTTAAAGTCTTGGTTTCAAACAAATCAGTAGCTATATTATAAATTTGCTACCTAAAGCGATTATATTGAATATCAATTTTAAGTTTAAAGAGACAATCACAAGTTAGGAAATTATTTTAAATAGTCTGTTACCAAACAAATTACTAAACACCCTTATTTAACATTCACATAAAATTCATCGTAAAGTTGCTTTAATTTATACCCTGTACATATCTGCAACTTACAAAGCAGCTTCGCTTGGCGCTTTAGCATTTTTCGTTATAAAAAAACCCGTTTAATACCCTTTTGATGTTCTCTCGCATGAATAGCACGCTCGCATGTACTTTTACAAGCCTTTTATTTGTAAACATATTCTTATCATGGAATCATTTTTCTATTTTATGAATGGATTTAATATTTTTACCATTAATACGTGTTTTATATTATTTATCCATAATTATAGGGTTTTAAAATGTAAAGGCAAAACCATTAGAATATGGAAACCTTTTCATGTGTATTAAAAACCCTCAAACTTTAAACATTAATTTAATATTTAGGTTAAAAATTAAATACATTTTCCTCAAGTTGTAACAAAACTTTATTGTTTTCCTCAACTCCATAAACTAGAAAATATTAAAGGTAATTTTCTATATTTGAGGGAAAATTTTATATTTGAGGCAATTTTTTACATTTGATGTAACGTTTTTAATTTACATGTTTTTCCTGAGTTATTTTATTTAAATAAAAATTTGTATGACGAACCAATACCCCGTATGACACATTGCCTTCAAAATTATGTTTATTTACACACAACAAAATAAATTACACAAACAAATTAAATCACACGCAAGCAATAAATTACTTTTAAATATCAATAAAGTTAAATGAATGAGGGCTACAAATACTTTTAAATAGTTTTCTGTTGAAAGAATGCACCTGTGGCAATTAACAAATTTTCAATAACTACGTACCCATGTCCTGAAATACTCTGGATGAATTCAAGAGCCATTAACTGTATCATTGGTTAATAAGCACAGCGTAGTCGCTGAGTCCAGTTATCCCGCAGTTACACTTACAACGCCGTGAACCTGAGGGCCAGTGTCCACTAGGGACAAAATGGCTGTAACAAACCATTAGCCATTAATGGAATTACGGTCTAATGGTTCCTTCCTTTATCGCCCTTTAACGTTATGTTGTCTATAAGGCCTTAATACAACAATTAGGATAATACTCGGGGATCACTTTGGTATTTTGATTTACTTTTACGAACAATAGAAACAATTGCTACTATAGAAGATTGTAATCGGTCACCATGTAATGGTGTAAAACAGTGCAGGAAGTAACACTCTCCCTAAAGTAAAGCTATATAAAGTGTTGTAAAATGAATTAGACGATAATGTAATGTAGTCTTTTTTTAAATGCAAAGTATTATGAAAAAAATATGTTTGACTGATTAAAAATTTTACATTTAAACAATAATAGTAACCCTGTAAGCTACATTACTCTGTAAGCTTTAATGCTTTGTAGGCATGTTTCAATGTGGAGGAGAATAAGGAGTCTAGTCAATGGATATGTGAAAACGAGTTTTAATAGCTTGGATTTAAAATGTTGTTTGATTGGTATTCTTGAAATTATTTGAAGTCTAAATATGCAACTTTTTAATTTTGACTTTAATTCAAAAGCAAAGTATTTGTTTTTAATGTAGTTTTTCAATCCTAATTAGCCGTTTTCGCTCAATCGGCTGTTCACTGCAGATCAGCTATTTTCCTCATTTTCTTTATTGTTATTACGAATCAAATACATCATAACCTATTACACTGATATGAAAAACATGTTGTACGTAATCATTGGTATGCATAAATAAAATGTTGGTTACTTGCAAAAGCATGGAGGATCTAAGTCAGGTTTTATTTATACAAAACAGCAAAATGAGTAAAACACAAATGATGAAGCACCTACAGACTCTTAATCCTAAATACATTAGCAACGGGTGTATATTTACATACTTATGAGCCAAAACTACTGGTAATTTGGTTTGAAGCCAAAACATAATTCCTACCCTTTGGCTAAGGTCCATGTATATTGGGTTACCAGCTTCGCTATTACTAAAATGTTGCTTGATAAACATGGCTTTACGACCTGAGGCGATTAGCCATTATCGCAATGTACATTATTTAATCAATGAAGTTTGTGTTTCAATTTTTATCAAATCTTTACTTCTTGCATTTCTAAAAAGTTTCTAGGAAATTTAAAACCACTTATGGACTTTTTTTATTTACTTTACAGGAACCTCAAGTACCATTGTTCGAAACTTTGTACATCATAAAAAGATTACCATCTACCATAAAAATTCCACAGCATCCAAAAAGATGCAGATAAAGAGTAACCTGTATCCGTGAGAATATTATGGAAACGCAAAGGACATTTTAAAAATTGTGAGTGTACTGCGTGTTGCCATACATTCCAAATGGATAAAGCTATTTTCTAAAAGCAATTTAGAGATTAAATGAAATGAAACTATAAGTCTATGTATACTTACACTCTGAAAAGAAATGTCAAATATTTTTAATTTTAAGCTACTAAGTACAAGTGACAAAATGAAACCACCAAAATGGGTATGAAAGGTTTTCACACCCTTTTCAGTGAGTAAAGGAAAGGCAAAATAAGATTTTTTTCGTTTTTGCTTGGATTAAATTGCCATAATAATTGGGTTAAGAGGTATTTTGGTTGATACCGCTGTTATTTTCAAAATCTCTAGGGATTTCTCAAAAGAGTAATAAAGAATATTTGGGATTAAACATTATTATAAACTGTTTTAAACTTTTGTGTTATTTTTTCTACGATACATTGTTCATTACAGAGTTGTTGTATGGAAACTTTTTCTATTAATAAGCCGTAAAGTGATGGTTAAAAAACCTATGGTTTCGTTAATTCTTCTGATTTAAGAGTTTGTATAGAGAAACAGAGCACACAAAACTTCCAAGGGTTTTTATGCTTTTAAGGTTTTGTTTTTTGTTTTTTGTTTTTTGTTTGAGTTTGAATTTGTATTTATAAATAAATACGAATGCAAGTATCAATACTTTGTAAATTGGAACTTTGCTTGTGTAAAGTGGTAAAAATGTTCTCTATTGAATAAGCTTTATTGATAACCTACATCTGAACAGTATTTCGGTAGTTTGAACAGTGGAAAAACAGAGTGAGGCTGAAATTTATTCTAACGTTAAATGACATGGATTAAATTTACCATCTAAAGTACTTGGTCAAAAACTTATTTTAAACTTTTGTACTTATCTTGTTTCTAACAAACACGAATGAAGCCTTGTAAACCCATGAGAAGTTAAAACTGCTCACTCGGGATATAAATTTTTTTATTTGGACAGTAAAAAATCTAAAAAGAACAGCCCTTTGCTTTTTCTTTTGATTTTACTAGGTTTTAAAGTAGATTTCTCATATTTTTGGTAGTGTAAATCCTTAGTATTCATCGAAACCTTGAAGTATTTATACTAATCGGACTCTTTAAATGTTAAAGCTACGTTATTTAATAAAAATGCAATTTCTGGCGAACCCAGTCTTAGCCCAAATATACCGTTTGAATAATTTAACTAAAATAAGAGCAGTTCAATACACCAATGAATATCTTTTCTAATAGAAAAAACTTTCATAATATTTAACATACGCTAAGTTCCAATGTAACATAGGACGTCCTCCACAAAGATAATTTTCCCAAATTCAAAATCATGAGTTCAAATGTTTACCATAAAACAAATGTTAAAACCACGTGTTACCTGTACGATTCTTTGATTTTTTACATGAACATTAACGAGTGTCCTGAAAATGACAACAAAGTCCATAAAATCCTGAGTTTTGGAGCAGATATAGCAATTCGAATTAAGCAAGTATATGTTTTTTTATGTTAATTTAGCCTTTCATTAGTTTTTCCACACAAACTCACAATATCCAGAGAAATAGTAGGTTTTGTTTTCAAAATCTTACTAATGGAAGACGTATTTTTATAATATTTAACACTTAATATCTAACACTTTCTACATAAGTGGAGTAAGTCGTTTGCATATTAAAAAAAAAGTTTTTATACAATATCATTTAAGCTGAACATTAAGAAAATACTTATCGTTAGATTTTTTTTGTGAACTTGTCGATTAAAAATTTTAAATATTATATTAACAAAGATGTTTTCAGAACTGGTATTTTTGCATCAACAGTTAAAATTTCAGAGGCAAATTAATATTTAATTTTTATTTAATTCAGAAGAGCCTCATGCACGAAAAGGAAATCACACAAACTAACAATATTACATACAAGGTGGTCAAAAATAAACATTAAAAAAATACGCTAATATTTGTAATCAAACACGGGAGAGTGTAATGCTTGAAATGCATTAAAGGAAGCGATTGCGTCTAATTTTAAGTTCAATTTAAACCTTTGCTACCTTCAGTCTCTTCGTTAATGACTTGGAAAATCGCCTCGACTGCCTTTTAAACTTCGAACTTATTGTAAAATAGCTTCATTGAAGTGGCTCACGAATAAGAGTCTTTTAAACACTTGACTGTTATTAGCACTTTACAAATCTGTTTGTATTGAACAAAATAACGGTGTTTTTTTTCTGCAGTTTCCATTTTTAAATTACAGATGATCTTCAGTGTAGTAGTTTGTAATTACAGCAGAGAGTATTTTTCCAAATATTTTTTGTCAACCCTTAAGGTACAGCAGGGGGGTCAACCCTTACTGTGAGCAGTGCAAGGCTAATCAATCAGCTAACACCGTTAACTTAATTGATTAACTATGTTTCAGCGAGTTTGTGTAACCCTAAAACTGTTTTTAACAACCGAGAAAAATACACGCTATAAATATTTTGCTATTATTCATTATGACCGAGTCAAATTCAGTAACCTAAACTTCCATTTGTCTAGATTTGGTTTAGTCGTGATTTTTTCCCTTCGGAAACTGTAGACATTATAAATTTGTAGAAGTTATCAAGGTTTCGAGACTATAAATAGCCCTCTATATAACACATTCTCTTGGGTAATAAATATTTTACTTCTCAGGTAACTACTCGTTTAAAAAATGTTTTCAAACTCATAATGTTATTCGATTCGTGTTCAACTGATATTTTTCGCTACCTACAGCCACTTTACAGCAGTTCCTTTTCAAGCCAAAACTTGCTAACAAAATATGCGAATTATGTGGTTCCCTCTAGTACAAGGGTTGTACCGTTAAACAAAAATGAAAATACAGGGTGTTTTTTAACTCAACCCAAAACTTTATTTTATCAGTAAATGATTATTCCCCCCAAGACCCCCGGATTTGACCCCATTATATTATTTTCATTTGGGATATAAAAAAGTAAGACCTACGAAAACAATTCACAGGATATTTAGCACCTTAAAACAAACATAACTAATTTAATACAAGAAATTCAATTAGGTACATTGCAAAACGTGTTCATACATTTGATGGAGAGAACACAACTTTGTATAAATATCAACGGCAGATTGTTTGAACACGTCATGCAAGCTAAATGTTATCAAACTTAAATAATATGTTGTCTACAATGCAAAGATAACCAAAACAAAACTCATTTCAGCTTTGTATGCACATTATTCAATCTTAAAAATGGGTTGCGTTAAAAAAAAAACACCCTGTATTTTGTATCCAATAAACGTTGCTGTGTAGTTTATAACAAAAATTTAATGCAACAATTTTAAGTGATTCTTAGCGAAATGTTTACGTTCAACAGAAAAATGTTAGGAGGTTATTGTTTCAAGAAATTCTTCATCTGCAAGTCATCAAACAGGATATTGTGAAAGTTTCCTTCTCCAGGAGCAAACTGAGCGCAACTTGTTTTCATCCTCACAACTGCAGTTGTGATTGACTGAAATATTTAATTCATAATATGTGACACATTAATCACAAAGCTACTGGCGTCCATTAGTTCCTCAATGAGGGAAAGGGTTTGATTTTGTGACGAGTGTTCATTTATTGGTACAGTTTGAAAAATTAGTCAATGAATCAACTAGCATACATATTTTTCCCAAATTTTAAGGCTCTTCGACTGAAACAATGCAACAAAAGATTTTTAATTTAAAAAGTGGTTCATAGGAGTAAATTTTAGAGGAAAATCGTGTAAGAAGAAGTTTTTTTAAGTGGGTTACACACTTTTTCTGGCTACGTTTCCTATATTGTCCTATATATATTGTCGACCCATAATCCGTTATTTTTATGATGGAAAACTGCTAATTCAAAATTTTAAACGGTAAATGTTAAATTTGTATTATCTAAAAACTGATTGAAAAGTATAAACGCTTTTTTAATACCTTTCCGAAAAATTTGCAACAAAGTAATTAAAAACCTGAGTTTTAAAGCAGTTATAGCCAATTAAATTATGCAGGCATATGTAATTTTCGAGAAAATCACAATTTATAGCCTTCCTATATCCTCTAAACAGACCCATAATAGTCAGAGAAGCTGTAGGTTTCCACACATCATATCTTATTGTTGGAAGACGAATTTTTATATCGACTTTAAAATCCTGTGTAAGATTAAAAAAGTGGCGTAAGTCATTTATTTAAAAAAATCAAATCTTAACAGACGAAAAGTCGTATAGTACCAAATAATCTGCATTTCTACTTTTGGAAATTTCAATAAGGCCGCTACACATTTTTAAATGTCACTGAGAAAATGGTCATGCCAAAAAAATGGACTGATGGACTGATGAAAATTCATCATTTTTAACTGACACGCCGAAATGAGCGTTGTACGGTCGCGTCAGTTCAGTAGTTGTTCAGACTAGCCTTCTTACGCATGCGCTCAAGTGTTTTTCGCCTGGCGCGGCGGCGGCGCCGCGGCATTGTTGTCAACGTCCAAGAATGAACGTGTGTATAACTCCACACACACACTAAGATTTGTGGTGCCAAATCTTAGGGCCCAGTCCAGCCGTAGGATTGTTAATTTTAGCATTGGGCTTATGGACGGCGTGGACCTTAAGATTTGGCACCAGTTATACGCGGCTAGTGTGGTCAGTTAAAAGTGACAGCTAGAAATGAGCAGTTAAAAATGACCGTGTGTAGCGGCCTTTAGAATTTAGAAAATAACTATTAAATCTTAAATAAACTCCTTTAATGTAGGGATGGCAATTTATTTTTGATTTTATTTTATTTTTAAATGGTACGAAAACCTAGAACAGAGCCATTTTGTCACCTATTCCTATCAAGTCAACGTATAAACATTTTTAGTGTCATTTATATATATATATATATATATATATATATATATATATATATATATATATATATATATAATAAATAAATGTATATAGTGATTCACTAGTAAGGGATATTGTTATCATTATTACAAAAGGGTATTTTGGTGTACTTTCCAAATTTTTTGCTTAAAGGCTGAATACAAATTTTAAGAAAGAAATATTCAACTTTTACGCTCGAAAACGAAAAATCTCAGACGAAACATTTTGTTATATGTATTCAAATTAAATTATGTTCTTTTGGGTTTCACTATATTTTTCACTTACTTGGAATACGTAAAATATATTTCAGCCCAACTTAAACCTTTTTAAATGTTTTTAGATTTAAATAGAAAAAGGTTTGTTAAATTTTTGCATAGTGCTTTTGGAGAACTATCTCTGAAAGAAAACTATTGAGTACATGAATAAGCCCTGAAGCTCAAAGCGAAGAAAGTAATAAGGGAAAGAAAACAGCAACCTGTTGAGGCCCTTCAAGACTGTGTAATCTTCCCTTACAAAGAGCTACTCAAGTATCAAAGAGGACTTACCAAAGTTCAATGTCACAAAATACCTCAATCATGGAGGATGAGGGAGATTTTCTATTATAAGGTCCGTTATTATTAGTTTCCATCTGCATAAAATTACTAAAACTTTCTTTACCGAAAGGAATATTTTTTAAAGTAATTGAATAACATTTAAAATAACTATAAAAAATTTAGATCGTAAATTGCTACCTCAGATTTTTATGAATGAATTGACAAAAATGATTAGTCGTGTTGATTTGGTTTCATGTAGAATTATTTGAAAAATAAAATAAAAAGAATAAATGTAACGAGAGTCATAAAATGAATTGTTGATTCAGATAAAATATCTACTTTATATCCTCAGCCCATCCAAACATTCCCAGCAAAAGTAATAGCATACATGCAAGTCGTTGATACACAAATAGACTAAAACGACAAAGGACAAAAATAAATTAGGAGATATAGAGGATTTAAAAATACGATAATTTAAAATAAAATAATGTCTTCATGGTTAAATTGTGTGTTTATATCAAATTTACTTTGGTAACTTACTGAAAACTTATGGTTATCGTTTTGATTATTCACTGATGGTTCGAAAATTTGATTATATAAAATTAATGTTTGTATAGCATATCATATGTGCGAGTATATTATGTAAACCTTGTATGTATTAAAATTACATTTTTATATAATTTGTAGTTAGTTAGTATATCCGGGATAAAGAATAAAGAATACATCATTATGAGAAAGAGTAAATCTTTATGAAAGTGAAGCCTCCATGTAAATCATTCTCCTCCTGCTGCGAAAAGTAAAGCGAAAACACGATACATAATTAATCTTCGTGGCTTATAAGCTACATGTTAGCTCAAGCTGTTCTTTACTCCTACGTGAAGTTCAAGGGGTCAAAACCACGCCTGTTTGGGGTCAAATAAGTACATCTACATCCTGTGAAGTACATAAGTACATCTTGCGATTCCACCGTCATTCATTTATAACATTCCTCAAACCAAAAGTAATTAAACGTATATTTTAGTAACTAACGCCATTCACACTTGCTTTTAGAAGTTCTCAACTCATAGCAAAGTGGTTTAGTTGTTCTGGTCATTTTTTTTCGGAGACGTTGAGAAAGATGCCTTAAAATAAATTTAAAAAACAAATTTTTAAGATTAAATGAGCATTACAACTATCATTTTAACACATATCTTATGACTTTAAACTACAGAGACTGACTCATATCTTAATTCGAATACAGTTTATGTTTTACAAATATATGATGCCAAAAATGTAATTTAAAACGTAATATATATGTTTTAAGTATGTATGTTTTTAAAACTGTAAAAATAAATATATTACTAGAGCTTTAGAGTACATGTTGGTATATATTCCAAGGGAATGAATTAATACTGGCAGGATATGATCTCAACAAATGTTAAAGCTGCAAACATCCGGGTGTCCCTATCTTTTACCATGGGCGGTACTGGTCCCTGTGCGGAACAGTCTGTCCCCACGGTTTGGCAGCCTGCTTACCTTTGGAGGAACATTATATTATACTAATTTCGTCCATATTTGCTGTGTTACCTTTAAGTAATTGTTTTTTACACTGTTTCATAATTAATAATTACTTTTGTTCTTCTCCTTTATGTAGCCTCATTTAATTATTTTTTGTAAACAAATATTTCAACTTATTTTACTACTTTTGGTAATACAAGTGCTGGTAAATGTCTGAGAAGTAAAGCTTATGAAATACTTTGATGAATAGGATGGACACTCTAATTTTAAATTTAACTCCAATGTAATATAAGGTAATAACTAGCAAAACAAAGTTATTTGAATTATAATACCTTAAGTAGTTAGCTACCCCTCGTTCTTTTGCCCCTTAGCACAATTTATTTTTTACATGACTTGACAATAAACAGCTAAAACAAATCGCTAACCGAGACAATTCAACCGGTATCCCCATCCAGGTCAAATGATTACGTTTCTAACAAACCACTTTATCGAATTGCTCTTTTACAGTTGTACGTGAGGTCTTGATAAGACCTATTACGATGTTAGCCACCTAAAGGAACGCCATTTTACTTCCACATCACGTTGACAATAGAAATAAATAGTAACAAAATATGAAGAATCAGGATTTCTTTACAGGAATCACTTTAGCTCGTTAATATTAACTTACCACGCGTTAACTATTTTAACGACCACAACTTGCTTCTAACGAGTTTTACAGTATTTTGAAACTACACTCAAATATTTTAAGATATTTTAACAATATCTAAATTTTTATAAGTCTTAGTTTAGATTTACATATTTTAATGCTGATACTTATTGATACTTGATAAATATTGTTAGATAGGTCCCCTGTATATTTAAGTTTAATATTATGGTAAACTTGGCAGTAATTATTATTTATTGGGTAGGTAATAGGATAACCGTGAAACTATGTCATAGAAGCTATGTTCATTAATTGGAAAATACCCCCGTTGCAGCAGACCTGCATACTCAGCAAATTTTAAATGCAAAAGAACATATTTCAATCCAATATAGCGGGATATGACAGTTTTTGTAAGGTCCATAAGAATAACACGGGGAATGAGTATGCAAGTTTCTTAAAACAGTTTTATTAAAACTGGGTGGTTTTAATGCATTATTTAGTAGGTATAAAATAGAAAAAACCATGTGCCAAGTTTTATCAAGATATGTTAAGAAATAAGGAAGATATAAAAATGTTCATACCCCATAAGGATAACGTTGGGAATGAATATGACGGTTTGCTGTCATGGAAATAGAAATATCGGGTATTTTAGACTAATATACATCAGATCTAACCTAGATGAAGCCAAAAACCAAGTTTTATTAGATATGTTAAGAAATAAGCGAGATACAGAATTTTACTTATTTCCCATAAGGTTATCATTAGGACAGCGTACTGAGATTACCACTTTCAATATCTGGGTAACCAATGGACATAGAGTAATGATTCAATACACTAATTTGTTTGTTTTTCTTAGGTGAATCCAACGATGCTAACAAAGCAATACCGAATGTAAAAATTAAATGTTTCCCTTTTTATTTCAAACAATATGCCTTTGAGCCTGTAGCTCTTACAGATTTTTCCAGTCCAAAGTTGTCTTACTTTGTATTACAATTTGTTACAGCCTATAAGTCGATTACCAACCTACTGAATGATCACTTGCTAATGAAAGGGCAATGAGCAAATTGGTTCTCCTTTCAAACCATGCAGGAATAGGATGAAAACATGCTTGTAGGAATAAATCATATTAATTTCACCGCACTGCACAGAAATATATGTGTTGTGTGCCTTAATGTACGCAGGAAATTTTTCTTTTAGTACTTGCAAACATAAACATAGACCGTACATAAAATTGGCTGTAAAAATAGACTCAATTAAAATTAAAATTGCTTTGTTATTAAATTAAATTCAAAATATTAAACATAATGAAATTAGAGTAATTTTGTACTAGCTTTTATAGACCCCAAATGAATAGAACCTTTTAAGAATGATACCATCAAAAACGTGAAACATAAAGTGACAAGGGCCTTTCCTTTATCAAAAAGTGAAGTGTATTCCCCTAGGACAATGGCGGATTTGTTATTGTCTTTTGACGTTTTTACTTGACATTTTCACCGTCCCAAGTCGAATAACGGGAAGGTAAATGTTTCTTATCGAGTCAGCTCTGCTATTTTTAAAGCAACTGACTTCCTTATGAATAAAATATGACCGATTCTAAGTGAAATTCGTTTATAACTTGTCAAATACATTTGCTTTATTTTCACCATTTTTACTATCATCCATATTTTAGTTCTAGATTAATTCTTTGAAACTGTTTTACATACCCGTTCTAACCAGATGAAATTAAAAAATTCGTGGATTGCAGCGGTTTCAGCATTATAGCCATCAGATCCTTATATTGTACAAACATATGCCTCTAGTTCAGCTTCTCAGAGTCAATAGCATTTTTACATTCACAAATAAATAAAACATTTATATAGTTCACAATGACCTAATGATTAAGATTAAGCAAACAGTAAATGGCAAAATAAGTTTGGTAAGATTATTGTATTTCTATGTATTTTAGGGATACATGAGCCTAACTTATTCAATTTATGCACTAAATATGTTAATTGTAAAACTTAAAGAGTTTTCAAGTTTTAATTTCAAGTTTTTTAAATCTCTTTATTTCAAATTTGTCCCAAGTTAAAAGAATTAGGAACAGGAACGGTCGGTGTTCATGCGACGAAAAGCCTGTTCGGCGATCTAAAGACATCAAGGTACCATAGCGGCAACAGTCATGTCGTCGAACCGGAGTTGACCACTCCAGGTAGGACAGGAATCGCCCGCGGCTGAGATCGGACCAGCGACGTTTGACTTGCTGGGCCAGTGCTTTACTACCGAGCCACCACCTCGATAAGTACCAATTTAAAAAAGATCCCATCGCAACACGTAACTCAAATGTACAATCATAACTAATAACTATTTTTCATCGTGCAATAAGGGCTTTGGAATGCAATTAAATACAAGTTACTACAGTACAATTGAAACCTATAAAATTAAATAAAGCAAGAGGAGATAAAATGAAAGTATAAGTGCCAAAATAAAAGTTGGCATTGAAATGTAATTAGTTTTCGGCGGGGCTTTACGAAACTTTGTTTACGCTTCCCGCTGAAATTGAATTATTTCGCAAAACAATTAGCTTAGTGGGATTTATTTTCAGTTGCATAACTTTTCATACTACATAATACTGAAGCTCTACAAAATAATTTATCTTCCTGATGGAAGTAGTAATGAAAGTTAAAGTACAATTGCTCTCATTTTACATATCCAGATTGAATTAATTAAGAATATATCTATTTAGACAATCAGCTGATGTTTAAATAGCGATAGTAAAAAGAAAACCTCGTTTGGAGAAATCTTTAAAAGTAAAGAAGCTGTAAAATGTTGGTTTTGTATGTAGTTGGCGGAATAAATAAAGCGTTATAACGAAAAATTTAGTTCATCACACTGGACTAAGTCATTTTTTACCTCGGCTCAAGAGCCTCGGTAAAAAAAAACTTGAACTCGTACGAAAAGCTTTACTTTAGCCCCTAATAGTGAAATATACTATATTCTAATGCCCTGGCAATTTACTTATCTGTCTTAATGATTCTATTGCCAACCAAAAATTAATTTGGTTTATCTAATTATATTTTCACAGGGTAGGTACAAGTATGTACTTTTTTAGATGTGGTGAATAGAAAAATCGATTTTTATATCCAACTTATTTATTTGGATGTAAAAATAAATACCCTGTAAAAATAAATGCCACTATCATCACGATCGTCACACTCATCTTTCACAATGATATTCAGGGTAACGTCCTCCATGAGGTACCTGTCTTATTAAGAATTATTAAAAAAATGATTAAAAATAATGATATTCTAATATAAGTGTAAAAAAAGTAAAAGAAATAAGACCTTGACTTATTTTTAGAAATTAATTGTTATATGTACTAAATAAATATCTGGCCCAACTTAAAGAATAAAAATTATGAATAGAACGAATGTTATTATTTTGCGTCTTTATCGCGTGAAACCAATAAAATTTTAATTCATTAAAAGCCATTGTATTGCAATTTTACTACCATGTCAATTTTGATTATATAATTTTATATGTAATACAATCTAGAACACTAAAAATAAAATATTTTTATACGATTTGGGTTAGTGTTCATCTGTTTTCTTATCACCACAAATAAAAAAGTTTACATTCATATTATCATAGAACGTTGACAGTTCAATGTTTCCATCAAATAATATAAACCAATCTATCCCTTTGCTTGAATGGAATCAGCGCTTATCATTTGACAGTTCTCTTATCATTTGTTGAGGTCTATTGTTAAGTGATTGCTCCATTGTAATTGTTGAAATGTCAATAAAGTCTTGCAATCATACACAAAATGTACTTCAGTGGCTTCGAACAATGATTAATTTGGCAAACGTTTTTGCTGACCTTTGTTTTTTTGCGCATTGGCATTCTTTTATTTACAAGAGTATACTTTGCACTAACTATATAGTCTAAATGCATTGGTAAGATGTTTATTATAAGTACATATTTCTTTCAATCTGTAAATAGTCAATAAAACGATTAAAAGAAGATGTTTAAAATTGTATTTTATATGTTAAATGATACAATACTTGTATAAGTAAATACATTTTTAGTTTAATCAGTAATTAAACCAAAAATATTTTAAAATACTCACATTCAATCAAATAATTAAATATTGTACGTGTTTTAATTAGGAATAATTCAATATGTATTCAAATTTATAAATGCCGTTCCGAGTAGAACGTCCATTTTACAAAAACTCGAATAACACTTTTCGCGTTGATTAATTATTCTAGAAACCCACTTTTTCAACGTTTTTAATTAGCCTTGTAAACAAATGCCAAATTTTAGGCTATCTTATTTAATTTTTTTATTAAATATCGGATTGTTTACGAAAATAATCCAATAGCTAGGGGCACTATTGTATTAGCCTATTTTTATTGCCGTTAAATTAAAATAATAAGTTTGTTTCATACTGAATTAATTAGAGCGTCTTTATTTTTACTCTTAACATGTATATAGCATTTGAAAGCTGATGGTATTTTGTCCAAGGGAACGTAATTTATAAATCAGCTTTAGGCATAAGGGCCCTTTCTCTATATAAAAATTAAAGTGTACATAATATACTTTTCCACCTCTTTGACAATGGCGGATATTTTACTATTGCAGTCTTTTGACTTAACATTTTCGCTGATGTAGATTATTTTTCTTTCCTCAGTACTTTCTTATTCTCATTTCTAAACTCAAATCTTGGTTTTCATCACAAAGAGCCAAAGGGGTTTCTTTGCTGTGTACAAGGCTATTTATAATAGTAGTTTATGCAACGATTGTATAATGAATGCCTTTAAGCCCCGAGTGAGATGTAAGTTAGAACACGAGCGAAGCGAGTGTTCTAAATATTTCACGAGTGGCTTAAAGGCATAATACAATCGTTGCATACACTATTTTATCTACGACCAACAATATACAAAAAAAATTTCTCTCGAAGTTAAACAAAACTCATGACTTTTACTAATGATGGAATAGGTCAACTAAACTTTGAGGTTAGGCAAATAAGCAGACTGAACTATGAATCGTTGTGGAACAATCAGCTGATGGGATAAGTAAACTCAAACATCAATCGTAATGCAACAATCAGCTGATGTGCGAATTGCGTATTTGTTATTATGACACTACTTCCGTCAAATGCCGAGCTCTCATTGGTCTAGAACCTGTACTCTAAAGTGACTCCAGTACTCTAAAGTCGTCATTAGAGTACTGCTTGGTTTTTGGTGTTTTAATGTATATCATTATAATGTTTATTGTAATACCATAATTGGTGCTTATTGCAATGGTCGTAGATAAAAACAATTAAACAACCAAAATAGGCTTTTCTCAGTATGTTGAACAAAGATTTTATGATACTTTGGAAATAAGCTTTAAATCATTGGCTTCCTACCATAGGCTGGTTCTTTGAGTTTAACTACTAAAACCTCTATCATGATGTCAACACTTCAAACAAAACTTGAGATATCGTAAACGACGCGTCGCATCAAATACAGGGTGTCACAAAAATGCGTAGCGTGCTATGCAGAACCAGATTCTACATACAAAAATAAGTCGAAAATGTAGAGTAACATTTTTTGATTTCGCCTTAGTTTAGCCGTAATCTGCCATTTTGTATTTTTTTTAAAATACAGTCGACACTCGCTAACACGAACCTTGATATCACGAAATCCTCGATAACATGAATTATTTTTAATCCCATTGGAAAAACCTGTCTAACACTAAGAAATTACTATACATAACACGAACTAGTTTTCCGGGTATATTTTACCTCTATAACTCGAAGGGACACAATAATTACCTCTATAACACGAAGTTCAGTAGATAAAACGAATTCGATTTGTGCTTTGCCTCCATAACTCAGAGTTTATCTCCATACCACGAAGTTTTCAGAATGGACCTCTGTAATACGAAATCCCGGCGTTCTTAACTGTTTATTTTATTTTACAAGTTTTTTATTTTGTATACCGTACTCTAAGTATTATTATGAATACAAAAATATTCAAAGTTATAAGTGTATTTTTGTTTCTGTAGGGGATACAGTAAAGTTTCTTTATATTATTGTTTTAATATAAATTATGATCGATACTGTAATAATTGTTTTTACATGTTTAAGCAGAGGAAGATAACAAACTTTTTAATCAGAATTAATATGATCTTATCTGTTTTCGTGTTTTACAGGTTATTATACTATAAATACTATATTTTCAATGATATATAATATTTAAATAAGTAAAAAGCTTAGATTTGTCGAAGATGTAAGGAATAAACTACAATTTTGTTTACCTCTATATCACGAATTTTCACTTGGTTTACCTCTATAACTCGAACTATGCCTGAGACGAACTATACGTAACACGAAGAAAAATCGCAGTCACGTGGACTTTCGAGTTAGCGAGAGTCGACTGTAATAATTCATCTACCAGTGGAGATATTTTCATGAAACTTAGTATAAACCTTAAGTCTTTTAACATTAACATTTTCCAAAACTATTTTTTATTAAACTTATCAAATTTCACAATGGCGGCCATTTAAAAAATTCAAAGTCAAATTTCATGAAAACTAGCAGGTAAAACAAAATTTTACTAAGTGTCAAATTTAAAGCACTTTTTAAGCCAAATCCAATGACACTAAGATTTTTAAAACCGGTTTATAAATAACAAAGTTATTTAACATTTTTCAATTAACCTCAAATTGACACTAAATGTGCTAATAAAGAACAAAAGCAAAAAAAGTAATTCGATCATGGAATAGTTATTCAAATTCAAATTAAAAGTATTTAAAATGTTAAAAATAATTTTATGAAATTTATAGGTGATTTTAAAGGGCTAAAATATTTTTATTTCATGACTATTCAATCCACCTTATTTGCGTTAACAGTTGGTATTAAATGTCATCAGCTGTTTACAAAATTCATTGTTGTTGACTTGTTATTGCCAACATTTTTAACCTTTTTTGATGCTTTTAATAATTTTAACTTGGATTATTATTCCATTATAAAATTACTTTTTTAGCTTTTGTTCTTCATTAGCACATTTAACGTCATTTTGAGGTTAATTAAAGTTAAAAAAGTAATTTGATAATAGAATAATTATCCAAATTAAAATTAAAATAATCCAAAAAGGTTAAAAATGTTGACAATAACAAGTCAAGAACAATGAATTTTGTAAACAGCTGATTACATTTAGTACCAGCTGTTAACAAGTAAGGTGGATTGAATAGTCATGAAATAAAAATATTTTAGCCCTTTAAAATCACCTATAAATTTCATAATTTCATAAAATTATTTTTAACATTTTAAATACTTTTTATTTGAATTTGGATAACTATTCCATTATCGAATTACTTTTTTTTTGCTTTTGTTCTTTATTAGCACATTTAGCGTCAATTTGAGGTTAATTGAAAAATGTTAAATAACTTTGTTATTTATAAACCGATTTTAACAATCTTAGTGTCATTGGATTTGGCTTAAAAAGTGCTTTAAATTTGATACTTAGTAAAATTTTGTTTTACCTGCTACTTTTCATGAAATTTGACTTTGAATTTTTAAATGGCCGCCATTTTGGATTTGATAAGTTTGATAAAAAATATTTTTGGAAAATGTTAATGTTAAAAGACTTAAGGTTTATACCAAGTTTCATGAAAATATGTCCACGGGTAAATGAATTATTAATTATTTTCAAAAAAATACAAAATGGCGGATTACGGCTAAACTAAGGCGAAATCAAAAAAATGTTACTCTACATTTTCGACTTATTTTTGTATGTAGAATCTGGTTCTGCATAGCACGCTACGCATTTTTGTGACACCCTATATATAACATGGAATGAAACAACTATTAAAACCTGAATTTGTATATGGTACATTGAATATGTATTGAATGAAAATATTAGATTTATGGTTCTTTTCTAGAAAAGAAAACTACGATTTTACAGACGTTTCAATACACCGATTGCCTTTGCGCCGTATTATATAAAGAAACAGTTTCCTGATTTTCCACATTTTTTACAACTTAGTACTTAACAATAATGTTGCCTTTTAATATTAATCTTCAGCGATAGTATCCCATGTCGTTTATCGTTAAGAGGGTGTTGCATACTTGTTTTATATTTGCTACTTGAATTATATAAACAAATTCTTCGATTGCTTTGGTTTTATATTATTGGACATAGTATATATCAGTAGTTTTTTACTAATCAGATAAATGTTTCAACGTAATTCAAATGCTAATCCAAATTCATTTTATTTCTGATTTAATATTATATATTAATATTTTGATTTAGTGTTATATAAAGTTGGATGTCAATGTTACAATAATTTTGACTGGCATACATTGTAAAAAAAACTTAAGATCACCAGAAAATGAAAACGTAGACGGTCAGATACCTTTTTCCCTCATTAAACTATAATTTAGTAAAATTTTTTACTATGGCTCATAAATTTGTTAACACTGTAAAAAAGATCAGATATTAAAATTTATTTTAATTATTTTTTTACATAGCTGAATATTTACTTATACATCACTCTTAAACCGACTGCAGGCATAATTATATACATGCGTAAAACAGCGCGCAGTTGTCATAGCGCTCGCTGTGCACATTACATCGGAGTTACGCGTCCCAGTTATGTCGTTGGATGTGTCACAATCCCGTGACGTCACATGACACTGTTTTGTTATTGTTATTGTTATTTCTATTGGCTGAGAGAGACGCGCTATGGAGCGAGGATGGAGCAATAACTGTGTTGTTTACACAAAAACAAAACCTAATTAATTACATATTGATTTATTAGTGAAGCTAGTTGGTTTCGTTTATTTATTTCATAAAAGTAGATTTGTTTCGTGAATAGCTTTAAAATTTTTGCTAACATGAGGTTTTATTCCTTCAGGGAAATTTTTTAATGATGAAAAGGTCAGTCACTTTATGTGGTTTTTAGGACGGGATTTAAAATTTGACGCATGGCGAGGCTAACTAAATTTGTTAATAATAAAGTAATATTTCATTTTTAATTTGCCTAGTAATCGTCTGCTACTAAATATAATTTTTTAAGGTACGACGAGTCAGGGATGAGTTATAAAGCATCTCTTGATATTAAAATTATTTTTCCTACCACTGCATGGAAATAATCACATTGCCACACCTGTAAACAGTACGCAAAACTGTTCATTTCCGCTTTCATTTCATTCCCGCTCGCTAAATCAGAGTTACTTATTAGGTGGCACACAAGAGAGATAACTATGACGTCAAACACCAAAGACCAGTTTGTATTGGTCATAAGTCCCATGACACCGTATACTAAAATCTAGTTGCCTTGCCCTAAATCAGCTGATTTCGCAGTCGGCGTTTCTATACACTAACTTTCGGTTCGTTCCATTAGAATAAGCAAACATAACCTCAATGAACTTTTGTGTACAGGTTAGTTAATAAGTTAATCGTTTAATGGTCGTAAGAAAAATATTGTGTGTATTACAGCTAACACACAATACATTGGTGGCTATTTGCTTGTATTGTGTGCTGTTTTTGATTTTATTTATTTACTTTGCGCTCTTAGTACACAAATAGTTTTTTTTTCAAATCCGGTGAGGTGAACTGGCTCAAGAATATAAGAATGCTCTCTTTATATATCTTGTATTAAAACAACAGATGGTTAGACAGGTGACATCTATTTCTTGTTGTAACAGCCTCGTAAGAATGGCATGACCTTGAAATATAATTTATGATATATATCTATGCAATTAAAAGGCAAGCATGATTTTTGGGATCTCTTTTTCTCAGCCTGTTGGTGCTGTGGAAAGATCCATGCACACCGATAAAATAATTGAATTTTTCTGTAGATATTCCCAATCCCATTACAGTTTAATAATAATTATTTAATATTTGCGAAAAATGATTTTAAAACTATGAAAAATTAACATGGACTTTATGGTTGCTATGTTATTTACAGAATAACAAAAAAATGTATACAAATGCGGTCACATTTCTTAGAAAAGTGCAAACCCAAATATTTTTCTGGTTGAATTTGACCAGTAGGCGATCTCTAATTATTTGTTTTAAATTGTTACACTTCTCTTTCTTCTATGATCGAAATAGTTATCAATTATTACGATAATAACATTGTTACCGTAGAATCTCTCTCTATTTGTGTCTACATAACTCATTAATGGTAAGTTTCGTATTTTGACAATACTATTTTTTATGTAACTTCGTTATAATTTGTTTTCTGCAAATACACAGCGAGTGTAGCTTGGGCGATTCCGCAGACTGGCTTTCATCCAGGCGATGTGGAACTTTAGATTAAAAGGATTAAGCTAAAAGGTCGCTAATCCAGTTTAAAGTAAGGTATTTTCATGTGTTCAGAACATTTTTACTTTACAGAATTGAAAACAACTTACATTATTTATTTGATATCATAATATTTCAAGTGTCTTTTAGTGCTGCAATAATGTTTTGCGCTGAAGTGAGATCTCATAAGCCGCAGGGTACTTTTGGTCAGTGACTCAGCTAAGGCTATCACCATCATCACATGATGAGGTTAGACACTATTTGCCGCTTCTCTGACCATTTCCTGCCCATCACAAGATGAACTCCTTCCTTTAGATATTAATAATTAATCATAATATTTATATTATTAAAACAATTATTTAAAAATTGTGTAACATAACTTACTGATACACAAATAAAATATGAAATCAAATAATGTGCATACATGCCTCTTTTTTCATGGTCTATTTTCAAAAAAAAAAGGAATTTACTATATAAAAAAAGTAATGACAGCCGTGAAACAGAAACAAATAATAAAAAGTGTATTTCAGTCCACCCCTGAACAGCAACGTGACATTTTGTAGCTTTAAGTCAACTAATAATTCATGGAAACAACATGCGGATAAGGACTATTAGTTTGAGAATATTTACGTTTGACTCAAAATTGAATTGACAACTTACTCGATATTTTTCCGGTAAACTTTACTACTCACATTTAAAATATTAAGCTTTTAATATTTAGTTTATATGGTTTCATCGGGGAACGGGTCAAAAAGCAAAAATACCATCAGAGTGTTTGATAGTTAGTTGTACTGTACCATTATTATGATGATACTCCTATGATAAGGTTTTTTTTATTTTATTGTAAATCAGGTTTTTCATTTAAAAACTTCAGTGGTTTCATTGAATTCAATCCTTGATTCATTAAACCTGTTTTTTATTTAATTTATGCTCTATAACCATTTACGTTGCTATAAATTTGCACAATTAATTATGACAAATATTGCAACTAAAAGTTATTTTTTTTAAGTGGTCACTTATGAAATAGGGGTTTAATTAGTTTAAACCCATTGTTAAAGAACAGCTATGTCAATAAAAAAACTCGTGTCTCTTATAATTTTTGCAGTGAAAACCTCAGAAGTATTTACTCTGACAAAATTTAATATTATTGATGTCAATCGAGTTTAGAATTATTCTGAAGAGACAAGCATTATTCATAACTGAAGTTTTGTCATTCATTACGAACGAAACTTTATTCTACTGAAGAAAATTTATAATTTCGCAAGACCGTTTATGTATGTACAAGAAAAAAACCAATTTATTCACCCAAGCTTAAATGTGGCAATCGAGTAAAGTTACAGTATTGTTACTTTTTGACCGATGAATGTTGCGCGTCCAAATTAAAAACATTATTGCAGATTAAAAAATGGAACACCTGGATTGTGTTTAGCTAGTGGCTCAGTAAAAAATGACACCGTTTGTAGACTACCACCAAAACCACTACATTTGCTGACCGATTCAGAAAACTATTGGCCCAGAGTCTATACATTTTTGGACTCATATTCAGCAATGCAATAATTTGATGCAGCAAAAGTTATTCGAAATCAGCTTATGCCTGTTGTTATGTTTCAGAGTTAATATCATTGATAGACATCAATTTCTTCCAATGATTAAAGAATTAAACCAATGAAAACGGGTAATCATTATCATTATTTCCATTACTGAGCAACTGTGTGGAGTCTTGTACACAAGTGGTCTTTGCAACTGGTATTTAATTGGATCCAACCGCGCGGAGGTTTTTGACATTAATGGATACACTATCACAATAATTCTTGTTCTTTCAACAGACTACCTATTATTTTACATCTTCGGAGCTCGAAAGTTAACTTCGTGGATTTGGCTTCACATCCGGACCGGGATTGCTTCAACATGGACGTGATTTCAGCAGTTAAAAGATTCCTACTCTTCATGTTTGTGATGGTAAATTTTATTCATTTTTTAATGCTACAAGAAGGATGGATCCAATTAGATTGTAGCATGTAATATATGAACAAAAGTTAAGTAAGGAAACAGCAAAAATAATTAACAACGAGAGCCATTAATTATAATTGAACTAAGATTAAAAGGCTTGGTTGATGTTTAAAAAAAATATTGAATGTGAAACACTTTCACTATTTCGTCAGTACACAAGGAATTAGTAAATTATATCATGTCATCTTCAAATAAGTGATTTTAAAGTAAATTCAATTATGAGCATTATAACACATTACAAATTAAAATATGTTGAATAGTTTTTTAGGAAAATAGACTTTTAAAATGCTTGCAAAAAGCATTAAATTTGATATTTAGGCCCCTTGGAATTTTTTTACCTTTATGGATGGCGTGGTCGTTTTTAGTTGAACTGAAGTATAAAATACTGTTGTTTACTCCAAATCAGCTTTAATAACCATTTTACCTTAGGAACGAAGGAACTTAAGTAGCATGTTTGAAACTATCACTGAGGTAAAATTTTGTTTGGTTACCATCACTTGATTATAACCACGATCATGACTACTTAAAAACATTTTGACATAACTCCAATTACTGGAGATGGATACTGTTTATTCAGAGTGTTTCTATTGTTTAGGCCTATGGACACCAAGTAAATTATTGCATTACTTTATTTCATATCATCCGAATACATATACATATAAAATCGAAAAATGGTTGACTGACTGACTCACTCACTCACTGAACACAGTTCCTCAAAAACTGTAAGGCCTTGGGTCCTGAAACTTGACACACATATTCTTTATAAACTCAAGATGAGTACCAAGAAAGTATTTTAAAATATTTTCTCTCGAAAGGCTAAGAGAGGACTAAGAAAATAAAACTCAAAATGACGACCAGTTTTGAAGTTTTGAAGGACTTGAAGGCTTCTTTAGCCATGAAACATGGCACAAATATTCTTCATAGGCTCTGGATGCGTATTAAGAATGATTTTTAAGTATTCTTATTCAAACGGCTATAGAGTATGCTATAAAATTTAAAATGCCATTTTCCTAAATTATGGATGGAAGGCCTTTAGAATATTTTCAAGAGATAGTAAAAGTGCGAGATCCAATAAACTAAAAAAATTAAATGTACAAATCTATTACGGCCACCAACTGTGATATATTTATATTTATCAAAAGTAAATAAGAGGTATTATCAAAATACCACTAATTTTACTTGCGTTGGGGTGTAAGTAATGTATTTTAATCCCTCGTTTGTAAAGTGGGTTTTTTCACTAATAAACAAATGAGTACTCAAACTAGTATCTTTAAACTGGTTTGGATATTTCATTTGAGTATTATGAATCCACTAGATACAGGTTTTTTAATTACATATTTTAGAAGGGTTGACGTAGGTAATTGAGGTTTTAATTTTGTTTAATGCTATTTTTACAATGATTTCTTTTTGACTATCAAGAGGCCAAAAATTTCAGCTTACTAAATGAGTGACCTCGATTTACAATGTGAATTAGAGACGTTTTGGGGGAATAGACGTTTTTTGGCCAATGCATTTGCCATCTACTTTTTCTTACAGTTTTCGGTCAATTCAAAAAAAGTTCTAAAGTCAGATTGATATTGATTAGAAAATCCGCCCTTACTTTTACATATGAACAATCTATCTATGCAAAAACTTATCTTTATCCCAGTCTTAACTTTTTATAATAAAAATAATCTTTTATAATCTTCAGATTTATTAAACACTTATAAATTAAATATGAAACCTTCCTTATTATAGCAAAGCAAGCAAGCGACGCTTTGCGCTGCAAAATCCATGCCATGACCCAAAATACTAGAATAACCCCGCTAAACTTTTTTACCTGCCAATGTATGTTTTCTATATCCTAAACAGCGTAAATTATTTTTCCTACAAGAAGTTTAAAAAGTCAGTTTACACACCGAGACCCAATCGCAAAACAGCTGTTTACTGAGGAGCGAGCGATAATGTCTTTGAAAGTCTTTGGAGCGAGTGTTAAAGTCTTTAACGCTCGCCACGTGATTACTTTAACGCTCGCCAGCTGATTGCATTGTTACTCGGCGCGCTTCAGCGCTCCCATCCGCTTCCGACTTTGTAATTTCAATTCCTTTACATCACACAAAAAATCAAACAACATGTTGTTCAGTTTTTTGTGCTGATTCGTAATCAGTACAAAAAAAATTGGGTCAGAATCAGTCAAAAAACCTTTGTCCACCCAAATTTCCAGGTCACCGTAAATTACAATGGGTTGGCACCCAGGCTATAGCGGGCACCAGCCTACCAGTAAGTTTTACCGTATTCGAATGAACTAACATGCTCGTCCGGTAAAACAGTACTTACTGGTCTAGTAACGTCATATATTATTGTCAATCTGAAATTGCTTTTTAATGCTCCGTAAGGTGCGTGCAAACCCGAATATGTAGAATTTGTCCCTTTGAATTTGGTTAGGTATAAACTAGCTAATTGCTTAAACTAATGACTTATTTTATTAGTTAGTTTATTTATTTTTAACGTGTAAACATTAACTCTTTCCATAAATTTATTTTATTTGTATCCAAAATCTTTTATTTTGTATTATCCTTTAATGTGTTTTTATCTGTATAAGCATTTTAAATAAAACTTATGAGAGTAGGGACAATTTTTATTAATTACGAGCACTTTGTCACGTAAAGGCAGTTAGTTGGTGGTATCTTTGAATAATTGTTTCCATTGTATTCAAATGCACATTTGTGAATATATTAATGGAAATAAACTTGGATTCTATTCTATTCAATCTCTGTACCCATCCAACTACATAAATATCCACCATAGTTATTCTACTTTGTTATGTTTTTAATGTTTTTGTGTTTTCTGATAGTTTTTTCTTTGTATAGAGTTATAAAAATAACTGGTATCTTGTACTACTAACATTTTAATTTGAACACATACTGGTGCCGAATCAAGGTATTATTCTATAGATGCGCCTTCTAGTGTTTTGGAAAATATACTATGAAAGTCTTCACTAGGAAACTTCACTACCTCAGCGAATGCGCTATTAAAGTAGTTTAAACAATGAGTACCAAAGATTACCAGAGAGTGTTTTTTTTATTTCGTTGTTTTTTTTTTTTTTGTTCTTATGTTAACAGTGTCAACATTAAAGTACAGAGAGTCCAGCTTCGACAGTCCGAAACGCTTACAGATTACTCAGTAAAGGTCAACACATACAAAAATGGTCTGAATGTATTTTTCAAATTGTGCATTGTAACTATAAAACCACTTAAGGTACCAAATGCACACTTGATACACGTGCCGTACATGTAGTAAGAGAATTTCAATTTTCAAAGATTAATATCTCAAAAACGTTAAAAGTTACTAACAATTCAAAACAGCTAATAATATTAAAAGTGTGATGAACTTTTTTAAATTTTTTTGAACTGATTGTCTTTTTCATCTGTGTATATGTTAGACTTATAGTACACAACAATTATTGAGGCACCGAACACATTGAACTATCGATTGGTGAATTCAGCAAATTTTGCAATATCAATTTTCATTTTGACCAATCTGAGGGATCATATTACTGACACAGAATGAGATTATATTTTTACCCTATAAGCATTGACGCGCGGCTTTGACGTCACAAACTTTGGCTCCACAGCCTTATGAAGGTTAGGTAACCTTATAATATATAAGGTTACCTAACTTTCATAAGGAGAACAATAATGTTCTCTTCTTATCTACAGACCTTGGTTTTACTACAGTAAAAAACGAACAGCTGATGTCCTCGACTTCAGCTAATTCTTTTACTCCTTCGGGAGAAAAAGAGCTTCCTTAGCCCTGAATGATAAAAACTGCCATTTTCGTAGCTGTGTAACGAAATAGTTATTTCTGTGTTGAGTGAGTAAAATAAAACATTGTCCCGCAAGTGAAAATGTTGGCACCCAAGCTTGCGAGGGCGGCAATTTTCACGAGGGAGACAATGTACTTTACTCTCTAAATACACACATCATTTTATTTTCCTCCACCTGCAGTACCCAATCTATAAAAATCTGTTTTATTTACTAAATTAATTAAAAAAAGCAATTAAAAAAATAATTAAAATATAATTTTTAAAAAAAATTTTGAAAATTGTTTTTAAATAATTGAAAAAAATAATTTTAAAAAAGTAATTGAAAAAAGTTTTGCGACGTTACAGGATTTGGAGTCTGCCCATCTTGAGGTGGAACAGAACCTAGCAGCAAGTTTAGTTAGGTTATGTTCTTTTCCACCTGAAGACGGAATCAGATTCCAGATCCCAAAACATTATGAATCTTGGTTTTGCCAATCAGTTATGGTTAACGTTCTATCTAAATTAAAATAAAAAATCATCACCAACGATGAATTTCAAACTCCTCGTAAACAACCCTCTATATTTTTATTTTCATTTTGATTATTTTCAAATAAAGAAAACCTTGTAGGTTTAAGAACTTGAGCCTTAATTTCCTGTATAGGCTTTAGGGTATGCCCATATGCAAAATTTATAAGTTTTACTATACTAAAAGATCGTCGCAAGTGAAATGTTCCAGTCAATCATGACTGCAGTTTTGAAAATGCAAATAAGTTGCCGCAAAGTTTCTCAGAGAAGGAAACAACGACGGTGATTGCATAACTTTTACAATACGCATGATGACTTGCAACTAGAGACGATTGCTAGAATAAAGCAGCCATTTGTCTTCTATGCCTCTATTCTTCGCGGTATCAAATTACGAGCTTTTGAAGTACTAAAACGGTTATCAATTACCTCTATTAAACGTTTCAGCGTTTTAGTAATTAAGAAGCTCGAAATTACCGAGTGTAGTGTTATGGTAATAGTCTAATGTTTAGTATTCACACTGCAGTAAGTATTGAGATAAATTATTTATGATCAAATCAGGCTTTAAGTTCAACAAAGTTGACATTGATCAAATTTTGGTGCAATTATTGTTAACAACTCATCCATACGTAACTTAAGCAGATGAGCCAAAACAGGTCAAAAAATAAAACCTGACAAGTCATAATGACAGTAAAAATATAATTATTATTTTTTACCTTATATTCTTGTTTTGTAGTTAGGTTTTTCATAAACAACACTAATCAAACTAATTTTAAGATAATTTTCAATTAAAATGTATCAAAACTAGAGAAAATAATTTATTTCTATCTGCTAAGGAAAAAGTATTTAGTATTATGGTATTTTAACGCATAAAACATCTAATATGATAGATTATTTGCAAAGGTGAAAAATATGTATTTCTCTTACAACTGCTTCTAGATGGACCACTCTTCTACTTTTTAGAGTGGAAATAACAAAGTAAGTTAAAAGGTTTTTCCATGCCATTAGTGAGCAGAGTAAATTGGAAAAGGTTTAAATTGAATTGATGATAGAGTCAATCGGCTTACTTGAAATGCTATTTGGTACACTATTACTCTGTCCTGCATTCAGGTAGAAATCTCAACTCAATTTAAAATCTGCCAGATTAATTTTCTCCATAAATTTAAAATTATGGAGATTTGTATGTTATTTCAGTAACATTAAGATATTTTTGCTCCACACTATAGTTTGAAAACTTTTGTACTTAAATATAATTTTTAAACTTCCTATCCTCAAAAACAGGACAGCAAGATTCAAACAATACTTATTTTTAAAAGAAAATCAGTTTCTGCCATATATAATTAATAAATTTAAAATGATTACATAAGTTACAATTTCTATTAGGCAACTTTGTAGAAGGAGGGATGAGATGTTGAAAGAAAGAGGTTTATAAATTTGATTTGTGGTTGAAAGAGAAACATTGAATTTTGTTAAAGTTTATAGTGGAGGTCGGAGTAAAACGTTAAATAATCGTGCAATTTGAATATTTTTCTTAAATTGAATAACTGTTTCGTCGATTAACTGAGTTAAATTAGTATGTAATATTGTGTTTAATAGCTTTCCTTAAGATTTTTACACCTACATATATTATTTATAAATAAAGCCAAAATAATTAATGCCAAATGTGATACAAAACTAAATAATAATAATTTAACTTAAAATAATAACCTTTTTAAGGAGTAGAAAAAAATCTATTGTATACTAATAACATACAATCATTAATCAGAAGAACATTAAAATTCATTGTCTTTGTGAACAGATTAAAACTAACAAAAGAAAGAAACCTGAGAATCACATTGAGAGGAGAACGATGCATTCCGGATGCTGTGAGTTCAACGAGAATTAGCCATAATCAGAAGGCATTGTAAACGTAGTCGAGACATAAACGTCTGTGTATTAATTGGTTCATAGTTAACTTCACGGTCCGGTTCAAAACTACTTCTACACAGCTTAAAATAGTTCTTACAAAAACACAACAACTATACTAAACCTCAATTGAAAGGACTCATCAATCATTAGACTTATTTTTGGTTCGAAACAAACCCTAAGCAACATTTACAGGCCCGTGCTGGCCCGGGGGGACAGGGGGACGTGTCCCCCTGCGCCCTCCCCTTGAAGGTATAACCGGCGCCCTCTTGACACCACCAAAAATGAAATTTTTGAATTTTTTGTAATATAAACTCAAAACTTACAGATTTTTTTATTTCCAATGCCGGCATATTCAAATATTTCTTAGTAATTTTGTTAAAATAAAGCATGTTTTCCAATAAATGTCCATGCCCTTGCTTCTAAACAAACTATTTGCTGAGTTAAGGTTGAGACACTTGTCTGCATCACGCACTACCATTGTTGAAAAAAACCTACTATTTTTCCGGTTTTCGGATATTTTGTTGGCTGTTAGGGGATTTTGCATGAATTTAGGAAAAACAGGAAAACCGGAAATTTTGACTTGGGCCGCAGGGATTAAACCGACATAACATAGTATGTAAAAGAAACTGGGTAAAGCCAGGAATTTCAGACCAACAACAAAAACATTCGAAAATACAGCCACGGATTTATTTTCTTTGATTAAAGTTGCTTTTTGTTAATTTAAGTCGTTAGTTATGTGTTCGGTAAGGCTACATTGTTCTATCGGTGTCAACCTGCTAAATCAAATAAATAAAAGGCAGTGTTCCCAGAAACCGTTCGGTGTTCGGGTATTTTATGGGTATTAAGAAACCCCGGGTTAAACCGGGGATTTTAGACTTGGACAGCGAGGAATTACTCAACACTCTCGATATTTAATATAAACGGGTAAGGCCGGGTTTATTTAGCTCCACTTAAACACGATGTCACTAAAAGTTTTGGAAAAATTGTTTTCATGGTAACAGAGCAGTAAACAAACACTAAAAAAAGAGAGGGGGGTGCCTGTTTTTGAGTGAGTCGGTGGCGCAGTTGGTAGCGCACTCGGCCCCGGTTCTGTGACGGCAGCGTCGCAGGATTGAGTCCCGATGATGCCGCTTACTTTTAGCAGTACTGTTCATCCTTGTACTGTACCGGCTCACTCCTTGGGTTTGCTTGATAACTTCCACGCACAGGCCTGAGGTCTATGTGGGGGGGCAAATGCAAGGTAAAAAGAGGCCGCCACCCTCTTTAAAAAAAAAACAAAAAGAACAGTAGTTGTAATAAATCTTTTTTGTAATAGGGTGCTAGATATTAATGTAAAATTTACTTATTTTTATCAGGTATTTGTTATGACAGGAGACAAGGAACATGCCAACCTTAGTCAGTAACAAGGCTACAAGATCGCGCCACTATCATCACGATCATCATACTCATCCTTCACTCATATTCAGGGTAACGTCCTCCATGAGGTACCTGTCTTATTAAAGTGATTAAGTGATTAATTGACTATGCCAGCTTTTTTGATATTTTGAAACACTTGCTGTGATTTTTTAGGGTAATTCCCGGTTTTTGGTACTTTGAAGGTTTTGTGGGGATTATTGTAGTCTTACCGGCTAGAAGCAGGGATTTTCATTGAGTTTGAGGGTAAAATGTCAGATCTAGTCAGACAGTAGGCTACTGCACACCACCACATCACATCTGCTTTCTGCAGGCATTCTCTATGGCCTGCAGCAGGACGTGGATGCCCGTTTAACATTTCCAAAAGTAATCTTGCCCATTTTTGTGATTTTTATGATGACAAAACTGTAAACGATGTTAAATAAATGTTTACTAAAACTAGAAACTGCGAAATTTGTTACTCCTTTTTACGGCAGACAAAATTATTGTTTGATAAAAATCGTATTGTTTTTTTTTTTTTTTTTTTTTTTGTAAGTATTGTCAACATGTGAAAATTAGTGGTGGGTCTCTTAGCAAACACTAGAGGATGTTGTCTGCTATCAATACTTAAATCAAAGATTTGGTCAAGTCGGCTTATAGTAATTTCTTGTTGTTTTTATATGGATTCCTTTTTGTTTAGACAGTTTTATATAACGAGGTTTAGTGACAATTTTACCCTGATTTGAAATTGGATAGTTTAACATCGACATAATTTTAAAAGGGTATTATAAATATTTGTTGAATAATTTTGATTTGCTGCCTTAATTTTGTTTTTGTTACGGCGGATTTACTGATATTAGCTAAAAACGAATAACTTAGCGAAAATGGATACCCTACTTATTTTGTTGTTTAAAGGGAATTTTACCTAAAAACCCTGGGAAATATGAATGTTCCAGAATGCGACCTGGGGTCAGCTTTGCTTTGTTAGGATTTCTGGAGTTGCACAGTTTGTTTTCATGACTCTGAATTGCCTAAAAACGCAAGTTTAAAGGTCTTATTTTCTAAAATTTCCCCGGGGGAGAGTCCCCGGACCCCCCAGTGGTTGGTGCCCCCCAAGGAAGATATCTAAGCAGGCCACTGCCTGGCGCCCTCGTCATACTTGTCCCCCGCCCTCTCGACGTACCCAGCACGGGCCTGAACATTTATATGCAGTTTAAAACTATATTGAAAATTCGTAAGACAACGGGCAAAGTTTAGTGACAAGCATCCTCAAAAATCTGTACAAATTCTATTGGGAAATCATCCATACAGTAATAATGAGATGGTAAAAATTGTTCCGTAAAAATTATTTAAACTCGCGTAGTAAAATGATTTTAAGTTAAAGAAGTACCGTACTCGAGTTTATACACGTTACAAAAGTAAGACTACATAAAAAGACACAACAGCGAAGAAAGGATAAGAAACTATAGCAAATACTACTTATTCTTCTTGAAAACTTTGGCAAAGTATACGTCAAGACAGAGTAAGTTAAAGACAGTTATTTAATGTACCGTAATAATTAACTTTTATGATTTAACATAATTTTAATAAGCTTCCAAGATCATCGATTTCAATCGAAAAGACTAAATTTCTCATTTATTACATAATGTTCTGATGTTTCCGTTCAAATCTCTACCATTTTTCTAGCAACAACAATCCATTAGAGGCAGTACTGTCGGCAGAGCTCGATGTTGTCTTTAGGGCAAGGAAAGTTTTTAGGACAGCCTGTCCCAACATTATCTGAGACAAATTTTCGAACCAAAATTTGGATCGCCTCTATTACAACAAAGTTATGTTAAAATGATGTATCTTATATCAGAGAGAAAGCACAAAATAATTCACTGGAAGAAAATACGCTACAAAATATAACCAAAACATTAATTCTAATGTCACTCCTGGGTAGTACTACAAGTAGCATTACAAGCCACTTATCGCAAGTAGTGGTCGCCAATGAAGGCGTTCACCAAACACCCATAATTCTATAATGGCCTGAAGTTAGAATCAATCCATGCCACTGCAAAAATATCATTCCCCACAGCAAGTACAGTCCCAAACCTGATTTTTAGTAGCGTTTTCATCAAAATTTCCCAGAGAAAAGTTAATAAAATCTTAGATAACAACAATTTGTTAATAAAAATAATAGCAGGGGCACAACCCCCCTCTCAGCCCCCCTCCCTTGGGGCTCTACATGGTTGCACAATGTATACAACACATGGCGCGCCCGTCAGCGTAAGCTGGTTTATGCAAACTCCCGATTTGTGGTTCACGATACTCGCGGCGGTTTGAAAACCAGTGAGGCGAATAACTCTCTCACAGTGAAATAGTCATCACAATGTTTGCTCATGTGGTGTTGTCTAATCACATCAGAACTTTGTTTGTTGTCAACTAACTGCTCGTTGGTATAGTTTCAAATATTTAAAACCTTACAAAATTATAATTGTTTGTGTTGATTTCACAAAAATGAGTAACGAATAACAACATTAATACAATTTTTTAAATATCTATTTCTGTATTTTCGGCAATGTGAACTTTGACCAACGATATTCAAAGTTGCCCAAGGATGAAACTTTGGCACCCGCCATATTCTTGAAAAGTACATCAAATTGTACTAGAATCAATCATAAAATTTTAGTCGAACTCTACTTTTAAGTTTATACCTAATTTCTTATTCGGCGACTAGATTACAATGATTAAATGTTTTTTTTATTTGTGATGGTTTTAAACAATAAATTGTTAGGCTTCATTCTCAACAAAGTGTACGTAAAGTGAATGTATATTGTTTAAATTGCATTTACGTTTTTAAATTGACAATATATTTCAATCCAGTATATTTTTAAAAAATCAGGAATTTATACCAAATATGTGTTTTATTTTTTGTGATTAGAAAAAGGGAAATGTGATAACTCAGACCAGTGAATTTTTCTTAGAAGATGGGTACAAAAGAAATAAATTTTCTTATACAAAGGGCAGGCCAGTATGAAAGTCACTTGCCAAATTGCTAAAAACAATAAGTTTGGGGTTGGATTTTACAATTAGGTCAGTATAAGACCTCAAGGCGTGTTTATAATTGTGTTTATGAGGGTGGACACAAAATAAGAAAGTATCTTGAGTGGTAAAATTTTGAGTATGGAGTTTTGATATCATCTATTAATTTATAGCACAACGATCACCACGACCAATTATTACATAGTATTGCCATAAATAAAATAAACGAATCCTTTATCCTTGACCCTTACCTACGGTATTACGAGTAAACCGTAATTATTTTGCTACTTTAGTAGCATTGAACACTTAACAGTTCATCACAACAACTCATCGTATATACCATATGCTTCATTTACTCTTTGAGGTCAAGCATGGGGCTTGGTTAGAACCTGGTTTAGGGACCGCCTGAAATTTTACTGTGAATATTATGTACATTCTTTGTAGTAAATTTTACGTATTTTTTAATACGTATTATTTACGGAATGAAGTGGGAATTAAATGGGAAGTGGGCAGTTTTCTACAGCTTCGCAATATGTATAGTCTACATTCGATTCTCTATTGAAAGATTTTTACGTATTAGCCTATTTACGTTAGTGTACTGAATTGGTAAATTATTTATGTCTCATTAAAAGTGAAGAGATCGATTTCTTTGTTGGTTAACTGATACTTTTCAGGCAACTGTTAAAAACTGTTGTATACATTGAACATAATAATTTAAATATTATACATTCAAATATAAATAAAAGTACCCTATTTTGCAATGTTGATTCAAATTAATGAAAACAATTTTGACAAAGAGTTCAATATTACTCTTTATTGGCTGTAAATGAACCTAAGTTGACTTAACCAGAAGAAAATCCTGTAATGAAAATGTATGTGAGAGTTTGGGGGCTATATAAGTTGATATGATATATACTGTCATTTTTTCGCAGTCGTGAAAATAAGGAGGCGTCATGGTGTGTGTGCTCATATCACGTGCCAGTTTAATATTTCACAGGCCCAACATACTGTCAACACCCCTCCCCACTTTTACTCCCCCCCCCCCAGCTTTATCCCCCCCCGGCACACCTGACTACGTGTTGGGACTTGCAGTCATTTGTCATTAGTTTCACTTCGTTCGCAACCTGTGCAGCACAGAACATTTGTTCGTTTCATTTATTTGCAAAAAAGTTTCATTCAAAGAAAAATTTATATTTATCCAATTTTTTCTTCGTAAAATAGCTATTAGCCTTGCCCAATCGCACTGTCGTCGTGAGCACTTGATGCGTGGCAAGACCAAAGGCAAGACACCGACTCTTCAGTCTGACCTTGTGATTTTCGGTAATAATGAATCTGATTGGCCCATTTAAAAAATGTTTCTAATTTTATTGTTTTAGAGTTGAGTCGTTAACGCTTCAGTACAAACTAAATCTTTTGTCAAAATGTTGAACAACTTTTTTAGTAAAATTGTAAAATGTTATATTTTTAAAATATTATCATTACGTTATCTCATTATTTATTAAAAAAATATCGGTTTTCTATTCCGAGTCCGTTTGGCTATTCTACCCGTCCGATTTTCTTAATTAAGGTCTTAAATTTAAGGTATGCACGCGCCATAGCCATCAAGCATTCGTATTCATTTATCTACCATATTATTCGACTTGTGACCAAAAAATATTCCTCCCATGTGTATTTCTTGAAGGGTTTCAAATTTGTAATATTGTTTTATTGTTGAAATAAAAATAACGGGAATCAATTTTGAGAAAAAAAATTACATCAGGGGTGCAAAAGCTCACTTGCAAATAAAAAAGGATATTTTAGGGGGCGTCGATGGCTCCGTTAGGTCCAAACCACACAGAACGGGCGAACGGGCGTATGGAGGAGTCATGGCACGGGCGTGGCACGGTCATACTACGTCCTTTTCCCGTCGCTCCCATATGGACTAATCACTGAATGCAAACAGAAACGATGTGGCACGGACGGCCGCCCTGTCGCACCGCCACGTCTCTTCGTTACTACTAGAGACGTATTATTAATGTCAATTAAACTAAATCATTGTCAACTAGTTTCAATCTCAATGATTGTAAATAAAGAATATTTCTCTCTCTCTAGTGGCGACCGAGTACCGGCATGCCTGTATGGAAGACAAATTAATCGTGTCAAGACCTCCTAGTTTGTACTGTACATCGGTGTAACCGCCACTAGCACGTCACATCTGTGTGAATTTCACGTGACGTGCCTCGCCAAGTGAATTACTCGTGCTCCGTCCGAGCCACGGCTCCGCCATGCGCTCAAATTGAATTGGGCCTTAATTTTTCTCCCCCAAGTACTATTTTTTCTTCCCTAAAGCCAGAGGCTGGGCTGGCCATAGCATCAATCAGCGTGGCGAAAGCCTAATGATTACTGTTTACCATTCATGTTAGCACGTTTGTGCAGATAATACTTTAAGAGTCAAAAGGAAACGTTATTACAAATTGACTAGAGTCGATTGAGTTTATGTCCTACACGTTCTGAAGGTTGGTCGTTTTTACACAGGTATTATTTATTAAACAGCTTTTGTTATTTATTTATTAAATTATAACCTGGGACAAGTTGATCTAGTAGTAATTAACAATGTTTAATAACTTGCCCTGACGTTATGAAATACAACGTTTTCTTCTATTTCAAATACACTAATCTGGTCATTTTGAAAGCTGGATTTTATGAAATAGCTTTCAATAAATTTTAACCTGGACGTTTTGAAACTATGACGATTTGAAACAGCAATTATTAATAATTTAAAATAATTTACCTAGATGTTATGAGACCTGGACGTCATGAAATACCTATTAACAATATTTACCTAATAGATTATAACCTAATCGTTTTGAAACCTGGACGATTATAAACAGTTTTTTTTTATAAACCATTCTGAACGTTAAGAGCGTGGACTTTATGAAATACCTTGTAATAAATTATAACCTGGTAGATTTAGAACGGCTATTAGCGTTATGGTCCTGGATGTCGAAATAGCAAATTCTTAATAATTTAACATAATTTATTTGATAAATTGTAACCTGGACAATATTGAACTCTATTTTCTTAATCGTAAACTGAACGACCAGGTTAATTTCAAACCTGTAATTTAAAAAATGCGTTTTAAAGAATTGTAACCTGGAAACTTTGGATTATAAAATAGGGTATTTATTTATTAAATTGTACCAAGGCCACAGGTCACACTACAAATACAGGCCATTCTGCTTGATTTAGACGTCAAACAAGTAGGCGGTCTGAAAGTATGGCTGAGGACTACAGTTGTGCTGCATATCTGTTGCTTTTAAATAAAAACAAGGAAACGTAAATAAACAAGTAATATTTTACGAATGTAAACGGAAAAAACGTTAACAAACAAGGGATATTTGACGTTTAGCAATAAAATGTAAACATAGGATGTTAGTTCCCTGCCTACTTGTGGTGACGTGGCGCAGCGCCGGGATCGCTGCAGCATGGCCTGTAAAATAGTGGGCCTTGGTTGTACCCTGAACATTTTGAAACAAGACGTTTTTAAACAGCTATAATTAATAATTTGAAATCATTTAATCACACTTCAATAAAATCTGGACGGTATAAGATAGCATATGATATTTAATCTACAAATTAAAACCTGGACGTTTTGAAATTTGTGCGATTTTCAACCTGAACAATTTAATACAAATCTTCTTATTATTGAAAAAACTAACCTAGTGTTTTGAAACGTGAACAACTAACTTTAAACCTGAACACTTTATAAATATATACAAATATCTTAGTTAAATAACCAAGCTGGACGTTTAAAAAACTAAACTTAATCAAGTATATTTTAATAAACTATAAACTGGACCTTTTGAAACGGTTAGAATTCATTTAGAGCTAATGGATATTATGAAACTTTGACGTTAGGAACTAGTTAATTTAATTATTAAATAAATTATTTATTAATTATTAACAAATTCTGAACAGCTATTGTTAATAGTTTAACAATAAAACCTGGATATTATGTCATAAAACCTGGATATTATGAAATAGCTTATGACATAGATAAAATATACCCAGCAGGTATATTTTATCTATGCTTATGATCAATGTTAACCAGAATGTTTTGAAACCTGGACATTATAAAATAGTAATTTCTATTTAGTGAATTAAAAACTACAAACTTGAGCGTTCTGCCATTGATAATATAAAGTAACCATTTATTTCACATCTCTTATCAATATTATGATAAGAATAAGATTGGTTAAAATTATAATTTTTCAAATTACGTGATCTTTTCCTCATAAAATGCTTGTACTTTATACCTTCCTCTTCGTCTTTTACCCACACTGTGGGATTATCGTCACTATTTAATCCAAAACTCACACAAAGACAAATATTAACAATATAATACTTTTAACTTTAAAGGCGGCTCCACACATGCGTTATTTGGCATGCAACGAGCACCGGTTCGCCGAATCACGAGTAGTGTGGATGGGTGTTTATGTATTTGGCAAGTAGCAAACATTAGCGCTTGTTCATTGTCGGTCCTATAGCGAGACAAATAGTTCGCCGAACGTCGAACATTCGGTGCATGCCGAATAACGCATGTGTGGAGCCGCCTTAACTCATCCTGACATAATTTTCATTTTGGACACCCTTAATTTCCGGATGACATAATTTTAAAACGGTCCCCTTTTTATAACTAACTGTTGAAACTGGCTGGTAAATCTGCCTGAGGTTTATGGTAATTGGCAACACTGCACTGCATAAGAACAGAAACAGAACAGAACTAAACAGCTGTTCTCTGTCTGTCTGTCATTGTGTCATATTTCATTTTGTACGAGGAGATCGTTGTTGACACGATTTCTTAATAATCCGTCATATTTCATACTTTTGTAGTTTTTTTGATCAGTTATCATTTGTCAAGACTTATAATCAAGTTGTACTCAGAAAACCCTCCTATTATTTCTTAAAAGTTCTAGATACTAAGCGTAAAAAATGGCCTCGTACAGGTAAGCGATCTCCATTAGGTTAAAGTTAGATAAACAAAGTAATAGAGTGAAAAAGCTTTTTCCCATAACAAGATTACCTGATGATCCATTTTTCTGTTGAAAAAGTTGCATCTACAACATTTATTTGTTAGTTGTTTTAAAGTATAATATCCTACCAGAAGTTAAAACAATTCTTTCCATATGTTGTTGTAGACCAAAACTAATTAAGCCTAGGCTTTCAAAATATATTTTTTTAACTGAAACAGTGTATTCTTATTAGTGGCCTATGGGTATTTTTTTACAGGCGTAGCTAAAAATAACTAATGTATTTTTCAGAATGGATGTGAACAAAGTGTGTTGCAACCAGCATCCTGATGCTCCACTCATAGAGGACTACAGAGCTGGGGATCAGATATGTTCAGAATGTGGGCTTGTAGTTGGCGATCGGTGAGTGTCATGACAAATTAAATCAACAATCAAAAATTTAATAAGCAAAATTTAATTTATTGTTTATGACTTATCTTACTTACCTCCTTGCGGAATTCCCTTGTTGTAATACTATTAGTTTAAAGTGGTCTAACTAATAACTTATTCAACAGTTAGTTTTGAAATAGCTTATTTAAAAGCTTCTTGATTAAAACTGAGTAGGCCTATGCTCTTGGCTTTATGCTCTTGGCCTATGCTCTTGGCTTGGCCACTGTATATTTTCAGAAAGATATCTCACCTCAGACAACAATCTGCATTGTTTGAAGGAGCAGACCTTAAGTTAATTCATTATAAAAACACAACTTCTGTAGGGCTGCTACACTATTTAATTTATTTAAATTACAAATGACTAAACTATATTTGTGAAACAACTATCAAGGCCTCGTTTCATCTCATCATTCTATGTTCCTTGTCTTTGTTGTCTCATTTTTGTTGTAGCCTACTCAAGTGTTCCTTTGAGACATTCTAATAAACATTTCAAATCAATGGCCAAATCATTAGCTAACTAGGTGATAGCCTAGTTTGTTTACTATTTTTAAGTCTTTCAAAATAGCTAGGCTTAAATCATTTTTCTGGCAAATTTATTTTTTAATTTGGTAGAAGAAACAATCAATAGTTTCTGATGTATAAAAACACCTGGCCGGTTACCTGTGGGGGTATATCCAAATTGACTAAGCCCTGATATGAAAATTAAATGGAAGTATAGATGAAACTTTGCTAGGGGCCTATCCGACTCCATCCTATTTATCGATGTTTGCAATCGATTTGTCAATGTGATGTCGATATTGCAAGTAGGCCTACCATAACCGAATACATTATTTTTAATCTGTGATTAAACAACAAAACATTAACATCTAAATATTAGTCTAACTATATATCAATAAAACTCATTATATACTAATGTTAATAACATATGATAAAACTACCTTTACCTAACATGACATGTGTATACCTACTTAAAACTTATTTCATATTGTTCGCCACCTTGCCCTTGATTCACTGTCAGTTATTGTCATTGTCGTCGTATGTTGTGCTGTAACATAGATTAGGCTATCTAGTGTGTCAGTTCCTAACAAAATATTTATGATTACGAAGTGTCTGTTTGCAACTGTTTGCCCAGAGGAAAGTTTAATTTCAATATCCACTCTAATTGTTGTGTGTCCAGGGTGATTGATGTTGGTTCTGAGTGGAGAACCTTTAGTAACGAGAAAAATGGAGTCGACCCTTCTCGTGTTGGTGGGCCTGAGAATCCCCTGTTGAATGGCTCAGACCTTTCCACTATGATAGGGCCGGGTCGTGGTGATGCCTCATTTGATGAATTCGGAGTCTCTAAATACCAAAATCGACGTACAGTAAGTGATTTTTATGTTTCATACTTGTCCTTGTCAGCTAGTTTTAAATCCTAACATATTTTCTACTCATTTCCTTTCAATTGAAATTTTATTACATTTGAACTTATGAAATTAGTTAAGTCATTCATAACATCAATAAATCATTTAGGCTATGCACATTGCAAAGTATGATCTTAAAGCTCCTCATAACACATTATAGTCTAGAAGAGCACACAGTTTAATCATCAAATATTGTGGACTGGTTATGTTACCATAATAAAGCCATCACCTAGCCACAGCAGCCCCCAGCAGGTTTGGTAATAATTCTTAACCCTTTGCGATTGTAAGGCCAGCAGGAGTGGCCACAACACAGTCAGCAGCCAGTCGGAATTAAACAGTATGGCTTGGTACCGCTGGTCTGACAGCCAGCTCTACTAGCCAAATCTCACTCGGCGTCAGCTCGGCATTCATCCTGGCAGCTCACTCCCTGATGGTGATGCTCGTAATTGTTTTCATGCCTGGCAGCTCGGAATTGTTTTCATTGATCACCTGTAATGTTATCATAGGGGATTTTTACGATTCATTGTTGCAAGCCTGCTAATCATTTAGTTAAATAACTTCTCACTAGGTTGCAGCACTCTACAGGCATCATGCAAAATTTAGAAAATCAAACCAAAACATATGTTATCAGCACTTAATATTGGCTCGTCCTGCTGGACACCCAAGCTTTCATTTGATTTCATGGCCATCCAATTGCATATGGCAACTGCTATGGGAAAACATTTGACGTGCACGTGCCAATAGTGGCGGCCAGTAGAGCTGGCTGCGTGATCGCTAAGGAACAGCGGCAAATATGCAATCCGATCGCAATGAGTTAATATAATAGGTACTTACAATAGATGAGTTTAAGTCATTCTACATTATATGTAACTGGTATTTTACATGAAAGCAAAAGTAAAAATAAAATGTGCTTAAGAGAGCCTGTTTGTTTTAAGCTTTGTTAAAATAAAGCGAGTTATAAGGAACTCATTTTTTTGGATGTGTATATTAATCAGAGTGGTTTCCGTTTGAGAGGATCACAGTTATGAACCAGAATATTATAACTGGTTCATTTACTGTTTAAATATTTTTCAGACATTCCAATTGAAATAACTTATTTGAGATTAATGATTGGCCTGAATTTAATCTCTAAAATCACCATTACAGATGAGCAGCTCGGACAGAGCATTAATCAACTCGTTCCGTGAGATCAACAGCATGGCCGACCGTATCAACTTGCCAAAGACGATCGTCGATCGAGCAAACAACTTGTTCAAACAAGTTCACGACGGCAAAAACCTCAAAGGAAGAGCTAACGACGCAATAGCATCAGCGTGCCTGTATATCGCTTGCCGACAAGAGGGTGTCCCCCGGACATTCAAGGTGAAGCCTCATTTTTTACTGTTATTAATAGACAATATTGTTATTTTTATAATAGAATATCTTAAAAATCAGAATATTCAGTATTAAGTTCATTTATTTGTTATTTTTGCTTTGCAATTGAGTAGGCCTATATTGATTGTTAATCGTTAGAAATTGCTGTTATGGTTTGATAGTGTTGTTCTCTTTCTTTGTCATTAACATGCAGGACCTACATATTCATTTTTCCACACAACTTTACACACATTTCCATTATTCCCAAGGTTCATAGGAACCTGAATCGGAAACCATTTTATTCATTCATATTTTTGAATTTTGCCCTCAAACCGTTAGTTGGTACTTCTTCTCCATCGATGCCAGCTCAGTTCTCATCCAGCCTGGCCTGGATCTAGCCTGGGTGTATGTGTAAACTGTAACAACTATGTGAATGTTATGAACTATGATTTTCAGCAACAATTATATCAAAAAAGCAGTTAGGCTGACCCCCATCACAATGTCCCGTATATCTACTAGGGGGGCCAAGTGTAATCAATCGTTGCAAACTTAAACACCTGAAACAAAGAAATCATATTGTTGTTGTGATGTAGCAAAATGAAGAAGGGAGATATTAATTCATCTGATTACAGGAAATTTGTGCTGTGAGCAAGATCAGCAAGAAAGAGATCGGGAGATGTTTCAAGCTGATCTTGAAGGCTCTGGAGACAAGCGTTGATCTCATTACCACTGGTGACTTCATGTCTCGGTTCTGCTCTAACTTGGGTAGGCCTAATATTTGCTCTATGATTTTTAATTATTTTAAAATTGAAGACTCAATGTTTAACTTGTTGTTTGAAGAGAATCAACAACACAAAATTGTCTAAGAATTAATGCAATTACTGTATTTTATTTGAGCACTGAATTTTTAACTTTATTGTATTTGCTTATTTATTTTATTTACTTATCTTACTCAACTTGAAATAGATCTGAGTAAATGGTCAAAAAAATGAATAATTCAATGTAAAAAAGCACACTTGGTAGACAACTAGTCTTCTTTATCATGTAGAACTTGAAAGTGTGCCATTGTATGAATATAATTAATTACGATAGCAATGGGTGTTGCCCATGCCAGATAAACATCAATTCTGTTTTGGAAGATTTTTGGGTCGGGCGGATTTTAGAATAACCAACTCATAATTGTCTGCAATGACATAATGATCTTGGATGATCGGTTTTTCCAACAACGCAGCTCAATTTCTAAGTTTTTAACTATTATTTCTGGTCTTTTCCCAGAACTTTATAAGTAACTTAATATTTTTCTTAATTTTCTCTAGCAAAACTTGACTCATTTAACGTTGCTTGGAATAAAGTAGATTACATCTGTTAGCGTTTTTAGTAGCCCAATATTACAAATTAGGCTTATCGGATCTCTACTGTGATTTGTTAACATTGAATATTTGACCTGAAAATCCATGTGAAACAAATTGTTATTGGCTGATGTTTTGTGATGTACGTACGAGTGACTGAATGCTTGTGAACGATGTGTCCGCAGGGCTGCCCAACATGGTGCAGCGGGCCGCGACGCACATCGCTCGCAAGGCTGTGGAGCTGGACATTGTGCCCGGCCGCTCACCCATCTCCGTCGCGGCCGCAGCCATCTACATGGCCTCTCAGGTAAACATAACATAACGTAAATAACGGTGACCTAACCGAACCCAACCTCTTCTGGGACAGTGGCATACCCTGAAACCTGAAATCCAGCTACTTGGAGGTCACGAATTGTGGATAGTGATGGCTTGTTGATGCTGTAATCCCTAGTGGAGATTAACGTCCGCACTAGTGAATACTACATTCATCCATAGTTGAATACTTAGTGAATATTAGGTAGACCAGTTTGTAATTGATTTGCAAAATTGTGGTTCGTATTCCACGTTAAACTGGAGGTCCCCTAGTTGCCATTGGCTAATGGGCTATTAACAGTCCTGTCTACGGAACATGTCGTCCTCAGTAAATAATTAATCTATAAGATTGCTCAACAATCATCCTACACCCATCTCTTATTCATACTTGGCTTAAAATACCTACCTTGGTAGGTGACCATTTCAAGTAAAAGTATTAAAAGTATAACCTAATCTTGTGCTATTTGAATTTTTCAAACATTTGCCATCACAGATGTGAAAAAACTACTTCTAACCTAGCCTAGTGTCACTAGACCTAACCTACCGCAACCCAACCTACACTGAGTAGGTGACAGGTTTTCATTTGAGTTAAAACTCTTCATTTTCACCTTAAATGTGCAGCACATAAAAGGGTTTATAACCTCAACACTGAATTCGGAAATCGATTATATTGATACTGTATTTTATACCTCATGAGGAACATAACAAAGCTTGGTATCTGCAGATGGTGTTTGCATCTGCAGTGTCAACATGTTCCTTATGAGGTATAATATACAAAATAATCTTCCTAAAATTATCTCCAATGTTCCTTACTGAAGGAAATATGAAATAGCTCAAAGTAAAAAATGTTCTTAATCTAGTTAACTGAGACCGCAGTTACTTCAGTACAATATCATAGGCACTTTGCACTGAATGTCATTGCATGCAGCAGCTCGATTGGTGCATTTATGTTTAATATTTACTCAGACATTTCAGTCCATACTTACACTGCCACATGGACCTCGTGTATTTGACTCGATTTATTTAGTTTTCTCTTCATTGCCTGTTTGTTACTTTTTCACACAGAATTAGATGCATTGGTTCTTGCTAATTGGTTAATGCAATTACCAATCAGTTCATGATTTGGTGTCACATGAGGTGGTAACGCGCATGTGGTTTTGATATTTATATCCCAGTCAACTCCTAATGTTTCATTTTCGTTGATTCCCGCAGGCGTCGGAAGACAAGAAGTGTCAGAAGGAGATCGGTGACATTGCGGGCGTGGCCGACGTGACCATCCGACAGTCGTACAAACTTATGTATCCTCACGCCATCAAGTTGTTCCCGGAAGACTTCAAGTTCTCTACTCCCATTGAATTGCTGCCGCAGATGTAAACTGTGATATCATCGGACGATCCTCGGAAATTTTTTTGGGGGTTTCATAAAAGTTTTCAACTCATTTTCATTTTGCACATTTCGACTCTCAAATGTTTGTATTATAAATAAAGATTTGTTTTTTTTTTACTAAATGTTTTTTTTCTGTGCTGTATACCCCAAAATCTGCTTTTTCATATCTCTTTCCCCTCTTGTTCTGGTGACACTCCCAATCCATCCAGTGGCGGATCCAGAGAGGAGCTAAGGGGGGCTAAAGCCCCCCCTCCCCTTGGGCATCCAGTTTACACTAGATTAAATGGTAATTTTGTTCAGCTATCAATATATACAACATATACAAGAGGGTAGAATCCCACAAAACCCAAAAGCAACTCATATCACTACTCAAAACCAAACCAACTAAAGTTGGAGAACCTTATGTGTGATATTTTAATATCGGTGACTAGACGCTTGAAATACGGTATTAAAATACAGTAGAGTGCCGATTATCCGAACTAATTGGGGAGAAGGGATGTTCGGATAACTGAATATTCGGATAATCAAACATGAAAAGAAAACATTTTAAAATTATATATATGACGTAATTCTTAGTAGTAAAAAGGCTAAAATATAATCAAACAAAAATTATTCACGTAATTTTATTATGAAATCTATCAGGATACATGGATATCCTGGCGCGACGGGAGTTTCGGTTGGCACGCGAATTTAAATTGCTTAAGAATCATGTTCAAAATATGAATTATTACGGCGTTCGGTTAACCAACGGTTCGGATGACCGACGTTCGGATAATCGGCGCTCTACTGTATCACTGAAATATCAGTGGCAATGGCAAGTCGCTCATTCGGCCGACGTGACAGGCGAAGAAGCGATGGGCAAAGACGCAACATGACGGCTCGATCCGGTGACTAAAAGTGGCTTTTCTCCGATCTCCAATCGCTGCCTCGGACGATATCGGACCAAATCTGTTCCAAAATCGCCTGTGACGAGGTGTGTGCCATCAGCTTAATTGAGACAAGGCCGGAATTAGATTTGTTAGGGAGGCAAAGCCAAATTTGCCGCCTCCCTATTCCCAAATATTTAAAAAATTTATTTAATTTTTTGTGAATAGCGACATAACTTAAACAATCCAAAATTTAAAGGAAACTTTCAAAGTACAATCCTGTAATCGATGATCGAGCGCACCAATAACAGTTGGCCATCGATATCAATTTTGAGGTTAGAACATTTAACAAATTAAAAGGAGGTTTAATTTCGCTGTGTACTGAATGTAAAGTAGTACTTTGGGGGTCTGTGTTTTGTTATACACATTACGCTGTTTGAAAGATAGCCTAAAATTTCAATATTTGAATTGAAATATACAACAAAACCACCCACCTACTGCAAGTCATATTTGTATAAGTCATATTTGTATTTGTTAATAGTGACCCAAGCAGCCGCCTTTAAGGGAGATGGATTGTATATGTACGCATTAATACTTAAACTATGAGGCGGTTATTTTTTCTGTACTTTTCCACTGTATCTGCCCATCCGGCCCACAAATAACAATACTTTATTTTTAGATTTATTTTATTTCTCTTTACTTTAAAGAGGGTGGCGGCCTCTTTTTACCTTGCATTTGCCCCCCCCACATAGGCCTCAGGCCTGTGCGTGAAAGTTAACAAGCAATCCCAAGGAGTGAGCCGATACAGTACAAGGATGAACAGTACTGCTAAAAGAATGCGGCATCATCGGGACTCGATCCTGCGACGCTGCCGCCACAGAACCGGGGCCGAGTGCACTACCAACTGCGCCACCGACTCACTGAGATTTTTTAGATTTCTTTTTTTTTTAGATAAAAAAATAATAAGATCTGAAACTACGACACTGGATTTCTATCAAATTTCCAGATTTCTTTTATGATTATTGCATTTTTTCTTCTTTTTTTGCTGCCCCCTAAAATCTGCCGTCCGGGACAGGTACCCTATGCAACCTTTAGTGGCCCTACCGTGAGAGCCAAAGAATTGGTAATACATGAAGACACTCTAATAACTTTTTGAACAGCAATATAACTCGTTTACACCCTATCTAAAGAAATTGGCTATAACAATGGTAAGCTAAGCCACAGCTGGGCCCTTGGCTAAGCCCAGCGACAAGCTGGGGCCAAACTGACTAGTGTTAGTGATTCTGTTATTCCTTCTTTGGTTTTAACTGATTCACCTTAAACCCAGGCTAGTGTATACTGGCTGAAATGGACAAAGAAATTTCTACTTTTGACCTTTTATATTAGGGAATACAATTTAATACATTATGAGAACTTAGCCATTAGGCAAAATTCTTAAAAACGTACATGAATGTTTGTTTTTAAACTTAATTCTTTGGAAAATTTGTTTCGAATCAACCTTAAACGTGTTCTTTCAAGCCACAAAAATCTATGGTTTCTTCGGGCAAGGCCCCCAGGTCAGGGGGGGTTACCAGACCCTTATCTATCCCCCCGCTTGCCCCTATCCTGGATCCACCTCTGAATCCATCTCAAGTTGTCACCTACCGCTGGCAAATCGCTGAATCATATTTGTTTCACCAATTTCATATTTGTATTTGTTAAAGTCAAATTTATGACAAGTTAATATGATAAAAGTAATTCAAGTTGATAGAGTTAGTGATTTAAGTTATTAATGATAAAGACCTTGTTTTGACTTTGATCTGTTTTTTTTTCTTACGGAGGAAAAACTATACTACTTTTAAAATTATTTAACAGACAAATTTTCAATGAATTTATGTAATCTTATGTAATCAGTTGTGATGGTTCTTCAGTGTCGAATTGTAGGTTATAGTATAGTAGAACCTCGATCAACCGTCACTCTTTTAACCGTCACTCTCTTGTTATACGTCACCGCTACTGTGCTTTTAATGTGATGTAATAGATTCGGTAAAAACATTGAACAAGAATAAATTACTGTATAGCAGTTCAGTTTTATGTTAGTATGTTTGTAAATTAATAAGAAATATGTACTATTCACTAATACAATGTATATTTCCTTCCAAAATCTTTTAAATCTACACCTACAACACAGGTTTAAAATGAAAGTCTTATACATATATTCTCTTAACCACCTCACTCTTGGTCCCAAGGGCGATGGTTAATAAGAGTTTCCACAGTATTTTGTTCAACTCCAACAACCTAATGTTAATTTAAAGTGTTGAAAGAATTTAATAGTTATAAATCCCACATTCTTGTTTTGATGTTGCAGTTGTATAAAAACTAAAACCTGTATTAATGTTGCAAACTAGATTATATTATTAGTTCAACCAAACGGAAACTGAAAACGGTAACTTAAAGCAAAATCATTTGATATTAGTTTGAACTGTAAATTTGTTAATTAGTATAAAATAAAAATTATTAAATTCCTAAAATTTGGTAAAAACAAATTATGATTAGTTTGAAGTAAAATTAATTTATTTGCTGAATAATGAAAATCCTAATTGGTTAATTTATAAGTTAAATTATTTGTTTGTGGCTCAATCACTCCAAACACCAAGACTATTGACAGATAAACCTGATTTTTGGTAGGTAGTGTTCTGGTCTTTAGAGTTAGTGATTAAAGTTATTAATGATAGAGACTTTGAACTATATTATAAAGACTACAACAACAAAATCTTAGCAATCTTACGGTGGGCAGGACATGGGCTGCGGCCACTATGCTGTAATGTTAAATTTTATGATGAATGAATGATGGATTGTACTTCAAGTGAGACAGGCATTTCTCATACATAACATGTTCACAACTTGGTGTACCTTAACGGGTACATGGTTTTTTTTCAAATTCATGGGTGTGTACCAAAGTTCCAGCACTGCAGTAAGAAGGGCCTACTGAACTTGAAATTTCGTGCACCCAATTGAGTACACAGTCTATATTATTGAACAGCATTGTTGACCATCATGGTTGGTTAGTTTTATCATAGAAAAACAAACAGGAACAGAAGCGCCACGCAATGTTAATATTTGTAATCGTGTTTTGGTTAAAAAACCGGCCAGATCATAGATGGCGCTGCTAGTCGAACCGGCCAAGCAGCGTTGCCACGCTGAGCGCTCTGGCCGGCTGGCCGGCCGACTCAGCCGGCCAGGGAGAAATTCCCTCACCGCGCCGCACCAGGGCGCCGCACAGTGGTCCAGAGTCCAGACATAGTTTTCAGTGGTAGAAACAACACGTGCGAAATTAATAATCAGAAAAATACTAATGACAGATACTTTTCACAAGTACTATTGGACTCAAAGGCAAATTAAATTGCTCATTTACGTGACTAACTTATTTGTTATTGTAATTTTTTAACTGTTGTTTATGCTACTTATATTGTGATAACTCAAGATTATCATTACATTTAATTCATTAAGATTTGAGAATACAAATTAATTTACTATAAACTATAATACAAAAAAAACTTTAATTAAAAATAAATTTAAACTCAAATATTTAAAATCCGACCCATCATTGACACATATGAATTACATGGTTTTCCTATTTCTCTTGGGATGTTTCCTCAAATTGCTTATGAATAAGTCTGATGACACTAGGAGATCGTTTTTTCGCGAGCGTTTTCACACGGCCACAGATAACGTTTAGATGTCTGTACATCTGTACGCACAGATAACGTATTTACGTTCTCTGTGACACGGCACTGACGTACACGCCAATTACAACTTAACTCAAACTCGAAAACTTTACCGAAAACAAAACTTTCTCAATTTATTGTGTTTAGGGGGAGAAAGGAAAAAGTATCCACATTTAAACAGTAGTTTTAGTGTGGCCTTGCTTAAGTCATGTTAATTATTTTATTGAAATTATGAATATGACAAAAGATTGAAATAACTATTTTTTTTACAAAATATATCTCAAACTTACTTATCAATTTTTTTCGAACTACAAATTCGACGGTAAGTTTCTCTTGTACTTTTTTTACTCTAAAACTCTATGGAGCCCCTACCTTTTTATCTACTATACAGGGTGTCCGGAAATTATTGTAAAAATTTTAGTAAATGATAGTAGAGGTAAGAATAAGAAAAAAGTTCATGTAAACATAGGTCTTAAAGTGCTTCGTTTTCCATTTGTGTGCCTGTTTGTGATTTTTACATATTTAGTCATATCTCACGAACCTCTAATGTACAAACTTCATACTTGGTATATGAATGACCACTATTAAGAACTATTTTTGAAAGAAGTATAAAAAAAATTACTTTTCTGAATAAAAACATAGTGTTTTAGAACATCCTATTTGAAATTTTCATGTTTTTATTCGGAAAATTCAAAATTTCTCCATTACTCGTCGCCCGATCATTATAATCTTAACATCAGGGTTAATTGGATTAAATTTTGCAACTTATTTGTTTCTTGTACAATTTTTCGGAAATTTACGATTTTTAAGATACTTACCTTTGAAAACTAAAAACAGTAGCCATTTCCAAATGATACTTCTTGCCAAAATAGTAAAAAATAGTTATTAACAGTGGTCACCCACATACCAAGTTTGAAGTTTATAAGTTGAGAGGTTCGTGAGATATGATTAAGTATGTGTATAAATCACAAGACACACAGACGGAAAACGAAGCACCTATGTTTATATGAACTTTTCCGCTAAGAACGGATTTTTCAAGATTTAAAGTTTGAAGGGGTTTTCAGCGAGGTATAATTTTTCAAAATTTTCCATAAAAGTTTACTGGACGATTTTTTGTTTGCATTTTCTATGTTCAATCAATCTGTCAGCTAGCTTCATTAATGTATACTAGTGGCTTGTAGGGGGCAAAAGCCCCTAAAAATAAATACCAATGCTGAATATTTAATTTAAGATATACATAATTCATCATTCATCATACATTGCTTGAAATGACGACTTACTTAGGTTTTGTTATTTACTATTTATTTATTTATTGAACGTTTTATGTGTAACGTTGATTTTGACTAGCTATTGATTGATAATTAACTAGCTATTTGACATTTGCTAGTACGTTGCACATTTTTTTACTTTGATTTTACATTGCTTCAGTGTAGTAAAGAGCTGAATTTTCGGAACAGTGGCATCGACCTCCACGGCTCTTCGGATAGCCGTCGACTTCAAAACAAACCCATGCAGTTCACATTATTTTCAATTCAACATTTGATTAAACCTACGTCCCACACGTTTGGTTGCAATATGAGTGAATATTGCTTCGTGTTGGTAGATTCTAGATTGAACCTACTTTTATTTGCCAAATTTAAAGTTGATGTTGCACTCAATCGCTGTTACTGCACATCAGTGGTCCGATTTTCATGAAATTTGGCATATAAGTATAAAGCCGCGGTATCTCCAGGTGTATTTTCATTTTTTTGAATTTTTGATTTTTAAGGGTGTATTTACCCCATAAAAACCTATAAAAAATGACAAAAATCCAAATTTCTCATAAACGGCTCTAACGCTTTTTATACAAATTTCATGGTTTTTAGTGCTTAAGATTACAACCAAAATGACACCACCCGCATGTCTGTAAAAATTCAGGTTCAGAAGTTATAGAGAAGTGTTCAAAAATTAATATTTTTCAAATTTCACAAAATCTGTAACCTCTAAAGAATATATACTTGCAACCATAAATTTGACTTGAATAAATAAATAATCTAATATTTTTATTCATTAGTTTACGTCAACTGGTTGCGGAGATAATTGATATTTTAGTTCGGCGGTAAACGCAGTACGTTGTCCAACGTTATTCTTATGGCAAATATTTAAGAACCGATATCTCCGTTATTTACTAACCGATTTTGATAAAATTTGGTATATACTGTGTGTCCCAAAAGTCCCGGACCGGTTTAATATCTTTTAAAGTAAGCCAGATATCAAAAACAGTATTTCGCATACCTTTTAGTACTAAAAAACACTACTTTTTTATGTATGTGTCATTTCTGCTTCTGCCCCCAAAATTGTATTTTGGGGGGGTAGCCCCGAAATTTTAAATATAAACCCCCATCGTGCGACTGCTTATTTTAAAGGGCTTGTTAAAAGAAATACAATGCCGCAAACCGGAGGTCGATATCATGCTCCAGTCCAAAATGGCGGTCTTCAAAAAATTTAAAAATGCCGTGCGTCAATTAAAATTTAGTATTTTCTGTGTTCAGCAATTCACATTTAAATCGAATAAGAACCACCAGAACACATATTAACAACATAAAAGATACAAAAATAATAATTTCTTGTTGTCATTATCAAGGCTTAACCCTCAAAAATGGTGTTGGGGGGTGGGGGTTTGTTAAACCAATTCCAATATCAACTCACATCTTATGACCACTCGTTTTAATATGCTGAATGAGTAAAAAAATAAGCAAAATCTTGTTTTAATAAAATTTCAAAAAATTAGTTATTTTTGTGGCGAATATTTGGTACTTCATGTATGGGGGTTTTTCCTAAAAGATATAACGCATAGACGACCCTCCGCAACTATCGACCTTTGCCGCTGAGCCAAAGGTCGCATCAAGGCGGATATTTATTAGTAACTTTTTTTTACTAAATTGAGTATTTTCTGTATTCGGCAATTCACATTTAAATTGAATAAGAATCACCAGAACACATTTTAACTACTTAAAAGATATAAAAATTATAATTTCTTGTTGTCATCATCAAGGCTCAACCCTCCAAATGGTTTTGGGGGGTGGGGAAACCCTACAAAATTTTTAAGTATTAGGTAACTTTTTGGAATTTTCATTAAAACAAGCTTTGGCTTATTTTTTATTCAGCAAATTAAAATGAGTGGTCAAACGATGTGAGTTGATATTGGAGTTGGTTGGACAAACCCCCAGCCCCCCAGAACTATTTTGGAGGGTTGAGCCTTGATGATGACAACAAGAAATTATTATTTTTGTATCTTTTAAGTAGTTAATATGTGTTCTGGTGGTTCTTATTCGATTTAAGTGTGAATTGCCGATCACAGAAAATACTCAATTTTAATTGACGGACGGCATTTTTAAATTTTTGAATGGCCGCCATTTTGGACTGGAGCATGATATCGACCTCCGGTTTGCGGCATTGTGTTTATTTTAACAAGCCCTTTAAAATAAACAGTCGCACGATGGGGGTTTGCATTTAAAATTTCGGGGCTACCCCCCCCAAAATCCAATTTTGGGGGCAGAAGCAGAAATGACACATATATCAAAAAGTAGCTTTTTTTAGTACTAAAAGGTATGCGAAATATTGTTTTGATGTCTGGCTTACTTTAAAAGATATTAAACCGGTCCGGGACTTTTGGGACACACAGTATTTGTGCGATAGTTAATTGTTAATTTTTTTCACTATATATGTTTTCTGGTTTTAAATGACTTAAGGGGGGAAAGTATGTGTCAGTTTCCTGATACCGTTTTATTGAAATTGTAAGAATTTAAAGTCTCAAAATTAAAAAAAAAAACTTAAAAGTGAAAAACAGTTATTTCTTATAGTACTTTCGACCCCAGCTGGTGTGGCGTAGTTGGGCTTACGCAACTAGCGCTAACGACGATTAAAATACAAATCAGTTAATACAACTCAATCAAAATATTAATGTGTACAATTTTAGTTCTGCCGTCGAACCGCTAGGCCCGCTAGTTTCTTGAGCCCAACTACGGCATACCAGCTGACTGTGCACACTCCTTTCTTTTTTCTTTACACCATGCTTTCGACCTACATTTAAAGCTGAATTTTAAATCAACCATATTAACATCTATCATGTGGTTTTAAATCTATTTCAAGCAACACATGTTTAAATGTAGACAAAGCAGACGTTTTTAGATTCCAATGGTTTTTTAAAGGCAGATATTTTACATTATTTCTCGTTTTGTGGTTGAGTTCAAGCAATTTTAGTATTTTTCCCGCCATCACGGAATAAAGACCTTTAATTTGAGTCCTCTCCCATATTTCTAAGACTTGCCAGACGTCCACAATTTTGACGCAAAGAATCTCCTTAATTGGAAGAGGGCTCCCAGATCTACTTTGCTGACTACTTGCACATCCTTATTATAAAAAGTACAAGTGTAACGACTGCCTAAAAAAATGTGCAATCTACAATCAGAGCTGAAGAGCAAAAAAGAACTGCTGTTATTAAACCGCACTTTTTCTAATTTTAAAGTTGACCCTACCAGTGGCCTCTTGTCACCCTCAGAAAATCTCGAACACGTCGTCAACAGCTCTTCTGTACAAAAATACATTTTCCAAAATTGGAAATAAATTGGGGTTGGTTAAGCGACTTGTTGGGCTCACTAAGAGCATAGTTTCTTTAGATTCTCTGGCGTGTGTATCGTGTGAAGAGCGCAGCAATTTTATCATAGAAACACTGTTTCGTATACTCATACATAAAAAATGCAAATGAGTCTCAAATGGTTTTAAAAACAGTGCACTGGGAAATATCAAAGTTTTGAAACATGCATAGTTAAAACGTAAAAATACGAAGTAAAAATCACTGATATTTTTTCTTAGAGAATATATATTTACTTATTTCCCTATCGGTGTTCCATAAAGTATATTAATATTATGCCTTTACAGTGAAGCTTTAACCAATTAGTTTTCCTACATGGTTTGGGGTTTCTTATAGCCTTGGGTTTTTTGTAACCTCGCGAGACCTATCCACCTCCTGGCCAGTTCTTCAGTTAGATCCGTCTGTTGAGTAACGAACGGCACGGTACGTACGGTGCAGCGGAGGAAGAGCGCGAGTCAGGTTGGCAGCGAGGCGGAGTGATAAGCTGATAAGCTGGCGCGGGGAGAAGGCTGTGCCTCCTTGTGGGACATCGGGAATCCCGCGCTGCCCGATATGGCAACAAGGCTCGCCGTAACCCTGACTTAGACGTCGCGCCAGCCCCTACATTTTGGATAATACCACGTCCTAGCGCGTACGCTTTTTCCCTATCCCGTGGCGCTTCTGTTCCTGTTTATTTTTCTATGGTTTTATTATTGTTGAATTACACTTTGGCGCCAAAGAGATGCTCTTTACCACAGCATGTAATGTTTGTGGTGTAAAAATAAATACCCCCATTCAGTTTAATATGCTTTTTTCCATCAAAAGGTAAAAATGGAAAGTACAGTTTTTGATCATGTTTAATAACAAAGAAGTTATTACACATGATCAAAACTCACACATGTCACACTTACACATGTCTTTACTTTGTTCGGTTGCCAAAGTACCGACAAAGTTGCCATTCTGTCATGTAAATCAGGAATCTCACTGTGATGCAAACATGTTAAAATTCCTTCGGGCTATGCCGATTAAATCTGTATGGTTTTTGTTACCTTACAACGATACAGTCCACGAAAAGCGAACAATAGTTTTTATGTGAAGTCAACTACTCTTTAATCAACACATTAATCATGTTTTTATCATGTTGTTATAATGCCGTGTTTCATGATTCATGATTTATGCCCTGTTCATGAATACTTGGATTTATTGCAAAATACACCAATGTCTAAATATAAACAAATGAACATAAACTTTGTAATGTTAACTTACAAAAATATAAACTTTATTTACAAATTATATCACAGAGACAAACTAGGCCTATTCATAGTCTTCCCAGTTGACATCATCATCTTCATTGTACTGGTCATCGTCTGGGTAGTCTTCAACTTGATCTTCCGAATATGATCCACTTGTTCCCGGCTGGGAGTCTGGAAGATATAAGAAAGAATGTTGAGAGTGAAAATATATGTACAGATGGAAACTGAAAAAATTTGGTTTATTTCCTGAAACAACTTCTTTAAATATACAACATTACTTCTAATATATATAACATGTATAACAACAAACTGAGGGACTGTTACTTAATGAATGATTACTTAATAATATAAATCTTCCAAGTAAACCATATGACAAAGTTGCCATTCTTATTACTTGCCTGGACAACAGGCTTTTCATTATTATTTAGCCTGTTCATTATGTAGGCCTAACAGGCCCATGGACAACTTTACAGTTCGCGCATTATATCTGTAGAACAATATTTTCAGAAAAGTACCCCCTCTCCCCCCCGCACCTTGCAACCAGCTGACTCTGTCATAGCCGGAGATATAATGTGCGAACTGTACTTGAATTTTTGGGGGCTAGCATTTCCCCCTCCTCACTTCCTTATTACATTTTACATGTTTGACATTCAATTCCTTTTTTTCATGACTACTTCAGTGAAATGTTAGTAAATTTGAATTGTTATATTCAATACGATGGCAATATTTTACTGCTGTATAGTAGCTGGAAGATTTAATTTCATGATAGATTGAGTACAACCAGAATATTTCCCACCCGATTGAACATGAGAGATATAACTGAGAGTTGAAAGATTTACCGGCCACCATGCAACTAAGAAATCTCTTGGCCAAAATTCTACTAGACAATTTTCAGAACGTTATACCTAATAAGAGATTTATTTATCACTTTACACCCGAGACATTTTCGGGCAATTGTATTTCCAAGAGATGTATCAGTCTTTATATGAATGAGTTTTGAAAGCCCCAGCATAAAATAAGGGATTTTCCGGTTAAATATTATCAATACATTTGCCAGCTGTGATACAGCTGAGAATTTGTGCCACAATAATAACTGAGACCACGATGATAAAAATCTAGTGCAATTAACTGCAGAAAAATCTCAAGAGACCAAACAGGATGATCATACCGGCGGCTTGCTCCTTCTGGATCTGCTGGGAGACCAGGTTGTTCATGATGTCGCGACACTGTTCCGCAAACCCGGCGGGCAACCAGCCGAGCCGCTCGTGGCACTTGGACCCGGGCGGCAACCGGGGCAGCCGCTCCACCATCGCCTCTATCTCCGGCACCTTGATGTCGCACAGCTGCAACCCATTGGTTTGCGGTTACACTACACTAACACTAACTGCAATGTCTGTTTTCATTTTAATGTTGTCCATGTGATCAGCTAGATCAGACAAAGACACATCCGTACAATCACTGGATGGTATGGTTGGAGGAGCCAAAAGTGAGATTTATAAAATTGTCAAGAAAAGAAAAACACTTAAGTAAATTAATGTTAACAAACTATTGAAAGAATCAAAAGGGAATCAATTCCCTAAAACTTAAACCGTGGTGAAGTTAAATCTGGAATTTACTGTGAAGGCACAAATAGAAAACTATCTTACAGCATCACTAAAGCAGAGTGAACCAAGCTTTGAGTAATCTAGAAAATGACACTAAAAGAAAGGTAATTTAAAAGTGAATTGTGTTAAAGTCAGGTCTGATTCAGAAAACTTAAAATTTTCATATCTTAGAAGAGTGTGAAAGAAAGAATGAGACGAGGGTAAAATCTTGCAAATTTACTCCTGTCCTTTAACCGCTATCGGTAACTTCCCATGATTTTTTTTACACCCATTCAAATTATACCCATTGTTTTTACCCCAGTTGGTAAATGATATACACAGTGTATTTCATAGCTCTTAATGACATTAGTATCACCGCCAATTTGCAACAATCGGAATGTACACAGTCGTTATTTGCAGCCGTGTTCATGATTCACAGCGTAATACTTCCATCACGTCATTTTCTTGTGACTGGTAAACTCTCGTGGTACGTCAAGCTATTAAACTAATGTTCGTCTTTCTTTTTTTCCTCTAGGCCATTACGCCGAAGGTTGATTTCATGAAGATATTTTTTACTAATTAGTCAAGAAGGACTTGTACTTGGTAACATTTTATAGTTGGTAATATTTTATGCCTCACAGATCCCAACCTCTCCCTAAATCTACGTCTTTACTCACAACCTTTGACCCCAGGAAAGATTTTCATATTAATGATTACTTCAAACTTTGTTACCTGATAAAACATCTGCCTGGAGGGGGGAATGGTGCCTGGTCGGAAGATGTATTGGTTTTCATTCATTACATTCTCAGGCTCTGCAGGTTTTTCCTCGGCTTGCTGGGAAATAATTGCGGTCTTCGGTCGGCTGGAGGGTGTAGACTTGTAGGGCAACAGGTACTGTGTGTAGCTTCTCTTTGCTTTCACATAGTTTGATCCACCACCTACAAAAGTGCAGCAAATGAAGTAGCCTTTTGAAAACTATGTACAATTTAATACAATTTTCTTATTTAAATTGATTTTTCATTGAAGGATATTTTAGAGTTAGAGAACAGTCAGGTTTATTGGTTATCTCTGTTGGTGTCTTTATAATTGAACATTGAGTATCTAAACTCAAAACTACTTTTTTGAAACCTGAATACTGTATACAGTTACTATTTGGTTTACATATTTCCATAAATTAACACTGAGGATTCAATGAAAAAATCTTGATGCTCATTTATTTTGAAAATAGGCCTAACTAGAAAAAACTTAAACTTCTAGGCTGAGCCAAAACTAATAGTACTAACCATAGCAAATATCTAGTTTTTTAGATTAAACTGAACCATTAATCGTTAAAACCAAAGCCGGTGAACAAATAAACCACACAGACATTTAAGGAAAACTGCTTCGAACCTTGTACTCGGATGCGATAGTCGATCGACTGATATATCCGGGCGTTGGGATCCTTCCGCGGGTCATATCCGAACCTGACCCACATGATGCGGAACGGCCCGGTGACGAAGTAGTACGCGGCGGATGGCAGCAGGTACTTCATCTGCTCGTGGATGTAGCCAGTCACGCACATCAGCGCCACCTTGGACCACACCGGCCGCTCCTCGAACAGCTGTGGAGCAGAAGGTATTCAGTCAAACCCTGTGAGTACATTTGTAATGTCTGAGCTTTATTTGTTTGTCATATAATAAGTGTAGGCTACTTTATTTTATAGCATCACTAAAAAAATTATAACTTTAAATTTGAATTTTTTTGAGGCACAAATTAATTAACACTCAACAAGATAAAACAATTTTACATCATACTGACACAGAAACATCTGATTTTCTGTCCCTTATTGTTGGCAGGAGAGTTACTCTTTGCCAATGCTGGTCCAAAAAACTTTCCTACCAAAGTCGAAAAATTTTTCAGACTAGGATTACAAGAAAACGGAAGTAAACAATCAGCTGATTGCAAGACAAACATATTTAATGCATATTTATAGGTTCCTTTAGAGTAATAGAACAAAAAAGTGGTGGCAATGGAAGCAGAAACAAAGGTTTATGTTTATTATATGTTAGGTTTTAAGAATTGAGAAATGTTAGTTTATACAAAAAAATTCACCGATTAGTATGTTTTTTTTAGTAGTATGATGTAAATTATCGTTAATAACATGCCCAGTAAGTTTTTCCGTACTCACATGAAAATCGGAGAAATGACAGGCTCGCCCGGTAAAACAGTAGTTTACTACATAACATAATATACAATAGAGAAGGTCCATATTTTTGTGTAAGTCCAAACTAATGTAATCTATTGTCTTCTAACCTTAACCCTTGAGCGGGGCGCATGCGGAGTTTTACTCCGCAACACTAGATTGCACAAATTTAACCCATTTTACTTGTTTTATAACGAAATATTGTATTTAAATGTTGGCCATCTTCATTAGGAATCACATTTTATTGTCGATTCAATTAATTTTTCAACTTAATAGGTGTAATATTTCAATTAAACAAAGTAACTAATTTTCTAGTATAAAATATGTATTAATTATTATTTACATTTCTGGACTTTTCATTTCGCTTCTTTTTTTCGAAAGCAAAGGGAAAAGTCCAATAAATTAATAATAACTACAAATCCATTGCTGTTTTGAATTTTGAAAATAGGCATCAGTGTCTGTGTAACGGGAGAGGACGCTCCGCAAACTGAGACAGCATCTCTGAATTGCTTATAACGAGGTACCAAGGGGGGGTGGGGGGTATAAATAGCTTTAGGAAATTCCTGGAATGAGGGGCATAAAGTACGGAGCTGGACACGACCGCCGACACCCATTATGTCTGTTTATTTTAACATAAAAAACACGTGCGGAGGAAAACTCCGTGTGCGCCCGCTCGAGGGTTGAACAACTGACCTCCTTTATCCGCCTGAAGTGTTCTCCGGCCAGGAACTTGATGTCGAGGAACTTGAGCGCGGAGGGCCGAGGCTTAGTGGGCACGTTGGCGGTGGAGAACGTGACGAAGATGGCATGGCCCGAGCGCCGGCGTCGCGTCCGGCCGATGTGGTACGGCTGCACACTCGAGTTGCTGTCAACACTCTCCTGCCGGTACTGGTAGTTCTGCAAAGTTATTTACAACTTTATCATTGTAATTACCGAAATAGTATATTACGTTACCAGGCCAGGAAGTACTGTTTTGCCGGACGAGCATGATAGTTCCTGCGTGAGCGAAAGCGAGTGCGGGATTTTCATGCGAATACGGCAAAACCTTCCGGCCGTGTAAAGTACGATATCTTTCATCATACTATGCAGAAAAAACATACCTTCAATCATAACGTAGTCCTTGCATATTGCATAAACAAACATTTCTCAAACCTTCAAACCTAACCTATAACAAACAGAACAAACATTTGCTACGGATGCAGTGCTGCCACTACATTCCTCTAAAAAGAAACCAATAAACCACCAATAAACAAGCATTAAACGTCGGTTTGCTGCAAATCAGCTGATTGTTTACTTCCGTTTTTTCAATGGTTAACTCTCGAGCCAACAAAAAGGAACTGAAAACAGATGTTTCTGTGTTAGTATGATGAAAATATACAGTACATCTCAGATTATTCGGATTAATGTGGCGGAATACCGATCCGGTTAACAAAAAATCCGGATAATCCGAGGTCATTACAACATTGCCTAAATAACGATCGCATGCCTTAGCCCCTGCTAAATTGATGCTGCGAACAGTTTATCAAGACTATAGAACATGTTAATGTTTAAACATTTACGGGGGTTTAATTTTGAAACAATTTAAGAACTAAACTTCATTATTAATCATACGAATATAAAGTTAACTTTTACCATACTTATACGGTTGAGGTTTGTATTAAAACGCCAGATTAAAATATTAAATTTATTAAGATGAAATAATCATAGCTCAAAATTGAAATAATCTTGACGAAACTTAAAGTAACTCGAAACTTATTACAGTAACTCTTTGTTAAGAAATAACATAACACATCAAATGACAGCGATAAACAAACTCCCAAAATTGCCATAGGCTACGCCTTTGATGATTACGGATAGCGCCCCAAGTAGAAATCCAGAAAACTATGTTTACGAAAATGCTGTATTGTACTGTTTAGGCAATGCGGATACTTCAATTATCGTGATCCCAAATGCGTACAGTTATGTATTGCGTTTGCATGTTACTTTTAGAAAACGAATTTCACCCGTAAACTTGCTAAAATCATGTATTTGCCGTGATTTTAATTTTTTAATTTCTCCGATGGACCGGTCCGGATAATTCGGGATCCGGATAATGTGGGGTCCGGATAATCCGAGGTGTACTGTATTTTATAATTGGGCCTAATCCTCGTTGAGATTTAGGTAAGTTTGGAAACTTGATATTTCTTCCGATTATAAAGCCAAACGCCAAATGTTTCCTGTAAAATGTTCAAAATCTATTCTTTTTTACTTGTGATTTTCATGCAGCCAATAATTACTAAGTAAATGTGATGCGGAAAGTGAAAAGGGACCTCAAGTTGCTGGAGTAAATTTTACAGTACGGGCATTTTAGTTGAATCGGGTCAAAAATATCGATTTTTAGGTTTCAAGTGGATACGATTCCTTAATCTTTTCTGTACATATTCATTCAGTTATTTTAGCGATAAGAATCCGATAAATATTAAAAAAATAATCGATTTAGTAGCTATGTCATGCAAACGAAAAGGGACCTCAAGTCGCTTATGTGGGAAATAACATAGCGGGCAACTTTAGGTCCCATTTCCAAAATGTGCAGACCTGTACTGACAGTGTCGTCATGGGCATTACAAAACTAGTCTCTCCTGACATCTATCAGCGAATAAGTGAACTACTTCAAGTTTTTCGCTGTAGAAGAACATTGTCTGAGTCCAAAAATCACCGTCTTGACAGTGTATTTCTCTTTTATTCCTCAGTATTCTGCCCTCCGACTTGAGGTCCCTTTTCAAACTTCTCACTTTCTCATTTTTTTAAACAATGAAATTGTGAGTGTATCGCTTCTGTTTCAGTTTAGATTTAAAGATCTAGTTTTCAGCTTTATTTCAATACCGAATTCATTTCTTAAATATCAATAATAAGTTTTCTGTGAACGTTTGAAGTTTTGGACCTTGATTTCCTAAAATGTCCGTTTTGACTATTAAAAATTCAAACATCAATAATTGTAAGACAAAAAATCATAGCACTATAAATTATATGTCAAATTGTTCGTAATTTAATGCAGAATTTTAGGATGTTAATAACTCAAAACCTGAAAATTCTGACTTGAGGTCCCTTTTTACTTTCCGCATCACAAATGTAGTTTTTATTAATTCTCTCTACAAAAGTTGAAGTACTTTATGATGAATTTAATTTTTATTGGGCTTTAAATAAATAGAGCTCACTAATTTTCTTTCTATTGATGATCTTTTAGTGGCCAATAAAGACTTAAGACCACTAACTAATAATATTAACTATTAATATAAATTTAGTTATAGGCTTGACTAGGCGAGGATTTCGGCACTTAACCAATTTAACATTGAATACTCCCACTGTAAAACTCAGAAAATTTCTACTGGTTAGAATCATATTTCAACATAATACAAGTAATTTTTTACTGCCTCTGTAAGAGTATTCTAATATGGGAAATGAGCTTGTAGATCAAAATCTGTAGTTAGTATGTGAAAATTGGGAAGTTTTGAATCAATATTGCTGGCCACAGTCTCCCAATTAAAAATATTACCAATTAGAAATTTGTATACTAATAAAGTTCTAAAAATATTTTTTGAGAGAAGAATTTCTAAAAGAGAACCCCTATTAAGACCCTACGGTTTGAGAAACAGACATGCTATTCAAGTAACACAACCAAATTTGACGATATACCTTTATTTTTACAAGTACAATGCACCAAGGTTATACAGTGTGTAAAAATGTCTGTCCCCCCTCTTTGATTTTTTTGTTTGTTAAGGCAAACAATTAACCTTTGAGGAATGACAATAACTCAACCCAAATTATTTTTTGACGTTGCCAAAAATTTTGAGTGTCCCCCAAAAATGGGGGATTTGGGGGGTAGTAACTCAAAATTTTCAAATGCAAACCCCTTTTGAGTGACCCATCATTTTAAAGAGTTTTAAAAAAACTAGACGAATGGTGAAAGTTGGAGGTCTCTAACATGTTTCTATCCAAATTGTCAGCTTGTTAAAGTTTTGAATACAACACATCCTTGAAACCTGGTATCTAGGTCGTGTTCGAGGGTTTATTATTGTTTATTATTATTTTTAAGTTACCAAAGGTAAATTAAAACTCCAAACATCCTAGACGCCAGGTTTCAAGGATGTGTTGTATTCAAAACTTTGACAAGCTGACAATTTGGATAGAAACATGTTAGAGACCTCCAACTTTCACCATTCGTCTAGTTTTTTAAAGCTCTTTACTTTAAAATGAGAGGTCACTCAAAAGGGGTTTGCATTTGAAAATTTTGAGTTGCCCCAAAATCCCCCATTTTTGGGGGACACTCAAAAATTTTTGGTAACGTCAAAAATAACTTGGGTTGAGTTAGAATCATCATCATTGGGTTAATTGTTTGGCTTAACAAACAAAAAAATTAAAGAGGGGGGACGGACTTTTTTTACACACTGTATATAATTTAACCATAAATAATGTAATGAACGCTCAAATGAAATTAAAATCTAATTACCTAAAAGGGTTAAAAACTTGGCTTTTGGGAGTTGAAAATGTTGATTTTTTTAATTTTTATTATTTACCGTACCAAGTTTTATCAAACACCTCATCAAGGTTCGAATTAGTGAGTTTTCACTGAACCATGGATCTTCATGGATTGATAAAATCACTCTAATCACAATCAACAAGTACCTATATAAATAATTTTCTTTCAAATAGATTTATAAACCACTTACCAAATTAGTAGCAATATAAATATAAAGATATATACTACAGTGGAACCTCGATATATGGAATTCCTTGATATATCGAAGTTTTTAAATTCCCCTTGAACCTTCCTATCCTCCCAATGCTAATTTTACCTCTATATATCAAAGTACTGACCTTGAAAACCTTGATGTAACGAATTTTCATGGTTTCTGGGTACACACTTTCACTTCTATATATCGAAACCTTCATATATCGAACCCACCTCTATATATCGAAGTTTTGGCTTGAAACCTCAATGTAACGAAGTTGTTTTGTAAAAATGAATTTATCTTTAAAGTCAACGACTTGTCATTCGTGTTGAATCCTGCTGCCACAGGACTGTCGCTCTGCGCACGTGTCCTAAGTCGTTTCTTTTGTTATTATCGACCGTCAGTCCGAGGTAAGACGCAACGATAAGCAGGTGTGCGTGAGTCTTCGCGCAACTAAACACACCAATAAGTCCCCAGGACAAGGGTGTTTGTCATGGTAACCATACTTTCGTCCAATCATATGTCGTAACATCCCTCTGTGTTATTGCAACGACCTAATGACTGCGCTGTGAAGTTAGGAGAGAACAGAAGCGTAAAAACAGGATGAAAGCCTTGCAATTGCGTGACCTTAAACAAAGTTATCGATTTACTTTTTCCGCTAGATGATTCTAAAACTTTTTTTAGTTAATTTTTTAGTATTTTTACGATTTCAATTGAATTTCTACTGGACATAGATTGAGCAGTACTGTAGAAGTACGTAACCGTACTCTCAATAAATATTTTACAAACTTAAGACTTTAATTTACTCATCAATTTTGATGTTTTATCTTTAGTTTTCTCTATATGTTTTGTATTAGAGAACTTTATAATCCATTGAAATTAGTGTGTTAAATTTGAATGTGTATTCTTTACATTTCCCTTGTTTCAACCCACGCCGTTACGAACCTCTATACATCTAAGTCAGTCAAAAATCACCTTGATATATCAAACTTCGCTATAGGCCTATCAAAATCCTTGATATATCGAAGTTTTCACTTTCCCCTTCAGGTTCGATATATCGAGGTTCCATTGTATCAAACTAAACATTGCTTAAAAGAGGAAATTACATGTCAAATAATTATGAGCAACACTAATTTTGAATAAATGTTATTAATTTTGTTTTTTGTTTTTATTAAGGTATGGGCATTTGCCTAGGGGAAATAAATTTTTCCCCAGAATTTTATTAAATTTCTGTTTTAATTTGAGAAAAAATATATATATCTATATTCATTGTTAATTATAATTCAAATGCAAAATTGTAACAATGGTGAGTAAAGTTATTGTTTATTATTATTTTATTACTTATCATTCAGTAGAACTCTTAGAGGAGGCCATTTACCGATACCAAGTTTTATCAAACACCTTATCGAGGTTCGAATTAGTGAGTTTTCACTGAACCATGGATCTTCATGGATTAATAAAATTACTCTAATCACAAATCAACAAGTTCTTTATTACTGTTACAGCATACCTGAACTGTGTCCATCCTAGAAAATGTAGCAGGGGGTAAGAAGTAAGGTGCCGGCTGGGTAAACCAATCTGGAGTAAGGAGACCTTTTGGAACCAGCTTGTCATAGATACATTCCATTTTTCCGCTGGAATTGTCCATTGCCAAGTATTGAAAATCGCATAAACCTAATACACAAAAATTACAACTAATATCAGGCATAATTTTATCATGTATACAAACTACAGCAGGTTTTATCATTTTGACTAATTCATAAGTCTATTGCTCTCATCAGAGGCACCATTAACAGTCATGACAAACTCAGTATTAAAAATCAAACACAACACAAAAAGAACCTTCAACAACTTTTGTTATTTCACATTCAATATTTATTCCACACATTAGCAAGCATATCTTTTAAAAATTTTTTTCTATTATTTCCCCTGACTTCAAACATTTTTCGGATTTTCCTAACCTTCCAGGTCTCTGGAAACCCTGAATAAGCCATATAGGCCCTAGGCCTGTAACGGACCAAATGTAGTCCTAAGTTGAGATATTGCATCGTTCTCTATGTAGTGCAGGAAAATTTTGCAAAATTTAGCGTGATTGCGGAATTTTAATTTAGCAGGCTGAAAATTGGTGGAAAGGTCGCAAATAAAGCTGGGATCATCATACTAAAATTCCCAAAAAATCCCACATGGGCAACATGCCGCCATCTTGAAAAACCAATTCCGGTCCTTGTTTCTCTGAACATTCTTTTGATTAACACGAAAACCATTTTAGATATGAAAAAAGTGTAAATGACGTTTTTTGTAGGAAATAAAATTTCCAATAAAATGAGTATAAATATGTACAGGATATATTGATTACAACTGTTGATATTGTTCATTTTCTAAAATGTTATAATTCAGATACCACTGCCATAAGGAATACATGTAAAATTTGATGTAAAATATATTCCCTAGGGGACGAATCCATTTAACCTCAATGAACAATAAATTATATCCGTAGAATCCTGATGAAAATTCTAGTTATTTGCCACCTCAATCATCCAAATTGGTTCACTATAAAAGCGCGAGTAAGCTCACAAAAATGATTCCTTTGATAACATTTTTGTAAAAATTCCTTAAGGAATATCCTTTGTGTGAGCTTACCCACGCCTTTATAGTTAACCGATTTTGATGATTGAGGTGTCAAATAACTGATATTTTAATCAGGATTCTATGGGTATTATTATTTGTTGAGGTTAAATGGTTTCGTCCCCTAGGGAATGTATTTTACATCAAATTTTACATGTATTCCTTATGGCAGTGGTATCTGAATTACATCATTTTAGAAAATGAACAATATCAACAGTTGTAATCAATATTTCCTGTACATATTTATACTCATTTTATTGGAATTTTTATTTTCTACAAAAAACGTCATTTACACCTTTTTCATATCTAACTTATTATGGTTTTCGTGTTAATCGAAAAAATGTTCAGAGAAACACGGACCGGAAGTGGCTTTTTCAAGATGGCGGCATGTTGCCCATGTGGGATTTTTTGGGAATTTTAGTATGATGATCCCAGCTTTATTTGCAACCTTTCCACCAAGTTACGGCCTGCTAAATTAAAATTCCAGAATCCGTCACTATTTTCCTGCATTAATGACTAGAGATGTAGCATGCAGCACGTATGGCTACAAGCTGCCTCTTTGGCCATATCTCCATTATTTTCCATCAGATATTGAAAATTCTCGCATATTTTTGATCAGCTCACTTTCTCACTTGATTTGAGTACCACATGATCTAAAAAAAATTATTATTTTATAATTTTTCTTTTTAAAACAATAATAAAAAGAAAATTATTGTTTCTGAATTTTTTGCTGAAAACAGCTAATACTTAGCTATCATTTTTATAACCAGGGCATCATTTCCTACATTTAAAGAAATTATGTTTCTGGGAGGGGTGCTGGAAAATGCATACCACCATCTAAATTTAAAAAAAGTAATATGCTTACTTGTGAATTTGAATGCCATGTTGACTTTCCCGACCACAGAAGGAGTTATACTTATTATTTCTCCGCTGCTTTTCTTCTTCCTCACCTTAACAGACAACAATAAACCGGATACTTTCTGTCGGTCTGCACAGGCAGGTCGGCAATACACGTCGTCTGGACGGAATCGAAGTTCAAGTCTTCGATTACGCTCTGAATACACCTGAAATTATGAACATTCATTCAGCAATCCCTTTGAAAGATATTATTCAATTAAAGTAAACTCTCAATCGTTTGACACATTGGACTTCGGGGTGTCAAAAACTGAAAATGTGGAACTAGGTATAAGGAGTATTTGGGATTTCACATTAAGAGAAGTATTAAAATGCAGGCTGTACATATATCTCCCATGTGTAAAAAAATACAAAAACCTAAACCATCGCACAGTTAATTTATTAACCTTCATTGTAATAGGCTATAAGTCCCTATAGATGTATCTGGACAAAATATTTAGAAGTCATTGAATGTTTGTTGAGTATCAGCCCATGTAGAACTATTGAGTTTGTACTGTAACTCATGACTAACGTACCAAAGTACCTAGCCTAACAAGTAGGCCTACCTACCTTTGATATTTTATGTATTCCACCGAGAGACTCCAACATTTTACTCTCATTCTCCACAATGGCTGGATACTGCACACAGACGAAACTTCTACTGAAATTATGTTTGGCTCCTTCCATCCTGAAAAGTACACCAAAGTGTTACTTCTTAGCATATGAAGCAATCTCACGTTTTTTTTTTCATCAGAAGTGGTTAAATTACGAATCACTAAAAACCAATTCCAAACAGTAGGCTTAGATAACTTTAGCCTAAATGCATTTTACATAATAAGTTAACCCAGGCTCATACATTCAGCCTGTGTTTAAACTTTTTTGAATACAACCCAAATAACAGGCAGCAGGGACTCAATAGTACTTTATACAGCCTGGCAATGTCAGGCAAATTGTCAAAGGGGACCTTGAAAGAAATGGGAGCCATGAAGGCAGGCCAAGGACACTTGCTAAGGATCAAGATCAAGATGGGTGATGTGATTTCATTGAGGCCCCATGTTCAACCTAGGGGCTGAGCAAGAGAGATAAGTCAGAGTTTCATCTTGGTCATTCATCTTGGTTCCTAACATATTGTGTACCTTGTATTACCCGGCAGAACTGACTTTGATTTGAACACGCGATGACTGACTCGCGGTGTTTTGGACCAGGTTTTTTATAAAAATTAGTATATATATGGAAAAATGATGTGTTTTTGTACAAAACTCCAGTAACTTAGAGTCTTTAACATTAGTTTTGTGACTAACTTTATATGTGCATACAAAATATTAATATAACATTAAAAATATATTTTGAATATTGACAAGAACTCCATGTAAGTATTGTACATTAGTGATTTGAATATTTTATATGAGAAATGTGTGCATACAAACTATTTATATGTAACATGAAGCCTTATGTAACTCGTGGTCGAAAACACCACACCTCAAGAGAAACGCTCATTGAAATGACAGTAACGATTAGAGAATGACGGGAAGTGAGTCATGATGTTACTGGAAAGACATATTTCAGGTAAATATAGTGATGGCCAGCCTTGCCAACACCCAAAAAATATAGTTTTTATGAAAAAAACTACAAACCCACTCTTTTAGAAAGGTATGTCAGTTCTCCTTGGATCAATACTTGAATAATTTTCTATGTTGTGGTTCCTCCTTGGATTTAGTCAAGTCTACGCCCTGGAGGAAGTGTTGGATCATCCTGGATTGTCCAACTGCTGAGGGGCCCTTGTCTGACAAACCCCTAGGGTCTGCCAGCCTGGAGGGAACTGTCCAGCCAGTCTCTCCACAAACAGCCTGATAAACACTCATCCTTCACTCACATTCAGGGTAACGTCCTCCATGAGGTACCTGTCTTATTAAGAATGATTAATGATTAATGAATGATTAAACGAGAGGCCAATTATTTAAACTTGATTTGAGAAAAGTTACTACATTATATTACATAATATACTTGTCTTTGAGTTTATTTACCTTCATAACTATAAATAGGTAACTTATACTTACGTTATTGACTCCACTGAATTGGACCTACAGGACTTTACACAACAAAAAATATGACAAATTAATAAATTAATAGGGCCTAAGTAGGCTAGTTTTAGAGAGCATATGGCTATAGTTCCACAGGCTTCAACAGTAGTAGTGTCAGTTGGTACGATAGTGGTTGTAACGTTTAAATAAATTTCGGTCTTAAATCAGATTTACCCCTTAACTCAACACCCTAACCTCAACACCCATTCAGCGATATCCTAACCTCAACCCATTACAAGAACACGACAGACGACAAATAAATGAAGTTGAAGTTGCTGATAAAAACATCCAGTGTTGCCAGTTTTCTTAGAAAAAATTACCCCATCTTTGTCTGGACATCACGGGTAAGTTATCACATTATTATCTTGCCACTTATTATTACTCTATGCGCTTACTCGCATCAAGTGCTCAAAGGTTTCAGAAAAACATAAGGCAGTTAATTAATTGTATTTTTCAGGATCGTATCAGAATCAGAATCAGAATATTCTTTATTGCTGTAAAAACATATTTACATGCATTGGCAACTTTACAACCACTATCGTACCAACTGACACTACCACTGTTGAAGCCTGTGGAACTATTGGCAAGTGTCAGAAATACAGATATTTTCTAAAAACTAAAAACATATTCTCTTACCTTATTTACATTATGAATAAAATAAAATTCTTTACTGGCTAAAATAGTCCTGGACACTGTAAAAGGTCTTTTCAGAAAGAAATTGTATAAGTTTCCGTTTAAATTCAACAAAAGGCATTTCAATTTTCAGTCGAGCAGGCAGTGCATTGAAGAACCTAATGCTGTTGTATGATAGGTGGTGCTGAAAAAAACGCTGTACTGCGTCTCTGAACTGGGATCTCTAAACGTGGCCGGAGTGAATATCCAGAGGAGGCATTGTTATGGTTAAAAGAGGCTGAATTTTGCTTGAAAAACAAAAGGGTCTCAAAGATGTAAAGGCAGGGGTAGGCCTAAGTTAGAATCTCATTACAAAAAACGTTGTCCTACATGATTCTCTCCTTCCAAGTCCAAAAATTATGCTGATTGCCTTTTTTTGGAGGCGAAAAATTGACTTAGTTCTTTAATTCTCATATCCCCAAATGGGAACGGCATATCTAAGATGTGGGTAAAAGCAGCCAAAATAAAGAGTTAGTAAAACATCAGAGTTGGTAAACTGCGCCCATTTTCAAAGAGCGAACAGACAGGAGCAGATAAGCTTCCCTGCAACTTTGTTGATGTGATCTTGGAAATTGAGATGTGCATCAAGTTTTAATCCGAGAAAGTTAACGGAATCGGCAGCGGTCATCTATTAGCTGGGAAATCTCATTTCCGCTATCCCTAATTGAAAAGTTGAGAAGATGAGATTTATCCGTATTCACAACAAAGGCCGTTTTCCTTAAACCATTGAAAGAGACAATTTGAATCTATAAAACCACTAATTTCCAAAACAGCCAAATTCGGTGCTCGAAAAAGAAGTGACGTATCATCTGCGAAAAGATGATACGTTACTTCTAATACGTATACGTATTTTGTTACTAATTATTGGAAAAAAAGTATTTTTTTGAGCCTTCAAGTCCATAATCCAGATGTCTAGATGTCTAGATTAACCTGAAAAGTATATTTCACGTAATATACTAAAGTATATTGTAGTAATATAGTTATTGAGGAAGAAAATACTAAAGTGCAACATTGTCTCACGTCTCACGAATGAACATGTTGGCGCCCGAACTGCGATTCGTACTACTACACAAAAACAAAAATAATGCATTATTTATTATTTTGTTATTCGTTTATACGGGAACCGGAAATTCTAATAACTATGACGTCTATAGATATTGTTTTTCTTTTTCAATCGAGCCATAATAAATCAACAGCTACAATTAAATTATCGGTTGAGGTTTGGTTTGAGTCGAACGAATGTCCCGCGCGATGCTGCGTTCGATCTCTGAACGCAACACAACGGCGCGGAGCGCGGGTGCTGCCTACCTCTGCCCTCCTGATCCCCACCCGTCATACATTGGCTCTCAGCGCGTCCTCCCGGTCATTTATAAACTTGCCGGTCTTTGATTGGCTGCTCTTCTCCCGCCAAATATTACCGCCAACGGCCTGCGAGATCGCCATCTCCCCGCGCGACCTTCCACCAATGAGCGCGTTTTACAGTTGAAAAGAGAAACAAAATCCACTCACTACATAATAATGGAATTTTGTAAAGCAATATCCTAGCAACATTTGTATCCCAGCTGTTTAAGTGAACGCAAAAAAAGTACGGTGTGGCATAATCAGGTGCCAACACACTGACAAATCTCATGATTTTAGGGATCTGTCACAATGGCAAACTAGCCTATCCCACTGTGCGCTCTATAGGTATAACAAGTATTGAGTGAAAGGGAAAAATAATTATAAAAATGTGATAACCCAAATAACATCGCGAAACTTCATTGGCGACGGCAGTTTTTAAGTCACCGACCCGGATTTTTAGGCATTTCATTTAAGGGGGCTCCGTAAGCCTAATATAAGACAATGTTAATCTATACATTTTCTTGTACGCATTTCTGGCTTATGATGAAAGATATCACTTCCAAATTTTTACAGTGTGTTACCAACATTGTTTTGTGAAGTTTAACATAAGGAATTAATTTTGCAACAATTCTATATATAAAAAAAAATTTCAAAAAATGTTTAATTTTTTAAAGATTTTATAAATTATTTACATAAATATTTTAGTTTTAATAAAAAATATTTTAAAAAGCTCCTGTTAAAACTACGCATTGTAATATATTCTACCAGTGGTAAAAATTTCATAGCTTTATCTCTTTCCAGTCCTGAGAAAAGTGTGCAAATTTTAAAAAAAACACCGTTTCCCAGGAAACGGCGATGAAAATTTTTATGCACAGTTCATAGACAAAAACTAGAGTTCTACCTTCAAAAAAGTCCAGGACCATAGGACCATAGTAAACAAAGCTGTTTTGTTAGGTTATCAACAACAACAGGTGATTGAAGATGATTGTCAAGTATACACACAGTATAGCCAACCGATCAAAACAAAATAACTGTAAAAAGTGGAAGTTATAATGTAACAAAGTAGGGCCTTATGACTTCAGTATGCACCTGGTTTTCCTCAACTGAAGTTGGTCTTTTGTTGTCGCCAATGGCTTATAAATACCATTAATCCTTTGAAAAGTACACATTATTTGGTATTAAAATTTTCACAGAAAAAAGGAGAATAAAATGACATCAAAAACAAAAAAAGTGAAAATTTGTCATTATTAACCTACTGAGCCCCCTTAAACAGGGTTTAAATTTATCTCTTCCAAAAATAAAAATTCCAATTACAAATCATTTCCCGTCTGTGATTGACTTAACACTCCCCGGCCTGAACTCGCTCTTTACTTCGTAAAATAAATTCTATGAAATACAATGATTTGATAGGTAGGCCTACCTTTGCATAATAGGTATACCTTTTAAGTTTGACATGGAGATCAAATATTTTTTTTTTACTTAAACATTTTAAATTATTAATATAATGATATAGTTTGGAAATGAATTTATTATATTTCAAATGCTAAAGTAGCTAATAACTGTGGTATTTGATAACTAGCCTATGTAACTCTCAGCGCTTACATAGCTATTGAATTTCAACGCGGATTGAATTTCATTATTATTGTCCACTACTTGAGTTTTGAGTTGTAATATTATGCTGTTATTTACTGGTAAATTCTTTTGTATTTTAATATCTTAGTTTAATATTTATTCTTAAATGGTATATGGGTTTATGTTTCAAGTTAAGTGGTTTTCGGAGTGGTGTATGTCAGTCCTTGATGAGGATGTGTGCATGTGGTTCAGATGTTACATGGGTTTTAAATAATTTTTTTCTCATTTTTCCAAAATGTATAACTTTCAAAGAAAATATACTTGCAACCATGAAATTTCTCTTAAAAATAAATAATCCAGTATTTTGAATTATTAGACCAAGTCAAGTAGCCTATAGTTGCTGAGATAATTGACGTTGTCTAATGTTATTCTCATGGCAAATATTCAAAAACCGACACGTCAATTGCTGACCGATTTCGATAAAATTTTGTATGTATTTGTGAGATGATTTTAAATTTATTTTATTTTATTGTATTTTCTTGTTTTAAGGGAGAAAGTATGTGTCAGTAGGCCGATACCATAGGCTATTATTTATGATAAACTAGCGATAAACTATGAAATACATTTAATGCTGGGAACTGGATTTAATAGCAATAACAGACATATAGGTACGTCATCAGTCAAGAGAGAATGATGTCTCTATAAATATCTTTGCAGACAAAAATTTGGATGAAACACGAAAAAATATTGCAATTACCACAGGACGTTGCTGTAAATTTCGTGCAAGAGATGGATAACCTTGAGGAGAAAGAAATTTGGTTGTTTTGCTCGATTTCGAGCAACGGGTTTACTAGTTGTTATAAATAGGGTATTAAAAGTTTATACATGATTGTAAGTTCTAATCTTGAAAAAAGCGTAAATTGTAGAATTCAACTTTCAATACTTGATTACTCGAAACTAGGTTTTTGTCGCTTAGAACATTTTACGGGGGACCCTTTTTCAATTATTTAACCAAGAAACTAACAGCATCCACAGAGGAGAATATCAAACAGAGGTAGGCCTATCTTCTAATGTTGCGCTCAGCTGGTATCGAACGCTGGTGTCGAGGGCTTAAAAAATAGTTTACCATTAACACCGCGAAAGAGCAGTACCGTCATTGACCTCTCCTAATTTAAGTTAACTGTAACTAGTAACTGGATGTAACTAGTAAGTAGTAACTTAACTGTAACTGGATTTAACTGTAACTAGCAAGCACTTGGGCGCAACAGAAAAACCATTTAAAAGCGACCTCTGTTAGATTCTTCTCTGTGCAGCATCACAGATGATTCTCGCTAGACATGAGTGAGCGATTCACAGTTCCTACAGACCTCTGCTCCCCTGGTGGCAGTTCGGTCAGGATTGGTTGCGACGGCCGCGCGGCGCCAACGTCCGTGCCGCGATTGGCCCGTCCGCTCCGCGCCGCGAACCGTGATTCGTCGGCCGATCGCCGTTCTGTCGGCGCGACTCGTGATTGGGAGGATTTTCTGGATCTGGGTCCACGTCCCAGAGTGCCTCTTCAGTACGAACGAGTACGGTCGGTATTCATCATTGAGCTATGAGCTTCAAACTGTTCCCTGATTTTAAGTGATTCTTTCGTTTGTTGGATCCGAAGGCATATTAGGTTGGTTGCTGTCTCTTTTCACAGGTCGGGCGAGCGGCGAATACGGCCGAGTCAAAAGTCAACAAGTAAATAGTCAAATAAATATTAGTTTTTATTAACTGATGGCGCGAGCCATAAGGAATAAAATAAATGGAAACCCTGCTATCCACACGTTTTTGACTGACTGACTCAGGACCATGGACTGACTAGGTAATAATAGTTCTTTCTATCCGGCTGCTGGGAAACAAATTCATAGCATTGCGTAATTATAGTTTAAAATTCCTCTAGCTTGTAAAACTCTACAAATACTATACAAAAGACTATTATGTTATGTATACTTAAAAGTTTTATTTTTGTCCTCAATCAGAAACGATGACAACTGGCAAGTAAGATGCTGAGAGACTGCGGGAGACTTCACAGATGAGGTGTTGCGAGAACGGAGAGAGAACGTGTTGCGTTTTAGTTCTCTTTTTTCACGTACGTTATTAGGAGACTAGAGGTCGCCAGTGGTCTGGAGAGTCGGGGACGTTTCCTCCATCCAAGCTTGCAAGAGCGAAGGTTGGAGTGCAATCTCGCTTCCTACATCACTCTGTACGCCTGGTTGTAAAGCGGCAACGGATGTGTCACTCTTTAGCGGAAATCGTTATGGTCAGTCAACATGAATGGCCGGCCCCGTAAGCCAGGAAAAAAATGTAAATGTAGTAATGTATTTTTACTATTCTTCTCCTGGGCAATTTTCACCCAACAGTTACCCGCAGATTGCTCGGCCTAAATTTAGATTTTTACTTTTTTCAGGGGTCCAGGACAATTTTCACTCACAAATTTGAAAAACTATGTTCCTTGTAAATTGAATTAAGTAAGTACTGTACTTTTAGTCACTATTGGAAACGTAAGCAACCAACCCATTTGACGTCTAATGTATATTTTAAAGATTTATTCTTCTATGAGTTTAAATGACATAGGGCCTACTGACCGCGATTTTGCATAAAATCCGCTTATATATATATATATATATATCTTAAATCAAAAATACGTTTAAAACCGTGCTTTTTCTTATGTTCATTAATTCTTTTGTAATCCAAATTCAATGGTATTATCCAATAATCGACATAAAAACACAAACCATACCTCCATACTTAGGCCCAAGTGACATCCAAGACAATCATCAAGAAGACGAGAACAATATTTTTTATCGTTAACTTTTCATCTTAATAACATTTCATATTTTCGCGCGGGCCTAGCAAGAGGAATTTGAAATTTTATTTCAATTTATATTGCTTGGATCTAAAACCTTATTTTACTTGTTCATATTTAAATCCACATTGTACACACTAAAGGTGCTGCTATACAAACACGTCACGTCACTTCACGTCCACTTATAACGGCCAATTCGGCGATTCCGGAGAGGCTGCTTCACGTCGCTTCGCATCGTTCGCATCCGCACATGCATCAGGATGCGACATCCAAAGACGTGGTAAAAAGCCACCACGGAATACATTTGTAATGTTCCAATAATGGGTAAACTGTCTTTAAACCATTTATAATTAGAATCTGTGAGATACAGACCTTTAAATTGATACCATTTGTATTTTTGTAGTAGCCTATAAAGGACAGTTTATAAAATTGACTTGGTTTTCATGCAGGCACCCCACGGAGAAACTCTCTCACAAAAACTAAGTTATCAACCAAACTACGGCAGCTATTAAAAAAAATGATTAAAAAACAAATTAATAATGTTTTGCTCTTTAGCAACAATTTCCACCGTTTTTATTTTACCTGACCAAAAAATAAAAAAAGTAGCGGCCGACTACTTTTTTCATTTCAAATTTTAAAATTAAAGAAAGAATTAAGACTTTTTTAATTTTTTAAATAGAAAAAAATTATTGCTGTTTAAAACCAAAGGACTGACTCTTCACATGCAAAATTTTAAGCTTAAGCCTCAATGATATATGGACTATGGTATAAAAAACGAGTTATTAAAAACGTGAGCACTGCCAGATACGCGGTTTTAAACGCAGTTTTATGTTTCTATACCTACAATATGGCGGCCCATCAGACTTCATTTGCTGTTTCAGAATAGAACGACCCCATAATGGGAGTCGTGGGCTGTTTGAGTCAAACCATCTGAATGATTGAACATAACATAGGTCTAAACATTTATTTTTGGAGGTTCATACCTAGTAAGATAGGCATGCATACTCCATCTATTTGTACAATGTAGTAGTCGCTGTTTGTTATATATAGCTGCGCTTCTCTAGCTGTCGGCCTACGTGAATTTGAACGTTGCAGAACCTGTGTGATTGTTTATATGAGACTCTGGCGCCCTAATACATTTCGTGTAGATACGACGTTTTGAGAGAACGACGAGCTAGCTGTCTGAAGAGAACCGACGAGTTCCATTCCATTAGTCAAGTGTGGACCCTGGTGACGACAGTGCCCTCGGGCTACAACAGTTTCCCTCACGAAAAAAAGTCGCACTTCAGGCCCTAGATGCACAAATCACTATTGTTGTCGCTGATTTAGCCTATAGCCCTACACTATTTAAATGCTTGTGAAGAAAAGAATCGTAATGGATTTTTTTAATGGATTTACGACTTATTTCGGTATAATTTGTGGAAACTGTTATGAATGAAAGTATACGTAAAACATAAGCCGTTTCATACCTGGGTAGGTCGGCATTTCATGCAATTTGATGAAATGTAGTGTGATAGAGTTTACAAGCAATGAGTACAGGAAATTCGTCCCACCATCATAAAAGTAACTAAATCACACGACACAGTCTTTCTCCCTTCTCCATTGATAGTTATTTCTTTCTCTCCTTGCCAATCAAGAACCCCAAGTCCCCAAACTGGCGGCAATATATTGCTCAACATAGGGCCAAAGAACTATACTACTGGAACGCGCGCTGGGCCTACAGAGCGAGCCGGAATCCGCGGTTGCGTCGGGGGCCTGCAGGCGCCAGGGCGGGGCAGGTACACAGGCCGCGCCAAGGCTCAGGCATTACGATAATGCTGTTGCAGCCTATTGCAGCACTTTAAACGCCTTGTAAACTCTGAAATACTGTATTGTCATATTTCAAAATGAATGTGTTGCTAACGTTCGATAATTGTTTTAACCAATTATATTTCATATTGATTATTTTAATGCAGAATATTATGACTTATTATAAGATGTTACTGGTAAATTTTACATTTTCTTGAAAATTAGGACTAAAATGTCTAAATATGTATTAGGTAAGATAAAACAATTTTTAAATATAAAATGTACTTTATTTTAAGACAAGTTTTACAGCGTATTTCACAAGCATCAGTTGCTTAATCTACAAGTTAGAAAAAAAATTAACACTGTCAACCTTTGCCTTAAACTCAACTTAGATTTGTTTGTGATTTCAAAAGTTTCCCGTTTGGCAATGTGATGTGATATAATTTAAAAAAAAATTAGCTACGGATTTGATCAACAATAATTTGTGGCTTCCATGGAATTCGTCATTGCTTAAGAGATTTTTAAAAATAACGCCTGTGAAATTGTTACATATTCTCAAGGCTACGTTGGTGGTAGCCTTTTTTCAGTTAGCTTGAGTAAATCGATAAAACGTCGTTAGTCGTTTGCATATTAACGATTTTGAAAACACCATAATGTGTCGTAATTACTTTGCCTTTTGATTTAAAATCTGTAAATCTCGTGTGTGATCTAAGGTCATCATCACTTGTATGGAGTAATGAACTACATTCGCGGACGCGCCATCTTCTTGCTCCGTTTTAGCCCGGGTACAAATAAGGTAAAAAATTCCAAATAAGGCATTAAATTAAAGGTCTGAATCTCACAATTACTATGGTACCAATCATAAATGGTTTAGAGGCAGTTTTCACATCGTAACAATCGATAACCTAGAAGCTTGTCCTAACATTCTTTAGTTACTGCAACCACGGAATAAACTTGTAACGTTCCTACAATGTGCAAACTGTCTCTAAAACATATTTATATTTGGTACCATTGTAATTGTGAGATTCATACCTTTAATTTGATACTATAATTGTGTTTTTTTAGTTTACATTGTTTTTGTAAACATCAGTTTGGATTTGACTTTGTTTTTATCCTGGCGCAGCACGGATAAATTCTTTCACAAAAACTAAGTTAATAACCAAACTACGGCTACCATTTTTTTCAAAAAATATTATTTAAGAAATTCAATTCCTTAGCAACAATATCCACCGTTTTTTATTTTACCTGACCAAAAAACACAAAAAGTAGCAGCCGACTACTTTTTTCGTGTCAAGTTTTAAAGTTGAATAAAAACTTCTGACGTTTTCTCATGTTTTAAATTAGACAAAAAATTATTTTTGAAATATAATTGATACTATTACCTTTCAAAACTAAAGGACTCCTCACATGCAAAATTTCAACCTTTTATCTCAGTGCTAAGTGGTATAAACTTCGAGTTAAGGCGAGAAGGTGGGAAGTCAAACCAGCATATCTACGATGGACGCGGCAGCTTCGTGCCCTTCTTCAGCCCGCGCGTTCCTGGATGCAATCGAAACACACCGCTGCATGCGCCCGGAATCTACAACACGCGGCTTATGGGCAGCGCGCGTTCCAGTAGTATAGTTCTTTGCATAGGGCATACATGCCTCATTGCTCAGTAGAACCGAGGTGACAGGTTATCATCGGCTGATCTGACAGGGACACTGTTGTCACGTGACAAGTGACGTCATCGGCTGACGCAACGTCTCCGCGCCGTCGCGGGGTATCAGGGCGGCAGAGCGGCGCAGCAAACATACATAGAAATCGTGATTACAGCAAAGAAGGAGAGATATATAAACTAACCTGGATAGCTGGATATAAATAAAAGGTGTCTTAGATATTCTTGATTATTGGAGGTAACTCACAATACTATTTACGCGGCCCGCAGATTTTGCCAGGATGATAAATCAGTTTATACCTAATACAGGGTGTTTTTTTTCAAAAAGCAACCCATTTTTAAGATTGAATAATGCACATATAAATATGAAATAAGTATTGTTTTATGGATCTTTATGTTTTATACAATCTATTATTTATGTTTAATAACATTTAGTTTACCTTATGTCATAAAAAAATTGCCAGTGGCATTTATGAAGTTATGCTCTCTCCATCACATTCCCGAACACGTATTGCTCGGTACCTCTTTGAACTTCTTGCATTACATTTGTTTTCTTTGTTTTGAAGTAGGCCTACTGAGTACTGAATATGCTGTGAATTGTTTTTGTAGGCCTTACTTTATATATATCCCTATAGAAAATAATGTAGTGAGGTCAAAACCGGGGATCTTGGGCCAATCTTGGGGGGAAATAATCCTCCACTGATAAGTTTTGGGTTGCGTTTAAAAAAAACACCCTGTATATCCTCCTAGGTTTATACCTGATAACGAGGAGTGGGGGGTATTAACAAAATTAGGGAGAATGGATGTCAAATGTTGGGGGGGAGTGGTTAGACAATTTGGGAGGGAGGGCGCCATGAGGCTTGGGGGGATGGACACCTCTGCTTTTACCACCAGTTTGAGGGACGATTCATGTTAAAACGTTTCCACAAACTGTTGGACTTCCGCAGTCATTCTGAAAAAAAAGTTATTCAGTTATACTAGCCTACATTTATTTATGTAATGTAGACTTAGGCCTTTAATGACAGCTAAGTGAATCAATTCTCTTTTTTCTATAATATTCTGTTTTTTTGCTTGAGCAGTATGATGAAAAGAATCGTACGTTACACGTCGGCAACGCACTAACGCACTCAACACACGGAGTTTTTCCATACTCGACAACAAACAAGTGCAAGCAAGGACAGTTTTAGCGAATTTCCCCTATAGGGAAGAAGCTATTACCGTAGGTCTCATGGTAAGACCTAAGCCAGAGACCATGATAACTTTTCGTTTTGGGGCCACCAGAAGCAAAAAACACCATTCGTTCGAATTTATATATATATATATATCTATCTATATATATATGTGTGTCTGTGAGCACGATAGCGGCCGTAAATATGGTCCGATCTTAATGAAATTTGGTACAGACATGTAAAGTGGTGATCGATTGGACAAGTTCGTAAACCAGCCCGATCGGACCATCGGAAGGGGGGGGTAAAGGGGGAATTACCCCCCCAAAAGTGGGTTTTTTGGGGTTATTACATAAAAAAATGAAATTAATCAAATTTTTGTTGGCACCATTGGATTCGCCTCAAAAAAACAAACAATTGAGTATTTTGAATCATTGCTCTATGTCCATTGGTTACCGAGATATTGAAAGTGGTAAACACAGTACGTTGTCTCAATGTTAACCTTATGGGGAATAAGTAAAATTCTATATCTCGCTCATTTCTCAACATATCTTAATTAAACTTGGTTTGTGGCTTCATCTAGATGAGATCTAATGTATTTTAGTCAAAAATCCCCGAAATTTCAATTTTTGTGGCAGCAAACCTGCATAATCATTCCCCATGTTATCCTTATGGGAAATAAAAAAATTCTATATCTTACTTATTTTTTAACATTTCTTGACAAAACTTGGTATATGGCTTCTTCTAGTTAAGATATACTAAATAATGAATTAAAAATAACCAGTTTTAACATACCTGTTGCAGCAAACCTGCATACTCATTCTACATGCTAACCTTATGGGTAATAAAATAAGTTGTGTAGTTCACTCATTTCTCAAAATATACTGATAAGAAATGGCATGAGGCTTCATACAGTTAATATCTACTTGATTATGGCTTAAAATATCCAAATCATCAAATTCCTGAGGCAGCAAACCTGTGTACTCTCTTTCCCAATGTTAACCTTATGAGAGGTAAATGCAATTGGATAGCTTTCTTATTCCTCAGCATATCTTGATAAAACATGTTATGTGGCTTTATATAGTTTAGATATATTGGATTGTAGCCTATAATACCTCATTTTCAAATTTCTTTGGCAGCAAACCTGCATTTTTCCATACTAATCTTATGAAGAATAATTTATTTTTGAATACCAATTGTGGGCATTTGGCAAATCACAGGATGAGGGAACAGGGCTCAAATTAAATGTTTTAATGTCAGGGACTCAGGAAAAGTACTGCAATTTCTTAAAGTTTGCTAGATAACAAAAAATAACATAAAATAACTGCCATTTAAGTAGCATTGGGAAGTAGCATTGGGATCTAAAACGTCTGCTTTGTTTACATTAAAACATGTGAGCTGATATTTGATTCAAAGCCACATGGTGGATACAGACATATGGCTTACTTAAAGGCCGGATAACTAAATATGTAAAATAAATGTACTATAGCGAATACAGATTTTTACTGATGATGTTTATGAAATTTTTTACTCAAACTTAAACAGCTGGTCATTTCCCCATACGATTAAATTGGAAAAGCCAGCTGTTTTGAAGTTTTGAACATTGCATTTTCGTGCCAAGTATAGGCTGTTATTTTTTATAGCCTGTTGATCTTAAAAGCCACTAGGAGAGTATTTTTGCACGCTTTCTTTTGAATGTATATTGATTTTACTTGATGCGAGACTTCATTTAAATTATTTATTTATGCACTTGAAATTCGCTGAGTATGCAGGACTGCTGCAACGGGGGTATTTACCTTTCACTTGATGATATACCATACGATCTAGTTCTGGTTAATTAATAATGTTGAAATGTTTTATAGCGAATTTCCTCGTTGTTACCAGGACGAGGTCCATAAGTCCGCCATAAGAAATTACCACTGGGCTTTCGAACGACCTGAGCCTGAGGGTCTGAGGGGACTAGCTAGATAATGCTGGTAATAAAATTCGGGTCTGAAACCAGTTTGAAGCTGTGATTGGAAGCGTAACGACGTGACCGGTCCACAGGTTCTTCCTTTTCTCGCTTCGTAACAGGAGGCCAGAACATCGGTGGTCACCTCAACTCTAACATGCTCGTGTTGAAAATCCCGCGAATCTATATATTAATACGCAAGCGGTTTTCTTTTCACAGTCCGACCGCAATAACGGCTGGGCGGATTTTAACGTTTGAGGTGTCAAATTAAAGGGAATTTTATGTAGATTTGTCAACAAGTCTCAGAATTTTTAAAAAGGGTGTCACTAAAGAACAGTAAATGGCTGAAGTTTCGGAACAGTGGCGCTATTCATCAATATTTGAACAAGCTCAGTTCACTTTGTTTACAAATTGAACATATGGTCAAGCTCTGAAATAGTTCTACAGGAAAACCAAAGATTGCAGCACTTATAATTAATTTTTCAAAAAGAGCAGTTTTTTATTTTTACAGCTGCTTTGGCTTCGTTTTCAACATTTTTCTTTTTTAAATGTTTATTATGTAATTAAGGTTATGTTATGAAGGTTTAAAGGACTTAAACATTGCAGTTACCAGTTTTACAGTGTAGTTTACGATATCTCTTAGTGTTTTTTTGAAGTCATATTACCTAACCTGAGCCGATCTGTTTTTGGATTTGGTCCATTTATAATGGCACCGATAAGAAGAAGACGAACATTTACCGGTCGGAGGAGTCGGAAAGAACACGATCGCAACTGGCATCACCCTCTCGATGTAAAATTTGACGCTCCTTCCAACCTCAAACCAATGAGTTAAAAATGTTTCATTGCGGTTTTTTGCATTTCAAGAATGAAAAGACTGGTAGAGATAATATGTAATTTACGCGTTTTTGCCACAAAGGAAAGGTTCTCTTCAAAGACAGCCGTACCCTACAATATCTGTTTTGGCGATAATAATCAAGTTGCAGCGGCAATCCCTTAACAAAGGAAGTCATTGCTCTCACGGCCCCAGTGATTGCTCTCGGTCAGATACATGTTGCTGTAAGCAGAGCTTGATCTTTTGTCGGTGTTAAATACATTTCAGAAAAAAGAGGACATGGGGAAATGAAGGTGTTACCTAAAAAATCGTTTCCGTTTACCGGAAACTCCTGCGGTAGATCAAATCAACTTTAAAAGTTTCAGTGGTTAAGCCATGATTTTGTTAATGAATTTAGCCCTTTGATTAAAGTTTAAAAGTATATAAGTAGGCTGGTTATTCTTCATTATTTTACTATATGATTTCTGCTCGATTTCGAGCTACGTGTAATCTAGTCTATGTATAAATACGCAAGCGGTTTTCTTTTCACAGTCCAACCGCAACAACGGCTGGACCGATTTTAACGTTTGAGGTATTAAATTAAAGGGAATTTTATGTAGATTTGTCAACAAGTCTCAGAATTTTAAAAAAGGGTGTCACTAAAGTACAGTAAAGGGCTGAAGGTTCGGAACAGTGGCGCTATTCATCGACATTGAGCAAGCTCAGTTTAATTTGTTTACAAACTGAACATATGGTCAAGCTCTGAAATAGGTCTACAGGGAAACCACAGATAGCAGCAATGAATTACAATTAATTTGTCGAAAAGAGCAGTTTTTATATGTTCAGCTGATTTGGCTTTGTTTTCAACAGTTTTCTTTTTTTTAAAGATTTATTATGCAGTTTAGGTTATGTTATGAAGTTTTTAAAGCTCTGATACATTGCAGTTACCAGTTTTACAATGTAGTTTACGATATCTCATAGTGTTTTTTGAAGTTATATTAACCTGAGCAAATCTATTTTTGGATTTGGTGCATTTATAATGCCACCGATAAGAAGAAGACGAACATAGACCGGTCGGAGGAGTCGGAAGGAACACGATCGCAACCGCTGGCATCACCCTCCCGATGGAACATTTTATGCTCATTCCAACCTCAGACCAAGGAACTAAAAATGTTTTTATTGCGGTGGGTTGCATTTCAAGAATGAAAAGACTGTTAGAGTAATGGGTCATTTACGCGTTTTTACCACAAAGGAAATGTTGCCTATAAAGACAGCCGTTCCCTATAATATCTGTTTTGGCAATAATTATCAATTAACTGCAGCGGCAATCCCTAAACAAAATAAGTCATTGCTCACGGCGCCAGTGTTTGCTCTTGGTCAGCTACATGTTGCTGTAAGCAGAGCGTGATCTTTTGCCGGTGTTAAAATATACATTTCAGAAAAAAGAGGACATGGGGAAATGAAGGTGTTCCCTAAAAAATCGTTTACTTTTACCAGAAACTCCTGCGGTAGATCAAATTAACTTTAATAGTTTCAGTAGTTAAGCCATAGAAGTTAGCCCTTTGATTAATACTTTAAAAGTACATAAGTAGGCTGATTATTCTTCATTATTTTACCACATGATTTTTGCTCGATTTCGAGCTACGTGTTATCTAGTACTTATTATATTCTGTACAATCGTTTTGTGATTAGGTTCAAAACCTCTTAATAAATTTTAAATAATCTATTTTGTCGTAAGGTTATGTATTTTTATAATATTAGGCCTATATTATACAGCAAACTGTAAAACTGTTTAATAAACGCAATCAAATATGCCCCCAACGTTAATTTTGTAAGCAAAGGATTCAGTTTGTTATTCTATGTGAGTTCAACCAAAAGTCAATGGTTCAACCAATTACGCGATAAACTAGCGTACTCCTAGTTGCCAATGATTTCAACTTGAAATAAGTCGCACCAAAGGGTTAAAAAATCTACTCCCTAGAACTAAGTCAAAACTCCCACGTATCTTTTTATCACGGGCACAGCGTATATAAAAAGTATGGAACTGCGAAACTTATGATTACAATAATATGAACAAACTTAAATCGTGAAGGATTACCAATTCTCATAGTCATAACGGTACGCGTTTTTCACAAAAAACCGCGGAAAAATGCACCACTTTATACTTAATAACTGTTACATGTATTTTGAGAAAAACTCCCAACTGTTATAACAGTTGTAAAAATAACAGTTATCAAGTAAACGGGTTATCTGATAACAGCTACTCACTTCAGACGGGAGGAGAGGGACCCGCGGTCACGGGGCAGGTCACATGGTGCTCCTCCCGAGCTCCGGCCGACCAGGGGGGCAGAGGCGGGTAGGACCGTCAGGCCGCGACACCCGACGCTGAGGCGAGATTGTCCGGTGTCTCAGGCCAGGCCCTGCGCTGTTCTGCTCTCCTGGCAGAAATGCGCCGCGACTTCACCGCGGCCGTTGGGGCAATTGTGAACGCCGCGCCGCTCGCAACCGTGTTGTGATCGCACGCGATCGGAGATTCCCCGCTGCCATGACAAACTATTGTTTGCTGAGAATCTTATTGCTTGTTGTGACATTACAAAACTGATTTATTTAGCTGACTGATCGGAACTGCGGGGAATGTGTATTTTACGTTTGTGTGGACGCATCATTAAGGGGGCGGTTTACCTCAAGTTCCGAGCGCTAAACAGGGTTTTGTATCTTATTCATTGATAGCTGGATTTTCATATGATTTCCAATATTTTGGTGTCATTTTAAAAAAGGATATGTTTTTGTAGGTCGCTATAATTAGAATTTTTTATTTTATCCCCGTTTATGTATAGGAAATATGTAAATCTTTCAATAAAGGTAGTTTTTTGTTAGATTTTAATAAAGTCTTATAACTAACGACAGAAACGCTTTATAGAAAAATAAAAATTATAGAGACCTATATAATATTCTGAACAACGTGAACCCACTCTCATTTTAATTAAATCTTAAAAAATAAAGCTTTTGTCGTCCACATCATACGAAAGTCTGCAAGCTTACTTCAGAGCGCTTTAGCCCTATCTTTACAATGTTATTTCGCTCTGTGACGCAGATTTTTCTGTCAAGGTAGACCGCCCCCTTAAGGTCTGTCTACATTGTATTTTGATTTTTCCGGACATTCGTACCAATTTTCGCCTAAATGTTCCGGTGATCCAATAAAAAGGCTCTTGGGACGCGCAGTCGCCCCAAATTTCTGTTGGCCTTTTAACACTGTTTTAAACTTTTTGAAATAATAATTAATTATATTGATAAAATATTTTGTTGAGAAAATATTTCTGGAAATTGCTTTCGCTATCTCTGCAAAAACCATTGAAGATAAACCGTTAAAAGTGGGTATTATTTTGCAATTTTCAATAAGTAGTTACAGTTGCACCTTTTTAAGTTTAATTTTATATTAATCAAGTAATATATTAAAAATGTGAAAGGAAATGTGCAAAATTAAAAGATTATTAATAATTTTATTTTCAAGCCGACTTTAGATTGATTTACATGTTCTCTAAAAAATCTAACTTTGAATATATTGATCTAAAATATTTGAAAGATTTGCATGTTATTTAAATGGTTTCATATAAATGTAAAAATAGTGTAAAAAATGTCATTGTATACCTTACTTCATTGTCGTGGGGGGAGAAAAAGTGTTAAATGGGGGGCTTAAAACTTTGGGAAGAATTCTCCCTGCTTCACTGAACAAAACTATGACAACCCTTATCAGACAGAGTTAGTTTTCTTATTTACTTCATAAATACTGTATGTATTTTAATCAAATCTCCTTTGTTCAAATGGAAGACAAAATATTGTCAAAATATTGGTGATCATTCCATCCGAGCGTGCACTGAAATATTGTTTTTATATATATTTTTTTATTTTACTACAGGAAATAAGATTCAAAAATTTTCTCACGATGAACTTCCTCTGAGAAGCATTCGCCACCGTTTTATTAATATTGCCAAACTATCTCTGCTTATTCAATCGCCCATTCCTTTTAACGGTATTTGCTTGTGTCTCAGTCGGGTACTGATTCTATTGTCGATAATATTGTTAGCCTGAAGTAAATTCGTATTTATATTTGCCCAAAGCCCTACAGATTGTTATGGTGGGCCAAAAACACATGGTGGGCCTCTTTACTAAAGAACATGGGGATTTCTTTAGCAGGTGGATGATAAAAATAATTAGATCTGTATATAATACTCACTAAAATTCAAATATTTAATGAAAAAGTAAACACGCATCAAAGTAACATTTCATAAAATATTTCTTAAGATTACAACTTTTAGAACATTTCAGTCATACACAATTTGGTGAATAAACATGTTACCCCTAGGCTAGGGTCCCCACACATAAGAAACATTATATCATGGATAATGTGGATAACATTATATAAGCTTACTAGAGGCTTGAAGGGGCTAATAGCCCCTAAGCATAATCCTTCTTTACTATAGTACAAAATACCTTCTTAGAAAATAGGCTTTTGGATTCACAAAATTATGATTATATCTAGCATTTTTGGTTTTCAATAAGCAAAGCAGACCTTTTTACATCCCAATGGTTTTTAAATGATAGCTATTTTACGTTATTTCTAATTTTATAGTAAGCTTAAAGCAATTTCTATTTTCCCCGAGCCCCTGGGATGGAGACCTTCAATTTCAGCCCCCTCCCATCATCCTGCGACCTTCCAAACGCCCACAATTTCGGCGCAAAAATTTCCCTAAGGTAAATATATATAGATCATTTGGTATTAAATCTGCATCGTTGTAACATGAACTAAACAAACGTTCTTAACTTTTTTAATTTTAAATTATGAAAAAAACTCAAATCCTTAATTATTATGAAATCAGAAAATCTTAAATTTATTAAAATATATTTTGTTATAGTACATTGAACGTGCATAGTTAGCTGCATTTTGAAAAAAATCCCACATGTCAACATCTACCATATGGCTTTAAATCAAGCATCAATGTAAACAAATTAAACCCCATGTTGTTTTAATGGGAAAAGTTTTATTCTGTTGCGAATTTATGGTAAAAAAATAAGAAAAATGAATAGTTTTCCCTCAAAATTCACGTCAAGACCTTTAAAATAAGACCCCTCCCATCCTTCTACGGCCATCCAGTCACTCACAATTTCTTTACAAAAATTTGACTTACGGAATTATATATATAGATATGGTAGTATTCATAACATCACGCTAAGGAGAGATCATACTGCAAATAAATCTAGGGATTATACACTGATAAAACAAAAACATAACCAAAATTATACGTTTAAAAATAAAACAAATTCTTTGTCAGATTTATAGATTACGCCATTCACGAGCGAACGCTAAGGCATGGCGAGGTCATAACGGGAGATTCGTATTGAAATAAATAGGCGAGCGATCTTTGACGGTAAGACATTTTTGCAATAAAACACCAACCTATTTGAAGCACCCTAAGCTAGATTTTCATATCACTAATATTTTTGTTAGTGAACAAACCTCCCATATTACCAAACCAATCGACTTACCCTAGCGAACTCTGATCCCCTGATCACAAGCGACAGTGAAGCGGACAGCGAGTTCATGCGGCATTGAGCCAGAGATGAAACCAAACCGCAACCGATCAAGTTGCCTGGCGATGAAGATTGGAGCGTCTCCTCGCCCAGAGCTGCTAACCGCTTCGTTCCAAAATTATTTCAAATAAAAAATATCATTCTCTCTATTTTTTCCATCCAGTTAAAGAAAAACATCGATAAAAATCCTGTAATTTTCGTTGCTCTAGAATTTCACACTTTTTGACATTTCACTCTTTCACAGAATTTATGTGTTCATGGAAGGGACGACAGTCGATGGTCGATAAGCAGCCTCGCGGGCGACGCTCGACGCTCAGCTGTCATTCCCGTGGCAGTCCGAGTCGCGATGTATTAGGGGGGCAGGACGCGTTAGGAATTTTAATCCACAGACAATCTGTTGAGCTGCTTGAAATCACATTGGTTCATCATTCATAGTGAAAGAAAACACTTTCTCGGTGTTTTATTGTCATAAAGAATATTGGGGAAAATTGATTTAATCAAACCATGTAATACATATAAATATTGAAAGATAATTTCAATTATACAAAATAAACTGCTGGATTGGAGATACAACAAATATTTTCCTAATTAATCGTAGCCTATAACGTGACAGTTGTTTGATTAAATTCAATAAAGAAAGAGTATTACAATTAATAACAGTGGAAAAATACTTTTACCGTTGACTGTGAATTCTAATTCTGACTTAGAATTCACAGTCAACGCTTTGACGTAAAAAACTGAGGAAACGTTATCCAAAAGTCTTTTCCTAAATCATAGACAAGGTAACAAGAACCCCGCCAGAGAGCATCAGCATCTGATCCCCATCACTCGACCTCCAGTGCAGGTTACGTTTTGGTAAAGACATCGAGAGAACTGGTTTTTAGCGTTTAAATTTTGTTTTCCACAAATCATAGACCTAGTTATCAAACCTTTAAAATTAATTGAAGAATCATTAATCAGAGTAGCATACATTAGATTGTTTACAAAAATATATCTGTAGCATGTACTCAGTAGCCTACCTTATAAAACAACACTTGGTTAAAAACAATGATAAGCACTGATAAAATAACACTTATGGGTTCTATTTTTTTTAAATAGGCCTATGCTTTAAGTTTCTTTTGCATTTTAAATGTTCTTCATTTGTATCCCACAGTTTAATAAAAGCATGTTAGATAAAACCGCTAAAACCGGTTAAGGTGATTTGTTTTAAACGTTTGGCTATTTTCTGCGAGCTAAATCTTAAAATGGGGAAGATGCATCGTATAAAAAATTGGTGCGAAATTTCAAAGCTAGATCAGTGCTCCAGTTTCAAGTCACTCTGGGTCGACGCACATAACAATCGTTATCGTTAAACTAATTTTTTGACCGTAAAAATCAAGAGACACATATGGATGGGGGAGCACAGAGCTCGCTTACGTCGCGTCGCTGATGAAAGAGCGATCAAACAAAGCATTAATATCCCTCTATATGATGCCATAGACACTCGCAAAAATTAAATTTTTCACGAACAAATGTCTACTGAGAACATAAAGCTCGTTCGTGCGTGACTCGATTTTCCCGCTAATATCTCAATAAGCTGATAATGGTAACAAGTATAGGCCTAACATAGTAACAAGGAATAGTTTCTCTTGAAAGTCTAATGGGACTAATAAAAAAAATAAACGAGCGCATTCAACCCCTGATGCAACCAGGTCCTCCTGGTCCACACTATGCAAACCCATCGGTTCTCTTCAGTCAGGGTTCTCTTCAGTCAGCTTCGTCGTTCTCTCAAAACGGCGTATCTGCACGAAATCTATTAGGGCGCCAGAGTCTTCTAGAAACTGCAAATCACACAGGTTCTGCACCGCTGGAACTCACGTCGTCTCTGACCCACAGCTGTGAGAGAGCAGCTGATGATATAAACAACAAAGCAAATGATTCATCCAATAGGAAACTACGTCGTGATAAAAAAAAATGCTCAGCCAGTGGTGATATACTTAGCGGGATCAGCTGATGATTTGCGTTTGTTTTCTGAGTGACATGCCTGGCGCTGGCGAAAGATGTCATTTCCCTCCCTCTCGCTTCATTCATATAGTTATGTTAATTCTACTATAACAGCAATTTTACATGCAACCAAACTAAAATTACTTTAATACTCAAATTCTACTTCAAAAATAAACAAAACTCTTCTCAGCTCTTGAATTCCCAAATATTTTTTTGGTAAATCAACCCATTGTCAAAACGGCCGAAGTAAATAACTTTTGGGTTTACTGACATTAAAAGCATTGTATACTATATTGATACCAAAGGAATCACTGTGTGTGAAGGAATGCATCACTTTCTTGCTGCAATTAAGAAATACCTAGTTTCCCAATTCCTAAGGCTTTTAAGAGCGTGCATGTGGTCGATAAAAATGTTTCCCGTTTGATTTGTGTGTTTAAACTGAATTATTTCTGTTGGAAAATTCATACTCAAGAGTTGGGAACTTTGTTGAGGCCAAGAATTAGGAAATCAGATTCTCCCCTACCCCCTAGAATCTTTTGAAGCGACGCCACTGAGTAATTAACTGTAGCTGCTCTCCCAGGTTCTGATCTGACCAACGACCATAAACGAATCTCAATCTGTGCTCGCTAAATCAGTATCTGACATAGATCAGATCTGATATGTATAACTTTTGTGCGTAATCTAGGCCTATGTGTTATATCAAACCACACTTACGCATTAATAGTTTGATATAAAACAAACTAGGCTACTGTGTGCATTTGTATAAAAAAACTGGAATTTTTTTGGGATTTTGCCAATTTTGCCCTTTAGGCTAGCCTAATAAAGCCACTAGTTTTAAATAATTTCATTCTGCAAAATAAAGCAAACATATTACCGTAATATCTTTGTCAGAAAAAAGGTACAAAAAGTTAAGCCGCCCGCCTAAATAAATTTTTTACCAGGTACCGTGATTGTAAAATTTGCCAAGGTGGGTTCACAATCTAACGATTACAAATTTTCTTATCGAATCCACTTTAATATAGACTTACTTACCTCTGTAATTTTTGCAGAATCCATATGAATACATCTTACCTCATCGTAATCGTAATCCACCTAGGCCCTACTTGAACGAGGAAAAAAGGAACTTATTGTATTAGACTAAATTTATTGCTTTTTCAATAACCGATTGATCTCCCTCTGAACAAACGAGGCAAGCAAGCAAGCACCACGTCAACTAACTTACCAACTTGCCACTAAACCTCGTATCTCCACGTCAAGTATTAGGGAGGCAGAAAATGCCAGAGTCTTAAATCATCTCTTGGAGAATTTTATATAAGCAGAAAGAAAAAAAATACACGGCCTACATAGTTTTTTTAGTATGGCTTGAGATTTGCGTGCTGTAATTGTAATCCTCGAATTCAATCATCAATGTTTTTAACTTTTTCAACTGTGCACTGGAAAACTGGTTGGTCTAAAAATGGGTCAAGGAACGTTTAGTTAGTTGCTGAGCAAGGCATGCATATTAAATTGGCTGTAGGGCTTTGAATTACAGTCTTGTCTAAGTAACAAGTCGCGCTTAAGCCAGTTAAAAGACTACAAGATCGTGCCACAGGCATCCTACACTCATATTCGCCTTAAACACCCCTTACACGATAAGAGGTATTTATTACCCTACCCCTCAAGGTCGGCTTCTTAATGGTAATTAAATTTATAGTATGCATATTGACTAGCTGATCAACCGTGTTCCATACATGGAACAACTTTCTTGGGCTTTATTCAAGCAGGCCGTGTCCATTGGGGGGGAGGTCAGTGGATCAAACCTCTCCCAAAAAAAACGAAAGGAGAGAAAGTAATTTTGCTAACTTGAGGGAGTCACCCCCTCCCTCCCTGAAAATGTTGGAATAGCATCAAAACGTAACGGGAAGAAAGTAATTTTGTAAGCTTATGTGACCGCAGACAGTGCTGGATTTGGGGCAGAGCGCCGACAGGGGCCGCGTAGGGGCGAAAACGATAACTTCATAAGCTAGTTTAATATTGAAACTTTGAAATAGTATAGGGTGTAACTAAGGGAATTTTGTATAACAGTTTCTTAGTATACATCTAAGGAAAGTATAAATACCAAATTTAAGCTCTGTATGATTCATAGTTTTTTTAGATTCGCTGTCCGTTAAAAAACCCTTCTTTATATTTAAAAAATATGGCCGGATTATCACGGATACTTGCCATCACTGATTTGTACATGTATCGCCATCACTGTGTATTTTTTTACAAACTAAGTAGCCTAAATTAAATCAGTGATTGCAAACGTCCACAAAAGCAAAAATCCATAATATAAATTATAAAAACATTCTGTGATTTACTCTTCCCTCAATACAGATATTTGACTCAGCGTATCATTCAAGGTGTTAAAATGTACATGCAGGGTACCTAGTGCATCGAAAATGGCTTACATATTATGGCCGTCAGGCTGTGCTCATATATGAATAGGCCTACAACTCGCTCGGATTTAACAATGCAGGGAATTAAGTCCAGACAAAATGTTAGGTAAGCTTTCAATGTACCATATATTCAATTTTTACTTAGCGATTACGGTATCGAAGTAAAATGATCAACAGCTCTCGTCGTACACGCCGCTAAACCTCGTAAGTCCAACTAGAGGATTAGGGTGGCAGAAAGAACACGTTCCGTTAATTTGATTCATTTCTCAAATTGCTGGATTTGTTATTTTAATATTAAACATTTTAAACTTTTGTGTTCAAACATTCATGTTTAGAATAAACGTATTTCTCTGAAAAATTAAAAACACAAAATATCACGCGAATAAAACATCCGTTTATTCCAAAGAAATCGTTTACATTTCCAAGTTTCCCAATATTACAACAACGCGATACTGGCTCCTGGCTCAGCCGACCACACTCGAGCGCTATCTGTGCGCCAAGCGGCGAACTCTGTCCTCCATCCTTATTGATCAATTACATTCTCGCCGGTCAGTGCTAACCAAGGCAAATTAAACGCTAAAGTATAACGTGGGTTCGGCATGCCTCGTCCGACGTCGCTCTTGGCCTCGTACTTAACAAATTTTCGCCGAAGATCCTCGAGCGAGTCGGAATCGCCCTGACCCGGCGAGAGTGTACTTACGTCGTCACCTTATCAACGCTCGTCAGACATCGTCAAGCGGCCGGAACTCGTGGCGTAGTTCTGTAATCCAGCTACTTGGAGGCCGGATGCTGGGATCCCTGCGAGCCCCGGGGCCGCTGCCCCGACCCGTGGACCGACCGCCCGCGGCCGCCCCCCTGGGCCCGCCAAGCCCGGGGGGTAGGGGAACTGAAGACACGTCATGGTGTCCACGGGGAGGGTCGGCTGCGGCCAGAACCGACCTTCCCGCTGCTCCGCGGAGACGGCCTCACGGCTGATACGGTGACCCGTGGCGGCGCCGGCAGTGGACCGGGCTGGGGCATGTCCGGGGACTGCAGGGGGACCCCCATCCTATTTTTATTTTGGTTTTCAGTTAAAAATATTTATATAATCCATCAATGTCTTTTAATAAAAGCGCGATCAATTAATCTTGGCAAATCCAGCAATAATTTACGACTATGAATAAAAACAAACTAAACTGGTGAACTCTTTCTGCTACCCTAATCCTTTAGTTGGACATACGATGTTAGAGCAAGAGCAAGCACGAGGAGAGAGCTGGTCAGGGCTAATGAGAGCCGTATTACTTCGATACCGTAATCACAGTAAAAATCAAATATGTAAAAGCATACTTAACATTTTGTCTGGTCTTAACGTTAATTAGTTTAAAATATGTTGGACTGTTTGCCATTGAACTTTTTGTACTTAGGCCTATGTTTGTACAAAAAATTGAAAGTATCCATTTTGACTTCACTTTTTAAGGCTCAACTCTAGTGGCCTCTGGATTTATTTTTTAATTTTCTATTTTAATCAAATGGACGAATTTGGTTGATTTTAGAGGGACCACATTTCCTGATCCATTAAAGCTACAGAGCTGCAAACACACAAAATTGTAGGGAATCAAATCTCCTTTCAATTTATAAGTTTATAATTTATGTAGGATGTATAGTTTTTAATATATATGTCGAAATTTGAAAAAGCACCAAAAAGTGGCCCGCCCTGAGGCGTGACAGGGCACCACCAGGTCAAAAACTTTGATTGTATGTTAAGAGGTGGATTTGAAAATTTGCCGCCCCTGGGCTAAATAGGAGGAGTAGGCCGCCCGACGGCAGGATTTACGCCTCGGCAAAAGTGGTGACCTTTTTTTCTTTTTTACTCGCTCGTGTGCTTTTTTGCCCTGTTGTCGTCCTTTTGGACCGTTTTACCCTGTTCCGGACCCTAAGCACAAGGCTATTTCCACGATTCCAGAGGCCGATTGTGGTTTCTCTCTCAAGTTTGCCGCCCCCCCCCCCGAATTCTGCCGCCCTGGGCTATAGCCCTTTAAGCCCATATGTAAATCCACCCCTGTGTGTATGTTATGACCCCAACTTATACCAAATCCAAAAATCACAACTACTTGACCTTTTGCACGCCAACCCCATATTTTCCGACATTTTTACTGACCTCATTTTTTACCACCACTAACTGAGGGTGGTAAATTATTATTCAAATTCAAAAATAATTTTAATTTAATAAAAATTACAGAAAAATAACATCACATTAAAACATAATAAAATACCACATATCGACAATATTATACTACGTGAATCCAAAATACACCGACAAACTTTGGGATGTTGTTCCTGAGGTCAAAACAAATCAAAAATGTCATATAAGTATACATCCTATCTCGCTCCGTCTGTCGGTCTGAACGTGTTATATACATGATTAATCATAACTTTTGCACTACTGGAGGTACCAACTTCAAACTTGGTACACATATGTTGCCTAATAGGACCTATCTTTGTGCTGAGTATCAAGTTTCTACTTTGTACCATTTCAAAATGGCGGCTGTTTGCATTTTTCAAAGCTTAATAACTCATGAACTATAAAATTTCATAAAGAATAACGAGATAAAAAATGTGCAAAATGTACTTTCCTTTCAGAAAATGTACTATTTTAACAAGGTCATAAGGCAAGTAATGGAGAAAAATAAATTTTTCTGAAGTTTTAACCATACGTTTAGGCAAATTTAATAATTTAGCAAGTTTTAACTTTATAAAAATTGAATTTTCTTCGTTATTAGTTAGGGTTGCCATACGTCCCGGTTTGACTGGACAGTATATTTACCTAAAACTTATTAGTTTTACTCATTAATCTGGAGACAAAATAAGTCTGCTTGAAGTTAATTTTTACTGCAAGAATTAACTAGAATTAACCCTTTACCTCCAAAAATTCCCGGGGGAGGACCCCCGGACCCCCTCACTTAGGGGGGTAGGGTAGACCGGGGCACATTTACGCATGGGGCACGTTTACGCCGTGGCATTATTTCAAAACCGGTTATAGCGGTTAAGCCACCAGACACGTCAGGTCGATGCTGCTACCTAACGGGCGCTTCCACAACAATTTGAGCGTCAGTGGAGCTGTGGTGTTGCAGATGGTGGATGGAATCTGTTTTCTTACAAGGCGAGTAAATCTTGCTATATATCTTTTGATGCTTATTGTTAGCAGAGTGCAGAATTTATCATAAACAATTTTACAGTAATAAACAGCAGTTTCTTCTTAATTAAGTGATGTATTTGCAAGCAAAGAAACGTTAACGGATTACGTTGCACATTTAATATAAAATCAAACATGGCACAGGGGCACGTTTACGCAGTTGAAACGGGGCACGTTTGCGCATACTTTGACTGCCTGTACGTGCCCCTAAAAATAATTTTCATTTTCATTTTCATTTTCCCTTTTGTATGCTGTTTAATAATGCGTGTCATCATTTAAGCCTAATATACTTGTATTTAGCCAACTAGAACTAATTTATACTTTAAATAGTAAAGTTAAATATTTCTTTTTTAAAAATTATGTTCTGATTTTCTAAAGATGGTGATAAATTACGTTCTGAAAACCAGAAAAAGATGACAAATAAGATAAAATCTAAAAGACCAATAAATCAGTTATAGATCATTAACTAACTGTATGTTATTTTCCATTTATAACATTTTGTAGTATACAAAAATGTGCCCCGCTTGATGCGCAAACCTGCCCCGAACCCGGGGTAGGTTTACGCACCCGACATCAACATGAATAATAATTTGTTGTGCTGTAATAAAAATAAAAAAGTTAACATTCTGTATATAAAATTAAACCTTATTAACCACTGAATAAAACTGTCATGTTTAAAACTTCAAAAGAACGACCACGAATTGAAAAAAATTATAAAAAAAAATCCGCGTAAATGTGCCCCGGTCTACCCTACTCCATACCCCCCAAACCCTCGGTATCACACACTGGAGCATCCTTTAGTTGTCCGGGTTTAACCGCTTGAAAATATGGCAGTCCTTTTATTAGTGTTATGACCTTATTAAAATTGTACATTTTCTTAAAAGAAATTAACTTTTGCACATTTTTTGTCACTTGTTATTTTTTATAAAAGTTTATAGTGTCTGATTTATTAAGCCTTGAAAAATTAAAACGGCCGCCATTTTGAAAAGTTAAAAAGTGTAAACTTGATACTCAGTACAAAGATAGGTCCTATTAGCCAACCTATGTGTACCAAGTTTGAAGTTGGTACCTCTAGTAGTTCAAAAGTTATGATTAATCATGTAAAAACATGTTCAGGTAGACACTCGGAAAATGGAGCGAGATAGGGCATTGTATCTTTACACTTGTATGACATTTTTTATTTATTTTGACCTCAGAAACAATATCACAAAGTTTGTCGGTGTTTTTCTGATATACCCTGAATAAAGTCGCATGTTTAAAAGGGTCATACATTTTAAGAGATAACCTATGCAAAATTTGATATTATAGTATCGGTGAACTGGAGAAACCCAAAGAGAAATCCCACTCAAGGTGTAATCAAATCTAAAGTGTTTGGGGATGGAAATAGGATTAAGAACATGAAATCTTCAATTCAGAGATCAAGAAGTTTAAACAATACCCGATGAATTCCGGTTGCAGATGTTAACTTCCGGTTAGGTTACAAACCCAACTTGCTTTACAAAATATAAAGATTTTTTGTCAGTGGATTGATGTGATGAATTTACCACTTTCCTCTGTGGAGGCCAGGGGCAGTCTGACCAGGTCGGCTGGTTGGTGATTGCCAGGTGCCAAGGGTCTCCCTGGTGTAAGGGGGAATCCGCCAGGGGCCCCCAAGGTGCCAAATGAACACTAAATAATAAAAATACAGGCAAAATAAATGTTTGAGTAACATAAAATCGTTTTTATAAAACCTTTTTTGTTATTTTTTATTTTTACTCATCACTATAACAAACTTAATTTAAATATATTAACACCTAATACAATGTATCTTACAGTACTTTCTTCAAGTTTTAAATGATTTTTAACAAAGTGATAGAAACAGAATTAGATTTTGTTCAAAAGAGAATATCAACAACAACAAAATGGCTCGAAAAAACCCCAAAGACAAATCTGCAGTTTTCAGTATACTGTTCAGGCCCGGTGGCCCAGTAAAATTGAGGAAATCAGGCCCCTGTCCTGACGACCTTTTTTTCTTCTTATTTTCAGTGATTCCGGGCCCGGAATTTTCACTCATCTCATGTGAATCTGGGCCCCTGTGCATTTGCCCATCCTGTCGCCGGCCCTGATAGTAAAGCAAATCACAATTATACCAAAATGTTTTCAATGTTCAATGCTCAACCAATGACGTTTATAGTCAATGGCACAACTTATTTCCCTTGAATTATTGCCGTTATTGTTACTTATGTGTCAAAATCGCCTTGATAAGCAATTAATTATTAAGTTTTGAAATCTAAAGGGCAGATGTACGTGGGTCGAGCCATACTGGGCGAGAGGTACGGTCAAGTAGGTTTTTGATTTCACTCACCCACATTTTAAATAAATGAATGACACGCTAAGCACACTAACAACAATTCTTGAGAGGGTTGGATACCAATTTATGATCATCAATTTGTGGAAATTACGCTTTCACGCCCTGCATGCTTTCAAACTGCTTGCACTTTTTGGTTGACAGTTTGCCATTGAACTTTTAGTACTTATGTGAGTTTGTACAAACAAAATTTAACCATCCATTTAAATAGAACTAAACAACTACTGCTAAAAAAATACTGGCTTACTCTATTAAGTGTTCCTAACCTATAACGCTACTGAACTCGCCCTGAATGATAATATTCCAGTCAGAAAGACTAATTGAAGGAAAAAGTGCCAGTTGGCTTAATATTGGCACAGATGTTCATTCGACCCATTTGAACGTCATGCTAAAATTCCCTGAGGATGGGTTGTCAGCTCAAGAAGAATACAGGGTGTTAAAAAATGGAGGACTTGGGTTTGGACCTTAACATTTTCTTCATGAACCTGTAAAAAATGTATATAATTTTAAATGTCTGGTTAAGAGGAACGCCTCAATGTTAATAGCCCAGTCAGATAAAACTAATTGAAGGAAAAAGTGCCGGTTGGCTCAACATTGGCACAGATGTTCACTCAACCCATGTGAATATCATGCTAAATCCCCAAGGATGGGTTGTCAATCAAGAAGAAAACAATGATCAAGGTGTTCAGAAATGGAGGACTTGGGTTTGAATCTAAAAATGTTCTTCATGAAGCTGTAAAAAATTGATATAATAACTTTAAATATCTTATCAAGAGGAAAATCTTGGTCAAAACGGGACTCAATTATCTCAATTTATTTCAAAATGGCGGCCACTTGTGTGGTTTGCTTATTTTCACGGGATACCCTGTGTTTTCGCCAAAATGTTCATACTAACAAGACCCTTTAGAAAATTTCAAGATTTAAACCCATAAGACACCCAAATCTGAACACCTTGTATTCCTCCTAAAGCGGACACTCCGCCCTCAGGAACTCCCAAGTATGACGTTTAGTTAGGTCAAATAACAATCAGCCAACCGGAATTTTTTTCCCCCAATCCCCTTTTTACATCCGATTTGACTAGCAGGTTAGAACAGGAAAGTTGAACAGGCGAGTAGCAACTTGCTAACTCTAGCCATGTAAATCCGCCCTAATGGTCGTATGAATTGAAATCATCCACTAAATTCTCTTTCACTAAGAGATTTTGATTTTTGTTTGAGTTTTGTATGTATTTTAAGATGAGAAACATGTTTTGTGATGGGGCCCTAACCAGACTTTAGCTGAGGGCCCCAAGAATCAAAACACACTGACAATGGGAAATGTAATAATGTACACATTGTATCCTCTGATGATATCATACATTTTGTGTTCCTTAAAAATATTTGCCGAAAACACTATGGGGTGAGACACGGGACAATTTTCATCGCGATGGCGAAACTGCCGCTCCCATCGTTTTCGCAGTAGTGCTTAGATTTAAATGGACGCTTACACACAGGGCGGTAGTATTACCAAGCAACAATATTGCTGCGATCCATTTAAATCTATGCACTACTGCGAAAACGAAGGCAGCGGCAGTTTCACCGCCGTGATAAAAATCGCCCCATATGTCACTGCCCTATAAGGCTCAAGCCAAAATCTCAACTCGGGCACCCATCACCCTCTTGGCAGCCCTGTTATCCTCGGGCTCTTTTTAGGTCGTCAACCTATAATTGAACTATCAAAAAAAGAAAATATTCTTTAAATTTGACACACATATTTTACTTTTAAAAAATTACACTATTCACTGTCTATAAACTAGTAGTCCAGTAAGCAAGGGCGACGGACTTATATACATAAATAAACATAGTTTCACATATTTGAAAAGTTTTCACAAGCTGGAAGTGGTTCACTGATTCATGGGTTGCTGATTTTGCTGAGCTTGTTGACCCATCGGTGGCCCAGGTCGCATCACGCCGCGAGACTGCAACTGTTTGTTCTTGATGAGTTCCAGTTCATTGACTCGACTCTTAAGGTGCTGCAGTCGATGCCACGCCATCTGCAGTACTTTCTGTGAAGCGTAACCTGATCCTTCATGAGGTTGGCCTGAAAAATAAAATAAAATTAATAGGTACCTGATCAGCAATTAACCCTTTTAGTGCTGAGGATCTCATAGCGAGATCACGGGTTATACTGCATGAAATACCGGGATCTCCTAGCGAGACGTTCATATTATAAATAAATATTTTCACTTTTACTGGCTGGAATTTTTGCCAAACACCTTTGTTCAAACCAATCTTTCGTTTCATGTGACTTTCCTCCCGAACTGTCTTTAAGGTTAGCTGAAACGACATCTGAAATGCAAATAGCTGTTGTTAGATACATAAACCATGTATTTCTTATGACGGTGATATAATTATGATTGTGTAATTTTTAGGCAATGTTTTTGTGTTAGAGCCTACCTATGGAGTTATTGAGTTATTATTGAAATATAGTTTGTATTTTTATTTTGTGGATCTTTTTAAATGTTATGATTCTAGTGTAAAAAAAATAATACAAATACTGTTTGAGGTAGGTTGCTTCGTAATTTTCCTCAACTATGTATTATTGCACAAGGTTAATTTTTATCTTACTACCATTTATCTTACAATGTTACAATGTTTTATAGTTTTATTATCTGTGTGTCTTTTAACTAAAATAAATTTTTGTTGAAATTGCTAGTCTTTTTTTGTAGCCTAAAACCTCGTCAGTCAGAACAATTTGATAATCCGACAAACCCTTGCAAACAAATATTCGGATTACCACGACCGTTCTGAAACTTATGCCTAACTTATCTTTGAAACAAAATTAATAATAGCCTAACCTACTAGGCCTAATAAAGAAAAGAATATTTTACCTGTTGACACTTGAGTGAGGTAGTTAATTTGTTCTGTAAGTCTTGATTCCACATGGTGAAGGGTCTTCAAAAATTGGTTGGAGTGACTTTCTGCTTGTTTTAGGCTTGATTTATCTTTGCTGAGTTCAAGAAGAGCATGGCCTGAAAAAATTAAATTCTAATCAACTTTCTCTTGGTAAAGACATTGATAACTTAACTGTATAGGCCTACCGACTGTCAACAAAACACTCCTACTAAAACACAGAAAAAATAGAACAGCCTTGGCCCTGAAAGCAAAATTACTGTCAGTAAGCCTACCTAAGTCATATTCATCCTTCACCTTTTTAACTTAGTTTTTGGTAGTGCTCCTTAGCAGCAGCTGGAAGCTTGTTATGGCCAGGATAAAATGGGCTGAATACAGTATAGATACTCGATCATCTCTTCAGGAAAAAGGATTATAATCGCGAGCAGAAAATAAGGCGGGTGAGTGAGTGCGCTGTTAGCAAAATTATTGTCTACTATTTGTTTGAGTGGTTAACCAAATATAACATTATATGGTAAAGTAGACACAAATTTACACGTAAAAGACCATGAGAAACATAAACAAAGCTTTGACAGTTCAACAAAAACATTTCATTCAGACTTTTTACGAATCAATAAAGAATTTTGAATTCAGTCATTTCAGCTGAGGTTTAGCATGAAATTTTATGAGTGTACAGTTTTTGCCACCTACCGTATTTCGTGCACTCTACATTAAGTTAGGCCTACTTAGGCCTAACTGTTCATTTAGATATAAACTTAGTATTATGAACATATTCATCATTAAAGTACACTTAAATCAATAACATGGTTATAGTCCAGGGCAATAGTTTTAGTAAATCTTCTACATAACACAATAAAAAATATTAATCGTAAAAACAACCTCACCATTTGATAGGAAATTTAACTAACTTTAAAACGCTACTGGCGAACAACATAGGTGTTCAACATAACGGCAATTTTAATTCGTTTTAACGATCTCCCATGTATCCTCTTAGCGTCAGTCTACTTGAAAGGAGTGGGGGGAGCACTCACAGTGCAGCTTGTGTTCAATACTTCAAGGCTCCTAGACTCTGCATTTGTGTAAGTTGATGTTGGTTAAAAAATTGTGTATTTTGAATATTTTTGAATATGTTTTAAGAGTCAGGGCCGGCGACAGGGGGGAGCACAGGAGGGCTAATGCATAGGGGCCCGGAAAGACCCCAAAAAAGGCCCAAAATTGCTTGAAAGGGGCCGAAAACACACGAAAGAAATAAGTTCAATACTTCAAGGCTCCTAGACTCTGCAGTTGTGCAAGTTGATGTAGGTTAAAAAATTGTGTATTTTGAATATTTTTGAATATGTTTTAAGAGTCAGGGCCGGCGACAGGCGGGAGCACAGGGGGGCTAATGCATAGGGGCCCGGAAAGACCCATAAAAAGACCCGAAATTGCTTGAAAGGGGACGAAAACACACAAAAGAAGTAAAAAAAAAAGGTTGCCAGGTTTAAGGGCCCGGGGAGTTGTAGATTGCACAGGGGCCCAAAAATCCTGTCGCCGGGCCTGTTAAGAGTTAACATTGACAATTATTTTATGGATGAAATTTTGTTGGGAGACCTAAGAAAAAAATTGTTTGGTAGGCTAATGCCATTCCTTCAAACCGTTTTAAGCCTAACATTGACCTGAATAAGTTGCTTAAGAAATTGTAAGCAGAGTGGATTATAGATACACTGGAAAACAGAAGATCCGTTTCAACTAAAATGCCATCAGGATCGAAATTTTCCCAACATAAGTAAAAAAAGTGTAAAAATTTATCACACACATGTTAACAGCCTTAAATTTGATTGTGTGTACACAGGAGAAGTATTTTTTCAAATGATGATCACAGGTTTTAACCGAGCGCAGGTGGTAACGAATCGATCGCAGGTAACTTAACAGTAGGAATAACTTTACAAATAATGTGAGCGACAGTAAAATTATTCAATTATACAGGTATTTACCAATAGCATTACATATTTATCTTTATGATTAGTAAAGAGCCGTTTAATTTGATCACACGTATTTACTATTTACGGGGAAGTTAATTGATGCGGCAGAGGCAGAGGTAGGTTTGCAAAAGACGAATGAATACCAGGGCCTGATCAACAGGTGTGGCGCCCCTACGCTTGAGCTGATTTGGCGCACCCCTCCTCTTCACCCCTCTTCCGCTACTATATATCGCCAAATGTATCGGATATACAATGAAATTACGAATTAAATTCCTCCAGAACTAATAGCTTAAAAACTACATTTAACCTAGAAATTAACTGAACTGTGATCAGTGCAGACAAAAATATCACAAATATATAATAAATAAGTCTATTCTAGTCAGTTTTATGTTCAAGGACAGGTCACCGCTGCCTGTGTCACTTATTCAATTGACAATCTCGCAACTTACACCCCTACTGCTCTTCTTTTCTACTTTTGACGTCTGCCACTTCTGACTCAGATATCGATTCATCGTAACAGTCTTCATTATACTTTTAAGAGAGCCTGGTGGACCGACATTTCTTCAGCTTACTATAGGCTAATAATATTTTACCAGAACCAACTGGAGGATAACAAAGACACCCACATCCCGGCCTCACATGGGCTAAGGCTGGGAGTATCTTTTTTCTTTTGCTCTGCATAAAGAGTGCAACTAAGGCCGGAGAGACACGAAGCGTTTTATAACGCCGCGGTAAAAATTCTGCTCTCCCGTAGTGCATTGATGGACGCGTACACACGGAGCAGAAGAAATACCGCACGATAATATTGCCGCTGGCAGTAGTTTTACCGCCGCTCAAAAGCGGATTTTTCTGCTTTGTCATCAAAGTGGCGCATGCAATTAAATGAGAGCTTACACATTTGGTGGATTTTTTACCGCCACCGTGGTCAGACGGCAAGACAAGCTAAACATTGTACCGTGTTGATGACGTCAGGAATTTTGTGATCGGCATACGGTAAAATGCATTTGGTAAACACCCACAGACGTCTCTCAAAATTAAAATGGTACCGTTATTGGCGATATTTTTTCTGTGGTGTTATTTTACCGCCACTTACGTATGAACGCCGGTTTCGTCGACGGCGGTGGAGGAATTATCGCGCGATAAAAAAAACGCCCAGTGTCTTAGGCCGGAGGGCCTAAGAGTTGCTAGTTTTCAGTGTCATAAAATTGATAAACTTCTTTATCACTCCGTGGATCTTTATATCACACACTATATTTTTCCTGGATGGCTGTAGTTTGCAAACAGTTGTCATTTGATTAGTTATTTCTTTACATTTTCGTTATTTCGTTGTTTTCGTTCAGGGCAACTCAATAGAATCGGAATGTACAATCGATAGAAATATATCGATATCGAACCAATTCGATTGCAGGCTTTCGCAACCACGGTTCCCACCATGGCCCCAAGATAGACTGGGTATGCACCTTCTGCGAAACTCTAATGGTACTGATATTATTTTTGTTTCAGTAACAATTTCCCTCCATCCGGAAATTCGCTAATCCGAAAAGGGGCCTATCCAAATTGTTTTGAATTATAAAGATTCCACTGTAATAGGCCTCAGTCTACTAAGATTTAAACAAAGAAAGTAGCACTAACACAAGTTTTGATTTAGGTTATTACTAGAGTAAAAACTCACCTGCACTTTGCAAACATAAAATAATATCCTTTTCTATGGCATCCAGTGTTTGAATTCTCTCCATTGGAGCAGTCATGTTGTTTTCAATGAGTTAGGCTAAAACAGGGATGGAGAACACTTTATCCTAAATCCAAAAATAAAACTAATTACTGTATCCACTACTCATCTACAACAACACCATCACCACTATCTCTTAACTCCAATCCCAATCTCCAACTCCATAAACAAAACAAACAGCCCAAACAAGGATTGGTGACAGTGATGGAATCGACTCATCGAATGAATCAAATGAATCATGATTCTTAAGTTTAAGGAATCGATTCGTGGTGCGAATCAAACGCACGCAATTTTGATACATTACTTGAAATTGCGACCTACCCAGGTATTTTAAGCCAAGCCCAATACATTGGTATAAACAATGTATACAGAACCCTCTTATATATATATATATATATATATAAGTAGGGACATCCAATGTTATTTTTTTTAGTTTTGCCGCCGAAAAGCAGAGGAGAAATTAGCGCTGATGCATGGAATAGTTCAAGCTGGCTCCTTATAGTCCGCGCTTCTACTCACTATCCAAAATGTCAAAATGAGAATGTTTGTAACAAAATAGGTAAACATTATGGTAAAAGATACAACAATACAAAACAGCTGTTTGATTTCAGAAAGTCAGCTTGATCACAGATGAAGAACTATAGTTCTTCATCTGTGGCTTGATCCGTAAACTGCTATAACACTTCCAATCGGACTGAACGGCGCCATCTCTTTTTCGGCGGCGGGAACTACATCCTTCCATAAGGAGGGTTCTGTAATGACATGAAAGTTCTGAGGGTTCTGAATGACAGATGAGTGAAGGATGATTTTGTGATTGTGGTGCGATCTTGTAGTCAAGGCCGACATGTTCCTTTAGACAGGAATGTTAATTAATTAATAGCCCAGCAGCCAATGGCAACTGAACTAAGGGATCAACATTATTCGATGTTGATGTTGTGGGATTCGAACCACAATTAATTTTGTCTGGTTTACATTTTACGATCTGGTCTAATTATGAGGACCATCTACTATCTTTAAATTAGCGGAATAGAACGAATTATGCCAATGCAAACGGTTTTGTTTGTAGTGCAGTCGATAAAAAAGAAAAAATATTTTTTTTATTAATGACCTTGAAGTCACTGGGTTCTCAATATTTTTTAGAAACAGCCTAAGACCACATTCCATAGAAAGGTCATGTGCCTAGAAACAAGAAAGCAGTCCACACCTCTCAATTGTGTAAACGATTGAATCATCTGTCTGTAATCGAGTGGTTTGGAGTGTTCCTTATAACCATCGTTAACACAAAAGCAATTCAACCAAATCAATGATTTATTATTATTTCTTTTAGCGAATTTCCCCTATTATTTATTTGTTTTAGTAAGCTTAAATATATTTTGAGTTTGGAATTAACATGCCCAAAAATTGTAAACCGTATTGAAAATGGTATTTTGAGGTAAAAAAACACATCATTGAACATAAACCAGCTAATTGCATAATTTTTACGTTTTACCTGGGGGTGTTTCTAATCGGGTTTCACAATTCTAGCTACTAATCACTAACTACTAGTTGTCCATCCCCATTGCATCTTAACGGTTTTGAAATGGAATCTTAGTATTACAAAATACAAAGTCAATTTGATTAATTCACCAACATCGTTTAGAAACAGCCCCCTGTAGGTATGAAATGAATAGAAGAACCGAATCAAATTTCGAATCTTTAAAATTGAGTGACTCATATGAATTGATTCACCGAGAATAATCAAATTGCCCATCACTATCTCCAAACCAAACAAACACCAGTGTTTCCAGAAGTTTCCACTGGGCAGCGCTCCACCGTCCCTAGCCCGCCTCTTTTAAAAGGGTACCTTGCTCTCTTCTTTTATGACATGCCCAACCATGGCCATTTCAAGTATAAGGCCGCGGCCTTCGACCTGGCAACGCTGCTTCTCAAGGTTTTTTTGAATAGTAAAAACCATTACAGAGCCAGCTGGTTTCAAGTAAATAAAAAATAGTGGCATAAGATAGTATGGATAAACAAATCAGCTTTAACCCTTAGGCGCAATGTTGCCGTTTACTAGCGCCGCAGCCTTGTACAGTACATGCCATATTCAAAAAGAGAGTGTCCGACCGGTCCAGGTAGGCCCGGACAGCCCTATCCACTGTTGTCACAACACCTATTGTCGTGAGGCCGGCAGGCGAATTATTTCTTGAGTTATTCCTGATATAAGGAAATTCGAAGCGGCCCGCAGTCTATGACTCAGGCGTGGGGGCTGCCCACCCCCGTCGCCGGCCGGCCTCACAACAATAGGAATTGTGACAACAGTGGATTAGGGCTGTCCGGGCCTACCTGGACCGGTCGGACACTCTCTTTTTCAATATGGCATATACTGTACTAGAGAGGGCTATGGCCCAACCCATCTTAGCAGTCTAGCTCTTACACGGGCAGGATCCATGGCCTTAGGCCCAGGGGTGCCCAGAAGGGGGGTCATGGCGCAATTTGCGCCATCAAATTTGGGGGGGGCATGATTTTTCGGGCGGAGTTATGGTTTTTTGTGAGGAATTTTAAACCAGCGAATAAGGGAAAATTACAAACAAATAAATAATCATAACCATACGCAACAGTTAAAAGTACTGTTTTTTTATCTAACCATTTCATCAGGATTGCCATTGCCATATATTCAAGTTCGCCATGTAAACCAACCCCCGAAATCTCCACGTCAATCCATAATTGGTAAATTATTTTGAAGTTGGCACTGGCTCGACTGGCAACCCTGTCTGACATCGGGCCCATAAAAGGCCCATGGTATCAGACACGGTCTGTAAACCCAGTCTGACACATCCGTTAGCAATGTTGCCAAAAACCTGGTATTTACCAGGGCCAAAGAAAAAAGAGAGGGCTGATTCATTTCTTTGATCTTCCATGAAATGCCGACATGTGATCTCTGTGACGTAGTTAGTTTGACATCAAGTGCTGCCACTCATGGATCTTGAGGCAACTAATAAAATGTAATGCTCAGTAATGTTTATGGACAGCTGAGTTTAGAAATGTTTATCAGAGACAAGTTGGTTATTATGTGTTGTTTATTTACTGAATTGATTTTTATAAATAAAAGTAAAAAATTGATTTTTTAAACATTTATTTACATTGAAGTTATAGTTTTAACAAGATTAAATTGTGCTAGTTGCTAGTAAATGTAAGATAGGTTTTTAGTGATTAATTAAGATGAGTTGTTGGGTTGTGGTTTCGTGTGGAAATTATTTGCAGTGGGGTGATTTGCAGTTTCAAATTAATCATTAGGAATCTGTTTTGACACAGGGACCAGATGTCACACTGACTACGTCATCTCGTCACGTGACCAGGTGCCTAGTCAGATGGCGAAATGGTTCAGCCCTCTCTTTTTTCTTTTTTTCTTTAGCCCTGGGTATTTACCCAGTTTTCGGGTATTTTGGAGGCCGTGCAGGGACTTGGCGGTGGTTAAAAAAACGGGTTTAACCGGGGATGTAAGACTTGGGTTGAGGAAAATTACTCAACAAAAAATGGGTAATCGGGGATTTTTGACGAGGTACAAGATTTTTTGGAACTCAAGATATTTTATTTTTTGAACGAAAGTTGGTATTGTATTTGGTATAGTTGTCCTGCATTGGTTATTTCGTTGCGGTATTACCAGAAACCCGGGTATTGGCCCGGTTTGCGGGTATTTTGATGGCCGTTTGGGGAATTAATTGAGAGGATTATGAAAAATTGAGTAAAATCGGGGATCTTAGACTTGAGCTGCGGAGATTCACCCGGCATCCTAAATACATAAAAAATCGGGTAAAGCCGGGGATCTTTTAAATTATGGTTTTCTTTGCAAATGTCCAATGTCCACGTGAGGTGAGAAAAATAATTTGGTTTTTATGGTTTTCAAGAACAATTCTTGAAGGAAATATAGACATATTTTAATATATAGTGTGCAGTTTATTGATATAATATTTCCCTCCTTACCCAGCAAGTTTAGGAAAGTATATGATTTTGGTTGTTTTTAAAATCATTACGAGGTTTTTCGGCTAACAATCCGGATTTTAGTACCTGAGGCGATTTTGCAGGGATTAGTGCCGGAAATCCGGGTAAAAGTGAGGATAATTATTGGAGTTGGCGGGTAAAATGCCAAATCCTGTGCAATGCAACACTCGCCGTTAGAGGTAAGACTATAGCAACAGTCAATCGCCCGTCGCATGAAGCACGGTTGGTGTACCTGCTTGCCTGCTTGGATTGCGGTGAGGCAGTTTTACAAATTGTACAATTACTGAGAGAAGCGAATGGTGATTACAAGTTCACATTGTGTTGTGATGTCGTGGTGGATATCAATTTTAGCTAGTTAGATATACAGAAACTGAATTGTATTCTGTACTTTCTTATCTGTGGCAAACTACGGAGTGGTTTTATGTGTTTTTTTATGAAAAGTAGGCCTCCCAGCCTAGTCTAGTAGTTTAGTCTTGAGGATTGAAATTAAAATCGACAAACGGACCATGGAAAAAGTACGTTCCAGACTCAAGTCAATCAACAATCACACATGACGTTGACGTTCCTCATACCTCTACCAGCACCTAAGACCAAGATGTTTTTAACCAACAAGCATCCAATATGTTTTTGAACGTACCTGCGAGAATGATGCCATTTAAATACCACGGTTTTAGTGTTTAATGATGTAAAATCCCAACATTATATTATATTTACAGTCATGTCCATTCATTTAAATGTAAAAAAATAATTAAATATCTGGTTATTGTAAAAACAATAACGCCTCAACATTTTGGAAACCATATATTAAATTAATACACCACTATAAACTGTGAAAATTAAAAATACTTGAAGGTTGTAAAAGATTTTTCGCCTCACAACGACGTAATCACCTGTTTTACTAACTTTATTTGGTAGCCGAAACCAGCTTTTTTCCGCCAGGGGGCGAAAAACTTTCGGCCCTTGGGCCGAAAGTCAGCTGATCGTTTATTTGCTTGAATCAACGTGAGAACATCATATATAGAGCACTCAATAGGTTCCAAAGACAGGATAGTTGCGATCATATGATTTTCATGGCTCAGCTGTGTTTGTTTAAACCATGACAGAGAAGTTGTATCGGCGCTCATAACCTCAGAGTTTTAGGTTTCTAGTGTGTCAAATAAATAAGAAGATTTTATTGTTATATAGGCTATATTTCAATGTGTAATATGGTGAAAAGTAGAGTCCGCACCTCGGACGAAAGAGTTTTATAGCTCTCGATCGTTTCAAAACAACGAAACGAAATTGAGTGTCTCGAATTTGAAACAAGATCTCGAGCCTGCAAAACCTCATTTTCGGTCCTTTTTGCGAAATATACTATTACAACACTGCCTATTTCTATTTATCACTAGTATCACATACTGTAAGAAGTATTTCATGATTTTCATTAACTAGAAACATATTAGTGACTTTTTTATTCACGCTATTGGAACTAAACTTACTTATAAATAAATGTGTTTTATATGTTTTATCACATCATTACCTAATGCTGATATGCTTTATTGTTGTATACTTATCACTTTATTACTTGATACTTAGTAGTCAATTATGTTTTTAAGAGTTTGGTAAATGAAACGCAATAATACCCTTTGATAGGGCAGGATATGGTGTTTGTTTTTAATGACATACTAACTAATGTTAGAAATTAAAGGGTGGGGGGTGGTTGTCATGCTTCGGGGGGGGGGGGGGCATTAGGATTGGTTTGGGGGGGGGCATGCACCATTGCCCTTGGGGGGGGCTGGGCACCCCTGCTTAGGCCCGCATTACACTATCATATATTTGATAAAAGATTTGGTTTGACCAATCAAAGTTAAAGTCAGCTGATTTTCAAAACAAAAACTTTAATTTTGATTGGTCAAATAAATCTGTTATAAAAGATCTTTTATAAAATATTTGATGCAGGCCTTATACATTCTTCTCAATTCCGCATTATGCCTTATTCTCCACTCTCCATTGTCTTTGACTGGTCCAAAACCTTTTCTTAGTATCTTATTTTCAAAAAATAATTAGCTTTCTCTCCTCTTTCTTATTCATCCAAGTCTCAGTTCCATAAATTATAAGACTGGTCTGATGATTGTGTAGTTGACTTTAATTTTTGTTTTGAGTGATAAAATTTTTGAAGTTGTAGTATTTTGTTACATGCTTTTAAACATATTTTATTGGCCTGATTTATTCGTTATTTACTTCTTGTTCCTCACTATTTTTGCTTGAAATTAAGACTCCCTAGATATTTAAAAATTTAAACTTTTTAAAATCTATGCTTTCCAGTTTGAATTTCATTAATTTGGTCTATTGCTACTGTTAGTTTAGAAAAGTGCATATAGTTTTTTCGTCATTAAGTTTTAATTTGTAACCCCATCCTCCGGATTTCTTGGATGAAAATCTTTGTTAGTTCCAAATGGTCTTCTTTCTTTTCACTTAAAATAACAAAATCGTGTGCGAAAGCAAGAATGTTTCTAGGTTAATTCCCATCCTTAGTCCAATATTTTTTGTCTAACTTTCTGCAGTGCGTCTTCAATGGCTATATTAAATAAAATTGGTGAAATCCCATCTCCTTGTCTCACCCCAGTTTTTAACTTTGCATTTTGATCCCTGAATCGTCATTTTAACTTGATTAATTAGTTTCTTTGGAGTTCCGAATTTCCTCATTTTCTCCCATATTTTAGATTGAATTAGACTATTATAAGCTTTAGAAAAGCCAATAAAAGCCCATGAATTTCTTCATAATGTTCTCAGTACTTGCAAGTACTGAGAAAATTTTAAAGAAGTCAGCAAAATTATTACTTTCTCTCTCTGGCATTGTGGAAAAATTTCACACTCTCTGGCCATTTTGGCCTTGTGGGGAAATCCATTTAAATTATTGTACTCATGCTGTTCTTTGTAAACATGTACAATGGAAATAAAATCTTGAATCTTGAGTCAAACCAGCCAAAATACTGGAAAAGCATCAAAACGAAAGGGCAGAAAGTAATTTCGTAAGCTTGTGTAACCGCAGACAGCACTGGATTTGGGGCCGCGCGCCGACAGAGGCAAACATCAGGGGTGTAAACGTAATTTTGTAAAAAAGGTCACCGCTCAAACCTCCCTCAGAAAAAACTTCTTGGCTAAGGCTTTGACTTTATTCCATTGATTCTACATTAAGGATACCATGACAACCTCATCAGCTTCCCTATAGTTTAACATTAAAACTTTGGAGTACCATAGGAAGGGAATTTTGTAAAACCGTGTCTTAGGACATATCTATAACCCATGTAGAGTATAAATACCAAATTTCAGCTCTGTAGATTTCATAGTTTTTTAGATTCGCTGTCCGTTAAAAAACCCCTTCTCAATATTTAAAAGTATAGCCGGATCATCATGGATATTTGCCATCACTGATTTTTACTGCCTCACTGATTTGTACAAATATCGCCATCACTCGCACAACTTATTTACCTTTACAGTAATTATTGCAGTTATTATTACTTAAGCAATTAAGTTTTGAAATCTAAGAGCAGATTTACATGGGTCGAGTCAAACTGGGCGATTAATACAGTCAAGTAGGTTTTTGATTTCACTCACCCACATTTTAACCAAACTAATGACATGCTAGGCACACAAACAACAATTCTTGAGAGGGTTGCAGACCAATTTATGTTCCTGAATCTATGGAAATTACGTTTCTACAACCCCTTGTGCTTTCAAGCCGCTTGTACTTTTTGGTTGCCACCTCCACTCCTCCAGCTTACTCTTCTAAATGTTCCTAACCTATAAGCTACTCGCCTCAATGTTAATAGCCCAGTCAGATAAAACTAATTGAAGGAAAAAGTGCCGGTTGGCTCAACATTGGCACAGATGTTCACTCAACCCATGTGAATATCATGCTAAATCCCCAAGGATGGGTTGTCAATCAAGAAGAAAACAATGATCAAGGTGTTCAGAAATGGAGGACTTGGGTTTGAATCTAAAAATGTTCTTCATGAAGCTGTAAAAAATTGATATAATAACTTTAAATATCTTATCAAGAGGAAAATCTTGGTCAAAACGGGACTCAATTATCTCAATTTATTTCAAAATGGCGGCCACTTTTGTGATTTCCTTATTTTTACGGGATACCCTGTTTTCACCAAAATGTTCATTTCAACGGGACACTTTAGAAAATTTCAAGATTTAAACCCATAAGACATCCAATCCTACATTCTGTATTCCTCCTACAGCAGAGAGCCCGCCCTTGGTAACTTCCAAGAATATTGAACAATAAAAAAAGAGAAATCTTTTTTTAAAAATCACATATATATATTTTACTTTAAAAAATTACATTAATACACTACCCATAAACGAGGGCGACACTTATGTATATAAATAAATAAATATAGTTTCACAACTTTGAAAAGTCTTCACACGCTGGAAGTGGTTCACTGATTCATGGGTTGCTGATTTTGCTGAGCTTGCTGACCCATCGGTGGCCCAGGCCGCATCGCGCCGCGAGACTGCAACTGCTTGTTCTTGATACGTTCCAGCTCATTGACCCGACTCTTCAAGTGCTCCAATCGATGCCACGCCATCTGCAGTACTTTCTGTGAAGCATAACCTGATCCTTCATGTGGTTGGCCTGAAAAATCAAATAAAATTAATTAGGTACCTGATCAGCACTTAAAATGTAGGCTAGTTCATCACCGAAGTATATTTTAAAATGGCTTTCTCATGTTTTGTCTTCTTCACTGATCTATTATTGCATTAAAATTCTTCACTGTGTGAGTTTTGGCCCTGGATTGCTTACTGAAATACAAAATGGCTTATTTTACCTTATTTTCCGTCAACAATCCAAATCTTGCATTATAATTATGCGACCACAGTTTTGAGGTTATTCCCTCATCATCAGGCTTTTTGTTGTATACAACAACGTTGTCACTCCTGGGAGGTCATCAAAGTTTTTTTTAAAAACACATTTCCACATTTATGTGACACAAAAACGATATGATACAAATCATAAAACTGTTTGGCCAAACTTAGCACAGAAATTACGATCTCGCACGGGTGGAAGCGATGTCATGACTGGGGGCTGCAGGTGGACTTGATCCCCTCGCCGTTATCACTTGAACGCCAGCCGTGGTCCTGTTCTCGTTCTTTTGTTTACTTGCTACCCTTATCGCCGCATCATAAATTATATTTGATTGGAATGATGTTTGCTCGTTTAAAACATTGCTGTGGTCAGTTTTCATAGATCTGTATATTTCAAATTCCTCTAAGCAATTTAAATAACTGCCTTTTAATTGTGGACGTGTAAAATTTCCAAATTTTTGTCAAAGCTAGAATAACTATGAAGCTAGAATAAAACTTTGTGGAATTTCCTTACCCTTGAATTTTTAATAACTTATGCCTAATTTATCTAATAGAAGGGATTACGTTTCAAGGTATGAGCATTGCGCGAGCCGCTTGGTAGGTGCGGGATTTTCATGTGAGTACAGTAAAACTTACCAGGCGTGTGACGTAAGATACTTTACATCAAACTACTCCGAAAAAAAACATATTTTTTAAATCACAACGTATTCCTTGCAAAAACTACTAGGGTATGTTTCTCAATTCTTCAAACCTAGACTATAATAAATAAACAAACATTTGCTACTGCCACCACTGCTGCCACCACATTCCTCTGAAGTAACCAATAAACATGCATAAAACGTCGGTTAGTAAACCGTCGTTCAATGCATGTTCCTCTTCGCATGCATGTTCCATGTTGCAGAAGCAATTGGCTGATTGTTTAATAAGATTGTTGACATCCGTCATTACCGTTTCCTAGTGCACGGTAAATTTGCTGTGCGCTACACGGTAAATTTACCATGAATTGATCAGCAACGAGTAATTTTCCAGCCAAGAGTAAACAGAAAACAGATGTTACTGTGTAGTATGTTGAAAACAAAATTAATAGCCATAACGTACAAATAAAGAAAAGAATACCTGTTGACACTTGAGTGAGGTAGTTAATTTGTTCTGTAAGTTTTGATTCCACATGGTGAAGAGTCTTCAGAAATTGGTTGGAGTGACTTTCTGCTTGTTTTAGGCTTGATTTATCTTTGCTGAGTTCAAGAAGAGCATGGCCTGATAAAATTAAATTGTAATTAACTTTCTCTTGGTAAAGATACAACTAACTTAATTGTATACCTAACTTTGAATGCTGCGACAATAACACTGAAAAAATAGAACAGCTTAGGCCTTAAAAGCAAAATTTTCAGTAAGCCTAAGTAAAATTCCTCCTTCATATTTTTAGTTTTGGTAAGTGCTCTTTAGCAAGAGGCTTGATATGGCGAGGAAAAATGGGCTGAATAAAGTATTGATGCTTCGAGCATCTCTTCGGTTTCTTTCAGTTTAATTAAATGTTTATTTAGATAAAAACTTAGTTTTAATTAATTTTAATTATCTCTCCCATGTAACCTTGTAGCGCCAGAGCCTACTTGGAAGGAGTGGGGGGGGGGGGGGGAGCGCTCACAGTGCAGACGGGTTTGTAAAAAATTTATTGCAGATTTATTAACAGCCTTAAGGGGAGTCCAACATGAAAAAATTTTTTTAGTTTTTTGTTGAATATTTTTCTTTGGAAATTCCTCTTTGTAACGACATATAACACTTAATAAGTATTCTATTATAAATACCTAATAAAAAATAAAAACAAAAATACTGCAACCAGCGAGGCCTGGCATATTTTTTCCCAGTGTTTATTGTACCTCAATATAAACACAGACACAGGGATTTCATCAAATTCTAACCAGAAACTTGTAAACAAATTTTTTTAAAATAACTTTTCACGGGAAAATTTACCAGAATACAAAAAAACCCACAGCCTAACTGTATTTTTTTATTGTAATTCTGCAATAATCATGTCTCAATGTCTAATAATATAGATTAACTTAAAGCATAAAAAGGTTTCAGAGTCCTAGCTCTTATATCACCTGAAAAAATGACATTTAGTTAATACTTCTAGGCTAGGAACTCGGACTCCCCTTAACTTTGGTTGTGCTTAAAAAAGGCAGTAGGCCTAGAAGTATTTTTACAAATGACGATCGCAGGTGTTTACCCTCCGAAGGTGAAAACGTATTGATCGCAGGTCGGTAATAGTAGGTTTACAAAAAAATGTGAGCGACAGTGAAATTTGATTACCTACGCACATTTACTGATCACAGTATAATAAATTTACAACAAGCAAAGGGCAGTTACATTTGAATGCACATATTTACCATTTACGGGTATTTGGTGCAGCAATGGCCAGATATAGGTTTACAAAAGACAACTGCAAATTTTTATTAACCGCAGAAACACAACAAGAGTAGCCTAAGTTAAATGTAGGGAGCTATGCCGAACACCCTTTAATTAAATTATGGCTGGTTGGTGTAGTGGTTATAGCGCCCCCCTGGGTCATTCCATATCAATTCAACACAGTCATTTTCCTGACCATCTCAGATTTCATTGAAATTTGGTATACTGGCACACCCTGTATGGACTAAGAAAAATACAAAATTTGAGCTTAATACCTCAACTAGTTTCAAAATTACACCTCGTTAAAGTTTTCAAAAAATGCTCAAAATCGACCCGTTTGAAACATTTTAAATTGCTATAACTCCTCTCAAAATTAAGCTAGAGAGGTGAGAGAGGTGTCATTTTACAGCATTTTTAAAGCCCTTTCTAAAAATGCATAGTACTACAAAGGTCAAAATAAAAACTTTTTTAACAATTTCAAAATCAAAAATTGAATTTTAAATTTCTCAAAATGCTCCGCTTTGAAAATTTTGAAAAAATTCCCAAATAGTCCATGTATAGTGGTTAACTGATGGTATAAATTTCATTAGGGGGTGCAAATGGGTTATTACAGAAAAATTCATTTGAAAACAGACTTGCACTAGAATTTCCACTATAAATGTCTCATTGGGAAGGGATAGGAGTATTTATTTAATTATAGACAAATACTACATTTTAAAGCTAAATTTAATTATTAGAAAGCTTTAGACATATATCATAAGTAAAAAAGCCATTAAAAATAGTTAGTTGAAACTGGGCTACTATTTGACACATAGTATTTTTGTTAAGTTTTAAAACCATATATTTATATTAAATTCACTTTGGCTATGTACACATTTCAGGGAAAACTTGCATTAAATGAACATAATTACTTACATTATTACTGGCAGCCTTTTTTAACATTTCTAAAAAGTTTTGTCAAAGTCGGTGAAGGCTTCGATGGTTTTTTTCTGTTCTTCATGTGACAACTTATAAGTTCGGCCGGTTGGGGTCACCAGTTGTTGTCATAGACGATTGTAACATACCCACTGACTTCTGCTAAACTTAAACGATCTTGAATCGTTGTAACAGTTTCAATCTTAAATTCAGTGGATTCTGAAAAAACTTTTACTTTAATTTTGCTATTACAAGAAGGCATAGGAATGAATGCATGGAGTTTCTGTGTTCCGTCTATCGTTATAGATTTTTTTAGCCAATTTTCTAGGTGCCTCTCAGTTTCAATATACTCTTGTTGTGTAACGTAAACAAAATTTGCCACAAATATATTTTGCATTGACCACTCGTACAGTTGGAATGGAGTTTGAATTTGGTCATCATAGGGCCTTTGCAAACTGGCTCTGGCGGCTAATCTCTTTACAACTCCTCCAACACCATCACAGGCACTTTTCCCATGAGCAGTTGCTGAGAAGTGCCACTCTGCGTCAATTTTGAAGTCTTCTGAGTGAAAGCTCAGGTTGGTAAAGTTTTTCCTGTTTTTATATTGTGCGGCGGACCCATCAGAAAAGTAATATATTCGAGATATGTTGTCTCCAAATTTATCTTTCATGAATTCTATCAGTTTCTTTTGGAAACAATACACTGCTATGGTATTGTGTTCTAAAACTTCGGAAATGATAACAAAGCTTACATGTTTGGTTTTTCCTTCCCTTTTATAATAGATCACAAATGGATGGACAGTTGATTGACCACTGTTCCAGTGGTAGCTTTGCGCTTCATCTTGAAGCACAAAGCTATAGTTCTCGGAAAAGTCACACATGACAAGGTACTCTGAGCTCTCAAGATTCTCTTTTAAGTGAGACAGAAAGGAGCTTTGACTTTTAGCAATAAAGTCATGTCTGATTAATGCTGACAAATTTTGAACAAATAACTCAATAAACTCTGAAGTTGATTTTTCTATTGTCTCCAAATTACATCTATCAACTGATAGCCACTGACGAAAAGTTACTTTTTCGATACCTTTTTCTTCAAAACTTTCTTCCAATAACTTTTTTATGTAATCTGTACCTGGACAGGTTGAACATTCACCAAAGAAACAACTAATGGAGGCAGGGTTGCAAAGTGCTTTGGCAATACAGTGTTTGTATGTAAGCAGCTCACCATTAGTTATTGAGCTAATTTTTGCGTTCTCTAACATCAATTTTAAATTCTGATTTATAGTGCAAACGCACACGGAATGGGTACCGCTAGCACCTGCCAGCACACAGTTTTTTGGCCTTAGTTCTGCGAACTTTGAAAATCCTATTTTTATTGTAGGATTTTTATCTTTGAAGGTTCGATAGGCCTCCATTAAATTGCACAACACTAACCGTTTGGGTAGTACGGCTTTATCACCTGTCTCGGTCTTAACAGATACACAGTCTTTTTTACCAGGTAAAACTCGGCTGATTTCATCAGACTCGTAGAATGACCGTACTGCTGTTACTACTTCTGGTGGCAGGCTCTTACCAGGTTTTTGATTAGGGCCTTCTAAAATACCTTTATCTTTAAGTATTTTCTTCGATTGCCTCACCATGTAATTTGGTGCATTGAATTCTCGCATTATTTTCCTTACGCTCCATGAAACAGGCAATCATGTTAATATCATTAACTTTTTGTCTCTTGAAGTGCAGTGTGAGAAATGGTCTTTTAGGTTTTTCAAAACTGAATCGTCAAGCGTTTCATGAGCTTCATCAGAAGAGGAGTCTTGAATAGAAGTAAAAAGTTTACGTTTCATGGCTGAATTAATCTTAGCAATTTTTTGTGAAGCATAACATTTTGATTTTACTTTTTTTGAATCAAGCGGTGATTCACCAAGTTCATGAAGAGAAGCATTAAGTGTTTGAACAACATCTGATTTAGGCTGGAAATCTGGGTCATTTTCAGAATCAGAATTATTTATAATTTCTGGCTCTCGGCTAAAATTAGCACTGGCTTGATTGCTTTCTTAATTTTTCTTTAGAGTTGATAACTCTTTTCTGCATACGTCACATACTTTAGCATCTTTAGGCAAGCTTAAATCTTGAAAATGTTCAAGCATCCATTGGGTTACTGTTCTAAGCGATTTTGTTACTCTATGATCTTTCTTTGAAAAAGGATTGAAACATCTAATTGTTCTATGCCTGTTTTCCATTTCAATTCTTAATTAATAAGTCATTGAAAATATTGTTAAAAATCTTCAAATATGTAGACGTAACAACTAATTTTTAAAAACCATGAAAATGTTTTATTTTGAGGAATGTTTTATTAATAAAAACGAATATTGTCAGTTAATTATTAAACAAATGAAGTAATTGTAAACAAATTATTAAATTACTCACTCACTAATCTAAATTATTGGACAAAAATATTTGATCTATTAAGAAATATTGTCTGTCTTATTGTAAAACCAAACGGATCTACAGAAATAAGTACAACTGAAATAGGCACCAAGTTACTCTATCACTACACAAGCACTCATTCACTTTGCTCACGAACACTTACACTTTAACTCTCAACAAATATATTTTTTCTCTAATAGATACTTTTTACTGTTACACCACCTGTTACTGACTGGAGACTAAACTCTGAACTGACTCTAACATGTGAACAGCAGAGGCTGCAGTCTCCAACTTGCAGACTGCTAAAGGTTGAGACACGTCACTGCAGAACTCATGAGCCAACTTGTTGTGATGAATAATCTATCACTTATTTAACCACTCCTTATCCTTATCAACCACTACCTCCTTACAAGAGGAGTGTAACATCTTTCCAATGAAACAAGCTATATTACCTCCCAAATTATTCATTTTATGAATTAATTAATGAAATGAATAGAAATATTGTGCTATCCAATTACCGTACTTATTAGTTAGGTAATTTTTTTACACAAAAAAAATTAATAATATCTTGATATGTCACTTACAAATATAAGTTGATTGTTCTCCAAAAGGTTCTAACAATAATACTCTAAATTACCCAATAGTACTTACAATTCTTAAAAGCATTATGCCATTATCAATTTATTTTTAATATGTGTTAAATAGTAGCCCAGTTTCACCTAACTATTTTTTAATGGCTTTTTTACTTATGATATATGTCTAAAGCTTTCTAATAATTAAATTTAGCTTTAAAATGTAGTATTTGTCTATAATTAAATAAATACTTCTATCCCTTCCCAATGAGACGTTATTATAGTGGAAATTCTAGTGCAAGTCTGTTTTCAAATGAATTTTTCTGTAATAACCCATTTGCACCCCCTAATGAAATTTATACCATCAGTTAACCACTATACATGGACTATTTGAGAATTTTTTCAAAATTTTCAAAGCGGAGCATTTTGAGAAATTTAAAATTTAATTTTTGATTTTGAAATTGTTAAAAAAGTTTTTATTATGACCTTTGTAGTACTATGCATTTTTAGAAAGGGCTTTAAAAATGCTGTAAAATGACACCTCTCTCACCTCTCTAGCTTAATTTTGAGAGGAGTTATAGCAATTTAAAATTTTACAAACGGGTCGATTTTGAGCATTTTTTTAAAACTTTAACGTGGCATAATTTTGAAACTAGTAGAAGTATCAAGCTAAAATTTTGTATTTTTCTTAGTCTGAGTGGTGTGTACCAGTATACCAAATTTCATTGAAATCTGAGATGGTCAGGTAAATTTTTAATTTAAACTGTGTTGAGTTGATATGGAATGACCCCCCTACAAACTTGTAGGTAGCCGGATCGATCCCGATAAAAGTTAGTAAGTTAGCTTTTTGAAGGATTATTTCTGGAGCCAGCTGCCATTGATTGTTGGGCTATTAATTAACAGTTCTGTCTAAGGAACATGCCAACCTTAGTCAGTAATAAGGCTACAAGATCGCGCAACTATCATCACGATCATCACACTCATCCTTCACTCATATTCAGGGTAACGTCCTCCATGAGGTACCTGTCTGAAAATGAATGATTACGAATGATTACCCTTGCAAAAAAACAAATGGCCATTAGATTTAATCACACATATTTACCAATCAAGGGGACACAACAGGGATAAATTTAATGTGTAGCCTAGTATTTATTAATTATTTTGTTTCACTAATAATTCCCCTTGGTCGGAAAAGGGGCTTGTTCTCATTATTCCAGATTATATAGGGACTCCCCTATACATAGGCCTACCAGGTTTTAAACAAAGAAAGAAGCATTAACACAGAGTTTGATTCAGGTTAGTATAAGAGTAAAAACTCACCTGCACTTTGCAAACATAAAATAATATCCTTTTCTATAGCATCCAGTGTTTGAATTCTCTCAATTGGAGCAGTCATGTTGTTTTCAATAACTTCTTAGCAATGTGTAACTTTCGAATTGTGATTCTTCCCCTGCGATACTTGAAATGGAAACCAAAACCGTAAAATAAAATAAGAACAGAGATGTAGAACACTTTATCTTCAATCCAAAAATAAAAATGTATTCCCTCTTAATTCATCAGCATATACTCCTTCAACTCCAAGCAAACTTAGACTCGTAGCCTAAAAAACAAAAACAACTAAAAAGAGAGGAGAGTCGACAGTCGACAGTAGTGATGTGCGATTCGCGAACGAATCGTTCAATTTGAACGACTCATCGAGTGAATCGAATGAATCATGATTCATTTTTCAAAAGAATCGATTCGTGGCGCGAATCAGTTGTAGATAAACATGCCGCAGGCGACGCCGCCGCGCCGGTTTTGTTCATAATTCTTTGCGTCAGTCAATTGAATTCTGTGTCTAATTTCCTGTAGGACAAAGGAATGGGCATTGATGTGTTTGGAGAGGGGTGAGGGGTAGGAAAGTAGGAAAGAAAGGAAACTACAACAATGTAATAGAATCAGTTTGACTTAAAGGAAAAGAAAACTATAAAATTAGTTTTAGATTAACTTTTACAAACTTTTATTAACTTTATGTATAGTTACAAAAATAGCAACAGGCTACAGAAAAAATAACAATTGCCCTTCTTCCGTTCTTAATAACTTAATAATAATAAAGATATTATTGGATACAGATTACAAAAGTAAAGGACTGTAGAGTCAGAGCGAGGATCGAAGGAGGGGAGGAAGGGCAAAAGGGTGAGGAGGTGTTAGGGAGGGAGAGAGGAGAAGCACGTGACAGGTAGAGAATGTTAAAGGAGCCAGGAAACAGTTTAATCATTGACTTTATACCTAGCAATATGGTTTAGTGTTTAAAAATGCAGCTAAACCAATCAATTTCACGTTGGAAATAGTTTGAATACACCAAAAAAATTAATTAATTCCAACTAAACATTTAAAAACCACTTTATATTCCATAACAACCAATTAAAGTCAACGTTTTTGAAAACAGTCGATAGTGAGTCAAATGAATCAAAAGAATCGATTCAATTTTCGACTCTTTGGAACTGAGGGATTCAAATGAATCGATTCACCGAAAAGAATCGAACTGCGCATCACTAGTCGACAGTGACAGCACCAGTGTTTCCACAAAATATAAAATCCCTGCATGAGTGCCCAAAAATTCCCTTGTTATCCCTCAACATAGCGCTCCCAAAAAGTCCCTTTTTATCTCTGAGTTCTAAATTCTGATCCCTCAGCAAGGAATCCATACAATAATTTTGTCATTTTGTATTTTTTGTGTTGTAATAGTGTGCATTCATTCGTAGTGTGAATGAAACAAACTGATTGCATCGTATAAAAAGGGAAGCGAGTGTTAAAATGTTTTGTTCTTGAAAATAGAGACGATATGATTAATAATTTAAATTAAAATGTAAGTGATCCAAGAGTTACCACAGCCACAGATGATTCATCTGTGCCACAGCTATGACCAGGAACACTGCAAAACATGAAAGTAGTTTGATGACATTTTTATGTAATAACAATTTGAGAGCACCATTATAAAATATTTCAAATAAATAACGTATGGTGGCGGGGCTAGGAATAAATCTTGTTTCGTCTATTAAGTTATTTAATTTAATTTAATTTATTTCCTTAACTATCCCTAGAAAAGGATAAAAAGTATAAAAAGATAAAAAAGATAAAAAGGATAAAAAGATAAAATCCCTTAAAGTGGAAACACTGGACAGCACATGCATTAATGACACATGACAGCACAGTGATGCCAAGAATTTGAAGCAGAAATATCCTGGGAAAAAATTATTACATACATACATACATATCCTCTTGGACCACGTAGACTCGGAGTAGAACCCTCTAGAGTAGATTATCTCTAGACCAGTGAGGGTGTGGCGATTTTCCCCCACAGTGGCGGTTTTCAGTCACGAGAATTGGTCTGAGGGAAATTGGTGGGGATTTCAGCCAGCTTTGTGGGGAATGAAGTGGAGATTTTTTTAATTTAGGACGATTTTCGTTTCGTTAGTTGAACTGTATGACCGGCGAAGAAACCGGGAAAATATCCGCACTGGTAATCACGGTATACGACTGGTTTTTACTATCAGCATACCCAATCGTATATTTCACAAGTTATTATAAATTATTTCTTTATTTTAACGCCCAGTGTTGTGGGTAGCAGTTTATGTGCGAGGTTTCGTTTTGGTTCCGTAGGTGCCCCCTATACAATACAAAACAATAGTATTTGAACTGCAAAGACAAGGAGTAAACAGTGTTTAAGAATATAATCGATTTTTAGTGTTTTAGCATTGTATTAAATCGAAATTTGGTATATTTTTGCCTCAAAGCATAGAATTTATGTTCGTAAATATGATTAAAGTGGGGAAATTTGGGGATTATTCATGTTTTCCCTATGCGGGGAAACTTGGGGAATTTCCGGGGAATTGGTGAAAATCTATCTGGCAACACTGAAGAAGTGAAGAAGAACTAGGTTCTGTTGTTCTGTTCTGTTCTAGGGTTTTGGTTGGTGTAAACAAACAAATTCTATTAACTCTTTTCCGTATTCTGATGTATCTGTAAGGATTCTGATATTGTTACATCGATTTTCAAGGAGGATTTATCATCATCATGCCGATTCAAGAATCTCGTAAGCCATGCAATAATATATTTATCCACCCAATTGCATGTCATTGGGGTTGCCATCAGGTGTCATTCTCACACCTAACCTCGAATATTTCATTACAGTTTCAATGGGTGCGTTCAGCCGCAGTCACCAGTGGCTAAGCGGTTACCATAGTCACTAATAGGCAAATCCACCGCATCTTGACAATCAACAATGTCCGGTTACTTACCGAATCCACCGTAAACACAAAATCGGTGGATGCACAACAATGGTCGGTAGGTGGTACGTCCACCGCTACCGTTCACTTAATATAGGTTAGTATATTACCCACCGGTGGAACGCGCCCATTCTGTATTACCTTGATTATCAAAAGAAGTAGGTGATCGGCGGAGCGACTACGCAGCCGTAACATTTTTTTTCATAACGCTGTAGGGACATAGTTAAAAATTAGCAGTAAACTTAGCCACAGGGTTGCAGTTTCCTTTGTGGTGTACCCCCAATAACTTAAGAGGCCTATATTCAGATAAACTAGGGGAGAAAGTGGGATATCGGGTTATCAGTTGGAGGAATTATAGTGTTTAAATTGGATACAATGTTAAATAAAGCACACAATAGAAGTAAAAGTTCAATAACTGTTAAATATGATGCTTACATGATGTCGTCTGTAAGAGTATCCGATAAGGAATACCAATGGTTCAGTCGATTACTTCAACCGGATAACACGTTACTGGTATCCGAACGATATATCGATAGTTCAATTGAATGTACAAACACCGAAATATCAATTTGGAATATAAACGGGCAACACAGCACAGGCTTTGTTCCCTCCCCGATAATTGCACAAACGCAAACGCCATATGAAAAGAAAGGAAATAAGCAACACGGCCGAAGCAACAAATAATGTAGCGAGAAAATGAATGACTCAAACTACCACTTGTTTAATCGGTGGTACCCATTCTGGTGACGCCCTGGAGCATCCTGACCCGTGCGCGTCATGACCCATGATAGATACGCCTATCAATTTGTTTTTAAAAGTTTTAAGTGTCTTTACCTGTGTACGTACGTGTTTATGTGTTTGAGTTAATTAGCGAATTTTCCCTATAGGGAAAAAGCTATTACCGTAGGTCTCATGGTAAGACCTAAGCCCAAGACCATAATAACTTTTCGTTTTGGGGCCCCCAGAAGCAAAAAACATCATTCGTTCAAATTTCTAGATATATACATATATATATATATATATATGTGTCTGTAAGCACGATAGCGCTCGCAAAAATGGTCCGATCGGAATGAAATTTTGCAAAGGTGTGTAAAGTAGTAATTATTCGGACGAGTTCGTGAACCAGCCTGATCGGACCACTGGAAGGGGGGGTAAAGCGGGGTAAACCCCCCCAAAAATGGGGTTTTCGAGTTTTTATATAGAAAAATAAAATTTATCGAATTTTGGTTAGCACCATTGAAGTCAGCTCGAAAAAACAAACAATTTAGTATTTTGAATCATTGCTCTATGTCCATTGGTTACCGAGATACTGAAAGTGGTAAACACAGTACGTTGTCTCAATGTTAACCTTATGGGGAATAAGTAAAATACTATATCTCGCTTATTTCTCAACATATCTTAATGAAACTTGGTTTGTGGCTTCATATAGATGAGATCTAATGTATTTTAGTATAAAATCCCGGATATTACCGTTTTTATGGCAGCAAACCTGCATACTCATTCCCCATGTTATCCTTATGGGAAATAAAAAAATGCAATATCTTCCTTATTTCTTAACATATCTTGATAAAACTTGGTGTATGGCTTCTTCTAGTTCAGATTTACTAAACAGTGAACTAAAACCACCCAGTTTTAAAATACCTGTTGCAGCAAACCTGCATACTCATTCCCCATGTTATTCTTATGGAGCTTAAAAACATGTCAAATCTCGCTATGTTGAATTGAAACATGTACTTTGCAATTGAAATTCGCTGAGTATGCAGGTCTGCTGCAACGGGGGTATTTTAACTATTATGACAACGTCCAGGATGTTATCAGGATGTGCTGCGTTCTGAAAATGGTTTCTTAAAACCATAATATGTCAACATAATTTTATACTGAAATTGGAACTGCTGACAGAGAAAAGGTACAATACTCTATACTAGATAACCTATATTTAGTCATATTTGCAGTTTAAGGGCTATAAAATGAATTTTAATAAAAAATGTTTACCCAGTTAAAGTAAAGTTCTTTCTATTTGTCAATTATCGGCAGAGATGTAATGCTGCAAGATTCAATCTCCATAAATGGGATTAATTTCATAAATCTTCAATGCTTTGGCACCAGTTTCAAGATGGTTCAAAAGATGGCATGCTAGCCTATGAAAAACATGTTACCTACCATTTACAACCAGGATTTTTTTCCTAAATATTTCTATCTCCTTCAATTTTTCCACTTATTTCTAGTACACTGTAATTAGGCCTACTTTGAACATTACGTGTCTTACGTGTCTTCTTTTCCCCCGTAGACCCAAATGGGCATGGGATTATCAGCACCCATCCCGGTGCTTTTCAGGCTGCCAGGGATAGGTAGGTTGAAGGAAAGACTGAATGGGAATCTTCTGAGCATTCCTAGCACTTCTAGTGGATTCCAACCATGAAAACTTGACATATGCCTAATTCTACAGTGAAAACAAACTCAATACATTAGCTTTTAGTTTCACTGTTTGATAGGTTACTGTATGTCTATTTAAACACTTTTAAGGCTTAAATATATTTGCAAAGTATGAATTAAACAGTGTATTATTTTGACAACGCTATCGAAACGCCCATTCATGTATATTTAACCTCTGATTTCATTGATACTTTGTTGTCTTATATTTTAACCTGAGATCTAAAATAATTATTTCAGCCTCAGTTTGCAAGCACTTGAGTAGAGAAGAGTGTCAAACCTGCCCAAAGATCTCCATGACAAGAGAGGAAGCATTGTTACGTCTAAGACAAAAGGGTGAGTTAAAAATTTCCTTACATTTACTGATAGGCTTACTAATGTTGGGCACACTTCAAAAGTGATTTTTATTTTTTAAAGTTATTAAAATGCTTCCGGGCCATACCTGTCACAAAATCTGAGTAAATCTGGTATTACAGCCACACTTGGTGGCAAGAAACTGGCAATATGTGACCCTATAAAAACGCTCACAGTTCAACGCTCAGTTGGTCCTCCCAGTTGTTAGTTGTTAGCTTTAATTATAGCAATATGAGAAAAGCATGAGGAGGACATGGCAAGAATCCAGAGTTCGGAACTCTGAAATCAGGTTAATTTACAACCTGAGATTCTTTGATCATGTGTCACCATTAACAGAAGCTGCTAAATTGAGTCCCATAATTGATTTTGGAGGGAACTCACCCTGCATGGTTTTCTAAGAGCTCATGCTAGGTGAGCCTCAATACTTGATCCCCCTTGAGCTGTGTTATTCGTTTTTAAAATCATATTTTGCAATCTTTGTTTTTGTATTCAAAAGAACAATTGTCAAAGAAAATACATATAGTACCTTTAAATTAATTTTATTAGCATCATGTTTCAACCTGAGGCTGTTTTTGAGTGAAATTCACATAACCCATCTGTATAAATTCCCTTTTAAGTTAATTTATTCTGTTGTAGAAGTCCTCGCCTATCACTACTTGTGCGAAACCTTTCGTGCCCAAGGTCACTTGACTCCAGATAAGTTAAAGCTACTGAAGGATGTAGCGGCTGCTTTATACATACCAGAAGAGCGACATCGGGCAGAGTGCTGCATGGCAGTCGGCAGTGATGAGTTGAATGAAATAGCAGATTGGTAAGTTATTGTCATTCAATAAAAACTGTTCAGGCCTTCATGCCTTTTCTGTCCACAGTTCAGATCATGTCAACACTATTTGATAATTTTTAAAGCCACATTTTTAACCTTGCATTAGCCCTGTCCATATAGGCTAATGATCAGTACGTGGATGTTGTGCTATCAGAGGCAAAAGGTCTCAAAACTACGACATCGCAGACATGGCACCAAAGTCTGGTGCTTTACCCTCAGCGCTGGCAATTAATTCATTCCAATCTAAACGTTTCAGAATCAAAATTGTATCTTAAGGCTTGATGTAAAATTAATCATTTAATTTTGATCCTGTCTAAAGTATTAAAATCCAAGAAGAGTTCAGTTTTCACTTTCACACAAAACGCAGTACTTAAATAAATAAATATTTGCCAAGAAGTGAGAATTTGTTTAAATGAAAAGTTGAACTATAAATCAGTGGCTCCATTAGAAACATAAACTATTTATTAATGTTGGCTAAAACAACCATGATGTAATGAGAGTATGTAATGAGTGATGTAATATGACTAATTATTTCTGTTTTTACTTGAAATACATACTCAATATGGGCTGAAAAAAATCTGTAACACTCTACAGCAAGTTGTTGTATAGGCTACAATTGATTCAAATAAACCTAAGTTTAAGTTGACATTCAAATTGAACAAAACAACATTTTCCTCAACTACTTTCTTGATTGAATTGCAGTGTTTTGAAGGTTCACTGATTTGTGATCTTAAATCGAGTTTTAAATGCACATGGCCCTACCTAACCCAAAAATATCTGAATCAAACCGGGATTGATTGGGTAGATTTGGGTCTTGCGTAGGTCGAGTGTGAGGCTTAAAAATGGTGAAAGATGAGTCTCGCTCTGCATACTCATAAGCCCTAACGTCTGCTCAAATAAAAATGCCCTTTTACTGAAATTGACATAAAATAAAAAGCTTTATAAGAAGTCATATGATTAAACAAAATTTTTTTGTATGGCTACTACCATGTTTATAAAAATACCAAACATTTTTGAATTAAAATCTAGGTTTTGTGTGAACCATAAAACATGATTTTTTTGAAACAACTGTTGTGACCCAATAGTGAGTTTTTACCAGTGTGTGTGTTGGTTTCGCAGTGTGGCGGGGCCAGGCACGGACATAGAGTGGAGGAAGGAGAGCGTGGAGCGACTGCCGGTCGTGAACCACAGCAAAGTGAACTCGGCGAGTCTCGCGCTGGCGGATGCCGTCGCCGCCGCCGTGGCCGCAGACCTGCAGCGACTGGTGGAGGCCGACGACGACACTGTCGGTCGGTAGTTCCAGTCCCATTCAAACATATGTTTTTTGTCAACTGCTTCACAGTTAACATAAAAAAATTATGACTGAAACACAGTGTGACCTTGAAGCTAGAGTAGATTATAACTTCATTATAATATTTTCAATCTTACCCTTCTCAGGCAAGATTAAATGGTGGGCCGTAGCTTATTTGCTTGAAGCCAAAAATATACATTACATAACATGTTGTTTTGTATTTTATTCATTATCAATAACTTAAATGATTAGAACAATATCAGTGCTGGAATAATTTTTTTGCACAATGTTAAAAGGAAAATAAAATTGGATATGATGGATGTATCCATCTTTGGCCTGTGAAAAAATAGCTATTATGAAGTTCTGGCACAAAGATCCACTCTCAAAAATAATCTAGCAATATGAATACTGCCAATAATTGTGTTATTTTTTGAATGGGAAGGCTGTACATTTCCCTCAACCTGAATCTTTTCCTTGATATTTTGTTTTCTAAGTACCAAAAATATAAGCCATTTTCTGACGAAAGCAGCAATAAAATAAGAGAGACTAAAAAATACACAATTTCTATAAACCTTTACCAAGGACTAAGTTCATTTAAAGTTACTCTACGATTTATGAAAGAAATATTACAAATGACATATGGCGTAAATGACACATGCCATACAGTAAAAAAAAAAATCTCAAAGCTAAAGCAGCTCTCAAGGTTAATGATAGAAATAAGCCTGTCGGAGACATCTAACCTAGGTATTTTGTTGGCAAATTGGCACACCTCAATCCGTTAATTGGCAGTAGCATAATTATTCCTGATTCTGATGATTTTTGTTCCAGTTAAGAAAACTATCAAGTTGAAAAGTAGTTTGTTTGACAAAGATTTTGTTGAACGTGAAAAAGCGAAAAAGCCCAAGGACTCCAAGCAGGAGTTGAAAATTAAAAATGAAGATGAAGAAAAAGAAGATGAAAAAGATGATGCTCAAGATGGAGATACAAGTTCAACTATATCATCAGCTTCGGATGATCTTCAACCTAGGCAGGAGGAAGAAACTAAACCTGAAGTTCAGGTATGATTTAATTCTTTTCAGGAATCAATAGTAGCTCCTGATGTTCAGGTATGATTTAATTCTTTTCAGGAATCGATAGTAGCTATTATGACTCCAAAAAAGAGCCAAAGTATCAAAATTGCTAGGGTCTTTTCTAATATGTTATTTATTTTTCCTACAGTTTCAAGTGGATGTTCTACAGCGTTCAAGTTTTAGTAGAACAATAAGAATATATCAAGAATTGAAAAAAGGTTAAGATATTTCCTGTCATGTTGACAGTGGTTGAGTTCTTGGAATGATTGGGTGCATTTCTCGTTCTATATACCGGGTGTCTCACCTAAAGTGAACCAATAGCTAACTTTTTTATCATAAATCTGACAAAGAACTTCTTATGGGGCACTTCCCTTAATTTTTAACGCTGCTTTTTGTAGTCATTTTGAAATTTAAAAATATGGCCGCCATTTTCCAATATTGCGGACAACTTTGATTTTTCTTATGGAACACCCTATGTTTTAGGGCATTTTTGGATTTTCCGCTTAATTTTAAGAACTTTTTATTCCTTATAATTTTTTCCTAAACTCAATGGTTCAGGAGATATGAGAAATTAAAGTTTTATTTTTCCCCATTTAAAATGCATTGTGTCCGTTCAACTGTGCCATTCCATGTATTCCTTATGGAGTAAAATCATATTTAAACTAACACATTTCCACGATTAAATCTCGACTAAAAATTATTTTATGATTAAACCTCAACTAAACTAACATTTAGGCACTTTTATTCTTTGGTATCTTTTATTAAACCCAACCGTTTTCGATATACAGACTACCAAAAATGTCCCAATGCATTTTAAATGGGAAAAATCTAACTTTAACTGTTCATACCTCCTTAACCATTGGGTTTAGAAACAAATTATAAAGGATAAAAAGTTCCTAAAATTAAGCGTAAAATCCAAAAACGCCCTAAAATATAGGGTGTTCCATAAGAAAAATCAAAGTTGTCCGCCATATTGGAAAATGGCAGCCATATTTTTAAATTCCGAAGTGACTCCAAAAAGCAGCATTAAAAATTCAGGTAAGTGCCCCATAAGAAGTTCTTTGTCAGATTTATAATAAAAAAGTTAGCCATTGGTTCACTTTAGGTGAGACACCCGGTATATAGCCTATGGTATATTTGTATCTCCAGCAAATACTTTTCTTAGTTCAGTGAATACCAATTAGAACTACAATTCAACTACATTTCAATAACAAAGAATGAAATAAGCCTTTTGTAGACAGAAGAAAATGTCGAGATTTTTTGGAAAAAACCAATAGCTTCCAAATTTAATTTTTACTAAAAAAGATTTGTTTATAGTGTCTCAGTAGACTAGACATATCATTGTATTATATCAATATAATAAATTCTATGACTGTTTTTATGTTGTTGCTTTGTTTTCAGAAAACAGAGATGACAAAGGAAGAGACCGATGCAAGTTTGATGCCTCCGCCACCTCCTGTGGTCGTCATTCCCTCTCCCAAACACCCCTCCACTACCGCTCCTCTCTCCCCGCCCCCGCCAGTTATCACAGTTCCCCCACCCCCGCCAGTTATCACAGTTCCCCCACCGCCTCCAGTTATCACAGTTCCCCCACCCCCTCCAGTTATCACAGTTCCCCCGCCCTCAGATTTGACTGTGGTGGCTGCTCCGACCACTGCATTGGAAATCCCAGTGGTAACACCTGTTGAACCTCCTGCTTTGTCGGAAGAGGAGCAAGCTCGGGCGGATTTTCTCTCCTCTCTCCCGCCCCTTGTTGTGGTGCCCCCCCCTGACCCCTCGGAGACTGCGTCCCTCCACTCCCCCGCCCCGCAGTCCCCGCAGTTGGTCCTCTCGCCAGGAATGTCCCTGCAGATCGGAGAGACCAAGAAGAGGAAGCGCTCTGTCAGTCAGTCCCAAGACGCTGGCGTTGCGAAGACTGTCGCTATCACTTCCTTCTCAAAGGTTAGTTTAAAATTTATTCATATTTATTCCCACCAGTTTTCCTTCAAAGAGTAGCATGAGGTAGATAAAAGATTATTGGATGCTGCTATGATGGGATTTTTTTTAATGATTTACCACAGTCTGTATTTCATAGGCTATATTAAATTTTTTTTCATCATAAAAATTATGAAATCTTGAATAGATGTAATATATTTTGTTTTTGAAAAATATCTGTTATATATCAGCAGTGTCTTTTGTATTTGAAATAATCTGTATTTTTATGTAATATTTTACCTTCATGGATTTTTCCCTATCGTAAACTGATGTCAAGCTAATCCGCTTGTTATTGTTTGTCAGTTCATCAAATTACATGAAAAAGAGCGTAGTGTGTCAGCGTAACTGTTGACTAAAAGAAATAATGGATTCTATTAGTGGACTAGTGGACAAGTCACCAGGAGCTTATTTAGTTTCAGGATATTTTTGGCTCTTACCTTGAATACCAATGTCCTTAGGAGGGTGGAGGGCTTATTGATGTTTGAGTCCGACCAAGTGTTGTTTTGTAGATGACACCAGTGATGGTAACAGCGGCCGCAGGATCGAATCAGGGTCAGGTCAAGGTCACACCGATCATCAGCAGGGCCAAGATGGCCACAACGTCACAGGCGCAGAAGGTAACAGATATTTGATATAGTTCTCTGATAGTCGATTTAGCTCTCTTGATAGTCAATGTAGTCCTCCCGATAGTCGATAGTTGACTCTCTTAACCAGTCTTTAGGGGCCAAGGCTAGGTCAAGTAGCCTGTGAGGTTAGTTAAAATATAGTTTTCGCAACAATCTAAATATATAGTTATTTGTGCATCTAGGGACTAAAGTGCAACTTTTTCTTCATGAGGGAAACTGTTGTTGCCCGATGTCGAAGCCGAGGGCGACAATTTTCCCGAGGGAGAAAAAACTTTAGACCCATGATGCGCACAAAATGTTTCCTCCACCTACACTATTAACAATAATTGCGACAATATAACGTTATCTTGATATGACCTTTTTCTCCTTTAAACTAGGCTAGATTATAATCGCATATAAGTATATAACATGAGTTAAGCAATTTTAACAACCATTTATTCACACTTTCACACTATTTTTTCTAAAGTATTAATTTGAAAAAATACCTCCCAAAATCTGTAGGTAAGAAACAATCATGTTCATAAAACGTGCGGCCGTTCGGCATATTGGTAACAACAAGCTCTAAATCAGGTGTTTTTATATTCAGTGTTGCCAATTTAATTCATACAAAAAAATTTTTACCTGGCTATTAAATGCATACGGTTCTGTTTTTTTAAGTTGAAACACTGGAGTTCTTGAATTAAATTTAGAGTAAGCAAATGAAAATCGACAGTGTTGTCACATTTTCTCACTGTCTATCGTGGCGTTGCCGGATTTCTCCCCATGTATTTCTTTTGAGATTACTCTTAGTCCCATGGGAGAAAAAGTAAGTAAGTAAATCCCATGGAGTATAAACTAGTACTTTAGTATTCTATTCCAGGGACTAAAAGATGACTTTAGATAGTAGGTGGATGAAAAAGTTTTTTTTTAACTTTTGAATCAATAATTTTAAATCTGAAGCTCTGTATTTTTCTAAATTAAAATAAGTATTCACTATGAGTACTGAAAGCATTAGTTTGTAAATAAGCCAGGAGGCACTTGAATAATTCATCAAGATGTCCTGCGTAGTTTTAATCATCAGAATTATTTAATTGAAAAGTTTTCATTATCGTTAAAAAATTTAGAATTACCGCATTGAGGATTGAGATGAAGAATTCCATTTATAAATGATAAAAATTAGGAAAAAAGTTGACAAATCTTCAAAATTTAATTGAAAATATAGTTTTTTTAATAACAACTATATACTTTATTCAATGAGAGTGTAGTGAAGCCCCACCCCCTGCATCCGCTGTTATGTTGGCAGGCTGTGTCACATGTGTACCTAATGTTATGCATGTCCAAACTCCAACGAGCTATAGTAAAATCTGGAGCTTGAACTGAAAGTCTTTCGACTAAGCGAATAATGGTTTTGTTTGTTTGCAGTGAACGTAAAATACACGTGAGCTTTACAATAAGCAAATAAATACTTCATAAGACAAATTAATGCATCTACACATGCTTTATTTATTCTTCATATCATATTGTAAATTTCCGTTTGAAATCACTAAAGGGTAATGGCTGTGAACCATCCCTGGGAACATATGGACAGTCTTTTCTCTGATTGTTCTTTTCCATACAAATGTCATTAAAGGGGAGGGGCTTCACTTTACACACTCACTGAATAAAGTATAGTTACGGTAACTTAGCCTGTTTGAGAATTGAGTACCTGGTGGACCGAGCCTTGCTCGGTGTTTTTCATGTTTACTAGTTCATCCAGTTACTATAAAATATTTCAATGTCATAAAATTGCTAAATAGAAACCTTTTTCATTGCTCCATGGACTCTTCATCTCACTTGCTGTATTTTCCCTTGATGGCTGTAGATTCCAAACAGCTGTTATGATTACTTCATTTGTTTACACTTTTTCTTGTTTATTTTCGTTGCCATGACGGCAACCCATAAGGCCAATGTTAAAAATTTACAACTTTTAAATTTGATTTATTATGTTAATAGATTTTCTCCGGCCAAGTAATCTGCATAAAAGACGTTTTTGAGTCATAAATTACTTATTTTCAGACTTTGAAGGAAATCTTCAGATCCGTTTTTGAGATCGTTGTGCAAGAACGGACGATAACATTGCTCATATAAGAGTATATATAGGATAATTGATTAATCAGGTAACGGTGTCAGTAAATCGATAAATTTTGTATTGCACTCTTTCCCAATTCCACCTCTACATTGACAAGACGTCATTGTCATTATCGTAAAACAATTTTTAATTACCGCGCTGGGCATTGAGATGAAGAATTAAATTTATAAATGATAAAATTTATAAAAAAAGTTGAAGACGAATTTTGAATTTGAATTTGACGTATGAAGGCAAGCTGCAAGTTTGACTCTGCCCGCAGGTGATAATCGTGTCGAACGCTCCGACGTCCAACACGCAGGTGCTGCAGCGGTCGCTCTCGGTGCCGATGGGCTCGCTCGGTCTGCCGATCCTTCGTGCGAACCAGCCGCGCCTGCAGACCATTGCTGGTGAGCGAAACCCAGTGGATTTTTTTCTTAACCCGGCAGAACTGACTGCCCCCTGCACCGCTGGTTCCGAGTAGTAGCGCACTCACCTGGGGGTGGGTATGGCACCATTGCACAGCCAGGTGCCTAGCCAGAGGCGGTGCCAAAATCTCACCATTTCAGATGTCTCATACTTGTCTTTTATCTGTTTCATGTGCCGATACCGATGGAGTCTCAAACGGAAACCTGGTCCGACGGTGCTGCTGTACCAAACATGCCCAGGGAAATGTACCGCACCAGAAACACAAAAGCGACAAAGCTCAAAGAACACAAAAACTCTCCCCCACAAATCGCCACCCACACATAAGTATTTAGAAATAGTAAATGTTGGCTCAGGGCTCAGAAACTCTTCTGTCAACTATCTGTGACCTTTGGGTGTCCTACTAAAACATCGTGTCCTTACAAACTTCCTTCACTCTCAAAACAGGGGGGGGGAAACCAGAACAACTCATGACCAAACTGTGATTTCAGGAACAAACACAGCAAACAACTGGTGGTCCAACCAAGTCTTCGAAGCGCCTGACCAACCAACGTCTGACTACGTCAGCTCAGACGACTCTCAACGATAAAACAGCCACCACCTCGACATGCCACAACAGCACCAGCCAACCACAAACACATCTGACACCCAGGGCCAACAATTTAAAAAATCAACTCAAAACTGACAAACAACAAAACACATACACTGACCCACTCACACGAACCCAAACACTGAACAGCATCAATGCAAGCCCACACGCTCGCACAATTGCTTGGCTTCAAAAAAAAAAAAAAACAAAAACAAAAACAAAAACAAAAAACACAGGCGTTGCTCAATGTGGGACCAACTAACAATGGACCACTGTTTGGTACATGACTAACAACACCTCAAAGGGTGAAAAAAGAAAAAAGAAACTAACGTCTGTTCTAGGGCGTGGTGAAGGGTTTGCAGACAGAAAACTCAAGGATCAACCTTTTCTGAACCATCACAATATACCTTTCTCACCCCAACCTTCCCTGATGTACGGACTTACTAGGTCCTACATCACTCTTTTCCTAAACTCCCTCCCTCTCACATTCAATGATACATTAGCTGGGTTACCCCAGAGATCTGTATCAAATACCAATACCAATACCTAACCTGGCAGAACTGACTTTGTTTTGAAAACGTGATGACTGACATACAGTGTTTTAGACCAGATTTTTTTATTAAAGTTAATATATTGAAAAATGTTGTGTTTTTTTATAAGAACTCCACTAAAGTTTTTCACCTTAGTTTTTTGGCCGATTTATGAAGAATATATGTGTTTACAAAATATTATGCAACATAAAAAAATATATTTTGAATTACAGTATGTACTACAAAAATTATCGTTATTGCATTAAAAACTTCTGTACACTGTACAATGATGTGTTTATATTGACAAGAACTCCATTAAAGTATTGTAAATTAGTGGTTTGAATATTTTATATAAGAAATATGCGCACAAAATATTTATAACATTAAGCCTATTGTGGCTTACGGTCAAAAACACCAGACCTCTAAAGAAACGTTCATTGAACTGGCAGTAAGGGTTAAAGGTTGACGGGAATTGAGTCATGATGTTCCTGGAAAGATGTACATGAGGTGTACAGACGGCCAGCCCTGCTGACACTCAAAAAAATTTTTTTTTATAAAAAAACTACTAACCCGGTCTTTTAGACAGATATGTCAGTCCTCGCAGGTTAAGTGGAGTAGTTCTTGAATTTTTTAATTTTCTCTTTCCAAAGATCACGCAGACCTAGTATTAAACAAGTACAATCCACCCTGTTATTGAGAGAAGGAAAATAACCTGTACAAATTTGCAGGTTTGAAAAATTTTAGCAGCATAACAAACTTTTTGTAATGTAGTTTTTGTAAGCGCCTTAGCTCTAGACATTTCCGCTCTCTCATCTTGCCCATCATTTCTTTTACATGGGCTGGAAATGAGGCGGCTTTTATTGAAACTCATATACTTTTATACCAAGAGTACAATGAACTGGACTTGCAAGGTAACAGTTTTTTCGCTAAGTTGTAAATTGTAACATTGCAAGTTTTTTTTAAACTTAGTCATTAAAAGTGGATGAAGGCAGATATCATGATTGCAAGTTTTTTTATCTAAATATTTAAATTTAGAATATTTTTAACTCTTCGAGCATGATGTGTTCTTTTTTTCCAGCTCCAAATACAAGTGGAGGTACAGTAAGGCCTAAAATGGTAACAGTGCCAGCTAAATGCAGAGCTAAAGGAAGTAATATGGTAAATCTTCAGTTGAAAAATGCTATTACACTAAAGCAAGACAATGTTACTGGTGAGTGTATCAAATGTGTACAAGGACAGCAGTATTTATTTGTAAACAAATACTATTAGTTGTAGAGATTGAATTAACCTATTGTATTATGAGGTTATGTGGTCCTTAACGTTACCAAGACTGTGATCTAACAAATGAAAACCGACTGTCTCATCTGCTGCAGTGTGCCACACGCTGATAATCATCACTTATTTACAGTAGAGCCTCATATCCAGCCGACCTCGGTTTTACCGGTCCTTGGTTTATCCGGCCGCTTCTCAGATGCCAATATCAAAACGTATTTCCCACGATAAAGAGGCGCATAATCTCTCTGATACCCTCTTGAGTATCTCTCTGTTTGTTTACGTTGTATTATCTCTCTCCTTACTTTGACTTGAGTTTTCTACCAACATCACTCTCATAAGGCCTCATGGGCAAGTTGATCGCTGAACGTTTTTGCAAGTCGGATTTGCTCTGATTCAGCAATAGTGAACTTGAACCAATAAGTCATACTTTACTCTGTTGTTGAGTTTAGTTGACCTCTAAACTGTTGTTTAATACAGGGTGTTTTTTTTTAACGCAACCCATTTTTAAGATTGAACAATACGTATATAATTATGTAATGAGTATTGTTTTATAGATCTTTTCATTTTATACAACCAATTATTTAAGTTTGATCACATTTAGTTTACATTATATGCTCAAACAGTCTGTCATTGGCTTTTGTATAAAGTTATGCTCTCTCCATCAAATTCCCGAACATGTGTTACAAGGTACCTCTTTGAATTTCTTGCATTAAATTTGTTATGTTTGTTTTGAGGTGCTAAATATCTTGTAAATTGTTTTCGTAGAATAATATTACTTTACATGTCTGTGGCAAATTTCATTCACATCGGACCACTTTTACGTGAGTTATTGTGCTTAAAGACACACACATTAAAAACGCAACCCAAAACTTTATTTTATCGGTGAAGGATTATTTCCCCCATAAGATCCCCGGATTTGACCCGACTATATTATTTTATTTGGGGATACATAAAAATTAAGGCCTACGAAAACAATTCACAGGAATTCAACACCTCAAAACAAACAACAAATTTGGTGCAAGAGATTCAAAGAGGTACCTTGCAACACGTGTTTGGGAATTTTATGGAAAGAACATAACTTGGTACAAATGCCAATGGCGTACTGTTTGAGCACGTAATGTAAACTAAATGCGATCAAACTTAAATAATTGGTTGTATAAAATATAAAGACCATTAAACAATACTCATTTCATATTTATATGTGCATTATTCAATCTTAAAAATGGGTTGCGTTTAAAAAAACACCCTGTATATGTATCCAGTGCGGGGTTTAATTGTTTTTTCTTCAAGTCCCTTTGAGCGTTCTAAGGCAAACAAACAGTGATGAAAGCTGTGGCTGTAGCGAATACTACTGACTAGGGAAATGATTTAGTTTTAAAATAAAATCAATACCATGAGTAAAACTAGACCTATCAATGTTCAAGTGACAAATTGTGTTGGTTTTACTATCCTGTGTATTTTTAAATAACCCAAAAATTCACTTAATGCTTTACAAAGGACTTAAATTATTAGCTAAGAATTATAAATTAGGTATAAATAATCGTTTTCACAATACCTGAAACCATCGGATTATCTGGCTGAGTCGTTATCCGGCCTAGGTTTGGTCCCGTGGTTGCCGGTTATGAGGGGTTCTACTGTACAGAAAATTCTTTCCTCAAATCTCAAACATTTTTACACACTGATTTGCACTATTTTGATTTAGATTAGTTTTTTGGAATTCGCAGCTGGTTTTGTTGAGACTGAGTAATACTGGAAACCGCTCAAAAGTCATTAAATTTATGAAGCTGAAAAAACAAATTAAAAGAGAATAATTACTTTTTTGGTCATTTGTAGCATCAAATGGTCTAGTTTACGCATTATACCTCTAGCTACGCCAAGATTTAGCTGGTTGCTGGTTGCAAGACGAGGGGGGAGAGGGGGTACTTTGCTGAAAACATTGTTCTATAGTCCTGCTGTTTTCCAAACGCTGTGTTTGCCACAATCATATGTCCAAAATATCAGATGATATGGTTAGTAGCATAGTAGCCCTAGCCGGAGATATAATGCGCGAATTGTATCGTCCAAACTAGCTGTACTGAACCAATTTCGGTACCACAACACCGGAATATTGGTACCTTTCCAGTAGTGGTTTTTTGTTGCACCATAGACCCTAAAGTGTAACAAACATTAACATAAACACAAACACACTTTTAAGTGTCATGTTTTCTTACATTTCAGTCGTAGATACCAACGTTAAAAGACTGCAGGGTCCGACCAAAATTCTGCCAAAACCTTCAGGTTCGATGTTCATTGTAAACACAGGACATGGAGCACACAAGCTGGCGACAGCTGTGGGTAAGTAACTCGGTATGATTATTCGTGTTCGCAAAATGCTTGGTTCCCAATCATTCAGTTTTCAAACACCGTCGAAATTCACTAAAATGAACCCTGGTGATCCAAACTTCTGGTTGATCAGATCTGTGATAAAAGAGATTTGAGCTTTATAAAAAACCTTGAAGAAATGAATAGAATTGTAAAAAATAATTGCTTGTAATTGGCTGAACTAAGTTTGCTGTAAAAATAACACGTAATTTTAAGAAAAAAGAAGATAGCGCCTGATTGGCGGACATAATATAATCCTGCCAAAAAGACATGCTTGATCAGCGGGCGTAATTTTGCCGTACACCGTTCGAACTAGGTTAGGTCTTGGTTAGATCTGAACATTAAGTTCGAGTTATAAAACCAGCATGAAGGAAAGTTTTTTCAAAATAAAAATTATTTTTAAGCATTGACTTTTTTTGTTAATGTAATGTAATTTTAATCATCAGAATTTGTTTCAGCTTGAAAAATTTAGCGATTTAGCATTTTAAATTATTTCTCTACGTCTATTATCGGTTTTTGAAATATTGGATGTGCTAAATACAGTAAATTTGTCTAATAATAGTTTTAACTTATCCTCAAAATAGTTTAGAATCGCCAACATTTTTGGAAAAAATAACCAAATTTGTCATTAAATTACCCCAAATTGATAAAAATTATTCCTTTGAAAAATGTTTAATTTTAACACCAATCAAATTTTTGGAATTAATATTTCGATGTGATTATTTTATTTGCTTATAACATTTTGATTGAATCGAGATTATTGAATAAATGTTTGCTGTTCAGTTATGTACCATAAAAAAATATAATTTTATGAAGAATACAAATTATCTACAAATCTTATCAGACCAAGAATTGTTAATAATGAATACAAATGAACATTATTGTAATAGAAAAATAATGTGATTCCTTATTCATTTCCCTTACATGTTAAAACCTCATGAATGGTGAAATAGAGTGTATTTATTTAATATTTTACTATTGAAAACATGAATTTTCCATGCATATGTTGAATATACTTACATAAAAAAACTTTAGAGAAATTTTCTGAGTTCGCAGGTTTGGTGCCACAGGGATGTTATTTTATATTTATCTGTTTACTTTTGCAGGTGGCGCGAGGGAAGGTGGGAAACAGAATGTTGTAATTGTTCAGAAAGGAGCAAATCAGAGAACTCTTACACTGTCCAACCCTAACAAGGTAGGTGTCTTATGAAAATATAGGTACCAAAACTTTAAACAATGGAAAACATTTTTAATTATATCCTCCGTTCTAAAAAATAAATATTTAGGTGGTTTGATTTCCTTTTTGTTTGGAGCAAAATTTGGTATCTTAGTTTTCAATATAATTTCAGTATCAAACTCTTTTATCCAAAATATTAAAAGTTTACACATCAAAAAAACAAGTTTTTTACCTTATTTGAAAAAAATTTTGATTTAGGTGTGAACAATATTTTTCAGGATCTGATGCAGAAACTGATGAGCAAGAAGTGTGTTGTTATACAGTCATCGAAAGTGGTGCCAAAGAATATCTCACCGAAACTGGCAGCACCTCCGCCCCCGTCTCAGCCCCCACCCCCGACTCCCCCTCCACCCCCTCCCCAGCCTCCGCAGTCACAAGCTTCTCCGGTTATTACCACTGCTGTGAGTATTTTGTTTTTGTTTTTATCATCCACTGTTTAGTCAATAAGCTACACGATAAGGTAATCACAAGATTGAATTACTTACAGTGTACCAGTCTGGAGCGCTTAAAATATATTTTTTATCATACTGATATAGAAATGTCTGTTTTTAGTTCCTTTTTGTTTCCTCGATAGTTACCCATTGCCGTCTTAGGCCAGCAAAAACTTTTTGCCAACCGGACAGCTTAAAATATATTCATCGTGTTCAGGACATGTTTCTACGGCAACATTTCATTCTCAGCAGATTTACAATGGGAAGATGTTGACCGGATGGCTTTGTCTTTAAAAAATTAATAAAACATTTAACATTTTCGAGACTGACTAAAAACTATCACAGTCTTGTTTGAAATTTTCACAAAAACATTAATCTTCAGCAGTTGGCGACTCTACCTTCTATTGACTCAATGGTATAGGCCTTCGATAGTTTTTTGTTCAATGTTTTTGCCTGTCTCGGTAATGTTATACGTTGGTGTTTTATGTATATGTTCTAGGGTGTAAAAAGCTTTATATATCAAACCTGCAAGAACAAAATAGTATGTGGATTTGAAGTTAATCAAATATCACATCAATAAAACAGTTTTTTACACATCAAATTGAAAATAAACACAAATTTACGGTAGCATGATCGGGTGCACACACAGAAGAAAAATCCGCACCGAGAGCGATGCAACTGGGCGCACCAAAGAAATTACCTCCAGACACTTACCAAAATAGTCATACAATCCATACACTGGCTTGAAGTTGGAAAAAGGGGGATGTTATCCAATTCCACCGAAGTAGGCTGAAGTTTAATTCCAAGGTCAGGCTTCAAAACATTTGTTTTTAATCTTTTTTACTTAATACTTTGCAAGTGCGGGGGTATTCTCCTCTGTGCGCCCGATGGAAGGTTGTTATGTTTGTATGCTTGCTTGTGCAGGGTAACATGGCGGTTCTGGACCTGAGCCAGGAGCAGTATCGGCAGAACCTGGGAGGATCCACGGTCCGAGACATCCTGCAAGTGCGGGGGCAGTCTCCACTGTGTGCCCGATGGAAGGTTGTTGTGTGTGTTTTGATCTCTGTACTCCATTCTAGCTACTCGCTTGTGCAGGGTAACACGGTGGTTCTGGACCTGAGCCAGGAGCAGTATCGGCAGAACCTGGGAGGATCCACGGTCCGAGACATCCTGCAAGTGCGGGGGTAGTCTCCACTGTGTGCCCGATGGAAGGTTGTTGTGTGTGTTTTGATCTCTGTACTCCATTCTAGCTACTCGCTTGAGCAGGGTAACACGGTGGTTCTGGACCTGAGCCAGGAGCAGTATCGGCAGAACCTGGGAGGATCCACGGTCCGAGACATCCTGCAAGTGCGGGGGCAGTCTCCACTGTGCGCCCGATGGAAGGTTGTTGTGTGTGTTTTGATCTCTGTACTCCATTCTAGCTACTCGCTTGAGCAGGGTAACACGGTGGTTCTGGACCTGAGCCAGGAGCAGTATCGGCAGAACCTGGGAGGATCCACGGTCCGAGACATCCTGCAAGTGCGGGGGCAGTCTCCACTGTGTGCCCGATGGAAGGTTGTTGTGTGTGTTTTGATCTCTGTACTCCATTCTAGCTACTCGCTTGAGCAGGGTAACACGGTGGTTCTGGACCTGAGCCAGGAGCAGTATCGGCAGAACCTGGGAGGATCCACGGTCCGAGACATCCTGCAAGTGCGGGGCTAGTCTCCACTGTGCGCCCGATGGAAGGTTGTTGTGTGTGTTTTGATCTCTGTACTCCATTCTAGCTACTCGCTTGTGCAGGGTAACACGGTGGTTCTGGACCTGAGCCAGGAGCAGTATCGGCAGAACCTGGGAGGATCCACGGTCCGAGACATCCTGCAAGTGCGGGGGCAGTCTCCACTGTGCGCCCGATGGAAGGTTGTTGTGTGTGTTTTGATCTCTGTACTCCATTCTAGCTACTCGCTTGTGCAGGGTAACACGGTGGTTCTGGACCTGAGCCAGGAGCAGTATCGGCAGAACCTGGGAGGATCCACGGTCCGAGACATCCTGCAAGTGCGGGGCTAGTCTCCACTGTGCGCCCGATGGAAGGTTGTTGTGTGTGTTTTGATCTCTGTACTCCATTCTAGCTACTCGCTTGTGCAGGGTAACACGGTGGTTCTGGACCTGAGCCAGGAGCAGAATTAGCAGAACCTGGGAGGATCCACGGTCCGAGACATCCTGCAAGTGCGGGGGTAGTCTCCACTGTGTGCCCGATGGAAGGTTGTTGTGTGTGTTTTGATCTCTGTACTCCATTCTAGCTACTCGCTTGTGCAGGGTAACACGGTGGTCCTGGACCTGAGCCAGGAGCAGTATCGGCAGAACCTGGGAGGATCCACGGTCCGAGACATTCTGCAAGCAGCTGGGGTCATTTTTCAACCTACCACCACTCTTTCAGGTAAAAGCGATTCTGTTCAACTTTTTTGGAAAAGCAGCGATTGAGAAAACATACATTTTTGATAGTATTTCTTTTATTTCTTATATTGTTTCTTTGCTGGCAAAATGAGCTTTAACCCTCGAGCGGGTGCATACGGAATTATCCTCTGCAAGTGTTTTTTTGTTATTAAAATAAACAGGCATAACGGGAGTCGGCAGTCGTGTCCGGCACCGTACCTCATGTGCCTCATTCAGGAATCCTTTTAAGTTATTTATACCCTCCACCCCCCTCTTGGTACCCTGTTATTTGAGCAATTCAGTGATTCAGTTTGCGGAGCGCCCTCTCCCGTTACAGACAGTGATACTAGAAAATTACTTACTATGTTTAATTTAAATATACACATATTAAGTTGAACAACTAATGGTATCAGGATGTAATGTGATTCCTAATTAAGTTTGTCAACATTAAATGCAATATTTCGTTATAAAATAAGTAAAATGGGTTAAATTTGTGTGATTTAGTGCTGTGGAGTAAAACTCCGCATGCGCCCTCTGCTGTTTTACTGGTGAAGCGCCCTCGCAAGGGTTAACTACGACTTTTCTCTGGGGAGTGATTTTACTCCATCAATTACAAAAGAGATTTTGAATATTATGATCATAAAAATGAACAGTGGTAAGAAAAATTACAGATTCGTTCAGTTAACATGACGTCATGTCATACTTGACGATACTACACCTCTAACCGCGTTTGTTTCAGAGGCCACCCCTGTGTCGTCGGCGGAAGGGGATTGGCTGCCTGTGGGGACCAGCAAGAGCCTCTCATTGGAGGAGGTTTCGCTCCCTCTTGGCCAATCAGAGTCCTTTGTTACTCTAGGTATGTTCCCGTCCTTGATGTGAGGTTTAAGCACTCCAGGTTATTTTTTAGTGGGTTATCAGTAAAGTTGTTATATAAGTGATTGTTTTGATGTTTTTTTGGTGGGGGGAGGATAAAGAGGCTTGGGTTTTACCTTAGCTTTAAGTAACTCGTGTAAGGGCACTTAAGCCTAATTAAGCTATGCTATTTGTGAAGGATATCAATTTGGAAGAAAGGAAGGGTAATTTGGTTAAGTAGTAATATGGTAAAGCCCCTAAAAGGATAAATGCAGTTGAAGAAAGAGGAAAATACATTAAATGTAAGTAATAGGTATGGCCAACATAAACAGGATGGACATAAAATGGAACTTACCTAGAATGCCACAACTAAGGCGACACTTGCCATTCCATCATATTAGTCAGCTCACCAGTCTATCCTTCTCTGGTGAAGAATGAACAATGCAATTTAGCTGCAATAGTGTCTCCCATCGTAACAATTTCCATTGCTCTCTCATGTATTAGTAACTAAATTGGGAAATATTAGAAGGAACACACTGCTTGCTTGGATGTAATTATGATTTATAAAATTGATATATTAAAAAAATTAATATTGTTTTAACAGACGAAGCGGTTGAAATGCTGGAAGAGCAGGGCACAGAAGGCCTAGCGGTGAGTGAAGGAAGCAGTTTCACACCTGTCAGCTCGGAGCCAGTCTTCACCATCACTCCAGGTAATTTAGTCAATTTTTCTTTTTTCTCTGCTTTTTTAGCTACTCATGGAGTTTTGATTTTCTGAGTCGTCCTTTCGGTCAAGCCATTCAGGATGATACCTTTGGAATTGTATTTATTATTTCAAGTACTGCTTTTCGTAGCTATCACTTTTGTACTAATGCCTAATTTCATGCACTGTCACTTCTTTTCAAATACATCAGATTATAATGTGTGTCGATGGTTTCTTGTTATCACCACTAAAAAACATATTTTTAAATTCAGTAGTTTAATCTAGTAGTCACCATAACAATTTTGATGAACCAAAAAGTAAAATTAGTTGGCTGTCAGGACTGAGATTTGGTAACAATTATTTGTTGTTTTCAGACCAGCTGAACAGTGGGAACTTGGCTGTAGTGGCTGACAAGCCAGAAGCTATGCCCAGTCAGATTGTCATAGAGTCCTTACCAACTGAGGTAAATGTCATCAAATCCTTGTGCTTTATCTGACTAATTTTTGTTGTGATATTATGCGCTATTGGTCGTAGGGATCTGAGTTCATTATTGGGACCTGAATGATTAATGAACTAACCCTTAACTGTAAAGTAAGATGTATCAAAATCAGTAGGGGTCGGCGATCCAATTTACGTGTGTGCAATCGAATTTACAGCCGATCGCGAGTTACACAAAGCTACATCTGCCGTTTATCCGCAATCAAATCTAATCAAGTCAAATTATCTTTATTATCAATGCCCACTGATACATATCAATAGCGTCAATACAAAATAAAAAATTTACACCTAATAAAAGAAAAAACATATCGTTACTATTTTTTTACAATTCAAATGTCCCATACCGATCACCATCATCGCTTCATTTAAGAGGAGTGGAAAAAATCATCCAGGGAATATATAGCCAGACCAACCAAATACTCCTTCAACAACCTTTTGAATTTTCCTAAATTTCTTTCATCCTTTATTTTTTTAGGAATTTGTTTTAAAAATTGTATCCCCATATAAGATGTTTTTTTTCATAGAATTTTAAGTTATGTTGTTGAGGATTTGTGTCCAATTTTTTCCTTGTGTTATAGGGATGAACTATTTTTAAAGATTTAGTGTCACATAATGACTCCTTCCTAGCCATCAGAATACAGTCAAGAATATATTGTCCATAAACTGTCAAAATTTTCGAGTTGATAAAATGATTTTTAGCAGACTTGTCATGCTTTAAATTTAACATTATCCTGATGGCTCTTTTTTGCTGTTTTAAGATTTTATCCATGTTCGATATTTTTGTAGCTCCATAAAGACAAATGCCATACGAAATATGAGAATGTATGTATGCAAAATAAATGATTCTTAAAGTTGTTGATTTGCAATAATATGACATTTTATTCAGAGCATAAATCCTGGAGTTTATTTTACTCAAAATTTTATTTATGTGTTCATCCCAACTGAGGTGTTGGGTCTAATTTTAAGCCCAGGAATTGTGTGTATTTTTTTTGCTCAATCAGCTCAGAATTAAGGATTATTTGTAATTTATTTTTGTTTTTATTTTGACAAGTGCTAAAATGCATGCAATTTGTTTTTTGAGAATTCAGTTGCAAATTCTGTTTTTTTTTAAATAATTGCATAAATTCTCCAATTCCTTGGAAGAGTAAACCTCAGCTTGTTCAAGTGTTTTAGCTGATATTTTTAGATTTGTGTCATCTGCTTAGAGACATATGTTGGTGTTTGGTTTGAAGAGAAGTTGGTTATTTATACCCTTTAGATAACAGATGAAAAGCAAGGGGCCTAAAATGGACCCTTGAGGCACTCCAAAGGTGTTAGGCGATAACGGAGATGAAACTTTATACATCCTGTTGCAGTCTTTAAAGTGAGTTATTTCGACAAACTGGTGCCTATCAACCAAGAATGATTCAAACCATTTCAACGAGTTTTTTGAATCGACAGATTCTTTATCGCGGCCGCTCGCTGTTTTTACAAATAAGCAGCATTTTCTGTTCATTTGTGGCTGGCAAATGCGGGCGACCGTTTTTTACTGCCGATCTCTAGTTTCTCTAGTTGCATTTCATTTATTTACAAATATACGCAAATATACGCAATCGTTTTTCACGGCCGACTGCGATTTTTGCAAGGCCACATTTGCCGATTATCGGCGACTAGCAATTATGCACGATCGTATTTCGCAGCAGATCGCGAGTTTCGAAAAGTTACATTTGCCGTTTATTTGTGACCGTTAGATACGCGGTATCGATTTGCCGAGCCGTCCACGCGTTTTTCATAATAACCTCAATTAACTCATACAGGAATGGATTTTGACAGTTATCTAGAAATACCATCTCTCAGAAATTGGAAATTGAAAACTTCCTCCAGCTATATTTATTTAGCTCTGACCTTGCACTTTACAACTTCAAATTTGTATTCATAGTTTATCTTTTGAGTGATACACAGCCTTAAATTATTCTGTCTCATTTGAAATTTAAATTTAGAAGAAAATTGTGGAATTCATTGGTTTATATAAAAAACAATTAGTTTAGGTTTTGTGATTTTTGTATTGGGGGATATCTTATTGTTATCTGGTTGCAGCTGTGTCACTGGATGTAAAAAAACAATAGATCAGCAGTCAGGCAAGGGGGTGGGGTTGGGTTTAGAAGTAAACAAATAACTACGCATAGTTCTCCTCCCTGATGTTTTAAATTCTTTCTTCCACAAATTCTTGGCTAAGGTTTTATTTAAAATTATTTTTAGGAAAGAAATAAACCTGTTGCTGATAGTTGAAGTAATAGGCTAATAATTAAATCTTATAATTGTTTAAAGTTTACCACTATATATACTCTACATAAATTTATGTTGTGGTCCTGTTGCATTAAGTGATTTGTTGTTCTAAGTTATTTAGTATGGTTTGCATTTAAAAGTAGGGTTTATGCAATGTAAAGGGAACTAGAAGATTTTTATTAATTGTAATTGAAAGACCTAATTACTTGAAAAGAATTAACATTTCATTACTTTCACAAACAACAAAAATTTGAGTATTGAGTCGAGTAGTTGTAAATAAATAAATAAGAAAATAAAGATTTATTTATTTATTTACAACTACTCAACTCAATACACAAATTTTTGGCTTGATACTCGACTCGACTCGAATTCTAAATCCACTACTCGCCCACCCCTAAAAATCAGTTACTGATTGTTAATTGTTTTGCACAGCATTAATGGCTAATGAATGCATTTATCTCATTAATAACAAAACTCAACAAAAATAAGCATAAAGATGCGCAACTGATTTTTCCAGAGGACAGTTAAAGGCAATCCTTTAGAGTGATTGTCTTGTTACTTGTTTTCAGGTGGCCTCTGATCAAGACGGCGTGACCCAGTCTTTCATTCCTCACAAGGATGGAGCCGTTACTGTCAGTGCTGTACACAGCAATATTGGTAATTGATCTGAATTCTCTCATCACTAGCCGTACTCACAATCATGTTGTGGGACAGTTGTTTTTGGTAAGCCTGATTTACTCACTGGCCAGACAGTAGGACAATAGAAAAACATCCTTTCGTTCCCTTTTGTTGAAAGTTGTTACTGTCCACTGTACTTGTCGTCATGTGAACCACGCTGTAGGGATAGTAAGTGTTGCAGTCAGTCAGTCGTATTTGCACAACTAACATGATTATTTACCACAGAGGACTGGGATCAAAGTTGAAGAAGCCCAAACTAACCATGACAAATCAGGGATGGATCCAGATGTCAGGTAGGGGTAGGTGGGGCAGCCATGAGCAGAAATAGGACCTAAAAGGGGGTTCACTTTCACTCGAGGCCTTGGGTCCAGGGAATACCCTCCCAATGGGGGGGATTTTGGATTAACTCAAGTTCTTAGGCAATATTAAGACATTTACACTGGAACTCAAGTAACCCAAACTGAGTCTTAACTCCTATTTTAAATTCGGAAGAATCAGACTATCCAGGAATCGTAGTAACACATTTCCTTCAGTCATAAAAAAGTAGGATATTCATCATTTGGAAAGTTACACTCATTAATTACTTATTATCTTATTAATACTTATTATCTATTATTTCGTACAATTGCTTGTTTTCGGCCATTTGCATATTTCACATTACTCCCATGGCATTGGTTACTCACATTTGATAATGGACAATTTACTTTCACAGTCATCCGTTTCATTCATTAAGTTAATTTTTACCTCGTTGGTTAGCTTTAATGATCTGTATCCAGATTCAGAAATCAGCCTTTATTACCATAAGGTACAGTAACATGCATTGATAAGTGTCAAAGAAAAAGTCACATATCAGGTACAACTGGTGCCAAATCTTAAGGCCCAGTCCATCCATAAGACTAATGTTAATTTTAGCATTGGGCTTATGAACGGCGTGGGCCTTAAGATTTGGCACCAACAATACATTTGTCTTGTGTTTTCTTTAAAATAATAGTAATAGTATCACAGTACATTAGAAGTACAAATAACTTAGATACAAAGGTGAAAATTAACAGTAAAATACAAAAAGATATCACAGGCATCCAGGTGTAAAAGTGAGAAAATCTAAAAGATAGAAATGAAAAAGTCACAAGAAAGTTTAATAGCAAACAACTTATCAACCTTATGCCCTTGCATCCTCACACATTTTTTTCAAATGTTTGATGCAAATCTTTTCTTATTTGAGTCAATATGGTCTTACTGTCAATCAATCAATCAATAATATCTTTATTCATCAAGTACACAAAGTACAAAGAATGGCGTCACTGGTTAAATTATTTACTAATCTAAAAATAGTAATAATTAATAATTGTTGATAAATAACATATAATAAATGAACATAATTCTTTTCTACTTTTTTTTTTAATGTACATACATAACGCCCAAAACCCTCCAGTCATTATGTTTGATCAACAAATTCCTCAAAAGAATATAACACTTTAGATGTCAACAGTTTTTTCACTTTGTTTCTGAAAATTTCAAATTTGTGAATATTTTTAATTTCCTGGGGCAGTGAATTATAAAACTTAATTCCTCTATTAGTCGGAGTTTTTTTACAAAGTTCAGTTCTGTTTTTACTAATTACCAAATCCTCCTTATTCCTTGTGTTATAACTGTGAATTTTGCTATGGATTAAAAATTTATCTAAGTTTTTCTTTACATGAGAAATGGTCTCCAGTATATATAAACCATACACCGTGATTATTCCTAGTTCAGCAAAATAATTTCGGCAAGAAGTCTGAGGATTTAAATTTAAAATTATACGAATTGCTAGTTTTTGAATTTTTAATATTCTATCTAGATTGGATTTAGATATTGCTCCATAAAGTGCAATACCATAAGCAATGTGGGAATGAATGTTGGCATAATATATCATTTTCATTGTGTCAATACTTACTAAATTTCTCATTTTTCGTAAAGAAAAAATTCCCGAAGCTATTTTTTGACAAACTTGATCAGTATGTATATCCCAATTCAAATGTTTATCTAAATGCACTCCCAAAAATTTTGTGTCATTTAATACTTTAAGAGGTTTTTCCATTACAATCAGACTATCAAATTTAGGTTGACTCTGTGGGCAGAAAAATTCCATCAAGACAGTTTTTGAACCATTTAATAAAAGATTGTTTTTAGCTAAATAATTGTTGATGTTTGTTATAATTGAGTTTGTTGAACGTTCTATTGTATTTAGACTTTTGCTGGATATGGAGAAACTTATATCATCAGCATACATACAAAATTTAGATTTTATGTCATTGTTACTATGAGATTCTGGAAGACCAACCAGGTAACACAGGAAAAGAAAAGGACCCAATACTGAGCCTTGCGGAACAGAGTACTTAACGGTTCTAAGCGATGATTTAGCAATTTCTATGCTGTTAGTCCTATCATTTGTCCTATCATTTGTGTACGTTAGAGAGACATACTGCTGGCGCCCCACTAGGTAAGAGCTCAGCCAGTCCAGTGCTCTGCCCTTAACTCCATGTTGTGAAAGGGATTGAATGAGGGTGTTGTGACAGACACTGTCAAAAGCCTTACTCAAATCCAGAAAGGCACCAACAGCAGTCTCCCCCCTATCTAAGGCTTCAATCAATGATTCTACAAAAGTTATGGATGCTGTTAATGTGGATCTACCTGCTCTGAATCCATGCTGTTGATTACTAAGGAATTCATTGTCTTCAAAATATTTTAAAAGTTGTTGCAAAAAACATTTTTCAAATATTTTTGAGATTGATGGTTGTATAGAAACTGGACGATAATTTGATGTTTTTGAACGATTTCCAGTTTTAAAAATTGGAATAATTTTTGATATTTTTAATTGTGTAGGGAAAATTCCAGTAATAAAAGAAGCATTAATAACATGAGTTAATGGTTTGGCAAGTGTGTCTTTAACATCCTTGATTAATTTAATTGGTATTTCGTCATAACCGGAAGATAGTTTGGATTTACATGAAGATATATGTTTTTTGACATCATTTTCTGTTACCTGATTCAGTCTGAAAAGTGAATGAGGCTGCCATTGCGGCTGACTAGAAGGTTTTGAAGGTGTTACAAGATCACATTGTACAATATTTGGCAATATTGCTTGCTCCACTACATCAGAAAAATAACTATTAAGAATGTTACTTACATTAACTTGGTCTGTATACATCTTGTCATCTACTTTTAATTTAATTACACTATTTTTGTTGTTGCATTTTGTTTCTGAGTTAACAATATCCCAAACTGTTTTTATTACATTTGTCGAATTTTTGACCTTATTGTCTAAGTAATTTTTCTTTTTATTGAAAATCAAGTTTTTATATTGCTTTTTCTGTTTCTTAATTTCTTCTCCCCCTAATCTACTTTTCCTGAGCTGTTTGGTTAAATATATTAAGTTATCTCTCTCAGATTTTATTTCATCATCAACCCAGTTTGTTTTCCCAACTTTAACTCGTGACCTAACTTTTGGAAAATTTTTTTCAAAATAATGCATTAATGTTATGTAAAATTCGTGAAATTTATTCTCACATGATGAATAGTACACGTTTTCCCATGTTTCTTTTTCCAATTCTTTGATGAAATTCTCTGTATTGCTTTTGTTAATTTTGCGACTCATTTTATTTAGGTGTCCATTTTGTAACTTGCTCCTGTTTAGGATTAAATCAATTAAGCCCTGTTTTTTTAGGTTCCTATCAATATTACACCAAATTCATGTTTTTAATTATATAATGTACTTACTTTTAGTCATTTATCTTTTTTATGTTTTTCAGTATAACTTTTTACTTTTTACAAATTTTAATAACTAATAAATTTTCAAGATTGGGGAATAAGTGACTTAGTCACTTTTACTCTCACTTGCCAGCTCAGTTGTTATTATTATTAATAGTATGGTTTTGAAATAAATAATGTGAAATAACTCTAAATGGTAATAAATCTAAATAAAGTGATCTAAAAAACTGAAATATTGGTAAAAAAAGTTTCTTCAGCCTTATCTTTACATTTTATTGTCCACGAGTTTGTTAAATTTCCATTGCAGCCAGCCAGGAGTAAAATTGAAATACTTGGAGGGAAGGGACTTAGATGGTGGCCACTCCAACCTTCCATTTCAGATCCATCCGTACTAAAATAGGACGTGCTTTAGGATAAGTTGGTTTTTTAGGTATAAAATAGAGGTATTTTAATCATAAAATTTCTAATGCTTTGTTGCTTTGGGAAGAACAAAAATTAACAATTATTTTACCATGAATAGTAGAGTTTATTGCTTTCTTCTACTAAGAAACCAATAAAGCAATGAAGCCTATTAGAAATATGAAGTCTAGAACTGTTAGTTCAATTTGTCCTGATTGCAGATGTACCAACAAACATGTCTCTGGAAGACTACTCATCACAGCAATTGGAGAATCAGAGCTTCAACTGAGAACTTGCGGGCGAATCAAGACTGAACAGTAGTTATTGTATTAGAGATCGTGTGATGCTACATGTCAGCCGTGATGGACCAGTGGATTATAAAGCCGTCTTCGTCAAATTGCTTGGTTGCAAAGGCCAAGTTGAGAATGAGTTTAATGGGAGTTAGAGAATTTTTGTTCACCCTCCTTAAGTATTGGCTGTGCGAATAGTGATTTTCAAACACGAGTCGAGCTGAGCCGAGCTTTTTTAACAATCACCAAACTATTAAGGAAGTATGAATCTTGATTTTAATCTTAAAATATTCAATAGACTAATGTTTGTATATCTAAAGTGAACGCCAGCACAAAATTAGAAAGCTTATCTCCAAAACAAGTTAATAATCTGATAGGTTCATCAATATTTTGTATTATGTTACTCAAAATTGATCAAACTGGCCAAAAAACTAATTTATTTATTTAGAATAATAATAAATTTACAATGTACATTTATTATTTGACTCTCCAAGTCCTCAATATTTTCTTGATAAAAAGAAAATACATAATTAGATTAGTAGCAAATACTACATTAATTTTAAGATTTGAAAAGAGTTTATGGAAAGGTTTTTAAATGGTTATGTCTAGTAAAAAAATAACATATTTACGCATATTTAACAAATACAAGATTGATTGTGTTTTCTTAAAGTTAACAAAGTAAAGATGATTACAAATAGCAGTCCCAAATTATGGCATAATTCATGGCTAAACTTATTAGGCTATTTCAGTATAAAGTATAAATTAAATAATATTATATAACAACAATAATTTATTTTCATCCTAAATATATTTTTATTTCTAAACTTTGTGAAGAAAATAACTTTGATTTAAGTTAATGTGAAGAAGAAAGACCTGAAATCAGGATGGAATAGAGAGGTAAAGAGAAAAAGCTACCTCTCTCAGAAATAACTACCTCTCTCACTTTCCTTATCAGTGGCCATGGTGGGGGGGGGGGGGGGGGTAGAGTTTGTTCACATCAACTATGCCCCTATTCTGATCCCAGATCAACCTAAAAAGCTCAAATTCATATCTTTTGTCTGAACCAGAAGTTGAGGTTAATATAATATTTTGACTAAGCTACCAGTAGAGGTCAGTCCTGTTGGTTTGTTTTAGTAATTTATGTTACAAAATAAAAATCTAAAACACTGAATGTAAGTTATAATCAGTGAAGTTTTGATGCTTATTCCAAAAAGTTTTATATGACCTATCCCTGAGACATAATAATACGTACATTAGTATACTCAGTTGGCAACTTACTACTGTAACTAGATTCTCCTTAAATCCTGGCTCAGATAAACACAGTTAAACTTTTTGCAATGGCAATGAAAAAAATCTTTACTATATATGGTCAGTATTAGATTAATATGTCTTACTATACCATATAGAATGTTATACTTAATGTACTTTCCAAAAACTTCTTATTGCATGTTGCTTTTTTTATGTCCCGCTATTTCTCTTTATTTATATTTGAATCATAATTTGCCAGAAACTTCATATGAAATTTACAGAAAAGCAGGCTCACCCTGAAAATAAATTCACAATTTATCATAATAAAACTGGAATCACAAAAACTCATATTCTATTGTGATGTTTTCTTAGTATCTTAGTATAAAAAGAGGGTGGCTGCCTCTTTTTACCTTGCATTTGCCCCCCCACATGGGCCTCAGGCCTGTGCGTGGAAGTTATCAAGCAAACCCAAGGAGTGAGCCGGTACAGTACAAGGATGAACAGTACTGATAAAAGTATGCGGCATCATCGGGACTCGATCCTGCGACGCTGCCGCCACAGAACCGGGGCCGAGTGCGCTACCAACTGCGCCACCGACTCACTAATGTTATTTTGTGTTCTCACCGATGTTATTTTGTGTTCTGTTTATTTATTTTCACAAAGCCTGCTTTCTAAAATAAATATATTTATTTATATTGTTATTTTAAAAAAATGTTGGTTATTTATTAGTCATTAATCATGATAAGTTTTCACATACTTGCAGGTATTTATTGATGCACTTTTCTTACTAAGAAGCAACTACAACTGTAGAATGTAAAATATTTCATACACAGTACGTAAGTTTTATTGTATTTATTGTAAACATGTTTGGTCACATTTGTTCATTTAATTTAAACAAGGGCCAGGTTCCAAAACCATGTTGAAAATAACTAAATTAACTTTGTTATTGTCTGAAATTGAGATTTTTTTCATTACCAAGAAATACAAGACACAAGTTACAATCTAGCTCTCACTAATATGATGATATTTTATTTGTGGTTTGTAATTTGTTACTATGGTTTGTAACTAGTTATTGTGAAACCTGTTTAGATGTCTAGCCCCGGTCTATTCAGTTTCACAAACTAAAATACACTCTGCTCTTGAATCTTAATTTATTTATTTGAAATTGTGTTTAAGAAAAATTGACCAAGTGTGGAATTAATTTAGAAAAATCAAGGATTTTAGTTACCTTATACCATCAAAACAATGCTAAATTGTTTACTTGGAATGGCAAGGGCACACTCCCTAATAATTGTGTATAATTTATTTCACAGTCTGCCAATGAAAACCCAAAGACTATTCATTGTAATAACATTGTAAAAATAAATATATGAACTGATTCATAGTTTAAAGTATGGTATATAGTATGATTCATTGTATATATGTCTTCAGAAATTATTAGTTATTTATGATTAAATAAAAATATTAAGTTTTATACTTCAAATATGATTTCTTATTTCCTTTTAGTTAATAAGTCTATTGAGTATTTTTAAATTAAAAAAGGAATATAAAAATCAATTTAAAATATGAGTGTAGAAAACAATAGTGTTGTCTAACACAAAAATGATGAGCTGGATTTCGGTTTAAAAAATACAACCCTTTCTGTGAGTAAAATTTGAGAAAACCTGGGTTACCTCATCACCCCATCCCATAAGGAATCCCAAAAGGGCCGAGGCTCTATCAGAGAGCCTTACTGACGAGCCAGCCACTAATACCAGCGACACCTAATAGATATGTCAAAAAGTAATGTAGCCCAATAGTTCACTGTTAGTGCTCACAGGTGTTGCTGTGTATGCAGTGCAAGAGATCATTATTTTTGAAGCCACGTCTTCTGTTCTGTCAGGAGTAATCATATCGGCCTCCTCTTCAAGCTGGCTTGTAGACGCGGTGTTCCCTAGTACATTGGGGATTAATGTCCGCAATATTGAATACTACGTTGATAGGACCGTCCTCATAATTTTCGTAAATTCAACCATTTTTTGTCCTCAGTTCGTAAATTGCAAACCAGGCAAAATTTGTGGTTCAGATCCCATGTTAAAATGGAGGTCCCTTAGTTGTCATTGGCTGTTGGGCTATTAATGAACAGTCCTGTCTAGTCTAAGGAAAAAGTCGGCCTAAGTCAGTAACAAGACTACAAGATCGCGCCACAATCATCCTTCACTCATCTGTCATTCATACTTGGCTTAAAATACTTACCTGGGTAGGCCGCCATTTCAAGTAATGTATATAATGTATCTAAATGTTCAATCAAACTTTCAAAGCCACTTCCTTTGGGTCCATTTTCATGTAACCTTTGCTTGCTAAGTTCCACAAACACTTTAAGTTTTGTAAATATCTAAAAACTCAATTTCATTAAAATTCCATTTCAGCTTGTCAGTGGTAGAAGCCATCATTAAAACATTTTCACCGAGCCCAATAACCTAAAGAAACCAATTTAACAGGAAAAACTCAATTACTGCAGTGAGGTAATCCCTTGAGAAACGAAACGGCAATTGCCTTGATTGTTAGTGGGCAAATTATTTATCTACGAGGTACAGTCAAAAAGTTCCCGGAATGAATTTTTGTAGACATATAGCGCGATCGCCAGCGGGAAATTTGCTTTGCAGTAGTTGTTACGACTCCTTGGGAGGGCATATCGATAGTGGTAGCATAGCTGACTTGCCGTAGTGCAGCATTGGAAAGCGCTTTTCGTGTACCTGCAAGTCTACGTTATCGGATTTTTGAAAAATGGAATATTATGAACAGCACCTGAACATTGTTCTTGTTTTACTTTAAAAATCACCCAGTGAGACTCTTGAGTTATTAATTCAAGCTTATGGAGAAGAGGCGATGAAGAAATCCCCCAATATTTTCTTCATCAGCATCACCCATTGTGCTGTTCATGAAATGCCATTACTCAAAAATCCGACAACGTTGCCTTGCAGGTACACAAAAAGCGCTTGCCAATGCTGCACTATGGAAAGTCAGCTATGCCACCACCACCGATATTCCCTCCCTAGGAGTCGTACCAACTACTGCAAGTCAAATTTACCGCTGGCGATCGCGCTATATGTCTACAAATATTCGTTCCAGGAAATTTTTGACTGTACCTCGTATTTTTATTCATATCCCATGGTTAAATTTAATGATATTAAATCTAGCTCAGTTTCTTGGGTTCTCACAAGCGAATGAAGCACTACCAGTTGTGTGCTAGCACTAGTTATCACTTGACATTTTGCACCCTGATGAGTGTTAGTATTATTAAACATGTCTAAACCAACAAATGAGCGAGTATTCACAAGCTCATAATTCTCAGTTCACGAGGTGCTAGTTTACTCCCTGCTTGCAAGTTTGGTTAAGGTTTAAAAACCATTTCATCAAACTTTTATAGTAATTATTAGTTGGCTTCTAGCAAGTAGAAATGAAGGGAAGAACCCTTTTGACCACCTCTCAGGCTAAAGCAGCCGCTTTGGACAAGCAATAAAGGCAAAGAAAATAGAAATTGTTCTGCCAGAATGAGCATTGCTTATTTAATAATTTTCATTTTACAAATTGACTGTTCTACATAAACAAATGGTTGATTCAATCCATTTCCATAAATATACTGCATTAGTCATACCTATGTGCTGTAAAATCAGACAAGTTATGCAACTTCAAAATAATTCTTATCTCCAAGATGTTTGTGATAGTCTCTGTATCAAAGGTGGAAGTAAAGTATCAATGGAGTTTTTTGTATTATTTATGTGACTGAAAATCTTGTGGAATGCTCATTTCAGGTAATAAGTTGATCTTGTAGGTATTTTTATAAAAGAAAGGATAAAATCAATAAACTGTACAAGTTGTTTCTGGTTGTAAATATTCTTATAATCAAGAAGGACTACTATCACAATCAAATACCTATTTAAAATTAAAAACAATTCCTCTGAGGGCTATGGAGTAATAAAATAACAGTCTAAAAATATGCACCCCAATACAAAAACAATAACCTACTAAAATCCCTTCTTTGAAGTTTCTCTGTAAGAATAATATTATGCAAAAATTCATTCATTAGGTGTAACGGTTTAGCCTGTGAGCTTCAGAATTATTTCACCTTTATAGGTATAGATTTCTGAGTTATTCGCTGACATATCCTTACTCCAAATCTCTTGTTATCCACTCCACTTGTCATTGCACAGTGCTGCTCCTGTTCCTGCCACTCTCGGAGGGCTACCCCACGGGGGCCCCCACGGATGTGTGCGAGACCCTGGACCCGTCCGCCGGCCACGGAGGCAAACCCCTCAAGACTCCGATGCCCTACCACCTGACCACGGACGTCAAGAGGGTCGACAGCAATGGCCACGTGTTCTTCAGGTAAAGATGTTTTATAACCCTTCGCGATCGGATAGGATATTTGCCGCTATTCCGTAGCGATCGTGAGGCCAGCTCTTCTGGCCACCACCATTAGCGCGCAGAAGTTGGATTTTTTCCACAGCTGTTTTGGCATTGGGCTTACAGACAGCATCTGGGCCAGATAATTTGACAGGATTAGGATTACTCTCTTACAGGATTACTCTCATTCCAGAAAAAGATTTTGATGAAAAAAACTTAAAAAATCTATTATTTTTGTAAATTTATAGAGTTTCTACTCAGAATACCACATAAATCTTTAGTTTACTGAAATGAGTACATATGAGGGGTCTAGAAGCAAACCCCGACATCTTCACTTTAGTAAATTTTCCAGGAAGTGAAAAGATCTGGTCATTATAAATCCCAAAGATGTATTCATATAATTTTTTAACTATATTCTTTGTAGTTCAATAATAACTCTGATCCTACCCTCATAAAAATATATTGTATATATAAAACAGGAAAATTAATTAAAAAATAAACTTGTTAGGTTTTGCATATGAACAATGGTTTCAAGGTCATCATTTGCTATTAAGTAAGATAGTGCTTGATCAAGTTAATCAAATATAACAAATTGAAAGGTTTTCATCAAACTATTTTAATTTTTTTTCAATTGTGATGCGTTATAATTATAATAATTTTGTTAAATAATCTGATTATAACCAAAGGTGACTTTGAAGTTTAACCATATCATTTAAAAATATTTCTAGAATACTGTACCATTATTATTTTTATCTAGCAGTCAGTACACATAACAATTGCTCGATTCCGAGCAAAGGGTTTACTAGTTTACTCTAAAAGCATAAAAAATACAGGTTGCAAATATAAATTTCTTAAATGTATTAAATACTATAAACCTAAACTATCCCAAAAATAATTTTGTTAACTTATCGCAATATAGGACTCAATACCACAGGACTAGATATTTTGTAATGTTTGATTGTATATGGGTGTAAGCCCGTTTCGAGTAAACAGAGAGTGAAGTATCGAGTGTTGAATTATCGAGGCTTTAAAGCAGCTGTAATTTCAATTCGTCTCCAGGATTAGAGCCAAGCAGCCGGCCACCTTCCAAGGGTTCATGGTCCAGGTGATCGGGGAGCGAGAGGGCAAACCCATCGGCACCTTCACGGATATGGAAGACGTCCGGCTTTTGGAATGTTTTGGCAAACCTGATGTAAGTCTAGTACTTTTGTTGGGCAATCAATGCCCATTTTAAATATTCTTATTTTTTATATTCTTCTATTTATTGAGTGCAAGGAAATTCGGTATAGAACCAATCATTTATATTACTATAAGCTTGGAACATTGTGACATGAAAGTGATTACTGGACCTATTCTATAGATTGTAAAATAAACATTTAATTGTGAAGATTTTTTTAAATTTTCTCATTACTCATTGTTATTTCTGGGGCAGCAACACTCCCTAAACCCTTAAATGTTCTATTATTAGAACTCTTACATTGAAAAATAGAACCATACGCCTACCATACAGCCCTGGAACCAACAACAAATAAAAGTATAATGACAAGGACAGCTTTTATAAACATTTCATGTGTTTTGATCACAAGTAAAGCAGCAACTGTAAGCTAGTACTTACTATTATTAGGCGTCTCAGTAAATTACAAAGACCCAAAGTACCCAAAGACATAAGTCATCCTAAGTCTTTATGTCTATCATGAAATCTTAGTATCAGTTATAATTAAATTTAGGATCTACATGAAAACTGGCTCATTTAAAGGAATATTAATGCAATTTATTTTGCATCTTGTTTAGAACACAGCAACACATTCAAATAATGATCCGAAAGAGGAGGTGGTCTTGCGGTGGGTACCAGACAACGATTACGCTGGAAGAGTTTTTTTCACGTAAGTACTGAAGTAGTAAATTAAGTATTGGATAGTAAAATTAAATTTACACAAAATATAAATATGTGATATGTGAAAAGCGTATGCTGACCATAATATCTTTTCAACACAACACAGTAATAAAACAGTACTGATACTGATACTGACTATGCTGGGGAAAAATTGCACTGCAACCAGAAAGATCTATTGTACCCCTGCTTATAGCTCATTTAAAGCACCTCATCAAGCTTAATCTCCTTAATAAAACAGTGAACACATGGAAAAAGAGAACTTCTAAGGCAACACAAAAAGTTTCCGTCCATGATAGATCTAATTTATTCTTCTCTGCACAAGTTTTTACTTGGAAAACAAATGTACTTTACAAACAAAATTCAAAATGCATAGGCTTACCATATATTTTTCATTGATACTGAGGACAAGCCTTTAAAAAAATGAGGACAATCTACAAAAAAGGAGTACATGTTAAAAGTGGGGACAAATAATATGAATTTTTAAAACAATTGATACATTTATCAATGTTCATGAACATTTTAGCGAATTTCCTCTGGAATAAGGAGAATAAGGAACCTTTGTTTAAACAGAATGGACAAAAAATATCCGTTCAGGGTAACCTCAGAAATCATATTAATTTTTAAATCAGTTGATAGCTGTTATGTGATCTTTCTGTATATGAAGTGAGATTATCGCGAAAACGCATTTTTACCTGCAAAAATCACGATTTGTTTCAAATTTTAAAAGGGGGTACATGTGTAATAGTATTTCCATTTTTGGAGTGTCCGTTAACACGATAACTCTCGTAAAAATCATCCGAATGTGACAAAATTTAGTACAGACATGTAAAACTAGGTTCTCTTGAACGAGTTCGTAAACTGGCCAGATGACATATCTAAAGTGGGGTAATGGCTGTTTTACTTTATTTGATTTGAAGTAATCCATAAAAAGTTATTAACTCTTGAAATTTTGTTAAAATACATGAAATAGGTTCCTTTCTGCTGAAAAACTACCGACTATTTTTTAAATCGCGGACATTTTACAACAGCAAACATTTTCGCGGACAAGTATTAAAAAAGAGGACTGACCTCAGTAATCGTGGACGTCTGGTTAGCCTAAAAATGTATGGCTATAATAGAATTAATACAACTACGAAGCACAAGAGGGAGGGAAATTGCATCTTTCACCAGCAACTGGCATGTCCCTGACATAAGCAAATGAAAACCAACGAGTATGATCTGCAAGGTCTTGCGAAGTATGTAATTGGCTGGAGCATTTTGGTTTTTTTGTCTTGTTGACGTCGTTTCCCATTGGACCAATCGATTGGTTTGTTGTTGTGTTATCTTGTTCTAAAAGTTTTTTGATTGTCTACTAGATGGTGACTCTGAGACTAATGAATTTTCAGAAATTTTGGAATTCCTCATGTGCTTCCATCTGCCTTCCTGAGGTTGGCCTGTCGTTGGCAAATGATAAGTACCTATATAAATTACCCTCCCTTTCCCGCTTCTTAGTTGTATTAATTCTAGTATAGTTGTGTTTTTTACAAAGTTTATTACTGTATTTTAATAAACCTTTTACAAATTCATATTTTCTTTTTCAGCGCCACCGTTGTCAAAAATATGAGGGAGTATTGGGTTCGAAAAACAGCCAAGCCAGTTATTGTACAAAGAGCTAAGGCGTAGAATAAATAACAGTTCATTGTAAATACTGTAGTTATTGAGTTTTTAATTTTGTATATTTGTGTGTAATTGTATTTTGTACATATAGAAATAAGTTTCTGGTATTTAAATAATAAAGGAGGTATTTATCAGGAGTATTTTATTTGTCTAAATTATCTCCTGTTTGTGTTTTAATATTTAATTTTATACATAGTAATTATTATAAATTTTCAAAAAATTTGTTAAAAAGACTTACATTTTTTTAATAAAGCGAATTATGTTTGAAAGGAATATTTATTGCCAAACTAATAAACAAATGACTTCAAACGTATCAAAACTTGCAGTCGAAGATTCTTACTTTACTGACAGTATACTCTGGAGATTCTAACAGTATACTGCAGTTTATGGATTTAGACAGTTGTTTCAACAACTAACTGAAGACTTTGGTTGTATAACTGATCAGCTGTTGCCCGGTCTGCAACCACAACTGTAACCGTGACCGTGGCAGGCGTGGCAGTTACCTGACACCACATTCCTGCCAATCCAACCACAAAAAACTTGCAGAGGTGCTACATGCAAAAAATACTGACTCATCTTCCACCACTATCATTTGCATTACAATTTTAAGACTGGATTGTTTTACTTTACTAGTGGTCTGTGGGGGCTGAAGCCTCTAATTATATAATAATGGTTAGTTTGATAAAGAATTGAAATGAAAAAATCTTTATTTTTACCGGCAAAGATATGGCCACATGGCCCTATAATAATGCAAAAAATAAAATCTTAAAAATATATTAAACTTACCTATAAGATAAAAAACTGTAATACTTTCATTTTAATAATGAAAATAAAAACAATTTAACCTATTCACTCCAACACTCTCATCTGTCAGCAACCCTGCCCAAGACAACCACCTAGGATACGCCGCCAAGGACATCCGCTCGAAGAGCAAATTTGACACAAATCAACAACGACTATCAAGGGATTTAATGGAATAGGGAAGATTATTCCAAAGGCGACAAGAAGGTCACTGTATATATGTATATTATACAGGGTGAGTCATTCCACCCTTCCACCTATTGTAACGGGAGAACGGTTTAACTTGGAAACGCCAAATAAAATTATTCCCCACTAATTTGCATATGAAGAATTCATTAAAAATATTTTCATTGTGATTTATCTACAGGGTGTTCCAGAAATGAAGTTCATGAGTTCGAATCTCCAAATTTTCTTAAATGAACCTATAGAAAATTTTACATTATTTTAAAGGTCTTGTTAAAAGAAACATTTTGGTGAAAACAGAACTAAATTATCTCAATCCGTTTCAAAATGGCAGCCACTTTTGTGAATTTTTTTATATTTACGGAAACCCCTGTATTTTTTAAACCATTAAATATTTTTTAGTTCTGATTTGAAATCCTTAATCCTTGGTAGCTCAGCTTTACTACGATATGTTACATGACAATGTTTTGATAATATTCAATTTTCGGAAAAAATTTAATTTTTGAAAATGTTGGTAGCCCTGAAAATCGAAAAATTCAAATAGCAACATATGCCAAAAAGCATAACATTTTAAAGGCCTTCAAAATTCCTACAACTTTGTATTTTACACAAATATTCTATCCTTTTTAGTTTTTTAGTTATGGCCGAAAAACTCCATTTTCCCATATAAAGTGCATGTTATTTATGCAGTACATAATACCAAACCAAAGGGTACTCATGTACATGCAAATAACATGCACTCTATATGGGAAAATGGAGTTTTTTGTCCATAACTAAAAAACTAAAAGGATAGAATATTTGTGTAAATTACAGTTGTAGGAATTTTGAAGGCCTTTAAAATTTTATGCTTTTTGGCATATGTTGCTATTTGAATTTTTCGATTTTCAGAGCTACCAACATATTCAAAAATTAAATTTTTCCGAAAATTGAATATTATCAAAACATTGTCATGTGACATATCGTAGTAAAGCTGAGCTACCAAGGATTAAGGATTTCGAATCAGAACTGAAAAATGTTTAATAATTTTAAAAATACAGGGGTTTCCGTACACATCAAAAATTTTCTCAAAAATGGCCGCCATTTTAAAACGGCTCGAGTTAATTTAGTTCTGTTTTCACCAAAATGTTTCTTTTAACAAGACCTTTAAAATTATATAGTATTTGCTATAGGTTTAGTTAAGAAAATTTTTAGATTCAAACCCATGACCTTCATTTCTGGAACACCCTGTACATGAATCGCGATGAAAATATTTTTAACGAATTCTTCATATATACAATTAGTAAGGAATAATTTTATTTGACGTTTCTATGTCAAACCGTTCTCCCGCTACAATAGGTGGATGGGTTGTCTGACTCACCCTGAATATATAGTTCTAATAATAAAATGTTCATTTGCTGATAAAAGCTATGTTTACTCCATTCGGCTCTTTTACTTGATTTAAATCTCCCATGTCAGTTAGATCTTATGGAAAAATTCAAAACTTTGATGTCAACTTTTCCTGAAAATTGTTTCTTGCAAAATTTCACACTGAGTTCTTTTAGATGACATTGAAATTAATTGTTAAAATCGGTCTAGAACTGTAAAAGGAGTTAAAATGAATTATTTACAGTAGAGCACCAATTATGTGAACTAATTGGGGACAAGGGGTGTTCGGATAACTGAATATTCGGATAATCGAACATGAAAAGACAACATTTTAAAATTATATATGAAACGTAATTCTTAATAGTAGAAAGACTAAAAAATAATCAAACAAAAATGATTCACTTAATTTTATTATGAAATCTATCAGAATACATTGATATCCCGGCGCAACGGGAGTTTCGGTTGGCGCGAATTTGAATTTCTTGAGAATCATGATCAAAATATTATTACGGCGTTCGGTTAATCGACGGTTCGAATGATCGACGTTCGGATAATCGGCGCTCTACTTTATTACTTTCTCCACCCTTTTTCTGGAATTATTATTATTTTTAAATTCTTATTAAACTTTGAAGTAAATAGTCCCGAATTTTTAAAACAAAATTACACTATAACCACATGACATGTTTGTAAAATTCCTGTTCAGAAATGCTGAACTTTTAAGTTGTAAAATATTCTATTTTTCCAATTTCCTAAAAATTATGATTTTCGAGTAATCAAGTATTTAAAATTATTAGTATACATCAATCGGAAAAAGTTGATTTTTTTGATTGGAGGCAAAAAAGGTTTGTATCGGTAGTCTACGTTATTAAAATTGCCAAAAATCTATTTATTCCTTATTTATTAATTGATTTTGATAAAACTAGGTACTTATGTAGATAGAAATAAATATAAATATCTTCAATTAACAAACATTCACATTACTCTTGTAAGTAAATAATTAATGGTAGTTTTTGTTCATTAAAAATATTTTAGGATTTCTGCTCTTCAAAAAGTTTCAAATTTGGATCCATTGTACCTAAAGATGGCTCTTACGATTTGGTTTAGTAACAAAACTTTGGGTACCTTAATAAATGACACCACCTGATTGACTTTGAAAGTTCAGTTTAAAAATTAAGTCATAAAATAAAAATAAAACTGAATTTGGGAAAAAAGGAGAGAGAATGAATCACATTTCTGATACCATTTTTATTTGTTGGCGTATTTTAATGGAATCAATCGTTTAATTCATTCTGTTACCTTTTACCTGCTCTATAACCAGGCCTGCTTTATAAACCTGCTCTATAAACAGGCCTCAGCATTGGCCGTGTATTTTAACTAAAACATAGATGAGGGATGACAGTAGAATGGGTGTCCTAAATGTTAAAATGGATAAATTTGTTTAATGATGAGGGTTAAATGTACTTAAAAACAAAATGATTTTCTAAAAAAAGTCGCTAAATTAATCAAATTGCTTTATCAAGTCAAAGAAAATAATGTAAATAGAAAAAAGGAGAATTTCAATGAATTGTTGTTACATATTTATTTTAATTTAATAGATAACCAATGACCAACTTTACTATTAAATAACAGTGAGTAAACATTCGATAGTTTAACGGCACTTCTTATTCTTTGAAACTAATAATACAAAATAGAAGCCAAAAATTAGAATAAAAAAACAACACTTGTTGAAAATATTAGTCCATTATAATTGATTTGAACTTTCAGTGTAATTAACAAGCTACGGCATTTGATAAATTTGGGCAACTTTTATGTATAACTATTGTTTATTTATGTAAAATTCCATGCCCCCTTTCCCTATAGCTTGGCATTTCGATACTTATGCCTGAAGTCCCCTGAATGACAAACTATTGAAGTTCTACTGTATTTTAACAGCTCATGCTTTACTAAGCATGTTTTAAATACTGATTTGGAGTTGACATGGACAAGCAAATCAAAGTAATAAGAGACTGCAAACCTTTTTAGAAGGTCTAAAATTACTAAGGATAAAAAGATTGGAATGAAAACAGAGTATATAACTTTCAAAAAAAGTGTCCAGATTAAGATTAAAAGCATATGCACTCTTTTTTGGTTTTGTACTGGAGCTGCTTGTTTTCTGATACTCACTTACAAGGCCACAATGTGGTGGGGAAAACTATATAAGATACCCTCCGCACAATACATAGGGATCATCTGCAGTGCACCTTTTGCCATGACGACTCAAGTACGTAAAAACATAATGTCACGTAGCATAAGATTACTTTATTACTCCAAATTAATTTTATTTAAATATGTCATTTTCACTTGTCTTACATAGTTAAACATTTTTAACAAAAACTGGTTGTGTGATTTAGGCATATCATGATAACTATGAACTCATTTTCTTCAGGTTTATTTAAAATTCATGAAGATTAATAATTGAAAAAATTGTACTGCTCCAGTTAAAGTGACTTTTCAATTCAATAGAACAGATTATTGGGGTAAACCTGATTTTTTTAATGTTCTCTAGAGTCCTTGTAACTTGGAATATTTGTTATTTCAAAAGTGAGGATAAACAATTTTTTAATTACAGTATATGTCCACAATATAAAGAACCTCATTACAAATAAAAAAAAAAAATCAAACACAATTTTTTACATCCCCTATAATTTATAATACATTAACAGATATCGATAATTGCATTTTCCTTTCTTTAACATAATTTTTTATCGGTCCCTTCGGATTCATTATATCAAAGTTATTCTGTTCAGACGTTGTTGGGTTTCCTGTTGGTTGCGCGGGCGACATCGCAGGTAGTTCTGCCGCTGTACCCCCTACCCTACCTTCGACCTGTCACCGCCTCACAATTTCACTCACAAGACGAACTCGGCCAGTTCAACTTTGGATACGTGGGAGATAATCAGGTGATTGAAAAACATTATTAGTCAAGTAAGTTGAATGAATTGCTTGCCAAGAAATATTGTCCTTCCTAATAATTAAGAAACAAAATTTGGCACAAATGTGTAAAGTAGTAATTATTCTGATGAGTTTGAAAACCAGCCCGAGTGGACCATTGCAGAAGGGTGTAAAGGGAAATAAATCTCACAAAAGTAGTTTTTTATGTTTTACATAGAAAAATTAAAATAATACAGTTGGTTTAGGCCGGAGACACCCTGGGCGATTTTATCGCTACGATCATTTTGCCGCCGTCGCCGAAGAAATCGGTGTTCTTTAAACATATGGTGGTAAAAATACCTCCATGGAAAAAATATCGCCAATCATGGTGCCATTTTAATTCTGAGAGACGTCTGTGGGCGTTTACCAAATGCATTTTACCATAAGGCGATCACAGAACTCCTGACGTCATCAACACCATACAATGTTTAACGTGTCTTGCCGTCTGACCATGGTGGCGGTAAAAAATCCACCAATGTGTAAACTTCCATGGAATTGCATACACTACTGTGATGACAAAAATCCGCTTTGGAGCGGCTGCAAAACGACGCCAGCGGCAATATTGTCACACGGTATTTCTTTTACCCCAAGTGGATGCGACCATTTAGATCTGTTCACTGCTGCGAAAATGGCAGCAGCGGTAGTTTTGCTGCCACGTAAAATACGCTTCGTGTGTCTCAGGCATCACACTGTTGAATTCAGCTCTGCCAATTGAATGACATTGTAGGTATTTGAACATGTCTGAGAGTTAGCTTAAGAAAAATGAGATCTGGTCATTGCATCGAAAGTCATTAGATTGAAAGGCACTGGACTGACACAAAATAAAGTCATTAGATCGAAAGGCATTGCACCGACAGTCACTGGATCGAAAGGCACTGGACTGACAGGCATTAGATCGAAAGGCACTGCACCGACAGGCATAGCTCCGACACTGTCGGAACAGTGCATTTCGATCTAATGCCTGTCGGTCCAGTGCCTTTCGATCTAATGCCTGTCGATCCAGTGCCGTTCGATCTAGTGACTGTCGGTGCATTGCCTTTCGATATAATGCCTGTCGATCCAGTGCCGTTTGAGTACTAATGTCAAAAAAAATACCATTAGGGAGATTACTTTTTTTATTCAGAATAAACTAATTTAATCTGATTAAAATGTCACCAGTATTTTAATACTTAAAAACCAGTCTAATAATAACCCCGTTATTTTTCCTCGCAGTAAAAAAACTAGTTTTTATTTCTATTAATTTATAATTATTATAATGCCATCCATGCCCGGGTAGGTTTTTTTAAAAATATAAATTCAATTTTTTAAATGTCTCTAAAAACATGTTGATGTTACGTTTGCAATAGAAAACAATTTGAATGCCTCAAAGGTAATAAACTATTATTTAACTAATAGTTTTTCTCAATTTTTTTTAAACATGGGTATTTTGAATTTAACGATTCGATTTGATGTTTTCTCTGTTGCAAAACTTAAGAGGACAGTATTGCCGGAACACTGAATTTAGAAGTATAACTGTCAGACTGTCAGAGCAGTGCCTTTCGATCTAGTGGCTGTTGATGCAGTGCCTTTCGATCTAGTGACGTTGATGCAGTGCCTGTCGATCTAGCGACTGTCGATGCAGTGCCTTTCGATCTACTGCCTGACGTAGCAGTGCCTTTCGATCCAATGCCTGTCGGTCCAGTGCCGTTCGACGTAAAAACTTTCAAAAGACAAAAATTTGCTTACAATAATTTTAAAATAAGCACGATTTCTCAAAGTAAATACAGATATATCTTCGAAAGGCACTGCATCGACAGTCACTAGATCGAAAGGCACTGCTCCGACAGGCATTAGATCGACAGGGCACTGGACCGACAAAAGTGTCGATCCAGTGCCATTCGATCTAATGACTTTCGATCTAATGCCGGCGCCCGAAGAAAAATTATTTTTGGAAGTACACCAGCTTCATCACTGTTCCTACAATACTATTAATGAGACGATGAAGTGGGAGAGGGAAATAATTATTCTTTATGAAATGGGAGAGGAAGGGTAATTATCCTTATCTTTTGCAAACAGGGCCATCTCCAAGAAGGCATAAAAAACAAGTTCAAGTTCAAAATATCTTTATTGAATCAAAATACATATATGAAATATACATTTCATATGCCAAATGTTGCATGTGCGAAATGAAATTTTAACATTTATTTATTTAATGGTACAGTAAACCATTCTTTTGTCGGCGTGCTGAACCACTTACCGAACACAAACAAATTTTTCTTCTAGGCCCACATATATTATAAAAATATCACTTATACAATAAATTAAATAACTTAAATACAGTAAATAATCAGAATTAACAGAGAAAAATAAACTATATATGAAGCAACAAAAAACAAGAACAATACAGTAACAGTCATAAAGGTGAAACACTCAAGTAATTCCAAAATCTCAGGTCTTAAACTTTAAGGACAACGAAAAGAATCAGCAAACCAAAAGAATTATCCGATGGGAAACCAGGAAAAACATAATGCTTCAGGCAATGAAATTCACAAGTTAAAGTTAAGTGAATCACTAAGGCCATCTCGTTCTAAACATTATTTTTCATCTCTTCTTCACATTTAGTTTCTGTTAGTCTTCAAGAGGATCTGCCTGTCACCAACAAACGGCACGTAATTACCTTCTTGCCTCTCCTGCTCCATAGTTACATTGTATATGAAATAACCCAGGCGTTACCCATTTATTATTATTATTATCTATGTTTATTATTACCTATTATTTATTATTTATTTTACATTACTTCATCTATGGTTCCAATTCTACAAGTCACCTGTAGAACACTACTCAATAAACACAAGTAATATCCGACCAAATTTCTTATTACTTCATAAGGTATTTGCTACATAAATTAATTATTGTCAAAACTAAATACTATTTCTATTACTATTTAATTTATAAATGTTTTACTATAAAAACTATTCTTAACATTGTATAGTACAAAAGTCATCAAGGTTTCTGAGAACATTTCCCCTCAGTGAGGCAATCATCCTCGAACAAGGCTCTTGGTTGTAATGGTGCAATGGCTAAGAATTTGATCACCCTTTCATAGAAATATTTTTTGCCAGATCCGAGTGGAGAGCAGACTGCTAGACGGAGTGGTGCGAGGATCCTACAGCTACGTTGATCCGACTGACAAAGTGATTCGTGTGACTTACATCGCAGACGCAGACGGCTACCGAGTGTTGAGTGGGAACAACTTGCCGACAGTGCCAGTCGATCCACAGCCTCTGGTCGCTCCGACCCCTGTGGATTATACTCCTGAGGTATGTTGCTCAAACTTCCACTTGTGACTTACATCGCAGACGCAGACGGCTACCGAGTGTTGAGTGGGAGCAACTTACCAACCGTGCCGGTAGATCCACAGCCTCTGGTCGCTCCGACCCCTGTGGATTATACTCCTGAGGTATGTTGCTGAAACTTTCACTTGTGACTACATCGCAGACGCAGCCGGCTACCGAGTGTTGAGTGGGAGCAACTTACCAACCGTGCCGGTAGATCCACAGCCTCTGGTCGCTCCAACCCCTGTGGATTATACTCCTGAGGTATGTTGCTGAAACTTTCACTTGTGACTTACATTGCAGACACAGACGGCTACCGAGTGTTGAGTGGGAACAACTTACTGACCGTGCCGGTAGATCCACAGCCTCTGGTCGCTCCAACCCCTGTGGATTATACTCCTGAGGTATGTTGCTGAAACTTTCACTTGTGACTTACATTGCAGACACAGACGGCTACCGAGTGTTGAGTGGGAACAACTTACTGACCGTGCCGGTAGATCCACAGCCTCTGGTCGCTCCAACCCCTGTGGATTATACTCCTGAGGTATGTTGCTGAAACTTTCACTTGTGACTTACATTGCAGACACAGACGGCTACCGAGTGTTGAGTGGGAACAACTTACTGACCGTGCCGGTAGATCCACAGCCTCTGGTCGCTCCAACCCCTGTGGATTATACTCCTGAGGTATGTTGCTGAAACTTTCACTTGTGACTTACATTGCAGACACAGACGGCTACCGAGTGTTGAGTGGGAACAACTTGCCGACGGTGCCGGTAGATCCACAGCCTCTGGTCGCTCCGACCCCTGTGGACTACACTCCTGAGGTATGTTGCTGAAACTTTCACTTGTGACTACATCGCAGACGGCGACTGAATTATCTCTTTTTTATCTGGATGAGGTTGAGAGGTGCAATTAGCATTCCCTGAGTCTCAGATGCAACTGTAGTATTATTATGGGCATGTAAAGTATCATAATAACTGTAACGTAATTGTGATGCATCAAATCCTAATCTTTAAGAATGGTTCAATCTCCGAAATACGAAAACAAGAGTCGTTTATTACATTTTATTCATAAATTATTTTACATAAAACTTCTGCCTTATCAATAAATAATGAAACTTTGACTTTTATAGTTCTTGAAAATAAAATTCTGAATTAACATTATCAATTCACCTAAAATTACTTAATAACCTGGAATTCTTCTTTATGGAGGTAAGTTTGATCAAGTTCTCACCCCTCTATTTTTATAGTTCCTTTTAAATGATGAGCGAACAAAGTAACAGAAGCGAATTCAGAGATTTATTGTCAGTGAGTGTCTGCATTAATGCGAGGTACACTAATGAAAATATTCAGCACCAATCGCTATTTACTATATTTCTGAAGATCCTTGGATAGAACCAATTCTCAAATCTATTTCTCAATTCTCTTAGGTTCTTATTTGGTAGTCATTGTTGATGATGATGAGTTTGTTTGATTTTTGCAGTCATTTGCTATATTTTGATGATAAAATGAAATCTGTTAGGTTGCTGCTGCTAGGGCGGAATTTGAAAAGATTTACAACGAATTAGCAGCCAAAGCAGCTGAGGCACCTGCGGAGAGTGACGCTGCAGAACCCAAGGAGCGGCGCAGAAGATCAGTGCTGCTTCCCACAGTCTACACCATTGCCCCTTCCTCCGTCAAGGTAGGTCAAATAAAACCCAGTGCAATAGGCTCCCTACCATCTGGACACAAGTGGACTTGAGGAAATTACATCTTTTTAACCCAATTATTTTTAACATCACACATCAGTCATATCAGCTTAACCAGACGAGATCAGCAGGAAATGGACATTCTGACCAACGATTCTTGACAGAACAATTCTTGCCTTTAGGCATTATATTTTGTACCTGTCACAACATATTAATGGTTACTTGTTAAAGATTTAAAATATTTAAAACCTAAACATATTTTCAGGTTTTCCATGTTTTAATCATCATAAAGTGTATGTTTTTTTAAAGTTACTATTTTCAAGTAAAAATTAAAATGGGCATCATCAGTATGCATCAGATGTAACTTAAAGAGGTTCTTGGGAAGGTCAGATTAACTGGAAAACCAATATCCTGACAGGTCTCTGTCCCAAGGCATCCGTATAAGAGAGAGTCAACTGTATTCCATGAATAAGACACGGTTTTGAAGATTGAAGTTTTCAATTGCACACATCTCTTAGCGCTTAACATGAAACATGTCTCTGAATTTTGTTATGCTCCTAAGGGGGGGGGGGGGAGGTTATTAAGAAATTTGTCTGCTTTCCTTTTAGGAATTTAGAAAAGGATTAACGATTAAGTTATAGAACTTTTTACATAAAAACTTCTATTTAACCAGGCTTACAGTAAAAAAATAAAAAAAATGTCTGGGAAAATTGCTCAAGATTGGGTGGGGTAGAAATGAGACATCTTTACATAATTTTTGACAGGGGTTAATGTGACTCTGTTACCCTGGATAATCTAAGGTGTACTGTATCACCCAACTGAAATGATTGAAAACTAACTGGTAATCAGTAATATCTCACCTACAGGCTTTGTTAAACCAACAAAGGAAGAATCAAAATTTAAAATAACTTAACCTACCTTAATTTTGACACATATAAAAAGTTACATCTAGTATACAAGATATCTTGTCCAAAGATAAATACTGCTACTGGGAAGATATCTTAAATCCTTGGCATTTAGATATATAACTACAGTATTGGCTTTTCTGTAGTAATTTTGTGTTCCTCCTAGAAAATAATTTTTCATGTTTAGATTTTGATTTTCCAGGTGAAAGTGAATGAAGCACAAGAAGTGAAAGATGTCATTAGTCCTGCCAGCACCAAGCCTGTACAATTCTCTGAAGTAGAAAAGTCTTTCCCAGTCGCTCCATTGGTTGTTACTCCTGTTGATTTTCCCTTTGCCCCTTCTTTTTACACTTATTATTACTCCACATAAGTTTTGTTATTTGTGTTTTATATGGTATGAATTCAAATGTTTATTAAACAGTGTTTGTGTAATTTACATTTACATACTTCATTCTAATTCCTGGTACCTTTTAATTAGAAATAAAAAGAGTTAATGGCTTTAATCCCTTAATACTCCTGTTGCAGCACACCTGCATACTCAGTGAATTTCAAATTCTTAAATAAATCATCTGGACGAAGGCGCAAAGCAAGTAAAATCAACTTAAATCCTGAAGTGAGCATATAACAATTTTCTCCATAAGAGAAACATGGGAAATGAGAGTGCAGGTTTGCTGCCATGGAAGTGTGAAATTAAGATTTTATTTGCAATAATCCAGTAGATATGAACTAGATGAAGTTCATACCAAGTTTCATTCAGATATGTTGAGAAATAATCAAGAAATAGAATTTTATTTATTTCCCATAAGGTTAACTTTGGGACAACGTACTGTGTTTACCATTAGCAATAGCTCGGTAATGACGGTAACCAGTGGACATAGAACAATGATTCAAAATAAATAATAATTCGTTTTATAGGCTTAATTCAATGGTCCAAACAAAAATATCATAATTTATAATTTCTACATAAAAAATCGTAAAAGCCCATTTTTGGAGGGGTTCCAAACAGGAACCCCTTCAATCAGGCTGATTTTTGAACTCGTCCGAAAAATTACTACTTTACATGTCTGTGCCAAATTATATATATTCAGGGTTTGACAAATGTCTAAAAAAAATTAAAAAACTCTTACATTATTTTGCATAACGTAATGAAACCTTACACTTGTGTATTTATTACAGATGGAAATATTTTGGCATATTTTCTTAGTTTTCCGCACAATGAGGGGACGGCCCACGCTGGAAGTCTTGAAATTCTTAAATGTAAGCACACCTGGAGTTTTACCTCAATTTAAAGATCTTAATTAGTAGATTATAACAGCACAAACCGTGCTGAAAAAGATATTTATTTAATGCAATCAGAAGTTACATCTCAAAGATTTTAATGTTGGCCATTAAACTCTAGGCTAAAATTAAGGAAAAAAGTTTAATTACTAATAGAGCACTGGGAACGATTTAGTTTAGTTTTAGATACACATAATTCTCATTAATAGGGATAATTTGTCGTATTAAAACTCTACAATTAAACTACATTGTTTCGCGTGCTTTATAACTCTTACTCAGTAGTTGGACTGTCCTCCTTACTTTTACCTTAGAAAAAGCTTAGGGTTTAATGACCAACATTAAAATCTTTGAGGAGCTGTAACTTCTGAATGGATTAACATTTGAGACACGGTTTGCACTGTTATGGTCTACTAATTAAGACCTTTAAAATGAGGTGCAACTCGAGGTATGCTTACATTTAACAATTTCAAGACTTCCGGTGTGGAACGTCCCTTGGTCATGCGAAAAAATAACAAAACACATGAAAATATTTCTATTTACGACCGATACACAACTGCAAAGTTTCATTATATTGAGCAAAATAATGTAGAAGTTATTTCATATATTCCAGTCTTTTTTCGAACCCTGTATATTGTTTCGAAGCCTGCCAAATGTTGTTGTATTATGTTTGTGTTTATCAACTAAATTTACTTAAGGAGACCGAATTGGCGAAAGAAGACGTGAGCGCTCGATCAACAAGTCAGTTGATCTATTTTACCGCGTTCCGCTGGAAGGGTCATGAGTAGGTAGGATGCGCCAGTTCAAGATCGCAGCGTGGCGCTGGAAGGGGGGATGAAGAGTCGGGGCGAACATCAAGATTTCCGCTCGTTAAAGAAGATGTCCGTGTCATCCTGAGGACCGCGAAAGCTCCTTAAGTAACTTTTTCGAATTGGTTGACTAAAACTTAATCATTTTCCAAACTCAAAACTTCATAAATCATAGACTCAATAGTTCCTCTCATGAAACTATAACTTGTCCGTCTGTCTGTCTGACCGATCGTCTTTCATTCGTCCTTTCCCAGCTGACGTGAGCAAGATGTGCCCGGTAGGGAATTCTTCAAAGAACTGTATCAACAACCTTTAAGACACTCCCTATCGGGGATGACAGCCTATGAGGAGGCAATTATCTGCTCGGCGGGAGGAAGAAAGAAGAGGAGAGGGAGAAGGAGGCCTCGGGTGGAGAGGAGAGAATTCGGGGGTGTGTGAGGTGTGAGTGAGCTAGGAGGGTGTGTTGTGGGTAATTTGTGGATTCCTTTGTTATTTATAAGAAGGTACTGAAAGTATTCAACATCATGTAAACATATTTTATAAGAAAGTATTATCTCATTTTTTTAATTTGAAGATATCAAGTCATTCATTAAATATGTAATCAATATAATAATAATTTTTGCAAGTTAATTAGTAATGTAATGTATATTCAATCCATTGACATTTTAAGCTCAAGTTTGTCAGGGCAAACTCTGTAATTTCAATTCTATTTTAATTTTGTTCTCATTTGATTTTTCCTGTTTCATTTGAATTTTGGTCTACTTTGATATTTTTGCTTTGTTTATTAAACCTTTTTGAGCAGTCTTGTGACCTACTCTTTTCAGTTACCTCTCGCCAATGCTTAGTTCATTATTTGGTTTATGTAGGCCCAGGACTGGCAATATATATATATAAATGAGGGATCGGTGTTTTCGGCACCTGTGGACCTCAAAACAAAACGTTATGATGGTCTTGGTCTTAGGTCTTACCATGAGAGCTACAGTAAAAGCTTCTTCCTTATCTATATATTAATACGCAAGCGTTTTTCTTTTCACAGTCCAACAGCAATAACGGCTGGGCGGATTTCGACATATGAGGTGTCAAATTAAAGGGATTTTTATGTAGATTTGCCAACAAGTCTCAGAATTTTAAAAAAGGGCGTCACTAAAGGACGGTAAAGGGCTGAAGGTTCGGAACAGTGGCGCTATTCATCGACATTTGAGCAAGCTCAGTTCACTTTGTTTATAAACTGAACATATGGTCAAGCCTGTCAAGCTCTGAAATAGTTCTACAGGTAAACCACAGATTGCAGAACTTTATTTTTTTGAAAAGAAAAGTTTTTTGTTTTCCAGCTGCTTTAGCTTTCAACAAAAAGATTTATTATGTAATTTAGGTTATGTTATGAGTGTTTTTAAAGGGCTTAAACATTGCAGTTCCCAGTTTTATAATGTAGTTTACGATACCCCAATACATTTCAGCATAGTGTTTTTTTTATTAACTTGAGCCAATTTATTTTTTTATATGGTGCGGTAATAATGCCGATAAGAAGAAGGCGAATACTGACCGATTGGAAGGAACATGATCGCAACCGCCTACAATCACCCTCCCGATGTAACATTTGATGCTCCTTCCAACCTCAGACCAATGAACTTACAATGTTTTCATCGCGGTGGGTTGCATTTCAAGAATTAAAAGACTGGTAGAGGTAGTGCGTCATTTACGCGTTGTTGCCACAAAGAAAAGGATCCCTACAAAGACAGCCGTCCCCTATGATTCCGCTTTGGCGATAACTATATATAAGGTGTAGGGGCAGTCCCTAACCAAATGAGGTCTTAGCTCAAGGCGCCAGTGTTTGCTCTCGGTCAGCTACATGTGTAAAGCAGAGCTCGATCTTTTGCTGGTATTAAAATATACATTTCAGAATAAAGAGAACATGGAAAATGAAGGTGTTTCCCAAAAAGTCGTTAACCGGAAACTCCTGCAGTAAATCAAATCAACTTTGAGAGTTTCAATGGTTTAGCTATTTTGCTATTGAATTTAGCCCTTTGATTAAATTTCAAAAGTATACAAGTAGGCTGTTTATTCTTCTTTCTTTTACTATATGATTTTTTGCTCGATTTCGAGCTACGTGTTATCTAGTAGGGGAAATTAGCTGAAAACCTGTTAATAGTGCAATTCAATCCATATGGTCAAGAAAGAAAGATATTTCTGCATTTTTATGCGCTGAACAACATGCTCCAAGTTTTCCCAAAGTTTTACAACTGGAAGTGCCTCATTTTCAAGATGGCGTCCAGTATGGTATCAAAGCATTAAATACATAGCATTAATACATAGTTGGCTTCTTATCATGCCTGTGTTTACCTTCAGAGAGAGAAGAATTTTTGAAAAAGAACATATATAAAAAGAAATAAGATGGACCACCAATGTACTGTAGAGGTGAATTGGTAGCATCAAAGCATTTGTCAGATGAAATAGCTTGCAAAAAGAGATGTAATGTTGCAAAACAAAAATACCCTATAATGTCGGCAGTTTTTCTCATAACATTACCTATTGACAAGGAGTAAAAAAATACATTATTATAAAAAATAAGGTATGGACATGTTATAGGAAGGTGTAGCTAAAAGGAAGGTACTTACAACATTAACAAATTTGATTAATTGTTTATTGTAAAAACTCATAAGTCAAAAAAATACATTTATGGTTGTAGACAATAGACATTGCTTAGGTATAACTCAGCTAATTATTTTGATATTTATTTACAATATTTTAAAGTACACAAGATAATCGCTTAGGGCAAAACGTTGAGGAATCTTCAATGAATCTTTAATAAAATTCATCATTTGGAATTCACCTTTCCAGAGAATCGTCCTCAGCCTTAGTAAGGACGCGGAGGCGGACCTGAAAAAGAAAACAGATCACTTAAAACTTAAATTAAATTAGCCAACTATTACTCTTAAATAAGCTCATTAATATTTTTAACATGCAAGCTGAACTTTAAACTTACGATTGGGGAAGGAGGTGTAATTCAAAACCTTAGGTGTATTTATGAAACGTCCTTATATTATCATGTTATCAATACAAAAACTAGACTGAACAGACTTTAAATCATTAAATTAATCTGAAATGCCAAAGAGAAAATATTCTACTAGCTAAATGCTGAGACACTGCAACTATTTGATGATTTTAATTTTGATTTTTAGGGACATTTGCATTTGCAATCACTGATTTACTAAAAACAAGTTTCACAATGTTTTGGGATCTGAAATCTAATCCCGTCTTCAGATAGAAAAAGAACCTGGAACAAGATTGAAACACACAGAGTGGACATGGACAAAAGCAAAGCTAGATCAGAGAACTAAAAGCAGTCAAAAACGCTAATACTGAAAACAAAACAACAACACAATAAACATGTTAACCTGCAGCAAGGCAGAGGGGAAAATAAGTTTAAAAACTAATTGAAAAACACAAATAAATAGGCGGCTGAGGTTCTCGCCCACCAGTCTTTGCTCTGTCTGATCGGGTGTGAACATGATCTGTTCTAACTGGTGAAATTTGTGACTATGGTGTTCATTGTGTTCTTGTTTTGTTTTCAGCATTTTATTTTACTGCTTTACAGATCTCTGATTTTGCTAAGCTTTTGTTCAGATCCTCCTGGCTATGTGTTTCTTTCTACTTTTGTGTTCTAGGTTCTTTTCCACCTCGAGACGGGATCAGCTTACAAATCCCGAAACCTCGTGAGACTTGATTTTACAAATTAGTGATGGCATCTGTCCGCAGCAATCAAAATTAATACATTTAAATTATTTCCTTATTTTAAACACAAATAAAAATTTTAATCCCTCTCTAAGAGAACTAAATTAGAAGAAGAAAATCTTTATCAAGACCTCTTGCAAATGTCACTTAATCAAATAATGTGAAGTGCCGTGATTACTACAAAAATTTAGTGCTCAGCATAACAACCAATAAATGGACCAGGTGTCCATTGGCATCTGATTTTAGAATTACAGTATATTACCAGTACTCCCAGTACATTTTAGTACAAAATTCCAGTATCAAAATCTCATGTGAACTATCAATGTAACAAGGGAGTACCACTGATGACCCTTGTGAATATCAATCATGTAGTAACTTGAGCCTTATTTTCAATTAACTTCTTTTTGCAAAGTAATCATTATTACAAACTGAAATTATTATTAATAGTAGAGTTAATCACAAAAAAATTCACTATAATAAATTAGGTCAATGATAACAAAAACGCAGTACACAGGTAACAAAAAAAGTTGGATGTTTGTCTTAGGCCACTGTCTGTTTTGTCATAAAGTATCAATATCAGATTTGATTTTCATTCTCCAGTAAATGTTTCTCTCTTCTAAAACACACTACTAAATTATCCTTTATCTTAATTTATAAATTTATACTGGCGTTTAATACTGAATAGAGTTAGCCTAGTGGATGTATAACTTTTGTTTGCAAACATAAAAAACTTCAACTTATTAAAGCCCCATATTATATTGAACCGCAGACAAAACTATATTTTATTAATTAACTCACTTGTTTTGTTTTTGTTTGTTTTTTTTTTTAAGAGGGTGGCGACCTATTTTTTACTTTGCCTCTGCCCCGCCCACATAGACTATTGATCTGTGCGTGGACGTTATCAAGCAGAGACAAGGAGTGAGCCGGTACAGTACAAGGATGATCAGTACTGCTAAAAGTAAGTGACAAGCTTGAGTCTCGAACCTGTGACGCTTCGTGGCCACAATTCCGAGGCCGAGTGCGCCACCGACTCACTGTATACTCCAATAAAATTTAAGTACATAATTTGAAATTCAAGAATAATACTAGTATTTCCAGCATCAGTAGACACCCTGGATGGATCACACATTAGAAGTTACATTGACAAATTTTCTTCTACTTTTACAAATTATTAATTCCCAAATATTTAATGACGTGATGAATGTGGAGTCGTACTCACCTCCTCGCATCATGCCTGGTGGGGGTCCCTGCATGGGCGGAGGACCACCACGGCCCATGGGCGGCATTCCCTGCATGCCGGGCTGCATGGCTGCAACACAAGACAATCAAGTGAACTAACGGAAGGTATAATTGTGATCTGAGTTCCTCCAATTAATTGCTTAATTCAAGAAAGTCTTCCGTGTGTCAGGGTTGGATAGCAAAATCAGAAGGCTTACCGGTTGGTGAAAGATAGCACGCTTAAGACAATAGGCACAAAAACATTAATTCTCAGAGCTAGTGGCTGGCTAGTTCTTCGGATCAAGAGTTGGCTCTGAGAATTTATCTTTTTTAATCTTGCATTACTTTTGAATGTTGTCCAGAAGTCTTTCACCACCAGATAAGCCTGCTGATTTTTTATTCAACCCTAATATCTACAATTCAGGCCTAAAAGCCAACCTTCACCAAAACTACAGATATTTTATATAATTCTGCTAAGCACTTACGTAAATGAAAAGTGCTTATCTGAAGTGACATGATCACTAAATATCCAAGTCAGGATTAAAAGAATGTTTGCGTCATAATATTATTTTTCATCTGGATAACTCCAAGTGAGATTTTAATTTCACCAATTAAAAAAGAGAGAAAATGAAATTGCTGAAACTAAATAATCTTCTTTGGGCAAAGTCAAAATAAAAAAAGAATGTGTAGGTCTAGGCTTACAACATTTTTCTTTACTTAAAAAGATGCAAGCAATCTTTATAATTACATATTATACCTGTTAGTAAAATTTAAGTTTTCATCTTAAATAATTATATGTTTAAACAGTGAAGAGACAATCAGAAAAGTAAGGCTAACTCCTGGTGGAACAATGATCAGTGACACATTGACTAAAAGGTTGCATATGCAGCTTTGAGATGGTCAAGTACTCACCCAACATCCCAGGTGGGGGCATCATGTGGGGCATGCCCCGGCCGCCGGGGGCCATCTGCGGGGGCCCCACCATACCCATGCCCCGGCCCCCGGGGGTCATCACCTGCTGCGAAGGCCCACCGACACCTCTCACCGGGCCCTGCAGTCCTGCAAACACCACACACCTGCTCAGTCAATGTTGCCACAACAACAAAACTAAACACACACAACACATCTGCTTGGTCAATGTTGCCACAACAACAAAGTTAAAATCATACCTGATTGGTCAATACTGCCACAACACAAAACTAAACACCAATCAGCATTCCCAATTGAAAGTACATTTTTTTGGCATTTTTTGGCCCCAATAAAACTGTCATCTTAATTTTATAGTAGGCCTATTCTACTGTCGAACTTCATAAATTTTGAAGTTTTATTAAATTAGTCTAAAACTGCTGAAATGCACAGAATAGGAAAAAAACCTCTCTGCTCGTAACTCTGTTGTTGCTCATAAAAGTAAACCCCCAAAGAAAAATCTAATTGGACTTTGCTCTGTTGCCACATTCTAATGGGAGTGAATGAGCAATAATCATTCAACTAGTCGGGGTCAGGGTTTAATTGTATGAGAGAGAGCAGGATTTAATTCTCAATGTCGGCAGGAACCCAAATGAGGAAGGAGTTCCTATCAGTGTTGCTGGTGAACTGGTACCTAGGACACAGGTCTCTTGCATTTACCCCACGTTGATGCCCTTTAGTAGTTATTTACGACTGAATAAGCGTGTCTCACAATGGTAGCACCTATTAACCGTAAATAGGATCAATTGCATATGTTAACTAAAAAGCAAAGTAGGCTTAGGCCTATTTACTCAAGTTTCAAAAACAAAATTAATAAAACACAAGGAAATTTATAAATCTGGAGATCAATGGAATTAATAAAATTTCCTTTAACCAGACTCAAAAGTATATTAAATATCATTAAACTAAACTTTCAAAGCGAATGGCTTTTCAAATATTAATGTTATTATTGGGGTGATTGATTTATGTAAGTAATCTTGTAGTGTTGTCACTGACTAAGACCGACACGTTCCTCAGTCAGGACTATCAATTAGCCCGACAGCCAACAACAGAGCAGCACTCACCGGCTGGGACGCCGCCGCCGCCGGCCGGTATGCCCCGGCCCGCCGCCCTGGCGATGCCCGGCCCCGGTGCCGCGCCCGGTATCGGCACCCGCGGCCCCTCCTCCTGTATCGGCGGCCCCTCCACACTCAGCGACACGATGTTCTCCCCTCGCAGCAGCACGAACCCCAGCATCCGCCGCTCCTGACGACAGGACATTATGTCAACAATCGCTGACTAAGTGTGATCCTCAAATTAAATTAAAATGACTAAGGCATATGCAGGATGGTTTTTTTAGGTTGCTTCTTGTATTAAAAATCTAAAGTAAATTTTAGTATTCGGTTTACTGGAAACGTCTAAAACCGATGGGTGAGGTATTTTATGCATGAAAATTTCATCTCAGCATCCCCCTTACTAGTTCGCACCACTAACCTAAACATTTTAAATGGTAAGGTATGTGTTATTGTGTATTGTATTATTGTGTGTGTTGAGTGTATTTAATACTATTCAATATATTTATGTACATGACATGAATAAAGTGATTTTGAATTGAATTGAATTGAATGTATCCTTTGTGATGAATCAAATTAGCGAGCATAAAAGAGAAACATTTTAGTGAGTAAGCAGTAATGAATTTTATTTTAAAATGCGAAGCCTGACTCACAGTGTTTTAGACTAGGTAGTATAAAAGGCGGAATATTGAATAATTATGTGTTTATTTATACAAAACTCCACTCTTATATAAAGTAGTCTTTTACATGACTACTTTATATAAGATGTCAATAAAAAATATTTATACGACACTAAACTATCTTTTAAATTGCATTAAGGACTATAATAATTATTGTTCTTGTGTTAAAAAAGTCTGTATATTGCAAAACAATGTGTTTATTTTTATGAGAACTCCACATAAGAATCGTACATTAGTGACTGAAATATAAGCTTACAAAATATTGATATAGTTGTTTTTCTAAGGAAGAGCCAAGGGCTTAGTAGGTTTTGAGTGAGGAAAGGGATAGACTTTCAGCTAGCTTACCTGAGAAATAATGTTCATGGTAGCAGCACATAGAAACACAAAAGGAGACACATTTAACACTAATATTTCGTCCTTCTGGAGGACTTCTTCAGAGTCGACTCTGAAGAAGTCCTCCAGAAGGACGAAATATTAGTGTTAAATGTGTCTCCTTTTGTGTTTCTATGTGCTGCTACCATGAACATTATTTCTCAGGTAAGCTAGCTGAAAGTCTATCCCTTTCCTCACTCAAAACCAAAATATTGATATAGGCTATCTAACATGAACCGTTATGTGACACTAATCACATAACGGTCGAAAATACCAGTCCTCTAAAGAATCGTTCATTGAACTGACTGTAAGGGTTAGAGAATGATGAGAAGTTACACACATAAGGTACAGTGATGTTAAGCCCTGCCAATACCCAGCAAATATAATTTTGTTAAAAAAAATACTACTAACCCAGTTTTTTAGACAGGTAAGTCAGTCCTCGCGGGTTGAAAAAGCAATAGAGATTCTTGTATATGCTGATTAAAGGAAAATACTACAACCATTGTGGCAAATATTTTTGATGATAAAATATTACACCCTCTCCAATTCTCTTCTCACCCCCAACCCTCACTTTAAAATTTCTAATGCGATAATTGTAAACTTTATCTCATGTACCGGTAACATGAAATGTGATGAAAAAAGAATAATTTTTCTGAAAGGATATTTAAAATTGCATCATACTTAGGTTCTTAAGATATTGATTAATTATTGTAAAAAATTCTTATAAATTATTAATCTAGATGGAAATATCTCAGTTATATAGGAGACTGTAAACAAAAGAAAAAAGTCACACCTAAAAGGAAAATACCCCCGTTGCAGCATACCTGCATACTCAGCGAATTTCAAATGCAAAACAACATATTTCAATCCAACATAGCGAGATTTGACATGTTTTGGTAAGCTCCATATAAGAATAACATGGGGAACGAGCATGCAGGAATGAGCACCCAGTTTTAATATACCTGTAGCGCTACAGGTATATTAAAACTGGGTGGTTTTAATTCAATATTAAGTAGATCTGAACTAGAAGAAGCTATTTACCAAGTTTTATCATGATATGTTGAGAAATAAGCTTAGAGAGTTATAGAATTTTACCTATTTGCCATAAGTATAACATTGAGACAAAGTACTGTGTTTACCACTTTCAATATCTCGGTAACCAATGGACATAGACCATTAATTCAAAATACTAAATTGTTTGTTTTTTTGAGCTGAATTCATTGGTGCCAACAAAAAATCGATAAATTTTATTTTTCTATGTAAAAACCTCAAAAACTCATTTTTGGGAGGGTTTATCCCCCTTTACCCCCCCTTCCGGTGGTTCGATTGGGCTGGTTCACGAACTCGTCCAATTGATTACCACTTTACAGGTCCGTACCAAATTTGATAAAGATCAGACCATTTTTGAGGTGGCTATCGTGCTAACAAACACATAGATATATATATATATATATATATAAATTTGAACGAATAGTGTTTTTTGCTTCTGTGGCCCCAAAACGAAAAGTTATCATGGTCTTGGGCTTAGGTATTACCATGAGACCTACGGTAATAGCTTCTTCCCTATAGGGGAAATTCGCTAAAAATGACATCTATGTAATTTTTAGAGGTAATCTTCAATGTTTAATATAAATATCATTACACTTTTAGGCCTACCTCTTTGTCTGGATTTCTCGCTCCTTTAGTCTTCATTGTCCTGAATTCTTCACAATCTCCAATAATAACATTCATGTGTTTGTCAAACGCTGAAACAAAATAGAAAGGCTGAGCATTAGGAGTGGTCGGTCATTTAATTTAAAATCCTGGATTTTATTTGACAGAATTTCCCTCAGCCCAAATCTGAAAGACCAACTTAATAAATAACAGCAACTCAGTTAGCTCCTCAAATGTTGACTTGTACTTTAATAATAACCGGCTTATAAAATGCATGTACAGTTGTTCACCTTGAACTATCGAGACCCCCATAAAGACCAACATACTCCCGCTCTACCCACATATAAAATAACATTTTCCAACTGGGTTTAGACTTGCAGATGGCTTTCTAGTACTTATTTTTTTCTAATAGACTGCAATTGACATTGGCCCCATCAATGGTTACTTGTAAAATAAGTCCCTCCAATGAAAATGTCAAGTAAGTGATCAGCTGAAGCTCAACCAAGGAATACACTGTTGGGCGATTCTCTACGTGACGCACGGGACATTCAGACACTTTATACTTGTGTAAATAGTACAAAATATTAATTAATATTTTTTTCTTCATGGAGGTGTAGTGTATTTTATCCTAAAGATTCTATCCATGTAAATAACATTAGTTTTTCTGTCATGTAGCCTATATGAGTTATCACTAGAAATGTGACCGTGATGCACTGGACTGAGACAAAGTGCAGAGTTTCCTAAGTAAGACGAATGCTATTTTTTTCTGTGATTTATGTGGTACAAATTTTGTTTAGATATTTTTATCTTATTATTTAGAATGTTTTCAATTTACACAAATTTTTTGTTTAAATAAATTGATAAGTAGATATGTTAAAAAATTTTAAAATTCCAGTATATCGTGATGCACGGGACGTCACACACTGGACAAAAGTTTCTGGTAACTATATTTGCCATTTTTTTCAATTCTTCTTCAGTAATCACCAAGATTTAGTAAATATACATTGAAATAAACATGTTAGAAGTGGTTTAAAGGGTTTTCATTAATAAATTAAAAAAATAAGCTGTGACAAATATCTCAGTTTCAATTCTATGATAAATAGTAAAATTAATAATATAAATTCACATTGTTCAAAGATTTTGTTTTCAAATATCATTGATAGTATAACCTATACCCTGATTATCGAAAGAAGAGGAGCGGCGCGGCGGCGGCAGAGCGAGCTCGCGGCAGTAAAAACATTCTTATTCATAACGCTGTAGAAACGTAAAAAACGGTGTTAAAAATTTGCAGTCCACTTTATTCCAATGACCAGTTTATTACCTTATCAGCACCGTTTTCAAATAATTTTTAACGTACATCGTTTAGTTTATACTGTGGGTTATATTACTAAAAACACGATTTACGAATTAAAAAAGTCAATTCTTTGTGTTTGACTTATGATAACTCTGCTTACAAGCATCGGGGAAAAAATTCCTATAGAGAACCTTTGGTCGACATTCTTGGGAACAATGTATCAAAATTTGAGAGTCTTGTGATTAATATTTACGACGTTATTAATTTATTTCTAAAGAACTGTTAACTCTTTTGTTAATTGAGATTTTCATTTCATTTTTCCTTTAATGACATCAGATAGTTTCCACAATCAATACTCAGTTAATAATTTACTTCAATACTACTAGATAAATCCGTAATCAGTTGATAATTGAAATTAATTATAAACATTGCTCAGGCGAGCGCGATCGAGACGAGGTACAGCAACTGGCCAACAACAACGGAGCACATGCTTCCAAAAAACACTGCACATGCAGTTCGGAGAAACGGAAAGGTTCCTTATTGTTCAATGTTGGTAAATCGGCATTGTTTTTACAATGGATTCTACATCTGGAAGCAGGCGTTGTTTATAAGAGAAAAACTGATACATGCAGTGGCGCGCGAATAAAATGGGTCCACTAGGTCCAGACTGTACTTCAACAGTCATTGTTGCGCTCTGCCTCGCAGTGATACAATCGTTTACATATTAATCGGTTATGAGAAACCATTCCAATAAAAACATAAAACTGAGACGGAATCAACCTATATTTCATTTAAAGATTATGTTAACTAAATTTCATTCATCAAAGTAGTTTAATAGCTGAGATAATAGTACTTTAGAAATAAATTAATTACGACGTAAATATTGATCACAGGACTCTCAAATTTTGATATATTGTTCCCAAGAAAGTCGACTAAAGGTTCTGTACAGGAATTTTTTCCCCGATGCTTCTAAGCAGAGTTATAATAAATCAAACACAAAGAATTGACTTTTTTAATTCGCAAATCGTGTTTTTAGTAATATAACTCACAGTATAAACTAAACGACGTATGTTAAAAATTATTTTAAAACAGTGCTGATAACGTAATTAACTGGCCATTGGAATAAAGTCGACTGCAAATTTTTAACGGCGTTTGTTACGTTTATACAGCGTTTTAAATAAGAATGTTTTTACTGCCGCGCGCTCGCTCCGCCGCCGCCGTGCCGCTCACCTTCTTTCGAAAATCAGGGTATATAAGTTGGCAATGCTTCCCTCCATTTCTCATTGTTGTATTTGACAGATCATATTGGAGGGAATCTGAATTGGAGGGAAAGTTGATTAGGAGGGCAAGGCATATCAGCTGAGGTTTATGACTGTATTGGTTATCCAAGTTAACAGTGACTAGTAAAGTATTTCAACTTTGATTGATTTTGACTTTGATTGAAACATTGATTTAATGTTTCAATATGAATGTTAATTTACCTAGTAGTAGTGGTATTGCTAGTGATAAACCACTAGGTAAACATAATAAACCAATGACTGATGCTGAAAGAAGCAAAAAATACAGACTGAAACACAGAGAAGAGGTGATGGTGATTTTATATTTTGATTAGGATTTTTGTGGACATTTGCCATCACTAATTAGTAAAAAACAAGTTTCACGACGTTTCGGGATCTGGAATCTGATCCCGTCTTCAGGTGGAAGAAAACCTAAAACATAACAAGATTAGTAACACATAGCCAGGGAAACCTGGGCAAAAACACAGCTAAAACAGAGAACTGTAAAAACAGTCACGAAAACAAAAAGCTGAAAAGAAAAACAGTGTGTTACTAATCTTGTTATGTTTTAGGTTTTCTTCCACCTGAAGACGGGATCAGATTCCAGATCCCGAAACGTCGTGAAACTTGTTGTTTACTAATTAGTGATGGCAAATGTCCGCAAAAATCCTAATCAAAATACAGAGAAGAGGTTATGTTGAAAAACAAGTAAAGAATGAGGAAAGCAAGAAGCAAATTAAAAGCTACTCTTGATTTTGATGAAGAACTGAAAGAAGAACTTCGAAGGAAAGTACGTGAAAAGAAACGTGAGTACAGACAAAAGAAGAAAAATCAAACGCTCGGCGCTGTTTCTCCAAAAAAGGTAGGCCTACCTTACAAATCCCCACAGAGCCTAGGAAAAGCAATGAAAAAAATTATTGCTAGCCTATCAAAGCCCCCAAATAAAAAAAGGGCTTTACTTAACCAATTAATTAGCAAATCTTGCATTGATGTAACGCCTAAAATTCAAAAGAAACTGTACAATAGCATGACTAAGCCTTGTGAACTGGCAGAGAAGGTAAAAGATTTCTTCAACCATCCAGACATTGTTTACACATGTCCTGGTATTAAAGATGAGGTTATAGTTCGAGACGAGCAAGGAAATAAAACTAAACTAAGGAAGTTATACTTAACAATGTTTTTGAAAGAAGCTGGAAACTTACTGGAAGAACATTGACGCTCTGTTTGTTTTGTTTATGTTTTCATATTTCCACGAGCAAAAATTATAAAATCTGTTTTAAATTAATTGAAGACTCGTTAACCTAACAGTACAGCACAAGCCGATTATCTTAGGTCGTTGGGACCGAGGCTGCCTCGGATACCGAGAATACTGGATAATATAGAGGTTGCTTACATTTTGAGGTAAGCGTGTTACGAGAATAATGTTAGTAAGATATAAGTTTTGCCAATATATATTGGAGTAAGTAGGCCATTGAACAAAATTTTGTCAACACATTATTGAAATATATAACATTATTTAAAAATAACGATCAGTTACAACATACACTTCATCAAGGAAAAACGCCATTAGTCATATAATGTCTGCTTACATTTGCATAAACTTTTGTTAATAATGGGAGTTCACTTCCATCAGGGGTGATTCTAAGCCAACAAAAACATGGTGGTGTAATGGTGCGATCTGCATTACATATTTCAACCTCACTTGCATAAGGCCTAATGCTGCAAATGGTGCGTCAAATATTTGGGCATGCCCTTCTTGCCCAAATATTTGACGCACCGTTTTGTGGAGACAAGGTCGCCATTTTTTGACGTCCAGCAGACCCTTACATCCAGCAGACGATTTGGTATGTTCATATATTTGTGATTTTGATTCGAAACACAAATCTAGGTTATTAAGGAGTATAGCTTACATATCATATATTAACTTGGGTAAATTAAATGACTTGACTAATAAATTAATGATAATTTTATAATTACTTTAGATAAAATACATCTTAAATCATGTTATTATTATGTTCCGACCAAAAATTGAAAAACTTTTTCTTAGATTGACCTTGGACAACCCGGCCTCAGATAACTGGGGCTCGGATGATCGGGAGCGTACTAAGTAATATGAACTTTTTTCAGAAAATATATTTGTAGCACATTCAATCAGTTAGCTCCATTTGTAAACACAATTATTTACGTTTATATTCCTTTCTTTACTAAAAAAAATATTTAAATGCTAATTTATAGGTATTTTTCCAATTTATAAAATCAAATTGCAACAAAATTTTAGGGGATTGACTTTGTAGAATACTATTTGTATAAAATTTTAAAATGAACACTGTTAACAGTTTTTTTTAAAGTTATTTTTGTCAAATACACACCTACTCACATGAGAACAGGCAACAAATCACTGACTCCGCTAGTACAGAGATTCACTTTGTTCATCAACTAAATCGTATGGGTTTTTTGTATTTAATAAACATGCTGTGTTAGAGTGTAAGAAAGTGTAGGGGTCTCCAAATCCCTTAGACGCCTCGGCTGCTAGAATACAGTAGGTAGACCTAAAATTAATAGCTAATAAAATGACTACACTTACCCTTGAAAGTCCCAATGAAAGTCCTTGAATCCTGAAGAGTGATTTTAACTCTGTAGTTGATATGCTGTTGCATCTTATTGTTCTTTCCGATCGTCTGTAAATTGATGTAAGTTTTTAATACATGTGATTATTATTCCTGATATGAATTAACTACGGTACTTACAAAAATACCCCCGTCGCAGCAGACCTGCGTACTCAGCGAATTTCCATAGGATTTATTTTGTATATGTGAGCATTCAACTTGTTTGAAGGAAAGTATCATTTGAATACGTTAAGTAAATAATATACTAAAAACGCATATTTAATCATTCATGAGCTTTAGACATGAGGAAAATTAACAAAGAGACCATATTAGTTTTTATTAGTAATACATACACTTTTGTATTTTATATAATTCTTAGCCTTTTAATTTTCAATAACTGTAATCTTGTTATAGAATATAAATGTCAACAAACATATAACCAATGAACTCAAAACACTCAAAACAAACAAATAATTCAATCTCATGAAAAAATTAAATTCAATCATATGGTCAGTTTTATAGTAATTAAAACATCCCTGTTGCAACAGACCTACACCTCCAGCCAATTTCAATAAAACATATTATCAATCCTCATTATTAAACATATCATATATTATGCTACATTTTCAGGCAGTTTAGACCAAGACATCCCCCCCCCCCTCCAAATGCTCTTACTTTCTTTATTAAATTTAAAAATAATTTGTATTTTTTGATATAGTATATATTTTCTGCAAAATCTTGATCAATGAACTCTAACTATTCAAAATAAACACAAATAAAATATTCAACACCTGCAAATTTAATCATATGTTCAGAATTGTATTTTTTTAAAACATCTCAAATCAGGGTGACTATACTTTTTGGAGGGAAAAATTAAAAACAATATTGGACAACATACTGTGTTTCGCACATCCAATACTATCCAATATCTAAGCAACGGATTGACGTAGAATAATAATTAAAAATGCTAAATTGTTTGTTTTTTTAAGCCGAATTCATTTTTGACAATTAAGTTTAAAAATAATTAGTAAAAAGGTGTTAAATCTTGAAAATAAATTTTATTTTGTGAAAAAAACCTTCTTAGAGTAAATCAATCTTGCTGGTTTGCGAACTCGAAGTCATGAATGACGCTTTACACGTTTGTTCCAAATTTCATCAAGATCGGACCTTTTTTACAAAAGTTATCGCGCCTACGGACAGGTATATATATATATATATATATATATATATATATACATATATATGAAAATGAACGAACGGTGTTTTTGGGGTCTAGGGACCTCAAAATGAAAAAATAACATGGGCCCGGGCTTAAGTCTCACCGTGCCGCCTACGGTAATAGCTACTTCCCTATAGGGGAAATTCGCTAAAACTACTTAAAAAAATTATAATTGTCAACATATTTTTCTAATTATTTCCAAAGCAAAACTTATCAAATTACAAGATAAAACAATAAGTAAGGAATAGGATTCTACAAATCATAACTTATCTCCATCGCACGTTGCAGTCATATCCAATCGAAAACAAAATGGCGGCCATTTTATTTATGGTTATGAGCTTGAAAAAACTGTCGTTTGGATAAACCTTAATTCCCAATGCAAAACTATAAAATCTCAATTGAAAAACAATTCAGCACCCTGGTGACCTGACTTATACGTCACAGGCTCTTCGCAGTGAACATTTTAATGATATCCTGATTCCATTTTGTGAAATTCAACCACATATCAGTCTCAATTGACTTAGTCCAGGCCTAGTTCAGGTTTTTACAGAGATCCATCATGTCATTACGCCTCCAAGATTGCCTAACAATGTGTTTAGGCTATGCTTATTAAGGTCATTGAACTCCTGGCTCAAGAACGAAAACAGATTTTTCATACCAAGGCTGAAATCGGGACGCAGGAAGCGACGCGACTAGCCAGGGAGGCCTCCATGCAGCAGAGGCAAGAAAGATGGGCTGATGAGTCAAGAGCGGCTTGGACGCGAAGACTTATACCAGACTTGAATTTGTGGGTCGAGCATGTGAGGTGCTTAAACTTCCTTACCAAGCAGCTCCTTACCGGGCATGGTAATTTCCAGGCCTATCTCCATAAGATGTGCAAAGTTGACACCCCGGCTTGTCAATACAGTGATTGTGAGCAAGACGATGCTCTTCACACCTTCTTTGAGTGTGAGCGCTGGGCGGGCAAAAGAAGAGATCTAGAACTGGAGGTAGGGGTTATTACGCCAGAGACTATAGTTCCCCTTATGCTGACTTCTCTTGAGAACTGGAGGCGAATTTCAAGTTTCGTAGAATACATCCTCAGGAGAAAAAGATTAGAAGGCTCTTAAGATCCAGGGCCAATCCTCAGGTGCAAAATAAGAAACGTTAGTCCAACTGGACTTATCATACGAGGTTCCACTTTGAAGTTCATGCCTTGATAGGTTTTTCCAAAGTGGGGGACAGCCTGAGCAAGGCGGGGGGTTGTAGTTGGGTGCAAGTCCCGCACACCAAGGAATGTTCGATATCTTCCTTGACGGTGCATTAAAAGCATTTCCCCTCGAAAAAAATGCTTGAGGTGAATCCAACTAGATTTTCAATGTTCCTTGTTTTAAAAGATAGTGATGTTGTTGACCTTAAAAAAGCAGTTATCAGGCAAAAGTCCATGACAACGGAGGGTAAATAGGTAGATCAGGTCTATTAGTTGTCTTAAGGTTGTACAAAAGTCTATCTGCACCACTGGCCCACTGGCCTAGACCTACTAAGATTCTATGTGTCTTATAGAATGCTAATGACCATGAAATTTTAATTCCAGCCCCTAATCACCATTCATTAGTAAAAGAGTTGATTAGGCAACTAATTTTAATCCGGGGGCCGGATTTGTGAATGATGAGTTGTTGCCGGTGAGGTTATCTCTATGCTACGCCTAAATAAATAACTATACTTACCATCTTGGGTTTTTGTTAAGATTTCCTTGAAAACCTAGAAAAATTGATAAAAAGCTAAACTGCTTATATGTTAACAATAGTAGCCAAAGCAACGTTTTCGGTACGCTATCTTCTTCTGCCTAATTAATTGTTACCGTGCATGCACAATACACACACGCGCGCACTCAACTCAAACACACACACACACACACACACACACACACAAGCACCAAAATATTTTTCTGAAACAAGAGACAGACTGCGTCCGAACCATAGATAAAAAGTTTTTTATATGTTCCGAACTATATACCACGCGTCGCACTAGATGGCAAACACAAACAAGCCCCAGTACCCAGTTATGTTATGCCTAGTTGCCCCAAGTCACTCAATAACAAAAAGTACGATTCTTTTGAACGCATAACTTGGACGTTTTGAAAAAAAAAGTAATCATCGATAATTTAGAGTATTTTACTTGGATGTAATGAAACTTGGATAATATGAAATAGCACATGACGAGTTTTAGCCTGGACGTTTCGAAACACAAATATCAATAATTTAAAATGATTAACATGGATACTATGACATGTGGACGCTATAAAATGGCTATTTCTTAATAGTTAAAAGATATAAAGGACTTGGACGTTTTAAAACGTCCCCTTTAAAATTACGTAATTTTTAATGATTTTATAAATAATTTGATTTGCTTTATAAAACTTATTGATATACACCCATGGATAAAAAAGTAGCTTAAAACACCTATGTTACAATATTTAACAATACTCACTATATACACTAATAATAGTACGTTCTTGCTTAATCATCGTCAAAAAAGTGTGTTGTGCTTGCCCACAGTACCTAGAATATCTTTATATAGATATATATGTTATATAAATATATAGATGTTCTTGTTACTGTGTGCTTGCCCTGCTAGATTTCTAAATTAATTTCTGTAGTAGGTTTGCGATTGCGTGTAGGTGGCGTGAGTGTGAAGTGTATTTTTTATTATTTTTCCTTCGATTGTGCGTGTGTGTGTGTTTGTGTTTGAGAGACTGGTGATTAGGTTATGAATAATTTTGAGCATTTTGTATTTTTAAAGTGAAATCATGCTTGGATAGTGCTAAGCCTTTTCAACAGGTCTATCAACTTATTGACACATATTTCTCTCCATTTGGCGCTTTGCATCAGGACTTTGTGATTCAAAATCCATATTTTATTGAACAAGCTTGCTTACCCTTGGACCTGCAATAAGTCTCAAAAATGTCCAACTCAGGTAAAGTATTATAATTTTTGATTATTTCTAGTAATGATTGTGTTATCATTATAGAACTAACCGCTACAATGTCTATAGTAAAGGATTTATAATTCTGTCAGGTTTAAAAATCTAGTCTAGCCAAATAAACATCTAATATAATCAAGGTGTTGGCTGATCTGATTCAGTTCCTTTTCTTCCATGAATTATTTGGCTGATTAAAACCGTTATTTGCTGATAGTTAAACTGCTGAAGGTGAGGGCTACAAATGCCCGGTTCCAAACTATGGGGAGCAACAAATAAGGGAGGAATGAGTGAGTGCATCACAGTCTAAGAAAAAATACAGTCCCGGCACATGCCATATGTTGTAGGCCCAATGCATTATGTTGTCTGCAGGGCGACATTATCGTTCAAAGCGGCACACAAGCACAATTACTAGGCCTAACAAAATTAGATACCATTTAATTGTAATTGTGTTCTCATGTACCAGCTATCAGGATCACATTGGGAACACACTTTTATCTATAACCATACTGTATGTTGTTAGACAGAGGATGGTGAAACAACATGTGATTAGTGTGGACTTGGTAATTGTGCTTATGTGCCATAAGGATTGCGGACATTTTTTGTGACCAACTGATGGGACTATTTTTACTTAGACTGTGGAGTGCACTGCTGGCGAAATGATTGATTATTATTATTATTTGTTTGGGTGTAGTTGATCAACTATGATCAAGGAAGCACAACTGTTCAGGTAAAAGGCCTTGAAAAACATAATCGATGTTTTGACGGTTCTACAAGATCTTATAATTTATTCATTTTAGAAGATTAGAAAACCATTTGATGTGTTTACAGATTTTGCTGCCCACCATATTTCGTGTTCCCAATAATCGGTTTTTATCCCAAAGTATGAATGTACACATCTCTGCCACCATGCTGGTGTTAGGCTACATTCCTATAGTTTAGAGTTAGCCTGTAAACGAGGCAAAATTATAATGTTTGACTGATAGGCTCCAAGGCACCTCTAAGATCTATTACCTTAACCCTTTTAGTGCCGGGATCTCGTAGCGAGACGCGCCTACTAGGTACCACTAGTGCCAGGATCTCGTAGCAAGATCCCGGGTCCTATTGCATTGAATACCGGGATCTCATAGTGAGACGTTTACATTTTTATACATATAAAATATATTTTTTCGTTTTTACTGGCTGGAATTCGTGCCAAATGCCTTTCTATAAGCAAATCTATGGTTAGCTGAAATGCCTTTCTATAAGCAAATCTATGGTTAGCTGAAATGCCTTTCTATGGTTAGCTTGAAATGACATACTGAAATGCAAACAGCTGATGGCAGACAAATAACGTGTTCCCAATAATCGGGTTATCCCAAAGTATGAATGTACACATCTCTGCCACCATGCTGGTGTAAGGCTACATTCCTATAGTTTAGAGTTAGCCTGTAAACGAGGCAAAATTTTAATGTTTGACTGATAGGCTCCAAGGCACCTCTAAGATCTATTACCTTAACCCTTTTAGTGCCGGGATCTCGTAGCGAGATGTGCCTACTAGGTACCACTAGTGCCGGGATCTCGCTACGAGATCCCGGGTCCTATTGCATTAAATACCGGGATCTCATAGAGACGTTTACATTTTTATACATATAAAATATTTTTTCGTTTTTACTGGCTGGAATTCGTGCCAAATGCCTTTCTATAATCAAATCTATGGTTAGCTGAAATGCCTTTCTATGATTAGCTGAAATGACATACTGAAATGCAAACAGCTGATGGCAGACAAATAACCATGCATTTCGTATGGCGTTGATGCAACTTCGTTTGTGTAATTTTTAGGCTATGTTTTTGTTTTACCTATAGGGTTATAATTGAAAAATATATTTGTATTTTGTTATTGTGGATCTTTTTAAATGTTAAATGATGTTTCTAGTGTAAATATGGAATATGAATACTGTTTTAAGTAGGTTGCTTAGTGACGTTCAACTCTGCATTGTTGCAAGGTTATCGTTTTATTTTGTTAATTCATAACTTATTACAGTAAATTTATGTTTTATACATGGTTTTTACTTGTTTTTTTACGTAGTTTCACATAAAACTAATAAAAATTGCATCAGAGTAAAACCCAAAAAAGGCCAATATTTTTTTTGTAAACATAAAAAATGAGTATGATATAAATTTTTTAAAATTTAGGTCTATTAACATTTATTTTCACCAGAAACTTGAAATTTGTCTTTCTTCTTGTCATTTCTAAATAATAGAAGTATTTAAAAACAAATAAAAAAATGATTTGTTAAAAAATGTTAATAAATAAATTTTTAGTGATTTTTCCCAAACCCTTACATTTTTGCTAAAAAAGGCCTGGCACTTCTTGCAGGTAACAATGAAAAAATGTCCGGCATTTCATGTACCTTCATTAATTTTTTGCTCCGGCACTAAAAGGGTTAAAATACTAAATGAAAATATACGCCTTAAAATACTAAATGAAAATGTAGTAGGCCTACGCCTTAAAATACTAAATGAAAATGTACAATTGGCAATATCAAGAAGCCTTTGGTGACGATACAAAAGCGACAGTGATGGCTTTCCGCACACACAGACCTATCCATAGCCTTTGTGGGAAAATTTCTATGTTTTAATCAATACGTTCTTAATAATGTTAATTTTAATGGTAATTAAATCATCCGAATCTGAGTCTACGGTTTTGAATCAAGCAACATCACCACATGTTTTAATGTAAAACAGCAGATGCTTTTAGATAGGCTACATTGCTTTTTAAATGATAGGTAAGTTATTTTCCGTTATTTTTCATGTTCTGGTGACGTAAAAAAATTCCAGTATTTCTCCGGAGCCCCTGACATAAAAAACTTTCCATAGTTTAGGCTCTCTTCCATCATCCTTGATTAGCGCCTAAGATATCATACAGTTTTCTTTCTCCTACGCTTGCCGTAACTGGAACTCTTCTAACTGAGTTCGCTGTAGTACAGTGACAGCTGCAATCTGCTGTCTATCTGTACCTGATGAGACGAAACAACGTCGAAACAGCAAGTCATCCACATTGTCGAAGCATCTGCTCCTTTTCCAGCTGTGCTTTCGCACGCGGAAGTAGCATAGCAGTGCAGGTGGTGCCCGCACTACCTTAGCGTAGGGTCGGGGTATCACTTTTTGATAAAGCAGAGTGAGCCACCAGGAGGAAACATCAACTGGAGGAAACTGCTCGTGGAGACTGAAGAAATGCTCGCACGACCATGACATGTGGTTCGCCCGCACATGGTAGGAGAAAGAAAACTCAACTACGAATACTTCCTTGCCAATAACATCGATGGGACTAACACCTAGTCCATCTCTTTCTGACACTTCTCGGATTTCTCCATCCGTGTCATTGCGTCGTGCGCTTCTTCGCGCACCTGATGAGAGACAGACATCTCGAAACGCACTAAGAAAGCTCAAGCGGCGGCTCATCTGAGCCTTTTCCTCTTCGGTTTAGAGGATGTTCCGTGCCACACATAAGGCATGTGCTATGGCGCGCGAATCCCCATACAGACCTGGGAAGCTTGACATTTTGGACTCACACGTACACCAGTGGGCCAGAGTCAAGTGAGAGGCTAAGCCGTCATCACGCTCTATGGCTTGTTGGCGCTCCGTGCTACCATGTGCGGGCGAACCACATGTCATGGTCGTGCGAGCATTTCTTCAGTCTCCACGAGCAGTTTCCTCCAGTTGATGTTTCCTCCTGGTGGCTCACTCTGCTTTATCAAAAAGTGATACCCCGACCCTACGCTAAGGTAGTGCGGGCACCACCTGCACTGCTATGCTACTTCCGCGTGCGAAAGCACAGCTGGAAAAGGAGCAGATGCTTCGACAATGTGGATGACTTGCTGTTTCGACGTTGTTTCGTCTCATCAGGTACAGATAGACAGCAGATTGCAGCTGTCACTGTACTACAGCGAACTCAGTTAGAAGAGTTCCAGTTACGGCAAGCGTAGGAGAAAGAAAACTCAACTACGAATACTTCCTTGCCAATAACATCGATGGGACTAACACCTAGTCCATCTCTTTCTGATATCATACAGCATAAGACTCGTCCAACTTAAGCTAATTTAGCATAATATTCATGTCGAGCGATGACTTGTGGACACGGTGTCCCCTAGTGGAGATTAATGTCTGCTTTATTGAGTAGGTACTAACTATGTTCATAAGACCGTACTCATAATTAGACCAGTTCGTAAGTTGTAAACCAGGCGAAATGGTGGTTCGGATTGGAAACGCTTCAAAGACCGCATTAGAAATCTACCAAAGAAACGGTGTAACTAAACAATATTTTAATTAGGCTATCTTAAAAGCAATATTTTTTGTTTACTCCTTCAATACTTATTTGAACTCATACTGGTGGTTTACCATATTTTGTATTCCAATTTATCTATAATCAATTTGATAACATTATGTCCAGACTGTTTTAACTATTTCATGAATAGGCCTACCTAGTATTTCTATATACTTTATATCCAATAGGGAGTATCTTAACAAAATGAAATAATCGGGGCCTACGGAATCACAGCTGGCATTTGTCTACTTTACGGAGAACTAATGAGAATAAAGGGGAGGAACCTGGTATAGTAAGGTTCAAAAACAAAACTGTCCAGGTTTGTTGCTGTCCGATTTTGTCGTTTGTGGTGAGAAATGAAACCGTCCGGGTTCTTCACCTGACGCTCCTGACGGAACGGGACACTTTCAAAACTGTTCTGATTCATCGCCGTCTGATTTTGATGTTTCTGTGCAGAAATGAAGCAGTCTGGGTTTGTCGCAACAGTCCCGACAAATCAGGACACTTTAAAAACAGTCTGGGTTTGACACTGTCTGATTTTGTCGCTCTCCAAATTTTACGTTTTCAGTATTTCAAACTGTCCGGATTTGTCGTTTTCCGAATTTGGTAGCATCCCTTCGGATCCCACTGACTTTGGTAGCATCCCTTCGGATCCCACTGACTTTGGTAGCATCCCTTCGGATCCCACATTAAAATGTAGGTCCCTTAATTGCCTTTGGCTGTTGGGCTAATATTTAACAGTCCTAATTAAGGAATATGTCAGCCTTAGTCAGTAACAAGACTACAAGATCGCGCCACAATCATCCTACACTGTTGTTTACTCATATTCGTCTTAAAATACCCCATACTGGTGGTCATCTTATTAGTAATGTTGCCAAACTGCAACCTGAGGTTGATATGAAAAGAAAGAAGTGAGAGGGAGAAAAAGGAATATGGTAATATTTTAATACCGCTACCTGTTTGTTTATGGATGGTAGGTTGAGGGAACTCTAGTTTTCTGTTTTCTGGTTACACTGTATTTTAACATAGAAGCATTTAATGTTTGATTTGTTTCAGATTTTGGAGGCAGTGATGATTCTCCCAAAAAGCACCATCAAAAGAAAACAAAACATGTGGATGACAAACGTAAAAGTCAAAAAAGGTCTAGAAGCTTCGAGAGGAATGATGATGAAAAGAGCTACAAAGAGAAAAAGAAGCAAAAAAATGAGAATGTCTCTAAACATGACGAAGAAAGGGAATATAATAGAAGTGATAATAAGTCTAGAAAAAAATATATTGATACAAAAGATGAAAAAACTCGAGAAAGAAAAAGAAGAAGTGGCTCATTAGAAGAAGAATCAGAATCTGAAAATGAAAGGGGCAGGAAAAAAAGAAACGAGTCAAACAATAAAGAACGTCAAGAAGAAAAATCAGATAGCAAAAAACTTAGAAAAAAGGTTCAAGATTCTAAGGGGAGAAGAGCAGGTAATATGAGTGAAGATGAAGACAAAAATAAGAGTAATTCTAAATATGATGAGGTTTCAGAGAAACGATACAAGAAAGGTAGCTCTAGAATAGAGTATGATGAACATTCGTTACAAAAAAATACCAGTTCCAAATATGAAGAAAATGAAGAAGAAAGGCCCAAGAAAAGCACTTCCCGTTACGATAAGTCTAGAGATAATGATGGGAAAAAACCACACAAGCGTAGGTATGAAACAACTGATGAAAACGATTACAAAGAGGGAAAATATGATAGAAGTGATGACGATGAAGATAAATTCAGAAGTAATCAAGAAAAGCCTCAAAGATACTGGTCGAATCCTAGACCGATGAGGGAAAATTGTGATATATACTGGAACAAGTTCAGTGACCGTTTTAAAAAGTCAGCAGAGAGCTTGGAAGTGGGTCCTCGCTACTACAGTTCCGGTGAGAAGCCGAGAAGAGATCAAAGAGATAGAGAAGACAAAAAGGAAAAAGAGAAAGGTGACGATGGGGCTGATGGTTCCAAGCCAAATGATGTTCAGAATGAGGAAAAAGAAGAGGAGAAGGCTGCTCCTCCAAAACGAACAAAAACTTTTGATGCCCTTACATCCCGGACTGGAGGTGCATACATTCCGCCAGCCAAATTGAGAATGATGCAAGAAAGTATCACAGATAAAGGAAGGTAAGTCTTAACTAGACTGAGATTTTTTTTTAACATTTGTCAACTTTATCCAAAGCCGACACACTAAGCTCCATTGCAACTCTGGCAGCATTGCTTAAGTATTATACTATTAAGCTGGGTTTAGATAGAAGATAATGTCAGTATTTCAAGAATCAGATTACTGATCATAAAAATAGAATGGATGTACTTTGAGTACCCAAACTCAACACAGGAAAAACAAAATGTACTATTATAATATTCTCATAAACTCTAAAGTTTGGTCTAATCATTGAAAGAAAATCACAAACATGTTTTTCCTTAGTTAGTGCAAATCATCAGCATAATTTGTTTTCATTAATTTAAACTAAGTATCAAATGTCATGAAGCACCTCTGGATTCAGACTTTTGATTCATATTATATGTGTGTTAGGGGTGAAAAAGATTGGGGGGGGGGAGGGGTCAAATGGGGAATTAGTAATGAGAGTAAGGAAGAAGTATACCATCATCAATTGATCACCAATACTTTCGGATTGTCAATTCAAAAATTCAATTCCAGAATATGAAATGTATAAGGGCAAGTTAAAGGCTTAAATTATGTTTTATATCTAGGCCTCTTACTGTGTACCGTTGTCACGAAACTTATTTTTTCACCTAGTACTGTCCTCAAGGTTTGATTTCTTCTATGTAATATAGTTTCTATCGGAAGGGTAGAGTACCATCGCAAGATTGAAATTAATTAATTACTTTTGTTTTACAGCGCTGCATTTCAGAGGCTCGCGTGGGAAGCATTGAAAAAGTCAATTCAAGGTCACGTCAATAAAGTAAACGTCAGTAACATTGTCGGAGTGATCAAAGCTATACAGAAAGAAAACATTGTGAGAGGAAAGGGTCTTCTGTGCCGTGCGCTCATTCAAGCGCAGGCTGCCTCTCCTACATTCACCAACGTGTACGCAGCTTTAGTGGCTGTCCTGAATGCTAGAGTAAGTGCACGCTTTTATGGAAATGTTATTCTCTTTGTTTGATAGGAATAAAATGTAAAATATATGATTGAGGTTGCCTCATGAATTGTAATAGGCAAAATGATGGTGTCACACACAAAAAGATTGATATCTTAGCATTTTGTAAGCGAATTTTCATATTGTGTACTGTGGGAGTTATAAAAGGAAAATATCATTAACTTTCTTATTTGGCTTATATGAAAATTAGTTTAACATCTATGCTTTTTTTTATTTTATTAAGATGATACAACCCAAAAAAAAAAAAAAATAAAACCGCTCAGTTCTACTCAGTCTGGATAAAATCTGTTCTAAGCTATTTATCTTACAGCCTATTTTTTATTTGCAGTTTCCGAAGATAGGAGAGCTGTTGTTGAAGAGGTTGGTAGTTCAGTTCCGCAGAGGGTTTAAACGAAATGACAAAACCATCTGTATCACTGCCGCTACATTCATCGCACATTTGGTCAATCAAGAAGTGGTAAGCAATTTTATGGCAGTCACTTGGTTGTGTTTTGTAATGATCACTTTCCCTCTTACTGGATAACATTTGAATAAAGCTTAGGCTTTGGCTCACTGAAGCCAGGGAATTTGGAATTCTCTTTTGCTAACAAAAAAGTAGTAATAATAAGTAGAGGCTAATTTGCTGCTTTTTAGTTGTTTTGACCCAAAACAGAACTAGACAATGAATAATGTTTACATCATCTGGTATATTTAAAACGGCTAACCAGAATCACTGAAGTAGCCTTTCCTAGGAAATGACTGAATCTTTGGAGTAGTGCACAGGTGATTTGTGACATTTCTGATATTTTCTCCATTTTCCATGGACCTTAAACTTGTAAATTAACCCTCACAAGCAATATTACCTTTTCCCTTGCTCGAGATGTTTTGTGACGACCAATTAACTTACAGAATTAAATACATATATTAAAAAAAACTTTTCTAAGTCTATATACATTGATCTCTACTGCTTACAATGTCATTCCTATTACTTTTGTAACTATGGACAGGAAAATGTAAAACTTTTCTCCCGTTAGTCTGTGTTCAAGGTAGAAGTAAACAAAAAACTTTTTGATCTAGTCATAAATGTAAAGGAAGATTATTCTTCTAGCCAACACAGTCTTATTCCCATTCTTTAAATCCCTCAGAGGTGCAATTCCATGGGACAACACTTCGTGGTAGAACGAACAGCTGCTCCACCCAAACTAATCTAGAGTTTCAAACCTTAATGGTCCAACAGGCAGATTTTCTTAACCATGTGTACTATGTGTACAGAATAGTCATACAATGTTTAATATTCAGTCATTTACTCCCTAGGCCCATGAAATCCTAGCGTTGGAAATATTGACACTGCTGATAGAAACCCCGACTGACGACTCTGTGGAAGTCGCCATCGCTTTCCTGAAGGAGTGCGGGATGAAGTTGACGGAAGTTGCCAGCAAAGGGATCATGGGTATATTCGACATGCTGCGTAACATTCTGCACGAGGGCAAACTGGAGAAGAGAGTGAGTGTTTAAACATATTTATACTTCAGTATTCCAGTGAACCATTTAAGATTATTGTTACCTTTTACTTTTAGATTTCTGAACACCAAAGTATTAATTGAAGGGGTCCCCCATAAAACGTTATAAGCGACAAAAACCTAGTTTTGATGAGTAATCATGCGTTGAAAGCTGAATTCTAAAATTTAGTTTTTTTTCAAGGTTAGGATTTGTAATTATGTATAAATTATTTAATACCCTATTAGCGAATTTCCCCTATAGGGAAGAAGCTGTTACCGTAGGTCTCATGGCAAGACCTTAAGCGGACCTTTTGTTTTGAGGTCCCCAGATGCCAAAAACACCATTTTTTCATTTTCATAAATACGTCTATTGTGTGTGTCTAATTACACATATATTGTACACATATATTTTTGTAGCACGATAACTCGTGTTAAAATTGACCTTCTGAATGAAATTCAGCACAGACATGTAAACAGACATGTGGGTAATAATTGGACGAGTTCGAAAACCAGCCCGATCGGACCATCAGAAAGGGGGTAAGGGGGGATGAACCCCTCCAAAAATGGGGTTTTTGGATTTTTTACAATTTATATATATCTTCAAGTACAATAACTCTCTTAAAAATGGACCGATCTGAATGTATACAACAATACAATAATGGATTTTTTGTTTGAAAAAAATATTAACTTTGGCTTATACTGTCCAATTTGCCTAATATTTAGATATGTTGTTAATCTAAGCAAAAGTACACTTTAAATGGTATAAGTTGTGTATTTGTAAGGTTTTTTATGTTAAAAAACTCCATAGTTGGAGAAAATTTTGGCCTCAAATTTCAAAAGTTTTTAGTTCAAAAATATTTTGTTTGACTTATTTCTGGAATACTAACTTCCTAGGTGTTGAACTTATGGTCTGTTCTAATGTTATGGGTTTTATATTGATAAAAAAATTTGTAAATCAAGATATAATTATTTTTAAATTTCAACGTAGCCTAGTAAAAATAATAATGTAGACATGTAGTAAGGACTAAATATACAGACTTGGGGACTCGAGTAAATGTTTACTTGAGGTTGAGTCATTATAATTACTATGGTCCTTGAGCTTCTTTTCACAATTACTAGGTTAATGCATAGACCTAGTTGCAAGGCTGACAGTTGCAATTATTAATGCATTCCCTTAGCATTGACATCTTAACATTTCGTTTTGAGTTACTTTGTTGTTCTACTTAAAAATTCAAAATGTAGTAGTATATACACTGGGTATAATATCTTTAGGATGTAAGAGAAATAACAGATTTTCTTATATCTGTATTTGAGGTACTCCGGTATTGTAATTTTCCTTGGAATTTTTTTATTGAGATTTTTAATCTTTAAGTCTCTGTGTCTTTATTCCTGTTATAATAGCTGATATTTGTTCACTTTAATATATCTTTTCTACATTTTCAATTAAATACATATCTTTATACCTAGTTTTAATGTAGATAAAATATTGCTATGCTTTCAGCTATTTAGTTTTTGCTGCCTTAATACTAGCCTATATATTTTTTCTCTTTCTATTATTTAATATGTAATTACCCAGTTTCTGTTTTATCCAAGGAAAATGCCTATTTTTTCTTTACTTTTTGACCTGATTGCAATTTGGTAATGTCGTTTTCCTAAGTAAATGCATGTGTAAACAGCATTTATTATTTCTATACCTTGGGTCATACCAAGTCAAATCATCCAGAAAAAAGGATTTGTAACCCACCATCTCAGAATTTGATGAAACTTGGTGATTTTGATCTTTTCACTTGCCTATGGAAGAATACCAAATGTTAGCTTTAGGGGTGCGCAAGTAGTGAATTTTGAAGTCGACTCGAGTCGAGTCGAGTATTAAGCCAAATACTCGAGTATCGAGTCGAGTCGAGTCAAGTAGTTGTGAAAAGTAATGAAATCATTTTTTTTTTTGAGAAAATAAAACTCTGATATTCTAATACCCTACATTGTATAAACGCTACTTTTAAATGTATAAGTTGACCAAGCTAAATCACTCAAAATAAGTCACTTAATGTAGAGCTGGAGGCATTTCAGTTGACGGAAGATGTAAATAAACAAACTACTATCCTACTACAAGACTTAAGGTCAGAATTCAGTTTTAAAAACATTTGAATCACATGTGTGAAGATCTTTATATTCGCATATGTTTATATCCCAAAGACAAACGCTAAAAGAAAATATAAATTTCAAGATGCTGTAAAAATTTGATACTTATATGTAAAATAATCAGAAAAAACTATTAAAAAAAAATTGTTTCAAAACTGTAAACGGTGTAAATGTCTTTAGTTTTCTAGCTTCCTAAAAAATAGGTTCTTTAATTTAATTGTAAACCCAATTATTCCACAGAAATATTATTTTTAAATTGCTTTCCTGATTAACATGAAGTATGAAGCATTCGTGACATTAGAAGAAAGTAAAATTAAAATTACTTGACAATCGAGAATAGGGTGATAAAAAAACTTCAGGATATTCTTGCTGCAACTGCAACTAACCAAAATATGAAGCAAAGAAGATCTTGAATTAGTTAACTCTTTCAGATTTTTTTCATGCTTAATATTTGTTAGTTTTTTTTGTAAAAAACGTAAAATTTAAAATATCTATAACAATTGTTCTAGTAGAGATAGAGTTGTGGAATGAAAAGCATTGAATTGCTAACCACCCAAGCTACCTTTTTTACCCTCCCTATTCTGTTCATGCAGTATTCTATTAGTTACAGGTCTGTCTTTTATTTTCCCTCCACTGTCTTTTTTTACCCCATTTGGAGGGTAAAAATAGACAAGGTTTTTATTTTTGTATAGTTTTATGTCATTGGATGTAGTAAAATTACATACAAAATCTTAAAATACAAGTCATTTAACATCATACAGTATTTTAATAAATTAAAAATTGAGTTAATTTCCTTGTGAAAAATGAAAATTTTTGATTTTTTCTGTTTTTTACCCCGCCCTACCCTAGCTTTATTGAAAAATAATATTGAACCTAATGTGTTGTGCAAATGATACTCTAAAAAAATATATAGGCCTAGGCCAAATTTTTCTTAGTTCGAGAAATAGTTAGAATTATTGCCTTTTGATTGGTCCGAATTTCCGGAGTTCTCTTGTGTGGTTATGCCTCTGGACTGCCTAAAACGCGAATTTACATTCTCTGGGGTAGGGCCCCCGTACCCTTTCAGCTAGGGGGTGCCTTCCTTCAGGCCCCCTGGTCTCATGGCCCCGCCTCAGGAGTCCGGGGACACACACGGTATTTATAGACTTAGAGCCCAGTTTGGTTGTCGGCGGCCCTGTATTTAATAGGACAGAATGAACACATAAATGAAAACACTTGCATAACAGAAACAAGTTTTATTGCTACAAAGATGGAGTTTTTTTTCAATCAATCACCATTGTTTTCTGTGTCATCAGAACTGTCGACAGAGTCTGTTGTGGATTCAGTAATAACAAACCTATCAATAAAATTGTCAAGCATGTGCTCTTCTTCAATTTTACCTTTCTTCTTATCTTTCGGCATGATCACAATACTTTTTCCACTGATGTGTTGTCACAAAGATGGTATTTTTTTTTCAATCAATCACCATTGTTATCCGTGTCATCAGAACTGTCGACAGAGTCTGTTATGGATTCAGTAATAACAAACCTATCAATAAAATTGTCAAGCATATTCTCTTCTTCAATTTTACCTTTCTTCTTGTCTTTTGGCATGATCACAAAATTTTTTCCACTGATGTGTTGTCACTTCATTTATCACCTATTCTGCTAGTTTTACCGCGTTTTCCATTTTAAAGAAAGTGTTAATAGCTGGGACGTTTCCTGAAGTAACTCATATAAGTAGTCTTTAAGCAGGGGAAATATTACACCCTGCTTGATTGGCGAAAAAAAAATCGGTGTAGCGAAGCGACTACGAGGCAATAAAAACTTGTTACTTCATGCCGCTGTAAAAATGTATAACACTGTTGAACATTTACTGTAAACTCTGTTCCAATAACGAATAATTTTCGGTCGTAGCACAGCTTTCAAACAATTTTTAACTTATTCCACATAGTTTATATTGTGGGTTTAATTTTCAAAACACATTACTTAAAAACAAAATAATAACGGGGTAAATACACACTACGGTAAGTAAAATGCAACAAGAATAGTAATAATCTAAGAGAAATAATGAAAAATAACCACTTCCACTAAAACTAGAAGCACTCGATCGCTTAAAAGGCTTTAACCAAAAGTCGTTAATAAATCAAAACATAACCAATAAACATAAACATTATTTGGTATTTGCCTAGACATATGTCAAAATATAAACAGATTTTTTATTTTGATTGATACTAAAATTTTATATGAAATGAATAGTAAATGTTTGTTTTTATCTTCCGCCAACTGAACTGCCCCCAGCTCTAACAAGATTATAAAATAAATTTATGAAGAATATGCAAAGTTCTAAAATTCAAGCAGTAATAAGATTTAATTATTAGCCTATTATTTTAACAATCAAAAACAGGCTTATATTTTCCCTAAAAATAATTGTTGGCCCTCATGAACACCTTATCCAAGAAATTGTGGAAGAAAGAATTAAAAACATCAAGGAGGAGAGCTACGCCCAGTTATTTGTTTACTTCTCTAAACCCAATCCCACCCCATTACCTGACTGCTGATCTATTTTTTTTTGACATCCAATCACTTGAGCACGAGTGACACAGCTGCGACCAGATAAGAATAAGATATCCCCCAATACAAAAATTCAAAACCTTAACTAATTGTTCTATGAAGTCCACTTTACCAATGAAGTCCACAATTTTCTTCTCATTTTTACAAATCAAATGAGACAGAAAAATGAAGGCTGTGTATCATTCAAAAGATAAAATATGATCACAAATTTGAAGTTGTTAAGTCTAAGTTCAGAGCTAAATATAGCTCTAAGTTTTCATCCGAATTCTGAGACATCTCTCAGAATCTGGTATTTCTAGATAACTGTCTAAATCCTTATCCTATGAGGTAATGAAATATTGTCGAGGTTATTGTTATGAAAAACTCGTGGACGGCTGCGAAAAATGATAGCGCATATCTGTCGGTCGCGGATAAACGGCAGATGTGGCTTTTCAAAACTCGTGATCTGCCGATCGCCGAAAATTGGCATATGTAGTGTTGCCATAGTCGCGGTCGGCCGCGAAGTACGAGCACGCGTATTACCGATCGCCGAAATCGGCAAATGTAGCCTTGAAAAAATCACGTTCAGCCGCAAAAAACGATCACGTGTATTTGCCGATCATAAATAAACGAAATGCAACTTTGCGAAACTAGCGATCGGCCATAAAAAACAGTCGCGCGTATTTGCTGGCCACAAATGGACAAAAAATACTGCTTTTTGTGAAACTAGCGAGCGGCCGCGATAAACAATCAGCCAATTGCAGATAAATGGCAGATGTAGCTTTTGCGTAACTTGCGATCTGCTGTAAAATTTTTTCGCACAAACGTAAATCGCACGTAAATTCGGCCGCCGCGTAAATGGCGGGATTACTGAATACTCGACTCGTTTGAGTCGAGTAGTTGGAACTACTCGACTCGACCTCGAGTAGTAGAAACTACTCGAGTAATTACTCGACTGTCGAGTACTCGCCCACCCCTAGTTAGCTTCTTATCTGAAACGGTTTTTTCTTACAGTCATTTGAAATTTGTAAAAATCTGTTGTTTCTGTTGTTCCCGAGCTCAAAGATAAACTTGCATAGCTTAGTAAAAAAATGTATATCTTCACCATTTTTAATCCAATTATTATGAAAATTTGTAGTAAAGTGTGCTAAATCCAGGAAAACATTAATCATAAATGTCTTTCTACATTTAGGACATTGAAAAAAAACATTAATTTTTTTACAATTTTGTCGATATTTGACAGTGTTTTACAAAAGAATTAATTTCTCCTTGAGGCACAATCTTAATGAAGTAAACTTTTTTTTAACTTATCTTCATTAAATTTCCTAACAAATACAGCAACAAAACACATGGCTTTTTGCATGCTTTGTAATTTGAATGTTTTGAAACTTTTTGTAAGATTTGTAAATCATTCTAAAAATTTCCAAATAAAAACACGATTTTTTTAATTTTTTAAATGGAAAATTTTTAAAAATCTAATTTTTGTTTGCACCATTAAATTCAGCTTGCAAAAACAAATATTTTAGTACTTTAAGTCTTCGTTCTATGTCTACTGGTTGCTGAGATATTGAATGTTGTTAATGCAGTCCATTGTCCTAAGTTAATCTTATGGAATAACTTAACTTAATTTGGAATAACTCAATATCTCGCTTATTTTTTAACTTATCATAACTAAATTTGGTGTGTGGGTTCTTTTGGTTGATATTTGTTGAATATTAATTTAAAATCAATCATTTTTTGCTTTCCCATGTCAGAAAAATTGCTTACTTGTGGCTACTATAAGCCAGCACTCCGTTTCTATGAGTATGCAGGATTGCTGACATAGGAATGGAAAGTGTTTATGCTTTTAGACATCAGCAAACAAAGTTCAAACAGTAGATGCTACATACCCAATTGTATTATGATAAGTTGAAAATTAAGCGAGACTGAGTCTTATTTACTTTCCATGAGGTTAACATTGGACAACGTACCGCATTAACAACATTCAATATCTCAGCAACAAGTAGACATAGAACAAAGATTCACTGTACTGAAATATTTTTTCAAGCTGAATTTAATAGTGCAAACCAAAATTAGACTAACAAAAAATTTCCATTAAAAAATTCAGAAAACATGTTTTTATTTGAAAACTTTTAAAAAGATTTTTTAATTTACAAAGCATGCAAAAAGCCATATGTTTTGTTGCTGTATTTGTTAGGAAATTTAATGTAGATAAGTTTAAAAAAAGTTTACTTGATAATGATTCTGCCTTAAGGAGATATTAATTTTTTTGTAGAACACTGTCATCGGACTAAAAATACCAACAGAATAATTTTTTTTTTCAATTTCCTAAATGTTGAAAGATATTTATGATTCATTTTTTCCTGGAATTAGCACACTTTACTTAATATTATTGCAAATTTTCATAATAATTGGATTAAAAATAGCAAAGATACAAATTTTTTTCTTAAGCTATGCAAGTTTTTCTTTGAGCTCGGGAACCACAGAAACAACAGATTTTTACAACTTTCAAATGTTTGTGAGAAAAAAAAGTTTGAGATAAGAATCTAAAATTTGGTACTCTTCCACAGGCATATGAAAAGATCAAAATCACAAAGTTTCATCATTGGAGATGGTGGGTTACATGGCCTGGATGACTTGGTACGGACTGACCCCCTTACCTGTGTTCTTTAAATTATAAATTACAAAAACAGACAAAAATACTATGTTTTGTCTTTATTAATAGATCTGTTTATAATTTGGGTAAATTGTTAACCTTAAGCAAGTGTATTTGTAAATGATATATATTACTTCTTTCTAGCCTATATATGTTTAAATAAATTGCAAGAAATCCCATCATAAATGAAATATGACCTAGGCCCTAATCAATTAAATTATTAGGATTGTTCCTTGTTTCTACCCCTCTTGTAACTGGGAACCAAACTAAAGAGCTACTGAATACTAGCTGAAGCAAAAGATTAAATGGTGGGGACTAATCGGTCGTATATCTCAGTGTAAACTTTTATGTTATGATGTTTTTTGTAAACACATTTCTATTGATTAGTGTTTTATTTTCAGGTGCAATACATGATAGAGGTAATGTTTCAAATAAGGAAGGAAGATTTTAAAGCTCACCCAAGCCTAATAGATGACTTGGATTTAGTCGAACAAGAAGACAAGATCACCCACCTGATCAGTCTGGAGGATAATCATGACCCTGAAGACATTCTGAGTGAGTGTAGTGTAGGCTTCTGAAATGCGGCAATTTTATTATTTTTCCCTCAGTTTTCTTTTGATTTGCACAGTATCCTTGTCTCTCTGAGTCATTTTTTAGTAGTTTTATATTTTTGCTAAGAGGTTTAATAATTTTTTTATGAGATTTGGATATTGTCTACTGTTTGTGGCCTTTAAGCTTAAGGCTATTAGACTATCGTATAAGCACTTAAAGGGCAAACCTAACATTGTAATCCATTGTTTTATAACTTACTAGCTGATCAAAAAGGCTTCACCCGAGGAAAAAGGGGGAAAATACATTGGATTTGGGATTTAATTTATCATATACTTGCTATGACAACCTCATAAGCTTACCTGTAGCAAAACATTACAATTTTGAAGAACTGTAAGACATAACCATAAGGGAATTTCGTAAAACCGTTTCTTAATAAGTACGCATCTAGGACCCAAGGCGGGTACAAATTTCAAATTTAAGCTCTTTAGGACTTAAAGTTTTGGAGATTAGCTGTCCATTAAAAAACTCCTTCTCCCTTTTAAATAGTATTTATATAGCATAGATAATGTAATATTTAAAGGTTTATGACACAATTGAAGGCATGTAAAGTGCTAATGGTTTTAAGTACTAAAGGAGGATCGATGTAAAAATGTTACATAATCTTTCATTTCATTTTGTCAAGGCTCTCTTCTGCTTACAGAGCTGTTTTTGAAAGACAATGATTAGTCCAGGATCAGAATTTCATTTACACTGCTGTGTAGGTACAGGCAACACTTTAGTACATCAATCAAATCATTGCCTAGTTGGAATGTTTATACTAGCACATCATACTTAAACTTATGTGCAAAAAATAAGTGTCATTATTGTTGCAGATGTGTTCAAGTTTGACCCCGACTATGAGGCGAATGAGGCCAAGTACAAGTCACTTGTTCAGGACGACGACGAGGAAGATGAGGGGAGCGACGGCGGCGAGTCTGGCAGCGACAGTGACGATGGTGAGTCGAGGCAACTTGTAAATCTGGTTGAACATTCATTCTTTCTATTATATTTTTGTAAAAGTGCCTCTATGTGGTCATTTTTTATGAATTGATTAATTGAATGTATGAAAAGAAGAAATAAGGGCATCATTAGATGAAAAATTGACTTGTTTCTGTAAGCAGTGTTTCACTGCCTCAAAATTTGCTATCAGGTCACTGAGCCTTGAACATTTCTTTAGGTCTGAATAATTCACTTTACTTTATAAAAAAAAGTAAATTCGGTCGGGAAAAAATTTTGTAGTAAATAGTATTTGATTTTTTAGTGATTTTTATTTTTTACTTTAACTTTAATCCTAGTTTTGACTTTGGCTTTTATCCTATTGAGTCAGTTGGTAGTGAACCAAACTTCGGGATCTCGGCAGTTATGTTGTGGTTTCGAGACTGTTTGTCACCAGTAATTTTTAAAATTTCTGCTCATTCTTGTACTATATTGGCTCATTTCTTGCTTTGCGTGATACTGCTCATTCTTATTCTGTAAGGGCTCACTCCTTGGTTTGCTTGATAACGTCCACACACATATCAATAGTATATGTAGGCAGGGAAAATGCAAGGTAAAAAAGAGCCTCCAGCCTCTTAAAAAAAAGGTTATACTTATTTTATTAGGATATTTACCTGTATCCAGCCCCCCATAAATAATTTAAAGTTACTTGATTTACAACAATTGTCACATATTTATATTGTTTGTCAATAATTAGTATCTTTGAGACTTAGAACTTTGGGGGTAAAAAAAAACCTTTCATGTACAACAAGTAAAAAAAGTTTCAGTTGTTAAAAGCTGGTTTTTAACTTCAAATTTCCCTTTGTTGTTACAATGACCTACTTAACAGCCTCTATATAAAGGTATCTTTTCACTGTATTATGAAGACCGATGAAGATGTTTTATGTATTCTTACAGAATCGGAGGAAGACGGAGAGGAAAACAAGGAAAAGCAAGACTTGATCGTGGACAGAACAGAGACGAACCTCGTGGCATTGAGGAAGACGATTTATCTAACCATCCAATCCAGTTTGGACTTTGAGGAGTGTGCACACAAACTGCTCAAGATGGAACTGAAGCCAGGGCAAGAGATCGAGATGGCACACATGTTCTTGGACTGCTGCGCTGAACAACGCACGTACGAAAAGTTCTTCGGCCTTCTGTCCCAGGTTTGTTGGTCGAATGTTTGATTTTTTGTTTTAATTTTGTACAAACAACAGAGCACAGGCTATTCACAGAGTGAGAATTTTGGGAAAACTGGGAACTTTATAGGAATAATTTTTCACTGGGAAAATATGCATGAAAAAAATGTGTATTAATTTGTCTGTGATAAGGGAACTTTGGTTTTCCAAGATTAAACTGATTGGGGAGACCACCAGTTAAATCTTTGAGTGCCTAGTATACAAAGCTGTAATCACTAAAGTCATGTTTAAGGAAGATAATATATTCATTGCTTTATGATTGTTTGTAAAAGTGCAATCCTTCTTAGAACTATGAGAAGAAGAATGACAAAATTTATTTAAGAATGTTGCAAAAATTACAAATAGTTTCTTGCAAAAAATGTACAACTAAGAAACAATTTAATGTGTCTTATTCCTTTTTAGTAAGAAAGTTTTTTTGTTTTTTTGTTTTCAGAGGTTCTGTCAGATCAATCGGTCTTACATCGCCCCGTTCGAGCAGACGTTCCGAGATAGTTACGCCACAATCCACCGCATGTCCAACGATAAGCTGCGCAACATTGCCAAGGTTTGTCCTAAACACGTAAAGTTGTTTTAAATGCCTTAAAAGATTGTTCCTTTTGCTCTTATTTAGTCATTCATATCTCATGTAATTGTTATCTTTGGGGTATCAGGGAAAAGGTTTTTCTCCAACATAAGGCTGTCTCTAACATTGCCTGGTGTTAAATTAGATTGGGGCTTAAATTTGCTGAATTAAAAATCTGTAATATTTATAACTTGTATATTTTTTAGACATACAGATCAAGTAAGACATTGTTCGAACCAGACAATTCTTAGTGTCCTTAAGTATTATAGTAACAAGGATTCTCTATCCTTGTTTCCAATACCATAGTAAAAAATAAAAAAAAACTAAAAAGTTAGTATTTGATGCCATCATTTGAAGGGCCTAAGGGAAGAGGGGTCAAGTTACATTTTTTTTTGAAATTGAGTTATTGATCGATTTGCAGTAGCTCCTGATGAGTACTGTCTACTATGTTTAAAAAATGGGTTGTCACCTTAAAATAACGCTTTGAAAATGGTAGCCAAATGGGAAGAAGCTTACAAGTCATAACCTTAAATTAGCCCTCCTGAAGGTTTTAGGGATTTGATCTTTTTCTTCCAGGCCCTTCATTTGGGATTATTTTATAACTGGAGCATCTAATAAAAAATAACACCATTATTAGCAATTAACAAACTTCTGAGATTTACAGTTATTATTTTAAACAATTTCATAAAAAAATCCATTTTGGCCTTGAGTTCTTTTTTTATAAATTTCCAGTTTTATAAAATGATTACTAAGTAAATTTTCTTACAAATTGAAAACAGATAAAAATTATATTCATATATTGCCTTCTTAGTCTGCTCGTCTGGTGTTTAAGTTTTCTGTTCCTGCAGCTGTTCGCTCACCTCCTGTACACCGACGCCATCTCGTGGGAGGTTCTCTCGACAATCCGGCTCAACGAGGAGGACACCACAAGCTCCAGTCGTATCTTCATCAAGATCCTGTTCCAGGAATTGTCTGAGTACATGGGCCTGGTGAAATTGAACCAGCGGGTAAAAGATCCGTGAGTTTCCTTTTGCTTCTTTTAAGTATCTTTAAAATTATATTAAATTGCAAAATGCATCATGATAAAAAGGGTTAACCCTGAGAAGTTTTTTTTCAAGGGGATATCATGGAGAATATATTTTATGTCACTTTTCTCATGGTATAAATTTTCTAAATCACTTCTTTTAAATTCAAAATTGATTCAAAAATTATTCAAACACCTTCTTTAATATAATCCTAAAATTGTTGCCAGTATTATGACTTAAAAATTTTGTCCAAATAATATAAAATCTGTAATGAAACAATGATGTTTCTTTTAGGTTTGTATGTACTTATGTGATTATCTTTCATCACATACATATGCCGGTGGGGGTAATACATAAAATTCTTGTTTAGTTTATGTTTTCAAATTATTTTAGAAATGTATTGAATCGCTTTGAATAAATTTTTGTGTCAATGGAGAACTTATGGAGTTTGTCCACAGGGCGTTGCAGCCAGCACTGGAGGGCCTGTTCCCGAGGGACAATCCTCAGCACACGAGATTTGCTATCAACTTCTTCACATCCATCGGACTTGGAGGCATAACGTAAGTATATGCATAAGGATCCAGGCATAGCCCAAGGGACTTTGCCGCTCTGGGGAAGATTGGTGACCCCCCCCCCATATATCCCATCTAATTGGTCATCCTGGGCTACACCCCTTCCGTGAGCGATCGCCGAATTACAGTGTCTCCACAGTGATGAGATCGCACCAGTGTCTCCCTAAACTCTTAAATAATTATGTTCTAGGGGCCCCAAGTGTAAATTGCACATTTTAAATCATTTCATAAGCTGGTTCATGTTTACAGATGCAGAGGTATATTTTTGTTTTTTTTTGTTCATAATCTTACTTAAAAATTTACCCGAAGGTAATCACCTGTTCAGCTTTTAAGTTAAAATTGACATTAAAACTCTTATAATGAAAGTTGGTCAACATTTTAAAGCGCCCTCTAGAAATAAATCAAAAGCTAGGGGCTTCCAACGAAATATCCTTTTTAATTACCCATCCGCCGTGCCTTTTTAATTAATCATAAGCTTTAAAATGACACCTCAAGCGTGAAAATCAGTTGAATAGTTCAGGAGAAAAGGGACGTAACAGAGAAAACCTGTATAGAATTTTTAGATGTTAGATGACCCCTTAGCAGAACTTTGGGCGACAGTGCGACATTGTCGCAGAAAGAAGACAAGGCCTGCAGAAAGTTCAGCCTTACCGACTGGTTGTTTTTTTAATAGTGGCTGCAGAAAATCCTAGTCGATAAAATTATTTTTTGCAGAAAAAGTTCCTGTGTTAAGTCGACAACATTATTTTCTGCAGAAAAATTCTCCTTTCTGTAAACTATAACGCTCTAAAACGTCATGCATTTTAAAACGATAGCAGCCAAGTCGATGGTCGGTGCATCGATCGTGATAAACTAAGTATTCCATACAATAACCGAATTACCAACACAATGTTATAGTAATAGGCGTATCCAAACCCCATTTGATTGTTTGAAAACTAATATCGATATGCGATCATATTAACCACTGACAGATTGCGAACTCGATTGCGCCGATGCGCGAAGTGCTACTGCGCATCGTCTTCCGGCTTCTGTCAGCTGTCAGCTCACGATCTATCTAACCCAAAGAACGATCTAACCTCAACGTTGTTTTGTTTGTAATGGTTCTGTCCTTATGTTCGGGCTTATCAGTTTACAGTGATAAATATTTGACTTGGAAAACATTTTTATGATCGCCTGTTGTGTAAAGTGATGGCTTCATGCGGTGAGCGATTAATTTGCTCGGTTTGTTCGGAGAAAATAATTTAAAAAAATCTCAAAACTCATTATTTGAGAAATCATCCGTCATTGCCGGTCAAATACAAATCGGCCTCAAGCGAAAGCATCGTGACCGATGCTAGTATCCGATCACTAGTATCCCAAAGTGATGTTTACATCACTTTAAGAAGTATAAGCTACAAAATTAAATATGTATTGGTAAATATTTAATTTTGATTGATGTAAAGATTGAATATTTGACTTTTGAAATATTAACACTTTGTCCGCGTAGGACGTCTTTAGACGTCTTCGATTCATTGATTAATAGCGGAGGACGTCCTAAGACGTCCTTATGCAAGGTTTATCAAACAGACTTGCTGTCGTCTCCGTTTTGGTAGTAGTTTTTTTAGTGTTGAAACTCTGTCAGCCACTGGGGGACATACTATAGTTAAACGTCATCACCGTCGCTTGCAGTTTCCGCTCTCCAGTTAGTGGCGCTCCTAGCGGCACATGTGGGATTCTTCCCATGTAATCAAAGCAGTTTGGCACGTGCTCCCATCCTATTTTAACGTATTCCTGTGAGGAATTTTGTTAGTTTGCGTGTGTTTTGTTTATCCTATAGTTAGTGCGTAAATAAGATGAGTAAATTTTGAGATTTTGAGTTTTTGTGTGTGCTGTAAACCGTAGGACGTCTAAAGATATCTTCTTTTTTGTTTTTTTTCACGATTTTATGTGGTATATGGTGGCATAGTCGATCTTACAACTGACTAGAAAAACTGAACAAACCAATATTTGTATGATATATACATATACACCACATGAAAAACTTTTTTCATATTTTTAATCCAACCAGTGAGGCTGAAGACGTCTAAAGACGACCAAATCTTTGACGACATCCTACAAACCGGAAGTGGCCCGAAAAAACATTTACTCGGCATGACTGACCTTCCATAACCATAAACTATGTGAATTAGCAATAAAATAAACCTTTACAGCTATGTGGCGGTATATTAAAAAAATGTTAGCAGTCAATGTGTTAATATACAAACAAACATATAAGTCAGCCTATGAATAATTTGACATTAGTAACCAAGATCAATTCAACTAATAGGAGTAGCCTTCTTGTGATAATTAATATATATAAAAATAAAGTAGCCTATGATTAATTTGCCAATAGTAGAAAAAACTGAACTCATTGAAATTAGTCAATAATTTTGTTGAGCATACTTGGATTTCTCTATTCTAATTTCTTACCTCAAAACTATTTCATATGTGCGTAGAAAAATTAAAATAACATTAAATGGAATTATTTGTTTGTTTTTTAATCAAATTTTGTAACAGTTCTTTTAAAATTTTTGCAATTTATTGGTCTGGCAAATAAATAAATAAGATTTATGATTTTTAGGCCTTCACACTAAGTTTGCTTTTTAGGTTTAAATTATTATTACTTAACATGCTTTAATATTAAATTGTTATTGTATTATCAATTTTCCTGGAGGATTTAGTTAGTATTTTGGACTCAAAGTAATTTAAAGACAATATTGTTGTTTCTTGAATTATTCTTTTTCTAACATGTTTGAAATGTTAAGTAAGGTACTATTGTATTATTAAATTCAATGTAAATATATTCCTATTTCTTAATTATTTCCGAATATTCATTTTAAATTATCACGCTCGCGGCCTATCACACACAGCTTGAACCGCATCGAGCTGCAGAAAAATTTTGGCTTTTTCAAACCCCGTTGCAGAAAGGTTGAAAACGTTCTCCTTCGGGGTTAGATGTGTATATATGCTTAACTATTTAATTTAATATGATATTAAAAACGTGTTCATTCGTAATATTCCCTTGCTTGAAAACGTTCGTAGTTTTAAGAAAAAAAATACCTAAGTACCATTCTGATAGCACAACTAAACTTACACAACCCTGGCTTTTTAAATATAGGCCTACACCTGACTATGCCGAGATGTTATAAGAGCCATTTATTTTGACAAATCTAAAAAATAAATTATTTATATTTACTTGCTGTTTGAAGCAATAAAAAATCGACTATAGGCCTACTAGGTGACAGGCATAACATCCCGTGAGCCTCGAAATCACATGAACAGCCCTTTCCCTAAATAGGGTTAAGTGATCTGCTGTTAAAGTAATTTAGAAACACACAGTTTTATAACGCCTACCCGTTTGATAACAGTCGACTCTTTTAATTTAATATGATATTAAAAACATGTTCATTTGTAATATTCCCTTGCTTGAAAACGTTTGCAGTTTTTAAAAAAAAAACCTCAGTACCACTCTGATAGCACAACTAAACTTACACAACCCTGGCTTTTTGAATATAGGCCTACACCTGACTATGCCGAGATGTTGTAAGAGCCATTTATTTTGACAAATCTAAAAAATAAATTATTTATATTTACTTGCTGTTTGAAGCAATAAAAAATCGACTATAGGCCTACTAGGTGACAGGCATAATATAATCGTGAGCCTCAAAATCACATGAACAGCCCTTTCCCTAAATAGAGGTAAGTGATCTGCTGTTAAAGTAATTTAGAAACACAGTTTTATAACGCCTACCCGTTCGATAACAGTTGACTCTAATACATTAAATTGTAGTGTTTACTTCCAGTTAGAGTCAGAATATATAACCACCTTGTCCAAAACCGTCAGAACCTTGCGGAAACCGTCGGAACAGGAATGATTTTTTCATATTTTAAAATTTGCCGTTCCTTAAAATTTGCAGCCCCCCAAAAACTGCTGCCCTGGGCGGCCGCCTGGTCCGCCCAACCCTGGGGCTAGCCCTGTAAGGATCCAAACGCTGCACGAGTGGAAACGACTTTCTGTCAACTTTTATTGTGTAGTCACTAATAGCTTTCGTATTTTTTAATTGTTTCAACAACAAATGCCTTTGATTATGTCTTATATAGCTTTATTTGTATCTATTAACCACAAAGTTCATGATTGTGTTCATGACAAATGAGAATTCTTTATTGCACATAACATCTGTTACAACTATTACAAATGCAATACACAGACTTGAACATGTGAAGGTTTACAAGTAAAGGTTCCTAAGTAAAAATCAATCATCATCATCATCGTGCCTAACCTGCCTATTTTTATAGGGAATGAACAAATAATTAACTCATGCTTATTCCTGCAATCAAGAATCAATTTTATTGAGTTTGATATTAATTTTTTTTTAAATCAGTAAGGTTTACTTTTTTCTCTTTAGGGATGAGCTGAGAGAACACTTGAAGAGCATGCCCAGGCCGACAGCAGCCGTGAATCAGCTGGTCGAAAACTTGTCCAGTTCCTCTGATTCTTCATCATCAGATTCATCTTCTGATTCTTCGTCATCATCTGACGACTCTTCAAATTCTTCAGGTAACTCAATCTGCTTTACATTTGCTGAATACCACTCACTGACTAATGTGCCGTTGCACTGCTCAAACTAATTAACCTAGAACATTGTAATTTTTGCATGGATGTTCCTTCTAGAGTCAAAGCGTTAGCCAAGAACAGGTTTTTTGAGATATGAAGTTGATTGTTTGGGAAAAAGTAGGCTATACTTTATACTTTAATCTTTAATATGATAAAAAAATAATTAGTGTGGAATTGAATATTCTGCCTTTTTGCTCCTATAAAGTTTTTTGTCTATCCCGCATAGTTTTTGCGCTATTTTGCAAAATATTCTTGTGAAAGTGTACAGCAATAAAACTCTTTTAGTGAAGTGCTACTTATGCCATAAAAGCCCATAACTTTGTTGATTATAATTTAATAACACTATAAAATTTAGAACTTTAGCTTCCCACAAGTAAAGTCCACTCATTATTTTATTTATAAATAATTTTCTAATTTTAGAAAGTTTAGATTAGAAAGTGCCCTTGTTAATAAGTAAACAATTACTGTATTGTGTTAATAATTTAATGATTATTTGTATCAGAAAGTGAAGTATCAATAAAATGTAATTTTAATTTAAAACATCATAATAAGGGGTGTTTCGGTACCTTAAGTCATTTCTTGGTACCACCAGTTTTTGGAAATCGCATGGCGCACCGCCTCAGGCGCTGTGCCAATGCTGCCACGTACTATTATTGGAGGTCGATGATGTTTCTAAAATTACTTTTGACCCAAAATTTTTCTTCAATGTTTTGAATACTAATATACTTTTTACTTTAATATTTAAAATCAATTAGGATGGGTTTATTTTCTTTTGGCATTGTAAAATTATTAATGTAAATAAATTTGGATTTTATTTTTTTTCCATTTAGTATATTATTACCTACTATATCACTTATATCTAACCTGTTACAGAAGGTTAAATAATTAGAATAAAAGGTGAGATATTATTTGATAACTTGGTGAAAGTTATACATGAAAAATTAAATTATATATGAAACTTATACACGACCTATAGAACAATAACATACAACTGATTGCCTGTAGATTTGTAGATACATTGCAACGATACAGCACATTGTATCAAAAACACTAGGCACCGATGGTACCGGTATTGAGAACCGACAACAGATTTTTTCAAGGACCTGTACCAGTACCGACTTTGAAAAACATGGTACAAACACATCCCTAATCATAATATTTTTTCAATATATCAAAATAATATCATTGCATTTATAAAAAAGAAGTACTTTGACCACTTGTTCAGTTATTTCAGGCTCTTGATTTTATAGACAAAGATTGTTTTAATAAATGGATTGGTAAACATCGATTTAGTTCCTCAAATTTACCCACGAACTTGATTTCAAGTCAGTCAATTCAACAACATCGGTGAGTCAATTAAAATCAAGGGCACAGTAAACATTGGGTTTTATTATTAATTCCAGGTGTAACACTTTTAATAAACTGTTACAGATTCATCAAGTTCTGATTCAGAGGAAGAGTCTAAAAAGAAGAAGAAAAAAGGAAAGCCAGTGAGTATAAAAAAGGAAACTTTGCACCGAAAATCAGAGAACACATCAAAGAAAGAAAAAGAGAAGTCTTCAAGGAAAGATAAAGAAAGCACTTCAAGGAAGGAAAAAGAGAACACATCAAGGAAACAAAAAGAGGACTCATCAAGGAATCAAAAAGAGGACACGTCAAGGAAACAAAAAGAGAGCACATCAAAGAAAGATAAAGAAAAATCAAGATCAAATTCTTATAGGAGAAAAAGAGAGAGGTCCTAAAAACATGTTACCAGAAAACCAAGGACTGAGGTCACTGTAAATAAACTATAGTCTTGTTTTAACTATATATATATTTTGAATTATTGCCGTTTTAAGTAGGAATTTTTATACTTGTAAATGCAATGTACATACTGAAAACTAATAAATGTGAATAAATCACACTCAATGTTTGACAGTTTTTTCGCCAATCAATCTCCCAGTCTCAATAATTATACTTGTTTTAAGACTGAAAAGAATCACTGGCTGGGTGTTTTAACCAGAATATCATGAATAAAGGATAAATGTGTGATGGATGAGATGATAGCCTTGTTAAGGTGCGTCCACACTGGGCAAACTTTCGCGACAAACATGTCCGCCAAACATAATTTATTCGACGAATTAGAAAGATATGTTTGCCAAACATTTATTAAAGTTGTTTGTCGAACAATATATAATGTTTGCTCTCAACTGAGTATTTTGGTTGTGCCTAGTGAAGATGGATGTGTGCACATGTGTCCATCTTCAACAAACGTTCATTCCTGGCAATTTTGTGATTGCTTGACCTTCCATTTAAATTTTTTTCACCTATTGGCAAACAACCCATTGACTCATAATGTTAGGACCATAATTATTCGGGTGAGTTAGAAAATCAGCCCGATCGGCACAAGAAGGGGTAGAGCAGGATAATCCACCTCAAAAATGATTTTTGTATTTTACATAGAAAAATTAGAACAATCTAATTTTGGGTCACACTGTTGTATTAAAAAAAATTAATTAGCTCGAAGCGTTGTATCAGCTCGAAAAGTAAATAATTTGGCTTTTTAAATCATCGTTCTCTGTCCGTTGGTTGCCGAGATGATGAAAGTGGTAAACATAGTATGTTGTCCCAATGTTAACCTTATGGGAAATAAACCAAATTCCATATCTCGCTTATTCTTCAACATATCTGAATAAAATTTGTTATGTTGCCTCGTATGGTTAGATCTACTGAATTAAGGGAAAAAAATCAACCATTTTCACTTTTATATGGCTGCAAAACTGCATTATCACTCTCTGAACTAACCAAAAGTTTGCTTGTAGAGTGAACATTTAGGCCGAACAAAAATGGCGATGCGCCACTCCAAACATCGCTCCAAGAATTTTGTCAAGGCGTCCACACCAACCGAACATCAAATGTTTGCCGGTGAGCAACGAAATGTTACTGTAGCGAAAATTGTTCGTCCAGTGTGGACACAGCTTCACTGACAAAGATCAGCTGGTTCATTTTGTCTGGATTTTGAACTAACCTTATCATCTGAGTTTAGATTTGAACTTACACGAAGTTTCTTTAGGATATTGCCTGAGATCGATATAGCCACTTTAGTTTTAAAAAACGAGCATGTTATATCTCAGCTACCCAGCCTATTAAAAAATACAAAGGACTTTCATATATTTTATTCATGAGATCGAACTAAATTGTGTGAGGATGGAAGGTGAATTTCAAATACCTTAATTTTCATACATCTCAAATGTCAAATGACTGAAGGCAAGGCAACTAAAAATACAACAACTCGTGACTGTTGATGTTCTTAGGAATTATTTGTTTAGCAGACTGATGTATGGTAGTGTTTGGCATATTGATTCTTCTTTATAGGCTAAACTGATTCATATAAATCACTCAATTCTAAGGAATCTACATTTGAATTGATTCTTTATTCATTTGCCATTCTTTGTGGTAAAAAGTAGCATTAATAATATTAATTGGTTGATATTCAATATGAAAAAATGAATTTATTTCCCATAGTAAATAAACATATAAATACAGTCATCATATTTTTTCAGAAATTGAACTGGCCACTTTAACACTTTGGGTGCGGCACCGAAATGAGTAAAACCATCCCCAGGGCCTGAAATTTTTTTTGCATTAAATCTTATCTTTTGTATCTAGATGCCAAGATTATGGTCGCAAACTGCGTTTCCAGGCGTTAAAAAAAAAAAAAAAAAAATGGCGTCCAAAGTGTCAGTCTCCAGAGACCAGGCTGGCCCGCGGGAAGGGGTCCGTAGGCACCGTGACATAATTTCCCCACTTTTAGTCTCATAAACACACGGTTTTCACACAAAAAAATTTTAAATGGCACAATAACTAATATTTACTGTATTTACAGCCCCATCCTCCCTCCCAACCCAATGTTTATTTCATTTACAGGGCATCGTGGAACTGTTCAAACCAGTTACCAAAACACAAACCTGGTTTGTCCGTACCTCACCAAAACGTCACAGAAACTAAAATAATGAATTATAAAACGTCATATAACTCGCAAAAACACGATAGTAATAAGTCAAAACACGCAATAAGTAAGTAATAGATAAAAAGTCTCTGGAGACCGGGTCAGGCCCGTGGGAACGGCGGGCGACGCGCACAGAGTGTAGGGCAGATTGCTATGGCAACGCACACCACAACAACTCCGAGCTTCTCCGCAAGGTCGCAGCACTGTGGCTGATTCATTCCACCGAGTGTGGGGGAGACTCGCGAGACCGGCCAGGCCGGCGCGTGCATCCAGCCACCGGTCTCCGGAGACAGGGCCGCACCCAAAGTGTTAACAAGTTGTGTGACTAATTGACGAACAGAAAAAATTACAACTAAAAAACTACAGAGTCAGCATCATTCTAATAACATTAAATCTGCCTGTTGTAACATCTGAGGTTTCAATTTTTGATGTAATGGACAAAATGAATCCTTAACTATGTAACAATTAAAAAAAGTATTTATTATAAAAACAGCATAGTTTTAATAGTTTAAAAAATTTAATAAAATATTGTTATGCCAAAAAAGTTATTTAAATATCCTACATCCTGATGAGCAAAAAGCCAAGTGATTGCTCTTTTACAAAAAAAAGATTTTGTATTCTTGATTTGAAGCGGAAGCTGATTGAAGTACTTGTGACCCAGATATTGAAAAGAATGTTGGAAAATTGTTTTATTTACCTAGGGTAATTTGAGAAATTTATTTGCAAAACTTCTCGTACTATACATATGGTTTGAATCATTTCTCTATTTCCGCTCCGAATAAAAAACAATCCCAAGACCTTGAAAATAAAAAGATGTTGAATAGGGAGGATGCCTAGCTTCTTAAATAACAGAAAAAACTCGTTAATTTCAAATTCAAATTCAAAATACTTTGTTTCTCAAATTAAAAATACTTTATTTCTCAAGATAAATAAATACAATTTTTACAAACATAACCCCAAGTGCAAACCGAACGCTTGGGGCAAGAAATATCACTAAAATTATTAGTCAAAAATTTGGACTTTTTTAGAATAATACGCAAGGTTAGAATAATACAATATGAAGGTTAGTTAGCTCCAACTCAAAATACTTAATAGTTTGGTTTTTTACAAAAATTTAATGGTGCAAAACATTTTTATTATTTTTCTTTTTGTTTGATGTGGTTGGCATTCCTCATTACCAATCCACCAACCAGCTGGTTAGATTACTCATCCAGCTCTCTCAGGTTATGTACTTCAACATCCTCACCAAGTCTCATTCCCGCCTCGAGCTGGTGAAACTGCACTTATACCATAGAAATTGCTCTTGTTTTGTTAAGAGCCTACCACAAAAAAGTAAGAATAAATAGAAGCTTCTAGACCAGTAATAAATTATACTATTCACTATGAGTTTTTTATTCAGTGGATTGCAAACAAAACCACCATTTGAAAGAATATTTTTCACCAAGTTTTTATTGAGCAGATTTCCTGCAGTCATTTTGCATGGCAAATCAATTCAAAATGAATTATGAGTAATTCATTCATTTAGTAAGTCAGTCAAATTGAATGATTAGCTGATGGATCAGAACAGAAAGTTATGATTATTGTGCATTTACCATTAATGCTTCCAGATAATATCCAAAGAAGAACAGTGAATTTACCCTGAACAGAGCAAGCCAATATTGTATATGGAATTTAAGATCGTGGCCCAATACCAAAACAGTTTTTTGTTTTTGCTAATTTTTCATTTCAACATTAAGAAAGGAAATAGTAAAAAAAAACATACATAAAATATCACATTTATTTATTTTACAAATAATTTTTAATTGATAATAAACAATACTGAAACAAGACATTGGTTCAGTCTACTAATATAATCAGTTAAACTACTGTTTTATAAACTGTTTTGTAACTATCTATAACATTGCAAAATTAAAAAAAGACATGTGATCTTCTCTCCGCATTTAGTTCTAACAGAATGTAGCATTGCTGAATAAGAAGTAGTAGTAATAGTGATTCTTTCTGAAGTTAGTGCTGGGACCACTTGATTGATTTCAGGTCGATTCCCTCTTGTGCCATTTCCCACAGAGGACTGTAAAACAATCAAATTTATGATATACAAGGATAAACTATGCATTTTGAAAGTTCATACATAATGAAAAAATCAACTTTAAACTTTGACTTACAAACTGTTATCTTGCATCAAATGTAAAGCAATTTCCAGCTAACACTTTGGTAAGATGTATTTTTTTCAGAAGGGAAGTAATTTAACTTGACCTAAAGGACCTAAAGCTTCAAGAAGTATTTTTTCAGAAGGGAAGTAATTTAAATTGACCAAAAGCTTCATTTGATAGGATAGGAATATGGGTAAAATTAACAGTCACTGACCAGTGTACTGGCCACAATGATGACCTGATAGTCAACTGCAGCTGGATTCTAGAAAAATCCTCTGTTCATCAATAACTTAGACCTCATCTCCCTCAGCCTCTTAACATGCTTTCTCATCAACAAGGCTTTATACTCTCTGGATAAAGTTATATCTTAGTGCTCTGTTGTGACATTTACAATATTGTATTTTATTATTTTTTTAATTTAATTATTATTTACTAGCCTATATTTTGGAAATTGTACAGTAGTTTTAAGATATCTTCTATACTTTTTTTTTTTTTTTGGTAGGAGGTGGAATGCGTTTACGCACACTGAGGGGCTCGTTGTCCCCTCAGTAGTGTCGGACTCCCACGAGCTCGATGTCCCGTGAACTACCGACTAAACCACCTCCCTCGGCACCGAGGACACTAGCCTGGAACACTTTACTTCGGGCTAGGCCTTTGATATTACGCCACTAGGGCAACCTCCTTGGGGAAAAGCTGAGGATTAAGGCCGGTCGAGGTCGACCTTTTTCGCCCGAAGAATGGCCTGGACGTAGTGCTGGACACAGTTCCATTTGCCCTCTCCCTGGAGCATAGCTCCGACGATGTTGTTTGGGCTGACGATCACGCCGATCTCAGATGAAAGTGAGGCTCGGCGGACGTGCCAACGGTCGCACTGAAAGAAGGTGTGCTCGGACGTATCTGGGATGCCGGGGCAATACAGACAGTCCGGGCTGGCGACTTTGCCCATCCGGTGCAGATAGGCTCGGAAGTACCCGTGTCCAGAAAGAAACTGGGTCACGTAGTAATCGACCTCGCCGTGCTGCCGCTCCAGCCATGGTCGGACGGAAGGTATGAGCTGGAAGGTCCAACGTCCCCTCGGCTCGGCTTCCCAGTCGCGCTGCCAGGAGTCGAAGCTGCGATCGCGCTCTTCCCTGGCAGCTGTTTCCCGGCCCACTTCAGGCCTCCTCCGGTAAATCGCCTGCCTCTCCCTCGCGAGGAAGAGGACGGGGATGACTCCGGCGATCACCATCACAGCAGGCTCGGAGACTGTGTGGTAGGCCGAAGCGACCCGCAGAGCTCCTCGACGCTGGACTCGGGCAAGCCGGTCTCGGAAGACTCGCTTCTCGAGTGCGTGAGCCCATACCTCTGCCCCGTACAGCAAGACTGACTGGACGGCAGTCATGAGCAGACGGCGCTTGCAGGAACGAGGACCGCCGACATTGGGCATAAGCCTACCAAGGGCAGCGACACCCTTAGCGGCTTTGTCGGCAGCGCGCTGGATCTGCTCGCCGAAAGACAGTCTGCTGTCGACCATGACTCCCAGGTACTTTGCAGCAGGCTTAGTCTCGAGTGTGACGTCACCTATCTGCACCGGGAACACGGTGTTTATTCTCTTTTTGGTGAGAACGACGATCTCAGTCTTACTGATAGCCAGGGACAAGCCGTGATCTCACATCCACCCGTTGACCTTGGCCATTACAACGCTGAGCCTCAGTTTTGCCTGCTCGACGTTCCTCGCAGCGATCAAGGCAGCGACGTCGTCAGCATAGCCAACGAGGCGGGTCTCATCGGGCATGTCTAGCCTCAGCAAGCTGTCGTAGGACACGTTCCAGAGATCTGGTCCGAGAATGGACCCCTGCGCAGCCCCGGAAGTGATGGGAATGCGCCGCTGACCTTCGGTCGTGTCGTACAACAGAACGCGGTCTGACAAATACGCTTCTATCATACGCAGGAGGTAGGAGGGAACTTGGAACGTATGCTCAAGCGCCCACAGCATATCGCTCCACCTGGCGGAGTTAAAAGCGTTCTTCACGTCGAGCGTGACGAGAAGGACCACGCGGCGCGACCAATGGTTGTGATCCTCCGCCCTCCGCACTGCCTCAACTACCTCCTGGATAGCGTCGATGGTAGAGCGGCCGTATCTGAAACCGTACTGCTGCGGGGACAAGTCCCCCGCAGAGACGATGGCCTCGGTCAGCCTGACGCGCAGGAGCTTCTCAAGCACTTTCCCGGCCGTGTCGAGCATACACAGGGGTCGGAAAGAAGAAGGGGTCCCCGGTGTGCTCTTCGCCTTCGGGATAAGAACAAGGCGGGCAACCTTCCACGAAGAAAAGAAAACGCCTTCCGCCAGACACGCGTTGAACATATCGAGCAGAAGCCTTGGATTCACCTCCGCAGCGAGCTTGAGCACCTCCGCCGGAATGCCATCAGGACCGGGCGCTCTTCTGGGTCGTAGGGATCGGACGGCGGCGGTGAGTTCCTCTTCCCGGAAGACTGGGAAGGCGCCTACCTCTCCGAATTCCCTGACTGGCCGAACTGGGTGGCTGGGAAACAGTGTGTCGACGACGGCGGCCATGGCTTGTGGTTCCATGACCGCAGGTGGTGAGCGAGCCCCTAGCTTCTGGGTTACAAGTTTGTAGCCCATCCCCCAGGGGTCATTGTCGATATCCTGACACATCTGTTTCCAGCACCTGACTTTACTCCGGTTGATGGCACCGCGGAGCTCTCGGCGGGCCGCTCTGTGCTCAGCCGATCTGGCATTTGCATCAGGGCGGTTCCTGGCTCGCTGCGCAACTCGTCGGAGACCAAGGCATCTCCTCCGGAGTTCCGCGATTTCAGGCGTCCACCAGTAAACCGGCTTCTTCCTGTGGCGGCGGGAAACTCCAGGCATCGACTGCTCACACGCGGTCGCGATGAGACGCATCGTCGATGCTGCCAGATCTTCGGCACCTGTGAAATTCACAATGCTCTGGTCTTTGATTACTTCTTTTAAAGTGTCTTTGCTCAGACGACTGGTGTTCCAGCGTCGAGCCAGAGGAGCAGGTTCAGCGCGCAAGCGCGCACCCTCGGGAAGGACCTTGAAGAGGATCCCCTGATGGTCGCTAGAGGAATACTCCTCGCAGACACGCCAGTCGGAGATCCGCTGGACAATCCCTTCAGAGGCAAGGGATATGTCAGGGATCGTCTCTCTGCACCCCGGACGACGAAAGGTGGAAATGCCGCCCGTGTTAAGGATACAGAGGCCCGACCTGGCAGCCGACTCGAGGACGTAACGACCTCGAGTGTCGGTCCGCGGGGAACCCCATTCCACGGCTTTGGCATTAAAATCGCCACCGACTATGACCCCGCCAGAGGTGTTCATGATCTTATCCTCGATGGAATCGACCATGTGGCGGTAGTCTGCGATCGGTTGGTTAGGCGTGAGGTAACAGGAGAAGACGGTGAAATCCCTGCTCCTCACCCAAACGAAGCCGTTGCCCGATCCGGAATCGAGAACAGGCACCTTCCCGAGGTCCAAGATCCATATCGCCGCAGTGCCGGAGGGATCCAAGAACCACTGCGCGGAGCGTCGGTTCTGGTACTGCTCACTGAGAAGCAGTAGGTCAGCACCCTGCTCCGTGGCGAATTGGAACAGCAAGTCGTTTGCTGTCCTGCTCCTCTGCATGTTAAGTTGCAGGACACTGATCATTTCTTTTGTGTTTGGCGAAGCTCCTGGATGGCCCGCCTGTACTGCCCGCAACGACCAGACCCAGCGGAGTGCTTGACCTGGTCGCCCTTCAAGCCGGCTTCTGTACACAGGACACATGACAACGCTGCATTGCATGCGCTGGCCCTGTGATCCTGGCCGCCGCACTTGAAGCAGAGCTTGCTTCTATCGGGTCCAGGGCAGCGATTAGCTACGTGACCGAACCCCAGACATTTAAAACATCTGGAGGCCACGAGCTTCTCGCGCACCCGACAGCTCACGTACCAGACTTTCAGGTGGCCCTTCTCCAGGAGCTTCGCAGCTGCCCTGGCTCCCAGCGTGAGGATCGCCACCTTCTGACCCCGAGCGTTTGCCTTTGAGAGGAAGGTTTTCACCTCGACGTTGTCGCCGATGGCGGATTTGACGGCAGCAGTCACCTCCGCCTTGGTCGTCAGCTCGTCAAGGTCCCTCACCTCCAGCGTCGACTTGGGTTCGAGAACGCGGACGGTCGCGTTCGCCCCCAAGATGTTCTGCAAGTCCTCGCTGAAGGCAGCTTTACTTTTGGAGGCGTCACCGAGCTCGACCAAAAGATCGCCGGCTCGGGTCTTCCTCATGCCCTTGATGACGGCGCCCTTCTCATCGGGCTTCGCTTTACTGCGAATTTCGCCCAGCACGTCGGCGTAGGATTTCCCCTCCGACGGCTTGATGAGAAGAGCGTCCGGCCGCTGCTTGCGGAACTTCTTCCTCGGCGCCTTCTTCTTGTTCTTGGTGCCAGGCTGGCTTCTAGGATTTGGAAGATAGGGTCTTTCTTCTTACCCTTCCTCTTAACGACCTCGGTCCATGCTTCGGAGTCCGACTTCTCCGCTGGGCCGTCTCCCTTCGGCTTTTTCTCTGCCTCCGGTTGGGCGGGGCTAGAAGCGGCTCGCTTTCCACCGGCCGGCTGAGCCTTGACCCGCAGCGATGGAGTCGTCTAGGTCGACGCGGCCACCGTCTCACAAGACTGCCACGACCTCCTCAGCTGGACAATGTGCTGCAGACTGGCCTCCAATTGGACAATGCCATCCTGCACATCCTTGCTAATGTTCTTCTGCCAGGCGGTCGCAGCCTTCATTACAGCCAGGGTGTCGAAGCACTTTTTAAGGTGCTCCTCCTCCTGCTGCCTGGCGAGCGCGATGACCGCGTCAAAGGGAGACGAGTCGGCATTCATCGGCTCGTTGTCCTTAGTGGGTGCCCTCTCAATGGCCGCGGATGTTCTGGCCACCGATGAGGCAGGTGTCGCGACCCGGACTGGTGGCGATCTCGTGAGTCGAGACCTTCTTTCGAAGGGGCTTGCCACCCCGTCGTCAAGCCCACTCAGAGGAGAATCCTGCTGGGTGTTTTTTGGGGTTAGGGTACCCCGTTTTGATTCGTGCACCTTTTGAATCGTTTTTTTGTCTGCACTTGCCATGTTGTCTGGATTGGCCCCCAAGACTGGGCGTTGACCCCCCAAACGTACCCCAATGAGAAAGTCAGACCGACCCATCACCAGAGAAACTACATCCGTGCTCGACCGCCTCCAAAACACCGGCGGTCCCAGACGAGCAGTGGCCTCGGCAGAGCCCCCCCGTGACCGCAGCAGGGCCCTATCCGGTCGCCAACCGGCACCGCCACGGCCAAAGGGATTTTCGCCGGCTGATAGGGCAGCCAGGTCAGCTGGCTGGGCTGACCCGGGCCCCTGTACTATCCGGCAGCCTGGGAGGTGCAGAACCCAGTTTTTAAGCTGTACCCTCTGCTCATCCTAGACCTCAAGCGCAATGGAGGCTGAAGAACACAGAGTCACCCCGGAAAATAGGCTGGAATGATTTAGAAAAAACAACCGGGCTATTGAAATGAACCGGAGAATGGAATTGTGAAAAGGAGACGCGAAAAAGGACCAGTGCGCCCCCCTCCCCTTTTAGTCGGCTCTTACGACAAGCAGGGGATACTGTTGGACATTCTGTCCCGGCCCAACACGGGTAAGATATCTTCTATACTAGCACCATTCTTGTATATATTAATATATATCATGAATAAAGAGCTTTTGAATTGAATTGAATTGAATGCCTAATAGAAGAATCCTCTGTTCATCAATAACTTACCTCATCTCCCTCAGCCTCTTAACGTGCCTAATGGTTCTCTCTGCGGTATAGTCAACCTCCTCCATTGTGGTAAACCTTCCAAAGCCAAACCTAAAAATAATTATATCATTAGTTTAAGAAAGTGTTTACATATATACTAATTTAGCTAATTTAGTATTCAGTTGGCATTCCTCGAAGAGCTGAGGAGCATATGTCCACTGGAGACACGAAGCTGAACAAAAAATATCTGCATGCATATCCTTAGTAGTTCAGTAAATCTGTGTTGCAAAACTTGCTAAACCTGAAACAAATTGCAGCATAACCGGAAGCGGTTTTGATTGGGATATCGATCACCGTATTTTTTAAAAAGAAAAAATGTGGTTTTCAACATATTTAAAAAGGTTCATTGAAGAACCACAAAAATTATCTTAAAATGGCGTATTTTCACAACAGAAGATCATTAAACAAATTTGTAAATTTTGTAGGCTAGATACTACAGGTGTGTTGCACTGACATGATGGATGAGTAGTTTATACGGACCAGATGGATGGGTAGACATAATGCTACAGTTGGGTTATACTGACCTGGCAGATGAGTGGGCATGGTGCTACAGTTGTGTCGTACTAACCTGGTGGATGAGTAGGCATGATGCTACAGTTGGGATGTACAGACCTGATGGATACATGGGCTGGATGCTACAGTCGTGTTAGACTGACCTGGTGGATGAGAGGGCTAGATGCTACAGTCGTGTTATACTGACCTGATGGACATGTGGGCTAGATGCTACAGTTGTGTTGTACTGACCTGATGGATGAGTGTGCGAGGTCCTCGTCAGTACCGATAGCCCTCAAGACATAGGAGGGTTCCAGAGACGCCGAGGTGCAGGCACTGCCACTGGACAGTGCGACGTCTTTGAGTGCCATCAGCAGCGACTCTCCTACAGTGGAAAAATGATGTTATTCGTTAGTAAAAATAACAATTAAATGAAATTTTAACAAATGCTTGAAAAATAAAAGTAGGCCTAAGCTAAGTAATGGTAAAATCCACAATTTTATAATCTCAATCTCAAATCCAAATCCTAAAAAGTTATTCCTTTTCTAATTTAACTGTAAAAAACAAAGTCAGTATTAATTTTTCTATACCTCAAAAGACAAATCTTGTTTTTCTTTTCCAATAGTTAAATGTTGTGTCCATGTTACGGCAAGACAATTCCACTGCTGTGTCTTATCATAGCCGATGACTATCAAAACAGACCCAGTGTCAGATTTACCACTAGGCCCGGCCCAGGGCCACACAGCGATAGGGGGCCGTGCACGGCTGAAAAGAAGCCACCAAGTGTGGATTAGACAATTCGACTTGAAAACGTATTTAGCAACTAAAAACAAAGGTCACCACTTTTTCTAGGCCGTAGGGACCTCAGGGGAGCCGCATACAGATCTAGGCCTAGGGCCCGCCGACCGTGAATTCGGCACTCAACAGACCAGGCAGTAGAATATCATATTACATACAAGTTAGTTAGCATGCCGTACCCTCTACGTAGGCGAAGGAGAGGTTGACACAGCCGGGGTAGACGTGGTCGGGGTCGCCGTTCCTAATGACGTCGGGCAGTTCCGCCATGATTCTGCCGATCAGCCGGTCGGACAGTTGCTTCATCCACGCGTGGTCGTACTACACACAGACAGTGGTTTTGTTTAGGTATATTTATTAAGAAAAACAGTACAAAAAAATCACACGAAAATGCCCTATGGGATAGACAAAAATATAAAAATTCTGTAAACAAATGTTCGAGGCCATTGGGTAAGTTAAGAAAAAGAAAATGGTCAAAAAGATAGTGACGTTGACTTGGGTTTTGGGTCACATCCAAATAATGATAAGACACAGTATGATTATTATTATAATGTTCAGTAATGACAACATTAATATTTTACTGTAAAAAATGCTGATTTTTTGTGTTTTTTGTATCTTACTTTTGCTCCTTGACACTTTAAACTATCACACTGTCAGATTCACAGTGTAACTAAAAACCACATATTCACAGTGTGTAATTGATGGTTGGCAGCAGTACGCTCTGATGGAAACACACTATAACTTAACCTTTCAATGAAAGTGATTAAAGACACTAAGATACATAGGAACACTAAGACACACTAAGACTGCATTGTTATCAAGAAAATATACAGTACACCTCGGATTATCCGGACCCCACGTTATCCAGACCGGTCCATCCGAGAAATTAAAAAATTAATATCATGGCAAAAACGTGATTTTAGCAAGGTCACGAGGGAAATGCGCCTTATAAAGTTAAAGTAAAATGCAAATACAATATACATTCTTGTACGCATATGGAGTTACATTACCTAAAAAGTACAGTACAGCATTTTTGAAATTTTTGTGGGCGTAGTTTTTTGGTTTGCTACTTGGGGCGTTAGCAGTAATCAAAAAAAGTCTATGGCAATTTTGCGAGTTAGTTTATTGCTATCACTTGATGTGTGTATGTGAACTCTTTGTGTGAACTGAAATTGGGTTTCAAAATGAGTGGTTGAAAAAGGAAAATCATATATTTAATTTCGTAAAAGCCGATTCTTTGCGTCAAAATTGTGGGCGTCTGGCAAGTTGTAGAAAGATGGAAAAGGGCTCAAATTAAAGGCCTCTATTTCGTGATGGCGGGAAAAATAATGAAATTGCTTGAATTAATTTCAAGCAATTTCATTATTTACAATTTCAGGAAACGAGAAATAACGTAAAATATCTGCCATTTAAAAAGCATTGGGATCTAAAAACGCCTGCTTTGTTTACATAAAACATGTGATGCTGATACTTGATTGAAAACCATGTGGTAGGCTAGATATCTATAACGTGGATTCAGTTTGCTATTAAGATATTTTGTACTATAATAAATAAGGATGTTTGAATTTTCCCTCATCAGGGGCTTTTAGCCCCTTCAAGCCACTAGTAGTGGTTTAAATTTCAGAACAGGAACTGAATGAAAAGTAGGGGTGTGCGAGTATTCGACCGGTCGAGCTTTTCAGTATTCGGCTCGGCTCGACTTTTTTCGAAAAAGCTCGACACTCGAGCCGAGCTTTTGATAAGAGAGTTCTTATCGGAAAGATAATTATTGCGATCTATTTTTGGACAAGTTAAGCCGGAAGAGCATTTCCCTCCCACAAAAAAACAAGCAAAAAACATTCCCTAGTGATAAGGAAAGGACATTGACAGGTAACAAGAAATATTATCTCCATTTAGACAAAAATCGGAGCTATATTTAGTTGACTTTGGGGAACGCGAAATACAGCATTTAAGCCTATTGTTTTATCAAGGCTTCGTTCAAGTTTCATTTTGGTTTCATTTTGGTCTCATTTGATTTATAAAAATAAGACAAAAAATATGAGCCGTCATTTATAGTTAGTTGTATGACAAGTAGTTTGTATTTTTGCATTTCGTAGTAAGGATTCCTTATCTCCTAATTAACTGGCGCTCTCTAGCATACGCACACACGCTCTGAGTCAGACAATAGCAAAAAACAGGGAAGGGGCTTGGAGTAAACAACCTCCACTTACATCTTTTAACATCTTTACTTAGTGAACATAAAAAAATCAACCCTGTGTTTGACTAAGTGTAAATGTGTGTTTTTTTGACTAGATATAACTATTTTAAAACCTTTCAACTACTCCTTTCTACTCTTAAAATTAAATTTTGGCGATCACTACTCAGGCGATATTTTAATGACTTCGGACTATCTGGATTTTTTGTTATCTGGATCGGTGTTCCACCACATTAGTCCGGATAATCCGAGGTGTACTGTACTTGATTTAGAATCAATGTACAATTTGTTGTCCCAATGTTCTCTCTGAGGCATTATATTTTTTTTATAAAATTAAAAAAATATTTCATAAATAAAATTCTTTATACTCTTGACTACCCAAAAGTTGGTACACTTCTCACGACGGCAATATAAAGTCAGTTCATTGATAAAATTTAACCCTATTCATAATTTGTTGCTGATGTCAACCACCATTTCCTGTACTTGAAAAAACAACAACAGACGCCCCCGTGTACTCACATCCATCTCCTGCCCCGCCAGCCGGCAGGCAGCCCCCAGCCCCACGGCCAGCGGGGTCGGGACAGTCCCGCTGCGCAGGCCCCGCTCCTGGCCCCCGCCGTTCTGCAGAGGCTCCATCCGTACGCGGGGCCGTCGCCGCACGTACAGCGCTCCCACCCCTGCACAACAGACACACTGTCAGTCTGACTTGTTAGGCATAGGACTGTAGTATTGCATGTTGGTATTTTGGTATTATATAGAAGCCACCCTTATACTGCGCGCTGCGGCGATTATGCTAGGTTAGGTTATAATAAATATAATAGTAGGACTTTCCTCGTTTGGTTACGAATCTAACGATACCAGATGATGGTACTTTTGCCCGCCAAATCCCTTCCAAGTAGGCCAAGGTCAGGTCATTGAGGGAGCGTGCGCATCACCTGTCTCCGCCGAAACTATGACTCATCTGGTATCGTTCGAAACGTACCAAAACAAGGAAAGTCCTACTTTACATGTGGGTTCAAAGCGTAGCAAAGGCAACGCATTCAACTAAATCCTCCAGAACATCGCTGTCTTGTGGGAGGCTGAACATAAAGACCGCTCATCATAATTATGTCAAAATTGGACAGTAAGTCAATTAAAGTATGTTCTGTCCAATAATAGGGTTATTTTTGGTATAATAAAAAGGTTAAAAATACCTGTTGCGTAAATTTGATCCGTTGTAGTTTAACACTACAGCTGTTTCGTACTTAAGGAGTCTTAAGGAGCTATTCGAGATTTAACGAATATTCGTTTAAATGTCGTGTGTTCGTATGTATTCCGTGTCTATGTGTTTATGTGAAAAGTTTTATCTTTTGACCAACTCATCCACCGATGAGATGCATTTTTAACACCAACATTTGCCACCTGACGATGTACTCCTGACGTACAAAACAGCTGTAGTGTTAAACTACAACGGATCAAATTGACGCAACAGGTATTTTAAACCTTTTTATTATTGCAATACTTTGATACAGAGGCTAACCCATCATGAAATTATTTTTGGTTTCCAGTAAATAAAATCTCTCAAAAAATAGTGGCCTCTGTATAATACCAAAGTACCTGCACGTTTCATCCTCATTTTCTAATTAGGCCTAGATTACTTACTGACTGAAACCACTGATTTAAAGTTATTATTAACTATTCATAGTTACTAAAAATTTCATTTCAAAAATTTGGTCAATCAAAACTGAACAGCGAAACAGCTGTTGGCTTGTTCACAAGGCCCATGTTCACGATATCGGCTGGAGACACAATCAGCCTAAGGCAGTCCATTGCTAAAGATCATATTGGCAGCATTCTACTTTTCTTCCCTGATATTTATGAATAAACTAGTAGATATACCCGCAGCTTCGCCTGCTGAAAGGATAACTAATTTTAACCCTGAGGGGCTGGTAATTCCACCATAGATTGAAATTAGGATGTGTAATGTTTCCTCTAAACATGTTTCCGTAGTGATTAACAATGTTATGAATTAGTTCCCTCCCATTTGCCAATAAAAAAAATGAGAGATAACCAGGATATAAAACGAAAAATGCTAAGGGCAGGTTTTCGATTTAACATCAATCTGAATTTAGCGCGTTTTTAAAAATATATGGAAAAATATTAGTAAAGTATAAAGACAACAAATTACTATGCCAAAAAACATATTTCCCAGACGTTTCTCAATCGCATTGAAGATCAGGTTACTCAGCTATCGTAAGACAACAGTAAGACGGACAACAAATTTTACCAAAGTGGTAGTGCAAACAGTACTTCGGGCGGGTCGAACCACGTGAGCAGCTCAAGTTGCATGCATTTGACAAATACATAGTGGTTGGCCGTAATAAATTTTTACACTTATTCTTTTAGTAGATTAGATCTCACACCTTTCCTATCCCCTGAATTCTACAGGCCTCCCATCCTTAACTGAAATGGCCGCCATTTTGAATTTTATAATACACTTTATTTTAGCTGTCTAAGAGAAAATATCTTAAAAACCTTTCTTTGCTTGCATCTAGAACCTGTATCGAATATCTGTGCCAAGTTTCATGGCCTAAACTCTTATAGTTTTTGGAAAAGTAAGCTTTGAAAGCTAAAAATGGGCGCCATTTTGAATTTCATAAAATACCATACTCAAGCCATATTACCATTTCATATTATCAAAGAGAATATTGGAAAACCCTTTCTTAGTACGTATCAAAATCCTGTAGAGAATATTTGTGCTAAGTTTCATGGCTCTAAGCCTTATAGTTTTTGAGAAACTGAGATCAGTCAGTCAGTCAGTCAATGGTTTTTTGATTTTATGTATATAGATTTGACCATATGAATAAATTTGACCATAAATTGATCTCATAGGTTATAGCGATTTTTAGCACTGTGTAAATATGGCTGAAGCGTTCACATGCTGTAAATAGATTTTGGACATCCTTCAGCTATTGGACTGTCTTCTGCTGGTTGGCTCTTCAGCCAGCATCATGAAAACGGGGCTTAAGCGATGATGATAATATGTGGTGCCATGCCTGAAGACTGAGTTCACTTTTGATTAAATAAATAATTTTTAATCAAATTGTATATCACCAAAATTAATTGTAAGAATTAAGCTGCCAAGGGTGAGTTATTTTACCAGATAATCAAAGTTAGGACTAAAATTATTTTAGTCCATTGTCTAAAATTGTTACCCATTTTTTACCTATTGCCTAATAGTATATTTCGCAACAAGGGCCGAAAATGAGGTTTTGCAGGCTCGAGATCGTGTTTCAAATCCGAGACGAAGGCGAGAATTTGAAACGATCGAGAGCTGCAAAACCCTTTCGGCCGAGGTGCGAACGCTATTTTTCACCACACTACACAATGAAATATACCCTAAATAATTAAAAAAAACTGATTAATATTTTACTCACTTGAAAACAAAACACAGCTATGACAATCATATGATCGCAACTATCCTGTCTTGAATGCCGTATAATTTTGTGATGTTCTGACGTTGTTTCAAGCAAATAAACTATCAGCTGACTTTTGGCCCTAGGGCCCCCAACGTTTTCGGTCCTGTGGCGGCAAACGGTGTGTTTCGGTCCGCGTTTGACGTTTGTAAAACAGGTGATTTCGTCGTAGTGTGGTGAAAAAGTATTTTCATTAGTCAACTCTAAGTAGTATAAAATTTATTCAAACAGGTTTTCTTTTAAATTGAAAGTCAATTTACCTTTAGGTCCATATATCTTATGGCCACTGATTGACATAAGGTCAATGTTTTGCTTGTTCACATCCATTGGAATTTTTCCTACAGCCTGAGCTGCATCCGTATGAAAAAACACTTTCTTCGCCTTACAAAGTCTTCCTGCAACAGAAGAAACATTTGATAGGATTTCAAAGAGTCTGAGTAGTAGGGTATAAGCTACCTACATCGTACTGTCTAAATAATAGTTATCAATACATTAGGCCTATTATTGTAAAATTGTAGGTCTCTTAGTTGTCATTGACTGTTGGGCTATTTAAAGTCCTGTCCAAGGAACATGTTGGCCTTAGTCAGTAAAAAGACTACAAGATCGCACCACAATCATCCTACACTCATCCTTCACTCATGTTCGCCTTAAAATATCCCTTACTGGTGGTCGGCGTCTAAAATGGTAATATAGTAATATTTTTAAATTTTAGACATTGATTTTTAACTATTTTAATTATCCTTCTGTTGACTACAGTCGAACAGTCCTAGTATGTAACTGTTATAATCGTTGCTTCATCTTCACCTCGGGAAGACAGTCCTTATTTATTCTTTTGGTAGGATTAAAGTAATATCTAAAAAATAAAAACAAATTACATCAATAACCAAAAAGTACTTGTATTTTAAAACTGACACTCACAGTGCTTGCATATCCATGCACTGCAATATTCTTTTAAAATAAAATTACTCCACAATAAAATCACTCTTTATGAGACTGGATCTGATTTAGGATTTAGAAATTGACTTTAGCTAATAAATTTCAGAACGGATACCAAAAACAAACAAATGTATTGGGAATCTGTCTGAAAAATATGTACTCTTGGTGCATTATATCTTGATACTTGGGAACCTTTTACACCTGAAGCAATTGGAGTGGAGTGAAATTTATCAGGAGACCACAGCTGATACGCAGTTCCACTAGCCTGACGTGTTAGCATCTTCTAACAGCTGTCGGTGTATATCTTAATTGTCATTTGTAAAAAAAATTTAGTTGTTGTTTGTAGAATTTTGATTTTATATTGTTTGTAGTCCAAAATCATTGACAATAAACAATATCTGACAGCTCCAGCAATGGACAAGATCATGGATCAAGATATAATGCACCAAGTGCACCCATCCCAAATTAAAAACTACAGTACTACCACTAAATGCGGAAGTTATTCCTGCCGTGCTGACCCACCTATCTCCTCGACCGGCTGGATAACGCCGATCTCGTTGTTGACGGTCATCACAGACACCAGCGACGTCTGGTCAGTGATCTCGCGCTCCAGCTGCTCGAGGCTGATGCGACCCCCGCTGTCGACCGGCAGGTACGTCACCGTGAAGCCTTCCCCCTCCAGCTGTCGGCACGAGTCCAACACACACTTGTGTTCCTACGACAAACATCACAGTGGATGAGGAGACTCCAGGCTGATACGACCTCCGCTGCCGTCCGGCAGGTACGTCACTATGAAGCCTCCCCCTCCAGCTGTTGGAACGAGTCCAACACAAACTTGTGTTCCTGCAGGCACAAGGCAAATCAAAATATGAGGTTAGGTTAAATAAAAATCTGATAGCGCAAGTGCACTCTCGCCGGAACAGAGCGAACCCTGGCAAGCATGAGAATGAACATGGTACTTCAGCATGCCTCGTTATACCTCCCTCTCATAAAACCATGTTCTTCAAATCCTCACCGACCATTGCGCGAGGCGCTCTTGCCCTGTCCTAGCGACATCCTATATACGTATATTGATCTATTTTCATGATCATACAAAAGAGGAAAACGCAAGAAAATTTTATTAATGAATATTAATAACAAAGTTCTAAGTCTAGTTGTTGGTCTTGTCAACAAAGTCACAGTGGATGTTTCATTAAAAAGCATATTTTTTGTATTGAAAATGTTAAGTGAGCCATACATAGGCTTACCATAATGTTTCATAGCCAACCCCGGACGCCAAAAGAAAAGGGGGGGGGGGGGAGAGAAAGAGGGGGACAACGAAATGAAATGGTGTGGTAAAGTTTGGTCCGGTGTAATTTACTGGTTTCGGCAGACGGCCTACTTTGCTGCCGTTTTTGTGTGGCATTATCGTTACTTTAATACTGATTGGCTAAAAACAATGATGTAGGCCTTGTGACCAAGCAGAAGACGCAGTTGAGCAGTAGTCGCGAAATAAATTAGCCCGTCGCCGGCCGAGACCCTCTTAGTACGATACCTGGTGAAACCATAAAATGTCCCTTCGTTTCGTTTAAAATTTCTTTTGTTTTGTATGAACTTTCTTAAAAACTGCTCGAAACTAATTGCCAATTCATATATTTCTAGCGTTTTCCTCTCTTTTACACGCAGGCTGACTAAAACCCCGGGCAAAATTCAACCCCGGACGTTTCCCCGGACGCAAGCCAGAAATCCGGACTGTCCGGGGAAATCCCTGACGTCTGGTAAGCCTAGCCATACAGGACACCAAAAGTGGGTGGATAAATTTTCTCCTTAAAAATACTCAACTGACCTCACCAAGGGTAAATTTAAGTAAAATCAAAGTTCAAATATAAAATATTGTCACTTCCAACAAACCTGAAGGCAAATTTAGTTGTCCTAATAAACAATAGCCTAGTTAACATTCGGTTTCATATACTAACCTAAATCAATAAATTATAAAAAAATTAAATTAGGCCTACTACTGAAGTCTCACATTAAAAAATGTGTTAGACTAAGGTAAAGAAATGAACGGAGAAAGTTATCACAACAACCTAATGATTTATATGATCAATATTAGGCCTACCGTTTGAGTAGTGATGACATGTTTCTTCTTGCTGGCATAGAACCTGGCCACACCTTTGACAGCAAGGTTGTTTGATTCTGTCGCTCCAGAAGTGAAAATCACCTCTCGGGGATCCGCTCCAATCAAATCGGCAATTTCCTGAAATCAAGGGGTGTATTTTATTGTGAATTTTCCCAGCAGTTTAAAATTAGATTTTCAAATGATCAGTAGTTAAAATGACTATAATATAGTACATTTGTCAGGCCCCTCTTTCTTCAATTTTCGGGGGCTGGGTCCTCTTCCATCGACATCAGGGGGGAGGAGGAGGGTGGCTCTGGAGTTAGCGCCAGTGGGTGCCTGTCTTTAAGATTAAGGTCTTTAATCTTCAACTTTAATCGTCTATTCTATTCTATTGGATGGATAAATAGTCTCTCCAAGACAGTCTGGAAAGTGTGTTTTTTAAGTTCTAAAAATTGAGAGTTTTAATATAAGAAATAAAATGAAAATATGAATAAATGTCAATCAGTAGTAGCCTTGAGACTTACCTTCCTTGCAAGCTCCATAGCTTTCTCGCTGTCCCATCCATAAGCGTGAGTTCGTGAATGGGGGTTTCCCCAATGCTGTGACAGATATGGAAGCATTTCATCTAAGACTCTTGGATCCTAAAAATAAATTTATATGATTAAATAAATGGTATACAGGCCCTAAAATTAGTTTTAATGATAGTCCTAATACAATTACTATTACACTGGACTGTACCTGAAATCATGGTGATACATTTAACAGGACCGACCCTTAAAATCACACAAAGACCCTTAGCACTCAAGTGACAGTGTTGCGCATCATCATACATTTTGAAATGTGTGTTCTAAGGTGCATTGATGAAATACACCAATGCAATAGTCATGTTTTCATACGCAATGCACTTTAAACTTGATCCACATCTGGCATGCAATAAAAAAATGCAATGTGTGCAGAGAGTGTCCCCTTGTGCAGGACCATAGCTAGAAATTATGTCCTATATTAGGAGTTACCAAGTACCAGTGTAGATCACTGGTAGTCTATAGGCCTACTAACAGATAGTTGCAACCTACCAGAGGCGTTGTAGCTTGGAAATCCAAATACAATGGCCAAGCATTTAGCTCTCCCTTTAGATCAACAGCGACATCAACTGAAACAAAAACATGGGTATTTTATGAGTGCAATAAATCATTCAAACAAGGCCTGGTTGTTATTATATTGAAAACTATGGTATTTAGCTTAGGCCTACTATTAAATAGTTGTTTACTGTTTAAAGATGATTTTAATATCCTTAATTTCAAGGCTTTAAATGTTTAAATTCAAGAACTTTTAATGGATGTCAGAATGCATCCAAACAAAACATCCATAATCCGTCATAGTGTGGTGTATAATCAATTACTACATGACATTCATCAATTTGCAATGAGAAAACAGTTCAAATTCTGATGCAATAAATTCAATAGACTACTTGATTGTTTGACTGGAAACTGGCTCCTACTGCAGACACTTGAGACTTATAGTTTTATTCCTATTACTTGGTATGTCACAGTAGGTATTTGTGTCATTGTAGGTACTAGGTGACACAATTTTTGTTCAACCGATTAAACTTTTTTTTCTTAATTAACTTAAATTATCATCACAATACAAAAAATTGAAGTTAGCCTAATTAATGCTATAAACTGATATAATGTCCCAGAAACATCATAAGTATTGCACCTACTGCAATACTTATGATACAGTACAGTACAGAAGTACAGTTTGGCGGAGTTCAGCCAATGAGTACTTAGGTATTATACGGAGGCCTCTATTTTGAGAGGGATTTCTTTACTGGGTACCAAAAATGACTTCATAATTGGGAATAACATATCTACTTTAATTGAGTTAGCCTACTGTCCAAATTGGACATAATTATGATGAGCGGTCTCTGTTTTCTGCTTCCCAGAAGGCAGCGAAATTGGCGAGGATTGAGTTGAACGTGTCACCACCGCCGCTAGCAACTTCACCCGATCGCCACCCTATTCAGCGCGCTGCGGTGGTTATGTTAGGTTAGGTTATTAAATATGTTAGTATGACTTTTCTCGTTTCCTTATGAATTGAACGATACCAGATGAGTCATGCTTTTGCCCGCGAAATACCCTTCAAAGGTCGTTAATAAGGTAAGGTCGTTGACCGGGGCACACGCATCACCTGTCAACAGGATTTGGCAGGCAAAAGTATGACTCATCTGGAATTGTTCGATTCGTAACGAAACGAGGAAAGTCCTACATAATTATGAAAACGTGACCGCCGCAGCGCGCTGTATAAGGGTGGCCTCCGTATAATACCAAAGTACCCGTACACATTGGCGGAGTTCAGCCAATGTCACCACTCACATATGTCCATATTTCAAATCTACAGAATCTTGGCAATCAACATCTATACTTCTAATTTCGGTAACTGACTGAACCCACTATAAAATTTGACAGTGGATGTCCAACAATAATTGGTTGGTGGACAAGCCACCACCACCATTCACCTGAAATGGTAGGTAAATTACTCACTGGTGAGTGAGACAAAGCAATACTAATTAATTGCCAAAGAAATGATTGCATAATTGTTTAAGAAACCATCAGCATAATTATGTTTAAGAAAACATCAGATTATGTTCAAGATTACATAAAACCTTTACTGTAAATTAATGTAATGCGTACAAAAAAGAAAAACATTAGTAAGTTGTGATTATGTCTGGGGCTTACTATAGGCTATTTAACTTTGAAACCAGTTTGTAACCTGATTGTTTAGAAGCGACGGAGTAAAGCCTCTGCTGAATTCTATTTATAAAAACCTTGCAGGCGTTAGATTGAAAACAACGTTTTAAACTGTGCATTTTGAACCTTAATGAAACAATCATTCGACAGTCAATATTTTATAGTTACACTTTGACACTAGGACTAGGTTAACAAATTTACATAACCTCTTGTTTTTTATCTCGGCTTCTTTGTGTGCTGCAGACGATTGTCAAATTGCCAGGTTAGCCACCCTGGTATTGACGAGTAAATTTTACCAAATTGAGCATGATTAATACACAGTCAACTTTTGTACAATGATAAACATAAATGTCTTAAAGCAACAACATTTAGCCAAAATGAGTGTCAAGATCTTTTGGCTACTATAAATATAAATTTTTCTTTTAAAATATAGATCCAGTGACCTGTTGTGGCGTGTGGCCTTGCTTGAGTCCGAGTGCTTTTGAAAACGTCCAGGTACAGGTACTCTACGGTATTTTATTTCACTTTTATGAAATAGCTAATTTATAATGTCCAGGTATCATAATGTCCAGGTTTGTTGTTGTAAATTATTAATAATTGCTGTTTCAAAGCTCCAGATTAAAATTTAATAAAAGCTATTATATAATGTTCAGGGTTCATAACGTCCAGGGGGGTTACCTAAACGGGCTTCACAATTTACTAGCTACAAGCAATCTCCGCCGTATCTTTACCATCTTTACTGAGATAGCTTGTAGCTAGTGAATTGTAAAACCCGTTTAGAAACACCCCCCAGGCTGCTTATTTTAAATTATTAAAAATGGTTTCACAAAACGTCCAGGTTGTAATTTAGGTCCAGGATTCAACGTCTAGGAAAGTTTTCTAAAATTATTAATAATTGCTACCTCAAAACCTTTCAAAATGTCATAAAGGTTGTAATTTCACGAAGAAGTATTAATAAAATAGCTATTTCATAACGTGCAGGTTTGTTTATTAACATTATTAATAATGACGGTGCAACTACCTTCACACTGACTTATAATTTCAACAACCCCCTGGCAAGGTTTATTTTACATCAGCAAAACGTATGTTTAGAGTAACATTTCGTGTAAAGACTGATTTATTCTTTGCTCTTGAAAAGACCATACGAAAACCGTCAACTTATAATTATTATTAAAAGTTTTTTTTGCTAGAAACGAGAAATAATTAATTTAATTTACCCATAGTCAGACATAAAAAATATAGGAAGACATTTTCAGGAAAGTAGAATTGAAAAAATTTTTGAGAATAAAAAAACTCGAACATATCAAGAGCTACATATAGAGTCACGAGCAGGAAATTATAGGCGGGCTGCCAAAACTAAACACTTACCAGTGGTCTGCTGAAACACAGATGAAAAGAGGAATGTTATTGTTAAACCAGTAAACTTTGAGTTTCCCAGAGCCTATTACTTTAAACACGTGACCAAGCGGTTGATTTACATAAACTTGTCATCATGTGGTTGATTTACTTTGATCATGTGGTTGATTAACTATTCAAACAAAAATACTAATTAATTTGCCAGTGCACTCTCTTCTAATATATGTTGCTCCCGATTATAATATTTTTTATGGCAATGATTTTGTTACCGATGGCAGTACATGAGTTCATAGAATAGAAACATTATTTTTCTTAAACATTACAAAATTTATAACAGGTGCAGGCAAATGTTTGTGAGCAAGTCTACATTATTATTTTGGTATTATAAAATAATCACGGTAACTTAAGCCTCCTTCTTGGCGCTGAGCCATGGCCTGCTTTACTGCCGGAACTTCAAATCTGGCATAGATTATGGCATTGACATTCATGATCAACGATTATATGGTAAATGATCTGGGACAGTAAACAATAAGTAAAAAAAACAACGGTTCCCAAGGCTTGTTATAAGATTTAAGAAAGGGGTTTATACAGTTAGTTTTTACTGTTACAGGAATTTACTGTACATATTTATTATTTGAAAAAATCACGTATCGTTGGACGCTAAACGATAGCCACATTTGACCGATTAAACTACATTAGGAAAAAAACTATTTTATAGCTAGTGTTTGTTAGTTTATGGAAGCGTAAGTACCATCAGGCTATTTATTTTAATCAATTTAAACATTCGCATATAAACCTACTGACTGAATCACATACTCATGAAGGGATTTAATTCACTCCAACTTTAATTAATCAGCTTAGCACAAACGAGTCACAGTGACATGATCCTCTTACTTTGAAATCACTTGCCTGAAAACGCTTTGGACTACAAAACGGCATGTCAACGCTGGCAATCCTGATAGCCGATTTCATAATTTTAATTAGTGTTTATTGTACATTTTGAGTTTGTTAAATCCAATTTTGAGAATGGACTTTTTAAACCTTCTTTCAAAGGGTTCTAAGCTGAGAAATAAACAAAATAACAACAAAACAATTACAGTTATAGTCCAATGTTAATGGAGGAAATGTTTCCTCCAGCATAAACCCAAAGGACCCTAAATAAATGTGATCCTAAAATAAATAGGATATTTTATCTCCTTCGTTATTTTTTTTCAAAGTATTAAATTACTTGCAGGATAAAGTCAGGATGTATTTTAGAGAACTGTCCAGAAAATGAGAAATCGTGCACTTCATAAATTGAACATGATAATAATTAAAAATATGGCCTGTTCCCTAAAATGTTTGGTTTATTTTATCTTCATTTGTTGTGGCTGCCTTGATCCAGTTCTCCCTTGATCTTCAAGCAGTTTTCAGGAGTTGGGTTATTTTACAACCACCGCTCCTCATACGAAGGGAAATAATTAAATTTTGATTATGTTTGGCAGTCTCTTAAACCTCAACAAGTTACGGGTTTTATTCTATTTTAAAAGCTCGGATGTTGAATTCAAAATAAATAAACGGTATCAGGAACATACTTTCTCCCTTCAAGTCATTTAAAACCAGAAAACATATTTAGTGAAATAAAACAAATTAACAATTAATTATCACACAAACATATACCAAATTTTATCAAAATCGGTAAGTAAATAACGGAGATATCGGTTTTTAAATATTTGCCATAAGAATAACATCGGACAACGTACTGCGTTTACCGCCGAACTAAAATATCAATTATCTCCGCAACCAGTTGACGTAAAATAATGATTCAAAATACTAGATTATTTAGTTTTTCAAGTCAAGTTTAATGGTTGCAAGTATATTTTCTTTAGAGGTCACAGATTTTGTGAAATTTGAAAAATATGAATTTTTTAACACTTAAACCCCTATAACTTCTGAACCTAAATTTTCACAGACATGCGGGTGGTGTCATTTTGTTTGTCATCTTAATCACTAAAAACCATGAAATTTTTATCAAAATCGTTAGAGCCGTTTTTGAGAAGTTTGGATTTTTGTAATTTTTATGGGTTTTTATGGGGTAAATACCCATAAAATCAAAAATTATTAAAAATGAAAAATACGCCTGGAGATACCACGGCTTTATACCTACATGCCAAATTTCATGAAAATCGTACCACTGGTGTCGTCTCTAGCTTTGTTTACATCCACACACACATCCACACACACACACACACACACACACACACACACACACACACACACACACACACACACACACACACACACACACACACACACACACACACACACACACACACACACACACACACACACACACACACACACACACACACACACACACACACACACACACACACAAAGTTATAGTGGTCCCGAGCTTAGGTCGTACCATGAGACCTACGGTAATAGCTTCTTCCCTATAGGGGAAATTCGCTAAAACTCATTCAGAATCATCATTATTTATCTGCTATTTCGTGTCAAATAAAATTTGTTTGGCCAAATTTCGACAACCCCGCAAATTCTTCCCATACAAATTCTGAATTTTCAGCTTTAGTTCCTACATGCAATTTGTAATTTTCATTAGAAGTTTGATAACATATTTTAGTAAACGATCAATAGCCTTGGCCTACATCGTACTCTAATCAGGCTTCATCAACCTCCATTAAAGTAAAATTAGGGTTACATTTTTATAGCATCTTACTCTGTTATTAATGTAAGACTGAATGATATACTTTGAAATCCGTCAAACAGCTCAAAAATTAACATGTATTAATTCAGGACATGTTTCGACACAATGGTGTCATCTTCAGCTGGGAGTGAGTGAATTTCATAATCCACTAATTGGCTTCATCAATAAATTATAAAACACGAACACAAAACTGTCCTTACACACAACCACACACAACTGTCAATGCTCCTTTATATAGTGTGTCGAAACATGTCCTGAATTTGACGGATTTCAAATTAAGTAATTCAGTCTTACGATTATTATAACAATTTTATAACAGTTTAGTAAATCTACAAATAAGTAAATACGGTGATGGACAAAAATCTGACCAAAACTGTTAAGAGAGACATCACCTTGTTTGTTTTAAGCCAGTTGACCATTTGGGAAAATTTTTCTTTTTTTTAGTTTTTTTAATGTATTATATGCCTTGGAGTTTTACGGTTAATTTAATGTATAATTTCTTAAATTCTGACAACTACAACCCTATATAAACAATGAAATTGTTAACGTATGCACAGTCGTTTTTGATATTTTCTAACATGCTTGCTATTTAGGCCTATTAAAATTGACGGCGTTTCCATGGAAACTGTGTTTTCATACATTTTTAGGAACACTCTTCTCCTAGACCCTTAGAAATATTGCTATGATTCGTTTTTTTTATTTGTTCAGAACTTCAAGAAGACTGACTAAGGCACAGGAAATTATTTTTCAATTAATTTTATCAAACAAATAATTTTAAATTAATTAAAATTAAATTTTCGAATACAATTGTAACATTTTTTATATTTTTAAAAATTAATAATTTTAAATATTCTTGAAATAATTCTTGAAATGTTCTGTGCCTTAAATGTTCAAAAAGACCAGCAAATTAAAGAATAAAAAAGATTTATTAAAATATCTCAATAGTGTCTAAAAATTTGAGAAAAGTGTTCCTAAAGTTGTGTTATTTATCATAGGCGAGATATGGTAAACCGGCTGTCCTTAAGTCCTCAAGGAGGAAATTTCACAACTGTTTTGGTTAAGTTCGCTGCCCTCTTAGACCTGTTCTGTGCCCGTCATTAAAGTTTTGGTCCCTTGTTGAAAGTTGATTTAGAAAGCACATCACGATTTTCTATAAGATCACTTTTGGAGTTAGGTACATTTACAAAGAACCCAGATTCAGAAGTATCTCCCTTATATTTTGATTAGGATTTTTGCGGACATTTGCCATCACTGATTAGTAAAAAACAATTACTCCCTTATGACATACAACAAGACTTCATGTACTACGGTTTCGTCTGCGGAAAAGTATCTAAAATTTAACATTAGTTTGTTAAATTCAATAGTGCTCTACAAATATTTATTAGAGTTTAAAGAGAAACATTTATCAAACAGAATAGGAAAGGAGAAGGTGCTACTGTCTGTAAATAAGAGAAGAAAGTTCAAAAAGAGAAAACGACGTTAACAATAGAAATGGACGGTAAATACTCTGTCGATTCACGTGCCGTTTCAACTCAAATGATTCTCCAGTGTACACGACGTATTGACTCTATTGCAGCTCTCTTACAACATTGAATTGGCTTAGCGGAAGCCTCGATGATCCTGTTCATTCAATTCTTTAAAAGGAAATTCGAAACATCTTTTCAACGAGGATTTAAAGAAATCCTCCTTCTACAGATTTGTTATTTGAAATAAGTATTCAAACTTTAAATACAAATAATAAATTTGAATTCCATTTACAGCGATATATGATGACCTCATAAAATAAACTAAACATGATTTTAGAATAATACGAGAAAACAATTTTTTGCAACAATTCTAGTTTGCTTGATTAGTTTGTGAAATAGATTTCAATAGTTTTTAAATAATATTCCCATCACAGTAAACCTTGTACTCAGGGAATTTCTGAAATATATTTGTAATTATGAGAATATTCGACATATTTGTGAGAATTAATGCTTTAAAAATATCATCTAAACAACACAATTAAAAACATATTTAATCTTTTAAAAGATGGCTTCAATTTCGCTAAGCCAATTGAATGTTGTAAGAGAGGTGCAATAGAGTCAATACGTCATATTTAATCTTTTTAATTCACAATTAAAAATGAATAAATTATATTTAATCTTTTGTGAGGTCTCAAAATAAGAAAAATAATCAAGGAATTCTCATTCGCTTTCATCACAGCTAATGTATATTTGCATTTGAAAAAGTTGGCGAAACTTTGGAATCCGTCTCCGCCGTTAAAATCGATTAAGTTAAAAATAGATTTTCGATATTTACAATCGCGATTATGTTAACCAAAACAACGTTTAAATACTATACTATAATTTAAAGCATGGATGTTTTTCTGCATGATAGTTTAGTGAATAAACAATAACTCTAACAGATTCAACGAAATAAAACATTAAAGACCACAGAAACGTGGTTACAATTACTGTGTTACATAAACTTGGTTACATAAACTTTAGTTGCACTTCCTAAACATGGAAAAAATGCACTTCCACTACACTTCAGTACTACCGACTCATAAAATTGCTTAGGAACGAGGTGAACATGTCCTTCCTTCTATTATACCGTAGAAAAAACTGGAATTCTTGAACTGGGTAACGCATGTTGCTGATGAAATGCTATGTTCGTGATTTATCTGCAACTGAGTAAACTTATGGCTTTACATATGTTATCTTCAATATTACTAGACGACTTATTGGAATTTTCGAACCGTTTACCTACATCCACTATCCACATTGGTTACACTGCCAAATATATCCATCACTTCTATCACGTTTCATTCCTATAGTGAGGTAGGTTGGTACGAAAATATTAGTTTCTGGCTACCAGTATGAAACTTTGCATAATCAATGAGCATGCATTTTGGAACTAAATTCAGCCCATACCCCAAAAATTAGAAATCTAATTTTCAAAATGGTGACTAACAATTGTTGTAAGAGGATAAAATTTAGACCATGGACCGCCAATAGAAAACCCTCCCCCCGTGATTACATTTTTGACACACGTATTTTTTTGTTGCTACTGACATGTACTTAAAGGTTTTGCTTGTTTGAGACGTTTAAATTACAGCATAACCCAGAAAAACAAAAAATATCATTGATAAATCTTTGAAAAAAATAACATGGGATCTTTTTGAAAAAAGTCACCTGACTGCATTTTTTACATGCATTTTTTTAAACAATGACTCGGGACCAACGCCTATCATTGTTGGGTGGCTAATCCTTTATTTTTACAGGATAAAAATTTTCGGCCACCATCTTGGATCCGCCATATTGGACATGAATTTATTTTTTTAATTTAAAGATGGTGTTGTGGCACATCATTATGTACTAGATTTTTACGCTGATTACAATGCTGCAATCCGTTTTTGAAAATATGCATTCGTTAAAAAGATATTCTCTAAAAAAATAAATTCCTATACATTTCTTATTGACGTTTCGTATTTTTAATATTTATTTGGATTATTTTTCTTCTAACTCTCATTATAATAAAGATATGTAGTTCGTTTTAGTCATAAAATTCTCAGTGAAATACCGGCTTTAATTTGTGATATTAATCATCAACATTGGACAAGTAACAGATGAGCTATAAGGCTCAATTTAACTTAAAAATATTTTTTTCGGAAACCTTTCTTTAATCAATTATGTATATCTCTGGTTCTAAATATGGTATTTAGTTCATTTTGGTCTTAAAATACGAAATGATATGTCGGCTTTTATTAAAAATATTGATACGTAAAATCGGTTAAGCTGTAAACGAATTTTAAGGCTCGTTACGATATAAAGTTTAATAATTTTTAAAATTTAATCTTAATTTGGATTATAACTCACCCCGAACGTGTTTGAATTAAATTATCACAGTCTCAAACGAAAGCTGATATTTTACTGAGTCTTTTAAAAACATTCAAAACTCCAGAACTTTCCTGGGACTGCAGATTTCAGTCTTTATATAAACAAAAATGTCTGAAAATGTTAATTTTTATGTGGGTTTTAGATCCACAACTCAGCTGAAACTCAAAATATAATAATAATTTATGACTCAAATGAAAGCCAATAATCTAATAAGTCAATTAAGACCTTCACGATTTCTGAGTCTTCTTTGAAACTAGAGAAATCCTTCAAGAAGTATAAAATTATGCAAGTAAATCGAATTTATGTTCAGTGAAAGCTCAAAAGCTTCATAAACTTCACTCTGATCTTATTGAAAGTCAGCTTACATGAAAGATGATGATTTACCAAAATTAATTAAATACCTAATTTAGTACCGGATTTAATACTTGACTAAAAATAAATTTCTGAAAAATTGATTTTTAAGTTAAATTGAGCCGTACAGCTCATCTGTCACTTAACCGATGTTGATGATTAATAACACAAATTGAAGCCGGTATTTCACTGAGTATTTTAAAAGTAAAACAAACTACATATCTTTATTATATTGAGAGATAGAATAAAAATAATCCAAAAAATATTGAAAATACGAAACGTCCAAAGAAATGTATAGGGATAAATTTTTATTAGTGCATATCTTTTTACCGAATGCATATTTTCAAAAACGGATTGCAGCATTGTAATCAGCGTAAAAATCTAGTTCATAATGATCTGCCACAACACCATCTTTTAACTTAAAAATAAATTTATATCCAAAATGGTGGATCCAAGATGGCGGCCGAAAATTTTTATCCAGTAAAAATAAAGGATTAGCCACCCAACAATGATAGGCGTTGATCCCGAGTCATTATTAAAAAAATGTATGTAAAAAATGCAGTCAAGTGATTTTTTTTTTCAAAAAGATCCCAAGGGTTTCTTTTCAACGATTTATCAATGATATATTTTATTTTTCTGGGTTATGCTGTAATTTAAACGTCGCAAACAAGCAAAACCTTAAAGTACATGTCAGTAGCAACAAAAAAATACATGTGCCGAAAATTCCCACGGGGGGGAGGGTTTCATATTGGCGGCCCATGGTCTAAATTTTATCCTCTTACAACAATTGTTAGCCACCATTTTGAAAATTAGATGTCTAATTTTTGGGGTATGGGCTGAATTTAGTTCCAAAATGCATGATCATTGATTATGCAAAGTTTTATGGTGTAAGAGAGAAACCTAATATTCTACCCAAAAAAGTAGCTATCCCACCATGGTAATACCACAAGAAACTGAATTAGCTAACAAAGCAAATCTTTGCAATCCATGACTGACTACCTGACTACGGGTTTGTCAGTTTCTCTAAATTGTAATAGGTTAGTAAAAGAACTAACTGAAACCGACATTTTAAAAAAGGTTGAAACAGTAACCTAAAATTTTTATTTCAAATAAATTTCACATTAACAACAATAAAACTTATTTTATGTTTTTAAAGGAAATCCATTATTTATATAAAAGCAAAAAATATCGATTTTTAACATCCATTTTAAAGTTGGAGACGGATTTTAAAGTTTAGCCAAAAAATTCTTAGTCAAGTCATAGTTAATGTTCATAATTTGTATTCTTTATAAAATTGTATTCTAGTTATCTAATAAATAAATTAAATAGAACACGTTTAATCATACGGTAATAGCAATACCTTCCGATAGGGAAATTTGCTAAAAGGAAAATATTTTGGTCTTACTAATTTAATAATTTTATTTTGTTAAACAATATTTTATCATTAATACTATCGTAAACAAATGACAAAAACACATGTTTTAAGTTAGTATCGGGTACTAAACAAATAATTTTACGCATGATAGGTTTTGCTTAAGTTAGCATGATCATGTTTATTTGACCTTAATATATTTGTGTAAGGCATACGTTTAACTCATTAAACACTCTTACAGTCCGTTTAGCAGCGGTTGACGCACTCCCCCCAAAAGCGTTAATATTATCAAGGGTCCTTTGTGATTTTAATTTTTCGGATCATTGTAACGGGTCAAATTTGTAGGGGGGTGTAAATTTGCCGGTTATGAACTAAGAGAAGGTGATTTATCAAGGCTAGATGCCTTAGGCCTAGTTAGCTAGGTAGACAGGTTACCTGGTGTAAGTGAAACCGGGTTGAGCCCTAGTTTAGGCCTATACTTGTTATAGGCCTAAACCCTGATCCTTTTATTGGTTGACCCTGGGTAGCTTTAAATATTGGTTTTGCAGTGATACATAACCTAATCAACACTGGGTGCCACTGTTAACCAGGCTATAAGTCCCTAAACCAATAAAGGCTAACCTTCTTGCCGGCAGTACAGACCATAGTGAGTGCATAATGTGGCTATTGTGTAACTTCGCTTGAAACACTTGTGTTATTGAATAGACACTTGTAGTTGTATACAATTGCCACCACACTTGGTTATTAATCGCTAAAAACCCCTTTTAGACGCTAGGAACCCTCATCGACTTTTGTTTACAAACAACGATCGACATAACCTCAATCGCTCTTGAGGTGACGGTCGAAGGTCGATGTCGGCTGAGCTGATAGCCTTGACCGTGGTGAGGCTGACGTCACGCAGCTTGGGATGTCAACCAGGGTCGAACAGCTGATCTACCCCTCTCGGCTCCTTCCACTGGAGGGGAAGGCTGGAGGTATATAAACCTGGAGTCCAGTGGCGGAAGGCCTTATCTGCCCAGTTCTCTGCTGTGAAAGGTAACCTAGTGATTTCTAGTGTCTAGCGATCGTTTTGGACCCTTTTCTTCAGTTCGACAGGTTAGTCGTATTTTTCTGTTCAAGTTTTCTAACGAGCTTCTATAAGTTAGGAAACTTTTATTCTAACGTGCCGTTTCGCACTCACTGTACGAACTCCCGTCCCTATTAGGTACGGGGTGATTTCATTCGACAAAAATTGTTTTGAATAATATCTTTGCCTATTTTATGAAAGTTCTTTTAAAATTCATATAAACCCCTGTTCCACTCCGGCACGGGGTGTGTAGATCAGGTTTTACCTTGTTTCGTTTGTAGTTTGCCGGGTCGCAAACTATTCAAGTAAAACCCCTGTCACCTTTTGGTACGGGGTGACCAAAGTAGACCTAGACTTAAAGTAATTATTTTTATTCTAAATTATAGGTAAGTTGATTGTTGAACCATTTTTGGTTCAAATAAACTTATCATTTCCAATTGGCTTTACCTGCAGGTGTGAGCAATGATGAGGGTGCAGTGAACGTGTTGTTGAGTTCTATTTGCGGGCCTGAGTTCACACCTGACTTATTTTAATTAATTTCTTTGTGTAGAAATCTGCACCTGTCCAAAATTCATATTGAGAACCCTGGAATAAACCCAGCTGCCAGACTTGAGCGATTCCGCTGGCATAAGTCTGAGACGATTTCTCGGGTTGTAGGAAAATTCATTTTATTCCTTTTATGAGAAATTCGTCACAGTAACATGGCGCCCGAACAAATCGACCTTGTTTTTTGAATTTATTGGCAGATTTAATAGTTTTTTTTTGTAAACGATTGAATTTATTTTAAATTCAGTTGTGATTTGTGGTTAGCCTATCCTAACAAATTAACCGTAAAGCGTCTGGGTACGTAGGTGGGTTAGGAGAGTTAATAAAATAATTGATTGGCCTTTCTAAATTATTTCAGTAAACGATTGAATTTTTTTAATAAATTCAGTTGTGACAAATCACAATCCTGACTATTTAACCATAAAGCGCCGTTTAGCGTAGGTGAGTTAGGAGTGACAGTTGTTTTTAATCTATTTTCAAAATTTAATTTTTTTAACCTACTCTGGTCATGAGGGGTGTTTGAAAAATTCTTTTTTGCATTTTGTTGTGATTGGTTTTTTTTACAACCCATACCTTTAGGTTGGGGTGGTGAATTTGCTTGGAAGTATTCTAGGCCTACTTACTGTATTAAGAGTTGTAGTACTAAACCTTAATATAGGGTAGTGATTTATTGTTTGCTGTATTCTGATAATTGTTTCAACTTGAACCTGCCTTTAGTAAAAAGAGGTGACTGGTAAATTCCTTTAATTCATTTTACTATAGGCCCTATTCTGATTATTGATTTGATTTCAAACCCGCTTTTAATAAACGGGGGTGACAGACTAGGCCTATTTTATTGAAATTTATTATATTGGGATTGTTAATTTAGTCCCAACCTACCTTTGGTCAAAGGAGGTGACTGACTGTATTATTTAAATTTATTTTACAGTACTCTGATTGGTAATTTGATTTCAACCTGCCTTTACTTAAAGGGGGTGTCTGATCATAAATCCAGGGTGATATTTATTAACATTTTGTTTTGATTATTGGTTTGATTTCAACCTGCCTTTATTTAAAGGGGGTGACTGATTGTTGAGTCTTTTGAACGTGTTCGTGGTGTGTCAGGATTTTGTCGTTATTTTGATAAAAATGCCTATAACCACTGAACCTTCGACAACGGGTGATAACGCCCCGGTCTCTACACCCGCAGTGGTGACGACGAGTGCGGCTCAGTTTACAGTTTCGACTCGTCCAACTGACTTCGGCCTAGCTCAAACCCTCACCACTGCAGTGGCCCCTGCCTTCCCTAACCCGACTTGGGCTTCGGCACATACACCCAGATCACCTTATGATGATCCGCGAGTTGGGTGGATACATGAGTTACGGAAGGAGGAATTGATAGGGGAAATGGCAAAATTCAACCTCGACACCTCGGGTAACGTCGAGGAACTGAGAAGGAGATTTTGTCAGTTTTGGAAAGACCCCTTGCATTGGCCCCAGCTTACAGGTGCGGCATCAATGCCGATACGCCAACCTGACGAGGCCCCTCTAGCGACTCCTACCTCAACGGAAGTAGCGTTTCCAAGGGATAACCTCTCACAGTTGGGTCGAGACAAGGCGTTCGATGATCGAGAGGTGGGGCTTTCTGACTTAGTGAGGGAGTTGGACCGTATCCGAGAGGTGTTGAACCTGCCACCCAATACTGACATCCGATCGGTCAGTGATGTGGTAGCCGAGATGGTGACAAACTCTCGACGGCCAATGGTACCAGCAACCAAACCTCGCTATGAACCAGATAGCCCGAGGGATTTCACCAGTACCCATGTGACTTTCAGTGATAGTTTTCGTAAACCAATTCCGACGGAACACTTTGAACCTCTGCCGACCCTACCCCGAGCGAATCCAGATTTTATAGACTGGGGCTCAGGAGTTGGTAGGGGTGAGGTATACCCTCAGGTGAGCAACTCATTCGCTCGACCCCATCACGGGGGCCTAGGTAGCGAGAAGCGAGGTGTGCGGGTGAACGTTGAAGAAAACCCGTGGCATCCAGTGAGTGATGCAGGTTATCAGCCTACTCATACTATGTCTGTCTCGCGCATGACCCACTCCCTCGCTCCGGCCCACTATGGGGGCCTAGGTAACCCACCACATGATGTGCGGGTGAGCCTGGGTGACAACCCGGGCTTGGAGAGTGGGGCTAGGTACAGACAACCCTCCGTCGCGGTGACTTCACACGCGGCCAATGACTCTGGCTGGCAACCGGGTGGGATCTCTAACCCAGGTTGGCCAATTAGAGTTAGTGAGACCGGTCGTGTGGGGCCAAACCTAAACCCACCAGGGGATTGGGTGCCTACCTCCCGCTACCGAACGGCTGAAGGGTGGTACCCAGGGACTGCAAGGTCGGTGTGGAACCAAACGCAGGACCCTGGAAGAGTGATGAGTAGAGGTTCAGGCCGCGACTTTGCATCGGTATGCACTGCGGTTCGGAAGTGGAACCTGAGGTTCGATGGAAGGAAAGACGCCGTCTCTTTCCTCGAACGGTTCTCTGAACTCATTGAAACCTATTCTTTGTCCGATGAAGATATCTTAAGAGCCCTACCCGAACTCCTACAAGGTGAAGCCATATTGTGGTATAGAAACCTGAAGGGTTCCTGGCGGGACTTTGCGGACTTCCGGGTGGATTTTGAAACCCAGTTTTTTCCGGCAGGTTATAAGCGGAACCTGGACGAAGAGATCAGGAAGCGGACCCAAGGTGAACGCGAACCTTTCCGCAGTTATTTAACCGCTGTCTCCACTCTAATCAGGAGAAGCGGTGAATTTTCGCCACAAAAGACGTTGGACCTCGTCTATAAAAATATGAGGCCGGAGTATAAACTCATGGTGCGACGCAGCGAGTTCGCTACGATCGCTGAGTTGATGCGGTTGGCCGAGGAGTATGAGGCCTACCTACGGGACCGACAAAGCTTTCGGCCCCCGCCTCCTCCTGCACAGGCCTTGGTCCCCGAGACCGCTTATGACGGTAAGCGGGGACAAGATCGTGCCATAGACCATGCGGCTGTAGAACCACTTCAGGGGCAAAACAAGGGATCAGCCGGTGTCAAACCCAGTGCCGTAAGTCCCCATGCGCAGCCCGGGAGGGAACAGCGTATGAACCACCGGTCGTCGAAGGGTGACAACACTCCTCGACCCCGGCGGCAGGCAGGGGTGAGTCCTGAACAGGCCCGAGCTCCGGAAAATCACTCTCCAGGGCCTCGGGCACGGACAAATAACCCTGAGCGGGGGCGCATGATTTGTTGGAACTGCGATAGACGCGGTCACGGTTACCGGCAGTGCCCTGAACCCCGAAGGACGAGGTGTTTGGTCTGCAAGAGAGAGGGCGTAACCACGGCCCAGTGCGGTTGCCGTGCGGGAAACGGCAGTCGGGTTCGGAGTCCGGGAGGTCAACCGAACCCGCTGCCGCAGCACGACGAGAGACCTCCGACGAGTGGCCCCGCTGGCTCGAGCGGGTAAAGAACTTTACCGGAGCGGTGTCGGGAGCCCAGGGGGGTGATATAAGACCCTACGTGGAGGTGAACCTGTATGACAGAACCTTCAGGGCTCTCGCAGACACCGGGGCCAGTACAAATTTATTGGGCCCCGGAGTGTACAAACTCCTGACTGACCAAGGTGTCGAACCCGAGCGCGTCAGGGTGACAATGCGGATGGCGGATGGTTCCACTCAGGAATCGATGGCGCTGTTCCGTCTTTCGGGTGAAGTGGGTGGTACAACTCACTTCTGGGAGGCTTTTTACGTACCAAATCTGTCGTATGACCTGATTCTCGGTATGCGCTCTTTAGAGGAAATGAACCTGGTCCGATTCGACCCTAGGGTGATTTTGCCTCCGGATCCCACCAGGCAGCCTGGACCCGAAGTAAATTCCGTAGATGCCCTCACGCCCGAGGAGGACCGGGAGTTGTCTGAGTTCCTGGAGCGGGAACTCCCGAAGTTCGACGCTGTTGCTGGCAAAACTACGTTGATTGAGCATCGTATAAGGCTCAAGGAAAACGTTGAGCCCGTAAAACAGCGATATTACCCTAGGAATCCTGCAATGCAGTCGATCATTGACCAAGAGGTTGATGCGATGTTGCAGCAGGGGGTGATAGAACCCTCCACCAGTCCTTGGAGTTCCCCTGTGGTGTTGATAAAGAAACCTACTGGGAAGTACCGCTTTTGTATTGACATGAGGTGTGTCAACGACTCGTCAATTAAGGATGCTTATCCATTACCACGCATAAATGGTATCCTGGAAAAGCTCCGAAAGGCGAAATACATAAGCACCCTAGACCTTAAGAGTGGATACTGGCAAGTGCCGCTGGAAACTGAGAGCAGGCCCATTACTGCGTTTACAGTACCTGGCCGAGGGCTCTATCAGTTCACGGTAATGCCTTTCGGCCTCCACTCGGCTGGTGCGACCTTCCAGAGGCTGCTCGATAGGGTTATTGGTGTGGAACTCGAACCCCAGGTGTTCGCCTATCTGGACGATCTGGTGGTGGTGTCGACGACTTTTGAGGAACATCTCAAGCTTCTCGAGCTTGTCTTTTGCCGACTCCGTGAGGCAGGCCTGAAGCTCAACCCTGAGAAGTGCCACTTCTGCCGACGGCAGTTAAAGTACCTCGGACATGTGGTGAGTTATGAGGGCATAACCACTGACCCTGATAAGGTACAGTCCATTAGGGACTTTCCCACGCCCACGACGGTGAAGAAGCTGCGTAGCTTCTTGGGTCTGGCGTCGTGGTACCGGCGGTTCATTGAGCGTTTCGCCCTTGTATCCGCACCGCTGCGGAACCTGTTGAAGAAGAACGCTAGGTGGCACTGGGGTGAGGAACAGGAGGCAGCATTCCAGAAGCTTAAGGACCTTCTGAGTTCAGCTCCGGTGTTGGCTTGCCCGGATTTCACAAAAACCTTCACTCTGCAGGTCGATGCCTCGAACATCGGCCTGGGGGCGGCCCTCACCCAGGAAGTGGAGGGGAAGGAGGTGGTGATCGCTTATGCAAGCCGACTGTTAACGGACCAGGAAGCTAAGTATTCCACCACCGAGAAGGAACTGCTTGCTCTCGTGTGGGCAGTTCGCAAGTTTAGGCCCTACTTGGAGGGGTATCACTTTGTGGCGATCACTGATCATATCGCATTGAGCTGGCTTATGAAGCTACGGGAACCGAGCGGGAGATTGGCTCGGTGGATCATGGAAATCCAGCAACACGATTTTGAGATCAAATATCGCAAAGGGACCTTAAACCGGGTGGCGGACGCCTTAAGTAGGTTCCCGGTGGGAGTAAACCCGGACGATACGGGTGATGACGAGGACGATGGGCCTCCTGAGGTGGCCGCCTTAGAAGGCGGCGATCAGAGTCGCCAGGGGGTGCCTGAGAACCCTTCTAGTGAGGCGCTGCCGACAATAACCCCGGCGGACGGTGACTCAAACCCCGCGGTTCCGGTCCCTGAAGGGGGCCCCGTAGCTGAGGAGAAGGGGTGGTATAACCGCATGTTTGGTTTGGTGTCAAACCACCCGCAGCGATACAGAAATTACTGTATCCGCGCCGGCCTATTGTATCGGTCCTTTGGAGCGCCCGGGCGGGTAAACCCAGAGTGGAAGATGTGTGTCTCCCCTGAGCAGAGGCAAGCGGTGTTGAATGAGAACCATGACTTGCCTACTGCCGGACACCTGGGTGTAAAGAAAACGACTAGCCGTATAGCAGTTCGTTACTTCTGGCCCGGTTGGAGGAGGGACGTTAAACTCTATGTCCGGAGTTGCCCTCAGTGCCAATCCTATAAGGTGGCACAGTTAAAACCGGCCGGGAAGATGTATTTTCGCCGCCCTAAAGGCCCGTGGACTACAATATCAGTAGATCTGCTAGGCCCGCTCCCGAGGACCCGATTCAACCACAAATTTTTGGTCGTGATTCAGGACACGTTCAGCAAATGGACGGAGCTGGCTCCTATCGGAGCGGCTACAGCTCAGAACGTCTCATCCAAGCTGAAGTCTGTCCTGTTGCGGTTTGGAGCCCCCGAAATCATGATTTGTGACAACGGGACGCAGTTCGTCTCTAGGGTAGTCAAAGCCTTGGCGGCAGAATGGTGCATCCAGTTGCAAACCACTGCCCCCTATAGCCCGCAAGCTAATCCCGTCGAACGGGCAAATCGGGTTGTTAAAACCATGATTGCTCAGTATGTGCGGGATAACCACAAAGCTTGGGACCGCTACCTGGAGGAACTGCAGTTCGCTGTAAACACGGCGACTCATGACTCGACCGGATTTTCGCCAGCCATGCTCTGTCTGGGGCGAGAGCTCAAAACCCCAAGAGCGATTTGTGGCTCAACTCTGGTAACCTCTGAGGATGAAGCAGATCCTACGGTAGGTGAGGTCCACGCAAACCGGACGAGTCAGTTTAAAGACCTTTACGAGCGGGCCCAGAGTAACCTCAAAGCCGCCTATGTCCGCCAGTCCAAATATTATAACCTGAGACGGCGAGAGGTGAGGTATGAGGTGGGCGACCGTGTCATGCGTCGGTTGCATGTGCTATCCTCGGCGGCTGACGCCATTGTGGGTAAATTGGCCCCGAAGTTTCACGGCCCCTGCCGAGTAACCGGAAAGAGGGGTGTGAGCCTCTACGAGGTGGAGGACCCTGACACGAAAGTTACGAGCGTAGTTCATGTCAAGGACTTAAAACCTTTTGTAGAGCGAAACATATAAAACGTTGACAGATAATTTTAGCAAACCCTAGTTAGGTATGTAGTGGGGTGTGATGACTGTCTAATGTTGGCATGTTTTGTTGCAGGTGCTGTAGTTTGCTTTAGTTGCTTGCCTGGCTTGTGGTTGTTTGCTGCTTTGCTTGTATTGCACGCTGCTTATTCACTGTTGTACTAGACCTAACAGTCATAATGCCGGCAACGGAAAACCTGCGCCCCTTGGTGAGCCTGGACGCCGAGGACTTCACGGCATTGGAGGGGGAAAACCTGGTGAACGGCCGGGTGGTACATGCGTTCTTCCGCCTCATTGAAAGGAGGAGCGCCTTCTACCCCACCTTACCCCGAGTGATCTGCATGGACACGGAGTTCCTCTCGGCGTGGGAGAGAGGCCGTTATCAGGCTACCCGTCGACGAGCAGTAGGGCTTGAGATCTTCGCCCACGAGATGATTTTCTTTCCCCTGCACTTACAGCAGGTTAAACCCCAAGGGCATTGGTCCTTGGTGGTGGCTCGCCCGGAGACAAAGGAGATCCAGGCCTATGACTCCGTGGGTCTGCGGCGGGATGCGGAGATGAAGGTGGTTCAAACCTTCCTCGAAGCGGTGGCCGACGACGAGGGACTGACCAGTTACCAGGCGGGGTGGCGCATCCTGGAAACCCCGCTGCGGTGCCCAAAACAGAGGGACGGAGTGTCCTGTGGTATCTTCACTTGTGTTTTCGGTGACAAGCTGGCCCGAAACTCCCGCCTCTTGGGGACCAATGTCGAGGTTGCAAGGGCTCGCCGGACGATCGCCGGGGTGTTGCGGAAGGGCAGGTTCGACTGGGAAGCCTTTCCGGAGGAGGACTCGTCTCGACGAGAACGCCTCCGTTCCTTGGGGTGTTCTGTCGAGGTGGTCAACCTTGACTCGCCCCTGTCGGATCCCTTAGTCGACGCCCTGGACCAGGAGATTGGGGACAGAGATGGCAGACCGGTAGAGGGTGAGGAAACCCTGGCGGGGAGTCCATCCAGTCCATCCAGTTTGTCCTCAGGAACCTCGGATTGTCCAGAGGTGGAGATGGAGGAGCCAACCCCCGAGGGTGAGGAGCCAACCCCCGAGGGTGAGGAGCCAACCCCCGAGGGTGTGGAGTCAACCCCGGGAGGTGAGGAGCCAACCCCGGGGGGTGAGGAGCCGACCTCGGAGGGTGAAGATCTAACCCCCGAGGGTGTGGAGAAGTCAACCCCGGAAGGTGGAGCATCGACCCCTGGAGGTGCCGGGTTGTCGATAGCGGCTCATTCGAGTCACGGAGCCGCGTCCCCTTACCTGAACATGGATGTTTCAGATATGGAAGGTGTGGAAGATATATTGGTGGCGGGGGCCGGAGTCGCACCACCCGTCGAGGGTGAGACAAACCCTGCAACCCAGGATGTGGTGCCAGTGGCCTCCGTTGAGGTTCCAACTCCTTCCACGGGGAAACAGCCCCCCAAAAACCCTCGTGAGCGGACCCAGTCACGGCCCAGTAGGGGCGTAAATCGACGCCACTCTCAACAGGCGAATCCGAGGTCCGTGAGCCAGGGTGAAGGGGCAGGGAGAACCAGACCTTCTGGTAGACGGGAGACGGAGAGGAGAGGCGAGCCGTGTTCTCAACGCCGCCCGAACCAGCGCCCTGAACACCGGCGCAGGGTCGACCGGCACAACCAGGGGCGCCGTCCAGCAGAGGTATCTACTCAGCGACCGCCGAGGACCAGGCAGCCTGTGCTGTCCCGAGAGCGGCCGAGGGTGGTAAACCCTGCCCCTGTGGTTTCTGCACAAGGTTCCAGGAACGTGGGTGGGTCAAACCCTCGAGGGCGCCATGGTGGGCGAGATAGGCGCCGGGGCCCCACGGACCAGAGACCCGGGAGCGGTACTGTCGAGAGGGTGAGACGCCGCCCCCAAACCCCTCGGCAGGTGCAGGAGCGACAGTCACGCCTCATCGTGACGATACATCGCAATGGTCCCAGGAGGAGGTTGGTGACGCCCTACCAGCCTGGGGTGGCCGGACCTCAACCCTGGATCCCGGACCAGATTTTAGAAAGACTGGCCGCTGAACCCGCCGCACAGACCTCCCGGCAGCGCCGGAATAGGAAGTGGCGGGTGTACTTGAGTGACGGGACCAGGGTGCGGGTGCGCCCTGCCATGCTACGTCGTAACCTGGGGTGGGAGTGAACCCCAGGGGAATCTGTGGAGGCGGCCATGACTTTTTTTTTAGATTGCTATTTTGTTTGTTTGCATGGTAGTTTGCAAATTTTTTTTTTTAAGCATGTGTTTGCTGTGTTTTTATTTGGTTTGCTGGCAGGTGATTGCAACTTTAGTTTAGTTTGCTTGCTTGCACGCATATTACTATCTTTATTTGTTTTTTTTTATTGTTTTATTGGCACAAGTAAAGTAGATTATGCTTTTATTGTTTTGGTTCAATTTAAACCCCCTAGTGTTGAATTTTTTTTTGCTCGTTTTTTTTGTTACCCGGAGTGAGGAGGGGGTGTAACGGGTCAAATTTGTAGGGGGGTGTAAATTTGCCGGTTATGAACTAAGAGAAGGTGATTTATCAAGGCTAGATGCCTTAGGCCTAGTTAGCTAGGTAGACAGGTTACCTGGTGTAAGTGAAACCGGGTTGAGCCCTAGTTTAGGCCTATACTTGTTATAGGCCTAAACCCTGATCCTTTTATTGGTTGACCCTGGGTAGCTTTAAATATTGGTTTTGCAGTGATACATAACCTAATCAACACTGGGTGCCACTGTTAACCAGGCTATAAGTCCCTAAACCAATAAAGGCTAACCTTCTTGCCGGCAGTACAGACCATAGTGAGTGCATAATGTGGCTATTGTGTAACTTCGCTTGAAACACTTGTGTTATTGAATAGACACTTGTAGTTGTATACAATTGCCACCACACTTGGTTATTAATCGCTAAAAACCCCTTTTAGACGCTAGGAACCCTCATCGACTTTTGTTTACAAACAACGATCGACATAACCTCAATCGCTCTTGAGGTGACGGTCGAAGGTCGATGTCGGCTGAGCTGATAGCCTTGACCGTGGTGAGGCTGACGTCACGCAGCTTGGGATGTCAACCAGGGTCGAACAGCTGATCTACCCCTCTCGGCTCCTTCCACTGGAGGGGAAGGCTGGAGGTATATAAACCTGGAGTCCAGTGGCGGAAGGCCTTATCTGCCCAGTTCTCTGCTGTGAAAGGTAACCTAGTGATTTCTAGTGTCTAGCGATCGTTTTGGACCCTTTTCTTCAGTTCGACAGGTTAGTCGTATTTTTCTGTTCAAGTTTTCTAACGAGCTTCTATAAGTTAGGAAACTTTTATTCTAACGTGCCGTTTCGCACTCACTGTACGAGCTCCCGTCCCTATTAGGTACGGGGTGATTTCATTCGACAAAAATTGTTTTGAATAATATCTTTGCCTATTTTATGAAAGTTCTTTTAAAATTCATATAAACCCCTGTTCCACTCCGGCACGGGGTGTGTAGATCAGGTTTTACCTTGTTTCGTTTGTAGTTTGCCGGGTCGCAAACTATTCAAGTAAAACCCCTGTCACCTTTTGGTACGGGGTGACCAAAGTAGACCTAGACTTAAAGTAATTATTTTTATTCTAAATTATAGGTAAGTTGATTGTTGAACCATTTTTGGTTCAAATAAACTTATCATTTCCAATTGGCTTTACCTGCAGGTGTGAGCAATGATGAGGGTGCAGTGAACGTGTTGTTGAGTTCTATTTGCGGGCCTGAGTTCACACCTGACTTATTTTAATTAATTTCTTTGTGTAGAAATCTGCACCTGTCCAAAATTCATATTGAGAACCCTGGAATAAACCCAGCTGCCAGACTTGAGCGATTCCGCTGGCATAAGTCTGAGACGATTTCTCGGGTTGTAGGAAAATTCATTTTATTCCTTTTATGAGAAATTCGTCACATCATGATTCCAAAAACAAATTACCATTCATCCAAATAATCGAGTTTATTACAACTGTAATAACCTATAGTTTTTCCAACTCAATAACTCGATCGAGAAAGTTAATATGGATAGATAGAATATATAAATGTTGAATCATGGATTTTGGGTTGGTACAGATGTAACGTGCTTGACGTGTAACCCGGAAATGCCTAGTGACATCCTGATCAATGAAAGTGCCTTTTTCTGGAAACTCAAGAAGTTTGAGAAGTTTCGAAACTAGATACAGTTGCCATTTGACTTGTCAGTGGGTTATAAATAAATAATGATATCTAACAAAATGTTTATCCGTTCCCTATTAAAATTAAAAATGCAAATAACTCAAAACTAGTCATTATTAATTTAATAAAAACAGCTTTTGTATAGTATTGTTTTAATGTTACCAAGCCAAATGTGTCACGTGTTCATGTTGTTAGGTTCTCCCATAGATGACAGATCGTACATAAATCTCCTTATGTCTGTTTTATGGGTTTATAGACGCTGGTGTCAATTTATTTTAGATGGGGTTTTCAAGACTGATGGGATAAATTAAATGTGATTCTGGGATAAAAAGGGAATTTTCCATAAAACCTTATCAAATTATGTTTACTATGCAATCATTATTGCAACAAATGGGATCATATGTCTGACACATACTTTTCCTTCAATCCATATTTCAATTACGTAATTTTATGACTCATAATTTTGAATATGAATTTTAACAATAAATTGGTTGGTATATCATTTAATAAAATGTCTAAAGGTTCGTAAGCTCCAAAAATCAAATATAAATCGTAGAAGTCATTACAGAAAATTTTAATTTTTGTTATTTTTGAGTATATTCAACAAAATAGGTCCAAGTGATATCAACAAATTTGGACAGCAAGTTAGTTGTCATAACATTGGGTTAAAAATACCCCAGCTTTAGTCTGAACTAGAAATTTAAGGGATCCTTGTTACAGCAGTCACCGACAGAGTTAACCGATGCCAACCACAAACGTCTTAAGGAGGTGATACTATGACATTTCTGTGAAAAAAGCAAAAGGTAATTTTATATTTCATTTTAGGATTAAAGATTATTTAAAAGTTTACGTAAACATGCAAATAAGTAGTTGACTGGAGCACACACTGTCGAAAACTAGTCAAATTACGTCGGCTTCAAATTCTGACTTAGATAAAACTACATATAGCGTGGTCATATTGACGGAAATTATTTTCATTATTTATAGTCATGGTATAAAGGCAATCGAATACTGAAAAAAATCAATCGAACGATCGTACTGGCAATCTTACTGGCAATCTTACTGAATTAAAGGCAATCGAACGATAACAACATCTTTCTTGACTTTCCCGTTCATGAATGAAAAATCTATTATAAAATGCCAAAACAAGATATAGAAATGAATGCTCATTTACAAATATGTCTGATTATATGAAGGTGGTGTAGTTATTTGAGTAACAACCCTAACAAGAACACTAACAGCCAAGTCTGCAGTAGTTTGCATTGCTAAAAGCCACTAATTGAAGGTGTTGACTTTCCAACTATGCGGACTTGTACTATCTCCTTATAGGCACTCCTTTAATCGTCGGCAAGTAGTAAAACTTTAGTTATATGTTTGGTTTTTGTGATTCTTGGCAGAATTATTTCTACTTGGCTTTGTATCGAGAAAAAAGGAAATGAACCGTATTAATTGAATTATGAAATAGTAATTAATAGAATTATGAAAAAAATTTCAAAATACTAAAACTAAAGTATTTTCAAAAGCCTAAATTTAAATTTATTCATATTTTGTATGCCTCCAAAACTGTTGCTAAGAATTAAAACCAGGTTAGATGCCTTATCCGTCTAACTGTTTCACTTTGTGTCCATTCATTACAACATGTTTCACAATTAAAATTGCATCTTCAGGTCTAGGTACTTGATGTCAAATCTTGTCATGTTTAAATTTAATCATAGATACTGTATCAGCACATTAAGCACATCTTAGACACTATTATATGATACTTTTGGAAGTCATGAAAGTAGGAACAAAACTAATTAATATACTGTTAATTTACATAAGAACGTATTAATTTCACTATAAGGCAGGCAAAACGTTTATTGGACACTCAAGAGTACTATAAGGCAAAATGGTAAAGGCAAAGGCGGAAAACAAATCAAATCAGTATAAAAAATGAATTAAAATAAAATTTTGCAAAAAAATAGTGACGAAAAATAAAACTATTGTAATCTTCAGATTATTCAAGAAAAAGTTGGCTTACGTTTTAATAAGTTTGTTTCGACGAGTTTTGATAAGTGTGTTTTGACTTAATTTCATTACGTGGTCGTATCAGGTTAATGTTAAGCATAAATTCTATTTTAATATGAAATTATTAAATTTATAGTAGATTTAAATCAATATTTTGTCTCTTACATTGAATATAAAAATGGAGGAAAATCATCAATTACTGTGTGGACCACAGGAAGCTGTCAGTGGCACCGGAAACAAACAACAAGCGCTGTGGTCATCCCCTCCACTTTCTAATGGTGGTGGAAGAAAGGGAAAATAATCAAATTTAAGAATTTTCAAGGTGTGTTATAATGAAATGCTTTTGGTGGCAAGCAAATAGAGTTAATTAAGTTATTTTGTTGTTAATAAATTTTCTAATCCAAGTAAAATACATTTTTTTGACCATTATGACTCCAGATAGCAATATAATTTAGGTAATATTTAAAAGCTTACAATCATCGATGATGATTTCATGGATGATTTTTATATTGTCCAAATACAGCTAGACTCTGTAGGTTATTATTGAAAACATACAAATCTATTTCATAAACTGAAATAAATACTGCAATAAAATAAAAGGTATAGGCATTTATTGAAATATCTACTGTATTAGGACCATAAATAAAGATCGAATGAAGTTTGCCTTGGTTTTTGTTTTTGGTACTTATCGGTTAACGGGAGGCCACCCATTAAACGATCTAAAATTGTTGAAAATATTTTTTCTAGTGTTTTTAATCAAGAGATAATGTTTTTTAACTGATTATTGCTTATCGGCAAAGGTCATTGCTCCGCGCAATACGCCGCTTATCATATCGTACAATTAATTGATTTAGTCGTCCAGTTACTGTCATTTTATTCTACAATCGCATTGAGCATATCTTATATTTGTCGTGCGTTGATTCTCCGAACATAAGTGATCGTATGCTAATATGGGACTTGCCCAAAACCGAGAAAGACGCCGTTTCGGTATTTTGGTATCATACCAAGGCCACTATTTTTAGAAAGTTTTTTTACCGGATACGAAAAATATCTACATAATCGGAAAGAACATACTTTAATTGACCTACTGTCCAAATTGGATAATGTTTTCTGCCTCCCAGAAGGCAGCGATATTGGTGAGAATTGAGTAGAACGCGTCACCGCCGCCGCTAGCGACTTTACCCAATCGCCACCCTCATACAGCGCGCTGCGGCGGCTATGATAGGTTAGGTTATCATAAATATATTAATAGGAATTTCCTTGTTTTTTTATGAATCGAACGATACCAGATGAGTAACACTTTAGTCCGCCAAATATCCTTCAAGTAGGCCAAGGTCAGGTCCTTGACCGTAGCGCTCGCATCAGCTGCAACGGGATTTGGCAGGCAAAATTATGACTCATTTGGTATCGTTCGATTCGTAAAGAAACGAGGAAAGTCTTACTAACATATTTATGATAGTCTAACCTAACATTACCGCCGCAGCGTGCTGTATAAGGGTGGCCTCCCGTTAACCGATAAGTACCTGGTTTTTAAATTACATTTTAAGTAAACGTGATTTAACCAATTATATAGGTTTTGTTTTAATTAGCCACAACGGATGAAATGCAATAAAATACATTAAGAATGACGCAGGTTGAACAATTTATTGGAAGCGAAAAAAATTGTTTTAATCTTTTAATTATATTTCGAGTAAACGAGATTTGACTAATTATGTAGGTTTTGTTTTGTTTGGCCACAACAGTACGAAATGCAATAAAATACATGAACAATGCCGCAGGTGGAACAATTAATTGGATGCGATGCGACACTTTTATCTTTATTCGCTTTTAAGAAATTTTAACATTGTTTTGCGTGAATCTTTTGTTCATAAAAGTATTTTTTTACAAAATTTATCAGCTTAGGGTCTCTTGATCCTGTTTATAGATTAATATTGCATTGATAAAAGCAATTAAAATCACTAAAGCATGATGCAAATCAGTATAAAGTCAATATGGTAATGAAGTAATTTTACTGAAACAAAAAAAATGGTAAATAAAACCTATCGTTATGATTATTTAACTTAATAAAATACACTATTATTATTGGGAACAAACTGTTTTGATATTAATGCCAACTATCACAGACCAATATATACTTAGTAACGATGTATGTGTAATAGATAAAACTAACTAATATATTACTAAGACAACGCTATAAAAAAATTGTTACATACTTCTATTAACCCAGGTTGAAGAACTTTAAAAAACATTTTTATTTATAATAATTGGTGTCAAGGAGTTTTTGTCTCTGTTTTCCTTTTGCATATTTTTTATGGTAGTTGCGTGTGAATAATTTAATAAAGGACAATACTATTCATCTTTGGGAATATCATTGCAACAAATTAAATTCTAAAGATTTATTAGTCTCCAAATTATTTTCTCTTAAAAGATCTTCCCAAGTGAATATGTTATCTCATTAAAAAACAAGACAACAGTGATGTTAAAAATAGATTAGTAACACTGCATTGGTAATAATTTCTTACCAAAAGTGCTTAGCATTTTCTAAAGTCAAGTAGATATTTCGATTAAATTAAATAACGAACATGTCGGTAAATATACATAATAGACAATGTTTACTCATGACATGCAATGACAAGTTATCGTGTAATGATTTTATCAGATTTAACAAACATATTGGTTAGTAAGTTACTGTAATATCAGTACAAAAGAGCTGTTCTACCGTTCGGGGAATCTAAAAGGCTCATAATTTCAAAAATAATCATTACTACCTCACTCCCTCTGTCTAGTCTAAACAAAACGCTCAATTAACTTTGCTGTTATCTTCCACATGCACGATTCCATTAACTCTAAAACTCCCATTATAGAAAATTGGTTATTAATTTAGGATGGTGGGGGGAATGACGTCAATGTACAATGAACAACTCTACACAAACAAGTGCGTTATTTTGTAAGGACTGTAAAAAGGGAAAAAAACAACTTTTCAACTATTATGCCCAAAAACGCGATGTCTAGGATTATTGAAGGACAATTCATTTATAAAATAGGCAAGTGAATCCTTTACATAAAAAAATAATCTTGTCTAATATTTAGAGTTAAATTGTTGCAGGAAATGACATATGAGGATGTAATGAAAATGCTTACTGTAACTGAGAATAAGATTTACTGAATATAATTATTGTAAATCTATATGAAAATCTTTTCTAAACAATTTTTGGTGTGTTTGACCTTTAAAATGTGGTGGTGAATACACATCTAAATGTCAAGTAGAGGGGGTCAAGTAAAGGCTAGCATACAACGTCAGCGTCAGCAGAAATATTGTTTTTGAGTCGAAGCCAAATTACAGTATGTCTGGAACTTTTAGATCAAACCAAATATAGAATAGAATAAAATAGAAAAATGCTTTAATTTACCAAATTCTTTACAAAAAAGTACTATAGGCAATATTATCTACAGACTTAAACAAAATCGGTCATTTAATTTATACCCTAAGTAACATATTTACAGCAGAAAAAAACGATAACTATTAATTTTTGTATTAAAAGTTGTAAACTTTTAGTTTCCAGACTGTATTCTATATTCTAAGCCAAAATAAATATGGATCTCCTATGAAAACCCTGTAATGGGATTGCCATCATTATAATATTTGAAGTTATTTTTTGTGGGATGATATCTAAAAAATACCTATGAGACTTTCAGATTTATAGAAACTTCCATTAATGAATATAAGGAAAACAATGAAATAATCAGCCATTATCTTCTTAAATGAAAAAAAAGTTCTTTCAAGAAAGTTGATTTATTCTAACATTAGTTTAACAGTTTTAATTTGAAATACGAACATAATATTATTAGAGAAAAATTGTAATACTTGTCATACTTTATTTCATCATCTTCTTTATCTCATTTGATTACATGTTATTATTAATAGTTTATTTCTTCATGATATTAAACCCTATTTTGACTAGCCTACCACTGTTACTATATCTAAATAACAGCTGCACGGATTCTTAACCTTTGAGGTGACGAACCTAACGTAATTTAGATTCGCTAATTCTTCCCATAATTTTAAGAAAGTTACTAAGACTTAAGTAAAGAGCTGAATTTTCGTAACAGTCGCTCTACACATGATATAAGATCACACTCTGTTAATTTGAGTCGAATCATTTGGTACGAAATACTGTAAAACTCTTTGTATAGGAATGCTTTGAAATGGTTCTAAAAAATAAACACAGATTGCAGTTATTATTCCGGGAAAGCCGGCATCTCCAGCTTCCATAAAATTATTCCAGAAACTGGCAACTTTGAATTTTTTATATTTTTGAACGAATGCCTACATACTTATGAATAAAAAAAGTCGAACGAATTTCGATCCTTACTTTAATATCTAAGAGCAACAATTAATTTTGTTCCTTTGTTGGATAGGACATCCAACTAAGTACATACTCCACAATCTAGCAAAGACCAGTGGAGAATATACTTATTCATATAATAATCACTCACGTTTGTACATGATGAAAAGTCACAAAATTCCCCCAAAATTTTCCACAAAATGGGAAGGTGGTAAAGGACATTCTAGAAAATAAAAAAAATGTAAAAAATACATTGTGCTTGATAAAAAAAAAACCTAAGCATAGCCAAGCAAGAAAAAATTATTCACCATTGTAGTTACAAACAGTTGTCATCAAAATGCAAATAATATTCGTAATTAACACTACCGAGCCCGTTACTGCTCCCCAAACACGATGATAGCCGCTAATACCTCAACATTAAATTAAAATTGACGAGCTTTTAACTGCTACAGCTTTTCGGTTGAAAGTAAATTATTTGGAGCACAACTATATGGTTTCGTAAACTAAAATCACATGGAAATCATTAGTTATTTTATATTATTACAATTAAAGTGTCTTATTTTACTACTGAATTTTTAAAATGAACAAAATCTAATGTAACTTAACGATAGACAAATAAGCATACAAGCATATTCATGATGTGGCAACATTACTCTGTATTAAGGTTTAAGAATGGATGGCCTTAGTACATATTTACCCAATTATTTTGAAAGCTTTAGGGACATATATTTTACGGTTACATTATAGTTAGGAGGAAGCTCACTGAAGTCCTTGATGTGTATTTTAAATGAGATGCAATGTTGCCTGAGACACAATACACTAAATAAAATCACTGTTGTACGTCCAAAATAAGCTTTAAGCACAATATTGTTACGTAAAAGTTCGAATTAATCCAACGCAAAAGTCAGAATTATTGTTATGCATCATGCAAAAATAAGGTAACGATCCAGAAATATGAGAATGTTTAAGGAAGAGGCAGCAATAAAGACGTCGTTAGGGCCAGATAGCCTTCACCACGGGAGGTCGTTCACCGTCTCCGACCAAGATTATTCACTACCTCATTATTTTATTCGTTAAAGAAATGGTATCTATTTTTTACCATAGTTTGGCGTTAGATGAAGAATAGGATATATAATGGGCGAAAAACAAGCCAGTCTCCGAGACCAGGCTAAAACTCTGGTTGGGCAGCAAAAAGGCTCGAACTGGCCACCGCGCGTTGTGACCATAAAACTATAAACTTGTTTACAGTTCTAAAGTTGTGACTAAACATCAGTTAAGACTACACTTGACCTCCGCACGTCTCTATATTATGATTCAAAAGAGTACATTCTTAGAAATACAACTCTTCATATTTATTTTCTGAATAAAAATGGAACAAAAGCTTTCTCCAAAATACAAAGGCCTCACGCTTTATAAAATAATTGAAAATAAAAATGTCTATAGGCCATATTTAACGTCGAAATTGGGAAATTATTGCAAAAATGGAAAGATAAAGCTCTTGTAAAGCATATTCTCTGTAAGTGACAGCCATAATAATCTTAAATTAATTTTTAATTTAGTAAAGTTATTTTTCACTAGCTGCAACCTGGTATGGGGAAGCAATAATATAACGAACGAAAACATTGGTAAAATTAATTATATTACACCACTTTTGTTTTTTGTTTCCCTGGTCCCAATTGAAATTATGTTAATAAAGAAGTTTTATACTTTTACCAATGATTTTCAATATTACAGAAGAAATATGCAGAAAATACCTAACATTATTAACACGTAACGTCTCCTTTAATTGTTAACGAAAAAACTCAGGATTTGTTCATGTCATACTTTTAGGTTAGGAAAAACAAATATTCAATAAGGTGAAGAGTAAAAATATTTTTAAATATGCAAAAAGATTCAATATTGTCTCATAAGAATACTTTCAATGTTTCAAAATAGAACCAGAAGAAAGAAACACATTTCCCTTTATAAATCAAAACTGAAATGGCAAAAATCGACGAAGGTAAGGAAATACGAGATGAAAAAGAGCTTGGTGAAAATTAATAAGAATAATATTGGTATTTAGTCAAAATTTTGTCGGCCAATGTGTTATCAACCATGGAATTCAATTTATGCGCGCTACCAGATAATTAGCTAATTAAATTAATCTCTACGAAAAACGAGAGGTCATACAAAGCAATATTGTAAACAATTACTTTCAGAAACTGTGTCGCAAATACTTTTTACGTGAACAATACGTAGAAACCTTCAACACTGTCTACTTCTTTTTATCTAATATTCAAACATTATTAAAACAGTTTCGTTTTAACAAGTTATTTAAATTGATTTGATTAATATTAAAAATCATACGATTTTAATTGTGCTTTCCAGCTATGAAAATGTTTGGGTCTTCTCTGTTATATCCCCTTATTTACAAACTACCCTCCGTAGACTGAGGATTAATCGGGATGGAACTAATAATTCGGGATAACATATTTACTCACCAATTAAACGTTTAATTGTTGGAAAAAGAGTACTATAACAGCTTTTTAACATAGACTTAACGTGTCAATAAAGTGTCAATAAGTGTCTCTAGGCTTAGGTTAGATTAGGTAAGTTTAGGTCAGGTTAGGTTAGTTTAGGTTAGGTTAGGTTAGGTCCTAACATCGACCGATAACCAATATTAACAGCCGGTGCTCAGTAAGAAAACGATAACGCGAGTGACGCATGCAGAGGTCTGTTTGCGATAACCCTTATCTGATCTCAACAAAAAGTGGAAAATTCACTTAGATGTTACGGAGCTTAGATGTTATTTGGGCTACTGATCCTTAAACAAACAATTGTATAGCTTTGGGCTTATAATGTAGCTTAGATTTTCCTTTTGAAGTTTTTCCATAAAATGTAACAGCATAAAGCTTATACTGCTAGAGGTTCCTTGTTTGATAAGAAAAGTAATACATTTATTTCCTTATGCATAAGATATGTAGTTATTTGGACATTCCCGATTAGTTCACAATCTATAGAAAATAGCCGTAAATGCGGGGTTATAACAGAACAGACTCAAATGTTTAATAGTTTACTCCGTTTTGTTTGCCAGTTTCATTGAAGCTGGCATTATTTAGATTCCACGTTGGGCTTATCGACAGACCCTTATCACTAGACGGACGTGATGGTGAAAGGCACGGTTTTCGCCTTCTTTAGCATTGAAAGGTGTGATCCAGTTATACTTCATCCGAGGATTTAAACTGTCATATTTTACATGTTTTGTCTTTCCCCTGGTCGTCACCCCTGAGTTTGACTTTTCTCTAGGTTGAGTTGGTCGTCACTTTCCCCACAACACGGCTACCGACCCTTAAACAAACAAATAGTAGAGCTTTGGGTTTACAATGTAGCGTATTTATAGATTTTTCCTTTGAAGTTTTTTTGTAAAACGTAACTGCATAAAACTTTTATTGCTAGAGGTTCCTTTTTTGATAAGAAAAGTAATACGTTTATTTCTTTATGCATGAGATATGTACCAGTACCCGAAATGTTTTATATTTTATAAATAAAAAAGTATAGTAGCAATAGACTTTCAACAGAAATTCATCCCACTTGTTTGTCAGAATTATACAATAAAACAGTAATATCTCAATAATGTCAACTTAAAGGATCGAAAATCAGTAAATTATGCAATGGTTGATGAATTATTCGTGGATAGCGCTTAAATTATTTGTTTCTCTCAAACAATAAAATAATGACTACATAATAATTGACTAGTACCACTAAGTTTACTTAAAAAACATACCTTTCGTTGTTTAGAAATGAACTGGCTAATCGAAATCAGACATTGATTTCATTCCTATTAGTCTCCTGTACTCAGACCAAAGCATGGTCGGGAGAGGAACTGACTTATAAGCATAGCTGGAGGCACTAACCGGAAATTGAGCTGTCGACCGAAAAGTTAACCGCTCAAAGGCAGAGCTGATAAGCCGCGATAAGACCGCTGAGTGTATTTATGGTCAAAACATTCGGCCTAATGACATATTTTTATCACTTTGCTGATCAGTTCAAACATTTCATTACTTTCAAAATTTCTCTAGTTTTCTTGTGTCTGGTATAGGGATAGTTTGAATGTAAACTAATCTGAGATAAAGACACTGATACAATTTTTGTACATATACATGTAGAGCTTATTCATTTTAAAAGAAAAACACAAAAAGTACAGAACTAGCTTTGTTTTTGCGATCCAACTACAATATTTTAAGATAGTTAACATTTTAATACGATTTGTATGCTATTTCCATAACTTTTTATGGTGAAAAATGCTGTGCTAATGAAAATGTATCTTCAAAAGTAAATATAATGCTTGCAAAAAAAGGAGGCGTCTGCTCATTTCTATCAATTTTAAAAGCGTTACTTGCCGATCGGAACACTCTGAAAAAGACCAAAAGACAGCCATTCTTAGTCTTTATACTGTAAAGACTTACCAGCAGCTTTGGAGGTCTGTAAAGAGAAAAATTTGCTAAATCAAGTATGGTGACAACAGTAGTATGACGTGAATCAAAATAAAAGCATAAGGAGATTCCTACAAAAGAAAAATTGTGGGTTCAAAATAAAAGAAAAAGGTTTGGAGACTAAGAACAGTACAAGAAAGAACGGGAGAGTTATCTTACACAATTTCAAAAGGGGGAGAAATAAACATACGGCTCAGCCAAGAGTAGGATCAGTCACGTGCAACTGGCCCACTTCATCGGAAAATAATCTTGGAATCTGTTGAAAATGATAGAATATCCTGTTTTAATTTGGTGGGGAGGAATTTAGGATTATACTGTGTTATCAGACGATTGTATTATCGTACAATATCGATTCCTCATAACTTGATATGATAGTTCCGTCTCGATAGCCTCTTTACCAAGATCTCCTGTCTAATTTGGATATTTATAAACCACGCACTTTTATAAATATTTTTACTATTATTCGATTGAGGAGCAACTTACTGTATTACGGTCCATAAATCAATGAGTTATAACTTTCTCAGATATCTAAATACCCAATACGTAATGTAATTGTGTTGCTGCATTACTGGAATTGGATGTCGCTTGCTGTTATTAAGTGGTCCACTTAGGAAAAAGCTCTTTTATACAATTTGAATTCCTAACAGTGTAAACTCTCTCTCGTTACTGGTTTTTGTTGTTTTTTCTTTGTCAACAAAAAACAACGTGAACAGAGATTTATTTTCACCACTTCAATATACAATATATCTATTATTTAATAAGCTTCTCTTAACATAATCATGTTATTGATTAACATCGGGTGAAATTAAATATAACATAATGGCAAAATTATTGGCAAAAAGCCGTACAAATACGGAAAATAAAATAAATAATGTCATGTACCGTTTTACTTTCTTTTTAAACAATGTATTTGCACGCTATCACCAACACATAACATAGAGGGTTCAAAGGTGTGAAATTATTTAAGGTAACGATTACTAAGATTTACTTTCTAACAAACATTCCGTTTACCTACAACTTATTCAGCATACAATCTATTACTGCTGAAAGATGCTTAAAATGTAAGTTTTATTTTTAACTTAATTACTTTACAGTATTTACTTTTTCAACCCCAAGTTTCCTTTAAATTTTGTCAATAACAATAGTTAGCTCTTGCATGTGACACTTTATTGTTCTTGTAAAAAACGTTGCAAACTCTATTTTATTCAAATGGATTCAGCGAGCAGAATTTATGGTTTTAAAACTGACCATTAATTGGTTCAACGAGTTTTCATTGTTTCAGCTTCACTATTTACTGGGTCACATTTTTTTCAATCTTTATTCATAAAATTGTATACATATACATGTGAATGGCGTTTTAATTCAGAAAAAAATACAATGAATGAACTAAAATTAAACTGAAAAATTGTAAAATATACAGTATATCTCATCAACTGAAAAATTCCTCCAATGAATATAAAGGTTTCGAGATCATATATTTTTTAAATTTATTTTTGAAGGTAGCAAGACTGGAAATACTTGTCATTTCAGGTGGTAAATAATTAAAAAATCGAATACCTGCATAGCTAGGTTTGTTTTCAAATATTTTCTTAATATGTACGTTAAATGACAGTTGGTTCCTAAACCTATTGTTATAACTATGTTTATCTCCAAGTGTTTTTAAATAACCAAAATTACGTTTAATGAAAATTATCAACTCAAATACATATAAAGTGAAAACTGTTAAAATACCCAGCTCAGGAAAATGCAGTTTGGCAGAATCTGTCCATCCCAGATTTAACATAATTCTAGTTGCCCGCTTTTGTAAAATCAGTATTCTAATCATATTGATTGCTGATGTACTACCATATACGAGTATTCCAAAAGAAATGTGAGAGTGAATTAGGGCAAAATTTACTGATTTTAATGTTTTAATATCACAAATTGGAGATAATTTTCTCAAAGCAAATAAACCTGAGAACAGCTTATTGCAAATGTAATCAACCTGAGAGTTCCAGTTAAGATTCTTATCAACAATAATCCCTAAAAACCTTGTATTCTCCGTTTCATCCAAAATGTGATTATATATAATTACATTACGATGCAATACGATGCGATGTGGTGAATGTATTTATTTTCCTATATATATTCATTCTATGAAATATATTCAACTCGTAATGTAAGCTAAGAGACTTTTACGTCTTAAGAATGAATCCTCTAGCAGCAAGTAGAAATGTGAAAGCTCAGTCTGGCAGACATAGTAATTTATTCGTTGTTGATTTCGATTCCATCCATTACTTCCAACTTCATTTAGCACCTTGTGTTTCATAAAACACATGGTCATAATATGATAGTTGCTTATTTCAGAAAGCATACTTGATCAAATTATTTTGAGGGCCAGTGAGACAGAGCTCTGGGGTCGGATTGAAAATTATACAAACCATGCCCTAACAATGACGAAAACAAAAAAAAGTATCCGAATCGGTGCATAAGGACTTGACGGACTAAGTTACCAAGGGAAATAGGGTTCATTTTTATTTATATAGATAACCAAAGGTAATCACAGAGTATACCTCAGCTGGCATTAAAATAAATTATATCAATAAAAATATTTTACAATACAACTGTCGAATAAATGTGAAAAATCCCGGCCAGAAAGGGATTGACGTTGGCCATGAAATTATTTTCCAATCACAAAAACTTTGAAAGACTTAAAAATTGAGGTGTATTTTGCTAATTTACTTTCATCTTTGTTGGAAGTTTATTAAAAAATGAAGCAAAGCTCATAAGCTCTTTCAATGCGGATAGAATTCGTTTCCATGGCTGTTCGGTACCTGTGATAAAAGCAAACTGCAGTTATGTATTTGTAGAAGTACATTATTGTTATCATAATGGTTTGTTGTAATATTTATCGTAATAAGCCTAAAACGTGAGTTTGGAAATAATGACAGATCTGAAAGTGCTGAAAATCTGTTTAAAGTAGCAACATTTCCACACTTCTCCTACATTTACTGAAATTTTCATGGTATTTTTCAAAGTTAAGAATGTTTTGATTAAATTGTATGATATTATGTTGCATTAAGAATTCAACAAAGATAATTATTTTTAAATTCCTGTATGTCAATAATTTATATATTTGCTTTTGGTTTATACTTTAAACTGCAGCTAAAATACCTGCAAATTTTCGATTTGGTTGTATATACATTTTTATTAGAATGTAAGTAAATAGGTAAACCCTACTTCAAGATTACTAAATAAACACTCAAATCAATACTATATCACAGCAAACCGATCATAAACTACTCTGAGTTAATCGTTTGATCCCTATTCATTCGACCTATCAACAGAGCGGTAGATTCACAGGGACAAATGTACGTTACCATTGTGACGCAGATTACATGCCACGCCGTTGTTTAGTGGGATGATTCACAACGTGTATGCTAATTGACTACGGTACATCAGTCGAAATACAGGGAGTCCATAAAGCAAGGGAACATTTCGAAAGCTTTCTCTCGTTGAAGCAGCACACATACAGGGTGAGTCTTCTACCGATCCACAACAGATAGTAGATATACTATCATGGCTTGTCATTCAAGGACAAAATAAAACCTTCTTCCACTGTCTCATACCCAAGGAACAACTTAAACATATTTTTAACTTTATACAAATACAATGTATTCCGGAAACCGGAGGTCATAAATTCGAACCTCAGAGTTTTAAATGTAAACATATGTCATTTTATGCATAATTTTAAAGATTTAAACCAGAAGAACAATTTGGTGGAAACGATTTGATAATCTTTTTTAGTTTCAAAATTGCGGCAACTATCGTGAAACATATTGGATTTACGGAATACCCTATACTGTATCTCCAGAACTATGAAACATTTTTATGTTCTGTCAAAATATCAATAATCCTTGTAAACTCAGCTTTAATTTGATATATGACATGCTAAAATTTTGAAAATTAAAGTTGTTGACAGTAAATTATTTTTTTTTTAATTTTGGTAGCACTGAAAATAAAAAGTTTTAAATGTTAGCATATGTAAAACAGCACATCATTTTACAGGTCTTGCAGAGACTAGTAATTTTTCAATTCATACGGTACTTCTTATCTTTGGCGGTTTTGTAGTTATAAACAAAAAACTCTTCTGTTGAGGACTGCTTGGAAGACTCTCACTGTATAAAAGTTTTGCATGAGTAACTTAAATGTTAATTAATTAAAATTTTTGTTCACTTCCTTTTGTTTTTGTTGTTCCTCGTGACAAGATGTTTGAATCTTAAATTTCGTCTAAATCGTAAAAATACCTAGAATATTAAAAAAATCAATCCTATTAAACTTTTTTATTTTCTGTAATACCTTTGACTTTTTTTATATCAGCGTTTTTTATTTCTTAAATTGCAAAAAACATTACATTTACTCTCCATTTATATCCATTACCAATAAACTCAAATCGGATAAAAAAACTAAATGCTTTTCTTTGGAATTGCAAGCAACAACAAAAACAAGGGTTTTACACTGTTAGAAACAAAACTTTGTCAATTGAATGTTTAAACCAAGAGTATCCGAACAATTTCTAATAAAACAAATTTTCAGGTATTTGTGGGTGCCTAGTTGTATGTAGTTTTGTCATACGCTAATCGATGTTTGAAAAATACAACTCGTCAATGACCACGGTTGTTGTAACCTAAATATAACTAAGAGCTCTTTTCTATCGTTTCCTCATGTCTTGTAAACATAAAGGAGCACAACTAAGGAAAACTATCCAACCTCCTTGTCTTCCTTAAAATTACTTTTAAGAGACGTTAGGGTATGTGTTAACTAGGATGTTCAATTTTATATAAGTTCAGTAGGTACATATGAAGTATGTATATAATCGTGATGTCATGATCATACAATGATTTAATGACTCGATCGTCAAGACCCGAGATCTAGAGAGAGGGGTCTATAACACAATAGAACAACAAGGAATTATCACCTCATATAACAATGCTGCCAGTAAACAAAACTCGTTGTTGATGATTTTGAATATAAGACAATATTAACACTTTGGTTTGTCATTTTATGAAACACAGCTTTGTGAATTTATTGCACTTCACAGTTGGAGAATTTGTTTTAAAAATGCAACCAGCACGACGTATCAACCGTAACGTCAAATCGTTGCAGAACCACGTTAAGATAATAGGCTTATTATTAGATATGGCGGCCATTTTTAATTTTAAAGCCAATATTTTAATAACTTGATATTGTAGTGCCTAACATTTTGCCAAGTTACAAAAAGGAGCCAAATTAAATTCATTGAACTAAACTGTGAACAAATGATTATTTTTCTATATACTTATCGAATAGTACTTATGACGTATTAAGGCAAAGACTGGAATCAACCTAGAACCTTTAAAACTTCCCAAGGACATGCATAAAGAATATCGGCTTATAAGCGTCCGATAAGAAAGATTTTAGAGCTTTTAAGTTCCAAAAAAATACTATTCTTATTTTCATATAACTTAAGTAAAAGTGAGTTATTTTAAAAGCGAGGGAAGCCATAAAACAGCTGGTTTACATATTCACGATTTAAAAAAATGCCTATTATTTTTAGGATGCTGCTCATTTCCTTAGCAGACTTTAATTAGTAAATATTATTGTCTTTAAGCCAGATGATGGTGTTCTGGTTCGCTGGGAAATGTAAGCAAATATTTGTCAATAAAAAAAGGTATCCCGGTATTATATAATTATACGTTTCCTGGGATTTTCTCACCGAGGCATTCCATTCACGTACAAGGTTGATGAGTGTACTTATGGTTTCCTTAAAAGCTACGAGTAGTTTCAGCTTTATAGACCAGGAATTTTAGACGTAAAAAAGTCAATCGACCTAACAATCCTGACTGAGTTGAAACTTCGCACAGATGTTAAAAAACCTCCTATTATGATCCTGAAATTCCTCGGAAATCCCTGCTATGCTCCATGCAGCCGCCATCTGAAAAAACACATTTCCGGTCCGTGTTTCTCTATACATTTTTTAAAATTATAACGAAAACCATAAAAGGTATTCCTCAAGTAAAAAGTAAGAATATATAACCATAAGTTATCATTTTTTGTGGGCTTACTCACGCCTTTATTATGAACCAGTTTTTTGATGATTGAGGTGTCAAATAACTAGAATTTCATCAGGACTATATGAATATAGTTTATTGTTCATTGAGGTCAAAGGGCTTCGCCCCTGCCTTTTTTACAAAAACACTTACATATGACAGGGGTAGTAGAATTGCAACATGTAACATTATTAATAATATCAGCAGTAACTTTTAAAATTTATTGTACATTATACTCACTTTATTGGAAATTTCATCCTCAATAAAAACGTTCCTTACATCTTTTTTAATCTCTCCTATAGTTTGGTATTAATAAAAAAATGTACAGAGAAACACGGACTGGAAATGGATTTTTCAAGATGACGACTGGAGCAGCAGGGATTTCAGGGAAATTTTGGGATTTTAATTAGGGAAGTTTACTCAACATCTGTGCGAAGGTTTAACTTGGTTAGGTCGATTTCCCAAAAATTCCTGGACTGTTGTCTTAAATAGAAGATAGACTTTAATATAGGTATTAGTATATTACAGACACCCAAGGTAAAACAATACATAGTCTGTAAATCATGTGTTTTGTTTATAGGAACCATAAACCTCTAGATAAAAAACTGATAAAAGGATCGGTTTCATTAGAAAGGTGCTCTTGTCTCTCGGGGACCAGCTCTCGTTGTCAAACGCCTTTGAGGTTAACCTAATAGAACAAGGCCAATCGAGTGTTTTTTGCCATCGAATTGAAGGTTTAAAAGTACTGAGAGTGAATTTTTTACCTACAATGTAAAAAAGAAACTTGTCAAATAACAAAGAGAGGCAAAGTGATTTTATTTTTCAAATTCGGCCAATTAGCCCATTAGCAATCTTATAATGAGACTCAATGTTTGACCAGACATTAAATAAACTTCTGCACCATTGCGCTGTAGTTACTTTTACAACTATAGTATAAAATATAAAATCGCATTCAATACATGGATAGACACCATAAACCTCTAACTTAGGTAAAGTATTATTAGTAATTTGATTAGATACTTTGTGAGATGTATTATGAAGTGGTACCATAAAGAATCTAAATAGTATTAATGTATCCCCTTGTTAAAGATTAGTTTTATAATCTCATATAAGTATTTGTTTGAAAAAAGTGCGATTTGATTTAATAGTAAAATATATCATAATTAATTTCACCTATTTACTTGCAATATAATGTTATCATCATAGCTAATAATTTGATAATGATCAAAATTAGTGATATAGGGACGTGTGTAGAAGTAAAAGAGGAAAACTTAAAGTGAAAGATGAACAAAGCCAAATTTCGACTTCTTTTTACATACAAAACTCAGCTGGCGACCACGCATCGCTTCAACATTGATTCTGAGAAGAGAACCCTTTGAAGATATTTCTGTAAAAAACCGCTTTGATTTTTAACATAATGTAAAGGCTGCAAAGGAATGTTCTCTAAATTTATTTTCACTTTGATGAGAAATCTAATATCGTTGGTTGATGGAAGAAAGAATATAGGTTTGGGATAAAATAAAATGTTCTCTAAAATGGGGTTTTTACTCTTGTGTATTGAAAGGGTGGAGCAACATTTTAGTTTTTTTCTAAGCTTTAGGCCTCTCCGCGAGAATTTAATAACTTAAATTGAATGTAGTTGAAAATGAAAATAACTTCCAAGCAAATATTTTGTTTTATAGGTTCCAGACTTGGTTAATGATTATTTTTGCAGTAAGCTTTATTAGTTAATTACTAGGGAACATGTACTGCTTGGCAGCATTTGAGTTTTAATTTATTTCTTAGATGGTCTCCTGATAAAATGTTGTTTGTTATCATTAGCTGATCTTTGACATATCTCCTTCATTTTTATTATATTTTAGAAAGAAAGACCACATTTTAAGTGTGTACCAAGAATTTTGTACCTTGTGAAACTTCAACATTTCCTTTCGCAATGGTTTCCTTGCGGAACCCTTCCTTTTCTAATATACCTTAATTATGAAAATCGAGTAAAACCTGTAGGAGTTTTTGCCCCTAGCGCAATGGTTCCCAAACTTTTTGACAGGCGACGTAGTATGGCTTCCGATCCAGGAATCTCAAGACAACCGATTCAAACTCAAGACTCCAATTCTGCATATTCTATATTGCTCATCGGGGACTTTTAGCTTCATATTTAGGTGGGTCGAACAAACATCTGAAAATTTTCCACCGGTACTGTTTCCCTTCAATTTGTCTAATTTGACTGGGATATAGTCTCAAAAAAACTATTACACACCAGTCAGCTTCAATGGACTAGACAAATTTTTATGTCCACAGTTTACATGTCAGTGAACAGTTTACATAATCTGTAAGTTAGTTTTGTTTACAGGCTGCTAATTAACCTGTCTGCAGTGGTGGGAACAGTATTGTTTTGAAAACTATTTTATTCTGCCACTGGCGTTATTGAAATAAAACAAAATACATAATTTATAACAGCATTTGGATAAGAGATGAAGCACGTACCTTCTACAATGTGTCGACAATTATGTACCAAATAACTAAGGGGGATTTAAATAATATTATATAATACATAATTAACAAAACTTAATTAGCAAATGTAATAAGAACCCTGATGTTGCTACTGATATTTGGGTGATATTATAATTATGTATTAGATGCATGTTATAAATTTCGTAAAAATTAGTTTTTTTTTGGGGCATATCTTCCTTTTACAGAAAAGGAAGATATGCCCAATCTCACACGTGTCAGTGGGGATTTGTATAATTCCCATATTAAATCTGTAAGAATCCTCGCAGGATTTGCATTGTCTTCTTCTATGTTGAACTATTTTTATTAAATCATTAGTTGTACAATTATTTAAGAAATGTTGTAAACTGATACAATAAAATGTAAAAGTGGAACCAAAACAAATAAAATATTTAAGCAATTTTTATAAAATTGTATACACGGCACATTGATGAATTTTTTTCATTCTTTTGACCTACGTGTTTATAACATTAGCCACTAATAATTGTGTCATTTTGTTTGTTTATAATGGTGCCAAAACATCATAAATGTAACGAAATCATAAATGTTCAAAGGCCTAACTCATAAAATCACGAATTAAACCATAAATTGTCCCGTATCTTTTGATGTAATAGAAGTAGTGCAATCTAACTGATGGACATTACTCTGCGTATATGGAAAGGTGTTGTGCGCAAACGACAGTTTTCAACCAAAAAATGTATCTAAACGTGCATTTTTATTTTGTTGGTTGTATTAAATGATGGAAAACCTTTGATTGATTACAGAGCTTCAACTCAATCATTTTACAGTTTTATTCAATAGTTTAAAAAATGTAAACTTTGTTCTATCACAGGACATTACAACTGTAAGAAATAATGTAGATTACTTTCCTTACAGCTGGATATCAAATAAACTAATTGCGATTAGTATTATTTGATCAATATATGTTTCTATTGTGACACTGGAATATATGTTTTGAGACAAAACTTATGTTAAATTGATAAACCAACCATGTTGAGCACTTACTACACAAACACAAAACACAAAACACATTACGATATTAGAAATTAAGGTCTGCTGAAACGGGGTTCGTAGGGAACAATATTGCGTTTTTGAAATGGGTCTCAAAACTTTGTTCTTTTAAGTAATGCAAATAAACAAGAAATACGAGGAAGTTTTTGCAATAGTATAGAAAAGTTATCAATCAGTTATTGACGTTCAGAAACTGTTCAAAGGAGGAGGTTGCCTGATGTTTCTGCAAACAAAACGTTTGGCTTGTGAAGTTTGTGGATTCTCAGAATAAACATGATTTCCCTAAGTTTCATCACTGTAACCATATTTGAGTTACTGTTCTGATCTATAAGGAATAAAAAAGATTTATGAGAATTTTTCTTAACTGTTAAAAAAAACTAATGAGTTTAAAATGTCCGTCCTTAGAACGCGATTATACTTATTTTCTAAAAAAAAAACAGGAAACTCAGCAATTATCATATGTTTTTTAGCATTTACATCAAAACTGATACTCAATATTCAGGAAAATTGTGGTCGTTTGGCAAGTCGCAGGATGATGGGAGAGGGCTTAAATAGAATGTTTTGATAGCAGGGACTCGGGAAAAATAATAATCAACTATTAGCTCTTATCTCAGGTACTTCAAAACTGAATGAAAAGGTTCCACGGATGAAGCTTGTGTTATTATTGCCATTAATGTTTACTTCCGTTCATTGGTTCGGCTGAGGAGATAAACAGTCACATTACAGCAGATAAATCACAGCACGAGGAAACTTTTGATCAAGCCATTAGCGCTCGCAACTATGCGGCTGTATTCAGAGTTATTTATGGCTGCTAACACGAACCCAGCAACCTTCTTAACTCCCAGCCTTGCTATGTAATAAGAACATGATTCATTCCAAACTTTACTTTTTTCCACTCCATCCGTATTTTCTTATTATTTGAAAGTATTAGTATTAGTAATAATACTGCTGTGTTAATGTGGTAGAAATAGTATTAAGTGTAAGTATTTGAACTAATAAATAAACGCATTTGTTTAGTGAAACGGCATAGGAACTTAAATCATACAACATTTAATAAATACCACCTTTGGAGACCTAAACACTCAGCGAATTTAAAATGTGAAAGAAAATCTTTTAATCTAGCATAGCGAGATTAACACGTTTTTGTAAGCTCCGTAAGCAGAGAAAGGAAAACTCCTCCAAAAATGGGTTTTATTTTTTACATAGAAAAATAAAATTATTTAATTCTTGTTTGGATTATTGAATTCAACTTGAGAAAACAAATAATTTAGTATCTTGAATTGTTGCTCTATTTCCATTGGTTGCCGAGATATTTTTGTTTGTTTTACTGGGTAGAATCCATTGGGGAATTTGATGGTGCAAGTAGAAACTCACCCAGTATATATCTAAAAATTTGAACGAATGGATTTTTTTTCTTCTGGGGGCCCTAGAACGAAAAGTTATCATGGTCTCGGACTTAGGTCTTACCATGAGACCAACGGTGATAGGTTCCTATGGTAATTCCTATAGGGTAAATTCAATAAAAAGTGAAAGTAATAAAAATAATAAAAATCGCATTGTATGACGGTCATTAATTACTGGAGAGTTAAAGAAAATCTGTCTCGCACTAGGGGCGCATCCCTTTAGGCACAGCCTGTCACCTCTCTGTAATCATACGTGGGACGGGTTTGAAATAATTTCCCTGCTTGGCTCTTGCTTGTTTCATTACATTGATTTCTTGTTATATTTCGCTTATAAGGATGACATTTTTACTGTCACATGGTAAGACCTGACCGAGTCCGTGATTTTTTCGTTTTGGTTTCCTCAGATATTTTCCAATTCAATTTGCTTTACGTGCTTAGCAATATTGATATACATATGTTTGTGCCGAGAAACTGATCGAGGCTGAACTACGTGTCTTGACGAGATTTGGACTCATCAAAGATTCAGAGGGCGCTACTGAAGCGGCTTACAGCTAATAAAAAGTAATTTTAGCTTTGGAAGATCGCCTACGTGGGAGAAATATATTATCATTTGAACAGATTTTACTTCCTTATTACTAACCACTTTATACTTGTAGTTTTTAACCAGTTTAAAATCCTCTTACTTCATTAACGATATAAACTTTATTTGCTACATTTAAAAATCAAGATTTTTCAATACAATCTAATGAGCCCTTGCAAACGTTAACTTGTTTCAAGCAAATTTGTTTAGCTATAATGTTGCTTTTGATTTAACGATTTAATCGTAAATATTTTGAAAAAGTTACAGTTGACCACTTGTTATTCTGTTTACCCAGACTTTCTGATACGAATTAGTGGGATGTTAAGAAACTAGAACAAGAGTGCAACTAACTGGAATGCATATCTATAACAAATACCGATCTTGTTGAGTAGCCTGAGGTTTACGAACCTTCAGCTTTAAATTAGCTTAACATTACTCTGTACTTTATTAAAAAATATTAATACTTTTTCTATCTAACGTGACGACCAGCTAGGGAAAATAATCTAATTGCATTTATAAGTTCAATAGTTTATAACGCATATTTCAAATAAAAAAAACGTATACATGTTTGTCTTTAAAACAAGATGTCAGCAGCAAACTTTACGTATTGTGTGAGGAAACCTTACAATCATAAAACGTGTAATAAAAGATATTTATGAGAGCAGTAAATTAGGTCTTAAGAAAATTAGGCCTTCTAAAGTTGAACAAGCAACTTTGTCTACCTTGACAAAACATTTTGCTTTTGTTGTCTGCCTTCATCACTTTGTTCAGAAGTGTTTGTGTACAACGGTAAAGAAAACATACGGCTCACACTTTGGAGATATAGTATTAAAACATGCTTGATTTTAAATAATCTACAGCTATTATCCTTTTAATCGATTAGCCACAGGAAGTCAATCATGTATATCAATCACGACCGTAATATTACTTCTTTGGTTCTAGAATTAAAATTACTGCCTAAAATACCACTAATGTTTATCAGGAGGATATTTACATAAATAAACTCAGGAAAATAAATAAAACTCCACTCTTCAAAGTAATGCAAAGGTTATGGTATTCGTTTTAATTAAAAACTTTAGAGCCATAAAATATTTGATTAGTTCTTCTTACCTCTTTAACTGGCAATAGAGTGAAGTTAATTTTATGAACGAATAGTGTAAATAGTGAACAATAACAACAATAAATTAACGTAATAAAACGAGAAAGGCCCCCGGAATACTTCATCCGAGGAGGCCACACTGGAAAATCATTTCATTGCCAACCCACATCACGTCTGTTTACAGAGTGGTGACAGGTTGTGCCTTGTGGGATGCGCCCCCACAGTACGCGACAGATTTTCTTTTACGCTCCAGTATTTAAAATGAAACGCAATTTTTCTTTTTCATTGGTTTCAATTCTTTACTATTGTTATGTTCATCATAAGTTCTTGTACAAATGTAGTACCCAAATGATTAGTGTGTTGTGGATACACCAACAATAAACAATTAACTTTCAAATACCAGTTAGCATTTAATAGCTGATAAAGTAGATTGAAAACTAAAGTTTGTAAAGAAATATGCACACATTACATTGTAAGACCGAGAGTTTAGGTGGTTGGGGTCCGTTAGCAGCGATAAATAACTCCAAATACAGCCGCATAGTTGCGAGCGCTAATGTCTTGATCAAAAGTTTCCCCCTGTGATTTATTTAATATAATCTAACCGCACGTTTACTCAACCGAACTGGAAGGAAATATTTATGGAAATATCAACTCGAGAATTTTTAAATACATTATATACATTACTTTGAAATGGCGACCTACTCAGGTAGGTATTTTAAGCCAAGTATGAATGACAGATGAGTGAAGCATCATTTTCATTAAACTTATAGTAGCCGCGGTGGTGCCGAAAGCCTCATGCGGGAGTATTTTAGGGCAAAAATAAATAAATGTGAATTTTGAGGAGGGTAATAGTATTTTACGCAACTAGTGCGGAAACACCTTCCCGGATGAGTTGCGTACGATAGTTTTCGCAACACTACCAGCAACAAATATACATGTTAAGTAAAAAACAACACTTCTATGAAAGTTAAAAGATTTAAAAAAATAATAATTAAACCGTAGAGAGAAAATCGAACAAAACTATATTTATCTGTGCGGGGGGAGATAACAAAAAGCGTTATCTCTGCTGTTCAGCGACCGAGTAGGCCTTTCTAGGAATACGTCTTATCGTCACACAGACGCGACAATTGATTAAATAACACTGCTCTTTATTAACTTATCGCTATTGACTGTACGTAGTCACAACCTGGGAAACCAGTTTAGTTAAAATTGAGATATGGTCGTCATAGTTAAAATGTGTTTATTGTGTTTACGTACAATGTATGTATATTGTGTGATGTAATATATTTTTTCTTGAGTTGGCAACATTGAGCATTTACCGCACTCGTGCGGTAAATGGTCAATTCAAACTCTTTACCGCACTCCAGCTGATTTGTTACCTCACCACAGCTGAGATTTGCCGTACTCTTTTGTAAACGGCGACTTCCCACACAGAAACGGAAGCGGAAATCGGCTACTTACTAGTGTAGTGTTGCGAAAAATGCATTATGAAGTCTCATTTAATGATTTACAGTAATATTTGTATTTCTTAAAAAGTAAAATACGATATATCTATGATTATATGCTTTTACAAAACGAAGTTTTTATTATTTTTATTTAGATTTGGTGATGTTTTTATTTTTGCGGACATTCAGGATCACTGAGTTCTTTGTCAGTTTTGAAGTCAATACTTATACCTTATACGATATATAATATTTGCCGTTTTTGTTTTGACTAATTTGCGATCGCGCGCTAAGAATGGATGAGTGAAACAAGATAATTTTTAATAAATCTCTTAGATATAAACAGAATATAACATTATTCCTAATTTCGTTTTACTTGAAGGTGCCCAATGTGATGGTAAGAAAATCATGTTTGTTCTAGGAATTTGCTAACTTTACTTGCAAATTGGATTGTTTGTATGAAGATCGATTAATACCTATCCTTTGAACGGTTTCCTAATAAGGTCAATAACGATTGATAACATAACAATTCTACTGCAAAAAAATTATGTAACGTGTATTTCCATTTCTGCGAAAAGGTTTGAAGGTTTAAACTATGCAACGAACTATTCCTTTTTAAGAATAACTGCTATAAATATTCTCTTGTGTGGAGTACAAAATTCTGAAGATGTGGAGCATTTGGTCAATCTTAAAAGCTGCTAGAATAATATAAACAGTTTTGAAAAATATCGGAAGAATGTACCTTTTAGTAATATCATATCAGAAAAAAAGATTTCATATTTTATTTTTGAATAAATGACAAGGTTTTACCTACGAAGTCGTTCTCCAATCTCCAATGTCGAAGGTACTTCATACTCGGCGTAGGCTTATCTTTAGCTCCCTAGATTTACAAGTCGTTCGCTTTCGAGGGTGACATCAGCATGTTGTGTGAGTTTTCACCCCTCAATTTTTTTCATTTATGAAAAAAGGTTTTATAAGAAATACACAGGCTTGAAAGGGCTTATTCTTGTACAAAAATATATTCTGCTCTTCATGTATGTATCATAAATCCTTTTTAGTGTAGGTCTACATTGATTGAAGATTCCTTACCTTGTTACATAATCGTTGAAGAAAAAATCATGATGTTGTTTAAAGATTTTTGCGTTATGACAGTATAAAGTGAAGTAGGTATATAACAAATAAAACTATAGTTTTTGGTGATTGTATCTTAAGGTTGAGAAAAGAATAAAATAACATTGTAATAACACCTTGTAAAATAATGGTTTTAATAAGAAAAATAAAAAATGTAGAAAATTATTTAGCTGGATCTTTAAAAATTATTATTATTTCTAAAGAATTACTCCTAGTTCATCAAAATACGTTTTCTATAAACTCATAATTTCTCAGCTTCTGCATATTATTAAAATTAGTCATTTTGCGATTAGTATTAATACTCAAGATAACACATAGAAATACTAAAAGACACAAAGACAACAATCTGATGCTGTTCTTAATATAAAATCACATGATATTATCAAATCATAACACATAAAGATATATTTATCTTTGACAAACATACAAGTAACAATTGCGTTATTATTTTGAAACTTTTGATAAAGTAAGAAGTCATACATAGTTCCCCACCGCATACATGTTTTGAAATATATGGGAAACTAAACAAAGAGGAAAATAAAACTAGATCTCCAAGTAATATAGGACGTGATCCATGCAAAAGTAGCTCAACGTAAAGTTTATTGGTTGTCTAGCTGTACTTCAGTGATGGGCACATGAATATCTCAAACATCTATATACAGTTGAGCTATGGCTTTTCTTAACCCTTTACGTTGAAAATCAGTTTTTAATTTACCTGCTTTATAACCTTAGAATATTCTGTGTTCAATTTTATTTGTAAGGATATCTGTATTAAATTACAAGCTATTGTACAAAGTACGGTCACCATATTATTATTTCAAAAGTACACTTTTGAACATGTTATTTGCAATTGAAAAGATAAATACAAATTCTTTAAGACAAATTGATGTTGCCTTAAAAAAATATTTAAATCACATTACTGTCATTCAATTGTGTAGCACTTTGTCATTTCTTCTCAATTAACCTGAAACTTATAAAATTTAGTTAAGTGGTCCAGTGATAGACTCAATTTCTTCTTTCAGGAAAAACGTCTCCTTGTTTCTGTAAATCATAATGGTCTACATTGGTCATAATGGTCAAAATATTTTATGTAAAACAATTGATTTCCCTCATTTATTCGTACAGGAAAAGTTCATTGCGCATAAAAAACTAAAATGTTATTTGACTACATTTGTAACATATAAAATAAATATGGTATTATTTTTCATTAGTCTCCAGAAAGTATATAGTTTTTAGAGGAATGTACTTCAAATTAAATAATCTTAAATGAAGAAGCAAAACGATAATGACAACAGTTATCCCATAAAACGGACATGTTTTATGTTTTTATGTTTTAACATGTTTTGTTACGTAGACTGACTAATTTTCAAAAATACCTGGAGAAGTTCTCATTTATAGTTTGATTTCATATATATTACAAAAGCCACCCTAAAATTCACAGAAATTGTTTATAGACATGTCCCTACCCCAATTAGGAGTTGGTATAGTCTCACCGAATGCACTCTTAATGAATCTTAATGCACTGAATAGTTAAAATATAGGTATTAATACTTCTAAAATGAAACTTGTATTTTCTAGACATATCGACACTGTTTAAAAGGTATTAAATTTGTAGAAGTTGGCTTGACGTTAAGGGTTTGATTTTCACATGCTCAGTTACGATAGAAATGATCAGGGTGGGTCAACAATTACTCATAAATTCACGCTAATTATTGACTAGCGATTAATAAATAACTTTAGTTATTAGTTTTTAGTTGTATACAACCGACTCTATCCTAAAATCAAAGGCTCTATATCTTTCTCACTACCTTACATTAAAACTGAGTACTGCGTAAGATCCTGGATACTGAGGTGCTGGCCTCTGGAACACTTTTCATTTGGTGTTCCCTACAAAAAAGAACACCACAGAAGACATATGCCGACCATAGAGTGCTGGGCTTATATATGCTTCTTGGAGGCTGTGGGAAATCAGTCGAGCGAGACACCAGATTGTGAGGAAGTAAACCAATGAGACTTTGTTTTCTTGCCTAAATTGCGTCGTTTGAATTTGTAGTTTTAAGATGGTGATCTCAAAACGGCAGCAAATCAGCCCTTAAATCTATAAATTATCTGGTTTTTGTTAATTAATAATATTTCAGTAATTTTATTCCTATTGCCGTATTCCGATTTGGAATTATAAGAGCTAATGCTTGGATGATTACCTTTTTTGGGCCAAACAATAATAGAAAAATTATTCTGGTAAATAATAGGAAGTCTATAATTTCTAGGTTATTACTTTAGACTACATTTTGATAGCTTGTAACTTTAAAACTTTTGATATTAATCAAGCGTATTAAGGTATTAAGTTCAAGGTCTATAGTTTTTTTAGCTTTGTTTTACGTTTTCTTTGAACCTTTTAACAAAATAATATTTTAATCGCATATTTATGTTTTATTAACTTTTATTATTTTTCTTATAAATAAGTTTGATGTAAACATGAAGCAAATCTAGGGATATAATGAATTTTTAACGTAATACAATCCAGAAAGTGAGGGATTGTATTTTGTCTCGTGAATAGAGAGCAGAGTATGTTTGTTTGGGCGGAGTAACACGAGGTTCAACGCAGACATAATACTGAACTCTCGAGGGACTCAGATAAGACGCGTTGGAAGGTAGATGAAGGGTTAAACCTATCTCAACTCACGTACACACATACATTTAAGCATATATAAAGCGGCATTAAAATAACTTGCTTAACTCAATGACAATAGTTTGTTTATAATTATCACTTATAGTCATTAAAAATTACTAGAGATGTAAATGTTTTTCTTGAAAAATTAAAGAGTGCATGAAATGACAATTTGGATGCGTCATGAAATGATTTTTTTTAATAAGTGAGAAATAGAAAGAAATAATCTTTCGAGTATTAACAATATTTTCACATTAATATGTTCATAACTAATGATTACCCACCAACTGTACCAACTATAAACAATCTGAATTTCTACAATGTTTGGAATAAAATAAAAAGCAAATCTTACAATATGAATAAACCACTTGGAGCTACATACATAGACTAACTACATAGAATAGTTTTTTTAGAAGTAGCAATTAAATTTCCTTTAATAATGAGAAAATAATGATACTTAATAAAAATTCAAACATTTTGAGAGTTTTTTCAAACAAATTTAACTAAACAGAATTTGGATAATATTGAAATGTGAGTCATAAATCCTTGTACGATCAAAAACACGTCAAGACAGATTGCCTGGCAGTAAATTTGTATTCATAAGATGAATATTTTACAGAAAGGCTTGAGGCTTATGAGAAATAAAGTTACAAGAAAATGACGAAATGTGATTTTAATGGAATAAAAGACATATTGTGATTTGGAAAAACCTTTTTATATACTTTTAAAAAAGATTGTAAAACAACATCTAAAAAAAATTACAAGTATGCTGTACAAATTTATAATCCAGTATTCACAACTATAATGAGCATTATTGTAACTTGCAATAAACTGCCCACGTTGTATTATTTTAAATTATATCCTTCACAAAATACCTATCAATGAGGTGTTGAACAGAAAAAAACTACTATACTGCATAAACAATTTAGCTTTGACCTAAAATATCTTTCGTATTTTAAATCATTCATTGATTTTTATCATTGGAAGCTTTATGATTTTACCGATTTAACCCTTAGGTCAACAGACATTATAAAAATTAAGTAAATATTAGATAGACAAAACTAGATACAACCAACACATTTTTGAACGAAACAAAATTATAGGTTTTACCATGAAGGTCATTATAAAAAATATTTTCTTTGGTGAAAATAAGCTTAATCCTAACCAAGCTGTCTTTGCTCTAAAATGTCAATTGGTTAAATCATAATTTAAAGCTATTGCATTTAGTTAGCTTTGTTTAAGGAAATTCTCTTATTGTACAGGATAATAATTCTTGATCGAAATGACATGGCAGTTTTTGTGCGGGACAAATATATTATTTAACAATAGTCATTACTCAGTAGTCTTGAACGGCATCAAAACCTTATTTAAATTAAGGTAGGATTTTCCCAAGTTATTAAATAATCATAAATCATTATAATGACCATGACAGGCTCGACCAAAAAGGCAGTAGCATGAACAAAAAGAATGACATTTCAAAGCTCTATATTCAGTCACTTGTCAGGCGTCATATTAAAGTCATGCTGAGTTGTTAAATGAAGAACCGTATACAGTTCTTAAGTAACGGTGAAGTATAATTAGTACATCAGTACCGTTTATAAACATAAAAATATGCGACATCAGTACCGTTAAGTGAAGAAATTTCTAAAAGATTCCGTAACAAGATATACCGCTTGTTTTAGCTGTTTATTTCTTAAATTTTATAATAAGAATTATTATATTTGATAGTAACAGATGTCTGTGTAACATATGTAGTAAAAAGTACTGTACTTTTTATTAATCGCAAAGCTTTTCATTACTTCATTATTGGGAGGTTTACATTTGTAATATACGTGAGCCCAAAATTGACTTACAGACCACTTCATTTTATTATTGTAATATGTAGATTATCAAGTTGGATTATGCTAAAGTAGGAATGATGGATCATAAAAAATATATAACACTCCTAAAAGTGAAAGGCAACGTTGAGGGACATTCTCCCTTTTCAGGTAATCAAAAACAAATTTTGGTTTGTAACTTAAAATATATTGAATAACCAACAACGTAATCGCTTTTATTAGTACCTCAGGTGTTAAAAGTGAAATTGGTTAACGTCCCGTGTCTGTAAATGGGCTCAAATATTAACATAAAACTGACACCAAAATACACAGTTAACCAAGAGGTTTTATAATATACCATCTGATTACGTAAACCTAACTGTTCTACTAATATTACAACAACAATATCGTATACATGCATAAAATTTGTTTCGTTTCCTTACTATATGGACATTGTAACTAAATAAAGGGTGTTTAGCAATCACAGGGGAGCCCGACACCTTTCTAGGTTATTTAACATGTGAAATTAAAGAACAAATTTATTACGTTCATGGTATATCAGTGGCGGCTCGTGAGTTTATGTACTGGGGGTTCAGAGCTAATAACATATACATGATACTGTACCAATGTATTATTATAGATATTGTCTTAAGCCAATCAGTATTTAAAAACGTTAAATGCTTACAAGATCGTAGTGCCTGCAATTCTTGACATACCTTCTTTTATACACGAGTGTAATGCTTATAGTCTATAGGATTAAGGCACTATACTTTTGATGATAACAAATTGTATTATGCTACTATGTACATTAAAAAGTTAAATCCAAAATTAATTAAATCAATCGCGTTATTACCCTTGCCCAATACCTTAATTACTGTTCTTATAGAAAGCTATGTTGCGGCCGCTACGCCAATTGTTTTCTTTCAATAACCATTGCTAAAAATAAAACGCATAATCGCATAGCTCAATTAAACATATTTATAACTAAAAACAACATAGAAATCACACAATATTTAAATAAATAAACTTAAACATCGCCCGAACCATTAAAACAACATTATCAAGCTTTACAGCGCGCGTTCTATAGAGTGCTGCTGAAACAGAAGTGGTTAGGAAAGAAACTACTCTTTCGGAAGAGGTCGGCCAATGTCGTCAGCGCTCGGCTCGCCGCTAGCAGAGAGCATTAGCGGTAGGCCCATTGCTTTCAAGCAAGCCCCCCTCCGCTCCCCCCACACCCCTCGCCTAGCCAGCTGGGTTCATTCGGCGAATCGAACCTCGCTCTGCCGGCGTTGCGTGAGAGCTTCGCCCGAACGCAAAAATTTTTTTTGGCATGTTGTTTACAAAATTATGTATAATAGTGGGTTTTTCTACTATTTACTTAAAAAATGTATTACTTTTTAATATTATAAGGGGTTCACTGAACCATTGAACCTACACACGAGCCGCCACTGTGGTATATCACGCTTCAGTTTCTGTCTGCCTCTTGTATACATTTTCACATAGACCATTACACTTTAAAACCACATATGAGGTTCCACATTCAAAATTGGTACATGTTTTGTGCAAATTGGTACTAATATGACCTATATTGTGCAGGGTATTAAAACTGTAAATCTAGCTAAAAACCTGAAAGCGATGCTTAAAGCGTAAACGATGCAAAACTTAGTGTAGTTTTTGAAAATTTAGATTTTATTACTCTTTTTTTACACAAATAACAGAGAAAACTTGAACTTTATGAGGATCCAACATTAAATGTGGATAAATGTTAGCATTTGTTCTTGTTTATATTATTGCCATTTTTTCAACGATTAGCTTAATGTTAAATGGTGGATAAAGTTTAAAAGAAAGTTACCGAATTAAAAAATCATTGCTTAATATTAAAAAAGTAATATCAATACTATTTCCTTGTTACACACGAACAACTGATAGATCTATTTTTTCACCACTATTTCCTTGTTGTTGCGCACCACAATGGTGCTTTAGGAAAAGTAAATTTAAAGTAAATCTGTAAATTGTGTTTAAATTTTGTTGAATGAAGATTTTTGAACTTTAACTTGAACTTGTTAGATTTAGGGGTTGAAAAGCGTTAAAATTAGAAAACAGCTCCCGATTATGTCAAAGGAAGACATGGAGAAATTAAAGGTGGTAAATTATATCTCTTAAGTTTAAAAAGTTATTGATAAAAAATTAAAACCACAAAAAATTGAAAATTTATTGAAAATTAAAATTTAGATGACTTTTTAAGGGGTTGAAATGGATTAAAGTTACCTAATAAAATCTGATACAGCGGATGGGAGATGTATTGATTCCTCTAGTTTAAAATTAAGACTCTATATGAAAATATAAAAATAACAACAGAAAATTGGAAATTTATCAAAGGGCTATGTATGGCAAATTACATCATGTGAATATTGTAAATGACAAACTCCAAGTGAAAGCTGAGGTATCTTTGTTCAAAATTAAAGATACAAAAGATAAAAACCACAAATAAATTGAAAAAAAATTTGGGGGTGGAAAAGGTAAGTTGCACCGAAATGCTTGAATGAATATTGTAGATCACTTTAAGCCCTAAACTTTACCTGCCTTCCATTTTGTTGGGACCTGTCGTATAGAGGTCCTTACTTTTGTATATCATGCATATCATGAATTTTCCTCCCACCTTTTGGAGAGGTGGGGCGTATGTTGGTTGAGGATACGTTAACCAAATTTTAAAATATAATTATACTCATAACAGAATTTCAGAAACCCAAGCAGAACGCAGAAATAATCTCTAGTCTCTTGCGCAGAACTAACTATAATAGATTTCTGTAAAATGAGGCAACAGGATTATGTGTCTTTACAACAGTGTATTGCTACTGACAACAAACTTAAAGAGCTTCAGCTATTTATATTGAACTGTATACAGGATGTTTACGAAAAACCCTTACTGACTTCGCGATATGGTTACTTACATCAAAAATAAGAAAAAAGTTCCTATAAACATGGGTCCTAAAATGCTCGGTTATCCGTCTGTCGGTCTGTATGTTTTTTAACATGATTTTGCATAACTTTGGAAGTACTAAAGATATCAACTTCAAAATTGGTACGTATATGCTGACTAATAGGACCTATTTTTGTACGGTGTATCAAGTTTCTACTTTGGACCATTTCAAAATGGCAGGCATTTTTATATTTCTTAACTTAATATCTAAAAAACAGTATACTTTACAGAAATTGTACAAGAGACAAAAGAGTTGTGTGTTTTATTTTCTAAAGATCATAAAGATCGAACTACAATTAACAGAGTTATTGCAATTTTTATAACAAAATACATGCTTGTTTATGGCTGTCATAGCAAATATTCACATTGTTTTGTTGGAAAAAGTTCAATAACTCCGTTAATTGTGATTAGATCTTTACGATCTTTATATGGTTTTATAGGAAATACAATTATGCAACGTTTTTGTTATTTGTACAATTTCTGTAAAATTTACGGTTTTTAAGATACTAAGTTTTAAAATATAAAAACTGCTGCCATTTTGAAATAGTACAAAATAGAAACTTGACACTCCGCACCAAAATAGTTCCTATTAGTCAGCATATACGTACCAAGTTTAAAGTTGATATCCTTAGTAGTTGCAAAGTTATGCAAAATCATGTTAATAACACATCATGTTAAAAAGACAGACGGATAACCGAGCATTTTAGGACCCATGTTTATAGGAACTTTTTCCCTATTTTTGATGTAAGTAACCATATCCCGAAGTCTGTAAGGGTTTTTCGTAAACACCCTGTATATAAGGAACTAGCTGATCAACACGGTTTTACCCGTGGAAAAACAGAAAAAGTTCATTGGATTCATGATTTAGTGTTAAGGTTGCCATGACAACTATATGATCTTCCGTATACTTTAACATTGAAACTTTGATATATCATAGGGCGTAGCCCTGAGGGAATTAAAAAAATCTGTTTTTAGTGTGTGCCTATGCCCTGACAGGAACGTCCATGCAAAGTTTCAAGGTTCTAGGCCGAGTAGTTTGGGCTGTGCAATGATAGGTCAGTGGTATTTGACAAATACATAGTAGATATAGGTACAATAAAGACAAAATATTTAGATTAGCGAAAAAGCTATTATTATTGAAAAGAAACCACAGGCTCTCAAAACAAAAGGGTTTGTTTGGAAAGCTTTAAGCTGGATTATCTAAAAGCTCCGAAAGCGTAAAATGCGGATGCAACCCGGTACTTGTAATCCTTTATTGCATATTAACGTTCTCGTGGAAACAAAGAACATTGGTTGAACGATCACAATTTTTTAAATCAGTAATGGATTTGAAAAAGTACGTTGTTACCATAACCGTCTTCATTTGAGTACCCAATAAAATTAGGAAAATAAAGAATTGATTAATTATTAGCACTATAAAAAACATGAAATAACGAATCGGCGAGATCAAGCAGGAAAATATTTTAGTGAATCGCATTTTTGGGGAAACAATTAAATCCTAATAGTAACAAAACAAACCCTTAATACTAATAGTATTAAGGTAGTAGGTAATAGTATAAGTATTAGGTAGTATTAAGGAATTATTAAGGTTGTAGTAATAGTGCTTTAATGCTTTAAAGTACAGTTTTAAAGTTGTTTATTATAAACATCGATTTATTTTCAAGTCTTTAAGTTATATTAAATAGTTTGGCACACAGAGAGAAATAAAACTGCTCGTATGCTTTCCCTTTTAATCTCAACGCAAAAATGGGCAGAAAAACATTTTGAGTTCATATTGTTTTTTTTTTAACTACGCGTACAACGTATCCGTTATACACAAGGGATAAGGTCTAAGTAATTGCTGGTTCAAATATATTTTTTAATTGGAATATTTTTACTTTCAATCTCACCGCTTCTAAACTTAAACAAAACTCATTGAAGCAATGCATTACCTCTTGAAACAGATTATTGCTCTAGGCACGCCCAATCCAAGTTGCTAATTCGTTTCAATGAGTTTATGTTGATTATTGATCAGTGGGCTACTGCCTTTTGCATGTACATACTCATAGCTGGATTAAAAAAAAACAATTGTTATCAATGAAATAAAATTTTAAAAATATTTTACTTTTTTGTAGGTACAAATTAAAGTACATATAAGCACCCATGCTGCTTTCGTTGATGGAGGTTATAACTCATCGGTGCGGGCTTATGCTTTTTAGCTTTCATAGGCAAGATATAAAAAAGCACATATTTTTGGTGCATTGTGGCCTAGTTTGTACTAGTACTTTTGGAAGTTTTTATCATCATTAGGCTGTAAGCTACTACTTTTCCGTCTATAAAAAAGTCCTCTAATGAGCCTATTACATATTTTTGATCACCAAAAATTATAATAAAACCCATTTATTTGAATAAGTAAAAAAAAACTGTTCAAATAAATCTCATGAAACATACTGAGATTACCAACGATGATCAAAGATCTGCAGTAGTAAGCAAAGATGATCCACGATGATCGACGAGTCGTCATCTTCAGTTAGTCAGGTTCTCCTCTGGGGAATAAGGAACCCCTCTAACAAAATCTATATAATTGATAATATTTTTATGGCTAAAGGTATAAATTTACCAGAGCACTACTATGAAAAGTTTCACACGACAACTAGCAAACATGAGAGGGGTGAGAATATTTGTTTACATTTGACATTTGTTTACATTCCAATTGACCAATAATGATACGTGTTGACCAATTGACAACGCGAGATAATTATTTCCTTTGAAATTAACTAACGGAAATAAGCCACATACATATTTAATAACTATCAACTGATGCATGGTCAAATATATTCCATCTACCATTAATAAGGGGCTAAAATCGTAACGATGTATTTATTGAACATTATGATCTTACAATTCAACAAGAGGTATAAATTTGTCAATTATGGATAGTAACTTTTCAAAGCTGTTCAACAAAGTCTAATAACAAAGCAGGGAAAACCTAAGTGGAACTTGGAAAAGGTTTAAGCAGATTACGTGAAAAGGTGAAACCAAAATCTTGTTCATCACTGAACCTGGTAAAAGCCAGCAAAGTAACTGAGAAGTTATTGTTTTCATTTTTCTAACTTTTGAATGAAATGGCTACAAATCTCCATAAACATTCCTTTGTTGGGGTAACTACTGTTATTTCCTTTTTTGTCGTTGAAGAAAAAATAATTGCTCATATGATCCTTTTCAAATAATCGCTAGTTACAACTTATTAGACCACAATATTTAAAATAATTAATAGTGTATTCTTTAGGGTAGTTATTTAACGATACTCTTGTCTTACTGGTTTATTTTCTACTTGTAAGCTAACGTACGTTTCCGGAGTTATTTATAGTGTTAGTTTTTGCGTTAGATTGCAAACAATCTAAAAACCCTTACAAATCAGGCAGGCTACAATCAAATTTTTTATCTTAGATGAAAACAAAATAAAAAATTAGGCAGAGTTATTGTTTTTAATTATAATGAAAACTAAAAAAACACTATGAAAAAATTTTACGTTATTACCTCTTCTGCAGGGGTTAAAGTGTTAATGCTACTCTACGACCACAAAAAGAGAAGGCGAAACACGTTTTCAATCAACTGAACGCTTCACCGGAAGCTCGTTTGCTGAGGTTGGCTTCACCGGCCGTTTATATCCGTCACCATTGAGCTGCGGTTGGATGGAAAACCGTTTAACTTACCACATTACTTTGACAGATGATCTCTTAATGTCGGTCGTTGATCAATGAGCAGTTCAAGTGTTATACCGTCAGGTCGTATCATGACTGGTAAAACAAATAAATGTTTTTCTAAACTCGCTGTTGGTACTCTATGCTGTTGCATATTTATTATACTGATAAAATGTGTCTAACCTACTTCAGAAAAAAGGGAGAGTAAGCTTTGTTGTTTTGCTAAAAGTGAAGATTGTCTGTGGTTTTTATCAAAATCAAAACTCACAAAAGAGGGACAGAATGTTACATTTCGTAAGACTGGACGTCTCTCGCCTCCCTGGGGGTTTTGTGCAGCTTACGGAAGGAAGGGAGTTGCAGAGATTAAAAAGGTAAAACGTGGTCAGTCAGCCTTGACCCTGAAGAGAGAATAATTATCATCCTATTCTCTAGGCTCTTCCAAGGACGACTCACCTTATTTTTTATTTTTATTTTTATAACTCACCCGTCAACCTCGCAAGACCCCCAGACAAGTCCCGCTACCCAAGAGCCCTCAGTACTGCAGTGGAGAATCTGACCCACAGGCCTCCTTGTTCTCTAGACTGGCAGACCCTGGGAGCCCGTCAGGTAAGGGACTCTCATTCCGTCCCATAGGGCAAGCTAGGTTGAAGCACTACTCCCTCCAGGGGTCAAACACTACTGCCCTGACTTGGTATCAATGCTACACGGGAATCAAAGTTCCTATCATGGAAAGAAGCAACTATTCTCCTTACTCAAAGTTTCACAAAGAGTCTGAAAGGAGGAACCTTTCTTCTTTCTTGAGGAGGTTAGGGAGATAGTCATTCTTGATGGCCACACAAAATTTCCAAAATAATTATAGCTTATATTTACTGTACCCATCCTAGTTCTTTATAACAGTATAACAGCCACAAGGCCATTTAGGGTGAATTTAAGTCCGGAGGGTATTGGTGGAATAAATCATTATGCAATAAGTGTAATCAATTCAATACATATTAAGTGGTCGAAACTTTTTATATTTGGTGTACATAATCAGCGACATGCCCCAACAATGAGATCACACCGGAAAAATATAATTATTTGAAAGTTTAATTGTTATAATTTATCGTTTGTATTGGTATATAGAGGTATTTATGTAGAGGGAAATGTAATGTTACCAGGGGACATATGCATGATGGAATTCATACGTTTATAAATAATAATGACTTTAACGGAGGATTCTACATGGCGGTTTGTTGGCTTGTGTATTGTATTGACAACTCACTAAGCCAATATGGGATCGAGAAGCACGTTTTCAATCACAACTGCTATATGAAAGGATTAGCTTATGTGTTGATTGGTAGCTTTTCTTACCAAACCATGCGTTATAGGAATTTTAGTATTCAACACCAACAAGTTTGGATAAGAAAACACCTCTTTAATAACAAATAATTAGTTGTTAAGATTTGTTGTGACTCTGTTACGCACACTCTCATTTACGTACCTGTAAACGTGAAATCCTGTCAGCCAATGATTTAGGGAGGTGTGCAGTACAATCAATCTCCAGCTTGGCTGGAATAACACTGTATTTACTTGAGGGTCGTATTGTGTAATTTAATGAATAACTTTTATCCTCGGGTATCACACAGCTTCAATTGATTAAATATTAACTTTGTAACTTCTTGAAATGGAGGCATTCTTTTCAAGAGTAAAAAAGATACATAAGAAATTGCAATTTAGAAACATAAAGTGTAAGAGCATTGTTAAGAGGTCACAAAGGTTGTAAAAATCTTCAACATCAGGGCTGCCGTATCGGTAGCAATGTGCTTAGTAGCAATGTTCATGAAAGACTGCCTCTGCATGTGGAGCAGCTTACGCATTGATAGATTTCAAAGTTAAATAATTTTAATACTTACAGTTTTACTATTTGACTCGTCTCTTAATGAATTTAGAACTGTTAAGAGTAACGAATATACAAATTTTTAAGTAAATATAGAATTTTCAATTTTTACTTATAATAACTAACCGTGAGTTTTTGGTTCCAAAACGGCTCGTTCTCATATTAGATTAGTACGAAGATTCTCCAAAGAACTCAATTATTGTTATTAATTCCATAAGGGTCTATTTTGAAAGCTAATTTAATGGAATTGTATATAGAAATTACAAAATAGATAGTGTTTTAGTACACATTACAAAATAATAATTACAAAATATAGTGTTTTAGTTATTGTTTTTGTACCTTACTCACTTACACTCAGTATAAAAATTTATTGTAAGGTAAGTTATATTTTTACTCATAGAAGTATGAAAATTGGTTTCACAGGTAGAAAATCTTTACAAGTTTTACAAGCCTTAATTACAGTTTAAAACAAAGTTGTATTTAAGACAAATTTTGAAATTTCAATAATTCAAACCTCCAAGTTTCACTGCCTGTGGTGAACATAAGTATATAAACGTAGGCGAGTCGCAGGTAAGTGCTAGTAAAATCCTTTAATAGATTGAAAAAAGCTTTATCAGCAATAAATTGTCTGTTAGGGCAAGGCCCTATATCTTACGAGAACATAAATCCCAGCTAGCTTACGGTCAGAACTGGGAAGAAATCTCGATCTGATTCCGGCCTGCAGAACTTGACGGCCTTAAAATATTAAAGCAAATTTTATAAAATAAAACTACGTAATGTATGTTTGATTTTTGCTAAGCTTTCGTAGATAATTAAAATATATTAAAACTACCGTACGATTAAAATGCTGACATGTTTATTGCATTTGGATAACATAATAGTTAAGAGCACATTTAAAGCTTAGTGAAATTTGTAATTATAGGATAATTTCCCCCAAGTTCCTACGTCTGTGCTTGCAATCAGGCCTTCTCATGTATTACTACGATGACATTGAATTACTTATAGTTGGGTTGAAAAAGATAATTTCATGATGGAAACGTTGGGGAAAGGCACAAAATTACTTTTGAAAACCATACAGTGGAATACTGCAATTAATTATAATTGAAAAATAAAAGTATAATACTATTTTTCGAGTTTGAAAAATAGAGATGTCAGGGCTCTATATTAAGTAAAAGTATAATGCTGACATACAGATATTTAAGGTTATTATTTGAAAAAGGTCCATACTACATGGCTATAAAGTTATTTAATAGGCAGTTGCCCTGTAGAACTGAGAAAGGAAGCCTAGAAAGGTATATTCATACAAAATTAAAAGACTACTTATTACAATCCTGTCCTTATACGGTTAATGAATTTAGTGCCATTTAACTAACGAACCGAATGGTGGTTGGTGTCATCATTTTTAAAATTTGTTATTTTATTTATAAAATTCAAAATATAAGATCCTATGTAAATATTAATTAAAAGTGTGTAGTTGTTAAGTAAATGAATGACATGTCGCCTGTTATATGAGCTATGCTCAATTATTAATGTTATGTGAAGAAAAAGAGTTTGAATTTGAGTTTATATTTGATTTGATTTCTTTTTAAAGCTCTAAGGCGTTCTTTCATATTATGTTATATTGAACGCATAACATTACTTCAAACGGTACTTTGGTATTATACGGAGGCCACTGTTTTTAGAGAAATTGTTTATAGGTGGACACCAAATATAACTACATCGTTGGGAATAAAGTACTTTAATCGACTTACTGTCGAAATTTGACTTAATTATCATGAACGGTATTTGTTCTGCCTCCCAGAAGGAAGTGATGTCAACAAGGATTGTGTTCACATCGTCACAGCCGCTATCGTCCACACCCGATCGCCACCCTTATACAGCGCGCTGCGCCGGCTATGTTGGGCTAGGTTATCATAAATAGGTTAGTAAAACTTTCCTCGTTATGTTAGGAATCAAACTATACCAGATGAGCACACTTTCGCCCGCCAAATCCCCTCCAAGTAGGCACAGGTCTGGTCGTTGACCGGAGCACGCGCATCACCTGTCAACAGGTTTTGGCGGGTGAAAGTAGGCCTGTGACTCATTTGGTATCGTTCGATTCGCAACGAAATGAGGAAACTCCTACTTACATATTCATGATAACCTAACTTAACATAACCGCTGCAGCGCGCTGTATGAGGGTGGCCTCTGTATAAAACCAAAGTACCCTTCAAACAAGTTAAGTTTGATTTTTAATTGCTGTTCAAACACAACGACATCGTATTTGAATAAAATACTTTAAAATGTTTTGGGAAATCTTAACTTTGAAATGAGGGAGATGATTTAAGTTTAAATAGCATTATTAAAATGTGCTCTTTTTCGATTTATATTCAATATTAAAGATCAGCTTCGGATACATAATAAACGTTGAGATATTGCAAGAAGTCAAGACACAGCCCCTACAATTTTTATATGGCTTTGTTAGCCTAAAGTCAAAAGAAATTTAGAAATTAATAAAACCTTTGGAATAATAATAGTTTAATAAAGTTTATTTATGTCAGAAATATTGACAACAATTGCGCTAACAGGAGAACTAATATATTCAGTATCAATGAATTGTTTAGTTAGAATATTCCCGTTTTATTGGAGTTTAGTTTTATTTGACCGTTAAACAATAAAACACCTGTAGGCTATTAATACAAACTCACAACCAATACCGGTAAATTATTTTCATAGCAGGTTTCAATTAAGTCCTTGACAAACTTTTAATGAAGCCCTTCAACCTTCAATTAACAATAGATTGTAAATGGAAAGTTGATTGATTATGCAATACCTTTAGAGAGTGCCGATGAATATTACAATAGGAAAAGTTAATTCTCTGGTGGAAGCAATCTGATGGAGTTTTAGTTGGATGGTCAGTTCACAATAACTCAAAGCTCTGAACATATTATGTTGAATAAAAAGCTACAATGAAAGTAATAGTTTGTAATTCTTAAATTCTAATGGCATTGAATTTATTAGCTTCTAAGAAGATCCTCTTTCTAAAATATCTTAGACCGTTTTATTTAAAGAGGTACTAAATCACAATATTGTTTAAGATTGTGTATCTAGAGATGCATGAATTCAATGAAATTACGAATTTAAAAGCAAAATGCCTAAAACTATCAGATTCGTTGAATCTTTTGTTTTACTCTGTAACTTTCATTTAGCTGTTCTTCGAATGTTCATTACTGAGTCTGTGTTCCTTAGGGGACCAACAATAAATTAAACTAATACATTACCACGCTGGATATGATATCTTGTGGTACTTGCAATTTACATTCATAGGTGTAATTAGTTCAATTAATTAAATAGGTAAATTATTATGTAAACATTATTAGTTTTGATACAGATTGAGAAAAACCAACAGGCTCTTTTGAAATTACGCATTGGTATGATAACGGTACAGTTAGAATGCGTACGGTTATGATACACGTAATAGAGGTCATTGGATTTCCATTGAAGGGAAGGATGCTTAGTAAATCATGATCATTATTGGGTGGAATCACTATTATTGGGTGATGGCATTGCGGGCGTGCTATTGTCTAATTTATTGCCTTGCAGCCCACCGAAATATTTTATTCCTTCCGTAAACATTTAGTTGATATCAATCACGGTAACAATGTTAGTATACAATTTCTACATAGCAATTGCAATTGATTGTCTATTCATTCACAAGTAATGATCAACTGAGACTTGGAAACACATTTCATCAGAAGACAATCCCGCAGATTGTGCTTCCCGTGGACTTTTGGTGTCACAGTTGAATAACCACCAACTCTGGTGGGAAGTTCTTTCATGGCTTGTACTCCCTTCTTGTAACTGGCCGACACCCAAATTCGTTCCTGTCACTTTAGATGCAACACATGAGCTTAAAGAACCAAACTTAAAAAAAGGGTTAAAAGAATGCACAATTTTGTCAAATCATATTGAAATGTGTTTATCACAAAATGTCTTCTATTTCCCCTACTTCAAAAACGTTGTAGGAATCAATTAAAAGTGTTCTATGCCCTTTTTATTCAGGAATCTATCGTCCATCAATAAAGTTTTGATCATTTCCTAAATAAATTGGCCAAATAAAACATGTAAATAATCATGTAAAATGTCATCTTTAAATGAATTAAAATAAATGAATTCATTAATTATAAAAATGAATTACTTTTGGATTCAGGGAGCACTAAAACAAATATATCCACTAACAACTCAAATTCGAAAGTTTTGGCGAAAAGAATACTTTCTCCATATACTATGCATAGAGGGAGAAAGTAATAAAAATAATTGTCGCAATAAAAATGGTTTTCATCATACTAACACAGAAACATCTATTTTCAGTTCCTTTTTGTTGGCTCGAAAGTTATCCATTGCCGGCCTAGGCCGGATAAACCCTTATCCGGCCTATGTCGGAAAGAGCGGAAGTAAACAATCAGCTGATTTGTTGCAAACTGACGTTTAATGCTTGTTTATTGGTTTCTTTTTAGAGGAATGTAGTGGCAGCACAGCATCCGTAGCAAATGTTTTTCTACTTAGTGCTTGTTATAGGTTAGGTTTGAAGGTTTGAGAAATGTATTTTTATGCAAGGACTACGTTATGATTGAAGGTATGTTTCTTTTCTGCGTAGTATGATGAAAAATATCGTACGTTACACGGCCGGGAAGTTTCGCCGTACTCGCATGTAAATCCCGCACTCGCTTTCGCTCGTGCGGGAACTATCATGCTCCGGCAAAACAGTATTTCCCGGCCTAGTAACGTAATATACTACAAAGCTAAAGCCGGTGGCACGCACAACGAAATACGCACAACAAAACTATATCCTCGGCCTCGGCCGTCGACACGAGCAACACTAATAAGATCACCTCGCCAGCTGATTTATTGCGAGGTGAGGGTGGTGAACAGTGTCTCGACAATAATAACCTAGTGTCTCGACAATAACCATCGACCACATGTACATTGTACTATGTGGTCGATGATAATAACATTGCCAAGCGCATGCGCCCCTTATCACTCCGAGCACTTGAGCAGTGGCGCCGAGCCAGTATAGTGGAAATACGATGCGTACCGCTCGACGACATCCTTACAGCCAGTTCTCCCTTGTTTGATATCAATGCTGTAACGAAGTTGGATGCGTAATGTTGAAAAACAATGAAACTTTACCAACAATTATTTGTTTCAATGATATTAAAAATCAGAATATTTTTTCCTGATGATATGCTTTTAAATCAATAAAAAAGTGTTCAGATATGGCTATTTATTTTTGTATCTAGATTTTTTCATATATTTGTTTCTCTCGGCTGTGCGCCCCCTGGAAGCTTGCGCTCATAGGCCCGGACCTACAATATAAATCACACAAATCACTGTATAAATCACAATTGCCCATTGTTGCATTTATACAGCTTTTGTCAAACGTGATAGGCGAAATTATTTACAAAAATAGTTGTTATGAGTTTTTTAAGGTAATAAAAATAAGAAAATCATATTTCAGGTTTGAAAGGTACATAAATTGGAAACTTGATACTCAAAGCAACAAAATTTCTTATTAAACATTGTTTCTGACGTAAAGGCAAAGAAGAAAAATCCAAAACAGGTAGTCGCTTACCGGAGCGCAATTCGAAAGTGTTATTTATATATTTTATTTATTCTTAAATGTAAACTATTATCCGCTACTCATGTTTTGAAACATACTACATAAACGATTCCTTTTAACATCTATACTTTGAACCATTAATGTTGTGCAAGAAACATTTCAAGATTGAGTATGTCATTTAAAATAGTAACAATCAAAGTCTTCTAAACTAATCCTAATTTTAATCATAACTAAAATAATTTAACTAAAATATTTTTAATCATAAGTATAACGCACTTCTTGTAGAGTTGTGTAAGAACTAAAAAGAATCATAGAGGCTTTTCCCGTAAGGAATGTATATAAAATTTGACGTAAAATACATTCCCAAGGGAACGAACCTTTTTTGTGGGCAATGTGTTGCTTGTGGCAGGGGTGGTAAAATTACAATGGTTCAGAAAATTAATATCAATAATTATTTAAAATTTGTTAATACTTGTTTATATGTAATCATTTGATTAGAACTTCATTCCTCTACAAAAACGCTATTTACACTTTTTCCTATCTCTTATGATTTTTGTATTAGTGGAAAACATATATCGAAAAACACTGAGTGGAAATGTTTTTCTAAAATGGCGGCTGTTCAGGGATTTCCGGGAACTTTTGACACTTGTGCGAAGTTTCAACTCTGTCCGGATCTTTAAATAGAGTTTCCTAACATTCCTGGATTATTTTGTTATAAAGAGTCCTTTAAGAGTTTCCGAGAAAAGTGGATAAAGAATCTCTGCGAGAGTATTCACAAAGCTATTGAAGTTGGATGCCTTAGGGAAATAAATTATTTACCTATGGAAATTCCGTGATGGCCTGCACGCACATTCACTCTAGAAATAAAACATATTAAAATAAATGCGTTTTAGAAAATAAAAGCGGATTGATTAAATTATGTCTGTAAACATATATTACGTTCATACAACTACTATATTTAAAATTACAAAGGACTGAAATACCCCCGTTGCAGCAGACCAGCATACTCAGCGAATTTCAAATGCAAAATAATATTTCTTTACATCATAGCGAGATATGACGTGTTTTTGTAATCTTCATGAGAATAACATAGGGAATGAATACGCAGGTTTTCTGCGACAGGTATGTTAAAACTGGGTTGTTTTAATTGAATACTTAGTAGATCTTAACTACAAGAAGTTAGTTATTTTTGGGTTTTTTTCCACTTACGACCCCTTTCAGTAGTCCGATCGGGCTGGTTTTCGAACTCGTCTGAATAATGAATACTTTACACGTCTGTGTCAAAATTAATTCCAATCAGACCATCTTGCAAGCACTATCGTGCTCACAGATATATAAATGGGGTGTATATATAAATTTGAACGAATAATGTTTTTTGCTTCTGGGGGCCCAAAAACGAAAAGTTATGGTGGTCCCGGGCTTAGGTCTTTCCATGAGACCTACGGTAATACCTTTTTTCCTGTAGGGGAAATTCGCTAAAAGATCGCCTGTTTGAATGTCTCTTTCTAATTAAAAATTCATCGTATATGAAACTCAGATTTTGTTTTTAATGATATAATGACTAAACAAACATAAAAGTTAGGGTTTCGTTGAAGTCTTATACTTTTTTTAATTTTACGAATGTTTTAGTAAAAAAGAATTGTAAGATTAAAAGTTTCAACATATTAAGTTGAGAGTGTCAGGCTAATTACAATTAATATACTTATCGATATTATTTTCGTAGGCATAAATAAATGTATCTACAAACTCATTATGTGCGACAATGCATTCTTTCGGTAATTAAGCGCATCAAAGACTTTTATACAGAGTTACTGTTTGACTCTGGTGCTGGCCGGACCCACAGAGCAATCTATAAATAGCTTCATAATGTAGTCCAGGCAACAAATGCTAAAAAAAGGTATAGGGGAAAATGCATGGAACAAAATTTTTGAATTTGTATCTTTGTTTGGACTAGTTAGGAAGTGGACATATCAAAAGACCGTCCGTAGACCTTGAGCGGGAGGAAGGAGGGAGGTCTGAAGGTATCATTTTTAGGGTTTTCCTAAATATCTGGGAAAATTTCAACTTTCAACAAAATTTTGTGTTGCCCCCAAAATCCCCCATTTTTGGGGTACACTCAAAATTTTTAATATCACCAAAAGAGACTACTTTCTAATTGAATAACATTTTTTTCAGGCTCGATTCATTTTTACGTCAACAAAGATGAATTATAACTCCAAACGTCCTAGACGCCAGGTTTCAAGGATGTTGTATTCAAACCTTTGACAAGCTGTCAATTTGGGTAGAAAAACGTTAGAGACCTCCAATTTTCACCATTCATCTACTTTTTGAAAGCTCTTTAAAATGAGGGGTCACTCAAAAGGGGTTTGCATTTGAAAATTTTGAGTTGCCCCCAAAATCCCCCATTTTTGGGGGACACTCAAAATTTTTAGTAACGTCAAAAAATAATTTGGGTTGAGTTAGTATCATTCCCCAAAGGTTAATTGTTTGTCTTAACAAACAAAATAATTAAGGGGGGGGACGGACTTTTTTTACACACTGTATTATTCGTTGGGTCTTTGGGAATGGGTTCATATTGACCACTTCCAAGTAGATCTTTCATTTTTTCATCATAGTTTCCTCTATTCATGATAACTGTTGCTCTCCCTTTGTCAGCAGTTAAGATTACTATACTACTGTCGTTTCTTAAATTGCTAAGAGCTATTTTTTCATCGTTGTTAAGATTTTCTTTGACCTTATGTTTTTTCTTCAACACATTCTCGATGTTACTTCTATAGTAATCTTTTTGATCTTCTGGGAGTAATAAAATTAAAAATACTATAAATAAAAAAATAAAAAATAAAAAAGAAGATAAAATTAAGACAAGCAAAAAAGTAAAAGAATAATGGAGATATCTGTTTGAACAACAGCAATCTCTTTACCAAATGTATTAACTTTTAATTACAATGTCAATAACAGATATCTTAAGGGTCGATGATGGAGAGAAAAATAATCACAGTTTACGAAGTTATTATAACCCTTTTTGTACACTTTTGCCTGAAAGTTTTATGGTTTATCAGCACGTATATTTTGCTCTGATATTGTATTTTAGTAGAATTGGCAGATTTACTATGGAACTTCTACTTTTTACCACCCCTTTAAAATTAAAAATGAAGCCGTCTTGAAATTAATTAGCTCACAACATCGTCGGTAGTGACAACATCATCGATTCCTTAACCTTAACATTTAATTAATGAATAATCCACAATTACTCGAGTCGATGGTTTAAAAACAACTGAACAGATAGGCCTAACTATGTCAATTGAAACATTTCTTGCCATATTACCCTAAAAAACTATAGAAATTGCTTTGCGGAGGTTCAAGTACGTGTCATTTAATCATTGGTCTACAATCCTCATATACACATGAAATATGAGTAATGTTTGCGCGCGCGCTTCCTGCATGTTACCATTTTTATCTAAAAACGTTTTCGAGGATTTACTTAAAGTTTTGTAAATACGTGAGACATTCAATTTTTGAAAAGCTTAAATCATAGGGTAGGTGATTTAAATGTATTTACGATATTTTCATTTATATTATTCACAAACAAAACTAAGCAGAGCTTACTTCGTAAGCAAAGAATGAAATAAAAGCTATTTTTGTGTCAAAAATATCTTCTACGCAGTTTTCTTAGCCAGACAAAATCCAATTACGTTAAAAAATAATTTTGAAAATTGTAAAATTTTAACATTGGGCCATACGGGTTGCTATATTTTGGCAAGAAAATAACGATAAAACGTAAACAAATAAAAAGTTTCACGTTACAAAGTAACTGAATACAAATAAACCTTGAACCGCTAAGATGTTTCAAGAAATGTATGGGGAAATAGGAACCAATATTAGAACATAGAGGATGAAATTATGTTATTAATTACTAGGCGTCATGAAATGTGATCCTCAAAGTCAGAAACACCTGACCATCTACCTATGATCAGACCTAATATCGGAAAAGCCAGCTGTTTTGAAGTTTTGAGGGTCATAATTTCGAATCGTCAAGTATAATAGATTTTCATCAAAATGAGTAAAAGAGGTAGATTTTGTGTACGATCGTGTTTAAGAGCGAGAAAAAGCCGAACTTGGAAGAATTATAAAGCATAACAACAAAGAGTTGCTCGTGATAAATAACGCTTCATGCAGTGCAAAATTCAATTTTTGAAAAGTTTAAATTATTGGGTAGGTGTTTTGAATGTATAAAACTTATTATAAGCTATTTACGATATTTTCATTTATGTTATTCACAAACAAAACTAAGCAGAGCTTACATCGTCAGCAAAGATTGAAATAAATTATGTTTGGGATTAGTGCAATGTAAACAAAGTCTCAGCCGTTTTTTAAACATTGAAATTTGTTTGAAAACAGAAATAAGAATGTGAGGGTAGTCTAGCCTTTGAGATATCAGTCGACTTTTACAATACTCATCTTACCTCAACAATAAAAAACATTGACGCTCAAAAAGGAACTTGGTTTGGTCGATTATGCGTGGTTGTCTGACGGCAAATTTACTCACTCCAAATGCGGGCGAATGTTTTCAACAGCTAATTGACTCTTGCTAAACACGGGATATGTCTCTCATGCAAAATTACTTATTTTAGTACAATTACAATTTATTTTAGTGAAAATTACTTATTTTTTTACGGCGTTTAGCTGCCACTGAACGCATGAGCTCGACGTTGTTTGAGAAAAAAACATGCCGAGATCTATTACCTGCGATAGTCTTTTATGCCAAATACCTCCGCTGATTGCGGCCGATTGTCTTTATCAGATATATTACTTTCGTCAGTTAAAAATGATAATCTCTAACAGAAAATATTACTTCTGCCGTTAAACCCGTCTTTTCTCGATAAAGCTACCAGAATAGTATATTTCACTACTAGTCACGAAATGGTACTTTTGTGACGAGTTGTGAACAGTACTTTTCATCACGATGCAAACAAGTGACCAAACTTATAAAAGATTATCCAACATTTCATAATTTAGTCATTTTTCTATAAGTAAACACAATACGGCTGAACTGTCTATTTTAGTTTATAAAGTCAGCTGGTTGAACTGTCAAATTAAGGAATTCGTTTGTTTGGGTGCGGCAAAACTTTGTTTTGGTACGGAAATGGTTTGTTTGGGTACGGGAATGAAATGTTTGGGTACCGAAAAAGCAGCTGATCATTACTTGTTTTGACGTAAGGAAATCGAGAGTTTTCGTAGATCTCAGCTGTACGGTAACGGGCAATTTTCGTATACAGAGTGATGAAAAATATTTTTTTGCCGATAAATAAATATTGTCTTTTCCGTTAAAGCTGCTACTGCTGCGTCGCTAAATATGCTCCGATGATATTTTCAGCAAAATTGCTTCCCCCGATTACTCGTCTTGGAGATTTTACATAGTCTTATACGATAAAGATACAAATTTAAATTACTGCCAATGAGTTCAGACAAAGCGATGATTTTTTTCAATATCGAGAACTAAAGAATGACGTCCAAGGAACGCCGTTCTGACTCAAATCGAGCACTGGGTAAACGTGTGATTTAATCCGAAAGAGAATAAAAAATAAGGCCCGAATACATTCAGTATTTTTATGCAGATGACTTTTTCAGATGAGTTTTCTTATGAATGTTGACTTTTACTAAAGTCAACAGTTTTAAATCTTTATTAGTTAGTTATCTGCATTAAAGCAAGGCCACACTGAAATCAGTGCGACCTTGATTATAGTCTACATTATAATAATATATCGTATTATGAAAACGAAAAAGAAATAACGTCCATCTCAAGGCATCCTGGTTTTCTCTTGTAAAACAGCTGACTTGTCACAAAACAGGACTTGTCACAAATTTATTATTAAAATCCTCTGATATTTCATCGAGCAACGCTCGATCTTCCAGGCACTTAAAACATTTTGGACAAAATAGATAATCTGGAATAATATAAAATAAAATAGATCAGCTGGTCAGTGACAAGTCTTTCATTTAACACATCCATAAATCCATAAATCAATTTTATTGTTAAAATACACAGCCAGTACTGCGTCTTTACATATATTCCGTGGACACGAAAGGGTTGATTTTATGGCTTTATTTTACAATTCTTTTAATATAATTATTTAGTTTTTATGCATACACATATCAAATATCAATTAAATAGTTAAATAGCAGTTAAAAGCTGGTAAACTTGAGTGAAAGCTATAATTCTATAAAGCTATAAGGTAAAATGTGTCAGTAACAAATAAAAATATGTTAGATAACCAGGAAAACAAGTATCCTAAAATTAGTTCTGTGATCCATGTTCATTATCTTGACCTATATAGAGTTAAACTTTGTTAGGGTTAAAAAAACCCTCGCACTAAATTAATCTCAAATAAACTCCCGGAATGTCATTGTACATTTTTCCTTATAGCTTTTATTTGAACGTATATTTTCGGTTCAATAACAAATCTGAATTATCTTCTTAGGACTTATTTACTAGAAGACGACGAGAACTATCCTGGAAATTTCTTCAGTATTTAAATATAAAATAAAATAAATGAAAAGCTGTGAGAAACAATAATTAGTAATATAAATCGTATTGGCAATGCGATTAGTTGGAATACGCTAAAGCACCATGGAACTTTTTAAAGATTGCCATAAAAATCTAGGAATTATTCAAATCAAATTTTCAGCAGTATAGAACAAGTCTTAAAGAGCAATACTATATTGGAATGATAAAATGAGAAAATGTTTACAACGGGAACCGATGTAATTTAATAAAGTAAGAAGTTTATTACTCTGATGTTTTTAAAATCCTTGAAATGAGAGTTAAAATAAATCAACAGCAAAGATTTTTTATATAGATTTATCTCGCTAAGCTGCTAAACATATGTTGTTCAAATATAAAGAATATACGACTATTTTGATTTCCATTTAAAATTTTCCATTAGGACTAACTTTGAACAAAGTAAATCCTGTACTGATATTACATCCACTCTTATCATCTCTTTAATTTTTTACGGTTTAAAGGATTCTCATAAAATTCGTTTAAAGCAATTTGTATCTTTCAGAAATAGTTTAAATAATATAAATCGAAACGAACAAAGGGCAAAGGGCCCCCGAAATGTGTATTTTGAGTTTCCATCATGATAACCTTAAATAATTCAATTTTGCTTAGCACTGTTGAATTTAGTTTGAGACCTTTATTCGAATTATTGCTCTAATTTATTGGTTGCCGAGGTATTGAAAATAGTAAACGCAGTATGCTGTCCCAATAATAGTGTTGTCCTATTAGTAAATATGTTGTTCCAATGCATTACTGGGAATAAAAACTTGACTTTTAGTTTGTTCTAGTTGTTGGCTGCTGGATATTGAGCACATTTGCACTAACCTATTTGTACATTTCCTTAGCAACTCCCCGTGTACTCACTTCCCATTTCTTTTCCGTTCATCAAGTAAGGGAGGAATGAGCGTACACCAAGTTCTTCTATAACAGATCGAGAAATAAACTACTTTATTTTTAACCATACACACTTCTTGTAATCTATCTTCCTATCTATATATTACTTATATAATACGCTAGTGTTTTTTTTTATGATCAATACGCCTCCTATACTTCTGGACCGATTTCAATAATTTAGGTGTCGTTAGAAACAGATTGGCGTGAAGTTTTGCAGAAAACAAAATTGATGAAGTTTGTGTTAAAGGGAAGAACCCTAGGCGCCCTTAAAGTTTCAAAATTTTCCATAAGGTTTAATATGGAAAATAAATTTTAAATTAAAAAGCTGAATCGAGTAAACAACGTTTTTCAGCATAGCTATATGTTACTAGTGGAATTGAAACTATTGAAGATTTACATACACATATACATACATATCCGCATCATTACTATGATGCCCCTTTAATTAAAAATACTCAGCACATACTGTGAATGTATCGCCGCATTACTGACAATGTATTCATTGGCCGTTAATTGTAAGCTCATAAATAAATTATTTTCTTAATATTGATTATCATACGAGGTACAATGCCAAACATATTTAAAATGCCTGTGCACTTTGGTTCAACAGAAGTGATTTAATAAAAAGAACCTGCTCGTAAATTATTTCAGTATTAGTGTTCAAGTCATCCTCAATTCGATACGAAATATTTGTTGCTTGTATTTTATTTGTATGTTAAATTTTTTTGTGTACAAATATTTTGTTTGTATATTTGTATAAATATGTGTATACAAATAAAATAAATATTTTATTTACACAAAATATCTCAAAAGTTTGCTTTGATTATCCTAGTGTAACGAGACTTGCTCAGTAACATATCACCAACAGTTCATCAAAATACTAAACAATTCAGGATCATCAAATTCATACAAGTTTTTTTAATTACTCATGCAATCATAATACCACAGGCTGGAATGACATTTATTTATCCTTCCATAAGACAGTAGTTCGCAGACAGCTGTTATGATTATTTTGTTTGATTACGTTTTTGTTGTATATTTAGATACAAAAACGACAACGTAGGTAGTGCAAGAAAATAATGCAAAATATAGCGTAATAGCAGAATTTTAATTTAAAAAGGCTAAAAATTGGTGGCTTGGCTGGATTGGTGGAATGGTGCTATATACAGCCGGTATCATCTTACTGAAATTCCAAAAAAATCAATATTGGACAATATGCCGCTGTCTTGAAAAAAAAATTCCGGTCCATATTTCTCTAAACTTTTTTAATTGGCACAAACCCATAAGAGATAGGAAAGAAGTGTAAATTACGTTTATTATAGAAAATAAAATTTCCAATAAAATAATTGTAAACATGTACAAGAATTGCTAATAATAACTGCTGGTACTATTAATTTTCTAAAATTTTCTAATTCTTATACCCCTGCCATTTTAAGGAATTCATGTAAGATTTGATGTAAAATACATTATCAAGGGGGTGAATTCCTTTACTTCACTGAATAATAAATTAAATCCATAGAGTCTTGCTAAACATTTCCGTGAGTTGTCATCTCAATCATCAAAAATTTGTTCACAAATAAAAGCGTGGATAAGCTCACAATAAATGATGCCTTTATGGTACAATTTGTGCAAATTCCTTAAGGAAAATATTTGTTGTAAGCTTACCCACGTCTTTATAGTGAACCACTTTTTGATGATTGAGGTGTCAAATAACAGAAGATTTTATCAAGATTTTATGATTTAATTTATTATTCATAAAGGTCAAAGGGGTTCGACCCCTTGGGAATGTACTTTACATAAAATGTTACATGTATTTCTTTTGTCAAGGGCATTAGAATTACAAAATTTTAGAAAAATGAATATACCAGCAGTTATTATTAAAAATCACTGTAAATATTTATGGTCTTCAATTTGAGTTTTTTTACAAAAAACGTACTTAACACTTTTCTTGTATCTCTTTTGGTTTTTGTGTTAATTAAAAACATATTTAGAGAAACACGGACCGGAAATGTTTTTTTTTTTTGCAAAATGGTGGCATGTTGCTCAAGTTGGGTTTGGGAATAATAGTATGATGATCCCAGCTTTGTGTACGACATCTCTACCAATTTTCAGCCTGATAAATGAAAATTCTAGAACCCTACACTATTTCCTTGCACTAAAGGTCCGACGTCATATTTTTCCATTTAAAAACGAATTATTTTATGCAATAAGGTTTTTTCTGCCCAAATAACCAGCTTAGAACACGCCTTTGCGATGAATCAGACATACAAGCAAGCATAGTAGCAAATATTGCTAGTTTAATAGTATAGCATAATCTTAGGCCTAAATGTAGATAATTGTAGTAAAAATCTTTTTCATGAAAAACGTTGTTTTTCAGTTTTTGAGTTTTCCATGCAATTTATACATTATCAGAGAGAAATAATATACATTCTTTTTCTGTGATATCATTAATTTATTTATGGGAATTCTCATCGAACTAAACATTATATGACGTACACCGAGTAGTTTTTGGCATACTATATTTTTTAAACTTCCTCCTCTTATATTTTAAATTTAAGTTTTTAATTAAACAAATATTCAAAAAGCTATATTTTAAACAGTAATTAAAAAGAGGAAAGCAAGCCTGTTAAAGGTTGGCGCTGCTTCTCAAAACCGAATTCATGTCACAAAGAGACTTTGACATGCACACGGTTTAAATATCAGAGACGATACAGCATATTTGAGCTCATTTAAAATATGTTTATCGTTTAAATCCTTCCAACTAATATTATGGCTCTACTTTTATCTTGCAATAAGTTATAACATTATTTAACTGTCTTTTTGTTTGATTTAGCAAACTTTGATCGCTTGCCTGTAATTTTTACATAATTAGGCTACAAAAGGTTCCATTCTATTGAGAAAAAAAACCACAAGTATCGATATATATTTTTTATGACGTCACCTTTTTCAGATGAACGTTTGAATAGTATATGAAAGTGTACTTTTGGTTTTTATTTTCCAATACAATAATGCAGCCCTTTAGTAAACAAGATAAATAAAGTAGGACATAGATAAAAATACACCTTTTAACTGTCAGTTCGATTGCAATAATTTGTGCAACATACTTCCTATTTAGTAAATACAGGGTGAGTCTTCTAAGCTGTCCAGAACAGGTTATAGGTGAACGGCTTAACATACAAAGACAGAAGTCCGCATACAGTGAACGGCTTAACATACAAAAACATTTCCGCATTTAATCGTACTCAAGGAACAATTTAAAAATATTTTTAACCTTTTTAAAATACAGGGTGTTCGAGAAACCGGGCGTCATGGGTTCGAATCTCGGAATTTTTTAATGTTAACATACAGGGTGAGTTTTAATTGTCCCCCCCCTTACTTTTTTTTACATTTCTAAAAATAACTATCCCAGACCCCTCCCAAACATTATTGGGTAGTAAGTACCTTGTTTTGAGGGGGTACTCATTTTCGGCCGCCATCTTGGATCCGCCATATTGGATCCAAAATAATTTTTTCAAATGTAAAAGTGGTGTTGTGACCCATCATTTCAAGCTAGATGTTTTCACTGATTACAATGCCGCAATCCGTTTTTTAATACCTCGATTCGTTCTCAAGATATGAGTACTTATAATTTATTTATTTTCAACCAATTTTAACATTACAAATTGATAAAATAGGCCCATAACCACAAAATAATGCTAGATAGTGACGAATAACCACCATCAGTCATTGTTGAGCGATTTATACTTAACTTTCACCAATGTAAATTTTTTGGCCGCCATCTTGGATCCGCCATTTTGAAATGAGGTAAGTTATTTCAAATATGAAGTTGGGGTTGTGACCCATCATTTCAAACTATTGTTTTGCGCCGAATTCAATGCCGCAACCCGTTTTTAATTATCATGTTTAGTTTTCAAGATATTGACAAATTTCTAATAAAAATCTCAAAAAGTATTAATTTTTCAAAAAATAATTTTTATAGCTGAAAACGGGTTGCGGCATTGAATTCGGCGCAAAAAACTAGTTTGAAATGATGGGTCACAACCCCAACTTTATATTTGAAATAACTTACCTCATTTCAAAATGGCGGATCCAAGATGGCGGCCAAAAAATTTACATTGATAAAAGTTAAGTGTAAATCGCTCAACAATGACTGGTGGTGGTTATTCGTCACTGTCTAGCATTATTTTGTGGTTATGGGCCTATTTTATCAATTTGTAATGTTAAAATTGGTTGAAAATAAATTAATTAAAAGTACTCATATCTTGAGAACGAATCGAGATATTAAAAAACGGATTGCGGCATTGTAATCAGTGAAAAAATTTAGCTTGAAATGATGGGTCACAACACCACTTTTACATTTGAAAAAAATATTTTGGATCCAATATGGCGGATCCAAGATGGCGGCCGAAAATGAGTACCCCCTCAAAACGAGGTACTTACTACCCAATAATGTTTGGGCGGGGTCTGGGATAGTTATTTTTAGAAATGTAAAAAAAAGTAAAGGGGGGGACAATTAAAACTCACCCTGTATGTCATATTATACATAATTTTAAAGCTCTAAATAAGACAAACAATTTGGCGAGAACAGCACTTAATTATCTTTATTATTTTCGAAATGGCGGCCGTTTTTGTGAAAAATGGTCATTTAAAATTTTAAATTTTCAGTGCTACCAGTATTTAGAAAAAATAAAATGTTTGAAAAAACATTTATTTTCTTTTAACGTTGGCAACTCGCATATCAAATTAAAGCTGAGTTTATAAGGATTAAGAATTTTCAAACAGAACAAACCTTCAGTAGTTCTCGAGATACAGGGTATTCCGTAAATACCAATATTTTCACAAAAACGGCCGCCATTTTAAAAATAATGAAGATAATTGAGTTCTGTTTTCACCAAATTGTTTGTCTCATTTAGAGCTTTAAAATGATGTATAATATGACATATGTTTACTTTTAAAAATTCCGAGATTCGAAGCCATGACCGTTTAGAACCGTTTCTCGAACACCTTGTATTTTAAAAAGGCTAAAAATATATTTACGTTGCTCCTTGGGTATGATTTAATGGGGAAATGTTTTGTTTCGTCCTTGTATGTCAAGCCGTTCACCCATCATCTGTTGAGGACGGCTTAGAAGACTCATCCTGTATACATATATAATAAAAACAACGAAATTTCAAGGCTTTTTTAATCCAGCAAATAAATGTTTTCATACCATGGGCAAATCACTTTCATCTACGAAGTGAAAAGGATGTTTTTTCACATTCAATTTCTCTTTATAGCCTCCTGGTCTTACCACAACGAAGTTATTTTGTTTGTCAGTAAATTCCGAACGCCTGTGGCTCTTTAGATGTAAACAGTTTCTCAGACTAAGACAACATTATCGAGGGAAAACATTAAGAGTTCTTTTTCTATATCAAATTAATATAATTAATGTAAAATTAATAAATAAAATAATAATATATATATATTAAAATAAAATAAAATAAAATAATATATGATATAAAATTGATATATAATGATTTATTTTAGGAATTGATGTAATTAAATTGTACTAGTGAAGAAAAAAATATGATAACAACAAATGAACGGAAATTAAAAATCAACAGATCATGAACATTATTGAATTCTCGGACTAAGACAACATTATCGAGGGAAAACATTAAGAGTTCTTTTTCTATATCAAATTAATATAATTAATATAAAATTAATAAATAAAATAATAATATACATAGTAAAATAAAATAATATATAATATAAAATTAATATATAATGATTTATTTTAGGAATTGATGTAATTAAAATGTAGTAGTGAAGAAAAAATATGATAACAACAAATAAACGGAAATTAAAAATCAACAGATCACAAACATTATTGAATTCTCATTACTATACAGTCAGCACAGTATAATCTATTAGGCAGTAAATTACTCTCAACAAAGCAGTCACCCTCACAGTGTCAAATGTGCGTTATCATTGTGTGACTGATAACAGAGCTGCAGTTGTTCAAACGAATAAATCTGCAATAAACATGCTAATTAAGTGTTCGGTCATCTGAATAGTTTATTGTAGGTTCATTGTTGGCTGAAAAACAATCAGCTAGTTAGTCTTTTTAGACAGTCTTTGCAGTTAAGATTTAAAATTTCAATTCTTTAAATATTTTTGTAAAAGAAAAACTGTAATGTTAATTTAAAAATACACCACCTGAATAAAACATATTTTATATTTATAAGTAGATTGGCCAAGTTGAAAACCTGTCGTTACCGTATTTATTCTTTTATACCCGGGTTATCCCTCATTCTCTGTGTTGGAAAATGGGAGGAAGCTAATTCATACCATTTGCTAATCATGAGGGAAATATTTTTAGAGGAAACGCTACACCTTCTCATTTCTACCTAGCGTAGAACTACAAGTTGCACCTTAAGGGTGTAATTGCTTGCCCATGGCCCAAATCAGACCATTTGTTAATTATTTATAAGGATTGCTAATGGTATAATATGATTTAATTAAAATTAGTAATCCTTTCAGCGGTCGGAGCTGCGGGTGTATCTGCTAGTATTTTTATTTATAAGAAGGTTAAACATGTTTAATCGTATTTGTCCTATCCAACAACGGTTTCCGTCATGAGCTACATATATGAACGTATATATGGCCACAGCCAAAATATCACAGGCACAGGCAATCAAAGAATTATTTCTTATGATAGCTGAGTATTAATTAATTCTCACAAGAAGGAGACATTGTACCTTGCAATAATATTTTAGCTATGATGGGCATGAGTGTAACCTGAAAAGTGGCATTTATTTCTCGCTCTAAATTAGCTATTTAGAATGTTCTCAGTAACGGAAACTAAAACCTTTGCAAAATTAAAGCATGGTCAAAGCGAACATTTTTTGACCTCGAGAAAACGGTCGGATATAGATGATGTCTGGTCGATCTCATTATATTTGTTAACTACCCATTTACACTGTTGCGGTGACTGAGCTCGGCTTAATGAAAAACTTTTCAAAATCTTGTAGGATTACGTTTGAAATCAATCCTTTCCAGGTTTGCAGTGTACTAAATCATTGTAATGTAAACATTTGATGAGCTTGTCTAAGTAAAACGTTCGCAATGGGAAAAACGGTTATCATAAAAATACTGATTCACCATACGGAAAAGCGGATTCCTCCAGGGCGGTTATGGCGGTTCCATGGCGGGAGCGGATTCTTTTTGCTTTTTTTTTCAAAGTACGGATTCACCGTGAAAAATACTTAGCCTTAAGAACCCCTGGGACTAATCAATTATTCCCTTTTATTTCGTAGCCCTTTTATTTTGCAACTCATTCCTAAATAATTTATAGCTAGAAACCAAACATAAAGCACGTTTTTTAGATTTATATACCATTCAGAAATCATATGGGTAAAGTTTCTTTTGCTAGGATGTTAGGAGGATGTTAAATATGTATATTTCCAGAAAGTGCAAAATTGTAATATTGTAAAGACTTTGCATTCCCTTTACACAAAATCATAATAGCTGCTTTCCAGCTTTCCTTAATACAATTTAAGCCAAGTATACATTTGATTTTCGATTATATGATTTTGCTTTCGATGAAATTGTATTTTATTGACAGTTTAACTACGTGGTGGTTGGTTTGTCACTTATTACTGTATTAAAAATGTTTTAAATTCTCAAGACGTTCAAACATTTTCTGTTCTTTTACGTTGTTTTATTATTTATCCACATAGTTTTAACTTTTGTCTAACAATTTACTTACCCCGTATGCTTTTTAAATAAAAAAACTTCTATTTGACTTCTTATTATTCATATTATTTGGCTCAAATAATATGAATAATAATTTAAACTAAAACACAAAATAACATTATTGTGTTTTAGTTTAAATTTGAATTTTATTATAACTCTCCGAAAAATAAATTGTGATGGAAGAAATTGTTTTCGTTGTAAAGCTATTTTCATCTTTCTGTGATCAGGCTTCATCAAAGGAAAACACCTTTTATAAGGCAAATCCCCTTTTTCCTTTGAAAGATTTTTTCGTGTCCAATCGATCACTTTGGCTTTAAATAATATTTTGATTTATCTCTGAAATATTTTGACTTTTCAGGTTTACAGCTTTAGAGTAAGTTAAGTATATATATAGCAAAACAAGTTTGAGCCTTTAGATCATTACGCATGTTATCATTAACCTGATAAAATCGTGTATCTAGAAAGTGAGAATAGAAATTAATATCGCCTAGATATCCTGAACCGCTACAACGCGGCGCGTTCCCCCTCGGCAGGGAATTTTCGTATCGATCTCTTGCGAGTCGCGGGAGAAAAGAATGGTAACAAATAAAAATCGTTTTACTTACAGATATTATTAGATTATTCCAATGACGTGTTTTTATTTTTAATCGTGCAATGACGAGCGCACCTGTATTTTGAACGGAATTTTTACCCCGTAAACAGCGGTTTTAGTAAACGTTTACACAAGTAACAACAGCACCGAAATTATTAACGATAAAATTATGAACCAATATGAATAAATTGATAATATACCTAATATTACGCTATAAAAATTTGAGAAAGTTTGCTCCAATAGTTTTTGTAAAATAAATGTTTAAACTTTACTTTTAGTGCGGACCTTCGGGAAAACCGGTACTTTTCATGGTTTTTATTATATAAAAAACCGTAAATTTTTAAAATGTTATAATGTATAATGTATTTAACAAAGATTTACTTTAACATTTATTTCAGTAAAATCGGATGATTCATTCCAGAGTTACATGGGTTTAAATTCGAGTGCACATCCTTTTTCCTTCGTCAGAATAGTCTAAATAACACCATAGGTACTGCGTGCCGTAGGTACTGCGTAATATATTACTAATATTTTGAAAATATAACATAGGCTACATTTCATAAAGCTTTACAGTGTAATTTTAAAACAACGTATACATTAAGGTTTGTTATTCGAAAAAAATGTAATTCATTTATGTACACAATTTTTTTTGGATATCTTTGTACTCCACAACGAATTTAATTTTGATTTAAAAAAAGAAAAGTGTATAACATAAGTTAAGTGTTGTGTGGTGGTTAACTAAAGGTGATTGGGACCCAACATTAAGAAATTCGTTGAGTGTTACGACTCATATCCTCAATTCATAAAAAAATCTATTCCATACGCCCTCCTAGAGTAAAATTATTTCATTCTTTTAAACGTTTTCTGACTGTTTTTGATGCATAGTAAAAGGTTTCATAATTATTACTAGTGGAAAAAAATACACGCAAAAATCCTGAGGAACGTTCTCCCAATGTCTTTTACTAAATCGTACACAAAAAACCCGCTATAGCGTAGCAGTAGCTGATTCCCACCTGATGGGGATCAGACTGCTCATTTAATGACATTTTTATTAATAAAAAATTGATAACAAGGTACAGGGTTTTTGCTTCAAAATTTAATGGGATCTTTTCGGTGAACTATTAAACATTTTTACAAAATTTGAAAATTATTAGTGGAAGCGTTTTGAGCTATCGCGTTACATACCGCAAATCCCACCCCACACACTCACACAAACAAACAGACATAGTGACGGACAACGGATCTTTGTCTCCGCTAATTCATAGATTCGGTCCACTTCGTTCGTTCATCAAATAATAAACAACGTTTTACTAAGGGACCACGCCGGGCGTTTCATTCGCTATACTGAGCGATACTTTCTCAGTGCTTTCTCAGTGCGCATATGTTTGCCCGGTTGCATCAGCATTTGTTATGCAAATCTGCCCCATATTTTATATTATTAACCAAGAAAGTCACTCGTTCTGTTACGTTTTGGGCCCTTAACAATAAACCGATTTCTTAAACCTATATGAGTGCATTATGTATAACATTAGAGGTAGACATTATATGAATAGATTTTACGTTGTTTTTTGTGATCCAAGATAAAATAATCTTTCCTGTAGTTGCATTACCACAGTTTTAAGATATAAGTTTCCCTGAAAATTATCAACTTCTAACTAAATGAAAAATCTAATAAAGCTTCGGAGTTTCTCCGAAAAGCTTAATTTCCACTGTAAATAATTGCAAAGTCGATAACAACGAAAGCCGTACACCAGAAATTGTACAATGTAATCGTATGTCAGAGTTTATCTGTGGGGAATCCCTTGCGATTAAGTAGCTTATAAGTCAAAGCGGTCGGCAACATCATGCCAATTGTCTATCAGTCTTTAATCCGGGTCAGTAGTGAGTAGTAAGTGGTATTTCATCAGTAGGCGATGTGGTGTATATTATGGATTTGGCTAGGCCTTACGGCGTTGTTCACCAGTAGTTTGGCCAACAACTCCTTAGGTAAGTTTCATGTTACGTAGAGTATTGAAAATAAGTGTTATGTGTTATCAACGTTTTACACTGCTGAATCGTGGTTTAACAAACTAAAACTTGCCAAGTTATGATTTTCATTATGTGCTAAATTTTGCTGTGAAAGTACATTGTATTTTTGATATACTAATTAGCCAATGTCTATGACCTTATTCTGTGTAACCGACTATACCCTGTTTATCAAAAGAAGGTGAACGGCGCGGCGCGGCGGAGCGAGCACGCGGCAGTAAAAACATTCTTATTCAAAACGCTGTAGAAACGTAGAAAAAGCTTACTCCAATGACCACTTAATTACGTTATCAAAACTCTTTTCAAATAATGTTTAACGTATATAGTTTATTTTATACTGTGAGTTATATTATACTAAAACACGATTTGCGAATTTAAAAAGTCAATTCTTTGTGTTTGATTTATTATATAACTCTGCTTAGAAGCATCGGGAAATAAATTCCTATATTGTAGAACCTTTAGTTGACTTTCTTGGGAACAATATATTAAAAGTTGAGAGTCCTGTGATCAATATTTACGTTGTTACTAATTTATTTCTAAAGAACTGTTAACTCTTTTATTAGTTGAGATTTTCATTTAATTTTTTTGTTAGATGATATTAGATAGTTTCCACAATCAATATTCACTTAAAAATTACTTTAATACTACTAGATAAATCCGTAATCAGTTGATAATTCAAATTAATTTCCAACCTTGCTCGGGCAAGCACGATCAAGACGAGGTATACAGTAACTGGCCAACAACAACGGAGCACAAGCATCCAACACACACAGCACATGCAGTTAGGAGGAACTGAAAGGTTCCCTATTGTTCAATGTTGATAAATCGGCATTGTTTTCACAATGAGTTGTACATCTGGAAGCAGGCGTTGTTTGTAAGAGCAAAACTGAGACATGCAGAGGCACGCGAATAAAATGGGTCCACTAGGTCCAGACTGTACTTCAACAGTCATTGTTACGCTCTGCCTCACAGAAATACAATAGTTTATATATTAATCTATTATAACAAACCATTCCAAAAAGAACATAAAACTGCGACGGTATTAACTTATATTTTATTTAAAGACAATGTTTACTGAATTTCATTAATCAAAGTAGTTTAATAGCTGAGATAACAGTACGTTAGAAATAAATTAATAACAAATTAGTAACTATTAATCACAAGAATCTCAAATTTTGATATATTTTTCTCAAGAAAGTCGACTAAAGGTTCTTCTATACAGGAACCTTTCCGATGCTTCTAGGCAGTGAGAAAATCAAACACAAAGAATTGACTTTTTAAATTCGTAAATCGTGTTTTTAGTAATATAACTCACACTATAAATTAAACGATATACGTTAAAAATTATTTTAAAACAGTGCTGATAACGTAACTAACTGGTCATTGGAATAAAGAGGACTGAAAATTCTTATCAGCGTTTTTACGTTTCTATAGCGTTATGAATAAGAATTTTTTTACTGCCGCGCGCTCTCTCCGCCCCGTTCACCTTCTTTCGATAATCAAAGTATAAGCAATGCAATTAAAAATAAAGATTATGCTAACAACATTGACATTTACCTAAACGATGTTTCTAAAATAATTTTTGTAAATGAAATATATTTTCCAAACTACTCTCTTACTACCTCTTGGAATATCTCTTTGAACTAGGCGTAGGGATTAAACTAAAAACATTATGTCATTGTAGTAAATATTTTTTTATTAAGCACACCCATTATTTCTCCAAGGCTTTCGATAAAGTTGACCAGATATTATACTGAAAAAACTTTTACGATTGGGAGTTTCAAAAAATTCCATTACTTGCAGTTTAGTGACTTTTTATTTGAAGACTTGTCCTCGGTATGTCTTAATTTTAAATTGAAAAACTTATATTTATTTAAGTGCTTCTAATTCAGAGCCTTCAAAGCGATGATAAAGCCATGAATTGGGAACTCTCCTAGTTCTATTATTAATACATGATCTAGCAGGTTTACTGACGGAACTGCTTGTTATTTGCCACTGACAAGATATGGTACAGAACATTAAAAAATAACTAAGATATAAAATTTTACAAAAATCAGTAGACTAGCTCAGTACTTGGTGTACCAAGCCTGAGCTCCTACTGTCCTTGGTAGCTCAGTAGCTACCAAGGACTTTTAACTTCCAAACATGATTTTTCCTGATACATTCTAGGCAAAAATATTATTTGAATGGTTCTTTTTAAGTTGGCAAAAACTCATTGTGTCAGTTACAATAGTAAAATTAAAGATTTAAGTTTATACCGTACTGTAATAAAAAAAACTTTAGTTAGATAGAAATGTTAAGGATTCAGGTTTGATTTTTAACTCGAGGCTTGATTTCAATAACCATAAACAAATTAAGTAGCAGAAGCTCATAGCCCTTTTGGGATTATGTAGAATAAATTCTACTTCTATAATAGATCTTTCTTTAATATAGAAGTCATCCTTAATTTTTTCAATTGCTCTGTAGCGTCTGATTGAATTCCTAAACATAAAAGTAACCAAATGGAGGCTTTCCAAAAGAAAATTTTAAAGTATATTAATACTATAAGTAAATGGGGTCCGAAATCTAACACAAACTTTCTCCCTTTTTCCATGATAAAATTTTAAATTTGTATGATTTACGATTTTATCATTTGATAAGGTTCCCAAAGGCTTCGCAACCAAAGTTTGTAGTAACAGTTTAGAAATTCGGATTCTACTTACAGTCTTATCAATACCTGTTAATAAACAAGTATGCACGGAGGAAACTTTAATAAATCTACAAATATACCTAACTGAACTTACTTATAGCACTTTCTGTATAGGCCTTCAGCAATATTATTCTTATAGTAGTTCTTATAGAAGTAATTATAATATGTAATTAGTATAATACATAAGTAATTAGATTTTATGGCTTAGGAACAGCAAGTCCATTTGGTACTTTGGTATTATACGGAGGCCACTATTTTTAGAGAGTTTTTTTAAAACTGGATGCCAAAAATAACTGCATAATTGGAGAGAACATACTTTAATTGACTCACTATCCAAATATTGACATATTTATTATGAGCGGTCTTTATGTTCTGCCTCCTAGAAGGCAGCGATGTCGGCGAGGTAAAGCGTCACCGCCGCTAGCGGCAACACCCGATGGCCACCCTTATACAGCGCGCTGCGGCGGTTATGTTAGGTTAGGTTATCATATATGTTAGTAGGACTTTCCTCGTTTCGTTGCAGATCAAACGATACCGGATGAGTCATACTTTCGTCCGCCAAATCCTGAAGGCAAGTGATGCACACACTCCGGTCAACAACCTGACCTAGGCCTACTTGGAGGGGGTTTGGCGGGTGAAGATATGAGTAATCTGATATCCTTCGATTCGTAAAAAACCGAGGAAAGTCCTACTAACATATTTATGATAACCTAACCTAACATAACCGCCGCAGCGCGCTGTATAAGGGTGGCCTCCGTATAATACCAAAGTACCGTCCATTTAAACACTCAAAACACGATTTAATCAAAGACATTAATTAATGAAAACAATGAAACTTTATCAATGGTGTATGGAGCAAATTATTAATGTGCTCTCAATGTGATAGAAGTTTTCCTCAAGTTTATCAGCGTTTAATTGAGTCCATTCTCGGCGCTAAACGTCACTATACATTCAATTTATATAAAAATTGAGGGTAAATAAGTCTGCATTATTCATCCTAGTATTCTAGAAAAGCTATACGAGTCTGTAGAAAAAATTAGATTCCTACTGTTATTTTTAGCGAATTTCTCATAAATTTTGTGAAATAAAAGAATTGCTGATATTAGACGGGAAATACTGTTGTTTTTTTGCTGATGGGGTTTTACATGCCATCTTCAACAGTGTTACTGAGCAATGGTTTATCATACTCACCGGCTCAGATAATTACTCTATTGTGATTGGAGAATCTGTTGTGCAATGTGACTAAAATGGTTAAACAAATGTGGAAGATACATTCCCCCGTTGTGTTCCTGGTCTCACAATCCCCTTATTGTTCTGGCTAGAGATTCGTATCAATAATCATTACTTATAACCATTCTGCAGCCTTTGTCTCTCCTTGGTTTCCAACATACTCTCCAAACCAATAAATATCGACTGAGATCATCTTACAAAAAAAACAAAAAAAAAAACAACGACGGAACCTTATTTTTATTATTTTTTTAAGAAAATCTACAGACCATTACAATCTTTTATTTCCAGATATCCCGGAATGTGTGATCGACGACGACTGCGCCACAGACAGAGTGTGCTCCAGGCAGCGGTGCGTGGACCCGTGCGGCGCCGTGTGTGGCCCCCACACCCTGTGTCACGTGACCGGTCACGTGGCCATGTGCTCCTGTGCCCCCGGCTACACGGGACACCCCGCGCTGGGATGTACGGCCGTCCGTGAGTGTGATGTTGTTATCATAATATTTTCCTTATTTACGATTATAATTCCGAATATTGGTTTTATTGAAAAGTGAAAGGTAAGGGAGCTTCACAAGACGCGACAGAGTGCCGCAATTTTTTTATATTTTTCGTTCGGCTAATCCAGGATCGATCGCATTTTTTAGCGTTTCCAGTACGGTCTGGACAAGCGGCGGCAGAGCTGTGCGGCAGAAAGTCGCATAAAAATGAGTTAAAAAATAAAGGCCGGACGGTAGCGTCGCACGACTCCTTTTCGCAAGACAGCAGCAGCATAAAAACCGCGTCGTGTGAAAAGAGCCTGTACGTAATGGTTGCTGTAAGATTTATTTTGTCTGGCATTTACATTTTTACCCTACTGTGGATACAATTAACGAAGATATAACTTATAGTATAACAACGTTTACGATATCTCACCAATATCATGCTATTAGGTATAATATAACAAAGACCTATTGACCTATTGACAAACGATGTAATAAAAACATTTAAAGAAAAGAATAAACTTTTATATTATTTATAAAATAATATTATAAAATAAATATTAATTTGTAAGTTAATAGACGTCAAAGATTAGGATCTGTAAAAATAAAAAAAAATGAATAGGCTGATTTCTTGAGCTAAACACGTTTTTTTCGTTTGTCAAATGCCAAGAATAATAATCATTTTGGAGTTGCTTCAAGTAATGTAACGCTCAAATAAAAATTGACACTAAAGCAATATCAGTATTAATTATATTATACGTGTATAACAATTCGAATTTTCTTATTAAATATATTATGTAGTGACAATGTTATAAAGTTTTACGATTATATACTAATTTTGCAAATGCGGTATGTAAAAAATAAAAGACAAGCACAAAACAAACTAATAATACCATAACGTAACAGGGTTAAAAGTAATTTTTATTTATAGTAAAAAATTCCTCAATTAAATAGAAAGGATTTATGGATAATCATTCGTAAAATTTCTGATTGAAAACTTTTTCCAGTATTACTTATGATTAAATTACGTTTATTGCAGCATAACACAATTATACACAAACATAATATTTTGTGTAACATAACGCAGGGAAAATAGAAACAGCCCTGCTAATCAAAGGGAAAACCTCTGACACCTAAAAACTAAACACCTAAGTCATAATTAATTACATTTTGTTCCCAAGACCAATTACTTTAACTATATCTGAATTAGATGTTACCTGTGGCTTCGCCCACGTACAAAGTGATAGTGAGATATTTCCATAATAAGATACTAATCACATTGGTTATATGTACCTGTAAAATAGTATTCATAATTTTGAGAGAGAAATAATTTATATTTGTTAAAATCAAACAGCTGGAAGTTAAAAAAAGAGAACGACTGAGAACCCGCTCTTCCCCCATCATTAGTTTCAATTCCATCAGAACATTTTTTTGATGATTACTCTTTAATGTTATTTTAGATGTTATAAATATCTAACGGTAAATTATAACGATATTTTATAATATTTTAAAATGATATCATCTATCATTTTACTTGGCATGTCCAGATAAAGTATGTCAAAATACACAGTTCGAATGTCGAGATCACAGTTGCATACCACTACACTGGAGGTGCGATGGTGACTCAGACTGTTCGGACTCCAGCGGTGAACATGATTGCAGTATGATTACCCTCGTACTCTGCATGCGTTCAGAGCCTTCAGAGGTCGAGACAATGCCTACTGTACAATGTCCTGGCCATGTGTCTTCAAAGTCCTCTAAAAGATAAATGATTTTTTGCGAGGTCTCATAAGCTTTCATTGTGGCAAATAAGCTTTACATTATGCATTATGCACATTATACATTAAGAGTTATATTAGTTAGAAAATGTGTTTATGAGAATTTGATTTTCTTAGGGATGTCAGTAAGGTTTGAATGGTAGGATTGTACAGGATATCTCACCCTGACCTGATAAATTTGTAATTATGTTTTATCAATTTTGAATAAACAACTCATTCATGCTTTTTAATTTATAAAGGCTCCTTGAACAATGATCCGATTTTTTTCAGATTACCAGTAAATAAACTTATGATTCAGCTTCCAGTTAAAAATGTCAACTGTTAATATATCATAACAATCGGGTGTTTCATAATAAAATCAATGTTGTCTACCGTAATGGAAAACGGTAGCCATTTACTTCATATTTTTGATCATCATAAAAATAGGGGAAACATTGAATTGCCATGTAATGTGTTCTCTAAAACAAATATTTTTTTGGGTACTTATGTCGGCTCAGTTAAATTCATCCTTAGGAAAGAGTCAAACATATACATATAAATACTCATATAAATAGTAGTTGGTGGCTGTACATTAAAACTTTCCCAGCTTCTCCAGCACTTCGCGGAGAGAAAGGGAGCAGAGGCCTTCCCGGACGGCCCGGAATGGACCGGGCTCATTGCTCATAATAATGAGTTTATGTTTTAGATTAGATTTTTTCCTCAATTTCGTGATTTTTTAGGATCTAGAATCTGGTACCGTCAATGTTAAAAGACACCCAGAACATAACAAGATTAGGGAGAATGTACGTAAACAAAACACATATTTAAACAGACAAATGTAAAAGCAGTAAAAAACAGTAAATGAAAAATCAAGAGCACGGAAATCACACATTGACCTATCTGGACGGGGACATGTCCACAGCCTATTAGAGCTAGGAAAGACTGGTGAAAGTCAAATTAGAATCCCCTACAGGGAAAATTCGCTAAAATTAACAAAAGAAAAGAAACACCTGGAAAATTCGCTAAAATTAACAAAAGAAAGGAAACGCCTGGAGGTATCATAAATTTTTATCAAGTGCCAAATATTATGAAAATCGACCCATTGGCTGGTGTGGGGGCAACACCACCTGTATGTCACATTACTGTCCACAGCAGATGTTCCTGAACACTCGGGCTGCAGTAGCAGTGACCAGTGTCCCAGCTCCAAGGCCTGTGTCCAGGGCTCGTGTGTCGACCCTTGTGACGGCTCTTGTGGAAGCAACACCACCTGCACTGTTTACCAACACGTTCCCACCTGCGCATGCAAGGACGGTTACACGGGCAATCCAATGGTTGGATGTTCTAAACAAGGTTTGTTCTGTTATTTCGTGTGCAGGTAGCCATCTTTTAACTCGAAGCTTGAATTCAATAATTATAAACATTTTTAAGTGGCCTGGAATAGTATAGTATTTTGGAATTATGTAGAATAAATAAATACTGCTACTTCTATAATAGATCTTTCTATGATATAGAAGTCATCCTATTTTTTTTCAATTGCTCTGCAGCGTGGGACATGTCCACAGCCAATTAGAGCTAGGAAAGACTGGCGAAAGTTAAATTAGAATTCCCTACAAGGAAAATTCTCTAAGATTAAGAAAAAAAAGAAACACCTGGAGGTATCATAAAATTTTTTAAATGCCAAATTTCACGAAAATCGACCCACTGGCCGGTGTGGGGGCAACACCACCTGTATATCTCATTACTGTCCACAGTAGATGTTCCTAAACACTCGGGCTGCAGAAGAAGTCACCAGTGTCCCAGATCCAAGGCCTGTAACCGGGGCACGTGTGTCGACCCTTGTGACCGCTTTTGTGGAGGCAACGCCACCTGCAGTGTTCGCCACCTGTCGGGACTGGGGCCCGTCCCCATCTGCGCCTGCAAGGACGGCTACACGGGCAATCCAATGGTTGGATGTTCTAAACAAGGTTCGGTCTGTTGATTTGTGTGCAAATAGCCATATTTTAGTAGCTATTAGAGAAAACGACCAGATGGAGAGTTAAATGTATTTTTTTAAATATCATAAAATATAGACGTTAGTTTGTAGATACTGATGATTCCGTGATAATGAGAGCGGGATTCTTTTGTCAGTTTCGGTAGTTAAAACATGTCCAGGTAATTTTAAATTAACTCCGCATTAAGAACAACGAGGTTCAAAAATATTTTTAAAATATATTTTAAAATATTTTTGGGATTATATTTTTTATTGAATCGATATAGTTGAATTATATGGATTAAAAATCTGTATACTCCCATTTTAGCTACATTACAAACCAAATAATTTGTCAATTTTAAAAATAATTCGCAACATTTCCAAACCTTGATCAACTGTAACCTTCCCTTTCTATCAGCGCCTCAGGCAGTGTCGACAGTGTTACAGAATCGTGCGGGAGCGACCATGTCAATGCAGCAGCGGCCATTGATACTTGTGTCGCTGACCGTCGTTGTCGAATAGATTGCGTCACATACTTTATAAAAGAAACTAATATTTAAAATTATTTACTAGATGGCAGAGGTATTTAGCTGAAAAGTGGCTCCTCCTAAATTTCGTCTAGCGAGTAGAGAGGGCTTTCTACTAGATATTTGCGTGGTGTTGTTTTAAATTCTTAGCGCTCAACGCTCACACATTAATTAGCAGTTTGTTGAATATTATTGCTTTCATTGTGCTGCCGAGTCGACATCTTGGTACATCGAGGTTATGTGCATGACGAGTCCCATGACCATGGTAGTTTTCTCTCCTTAAACATTTTGTTCCATTCTCTTTGAAAAAGAACTAGGCTATTAAGCAGGTACTGACTATGTACCGTGAGCATACCAAGTTCCCTAAAGATAGGCCTGCAATGGTCTCTATGCCCAGCTGATGTCATGATCCTCAGGGCTTTCTTTTGGAGAAGTAGGTTGTCGTGTACAGAGGGAGCATGACCTCAGAGCACAATGACATAGATGACATGGCTTTGAAATAGAGCGTGATACACGTTTGTAAGGTAAGACATGGTTATGATGGTAGTCAGTTTTCTTGACAGTTAGATGACTCTAGAGAGTTTTACACATACCTGAGCTATACGGCGTTTCCAACTTAACTTGTCGTCCATCCAGAATCCGAGAAGTTTCACAGCCTTCTCATTCAGATTACCGGGTTTCAGAGTACAAAGCAACGTTTGGGTCTTATCTTAGTTGACTTTAAGTTGGTTCGAACCAAACCACTGTTTGGCTGAATCCAGGAAATTATCCGCTTCTCGCTGCAACTGCACCCCCTCATCTGGATTGCCTCATCTGGCAATCAAACTTGCATCACCTACAAAAAGCAGTTTCCTGCCATTAAAATCAAGTTCTTTATTATGGTGGTGAACAGCAACTGGCCGAGGACAGAGCCTTACGATAACCTCTGCTCAATGTTTTTAACAACTGAATATGACTCATCTATTGAAACCAACTGTTTTTGGCACCCTAGGTAGCTAACGATGGTCTAAAGTATAACCACCGATTCCATATTTGACGAGCTTAGATTCAATGATGCTGTGAGAGACCACATCGTAGGCTTTACTCAAGTCGCTTTGACTTACCCAGACCGAGTCTCTTAATTCAAAGGGTTCCGTTATTGATTTAACCAAACTGGAGACAGATCGTCCATCGTCCACTTCTGAAGACAAGTTGTGCATTGCTCAATAGATTATTGCTCTCAAATAAATCCAAGAGTTGTCTCTTCATTATAGTCTCAAAGACCTTGGAGAACGTAGGCAAAATTGAAATCGACATGGAGTTAGAAATTATAGAGGGGTCACCCTTCTTAAATATTGGAACTGAGCGTGCAGTCTTAAGGAAAACCCCCCAAGAAATATTTGTCTTAGGTCTCTGTGATCTATGCTCATTGACTATTTCCCACGCGGTTCTGCATACATTGGACGATCTTTGTATTTTACAAACTTTAAAACACTTCTTCGCTTCACTCAAGCGATAGTCCCTCTTAGTACAGTGTACAGAAAGTGATACCTTTTCTTCAAGGTGTTATATGCAGCCCCTTATTATATTCATGGAGCAAGATTACAAAGGCACGCATTCTAGTCAGTTCCGGTGAGTACCACGGCTTATCTTTACTAATACATGATTGCTTGTTGCTATTCTTGGCTTTAGTGCCATTTTTTACATCTTCTGATGGGAAGAAAGAATAACAAATTTCTTTAAAACATTCAAAGAAATTATTGAAAGCTTTTTCAGGATCGACACTTGGATCAGGAAAATCCCACAAGGCTTGAGACAGTTTAAAACACAACAATGGTAAATAATTATCATTTATCACTCTTCTTGCAGTAATATAGTTATCTTTCAAAGTATTTAAGCAAAGGCTTACCTCTTTTGCTTCTACTGTCATGACCACCATGGTCAGCCACAACCGGCTCTGTCATCTCCACTTTGAAGTCCCAGGAGTTGGTGTTCGTAGCAATAATGTCGAGGCAAGCACCGTCCCGTGTAGGAAGTCTGGTTGATATGAAAAGTCCGTAACTATGGAGCACGTTAGTGAGTTGATCCTCTCCCCTTGTGGGGCGCTCGAGTTGGATATTATGAGCACCACCGATAAAAATTTGTCTCATTTTGAAAGTCTGGATATGACTGAGACAAGCGTCTAGAAGTTTAAAAAATTCATCATTATCCCCAGCTGAGGACCTGTAGATCGACACCTCTAACGTAGAGTGGTCCGTTATCAGGACGGCTATTACTTCTAGATCAAGTTCAACAGTTGACAGGCTTGAAAGTCAATTTACTATTAATGTTTATTGCAACACCTCCATGCTTTATTTCCTTCCTGACAAAAATATTTACAAGTTTCAGGCGACCCAAAGTTTGATAAGGACAACCTTCTTCCGATTCAAACCAATTTTGGAAATGTAGAAATATCACATTAAATTAGAATTATAACTTGTTTTACTTCTCAGTAATGGCAAACGTCCACAAAAATCATAATTAAAACCCAAAAGAACCTGCTGAAGAAGCCCACACCAAAATGGTCAAATGGTAGTTGATGTTGACAGCTATTATGTACTGCATCAAAGTAGATGTGATATGTATGTTCATGCTCGTCCCAAGAGGTCCTCATCAGACGAGGCGAGGGGAGGGGGTAAGAAGGGGAAGGGGAGAGGGAGGGAGGGCCCGCATCTCCAACCACTTCTCCTCTCCACTCCACCCACATAATCACCCCCTACTCCCCCCCCCTCAGCCACTTCCCCTCCCCAGCGTAAGAAACATTTCTCTCCCATTCCTCTCACTTTTCTCTCTCCCACCGCCCTATAACGACACCCACTTTACTTAACACCCCCCCCCCCCATCCACCAACCAACACTCATACCACACCTGACTCCTCACCCAAGGCAGAGGGGGGTTTCCCCTTTTTCCATTCCACCTTTTACGCACCCAGCTGTCCTTTACGATCCCACTCCTTTCTTTCTCTACCACTATCCAAACCCCTACCTTACCACCATCAACCTCGTCCACTATCCAAGCCCTTGCCCTACCACCATCACCATCGTCATTCCCACCCAAACTAAACCATGAACCCAACTGGCAACCTAAGTGGATGAATGTACCTTTCTCCCTCCTAATTCCTTCATTCTTTCTACCTTCTTCCTGCCCTCCCTCCATCGCATATTGCAATACAACCCCACAATTCCCTCCCGGGGGAGTATTGGCTTCTTCACATGAGCAGGAGTTAGTGTCGATATGTTTGATTGGATATGGAATTAGTAATATTGTAATGGGCCTTTGTAACAGTTTGAAGGGAATTTAAATTTAGTACACATCCTACTAAATTAAAATTCTAATTTTGTTAAGACATAGATTACTTCGTTTTTAAATTACTACCAGATCAAACGTGAGTGTTTATAAATGGGATTGGATTATGTTTTTATCCCATTACTCTATTTCTAATCCTAGCTGAGTTATTCTAAATACGATCCGATGTTTTCGTATTCAAAGCAGTTTGCCGTTTTTGGTTACATAACTAACCAATGTTTAAAAAATCTATTTCCCTATCGTTTTCCATATATTTTATAATATAACTTTATATTTAAAACGACAAAAACCATTGAGTTTATATTTCAAAACATTTGATTGAAAATACAACTGGTATAGATCTCGTAAGTATTTCAATTCACTAATCCGGTTTTCGTGTTGTGATTAAATTATCAAAAATAATTCAAATAATAATTTTCACATCGATTAAATCACGGCTTTTCATGAACTTGAAATCACATCTTTGCTATCATATACTAACCATAACGTTTAATTTGTTATCAATCCTGTTTAATTAATATAATTAGTAACTTGCAATTACCTACTTTAATATTCGATTTCAGCAAGTATTATATATTTACAAAGATGATGAAATTAAGTATTACAATTATTATACTTCTATGTCAAAAGCACACCAAACACCAAACAGTTAACATTAGGTAAATAATTAGCTTTTTGAAATCTGTACCGTGTGCATATGAAAAACGTGGATAAACAATTTATGAATCAGTGGAAGTTTATTTATAGTAGTCGCTTAAACGACAACTCAGTACCTAGTAAATTTTTTGTGATGATTGTTTAGAAAGTTAAGAACGAAACTTTAAACAAATTAAATACATTTTAAATGTAAAAACTATAGTGATGCAGTATTGATGGAAGGGTTTGTCAAATTTGATGTTTACCTTCCTAGAAGATGGTTTTTATTGTTCACCGTATATTTCCTCTGTTTTGTTCCTGGCCTCCCCCCCCCTTCCTATTGTTAAGCTTAGACTCTCAAATTTGGTGGAATTAAAATAGCCTTTCGATTTCCCCTGCGAACCACGCATGGTTTAGGAATAAAAATATTTACTAGTTAATTAGAATATTTTTTTTAGTTGATAGGTGTTGATATTTATTGGTCGGTGGTTCGTTAGTTTTAAAGCCTCTAGAGGAACGTCAACCTCACCACCACGCTAGAGGTCACTCTTTTTAGGGTAAAGAGGTTCCCACAGGCCTAGACCAAATAAACCTGTGGTATGGAGAAACCCGTATATACAATATGTACAATCTTCTTCAATTAATATTTTACAATATGTGCAATTACTCTGTTGAAAGAGCAGACTCTACTTCCATCTCCACCACCTGTTCTTGAGGGATTTTATAATGTCCCCAGGGGAGAGTTTGGATTCCGTCACTTAAAATGTACCGTTTATCATCGTGAGCTGACAACGCAATCTTGTTTAGCTCAACACTGTACAAGTCATGCTCGTAGCTCCGAATCATTCTCATCGTACAGTATTGATCGATTTGTGTTTTCAAGCAATCCTTATAGTCTTGGAAGGTAATGCTCTTGTTTACAACTGATTTGCTCACACCTTTCGACTTTTTAATGAGATGATCATCTTCGGATCTGCTTGCATACATCTTAGATCGCAAGCCAACATGTTCGTACATTATTCTTCCGTTGAGTTCGTCCTTGAATTTCCCGATTTCCTTCTTATTAAGGGTACTAAAACAGTCGTGAGAGGTTGGATAGTCGCTAGTGTCAAAGTATTGGTGCATTTTCATCATATCCTGATAAAAATCCTCTGTCTCGATATGGTATGTCAATGAGTCTGTATCAGTATACTGCAGCCAGATCTTGTCTTTGTAGCGTTCCTTCATCACATTGTAGTGGAAGTCGTACATTAGAGTCTTGGACACATCTAATATACTCATTCCAACATAGATGGCCTTATTAAAAAAGAGCTTAGTTTTACTCATGTGCACTGCTGCCAATTGTTCGGTGAAAATCGTTCTTCTCTTAAAGTTTGGTTGCGACAACCACTTGTCTACCTCCTTTTCTTGAGTAGCCAATCGAATATCAACCCTGTTCCGAATATTCTCCATAGTCTTGCCAAACACAGAATTATTCATGAGTTTATAGAAATCCTTTTCAAAATTGTTTGTAGCCTGCGTTCTCATAAATGTATTTAAATCTATATATGATTTGAGCCAATCTTTTTGTGTAAAACTGATTGCTCTGTGAATTTTCTTAAGTTTTAGACCAAGGGAAAGATATTGTTTTAGGTTGCGAAAATGGAGGACATAATTATGTTTATCTAGCAGTGTGGTGAGAAGTTTTTTTTGGGTTGATCCTGGTGGTGCTCGTTTCTCTGGTGCGAGAGGGAGATCAGAATGCAGATCATGTAGTTCTTTAGGGTACTCCAAATCAACCTCTAGGATGTATCCAGTGTCCCCATCGTCGGGAACCGAAAGAACATCGATATTGTCGACGTTTTCAACCCATTTAAAATCTTTGTATGGCATGCTTTGGGACATTGCCCAACCATATAAGTTGTTAGCATCTAGATACGTCAGGTACGATGTTGGCAGGTTTTCATTATATTCTTCTTTCATGTATTTGTTATTAGCAGCGGCGTAACGGTTTGAAACTTGTGACAATCCACCACGTATCCCGCTCCCAATCATTAGAATCATATTGTAATCTGTTAAAAGTTCTAGTTCAATTCCGGTTATCTTGAGCATCGCACTCCAAGCGAGTCCGGGTGCTGTGTAGTACCATGCGGGGTCGAGCTGATAGGTCTGTATACATACGTTGCGAAAATTTTCCATTACATCAGCTAATTGCAACACATCGGACAAATTGTACATCAAGGTATACTCTTTCATGTTTTGTATGCTGAAAGCGTTCCAAACTTTACTAGCATGCTCGTATTCTTCGTCTGTAATGTCAGACAAGGTTAATTTGTTGTAGAAGCTCTTCTTTTGCGGGAGTGATACGCATTCAAATTTTTCCAGTGAGTCCATGAAGTCGTAAGGGTACACGCCCTTTCTTAGTAGCAACTGCAGTTGCTCACCAGAGAAGTACTTTGATGTATGTTTAAACTGGTGAGGAGATAGATTTTTGACTAGTGTGTCCAAACTACTAGGCATAAATTTCAGAGAATCGAGGAATCTTAGCTCAATGCCTCCTTGTACGTGAATTGTATAAGAAATGTACTTTTCTTCGTTGTTCGGGATAACTTCAATAGTTTCATTGTTTAGTCCAAACATTTTTATAAATAGATGTGTATCATAGCCCGAAAGGTTATGGATAAATATAGGTACGAAATATGGTTTACGGTAATTCAAATTGCAACTGTTGTGTGCTGGACCTCTAAATTTCCCCGTAATATGGTCATGGTCTCTGACTAAAGGATCTTCCGCTGAAAACCCCTTTCCACAAATGTGACAGCAAGTCGCTGTTAAAATGGTCTGGTGATCCTCATGGGATAAATCCATCGGCTTTGCAGCTTCCTTGGAATATTGGTAGCTTATATCCTTTGATTCTTGAAGAATCCGATTCACAAAAACTTGTGCCGCATCCTCACCAAAGTATGATACAGGTTCTTTATAAGATTCTCCGGATTGTACAATGTAATAACTAAAACTAATAGCATCGTGTTTTTGGTACTTTTTTGTGAATGATCTCATGGGTTCCTCTTAATTCTCGATGGATTTAAAGGGAGTTAGCTTACATTCGAAGTCTGCATATATCACAAATGGGACTTTCATCTGTCTGTTAAAGTCCCTGAACTTTATAGTATCACCCTTGTTGGGCATAACAATTTTGACTGGGTCGTGCTCTTTACAATATTCTTTGTGTGTTTTTAACAAATCTTCCGTTCCAAAATGTTGTAGACAACGTTTACATATCCATATAGTATGGCAGTGTTTGGTTTTTTGCGATCTTACAAGTCTGCTGAGAGATGTGATTAAGCAGTAATGCGAATTTTGTTCATCTTTTAAGTAAAGCAAATCTACATGTCGCTCTTTTTCTTCGTCGGATGTAATTAGCGGGTACACCACAAAGTTTTCGTCATAGCTGTAGACGTTAATAGATATGTTGGCACGCTTTTCAAATAATTTAATATTTTTTAAACTCATAGGAAAGTCGATTCCTTTCAGCATACTATCGAATTCATGTTCATACTTTAGGTAGTGATGCACTTTATATGGGTTATTTGTCGAATCTACAGGGTGAAGAGCAGCAAGAACCGACCACAGGAAGCATTTTTGATCTCTGTTTTGGATATTAATCACAGCTTTTTTAGCTTTAATTGGATCTGGAAGGTCTATGTACGATGATCCACGAAGTGGAGTGTAGCGATTTATTCTTAGTTCAAGATTGATGATGCTATTCAAAGTCCAACCTGAACCTTTTTCTTGAAACTCTTCCATCTCTTTAAGGAGTTTTTTTTCTTTATCTTGTAACTTTTCTTCAATATTGTTGGTTGGGTGCAAAATAGTGTTCTTAGTTTTGAAATTCATTTCTTGCAGTATTTCTTCATTGTTGCTCGATTTTTTGTAAGTGGTTAACAGAACAAGATTTATTTTTATGCTATGGTCTTTCAAATGTTCAGCTATCTTTTTAGAAATTAGGGGTCTTGCGTTTTCTAAAAACTGCTTAGCATCTTTTATACCTGGTAAATTGTTAACAACATAAGTCTTCATCCTACTTTTGAATGCTTTTTCTATCTCTACGATGTCTAGAATAGAATTTTGTTCTCCCATGTTGGCAGTAGTTGAAATCGCAGGATTGTTATCAGAAAGCACAGCGGATCGGATATTGCTCATAACAGAGCGTTGGTTGGAACTGGTAGAAGATTCAGTGTTTTCCAAGGGCTGCATGGAGCTAGTCGAGGGTTTTGAAACGTCCATACGCTGTTTCTTTGGAGTTTGGGTTGGGTTTTCTTCTCTTGCACGTTTTAAAGAACATTTTCTCATATGACGTGTTTTGTTTGATAACGTAACTAATGTACCACAATATTCACATGGTCTCTGTGGTTCCTTAGTTCCCATCTGCTTACCAGAACACGTTTTTGAATGACGCGAAAAGTTTTTGGATAAAACACTCTTATTGCACTCAACACAAGTTTTTTTATCCATCGCGTACTATTGTCTTTCAACTTTAATTAATTTAAGAAAGTACTAAGATATAGTATATTTACTGTAATAGATGTTGCTTCAACCGCAGGCAACGATCAACTGAAATTTCCTCACAATGTTCCGCTATTTATACTCTCCTTTAAGAAAGTAATAAAATATAATATATTCACTGTAATAGATGTTGCTTCGACCGCAGGCAACGATCAACTAAAAGTTACTATTAATGTCCGCTATTTATACTCTCCTTCAATTAATTTAAGAAAGTACTGATATATGATAGATTCACTATAATAGATGTTGCTTCCACCGTAGGCAACGATCAACTGAAAGTTACTATTAATGTCCGCTATTTATACTCTCCTTCAATTAATTTAAGAAAATACTGATATATGATAGATTCACTATAATAGATGTTGCTTCCACCGTAGGCAACGATCAACTGAAAGTTACTATTAATGTCCGCTATTTATACTCTCCTTCAATTAATTTAAGAAAATACTGATATATGATATATTCACTATAATAGATGTTGCTTCCACCGTAGGCAACGATCAACTGAAAGTTACTATTAATGTCCGCTATTTATACTCTCATTCAATTAATTTAAGAAAGTACTTATATATGATAGATTCACTATAATAGATGTTGCTTCCACCGTAGGCAACGAACAACTGAAAGTTACTATTAATGTCCGCTATTTATACTCTCCTTCAATTAATTTAAGAAAGTACTGATATATGATATATTCACTATAATAGATGTTGCTTCCACCGTAGGCAACGATCAACTGAAAGTTACTATTAATGTCCGCTATTTATACTCTCATTCAATTAATTTAAGAAAGTACTGATATATGATATATTCACTATAATAGATGTTGCTTCCACCGTAGGCAACGATCAACTGAAAGTTACTATTAATGTCCGCTATTTATACTCTCCTTCAATTAATTTAAGAAAGTACTGATATATGATATATTCACTATAATAGATGTTGCTTCCACCGTAGACAACGATCAACTGAAAGTTACTATTAATGTCCGCTATTTATACTCTCCTTCGATTAATTTAAGAAAGTACTGATATATGATATATTCACTGTAGATGTTGCTTCCACCGTAGGCAACGATCAACTGAAAGTTACTATTAATGTCCGCTATTTATTCTCTCCTTCAATTAATTTAAGAAAGTACTGATATATGATATATTCACTATAATAGATGTTGCTTCCACCGTAGGCAACGATCAACTGAAAGTTACTATTAATGTCCGCTATTTATACTCTCCCTCTCCATAGCTGATAAGATAAGAGAGAAAATCCATGAATAAGCAAAGTCAGCAATTCATTGTCCATCCATGCGGTATGTACAATATTGATCCTCTGTCATATGCATGCAACTGCTCTTCTCATGTAATTTTCTCGTGAATTCACCGTCCAAGCCTGCAAAAAGATATAAACTTATGTAGTAAATATACAATCTAAGCATTTTATACGTAAACTTGTATTTTGTGACACATGTATAATAATAGAATAGGCATCCAGTGGATTTTCGTTAATCTGAACTAATTGAGACCAAACGCATAACAGATTACTGAAATGTTCAGACTAACCAGGTTAGGCCAAATATCACCCGCTGATCACGAAATTGCGAGTAACAAATTTGATTAAAACATAAATTCCATAAAACGGCCTGAAAGGTTTCTAATTAAGATTATTTTTAGTGCTCATACATTACCTTAATATAATTGTTAAATAAGCTCGTTACAGTAGACCTACACATTCACTGAATCTCAGATGATTGGATAATAATTTTAATGCATCCTAAAATTAATCCAAATCCACTTACATCCCAAATTTGCAAGTAACAGTTTACCCCCATAAGAATAACATTGGAACTGAGTCGGCAGGATTGCTGCCACGGGCCAAGAAAAACAAGAAAATGTTGGCAAAATACCGTTTTCAATTAGATTGACTCACATAAAAAGTTTTATTGAGGTGTGTCAATAAATAAGCGATATAAAACTTTATTAACTTTTCATTAGGATGACATTTGCAAGTAAGTACTTAGGCTTGGAGCCACTGAAATATATAAATGGACCAATTTAGGCTACTATCCTGTATATTTGAAAGATATGAAGCTACATGCCCAGTTTCTATTCAAATGTCAAAAATAAGCGTAATGTAATTTTTTATTTCCCATAAGGTTAACGTTGGCACAACGGACTGTGTTAACCAGTAATGATATCTCGGTAAACTGTGGACTAAAGGCAGTGATTAAGGATATTAAATTGTTTGTCTTTCCAAATAGAATTGATTGGTTAAACCAGAATTTGATTATTTTCATTTTATGTAAATAATTCCAAAACATTTTAAGGCAGTTTATTCCCTCGAACTCTTCCCCTTAACGTGGACTGGAGTTATCACTGCTATGGACAGGTGAATATATTTATACCTTTATCTTATATATTTATGAAATTAATTAATTGTGTTTTCCGGGCCAAACTAAAGTTACGGTGGTCCCACGCTTAATTCTTTCCTTGCTGCTAATGGTTGGAGCTACGGTTAACTAATTATCTATTGAGTAAATTCGATAAAAATCATAATATGAGTATTTTACTAATTAGTTATAAGCTTATTTTCATTGCTGTTTTATCTATTTACTGTATTACTCTGTTGCAGCTTAGTTTGCTAACACTTATTTTTTATAAAGTGATTATTCTTTAGAACTATTTCAGAACCTGTATAGTATTTTGTAAACAAAGTCGACTGAACTTGACCGAATGTCGATTTATAACTTGATTTATAACTCATATTCATAACTGTTTCGAAACTTTATCCCCTTACTGTACTTAAATGGTGCAGTTTCTTGAAATTCTGAGATATATTGAGAAATCTTAATAGAAATAACTTATAATTAACACTTCATCTACTGGAATCCTCTTAGCTTTTCTTAAATAATGACTGCAAAAAGGAAAGACCTCGCGTATAGTCCAACCAAAAAACTTTAAAAAAATGACTCAACCTAGAAAACATTCCGTTAATTTGTAACCTTACACATTTATTTAGAAGTACCTAAGGCTGAAAACATCAAAATCCCCCGTAAATATGTGACGATCTCTAATGGTAACTAACAGAAACAGGGCATTTCTTTTGGGGTTTTCGTAAAAGACACGTGAACCGCCGGTCAGAGATAAAATACCCCTGTTGCAGCACACCTGCATACTCAGCGAATTTCAAGTGCAAAACAACATATTTCAATCCAACATAGCGAGATTTGACATGTTTTATAAGAATAACATGGGAATGAGTATGCAGGTTTGCTGCTACAGGTATAATTAAAACTGGGTGATTTTCATTCAATATTTAGTAGATCTGAACTAGAAAAGGCTATTTACCAAGTTGTATCAAGATATGTTAAGAAATAACTGAGATATAGAATTTACTTATTTCCCATAAGGTTAACATTGGGATAACGTACTGTGTTTACCACTTTCAACATCTCAGTAACCAATGGACATAGAGCAGTGATTCAAAATACTAAATTGTTTGTTTTTTGAGCTGAATTCAATGGTGCCAACAAAAATTCGATAAATTTTATTTTTCTTAGTAACAATCGGAATATTTATATTTTCTATGTAAAAAACTCAAAAACCCCATTTCTTGGGTCTTTATCCCCCCTACCCCCTCTTCCGGTGGTCCGATCGGGCTGGTTTTCGAACTTTTCCGAATAATAACTACTTTACACGTCTGTGCCAAATTTCATTCCATTCGGACCATTTTTGCGAGCGCTATCGTGCTTACAGACACACACACACACACACACACACACACACACACAAATATATATATATATATCTAGAAATTTGAGCGAATGGTGTTTTTACTTCTGGGGGCACCAAAACGAAAAGTTATAGTGGTCCCGGAAATTTGAACGAATGGTGTTTTTACTTCTGGGAACACCTAAACGAAAAGTTATAGTGGTCCCGGGCTTAGGTCTTACCATGAGACCTACGGTAATAGGTTCTTCCCTATAGGGGAAATTCGCTAAAATTCAATAAAGAAATTAAGCTTACTAAATTTGCTACAAAAACGGTAATATACTTTCTGTACTTCTAACGGTTAAAGTTATAGGGTGCCAAATAAGAATATTATAGTAATTCTCCCCAAAATCAGCAATACATTTATTTTTTTATTTTTTAGCGTATCAAAATACAAATGATCAAATTTTCGTGAGGACCATTAAATCCAGCCTTAAAAACTATCTAGTATGTGAATCACTGTTTTATGTCCATTGGTTACCGAAATATTGAAAGCGGTAAACATATTTTACACTATCCCTATGTAATTCTTATGGGAAATAAAATAAGTTCCATATCTCGCTTACTTCACAACATATCTTAGTAAAACTTGATTTGTGGTCTGATCTAGTTGATATACAGGGTGTTTAAAAATGTGGGGCAATAATTTACGTAGTGATTCCTTGGGTCAAAATAAGCGAAAAAGTTTATATAAACTTACGTCCTAAAGTGCTTCGTTTTCCGTCTGAGTGTCTGTTTATGATTTTTAAATATTTAAACATATATCACGAACCACTTAACGTATAAACTTCAAACTTGGTATATGCATAACCACTATTAGGAACTATTTTTATAAGAAGTATCAAATACAGTTTAAATATCACTTGAGGATATGTAAAATCACTTGAGGAGGTTTAAAATCACTTGAGGAAAAATTGTTAAAATACTAATATTTTTCTAGAATTTTTATCGAGACCATTCATTCATTAGGCTGACGAGTGTCAGACTTAGGTTTCCTCAAAGTTTTGGGTCATTTGTTCATCATATAAAGAATACACATAAGCTGGCCTAAGACTTAATTAAATTAAAAATCAAAAGGAATAACAATTACCTAAATTTGTAGTTTGCAGGTTTTTATCAATTTATACATCAATGTAATAAATATTGCGGTCGAATTAATTTATTTATTGGAGGGGCAGATTGAATGGTAGTACGGTATAAAGAAAAATTGAGGTATATCGTTTGTTATCAGTTAGTGCTAAACTTGAAACCCTGTTATTCTAATGAGGGAAAAGTAATGAAAAAATAGTTAAATGTGGATGATTTTTGCTGGACAATCTTATATGTATACCTAAAATATAATACCTACTTAAATTTGTAGATTATTAGCCAAAACTAATCCATATTTTATAATTTGTGAATGAATAGTCAATCGTTGTTTAACACTGTAAATCATTATTATTACTCAGTTCTAAATTAAATGTGCCATAGCTTACAGCTGAATCATTTACTTTTTGTTTACATGTCCACGTTATCACGAACACTCAAATCTACAAAGTTTGTAAACATTGTATATTATAAGTTTTCTAATGATATGATAAGACATGAAAGTTTATTTCTTTGTTTAATAGAACTCCATCACGCCTAAGATACTGAACCAATTAATTTGTATTTAATATTTCGCAGATAGTCAGCTAATAAACTTGAGTAACAAGGCGTATTCTGTAATTCTGAAATTCATTGAAACTACGCTTGGTGGGCCTATAAAGTATCAAAGTTATCCTGAAGAAAATTGTTAATAAAAACGCATTTTAATTTATGGCTGACGATGTCCATGCTACACAGTGCTTAAGAAATAAGGTGTTTTTATTCTTTATTTCAGATGCTTTAAATGGATGGATTGATTGATTAGATTTATTGTAGGAAACGCCTTCTAACCGAATTAAAGACCGGGTGTAGCATCTAGTGTGGTGTAATTGCAGCTTAAGAGATTTAAAAAATTATAAGATCGAAATTAAAATATTAAGCAAATGGGATCAATAAGTTATTTTAAGCTATAACCATTTATACATGTTCAGTGTTATAATTAACTTCGCAAGCACGTAGTGAATACAAGTGCCAGCGAAATACGTAATAATTAAAGAAATAATTTTAATTAGGAATCACAAGCATTCAACGTTTCACAAATTAAACAACAGTCTTACCCACTATGTTGCTGAATCGACTACATTCTATTCGGCTCTTTTGCTTCTTATCAAGATGCACTGAGGTCAGAGATGTAAATTCAATCCAAACACTTCATACACAGACAACAGCACGCGAGCTACTCTAATGACTGCACACTGTAAACTGAACCTGAAGATAACTGAACGTTAAATTATTGATTAAGTTGGCACTCTTATGGAGGGTGTTCACCGATGCGTGACGAACAGCTGTCCGCATATATTCGCACACGGCATGATAACCGTTTATCACTGGTTATTCAAAATAGTAGTTTTCATTACTAGGAATGATCGAGTACCAAGGAGACACTTTCCTCCGTGTGATGAACAACTATTTCATCATTATGTATAAATAACCATTTAATCGTTAAAAAATTAGACTGTTTAAAAAATGTCAAAATCGTTAAAAAATGTCAACATTTGTTTATGTTACGTTTGAAAGGTTGAACGATTTCTTAACTTGTGTTTGTAAACAACTGACAGATGTGTAAATGACGATGACTATTTTAGATAACCTCAAATTATGTAGTCTAATATCGAACTTAATCGATAATTTAAGGTTCAGTACATATCCAGGTTCAGTTTACAGTGTGCAGTCATTAGAGTAGCTCGCGTGCTGTTGTCTGTGTATGAAGTGTTTGGATTGAATTTACATCCCTGACCTCAGTGCATCTTAATAAGAAGCAAAAGAGCCGAATAGAATGTAGTCGATTCAGCAACATAGTGGGTAAGACTGTTGTTTAATTTGTGAAACGTTGAATGCTTGTGATTCCTAATTAAAATTATTTCTTAATTAATTATAACACTGAACATGTATAAATGGTTATAGCTTAAAATAACTTATTGATCCCATTTGCTTAATATTTTAATTTCGATCTTATAATTTTTTAAATCTCTTAAGCTGCAATTACACCACACTAGATGCTACACCCGGTCTTTAATTCGGTTAGAAGGCGTTTCCTACAATAAATCTAATCAATCAATCCATCCATTTAAAGCATCTGAAATAAAGAATAAAAACACCTTATTTCTTAAGCACTGTGTAGCATGGACATCGTCAGCCATAAATTAAAATGCGTTTTTATTAACAATTTTCTTCAGGATAACTTTGATACTTTATAGGCCCACCAAGCGTAGTTTCAATGAATTTCAGAATTACAGAATACGCCTTGTTACTCAATTTTATTAGCTGACTATCTGCGAAATATTAAATACAAATTAATTGGTTCAGTATCTTAGGCGTGATGGAGTTCTATTAAACAAAGAAATAAACTTTCATGTCTTATCATATCATTAGAAAACTTATAATATACAATGTTTACAAACTTTGTAGATTTGAGTGTTCGTGATAACGTGGACATGTAAACAAAAAGTAAATGATTCTGCTGTAAGCTATGGCACATTTAATTTAGAACTGAGTAATAATAATGATTTACAGTGTTAAACAACGATTGACTATTCATTCACAAATTATAAAATATGGATTAGTTTTGGCTAATAATCTACAAATTTAAGTAGGTATTATATTTTAGGTATACATATAAGATTGTCCAGCAAAAATCATCCACATTTAACTATTTTTTCATTACTTTTCCCTCATTAGAATAACAGGGTTTCAAGTTTAGCACTAACTGATAACAAACGATATACCTCAATTTTTCTTTATACCGTACTACCATTCAATCTGCCCCTCCAATAAATAAATTAATTCGACCGCAATATTTATTACATTGATGTATAAATTGATAAAAACCTGCAAACTACAAATTTAGGTAATTGTTATTCCTTTTGATTTTTAATTTAATTAAGTCTTAGGCCAGCTTATGTGTATTCTTTATATGATGAACAAATGACCCAAAACTTTGAGGAAACCTAAGTCTGACACTCGTCAGCCTAATGAATGAATGGTCTCGATAAAAATTCTAGAAAAATATTAGTATTTTAACAATTTTTCCTCAAGTGATTTTAAACCTCCTCAAGTGATTTTACATATCCTCAAGTGATATTTAAACTGTATTTGATACTTCTTATAAAAATAGTTCCTAATAGTGGTTATGCATATACCAAGTTTGAAGTTTATACGTTAAGTGGTTCGTGATATATGTTTAAATATTTAAAAATCATAAACAGACACTCAGACGGAAAACGAAGCACTTTAGGACGTAAGTTTATATAAACTTTTTCGCTTATTTTGACCCAAGGAATCACTACGTAAATTATTGCCCCACATTTTTAAACACCCTGTATATCAACTAGATCAGACCACAAATCAAGTTTTACTAAGATATGTTGTGAAGTAAGCGAGATATGGAACTTATTTTATTTCCCATAAGAATTACATAGGGATAGTGTAAAATATGTTTACCGCTTTCAATATTTCGGTAACCAATGGACATAAAACAGTGATTCACATACTAGATAGTTTTTAAGGCTGGATTTAATGGTCCTCACGAAAATTTGATCATTTGTATTTTGATACGCTAAAAAATAAAAAAATAAATGTATTGCTGATTTTGGGGAGAATTACTATAATATTCTTATTTGGCACCCTATAACTTTAACCGTTAGAAGTACAGAAAGTATATTACCGTTTTTGTAGCAAATTTAGTAAGCTTAATTTCTTTATTGAATTTTAGCGAATTTCCCCTATAGGGAAGAACCTATTACCGTAGGTCTCATGGTAAGACCTAAGCCCGGGACCACTATAACTTTTCGTTTAGGTGTTCCCAGAAGTAAAAACACCATTCGTTCAAATTTCCGGGACCACTATAACTTTTCGTTTTGGTGCCCCCAGAAGTAAAAACACCATTCGCTCAAATTTCTAGATATATATATATATATTTGTGTGTGTGTGTGTGTGTGTGTGTGTGTGTGTGTGTGTGTGTGTCTGTAAGCACGATAGCGCTCGCAAAAATGGTCCGAATGGAATGAAATTTGGCACAGACGTGTAAAGTAGTTATTATTCGGAAAAGTTCGAAAACCAGCCCGATCGGACCACCGGAAGAGGGGGTAGGGGGGATAAAGACCCAAGAAATGGGGTTTTTGAGTTTTTTACATAGAAAATATAAATATTCCGATTGTTACTAAGAAAAATAAAATTTATCGAATTTTTGTTGGCACCATTGAATTCAGCTCAAAAAACAAACAATTTAGTATTTTGAATCACTGCTCTATGTCCATTGGTTACTGAGATGTTGAAAGTGGTAAACACAGTACGTTATCCCAATGTTAACCTTATGGGAAATAAGTAAATTCTATATCTCAGTTATTTCTTAACATATCTTGATACAACTTGGTAAATAGCCTTTTCTAGTTCAGATCTACTAAATATTGAATGAAAATCACCCAGTTTTAATTATACCTGTAGCAGCAAACCTGCATACTCATTCCCATGTTATTCTTATAAAACATGTCAAATCTCGCTATGTTGGATTGAAATATGTTGTTTTGCACTTGAAATTCGCTGAGTATGCAGGTGTGCTGCAACAGGGGTATTTTATCTCTGACCGGCGGTTCACGTGTCTTTTACGAAAACCCCAAAAGAAATGCCCTGTTTCTGTTAGTTACCATTAGAGATCGTCACATATTTACGGGGGATTTTGATGTTTTCAGCCTTAGGTACTTCTAAATAAATGTGTAAGGTTACAAATTAACGGAATGTTTTCTAGGTTGAGTCATTTTTTTAAAGTTTTTTGGTTGGACTATACGCGAGGTCTTTCCTTTTTGCAGTCATTATTTAAGAAAAGCTAAGAGGATTCCAGTAGATGAAGTGTTAATTATAAGTTATTTCTATTAAGATTTCTCAATATATCTCAGAATTTCAAGAAACTGCACCATTTAAGTACAGTAAGGGGATAAAGTTTCGAAACAGTTATGAATATGAGTTATAAATCAAGTTATAAATCGACATTCGGTCAAGTTCAGTCGACTTTGTTTACAAAATACTATACAGGTTCTGAAATAGTTCTAAAGAATAATCACTTTATAAAAAATAAGTGTTAGCAAACTAAGCTGCAACAGAGTAATACAGTAAATAGATAAAACAGCAATGAAAATAAGCTTATAACTAATTAGTAAAATACTCATATTATGATTTTTATCGAATTTACTCAATAGATAATTAGTTAACCGTAGCTCCAACCATTAGCAGCAAGGAAAGAATTAAGCGTGGGACCACCGTAACTTTAGTTTGGCCCGGAAAACACAATTAATTAATTTCATAAATATATAAGATAAAGGTATAAATATATTCACCTGTCCATAGCAGTGATAACTCCAGTCCACGTTAAGGGGAAGAGTTCGAGGGAATAAACTGCCTTAAAATGTTTTGGAATTATTTACATAAAATGAAAATAATCAAATTCTGGTTTAACCAATCAATTCTATTTGGAAAGACAAACAATTTAATATCCTTAATCACTGCCTTTAGTCCACAGTTTACCGAGATATCATTACTGGTTAACACAGTCCGTTGTGCCAACGTTAACCTTATGGGAAATAAAAAATTACATTACGCTTATTTTTGACATTTGAATAGAAACTGGGCATGTAGCTTCATATCTTTCAAATATACAGGATAGTAGCCTAAATTGGTCCATTTATATATTTCAGTGGCTCCAAGCCTAAGTACTTACTTGCAAATGTCATCCTAATGAAAAGTTAATAAAGTTTTATATCGCTTATTTATTGACACACCTCAATAAAACTTTTTATGTGAGTCAATCTAATTGAAAACGGTATTTTGCCAACATTTTCTTGTTTTTCTTGGCCCGTGGCAGCAATCCTGCCGACTCAGTTCCAATGTTATTCTTATGGGGGTAAACTGTTACTTGCAAATTTGGGATGTAAGTGGATTTGGATTAATTTTAGGATGCATTAAAATTATTATCCAATCATCTGAGATTCAGTGAATGTGTAGGTCTACTGTAACGAGCTTATTTAACAATTATATTAAGGTAATGTATGAGCACTAAAAATAATCTTAATTAGAAACCTTTCAGGCCGTTTTATGGAATTTATGTTTTAATCAAATTTGTTACTCGCAATTTCGTGATCAGCGGGTGATATTTGGCCTAACCTGGTTAGTCTGAACATTTCAGTAATCTGTTATGCGTTTGGTCTCAATTAGTTCAGATTAACGAAAATCCACTGGATGCCTATTCTATTATTATACATGTGTCACAAAATACAAGTTTACGTATAAAATGCTTAGATTGTATATTTACTACATAAGTTTATATCTTTTTGCAGGCTTGGACGGTGAATTCACGAGAAAATTACATGAGAAGAGCAGTTGCATGCATATGACAGAGGATCAATATTGTACATACCGCATGGATGGACAATGAATTGCTGACTTTGCTTATTCATGGATTTTCTCTCTTATCTTATCAGCTATGGAGAGGGAGAGTATAAATAGCGGACATTAATAGTAACTTTCAGTTGATCGTTGCCTACGGTGGAAGCAACATCTATTATAGTGAATATATCATATATCAGTACTTTCTTAAATTAATTGAAGGAGAGAATAAATAGCGGACATTAATAGTAACTTTCAGTTGATCGTTGCCTACGGTGGAAGCAACATCTACAGTGAATATATCATATATCAGTACTTTCTTAAATTAATCGAAGGAGAGTATAAATAGCGGACATTAATAGTAACTTTCAGTTGATCGTTGTCTACGGTGGAAGCAACATCTATTATAGTGAATATATCATATATAAGTACTTTCTTAAATTAATTGAAGGAGAGTATAAATAGCGGACATTAATAGTAACTTTCAGTTGATCGTTGCCTACGGTGGAAGCAACATCTATTATAGTGAATATATCATATATCAGTACTTTCTTAAATTAATTGAATGAGAGTATAAATAGCGGACATTAATAGTAACTTTCAGTTGATCGTTGCCTACGGTGGAAGCAACATCTATTATAGTGAATATATCATATATCAGTACTTTCTTAAATTAATTGAAGGAGAGTATAAATAGCGGACATTAATAGTAACTTTCAGTTGTTCGTTGCCTACGGTGGAAGCAACATCTGTTATAGTGAATCTATCATATATAAGTACTTTCTTAAATTAATTGAATGAGAGTATAAATAGCGGACATTAATAGTAACTTTCAGTTGATCGTTGCCTACGGTGGAAGCAACATCTATTATAGTGAATATATCATATATCAGTATTTTCTTAAATTAATTGAAGGAGAGTATAAATAGCGGACATTAATAGTAACTTTCAGTTGATCGTTGCCTACGGTGGAAGCAACATCTATTATAGTGAATCTATCATATATCAGTATTTTCTTAAATTAATTGAAGGAGAGTATAAATAGCGGACATTAATAGTAACTTTCAGTTGATCGTTGCCTACGGTGGAAGCAACATCTATTATAGTGAATCTATCATATATCAGTACTTTCTTAAATTAATTGAAGGAGAGTATAAATAGCGGACATTAATAGTAACTTTTAGTTGATCGTTGCCTGCGGTCGAAGCAACATCTATTACAGTGAATATATTATATTTTATTACTTTCTTAAAGGAGAGTATAAATAGCGGAACATTGTGAGGAAATTTCAGTTGATCGTTGCCTGCGGTTGAAGCAACATCTATTACAGTAAATATACTATATCTTAGTACTTTCTTAAATTAATTAAAGTTGAAAGACAATAGTACGCGATGGATAAAAAAACTTGTGTTGAGTGCAATAAGAGTGTTTTATCCAAAAACTTTTCGCGTCATTCAAAAACGTGTTCTGGTAAGCAGATGGGAACTAAGGAACCACAGAGACCATGTGAATATTGTGGTACATTAGTTACGTTATCAAACAAAACACGTCATATGAGAAAATGTTCTTTAAAACGTGCAAGAGAAGAAAACCCAACCCAAACTCCAAAGAAACAGCGTATGGACGTTTCAAAACCCTCGACTAGCTCCATGCAGCCCTTGGAAAACACTGAATCTTCTACCAGTTCCAACCAACGCTCTGTTATGAGCAATATCCGATCCGCTGTGCTTTCTGATAACAATCCTGCGATTTCAACTACTGCCAACATGGGAGAACAAAATTCTATTCTAGACATCGTAGAGATAGAAAAAGCATTCAAAAGTAGGATGAAGACTTATGTTGTTAACAATTTACCAGGTATAAAAGATGCTAAGCAGTTTTTAGAAAACGCAAGACCCCTAATTTCTAAAAAGATAGCTGAACATTTGAAAGACCATAGCATAAAAATAAATCTTGTTCTGTTAACCACTTACAAAAAATCGAGCAACAATGAAGAAATACTGCAAGAAATGAATTTCAAAACTAAGAACACTATTTTGCACCCAACCAACAATATTGAAGAAAAGTTACAAGATAAAGAAAAAAAACTCCTTAAAGAGATGGAAGAGTTTCAAGAAAAAGGTTCAGGTTGGACTTTGAATAGCATCATCAATCTTGAACTAAGAATAAATCGCTACACTCCACTTCGTGGATCATCGTACATAGACCTTCCAGATCCAATTAAAGCTAAAAAAGCTGTGATTAATATCCAAAACAGAGATCAAAAATGCTTCCTGTGGTCGGTTCTTGCTGCTCTTCACCCTGTAGATTCGACAAATAACCCATATAAAGTGCATCACTACCTAAAGTATGAACATGAATTCGATAGTATGCTGAAAGGAATCGACTTTCCTATGAGTTTAAAAAATATTAAATTATTTGAAAAGCGTGCCAACATATCTATTAACGTCTACAGCTATGACGAAAACTTTGTGGTGTACCCGCTAATTACATCCGACGAAGAAAAAGAGCGACATGTAGATTTGCTTTACTTAAAAGATGAACAAAATTCGCATTACTGCTTAATCACATCTCTCAGCAGACTTGTAAGATCGCAAAAAACCAAACACTGCCATACTATATGGATATGTAAACGTTGTCTACAACATTTTGGAACGGAAGATTTGTTAAAAACACACAAAGAATATTGTAAAGAGCACGACCCAGTCAAAATTGTTATGCCCAACAAGGGTGATACTATAAAGTTCAGGGACTTTAACAGACAGATGAAAGTCCCATTTGTGATATATGCAGACTTCGAATGTAAGCTAACTCCCTTTAAATCCATCGAGAATGAAGAGGAACCCATGAGATCATTCACAAAAAAGTACCAAAAACACGATGCTATTAGTTTTAGTTATTACATTGTACAATCCGGAGAATCTTATAAAGAACCTGTATCATACTTTGGTGAGGATGCGGCACAAGTTTTTGTGAATCGGATTCTTCAAGAATCAAAGGATATAAGCTACCAATATTCCAAGGAAGCTGCAAAGCCGATGGATTTATCCCATGAGGATCACCAGACCATTTTAACAGCGACTTGCTGTCACATTTGTGGAAAGGGGTTTTCAGCGGAAGATCCTTTAGTCAGAGACCATGACCATATTACGGGGAAATTTAGAGGTCCAGCACACAACAGTTGCAATTTGAATTACCGTAAACCACATTTCGTACCTATATTTATCCATAACCTTTCGGGCTATGATACACATCTATTTATAAAAATGTTTGGACTAAACAATGAAACTATTGAAGTTATCCCGAACAACGAAGAAAAGTACATTTCTTATACAATTCACGTACAAGGAGGCATTGAGCTAAGATTCCTCGATTCTCTGAAATTTATGCCTAGTAGTTTGGACACACTAGTCAAAAATCTATCTCCTCACCAGTTTAAACATACATCAAAGTACTTCTCTGGTGAGCAACTGCAGTTGCTACCAAGAAAGGGCGTGTACCCTTACGACTTCATGGACTCACTGGAAAAATTTGAATGCGTATCACTCCCGCAAAAGAAGAGCTTCTACAACAAATTAACCTTGTCTGACATTACAGACGAAGAATACGAGCATGCTAGTAAAGTTTGGAACGCTTTCAGCATACAAAACATGAAAGAGTATACCTTGATGTACAATTTGTCCGATGTGTTGCAATTAGCTGATGTAATGGAAAATTTTCGCAACGTATGTATACAGACCTATCAGCTCGACCCCGCATGGTACTACACAGCACCCGGACTCGCTTGGAGTGCGATGCTCAAGATAACCGGAATTGAACTAGAACTTTTAACAGATTACAATATGATTCTAATGATTGGGAGCGGGATACGTGGTGGATTGTCACAAGTTTCAAACCGTTACGCCGCTGCTAATAACAAATACATGAAAGAAGAATATAATGAAAACCTGCCAACATCGTACCTGACGTATCTAGATGCTAACAACTTATATGGTTGGGCAATGTCCCAAAGCATGCCATACAAAGATTTTAAATGGGTTGAAAACGTCGACAATATCGATGTTCTTTCGGTTCCCGACGATGGGGACACTGGATACATCCTAGAGGTTGATTTGGAGTACCCTAAAGAACTACATGATCTGCATTCTGATCTCCCTCTCGCACCAGAGAAACGAGCACCACCAGGATCAACCCAAAAAAAACTTCTCACCACACTGCTAGATAAACATAATTATGTCCTCCATTTTCGCAACCTAAAACAATATCTTTCCCTTGGTCTAAAACTTAAGAAAATTCACAGAGCAATCAGTTTTACACAAAAAGATTGGCTCAAATCATATATAGATTTAAATACATTTATGAGAACGCAGGCTACAAACAATTTTGAAAAGGATTTCTATAAACTCATGAATAATTCTGTGTTTGGCAAGACTATGGAGAATATTCGGAACAGGGTTGATATTCGATTGGCTACTCAAGAAAAGGAGGTAGACAAGTGGTTGTCGCAACCAAACTTTAAGAGAAGAACGATTTTCACCGAACAATTGGCAGCAGTGCACATGAGTAAAACTAAGCTCTTTTTTAATAAGGCCATCTATGTTGGAATGAGTATATTAGATGTGTCCAAGACTCTAATGTACGACTTCCACTACAATGTGATGAAGGAACGCTACAAAGACAAGATCTGGCTGCAGTATACTGATACAGACTCATTGACATACCATATCGAGACAGAGGATTTTTATCAGGATATGATGAAAATGCACCAATACTTTGACACTAGCGACTATCCAACCTCTCACGACTGTTTTAGTACCCTTAATAAGAAGGAAATCGGGAAATTCAAGGACGAACTCAACGGAAGAATAATGTACGAACATGTTGGCTTGCGATCTAAGATGTATGCAAGCAGATCCGAAGATGATCATCTCATTAAAAAGTCGAAAGGTGTGAGCAAATCAGTTGTAAACAAGAGCATTACCTTCCAAGACTATAAGGATTGCTTGAAAACACAAATCGATCAATACTGTACGATGAGAATGATTCGGAGCTACGAGCATGACTTGTACAGTGTTGAGCTAAACAAGATTGCGTTGTCAGCTCACGATGATAAACGGTACATTTTAAGTGACGGAATCCAAACTCTCCCCTGGGGACATTATAAAATCCCTCAAGAACAGGTGGTGGAGATGGAAGTAGAGTCTGCTCTTTCAACAGAGTAATTGCACATATTGTAAAATATTAATTGAAGAAGATTGTACATATTGTATATACGGGTTTCTCCATACCACAGGTTTATTTGGTCTAGGCCTGTGGGAACCTCTTTACCCTAAAAAGAGTGACCTCTAGCGTGGTGGTGAGGTTGACGTTCCTCTAGAGGCTTTAAAACTAACGAACCACCGACCAATAAATATCAACACCTATCAACTAAAAAAAATATTCTAATTAACTAGTAAATATTTTTATTCCTAAACCATGCGTGGTTCGCAGGGGAAATCGAAAGGCTATTTTAATTCCACCAAATTTGAGAGTCTAAGCTTAACAATAGGAAGGGGGGGGGAGGCCAGGAACAAAACAGAGGAAATATACGGTGAACAATAAAAACCATCTTCTAGGAAGGTAAACATCAAATTTGACAAACCCTTCCATCAATACTGCATCACTATAGTTTTTACATTTAAAATGTATTTAATTTGTTTAAAGTTTCGTTCTTAACTTTCTAAACAATCATCACAAAAAATTTACTAGGTACTGAGTTGTCGTTTAAGCGACTACTATAAATAAACTTCCACTGATTCATAAATTGTTTATCCACGTTTTTCATATGCACACGGTACAGATTTCAAAAAGCTAATTATTTACCTAATGTTAACTGTTTGGTGTTTGGTGTGCTTTTGACATAGAAGTATAATAATTGTAATACTTAATTTCATCATCTTTGTAAATATATAATACTTGCTGAAATCGAATATTAAAGTAGGTAATTGCAAGTTACTAATTATATTAATTAAACAGGATTGATAACAAATTAAACGTTATGGTTAGTATATGATAGCAAAGATGTGATTTCAAGTTCATGAAAAGCCGTGATTTAATCGATGTGAAAATTATTATTTGAATTATTTTTGATAATTTAATCACAACACGAAAACCGGATTAGTGAATTGAAATACTTACGAGATCTATACCAGTTGTATTTTCAATCAAATGTTTTGAAATATAAACTCAATGGTTTTTGTCGTTTTAAATATAAAGTTATATTATAAAATATATGGAAAACGATAGGGAAATAGATTTTTTAAACATTGGTTAGTTATGTAACCAAAAACGGCAAACTGCTTTGAATACGAAAACATCGGATCGTATTTAGAATAACTCAGCTAGGATTAGAAATAGAGTAATGGGATAAAAACATAATCCAATCCCATTTATAAACACTCACGTTTGATCTGGTAGTAATTTAAAAACGAAGTAATCTATGTCTTAACAAAATTAGAATTTTAATTTAGTAGGATGTGTACTAAATTTAAATTCCCTTCAAACTGTTACAAAGGCCCATTACAATATTACTAATTCCATATCCAATCAAACATATCGACACTAACTCCTGCTCATGTGAAGAAGCCAATACTCCCCCGGGAGGGAATTGTGGGGTTGTATTGCAATATGCGATGGAGGGAGGGCAGGAAGAAGGTAGAAAGAATGAAGGAATTAGGAGGGAGAAAGGTACATTCATCCACTTAGGTTGCCAGTTGGGTTCATGGTTTAGTTTGGGTGGGAATGACGATGGTGATGGTGGTAGGGCAAGGGCTTGGATAGTGGACGAGGTTGATGGTGGTAAGGTAGGGGTTTGGATAGTGGTAGAGAAAGAAAGAGTGGGATCGTAAAGGACAGCTGGGTGCGTAAAAGGTGGAATGGAAAAAGGGGAAACCCCCCTCTGCCTTGGGTGAGGAGTCAGGTGTGGTATGAGTGTTGGTTGGTGGATGGGGGGGGGGGTGTTAAGTAAAGTGGGTGTCGTTATAGGGCGGTGGGAGAGAGAAAAGTGAGAGGAATGGGAGAGAAATGTTTCTTACGCTGGGGAGGGGAAGTGGCTGAGGGGGGGGGAGTAGGGGGTGATTATGTGGGTGGAGTGGAGAGGAGAAGTGGTTGGAGATGCGGGCCCTCCCTCCCTCTCCCCTTTCCCTTCTTACCCCCTCCCCTCGCCTCGTCTGATGAGGACCTCTTGGGACGAGCATGAACATACATATCACATCTACTCATCAACGAGCATAAACAGGATTTACAGTGCGACAACAACCTGGACGAGGGAGGTGCCCCCGCCTCCATCATAAGAACAAATCCAGAGGAGCACGTTTATGTCAAGACTACTCTGTAGTAGTATTTTAAATATTTAAGTTAAAATAAAACAGTATTTTCTAACGTTTCAAAATATAATTAACCTGTTACAGCCCCAGTATGTAAACCGGAAGAGTTCAAATGCCGGCACGATGGCAGCTGCATCCCACTGCCGTATAGGTGCGATGGTGACGCAGACTGTTCGGACTCCAGCGATGAAGATGATTGTGGTATGATTCAAAATAAAAATGAAAATTCGTTTAATGTTTTAGGAAATAGCAGTACAATACCACAAAGTCAATTCCTTAACCTCATAATTAAAACTACTTTAAACACATGAATCACATATAATCAGTATACATATTATAAAACTCATTAAACATTAAAAACATTGGTAAAAATAGTGGTAGGCCTACTTTCACTTCAAAGCTGGGCAAAAGTTCAAAAGCCAGTTTTATCTATACCAAAACATTCTTCAATAAAGGATTTATGGATAATCATTCGTGAAGTTTCTGATTGAAAACTTTTTCAAGTATTACTCGGAGTTTGTCAATATTATTCGTCATTTATGATTAAATGTCGAATATTGCAGCATTCACATTATACACTAACATAACACAAGGAAAACACTAATAACCCTGCTTAACAGAGGCAAAACCCCTGACGTCATAACAAATTAACACCTATGTCATGATTAATTGGATTTTGCTTCCAATACCAATTACTTCAAGTAATATCTAAACTAGATGTTAACTGTGGCTTCGCCCACGTTCAAAGTGATAGTGAGATGTTTCTATCATAAGTATTGGAAATAGAATTATTTCTACTATTTCCACAAGTCTGTATGTATATTATGACACATGATTTGTTGTGCATTATGATTTATTTAATTTTGTATTTTTATTTTAATAATTATTGGACTGTTGAAAAAAATGAAGTTTGTAGAATGAACAAAAAAGGATTATTTATTTAAAGAGTCACTTTTTATGTTATTTTAAGTAAAAAAAAGGCTAACTTCAAGAGTTATAATTTAAATTGACTTGGAGTTACAAAAATAAGATACTAATAACATTGGTTACATGTACATGTAAAATATTATTACATAGACAGTGAAATAACTTTGATTTGTTAAAATCAAGCAGTTAGTAGTTATCCTAACAAATAGATCCTGTGTTACAGCTGACTTAAATAACAAGACAAACAAATAAACTCGCAAACTTTCAAAATTATAATATTGGTAGGATTAATCAAATATCATATAACGGAAACCCCCCAAAATCAAATTTCAAAATGGCGTTTTTTCTCAAAATGGTGGTAAGTTGATGTTGTCAGCAAATGTGTACCGTATCAACGAATATGAAAGGACTTACAATGCGAGAATAACCTGGACGAGAGGAGGCGCCCCCCTTCCACCCCATTAAAAAAAATGAAAGGGAGGTTTCCTCCCTGTCATTAGTTTAATTCCACCACAGCATTTTTATGACGATTACTCTTTACTGTTGTTTTAGATATTTATGATAAAATATAATGATATTTTATAACATTTTAAAATGTTGTAACCTGTAACAGAAAGAACATGTAGAGAGAAAGAGTTCAAATGTCGACAAAATCACAGGTGCATTCCACTACGTTGGAGGTGCGATGGCGACAATGACTGTGGGGACTCCAGCGATGAAGATGATTGTGGTATGATTAAAAATAAGAATAAGAATTCGTTTAATGTTTTGCAGGCTATTAGCATTGACAAAGTAATAAAGAAAATAACAGTGCAATACCACCAAGTCAATTCCTTAAACGTCATAATCAAACGTTTAAATTCATTTAAACCCAAGAATCACAGATAATCAGTACATATCATAAAACACATTACACATTAAAAACACTGGTAAAAACAGTGGTAGGCCTACTTTCAGTTCAAAACTGGACACAAGTTCAAAAGTCAATTTTATCTATAGCAAGAAATTCTTCAATTGAATAGAAATGATTTATGGATAATCATACGTAAAATTTCCGATTTAAAACTTTTTTCAGTATTACTCGGAGTATTTCACAGTATTATTCGTCATACATGATTAAATGACGAATATTGCAGCATTCACATTATTCACTAACATAACATTTAGTACAACGTAACATAAGAAAAAACCCTGCTTAAGAAAGACAAAACCCCTTAAGCCTACATCATAACAAATTAACACCTATGTCATGATTAATTGGATTTTGGCCCAAAACCAATACTTCATTTTAGTTTATCTAAACTAAATGTTACCGGTGGCTTCGCCCACGTTAAAAGTGATAGCGAGATGTTTCTATAATAAGATACTAATTACACTGGTTACATGTACATGTCAAATATTATTACATAGATAGAGATATAACTTTGATTTGTTAAAATCAAGCAGCTAGTATTTATCCTAACAAATGGATCCTGTGTTACAGGACAAACAAATAAACTCACAAACTTTCAAACCTATAATATTACTAGGATTATTCAATATCATATAACGGAAACACCCCAAAATCAAATTTAAAAATGGAGTTTTTCCTCAAATGGTGGTAAACTGATGTTGTAAACAAATGTGTACCGTATCAACGAGTATGAACAGGATTTACAATGCGAGAATAACCTGGACGAAAGGAGGTGCCCCCCTTCCACCATCATTAGTTCAATTCAGGAATCGCTTGAGTGAAGCGAAGAAGTGATTACGATTACTCTTTGGTGTTTTTTATTTAGATATTTATGATAAAATATAAAAGTATTTTCTAATATTTTAAAATGTTATTAACATGTTGTTACCTGTAACAGAAAGAACATGTCAAGAGAAACAGTTCAAATGTCGACAAAATCACAGGTGCATTCCACTACATTGGAGGTGCGATGGCGACAATGACTGTGGGGACTCCAGCGATGAAGATGATTGTGATATGATCAAAAATAAGAATAACAATTCGATTAATGTTTTGCAGGTTTTTAGCATTGACAAAGTAAAAAAGGAAGTAGCAGTACAATACCACAAAGTCAATTCCTTAACCTCAAATTTAAAACTACTTTAAACACAAGAATAAACAGATAATCAGTACAAATTATAAAACAAATTAAACATAAAAATTATAGCAAAACATTCTTCAATTAGAAGGGATTTATAAATAATCAATCGTAATATTTCTGATTGAAAACCTTTTCCAGTATTACTCGGAGTATTTCATCATATTATTCGTAGTTTAAGATTAAATGTCGAATACTGCAGCATTACGCATTCACATTATACACTAACATATCATTTTGTATAACATAACACAAGGAAAATACTATTAACCCTGCTTAACAAAGGCAAAACCCCTGACATCATAACAAATTAACACCTATGTCATGATTAATTGGATTTTGCTCCCAAGACCAATTACTTCATCTAAGTTATATCTAAACTAGATGTTTAGATATAACTAAGTTATATCTAAAAAGGATTATTATAAGATTATTATGTTACCTGTGGCTTCGCCCACGTTAAAAGTGATAGTGAGATATTTCTATAATAAGATACTAATTACATTGGTTACATGTGCATGTAAAATATTATTACATAGATAGAGAAATAACTTTGATTTTTCAAAATCCGGCAAACTTAAATGTTAGTAGGATTAATAAAATATCATACAACGGAAACCCCCCAAAATCAAATTTAAAAATGGCGTTTTTTCTCAAAAAGGTGATAAGTTGATGTTGTCAGCAAATGTGTACCGTATCACAGTGGCGGCTCGTGAGTTTATGTACTGGGGGTTCAGAGCTAATAACATATACATGATACCAATATATTATATTATTGTCTTAAGCCAATCAGCCAATCAGTATTGAAAAACGTTAAATGCTTACAAGATAATAGTGCCTGCATTTCTTGACATACCTGCTTTTATACACGAGTGTAATGCTTACAGTCTATAGGATTAAGAAACTATACCATTGATGATAAATTGTAGTATGTTACTATGTACATTAAAATGTTAAATCCAAAATTAACTAAATCAATAACGTTATTACCGTTGCTCGATAGCTTAATTACTGTTCTTACAGAAAGCTATGGTGCGGCCGCTACGCCAATTGTTTTCTTTCAATAATCAGAGCTAAAAATAAAACGCATAATAGCATATCTGAAATCAACTAATTAATAACTAAAAACAACATAGAAATCACACAATATTAAAATAAATAAACTTAAACATCGCCCGAACCATTAAAACAACAAGGTTTACAACAATTATCAAGGTTTACAGCTCGCGTTCCGTAGGGTGCTGCTGAAACAGAAGTGGTTAGGAAAGAAACTACTCTTTCGGAAAAGGTCGGCCAATGTCGTCAGCGCTCGGCTCGCCGCTAGCCGAGAGCATTAGCGATAAGTCCATTGCTTTCAAGCAAGCCCCCCTCCGCTCCCCTCACATCCCTCGCCAGCCATCTGGGTTCACTCGGCGAACTGAACCTCGCTCTGCCGGCGTTGCGTGAGAGCTTCGCCCGGACGTAACAATAGTTTTTTTACCATGTTGTTTATAAAAGTAAGTTTAATAATGGGTTTTCTGCTATTTACTTAAAAAATTTATTGTTTTTGATTATTTTAGGGGGTTCACTGAACCATTGAACCTACACACGAGCCGCCACTGCCGTATCAAAGAGTATGAAAGGACTTAAAATGCGAGAATAACCTGGACGAGAAGAGGTGTCCCCCTTCCATCCCATTAAAAATAAATTGAAAGGGAGGTTTGCCTCCTTTTAGAATGTTAGTAAAATGTTATTACCTGTAACAGAAAGAACATGTCAAGAGAAAGAATTCAAATGTCGACAAAATCACGGGTGCATTCCAATATCGTGGAGGTGCGATGGCGACAATGACTGTTCGGACTCCAGCGATGAAGCTGATTGTGGTATGTTTACTCTCGTACTCTGCATGCGTTCAGAGGCTGAGACAATGCCTACTGTACAATGTCCTGGCCATGTGTCTTCAAAGTCCTCTGAAAGATAATTATTTTTTATGAGGTCTTGTAAGCTTTCGTAGTGGCAACTAATCTTTACCATGAAGTGAGAAGTCAAATGATTTTTGTATATCGAGTTATATTAGTTAGAAAATGTGCTTTTGAAAATTTAATTTTGCTAGGGATACCAGTATGGTTTGAATGGTAAGATTGTACAGGATATCTCACCCTGTCTTGATGAAACTATAAATATGTTTTATCAATTTTTAATGAACAACTCATTCATACTTTTTAATTTATAAAGGCTCTTTGAACAATGATCCGGCTTGTTTAGAATACCAGTAAATAAATGTTTGATACAGCTTACAGTCAAACATATCATCTTTAATATATCATAACAATCGGGTATTTCATCAGAAAACCAATATTGTCCACCGTATTGGAAAACGATAGCCATTGACGTCATATTTTGATCTTTATAAAAATAGGGGAAACATTGAATTCCCATTTAATGTGTCCGCTAAAACAAATTTTTTTTGGATGCCAATATTGACTCAGTTAAATTATTCATTCTTAGGAAAAATCAAACATATACATATAATATGAGTTAGTGGCTATACATTAAAACTTGTCCAGCTTCTCCAGGACCTCCCGGAATAGAAGGGAACAGTAGCCTTCCCGCACAGCCAGGAATGGACGGAATAAATGGACTGCCCGCTCGGCCCGAAATGGACGGAACACTTGGAAGACCAGGTCTGGGGGTAAGTCAAAGTACATTTAACTAGTTTTTAATAGCTTAACCCTACTTATATTAAAATATGATCTCTACTGATAGTTGTAATTTAAATATAATTTTTCTCTTAAAATGAGATCTTGTTATCTTAAAAATACCTAAGGAGATCATCTGTAAAATATAGGCCTTAAAAACCTCTTTGAATTGGACCAGCACTCAGGTCAGGGGCTTCAAAGGCGTAATTTATTCTCCTGAATAACTTGCTGAATAAATCTTAGGAAGCTTGGATGATAATCTTTAATTTTGAATTAAACATCGCATACGTCATTTTATTAAGAGTTCCTTAAACAGTATGAAGTATATTTTTGGCCTTAATAAACTAAGGGTTGGCCTAGACTACATGTTTCCCGGGTTGCTCCATCATTCAATCAATACAAAAGAGAAAAATTATACAATTAAAAGCAAAATCAGGTTTAGCTAAAAGCATATGATAAGCTGGCTTAAACTCTATTAGTGTTATTTTTAGGGTGTTTTCTTCATGAAGCCACCTCAATACAGTTAAGCATATATTTAGTTATATAAAGCTTTCAGCAGTGTCAAAAAAACAGTTATATTAACATTCAAACCAAAAACCAATTAATCCTGTAACTATTAAGTGTCAGAGGCTAAAATTTTTATACAATAACATACTTAAGTTATACGCTGAGAAACGCATCACCACCTGAATATTCACATTCCGGGGATAAATCAATACGTCAGGAGGATTGCCTGATACTCGTATCGAGCCGGATAACCTTTTACATTTCACATTGGAACCTGTCCTCTGGCTCGCAGCCCTGTCGAACCAGGTTTGGTCGGTTTAGGTTGTAGGAGGGAAAACATTGGTGTGGATCGAATATGAAGTTCGGTGACAATAATCAGAAATTCTACTATGTATAGGGGGGAGAAAGTAAGAGAGTAAAATAATCACAAATCTTAAGGCTAGTTACAAATAAACAATATAAACATTGAGCAAAATCTAAGAGCTAAGGTTACCTTACACTGACTTAGAAAAAAAATTGTAGTTTTATGAAAGCAGGGGCTGAAAAAGTTCGAGGGATAATTTGATCGTATGTACAGGAAATCTAATTATAACCTTGATTGTGTATTGTAATTGGTAAATAGGCCTAGTGTTATGTCACCTGGTTGCTATTGGGTCACAGGTTTAGCGCGTAATTACAATGAATTTTTGAGAAGATGTGATGTTAACAGATATTACAGATATATGGTATTAAATAGGAACCTTTGAGAGAAAAGCTGCAACTTGGTTTTCAAGGAAAAAATTTGAGGTAACAGAAATAATGGCTTCATTATCGACGTCAGTACGTCACATCTTCTTCCGTGAAAATATGATTTCGATATGAAACTATTGCTTCACAATATGCCAGTAAGTCATAGCCAATAAGACATGAGATGCAGCTGAGACATTGGAGAGACTCTTGAGACTCTCTGTCTGTTCTTCTGTGCTACCTTCTTTACGACAACTGCGTCTTATTCTAGCTGCAATGGACAACTGTGGTCAAGCACTCCCAGAACGAGACGGTCCCAGAGTGCTACCCGGGACACAGCAAGCTGTGGGACGGCTACAGTTTGCTGACTATGGAAGACTATGACAACCAGGACTTGGGTAAGAGGTGCAACATCCTATTTATTTACTTTAAATATGTTTACTTTATATTTTATTTCCTCGAAAAAAATTATCTAGTGTAAAACATAAATTTCGTTCATTGTGGACGCGTTCACTGAGGCGTGGGTCCAAAGCAAGGCGTGCTGAATTGTGCCTGGATTGCACACATGCAAAAGTCTGTTGTGGGCTGACGTACACAGTAATTACACTGATAGGGTTTCATTCCTGATTCTTCTCACACCTCCCATGACCCAACTCTGCTAAAAATGTTATTAACTTTGTTCAAAGTAAATGTGCAGTAATTGTAGCATGAAAATACTGATTCAGTTTTCATCTGAATATTTCACTACGAGTTAATGTCTAATTTCTGAGAGTCAGTATTAATTAAGTAAAAGAAAAATTTGTAATGTTTATTTTAATATCTGAAAATGAATTGAATCTATTTCAAATTTACGTCCTCTTTTTGATTTCTCTGCTGATTAAGGATGAAAATGGATCTGTTAAATACCATCCTGATTTAGCAAACCTCAGTATTCATTGTAAAAAAAGGGCAGTGTAAAGGCAGTATTGTTAATAAGATGAAGACAATTAAGTGATAGAGAATTAATTTTATTTTGCATGTTAAGAACGTAATAGGCAGTACTAAAAAATGCATATGGTTTTTCCTATTTTTGATGCATGTTATATGTTTCTCTCTGTTGCTAATGCTTGTTTGACTGTATTTGTAAATGTATGGACAAATGCGTAAATACATGAAATATTTATTTTTATTTCATAGTAGAATCAAACAAATTGGTTCAGTTTGTAAACATCATTCTACTTTCCTAGGTTTAGCTGGCTCGTGTGTAAGGAAATTCTCAACAATGCCATATCTCTTCTGCGATTTCAAGATGGTCTGCAGCTACGCAAGTCGCATTCACAAGTCCTCCTGGCTTAGTACAGATGCAGCGATCCCCATGATGCCTGTGGAAGGATCCCGGATCAAAGACTACATCTCAAGGTAAACTCATATATTTGAATATACATTTAGCTAAGCTAATGAACAAGAATGTAATTGACGAAAGATTTCATGAAAAGTGATTTATTTATAAAATATTACCTATTTTAATATCACCCCAACACATTTCTTGAGCACTAAAAATGAGGGGATGGACGTTGTAGGTAGATGCAAGATTCTGAGTTCCAAATCACATTGGACTGATTACCATAAAGTATTTATTGATTTAAAAGACTGATACATAATTTATACATGCAATATCAAAGTTGATCAAAACCATAAAACAATAGTTAATTGTGCATCTACGGACTAAAGTGCCTAATTTTCTCCCTGAGGGAAACTGTTGTCGCCCGATGGCGGAGCCGAGGGTGACAATTTCCAGAGGGAGAAAAAGTACTTTAGTCCCGTGATGCACACCAAATTTTTCCTCCACCAACACCATTAACAATAACTAGGTATAACCATGGTATAACACTGTAACTTTACCTTCAGATGATCCTTTGCTTCAACAAACTGTATTACAATCACATAGCCTATATAAATAAAAAATGCAAGGTATTTAGGCTTTAATTTAATTTTAATCATTTTATTCACACTTTTATTCAAAAATACTCTAGGCCTAACTTATTTGTTCACAAAAATGCAGGAATATAGCCTAAACTACAGCAAACTCAAAAAAGATACGCTGTCCTGTAGCCTGTAGACAACGGAAACGGACGCTCGGATGCTGTGACACTCTCTTCAACATAGAGAAATTAATTAAAATCGACAGTGTTGTCATATTTTCTCACTGTCCACCGCGGCGTTGCCGGATTTCTTCCCATGTATTTCTCATGAGATTACTTTTAGTCCCATGGGACTAAAAGTGGATTACTTTTAGTCCCGTGGGACTAAAAGTAAGTAGGCAAATCCCATGGAGTATAAACTAGTACTTTAGTATTCTATTCCAGGGACTAAAAGACGACAATGGATAGTAGGTGGAGGAAAAAAATAATATTAGCATCAGAATATATGAATTGTTATAGCAATGAAGTTAGAGCTAAAAAAACATACAATGACATTCTGATATACTGTAGAAGAGAACAATAATCCACAAAACTGAATACGTGACGACAAACTTATTAACCTTGACGTACAAAATGAAACAAACTGACCATAAGCAAAATAACAAGAATTATAATGAACTTTGAAGCACTCACTAGTACTCAGTCATGACTACAGCAATGTGAATTGACATGCATGAAATTAATGTTGTACAAAGATATACTGCATTTCATTGGCGAACAACTCAAATGAATAAATCAACAATCAAGATGTAGTAAAAGTTAATCAACAATAACAATTTGACTGGGCCTGAAGCTTTCGTTTCAACCAAACTTCCTTAATTTTTCTTTAAAACCATTCGCCGTTAACTATATATTTTTTTCAACTATTTCCAAACCTTGATATTTTTTATAGCTTTCCGTGGATGCAAAACGTTACATTCAATATATGAAAAATAATAAAACATCTTATCTACGACCATTGCAATAATCGACAATAATGATATTACAACTAATGCCATAATGAGGTCCATTATTAAACCAAATACAAACCAGTTGCATAAAGTTAACATTATGCAACTGGTGTTACTTTATGATACAGGCTCTAGACCAATGGGAGCGCGGCATTTGACGAAAGTAGTGTCATAATTACAATTACGCAATTCGCACATCAGCTTGTTGCATTACGATTCATGTTTGAGTTGAATTATCCCATCAGCTGATTGTTCCACAACGATTCATGGTTAAGTCTGCTTATGTGCCTAACCTCAAATTTGAGTTGACCTATTCCATCATTAGTAAAAGTCATGAGTTTTGTTTAACTTCGGGGAAAATTTTGTCGTATATTGTTGGTCGTAGTTAAAATAGTGTATGCAGCGATTGTATTATGCCTTTAAGCCACTCGTGAGATATTTTGAACACGAGCGAAGCGAGTGTTCTAACTTAATCTCACTCGTGGCTTAAAGACATTCATAACACAATCGTTACATAAACTACCATTTTGCCCCAGGTGTGTGGTGTGCTTGGCACCTTCCACCGTCATAGCCGTGCACAGCCAGTCCGTCAACGTGCCAGACTGTCCCGCGGGCTGGGAGGGTCTGTGGTCTGGCTACAGCTTCGTAATGGTGAGTGTCAAAATCAAAGGCGTATCTCTTAACGAGGGGGAGTAGCCTGGTGAAGTGGTAGTTTGAGATTTCGGTCCTGGGTTCAAATCCTAGTAATCACCAACGTAATTTGCTACGTGACAATGCTGCAACCTGCCCTGTGCAATAAGCTGAATAGCCAGTTGCAATGCATGTCTATGGACAGTACTAAGCCTGGCCCTCATCAAGAATAAAAATGGTCTACTAATCGAGATGGTGAGAGCGCGGTGAAAAGTTAGACAACATAAACGTTGCGAGAAACCAGTTATGAGATCAGTAATTACTAGGACAAAACAGCTATGGCAAACTGAGAATCATTATGTAAATGAAGTTACATTTAAAAGCAAGACAAAAGTAAATTTCAATTCCTTTTTTCTAAAAGTTGTTTCAACCGTAAATATGAGAGTAAAGGTTCTATGATTTATCCCCAAGTGGATAGTTTTATGACCCTTGTCAGTGTAATTGTGTAATCTTTAGCTACCGTACATTGCACTCAGTATCAGGCAGAGTTGGAATAGTAATTGAAAATTCATAATAATGGAGGAAGTGCTCTAGTTACCTCTCAGGGAACAGCTTTAGATCCCCTCTAAGGGAGGCTTGACAGAAAATTCAACATGGGTCTCCTGGTATTGATATTACAGGTATAAGCCCTCTTCAACTGAGGTATAAATTCGCTGCACGTTTAGTCAATTCTTGACTAGTTCTAGTCTACCAAACCTCAACTATTTATCTTTTGCTCCCTTCGTCCTGTTTCCCTTTTCCCTTCCCCCTTGTTTTATCCATCGAATTTTGTTCTATTCGGCTCTTCATCTATGGAGAATGCCATAGATGAAGCTTATCCTCTTTTCTCGAGGCCGTACATAAACATTGAACATAACTGAAAGGCCCTCACTGAATCTTCCAATGTGTGGGATAACCCCTAAGTTTGAAGGGAAGAAGAGAAAATAATAATATTAAATAAAGCACCGACATTTCTGAAGAATTATATTAATAATAGTAGTAGAAATAACAGTCAAGTTATCACTATCAAAAAAGTAGTCAAATTTGACACCTCCAATCGACCACAAAGCTCCAAATAGGACAAAAACTAACCTTGACCAATCAAAGGAAGTAAATTACTGAAACCTCAGACAAATTTTTCCACAATTGGCTAACAGAGCTTCTTAAAATCGAAATTGGGTCTAAGACTTACGTCATAAGCTTTGGTTCTACAGGTCTTTTGGGAGTTGACAACCTGGGTATATTAATATTACTATTCTCTTCTAACATGCAGATTTTGGGATAACCCAGACTTACAAGTAATCTCTAGGGATGCCTTCACATCTATCTAACCACTCACTTTCCTCCCCAGCACTCCTCGGAGGGCGGGGAAGGAGGGGAGGGAGGTGGCCAACCCCTGGCCAGTCCCGGCTCCTGCCTCGAGGACTTTCGCGTGACGCCTGCCATCGAGTGCAGCGGCGGGCGCGGCACCTGCCACTACTTCGCCAACAAACTCAGCTTCTGGCTGGCCGCGGTCGACGACAGCGAGCAGTTCGAGAGGCCGCGCCAACAGACGTTCAAACCTGGGAATCTGTTGGAAAGAGTGAGCCGGTGCCGAGTGTGCATCAAATCCACTTAGTCAGGTGAGAGGGGTACTTTGTTGTAATAATTAACATTTTTCAAGTTGTATTTAATTTTAACTCAATAAGTTACAAATGACGCTGTATAACATCTCAAGCAGTGAATTACCTTTATTTTAAGTTTTTAACATCATTCTAGATCATATAACGTTTACTAATGGTTTCCCATTTGTGTTTGATACTTAAAACATAATACTAAATCAGCCTAACAGCAAACTATTTCAGCCTTGACCGGAAATGGTTGACATTATTTCCTCAACATAGGTAAATAATTTTGGTTGAAGTACGTTCATACATCTTTTCTGTTTTTCATACTCGGTCGGCATTTCTTAGGCAATTATGCATTTTAAAACATGTGTGAAAGGTCCTTCTCCAAGCTATTATATAACGGTCCCTGTACCTTGCAATCTTTAGATATTTTACATAATTCACACTGCCCTGCTCTGGTTTTCGTTCCGAACAATTACAGCCACAATCCACAGTGCCTTAAATCAACCTTTGAAATGTAACCTCCACTTATTCTTACTCTTTTCACTATTCACTTTATTATTATAATATTACTGTACTACTATTATATCACCTCACAGTCGTATCCCTTTGTACTCGTTTCAAAAACGCTGGTAACGAAATCACACAAAAACCAAGAAGTATACAATCTTTAGTTCAATCTAAAAGTGTTTATAAACGAACAAAACAATAGGCAGACAAATACTGACACGGTGATGTGGCCCATGACTGACTAAAATTACGTAAATTACAACACTTTATGTAGTAGATAACAATTTTTTATAACCTCTTAAAAATCAGTTCAGATCATACAAATCTTTCCTACTTACTATCCGATCTACATAATCACAACATAAAATATAATATGATGACAGTATTGTTTCTAAAACACATTGACAGATACTTTTTTCCACATTTGAAATATGTATTAAAAATCAAATCTTGTTTCTTTTTATTGCCTCCAAACAAAAGTTGCACTGTTATGGCACACCACTCGTATGCATAGTAATGCATTGTTAATGGAAATATTATTGGCGTTGCATTCATTCAAACCGTTGAAATTCAAATAAAGAATATGGTTTTGACAAGTTACATATTATGTTTTAAAAACGGATAAGGAGTTTACCATTATAGTGCCAACGCTTAAAGCGACTTACGAACGTTATTTCAGATTTACCGAAGGATTGTGTTAATATTTACTTCGTCAAACTCCATAACGCCTTTGTTTTTGCAGATCGGCAGGTCGGCTACTCATGAACATCTGGAATGATTGGGTATAGGGAGACATTTTATGAGGGGAAATGCAACTATGGAGAAACAATTTTCATCGACATCAGTCATGTGGCCTACCTAACCAACCTGACAACTGGCCTGATCAAAAACACTGTGGTGACTCAAGCTGCATCGGCGTTTTTAATTATATTTGCAAGTACTACGGCTTAAAAATTCTCAGAAAATACAAATTGAACTATTTTAGAATGTAATTATATATTTTCTTCCAGTTAACCGTGGTCCTAATTTTTAAGTAGGCTGCAAATTAGACATTTGGGATATATATTAAGTTTAATAGGATTTACGTGGAAAAATTGTCTTTAGAGACTAAATTAGACTTGTTCGTTAAATTAAAAAAAGATAACATTGAGTTTAATAAATCGATAGAGGAATATTGTATTAATTTGTAATATATACAAATTTCGTTTACGTGTTTGTTCTGTGTTTGTCCTTGTGTTTTTTGTCTGTGTTGAAACCCTCAAGGCTCTTTAACTTTATTCATTATTATTATATTTTTGGTCTTAAATTGTATATCTGCCCAATATAAGAATAGGCTGTTGTTGCCAATGTCTGCCTATTCTATCATGACTCATTCAATGCAGCTCAAAATCTTTTATTTCTTTAGATTTATCAGACACTCCTGTAAACCTCTGTCATTTTATGTAGCTGTAATGTAAACCGTTTTGCCGATTGATTAATTCCTAAAAAATACCATTAGTCTTATGCTTTTTTCCAAATTATTTTTGTAATCACAGTGAAAGTGTTTCATTTTCTATTAAAAATAAGTCATTAAATAATCAGGAACATTAGAGTAAAAATTGTACATAGAAACAAAATAAATTGTACATATTGATATCACACAAATGTAATTTTTAACCAGTTACTTATGAAGAAACTTTAAAACATTCGCTTATAGTTCAGTTTATTCTCATACGCTACTTAGGATTGAGCTTTGAAATCTGAGCTCGCTGTGGTAGAGTTATGGTTGGAATCTGCTATCTGTTTGTACAGAAGCAGCTTCCACTCCTCTGGTAGCTTTCTGGGATATCTAAAAAAAGGTGTTGGGTGACAGTAGATTTTCACAAAACCTAAAAATTAAGTGGTTGGTTTTTCCTCTGTATTTATCTGTGTTGAGAGCATCGAGCTATGAAAAAAGAGCTGCACCAAACATTAAAGGCACAACTATTGTTTTGCAAATTGTTTCTAAAGTACATAGTTTTATTTGATCTTTAGTATAAATAATACAAACTCAAATATTTGGGTAATTACAAGATATAAATATTGGCGGATATTCCAAGTCATGATAATAATACGCTCGAAGCTTACGTCAAAGCCTACGTCGAAAAATTAATTTCCAACCATAGCGAATTGACTCACGAAAACTGCAGCTTGGTAACTCGTGACCTTTATAAACTATATTAAGTATTAAGGGGCCTTTTTTACTTATTAATAATTGTTGTACTATTTGACATGAAAAGATTTGAATTTAAGAGCTGAAGATTATTTAATATTGTAATACTTGTCCGAGCCTTACCCTTTTTTTAAATGATAGTTTTTTTTATTATAGGTCGAGACAAAGAGTTCAGTAATAATTTTATATTATTTTTGTGAAGGAAATGTTATTAAATTTTTTCAAATAAATTTAATAACATTTCCTTCACAACATATAAGTCAAATTCCTTCCTTTAATAAGTCAAATTGTTGTAGTTTTCATGTTGTTACATGACGAAATATTTGTTCGGATATCAATAAAATAATTTCCAAAAATAATGGCCATTATTGGTCTTATTACCAGTATCAAGACTAAACGAAAAAATAAGTAAACTTAATATTTTCATTCAGTTATATATTAACATGAATATATAACTGAATGAAAATAAAAAGAAAAGAAAGAAAAAAGAAAAAAACATGCTTTATTTTCTTGAAAAGATACATATTCAATAAACATAAAAAGGCATATAAAACAATGGTTATACATAACCGTCTGTTGTGGTTGGCAAACCTGCAAGAAAAAAGCAATTAAATAAATAAATAAATACAAAAGCTATATTTTGATTGAAAGGCGATAAAATCTTATGTAATAAAATACGGCACAAAAAACCAATACGAACTTAACTGAGCGCTTGCACATTTATAAATAATAAATTAGGAGAGAAATAAGTAAGTTTCATTAATGATTGTATACTTTTTCGATCATTTTGACCTTTCCTGCCTAAATGTTATTATGATCTAATTAAGAAAAAGGAAAGAAAAAGACGTAAACTAAGATTGATATAGTTAGTTTGTTCATTCAAAATTAAATTCTTTAATAATGTCCCATCTATATTTCCAAGCCGATTGTAAATATTTTGAAAGTACCCGCCAATTCCTTCCATTTAGATATTCGTAATATTCATGTTGACTCAAAGATCTCTTCCCGAAAAAAATATTTCTGATATGAATTAAAGCCGGACAGATAGCTATAAAATGATACGAAGTCTCATTTTCATTAAGGTTACACAAGGAGCAAAGATAATTCCTTTCGAGCCATGGTTTGAAGTTTAGATCAATAAGCTCTGCTCTGGCTTTTATTGCCCAAGCGATAACGCCTACGTCGTTATCATACAGTGGACTCCTCTCGCCGAGTTCGAGGTCAAGGGACAACAGCTGACTGTGGTACAAGGACGTTCGAGCCCTACCAATACACTCCGCCCGCCAAGCAGTCTTCACAGCTTCCACTACTTTTGTTAATTGGAGCTCCAGGTTTACATGTTCGAAATTTAATCTTAAATTTTGATCGTACTTTTTAGCTAATAATTCCCAATCTCTGGCCCAAAATATATTCCTACTAATAATTTGTTTGGCAAGCACAAAAGGAAGACGGGTTTCTTGGAAAGATAATACCTTAATAATATAACGTAAATTCAAATAAATTGTATGGAAAAATAATTTTTCTAGTCCAGTTTCTAAATAGAGCACATAATTAGGTGTGTTGTGGGGAAGACGGAATAACTTTTTAATGAACAATTTTAGCACCGATTCTACACGCTCATTTTCTTCGAAACCCCAAACCTCAGCTCCGTAACAAATAACTGACTTAACCACTGAATTAAAGCATACGACTTTACTATTTAAAGGAACTTCACTATTGGAAATTAATTTTTCCCATACTGAATTTAGAGCAAATTTCGCTAAACTAGATTTTTCTTTCAAATGTAAATACCACGACAAGGTACTTGTGAATGTAACTCCTAAATACTTGTAATCATTGACCACTTCAATTCTCTCACCCTTGTACCACCATCTATCACCTCCCTGCAGTTTCCCGCCGTTTCTAAAAACCATAATTTTGGATTTGGTTAAATTTACCTGTAAATTCCAAGTTTCGCAATAACTTTCTAATTTAAAAATCATGTGCTGCAGGGCCGTCGCGGTCGGAGCAAGCAAAATTATATCGTCAGCATACATGAGCATGTTAACTTTATTACCCTCAAAGATACAGCCTCCCCCCACCGCATCTGGCAGGTCGTTTACAAACAAACAGAAGGCGACAGGACTCCCTATACATCCCTGCCTCAAACCCATAGAAGTGTTAAAGCTGTCGGTGACACCATCCTTACACCAAACTCCCGCGGATGTACCAGTATAATAGTCATTTAAAACTGTCGACATTTGCGTAGATAAACCCAGACAAGACAACTTAAATATCAGAGCTTTACGGTCAATTGTGTCAAATGCTGCCTTAAAATCTACAAAAAAAGCAAAAAGTTTTCCCCCTTTGTTTGCTAACCTTAATTTTATCATACACGAGAGACTAAAGATGTTATCTGTGGTAGAATACCCGCGACGAAATCCAGCCTGAAATTCTGTCATTATATGATTTATGTTGATCCAATTTTGGAGCCTATTATTAATCAAAGCCATGAATATTTTTCCTACACAGTCAATAAAAGATAACCCTCTATAATTCTCCACTGAATTTATATCGCCCTTCTTAAATAAAGGAAAAATTATAGATTTTTTAAAACTTTCCGGAACTTTCCCACTTTTATATATTTTGTTATAGACTAGGAGTAGTTTACTCAAAAAGGATTCTGAAGCAAACTTAAAGAATTCGTACGGGACTCGATCGAAGCCCGGGGCTTTATTATTTTTTACTCTACTCAGCACCGTCTTCAATTCCGTTAAGGTAAATTCACTATCTAATCTTTCATTTTCGATAAGTGGCGCTGCGTAACTCACGCGTCCTGATAGTAGCGGTGGGTTCAACAAATTCCTAAAGTGTTTTACCCAACTATCGGGTGAAATATTTCCCACGACATTTTCTGGCCTCTTTTTAAACGATTTTAGCGCATTCCAAAAACGTTTACTGTCAGAATTTTGATTTAAATTACTTATAATATTTTCATAATGTATTTTCCTTTTATTCCTGCAAATCAACTTATATTTTTTATTTTCAGATGTATATTTTTGTTTGACAATTTCAGAATTGGTTTTTCTGTATAAATTTAATAATTTAAAAACACGTTTTCTTAATGATTGGCATTCAAAATCAAACCATGGTTGTTTTTTATCTAAAGAATTAATAGTTTTAGAATTTTGAGTAGTAGATGCTGACAATCGAATACATTCCACAATAGCATCTACATTCTTTTGATTTTCATCAGAAAGTTCAACATTTAAAATGTTTTGGTCGATTCGCGCTCGGAAATTTAAGTCATCTTTTCTCGTCCAATTAAGTTTCGGCAGCAACTGCAGGGTGGTCACCTCGCCCCTCTCCCCACCCCCGGCGACAGGCCTGCCACTGCTGATATCCACTTCTAATAGTAAATGATCTGACCCGGGGAATGGCAATACTTGAAAGTCGTTCACAATGTGTAAACAACCGATCGACACAGCTACAAAATCTATAACAGATTCGCCCATTGCACCTACAAAAGTAAATTCACCATCGAGGTCACCAGGCGACCGGCCATTTAAAACTACTAGTCCATTGTTTTCTAATAAATCTAATATTTTGCGCCCATTGGAGTTCACCACAAGATCTTTTGATTTTCTGTCATCCACCAAGTTTTTATTTACATCTTCTAAAACATTTTCAGAGAAATTTTGTTCATTTCCTATTCGACCATTCAAATCGCCCAAAAGAATTAAATTTTGAAAATGATTGTCATCTAAAAATGTTACCAATTCCCTAAACTTTTCATCCCATTGATTAAAATTTAAATACACAGGTAGGAACGTTAATAATTCAGTTTTACTAGAAATATTAGCTTGAACTAAACTAAAATTACCTATTTCCAAAAAATTAAATTCTCTGCTATGAACAGAGTTCAGATTTACAGCTATAATTTCACCTCCAATACCCCTGCCGAAACTAGAATTTCTGACTGCACTCTTAAAATTTACTTTAAAGCCATTTAGCTTATTAATAATGAATTCTTTATCTTTCTCCATAACAAAAGTTTCTACCAAAAAAACCAAATCATTCTTTTTTAATAAATCTATAAAATAAGGATCGCTCACCTTTGCCTTTAATCCACAACAGTTATAAACTAAAACCATAATATTACAGTTTATCTGTCCCTTATCTTGTTTTTTCTGTCCATGCTGTTCTTCACTGTCACTGCCCGGAGGATTGGCGGAACTCCCTCACTTCGCTGCCTGGTCGTTGTGGTTCGCCGTCATCTCTGTCGTCCCCGCCGTCTGCGATGACTGCGGAGCCCCGGGCCCAGTGGAATGTAGGATGGTCGTCGTGTCGCTGGTCCGCCCTGTAGGCCGCTGTCTCAATCCCGCTAAGAAGTCCGAGAAGTCGTGTCCAAACATCTCCTCCAGTTTCTCGGCCCCCTCGACCCTGCCTGCCATTAGCTTCCCTGACTCCCATGTCAGCCGACATCCGTTAACCAGAAGGTGGTCGAAGGTTAGGGGCATCCTCATCGTCCGGCCGGTGTCACGCTCGATCTCCGCCCTCACAGCAGACAGACAGGCGCGCTTGACTCGCACCTCCCTCGGGAAGTCGCGGTGCACAGCATAGCCCGATCCCTTCAGGTCCTTGGCATGCATCATTATGTAGTCGATGTCCGGGTCATAGGGTATGTGGGCTATTATAGCCTTCCCGTCCTTGCCAAGCGGGTGCGCCCTGTTCACACAAATCTTTCCACCATCCTTCAGCACCTCCCGACAGAACCTCCTTACAACCTCCCTGTAGTCAGGCCTTTTACCTCCCCACTGGAGACCACGAAATATAAGGTTGTTCCTTCTCGAGCGACCTTCCAAATCAAGAAGCTTTGACAAAATGACTCCCTCTTGTGATTTTAGGCTATCTATTTCTTTCCTAAGGCGAACATTTTCCTCATGTAAGGCCGTAACCTTTCCACTAATATAAGTTAGGTCCTCTTTAGTAGCTAAATTAGAGAGCTTGGCATCCAATAGCTTATTAAAACCTGCCATCAACTGATCAAATGTTAAGTCACCTACTTTGTCGCTACCCATTTCTCCTCCCTGTCCGCCGTCTTCTAGGTTTTCAGGTGATGAGGAAGGTTTCTGCCTCTTCGCAGTGCGGTTCGTCGGAGTAAAAAAATCCACAATTTTAGTTTCAGTCATAGATGGTAGATAGTTTCTGTCTTATTTAGGAATTCACTGAGCAGGCACCACACCACACACTCACGACCGACCAGTTGCGACCGGAGACCGAGTACCACGTTGACACGGACGCGAACACACTTTAACCGATATCTCGGCAACGGCGATGTTAATTACTGCAAATCACGTTCTAAACTAACCGCAGTAGAACTCGTTTTAAGTTATCTCTAGTGATAAGACATCTCAAACGCTTAGAACTTATTAAACCGCATTTAAACCGGGAGCCGACGCTAGCCTCTACTGTCCTTAACCGCAGCAGTGCTGCCAACCTCAACTGAATGAAAATATTAAGTTTACTTTTTTTTCGTTTAGTCTTGATACTGGTAATAAGACCAATAATGGCCATTATTTTTGGAAATTATTTTATTGATATCCGAACAAATATTTCGTCATGTAACAACATAAAAACTACAACACTTTGACTTATTAAAGGGAGGAATTTGACTTATATGTTGTGAAGGAAATGTTATTAAATTTATTTGAATAAATTTAATAACATTTTTTTAATAAATTTATTTGAATAAATTTAATAACATTTCCTTCACAACATATAAGTCAAATTCCTTCCTTTAATAAGTCAAATTGTTGTAGTTTTTATGTTGTTACATGACGAAATATTTGTTCGGATATCAATAAAATAATTTCCAAAAATAATGGCCATTATTGGTCTTATTACCAGTATCAAGACTAAACGAAAAAATAAGTAAACTTAATATTTTCATTCAGTTATATATTCATGTTATGGTTCTATATTGTCCCTCTATAAGAAAAAACAATAAACCGGCTGCAAAACAATGTACAAGTTAATAATATAATAACGTTTCAATGAAATTATGTATCGCAGTTTAAGTACTAGAAGGACTTGAGATGTTACCACACGTCTCTATATAAATACCGCTTTTCGGTATTTTGGGACTTAATATCCGCCTACCAGATTATAACCAGCTCAGTTATGAGGATTTTAATAAAACCGTTCGTCAAATAAACATGGCTTCTTATTAATTTTACTGTTTACTGCATGCAAACTAGGCGTAAGAGCAATTATTAAAACGGCAGATTTTAGAAGTTCATTTTAAACACATGTTCTTGTATACATTTTAATTAGTCATTTGAGTTAAACATATTAATGTGTGTGTAATAAACTCAATGTTTCTTATCCCCCAAAAATTTATTAATTTATTTTCCTATTTATATTGCAATCTATTCCCAGAAAATAGATATTTTCTGTAATAATATAATATAATATAGTAATAAATAATTATAATATAAGTAAGTAATAAATAGTAATAATAATATAATATAGTAATAAATATTACTCTATTACATTATTTTCCAAGGTAAATATAAAGAAATGAAATAGTAGGTACAGATTTGTTACTTTTCATTTCAAACTACAAATTTTCAATTTTGTAGTTGATTTCATAAGTTTAAGAACTTAATGAAGTTTGTAGGGGCAAATTTAAAGGTAATTCTGGCTTTTAGACGACCTAAAAATACTTTTTAAGTATTTGGTAAACCATGCAGGGGAGGGCCCCCCTAACCCCCTTCTTGTTAATTTACCATCGCTGAGAAAATTCCCTTAGGATGCCCTTGGAAAACACACTCACATTAAAATAATTTCTAGAAATAATCTGCAACTCCCGTAATCAACAAAATATTATCTCTTTGTCACTCCCAGATATTATAGTTTTGTATATTAGATGAACCTAAGGTTACTTATGTAGTTGCAGAATACAGGTTAAAAATTAGGAAGTCTTTTCTAAGATATCCCCGCATTTCATAATATTATTCTATTGCCTATAAATTCTTATTTTCATCCATTGCTCACTCGTTCATTTAATTATTTTTCATTTTAGCGAATTTCCCCTATAGGGAAGAAGCTATTACCGTAGGTCTCATGGAAAGACCTAAGTGCGGGACCATCAAAACTTTTCGTTTTGGTGCCCCCAGATACCAAAAACACCATTCGTTCAAATTTGTAAATAAATAAATTTGATATATGTGTGTGTGTGTGTGTGTCTGTAAGCACGATAGCGCTCGCAAAAATCGTCCGATCGGAATGAAATTTGGCACAGGCGTGTAAAGTAGTAATTATTCGGACGAGTTCGAAAACTGGCCCGATCGGACCACTGAAAGGGGGGTAAAGGGGGATAAACCCCCTCAAAAATGGGTTTTTTGGGGTTTTCACATATAAAAATAAAAATAATCCAATTTTGGTTAGCTCCATTGAATTCAGCTCGAAAAAAACAATTTAGTATTTTGAATCATTGCTCTATGTCCATTAGTTACCAAGATATTGTAAGTGGTAAACACAGTACGTTGACCCAATGTTAACCTTATGGGAAATAAGTAAAATTCTATATCTCGCATATTTCTAAACATATCTTAATATAACTTGGTTTGTGGCTTCATCTAGATGAGATCTAATGTATTTTAGTCTAAAATCCCCTATAGTTCCATTTTCGTGGCAGCAAACCTGCATACTCATTCCCCATGTTATCTATTTGGAAAATAAAAAAAATTGATTTCTCCCTTATATCTTGACATATCTTGATAAAACTTAGTATACGGTTTCATCTAGTTAAGATTTACTAAATATTGAATTAACACCACCCACTTTTAACATACCTGTCTCAGCAAACCTGCATACTCATTCCCCAAGTTATTCTGATGGAGATTTCAAAAACATGTCATATGTTGCCTATGTTCGATCTGAATATGTTTTTGCACACTTGAAATTCGCTGAGTATGCTGGTCTGCTGCAACGGGGGTGTTTTATGTATTATTGAAACTCGTTGTATCCGATATTCATTGAACGACGGAAGGTGTTAGTTTTCAATTAATATAATGCTTGATGTGACGGTATCAATTACGGGAGACAAGCACACCGACTTCAACGATTTCCATCTGCGAAAATGTGGCAACGTAACCTACCCAGCCTAACAACAAAGCGTTTTGGCTACCTGAACAATTCTGTCTTACTATGTTTTGCATATATAAACATTCTAGTGAATTTTTTTGGATTTTATTTTTTTATATGTTTTGTGGAATTAGTAAACTAATTGTTTAACTTGTTGGCGACGATACTAGTAAAAACCAATCTTAAACTTACATATACTACTTCTAGTAAATACCTAAATTACTGTGCAAACACTTGAAGGCAATTAAAAAAAACTGAAAATAAGTTATGTTCCCTGCGGCAACTTATCATTTTAGATGCTGTAAATCAAGATTTTATTGAAAATTATGCATTTTTCGACCCTTTATCAGTTAATTGACTTACGATGATTCTTGGTGATATATATATTTTTATTGAAACGTTACTTTTTCATATTTACAGTAGTGAGGAGCCACCTAAAACACAATAGTTAGCAATCATGAAAGTTATTGTAAGAAACGGATTGAAAATAAACAATACATACTACCTCCAGATTATTGATTTTATTTATTGAAAGTAGGGCCAAAGATTACACGCGTTTCCCAAGTGGGTCTAATGGGTGTTGAGGTTAGAGGTTTGACCTCCAAAGCCTCCCCTAAGAACTTCTCGTTAGAAGTTACTGGTCGGGTGTTTTGTAATTATCAAATCCGGTGTAATCATCAACTTGAGGATCCTAACAAGTTCCTCCTGACTTAGCTTCCCATCGGCTAAAAACTTTCATGGGGAACTTTTGAAGCCATGATTACTCTAATGTCCGTATGTGTAATCAATAACTCAACTTTATCGTAAGCCTCAAAAAATACAATTCCAAGGAATATCCTTAGTTCACGAGAGTGTTGTAGTAAGTAAAAGACGAGCGTATCTCTATATCCTACACGAAAAATGCTTGTTTCCTTACTTACTTGCACTATCTCAAAAACTGCGGCGAGGATTTCCTTCAAATCCTGGAATATTTTACTAAAAAACGAGTTTTAATGTAGATTACTTGGCCAGAGAAAATCTAAATACCCCCGTTGCAGCAGACCTGCATACTCAGCGAATTTCAAATGCAAAACAACATATTTCAATCCAACATTGCGAGATTTGACATGTTTTTGTAAGCTCCATAAGAATAACATGGGGAATGAGTATGCAGGTTTGCTGCTACTGGTATATTAAAACTGGGTGGTTTTAATTCAATATTTAGTAGATCTGAACTAGAAGAAGCCATTTACCAAGTTTTATCAAGATATGTTGAGAATTAAGCGAGATATAGAATTTTACTTATTTCCCATAAGGTTAACATTGGGACATCGTACTGTGTTTACCACTTTCAATATCTCGGTAACCAATGGACATAGAGCTATGATTAAACATACTAAATTGTTTGTTTTTTCAAGCTGAATTCAATGGTGAAATCCAAAATCGGATCACTTTAATTTTTCCATATGAAAAACGCAAAAAACCCATTTTTGGGGGGGTTTATCCCCCTTTACCCCCCTTCCGGTGGTCCGATCTGGCTGGTTTACGAACTCGTCCAATTGATTACCACTTTACACGTCTGAACCAAATTTCATAAAGATCGGACCATTTTTACGGCCGCTATCGTGCTAACAGACACATATATAGATATATATATATATATATATATAGATATATAAATATATATATAGATATATCTAAAAATCCAAACGAATGGTGTTTTTTGCTTCTGGGGGCCTCAAAACGAAAAGTTATCATGGTCTCGGGCTTAGGTCTTACCATGAGACCTACGGTAATAGCTTCTTCCCTATAGGGGAAATTCGCTAAAACTATAAAACGGTTTTAAAGTGGAAAAAAATTAGCATTGGGTCTTTTGAGTTGCCAAGTTAGCTACGAAATAACAACAAATTGTCAACAGAGAAATTGATTATATCAACTGTTTACAAACAATCAGCCATACAGCAAAATTACAGCGTGTGGGATAAAGATTGCATGGAGTGTATTTTAAGTGTATTTTTAAACATTACGACACAGAAATTATTACAGTAACTGGATGAACTCGTAAACATTAAAAATACCGAGCAAGGCTCGGTCTATCAGGTACTTAAAATATTATATACTGAAAGCTTTATTCACCCTTATTATCGTATATCCCCACTTTTATAAGTTCCAACTTGAATAAGAAGAGAGCGCTTAAATATTTAGAACAATAAAAATTATTTTAATATTTATATTAAAATGTTCATAGATAAATTAGATTTTATTCATCTTACTCATAATGTGTTCTAGAATTAAGCCTAACTCTAACCCTAACCTGAATTAACTATGGAATGAAAGTTAATGAAATGAATAAAAATTAAAACCCATGATTCAAACCCTTAGCTGAAAAGTATTTTAAACTCTGTATTAGGCCTTCTTGTGTATATTTCTTGTTTATTTAGAATATGTTTCAGCGTTAAAATATCATCTTCGTTGGCGAATTAAAGCAAGTGAACAATTGTTGGTTTAAGGCAAATTGTATATTGGCTACAGACTTTTTTACACTCCTGATTTCATTCTACGATTACGTTTTAGCAATTTCGGTTGCGAACAAAACGAACTGTTCCACTATAACTTACGCCTTTTCAGATACTGGGGTCGTGTGACTGGTAACTGGCTAACCTTATCAGTAAAGCCATTTATAAGCGAATATTGCTGTTATTAAGTTTGACAAACAATGACTCTGACTAGAGGATAATGCGGTTTATTTCATCAGTGATCTCCTGCAAAAATACACTATATTATGAGACTAATCATAAATACTAACAAACATAAAATAATTGTTTTTCATGAAATAAGAGTAACCAAAACAGATGGTTATGAAATAGAGTATTTATACCTTTCGTCTTTATTATCGAATGCTGAACCTTCGTTTAGGCCATGCTAGATTGTTTGAACAAGCTAAACACAATTTTGGTTTTAAATTATATTATTATATAGATAGTATTATTATTTTCAATCAATACCCTAGGATAATATAGCTAGTTAAAAATATTTTAGTGTTGCGAATAATATTAAATAGCCGATGCTTAGTTTACAGGAATAAAATTAAAAAATGTTTTTTTCTAAATGATAACTTAAGAATACAGAGACTAGGATTTCCGTTATTATTTATTAAATTATGTAATAGAATATTTCCTGTTGTAGTTATAGTTTGAGAATCTGCGGGAATATTCCAGTTATCCAGGATCAACTGAAGCATGATAATCCAATTGGTTCTATCTATAACAATGCAACTGCACTGATTCCCTCTCGTATTCACAGTTGAGTACACAAGACGGAGATATGAACTTCGAACACCATAGCTTAGAGTCTATTGAGCACTAGACTTTCCTTAATTACTTAAGAAATACTATCGTTATAGTTAAATCATGAATTTATAAACGTTTCAAAACACATAAACCAGAATTAATATTATAAACATACATTTATTTATGTTATTAACAAAATAAAACTCAACCATTCTAATTCTTGGCAAAAGTCATTTCTGTTTCCGTAATTGAGAAAAGTACAAAATAATTGGGTTACTTACCCTTACACCGTCTGTAACCAAATAATTATGGCAGTTAATAATTACTTGATTTGAGAATTGACGGCGGTTTAAGAGAATATTTCTATTTATTCTGTAAAAACAATTGAAACAATTGAATTGCAACAATTGCAATGTTTGTAAGAATACTCAGATTCTTTTGGTGGTGAAATCTGAATAAAAGATCTTTAAAATATGTGAGTAGGTTTATCAAACTTACGTACTTTTATAATTTTAGAAACTCATCTTACATCTATTTAATTGATTGTTAAGCTAATGAAATAAATTCTAGCAAAAACAAAGGAGTGATTTTTTTAAACATGAAAAGAATGAAATAGATTTCAAAGATATTAACCGTGTGTTATAATATAACCTTGTACCAGGATAATGTTTAAAATTAACCATTTATTTAAATCAGATGTTTATTTTTTGACATATATAGCTTTTTATGTTTATGGTTTATAACTTTAATTGACTCTTGCAGGCTTTTCCAAAAATCAATTTACTCACTCATTCTATGTTGCCTCATTAAACATTTGGGCATAGAGGTATTTATTATAGACCCTTTTATTATAAATCTTATTGCAATGGAAACCTCTGATCTACATTTCATTTTAAAACTAAATATACGTATTGAGATAAAATACAAAATTACTTTCTAATTATCACATGAGTTTAAATTAAATGTTGAGGTACAGTCGTATTCTACCAAACATAGTATCCTAATTGTTTGGTAAAATAGTCATAGGTTATAAGACTAGTATTAATGAATCTAATTATTTCGAATTTCCCACATCAAACCTGGTGGGGAATATCTCAGAGGAACGAAAGATAAACGTTTTTCTTCAATTATTTGATCAAGGAGAACGGATTTTCTCTTTTACTTTACTAAATTAACATACTTTGAACAGACTGACATGATATGTATGAATATATTATCGTTTGATAAAAAATATCGCTTTGTTACACCGATTCATGCATTTTTTTCTACATGTGAGTTCTCCTCTGATTTCATTATTTGAGTCTGTAACATCGAATTATCTGACTGCAATTGACTATAAATAATAATATCCAAATTTTGGTTTCGGTCATTACAATTATTTCATTACAATTATTTGTAAACAATTACAAGTACAAAAAACCACGTGTTGAATCAAAAAATGTTCTATCTTATGTTCTAGCTCACACTGATTATATTCTTGTAAGATGTTGTTGTGGGAAAAATGTCCTATTAAAGATTTATTCTACAGTCTAGTCACCTCTGCTTACAACATTTCCAAAGCTGCAACAAAAATATTGTAGACAAAAAATCTAAATATCTAAAACAAAAGAACAAACAAAATATCTAAATAACAAAGAAATGTCGGAGAAACAAATCTTCAGGTCAAAATTACAAGGATTCCAGTACAGTTCATTAATAAAGTCACAATCACAAAAAATATAAATTAAAACAAAGTAAAGTAGGCCTTAATCATATGTGCCATTATTATCAGGAAGTGTTTGAAGTTCCAACCTTTTGTTTTTGGCGTCCGTATTTGATGGTTAAAAAAAATTGGGAACTCCACAAAACTTGTGATAAAACTGATTAAGTTAGTATTAAAAATTTAAAGCCCACTAACACTTTAAACTTTTGTGCTATACAACCCAGAAAAAGGATCTACACAATAAAAAACGAAAAATTGAATATGAACTCTATAAAAAGTATTTAAACCTAATAGAACAAAAATAAAATTCCATTAAAGAATTCACTTGGGCCGCCTTAAGCTCTTTCTAATAAGTGTAAATTCAAATACACACTAACATCAATAAATAAAATAAACAAACAACAATAAACAAATAATAAATTCACAAAATTGTAAATACATCGTAGCGTGGTCGTACTCAAATTAAACATTCATTGGATATGAGCTCTCATCACTAACCTTATAAAGTGTAAATGCACTTTTAGTTATACCGTTGCATATATTACATATTTACCAATATGACTGATTACCTATACAACACTAATGTTCATTTAGAGAACAGCACACTCAAACGCCAATATAGCGTACCAGAACTATAATTTCAACTTATGTTTTCAAAGTAGTACAAAAATCAAAAATAAAAAAATATTCCATACTATGATGAAAACTGCATTATACATAATTTAACTATCCAAATGGGTGTGATCAGACACTCCGTGTTCTTCCCGGTAATTACGTTAGAATTAACATACCTAGCATTTCGATACCATTGCTACTGTTGAAAGAGAATGACAAAATAGCCCGAAGATCATTGCAATTCAAATGAATCCGATGGAAGATTTACCACAACAGATATGCTTTAAGAAAACAGTATTTAAATAGCTTTGTTGACTTTCCAAATGGATGTTGAACCAGTGCTGGGTTGCCTTTGGTTTTTTTATAGTAACCTCCACATTACACCATAAATGTTTTACACAATTTATGAACGACTTAAACTAAATAACTTTAATAAGAAGTTGTGCAGCTTAAAAAAGTTGCCCTATTCAAAACGAAATCCTAATCATTTGTCTGTTTAAAATATAAAAAGGAAGAAAAAGGTTATACCATTTTGATCTATAACTCTTTTGTACATTTTCAAAGCTTAGATTAGCTTGATTGTAGATTATAATCAACCTCAGTACTACATCTTTTATGAGACAACTAATAGGTTTTCTACGTATTTTTAAATAACTGCATTTCTTAACCAGAAAACAAAACTTGAAATTTTATAAACAGAACAAGTAGTATATATTTAATTAATTACGTTTTTATAAGGTCTGAGCTCCTTAATTGATATCGGAAGAATTGGAGAGCAAGGAGTCGTGGTAAAATATTTACATTCTGTTAGAATAGTAGGTATCAAGGAACAGGATTTAGGTCCCAGGGGATTTGTATTTTACGGTGACTGTTGTTGCACACTGTTGCACTCCATTGCGTTTTGAGTAATCCTATAAAATGCCCATTGTCTTGAAATAATTTAGATTGTTATCATCCTATATTTATTTATCTGTTTTTAGGCTATGAAATATTCATATTTAAGAATAATTAAATAGGAGTATTTTGGGATAGCCTCTGGATCACTAAAAGGATCCTGTTAGCATTTCGTAAAAATTCAGCAGTTTCGTGCCTTTTAGCACATCATTGGGGCCAAAACATCAATTGAAGTTGTTGATACCAATCTTCGTTGTCGTCATATTAATTAAAATTGTCCAGTTACACACACAAAACACGAAAATAGTAGTTTATGCAACGATTGTATAATGAATGTCTTTAAGCCACGAGTGAGATGTAAGTTAGAACACGAGCGAAGCGAGTGTTCTAAATATCTCACGAGTGGCTTAAAGGCATAATACAATCGTTGCATACACTATTTTATCTACGACCAACAATATACAACAACATTTCCCCGAAGTTAAACAAAACTCATGACTTTTAATAATTATGGAATAGGTCAACTAAAATTTGAGGTTAGGCAAATAAGCAGACTGAACCATGAATCGTTGTGGAACAATCAGCTGATGGGATAAGTAAACTCAAACATGAATCGTAATGCAACAATCAGCTGATGTGCGAATTGCGTAATTGTTATTATGACACTACTTCCGTCAAATGCCGAGCTCTCATTGGTCTAGAACCAGTACTCTAAAGTGACTCCAGTACTCTAAAGTCGTCATTAGAGTACTGCTTGGTTTTTGGTGTTTTAATGTATATCATTATAATGTTTATTGTAATACCATAATTGGTGCTTATTGCAATGGTCGTAGATAAATATTTTTTGAAGTGTAATAAAACATAAAAATGTTCCTGGGCGGCACGCGGCAATCATGACATCCATATCACCGGCGCCATATCTGTGCGTTCTTACGTGTTTTGATTTTGGCCAAATCATGTTTTTTCGTGTTTGTGGGAAATTGTAATTAATATGACGTGCATGAGGATGGACATCAACAACTTAAACTGACCTTTTAGATCCTCACTTGACGGCACAGGTATTTTAAACCTTTTATTAATAAGAGGTGTAGTAATAAAGGTTGAACGAAGTTACGTTTAAGGTAAAACATGAATAAAAGCCCTAAACACATTTCACAACGATAAGAAACATTTGATTTAATAGCCCAACAGGGGAAAAGAGGGACTTTTGTAGTTTTATACTCTTTTTTATAACCATGTGCGGTTTAAAAAGATAAAAATAAGCTCTACTACCAATTCATTCCCATATTTATTTGAATATTATGGAATATATCTCAATTATTATTTCTGCTACCATCAATTAATTTCTATATTAAAGTAAGTAGCTAAGTATCTTATAATATTGAAACATGTTATTTGCTATATTGTTATTATGTATGAAAAGATTTAACACCATTTTTGTGACATCAAAATAATGATATATACACTACACGGATGTTAAAAAAGGATTATTTTATCCTATAATTTGCCTAAATAGGCGAATAATTTACCTATTAAAAACCTCTATAATAGGCGTCACGAAATTGCGACTCTCAAAACTTAAGCAGCTGGTGTTACATTATGTAACCTATGATATAAATTAACATAATATATATGTTATATATTGCATTTGATTATAATGAAAAAAGCCAGCTGTTTTGAAGTTTTCAACATCACATTTTCGTGACGCCTTGTATAACATATAGATCAAACCTCATAGACTTACTTGTATTTTATCTTCCTGGACTGAAACACATAAACCTACAAACCCTCAAATCACGTAAAGCGAGATTGCTTGTCAATAAATTTGTATGCATGAGAAGGGAGATCGCAGAATATCACATCTTTCATAGACGAAAAATTGATGACAATATCTTGATTTTATATCTTAAGTCATAAAAATATAAAATGGATAAAAGTTTTATAGAAGATGCAGCTGTATATACTTAATAACATAAATACAAGACAAACTTACGACTGAATAAATCATCTTTTAAGTTTAAAATAGACTTAACAATCATTATTGGTTCATATTGTTTTTAAAGAACAACTAGTGTACTTCGACCAAGCCTCAAACTCTCATTGATTCGTTCTTCCACTTGCAATACAATCAGCTGGGACGTTTTAATTTTTTTTCGTTTTAGCCGCTTTTTACTCTAGCCTTCATAGAATGATCTGACTAACTCATAAAAGTCTTCTGAATCATAAACTAACATTTGTATATATTAGTAGCTTGTTAAAAATCCATTTTATCACATAAGTGAATTTTTGAACTACCGTCTCCTGTCACACTTAGGCCTAACTTGTAGAGACCTATGTTATTTTTAATATTGTCTGTTTCTCTATTCTTGTAATCTTTGTTTTTTTAATTGCAGTGCCTGTATTTGCAGCTATAACGCATGTTACCCCTAACATAAGAACCTTTTGACCCACCAAATGCATTCTTTGTGCCTAATTGGAATAAATGTTTGATTCTTGATTCTATAACTAAATCTCTAAGTGTTTATATACAATGCAATCATAATATTATTTGGTGAGACTTGTTACAGAATATAGCTGTATCCTTATTTAGATTGCTGCAGATATTTTCTTTTATTGATTGTACAAATAAATTTCCACTGTTTTATGACCTGAAATCTGACCCAATCTTCACGTTCAACAAAATAGGAAATCACGATAAGGAGGTTATTATATTTTTGATGAAAATTCTTTTATTAAATTATCTAGCAATTGAAAAAGGACAAAAGACCAACAATGACAATATTATTAAAAAGATAAATCTATTTTAAACTTAATCCTAAAGCATGAGCTGCTTTAGATTATATATTGCATAAAACCTCGCAGTATATATTTTACATATTGAGGTATTTTACAAAACGAGTTTAGGAATTTGATGGAGAGAGCATATCTTTGTATAAATGTCAATGGCGGATGTATGTTTTAAGGTCTTGCATTGTCATTTTGTTGGTTTTGTATTTTGATGCTATCATCTGAAATTGTTGTTATTACTAGTTATTTTGATATAGCCTTTTCTTGTTCTTGTAACTGAATCGTGTTCCAGGATTATGTATTGCATAAAACCTTGTAGTATATATTTTACATATTTTACTGTGGTTTATTAACTTGAAAGGTTTATCATTTAATTATAGTTTTATTACTTTTATAAAATTATTTAAATTGTTCCTATATGACAGCACAGTCTTTAAAAAAGTTGTTCTTGACTTTTGCTTGTTTAATGGACCTTTCGGGTTTTTATGTTTTTTCATAAGAACTTTTGATTGGTTTCTCTGTTAACATTATAACAAAGAAAGATTGCGATAACAAGTAAAAAGGGGTGCATTATGACTGTTTTATGAACGTGACTTAGTATAAAAATTGTAATTTAATATCAATATTTTCGGATAACTTTGATTTATTGTGTGTACACCTATGATATTATTAAATATTTGAGGTAATTGAGGGAATATGTGTATGGTGTATATTAGATTATGTAGATTATGTATATTAGATTAAGTTTAAAATATCCGAGATAATCGAGAATCCTGAGCAGTCAAGTTGAGGCTTGATAACAAAAATTGGCTTAAATCCGAGAACTTATGGTTCGTTTTAACCGACTCTTAATAGTGCTATAATCGCCTCTGAACACCGACGAGAATGTTAAATAAATCACGCGCGAACAAAAGAGTGGGAAAACAAGTTTTGAGGAAATCCCATCGGACTTACAGGACCGCAAATAATCTTATTTCACGCTTCCATGACTTAAGCTTTGTTTCATATGCTTTAACTCACCTCTTACTTATAAATACGAATACATTTTGGTAGATTCTTTTTTCTTCACATTAAATGAGTAATGAAAATGGAATACAAGCCTTCAGTTTATTTTGAGCTGCATCCTTATGGTATATAAAGATTATATACCTGAAATGACTTCATTTAAATAAAATACATGCAGATTTAGGATAAATATAACAGATTAGGTACAATAAACAGTAAGAATTTTAAGCAATCCCTCCTATTTTTCTCTACATATGTTAATAGGAGTAATATGGATATTTCCCGTTCTTCATTAAAGCTGCAATTAAACACAAATAGAATGTAATAATAAAGGTCAATATCTATCAACGACGTGTTTGTTAATTAAACATCATTCGTTTACACTTCGTTATGTTTAATGATCGGCAGATATTATAATTCCTTTATATTAATATTTGTTCTGCATAATAAACTTCTCATACAACCTATTGATGAAACAGGGTGTTTTTTTTAAACGCAACCCAAAACTTTATTTTATCAATGGAGGACTGTTCCTGTTCCCCCCAAGATCGCCGGATTTGACCCCACTATATTATTTTCTTTGGGAATATAAAAAAGTAAGGCCTACAAAAAAATTCACAGGATATTCAACATCTCAAAACAAACATAATATATTTAATACAAGTAATTCAAAGAGGTATTTTGCAAAACGTGTTCAGGAATTTAATGGAGAGAGCATAACTTTGTATAAAAATGTCAATGAGGGATTGTTTGAAAACATAATGTAAGATAAATGTGATCAACTTAAATAATAGTCTGTGTAAATATAAAAATTGACAAAACAATAATAATTTCATATTTGTATGTACAAAATTCAATATTAAAAATGGGCTGCTTAAAAACACCCTGTATAATGGTTATCGTACTTGTACATCATTGTTAACTGAAATAATTATTAGTTTAAATTTTGCCCCGTTTTAAGTGTGTCACAAGAAAATAGATTGGCATATAATACTAAAACATGACACATAGATCGAAATATTAGTGCTTGGGTGTCATGGTAGCGTACCGGTTAGCGTCTTGGACTTCGGTTCAGAAGGTCGCGGGTTCAATTCTCGGCACACTCATTCAAGTTTAAGGGGTTTGGACGGTATTTTCCCCTTAACATAATTTATTTAAACCTTGTAAATATACCACTCACGCTCACAAAAACGAAAAATAAGGCCCTCATGAAAATGATCATTAAATGATAGAAATATTGATTTCGATGCAAGTATTTGCAATGGAATGCAAGCCGCAGTCATCGCGGCTCGGGATCTGGAGTTGCTTCGCCGCAATCAGGTGATGTTTCGGGTCGGCAGCGGTCATGGACTTGAGTTGGCTGTCACGTCAGCTTGTTTGACGCCAGCTGTTAAAAACAAGTAAAAAATAAATTTAATATACTGGAATTCAATTTCATGTCTCAAAATTACAAGCAAATACTTCGTTGTATCCCAATGAGCATCGACAGATTAATGTAAATATAATTGTTGTTTCAGTTAGTATTTGCTAAATAAATTTTATGTGACTTAGCGTGGCAAATGTTTTTTTCTAGTTTCATGCATAGAAGTAATGAATGGAAGTTTCTTATAGTTCAATCCCATTAGGCTGTAAGAAATAAATCATAAACAGGTGCTTGACGATTTATCGAAAAAATCCTTTTCATCCCACAATTAGTTAAATTTTCACTTGTAAGTCGCAAAAATATTCCATTTTAGGGTAAAAAATCTCCTAAGTGGAGAAAAACCCAGCGATCTCTTATTTAAATACCAAGAACCTTGATCTTTCTTCTATAAGTTTGGGATACCTATATTTTAATCTTTTGTCACTTTAAGTATGAAAATTATAAAAACATATTCTTGAGTATGTACTGCTCGAAAATCCAAATATAGACGCGGTACTAATCCTAATTGAACGAATAGTTTGTGGATAAGGACACGAGCACATCACAAACCATGAGTTTCCGTTATGGGGAGAATTGCCAGACTTACCCATTATTATGTTTGGTGGCTTTCACCAAAACCACTGTGACTTGTAGTCTGCACCACAATGATAATGAGCGTGTGTCAAATCTGATCACGTTGTATAGTGGAAACTATTCATTGTGAGAGATAAAGTAAAAACGAATTCGTTATTAGCAAGGAATGAGTAAATGTAAGTTTTTTTATTTTTTAGTTTGTTATAATAATTTTTGAAAATACAGCTTTTATATTTTTATTGAATGTATATACTTTTGAAATAGTTTTGAAGACGATTTTAAACTGCTCTGTGTCACTACTTTTTTTACAGTGTAGCCTTCCAAGAACTCTTCTTTTTCGGTATTTAGTTATTAAAATAATTTTAAATCCTCATGTTTATTTTGTTGAATTTTTTAGTTTAAAATTGAGATAATTTTAATTTAGTAGATTCCAAGCTTACTCTACAGAGTCCTTATAATTATTACGACAAAATATTAAAATCAAATTGTGTTCCTCATAATAACGTTTTAGATGCTATGATCAAATATTAAAAATTATGAATCATAACGAAGTTATAAAGCAACCAATTCAGATAGATAAAGTTAACATTGTGTATGGGTCTTAAATAATGAATAATCTAAATCGTGCAAACGAACAAGTTTGTGTAACGTTTACTGATTTCTAAAACAGTTGTTCTTCAGCTGTGGCACAGCCTGATACGAATAACAAATGAGTGCGATGTTACAACGCTAGAACAAGAGTGTAATTAACTAAAACACAGATCCACACGATCTCTGCGTTATTTTCTAAAATTTCCTCCGATTCTGAATCTGAAAAACTGAACATTACAACATATCTGAACAAATATCTTATTGATTATTGTATATAGTCCAGTAATTTTTTGAAGAAGTAGAGAGTGGACGTTTCAGAATATCACATTTGAGAACTTCATGTCAAACAAAAATTGAAAAAAAACATTTTAGTTGTGAAAAGGTCAAATGAAATTCATGGCAATCGTTCAATTGGAACTAAAATGACACTTTTACGTATTTTTTAATGTTATATCTAAGTAGTGCTCACTTAGGCCTAATATATATATATATATATATATATATATATATATATATATATATATACTAATATCTTTCAAAGCTTATTAAATAAAATTGTTTATGCGCACACTATAGAAACTGAACAGAGTCATGTTTTGAGGATAATAAGCAAAATAAAATTTCACAATGCATTTTTAATAATTTACAGATGTTCTCTTTTGCACTGTACAGGACAGTGCTTCATGAAAATTAAGATAATTAGTTTCATAACTAATTCGTATTGGCCTTAAATATAAGCATATAATTTTACATAGATTCTGTACAATAATACCGTAGTCATGAATGGCATTGAAACCTTCAATGACCTCGTTAGAAGTCTTGCGAAAAAAGTTCTATAGGACTCTCAACACGGATAAAAATATGACACTGCAATTATTTTTCGCTTACTGAAACATGTATTAATTATTGTATTAATTAATTAATCGCCTATTGTATTAAACATTGTATTATTTATTTGATCTCCATTGAAAGTTATATCTTTGACTATAAAGTCAATGGTTATATGTTGGATCTGATTTAATGTATATTTTTATAAACATGTATTTGAAAATTAATCAACATGCTGATTAAGTGAGTAAACTCACGCAGCGGCCTCAACTATAACTTTACTTTTGTGAAATGTTTTAAAATTAGCAAATAGATGAATTAAAGCAATATTAACAAATATACATTTTAAGTTCAAATTATGACTTACAACAGCTAACAAAACTAAATAAATACATATTTTAGTTCCAAACGAAAGTATATTATTGTCAACTAGAATCCAATTACTAAAAAAATCACTAGATCCATCTCTGTAATAGGCTATGCTTTGTAATAGTACAATATAATGTCAGCTATAATAATAATAATTATAATATAGCTACATTCAATAATAATTGTTTACAATGGAGCTTTTGTTAAACTTTACAGAGTGTAACTGTTTTCATTGTATTGTTTGAAATGTAAGATGTCTTTATAGACAAAAGAAACATTGTTGCTCCACGATTTATTGCTCTCCAGGTATGACAATCGTATAATTGGATGCTTTATCTGGAACACCAATCGGGTCTTGCTTGGCTCAATCGTAACAAAACATACTTTGAAGGTCAAACGGTCAAATTCGAATGCAAATAGCCCTTAACAAATTGAAGATTAGTACACAAAAAGTATTTTGTGTAGCTGATGTTCAACAATACATATTTAATATATAAGTAAAAGTGATTATTGAGAAAGGAATAAATGTTATCATGATTTTTGCGATAGTATTTCATCATGTAAATAAAAATATATTTGATCTATATATTATAGTTGATTTAGCGTTCTAATGTACTTTTATACGAGAAATATTTAGTTATTCATTAACGTCTTAAATAATGACGTGCTTAAACACTTGTTTAAAAGGCTAAACAATTTATAATAATAGATATTGACACAAAAAGTAACGTTCTTTCAAGTTTTTTAAAATGTATGCGTTTTTTTAAATATTACGATTTATTTCTCAAGGTATACATTAATGAGTACTGTATGTTATTTTTAAAGTAAGTCAACTAGTAAACGAAAAAATAATTAAAAACAGTATGAACCTAGAAAACCTGCATAATTACTATCCATATTATCTAATGGTGGACATTTTAGCAGGATTATTTATGGACATGTAAGTTGTCGTGGTTACTTGATTTGGGTCTTCATCTGAATTTTTATATTTTGAAGCGATTTAAATCGCTCATCAAAGGAATCTGCTGGATCGGAGGAGCTTTCTTGTAGTAGCAAATATTGGATAATAGATGGTACACAATCGTTGGTACTACACCGATAGGTTTCTCCTGAGATAATGTTTGTATTCGCCGGCCTCTGTTCCTTCTCGCAGGAACGTTGCATTTGTAATCGTTATACAACCGCAGCCTGTTTCCAACATCCACTGCCCTCCGACCGAACTGAGGTGTTTCACCAACATTAATATTTGGAGTTCCTGGGTAACAAGATAACCTCTTTTGGAAAGGAATGTAATGAACTGAGTATTCATCTTAAAGTAGAGACTCCTTAGTTTTCACATTTTATAATTTAAAGATACCCTTAAGCGTGCATGTCAAATTCGTTTAAGTTCAGAGATGAATGAGGTTTTAAATTGGCTTCTGCTGTATTAACTTCTAGCCTTACTTGGCGCAAACCTGTAGCTGTTAACATCGCAAAATGAGGCGACCTCTCACATAGCTACCAAAAAGCTATTTGTATCTTAAAACTGCTTGAATTAGTCCTTAGACAGCAATGCTCAGAAGTCCTTCTGGGTATTTTGGTATTATACGGAGGCCACTATTTTTAGAGAGAATTTTCACTGGATACAAACAATGACTACATAATTGGAAAGAACATACTTAAGTTGACTTACTGTCAAAATTGAACACAGTTATGATGAGCGGTCTTTGTGTTTTGCCTCTCAGAAGGCGAGATTGAGCGATGTGTCAGCGAGATTGAGTTGAACGCGTCACCGCCGCCGTTAGCGACTTCACCCGATCGCCACCCTTATTCAGCGCGCTGCGGCGGTTATGTTTGGTTAGGTTATCATATATATACTAGTAGGACTCTCCTTGTTTCGTTATGAATCGAACGATACCAGACGAGTCATACTTTCGCCCGCCAAATATCCTACAAATAGGCCAAGGTCAGGTCGTTGACCGGAGCGCACGCATCAACTGACAACAGGATTTGGCAGGCAAAAGTATGGCTAGTCTGGTATCGTTCGATTCGTAACGAAACGAGGAAAGTCCTTCAAACATATTCATGATAACCTAACCTAACATAACCGCCGCAGCGCGCCGTATAAGGGTGGCCTCCGTATAATACTACTGTACGCTACTGGGCATTAATTTAACACGCTTGATAAGTACTATTTAAAAAGAGGTACTCAACTTTTTTCGAAGCTTCTGTACAAAAAGGTTGAAAAAAATATAGGCGATTTTTTTGAAAACTTGTAAATGTATCCCTTAGTTAATTGTACGAATAAAGTTTGATTTAATAGATTTTGAAAAATAGTTAGTTACTCTTGGTAATGCTTTAGTTGACAGTTTGTTGAGAAATTTGTTGTTTATTGTAATCACATTTTCGCTCAAACAGAATTTTTACTAGCTAACTAAAGTTTAATTATGTTTTCATGGCTTCTCGGTGTAGACCAATGATGTTACGAACAATTGTTTGGATTATTATCTGAATCCGAATAACTAACAAATAAATAACATTCACCGTTTAAAAGTAATGTTCATTGCCTATCCTGTAAAGACGGAAAATAATAATTTCCAATCAATAAGGTTCCAAATGAAGTCAGCTTGTTTGACTTTGTTTAAATATGAAGTGATAATTCATCCTGACGCCAGCTGTAGTTGGAATAACGGATTAAAAGACAGGAAAATCTTTGCCTAATGAGATTTTCAGTTTTTCAATTTCATAAATCACAGCCGAATCAGGCAAGTTAACTTATTTCCTTTGACACTGATTTGCAACATGGGTTGACAGGTCCATAAATACATCTGTCATTGTTATTAGCGATTTTTTTCTAACAGATTTTCCAAGAGATAAATACAAAAGTAAAAGAAATGGCACAATTTAGTGTATTATGTAGTATAGTACCTTTTATTAGAAATACGATAAAAGACACGCAAAATGGATTTCTACAATGGATAGAAATTTTACTAAACCGCTTACCGTTAAACCATAAAAATAACCTCCATTGCAGCAGACCTGCATACTCAGCGAATTTCAAATGCAAAAGAACATATTTCCATTCTACCTAGCGAGATTTGACTCGTTTTGGTAAGCTCCTTAAGAATCACATGAGGAATGAGTATGCAGGTTTGCTGCTACAGGTATGTTAAAACTGGGTGGCTTTAATTCAGTATTTAGTACATCTCAACTAGATGAAGACATTTACCAGGTTTTATCAAAATATGTTAAGAAATAAGGAAGATATCGAATTTTTTATTTCCCATAAGGATAACATGGAGAATGAGTATGCAGTTTGCTGCCAAAAAACGTAAATATCAGTAATTTTAGGCTAAAACACATTAGATCTCATCTAGATAAAGCCACAAAACAAGTTTTATTAAGATATGTTGAGAAATAAGCGAGGTATGGAATTTTATTTATTTTCCATCAGGTTAACATTAGGACTGTGTACGTAAAAACGTACACAGTCTGTGTTAAACTGTTAAAACGACTGTGTTAAACGTACTGTGTTTACCACTTTCAATATCTCGGTAACCAATGGATTTAAATCAGTGATTCAAAATAGTAAATTTTTTTAGCTTAATTCAATGGCGATAACAAAAATTGGACAATTTTTATTTTTTCATATAAAAAACTCAAAAAATCCATTTTTGGGGTAGTTCATCCCCCTTCACACCCCCTTCCGGTGGTCCAGTTATGCTGGTTTACGAACTCGTCCAGAAGATTACCATTTTACATGTCTGTACCAAATTTCATAAAGATCGGACCATATTTACGGCCGCTATCGTGCTAACAGACACGCACACACACACACACACACACACACACACACACACACACACACACACACACACACACACACATATATATATATGCAATAAATAACAAGAACTGTGTACCCTTTGTTAGATTTTATTTCAAACCGACATGTTTCGGGATCTAAGCCCATTATCAAGGTTTTTTAAAAGTTACATAGTCAAGTTGATGGTTAGATGGTCAAATTATAAAATGTAAATAAATAAAAATAAAAGTAAACAAATCTAAAATTAACATCCGTAAATACACTATTGATAAAGTATATCGCACTAATAAAGTGATCAGAAAAACATTTTAAAAATCAAATACAGGAACAAGCTTTAAAACAAAAAACAACGTTTTCCAAATGATTCAAAGAAAAACTAATTAAAAAGATGAACAAGATAAATATTAATAAATCAGGCTTATACCAATTAAAGTGTTCCGACTGCAATCAATGCTATATAGGGCAAACAGGAAGAACATTCAAAACTAGATTTAAAGAACACATCCAGGCCCTGAAAAGCAACAACATCACAACCCTGAATTCGACATTTGCTGAACACCTTTTAGACTCCAACCACAATTACGAAAGTATTGACAAAAATATGACGATAATAGAATATATGACAAAAGGTAGCAAAATGGGCAGCCGAGAAGAATTACACATATATTCGAAACATAAAGAAAACCCCAACAGTGTCCTAAATAATCAAATTAATTTGAATAACCCAATATTTCACAGGATATGGAATATGAAAACAAAAATGAAATAGAAGGATTGCAAAACATTCCCTACTTTACCAATAGTGTATATACATATATTAATTTTGGATTTCTTTATTTATAATGTTATTTATTTAAATTTTATTATTTTACTATCTAACCATCAACTTGACTATGTAACTTTAAAAAATCCTTGATAATGGGCTTAGATCCCGAAACATGTCGGTTGGAAATAAAATCTAACAAAGGGTACAAAGTTCTTGTTATTTGTTGCATATTAAATATAGTACCCCTTAAAGCTGAATCACAAAATCATATATACAGTGTGTCCCAAAAGTCCCGGACCGGTTTAATATCTTTTAAAGTAAGCCAGATATCAAATCAATATTTCTCATACCTTTTAGGACTAAAAAAAAAACTACTTTTTGATGTATGTGTCGTTTCTGCCCCTGCCCCCAAAAGTGGATTTTGGGGGGGTAGCCCAAAAAATTTAAATATAAACCCCCATCGTGTGACTGCTTATTTTAAAGGGCTTGTTGAAAGAAAGACAATGCCGCAAACCGGAGGTCGATATCATGCTCCAGTCCGAAATGGCGGCCATTCAAAAATTTAAAAATGCCGTGCGTTAATTAAAATTGAGTATTTTCTGTGTTTAGCAAATCACATTTAAATCGAATAAGAACCACCAGAGCACATACTAACTACTTAAAAGATACAAAAATAATAATTTCTTGTTGTCATTATCAAGGTTCAACCCTCAAAAATGGTTTTGGGAGTGGGGGTTTGTCCAACCAATTCCAATATCAACTCACATCGTATGAACACTCGTTTTAATATGATGAATGAGTAAAAAATAAACCAAAGCTTGTTTTAATAAAATTTCTAAAAATTAGTTATTTTTGTGGCGAATATTTGGTACTTTATGTATGGGGGTTTTCCTAAAAGATAACGCATAAACGACCCTCCGCAAGTATCGACCTTTGCCGCTGAGCCAAAGGTCGCATCAAGGCGGATATTTATTAGTAACTTTTTTTTACTAAATTGAGTATTTTCTGTGTTCGGCAATTCACATTTAAATCGAATAATATTCACCATAAACACATTTTAACTACTTAAAAGATACAAAAATTGTAATTTCTTGTTGTCATCATCAAGGCTTAACCTCCAAATGGTTTTGGGGGGTGGGGAAACCCCAACAAAATTTATAAGTATTAGGTCACTTTTGAAGTTTCGTTAAAACAAGCTTTGGCTTATTTTTCCTCAGCAAATTAAAATAAGTGGTCAAACGATGTGAGTTGATATTGGAGTTGGTTGGACAAACCCCCAGCCCCCCCAGAACCATTTTGGAGGGTTGAGCCTTGATGATGACAACAATAAATTATTATTTTTGTATCTTTTAAGTAGTTAAAATGTGTTCTGGCGGTTCTTATTCGATTTAAATGTGAATTGCCGATCACAGAAAATACTCAATTTTAATTGATGGACGCATTTTAAAATTTTTGAATGGCCGCCATTTTGGACTGGAGCATGATATCGACCTCCGGTTTGCGGCATTGTGTTTCTTTTAACAAGCCCTTTAAAATAATCAGTCGCACGATGGGGGTTTACATTTTAAATGTTGGGGGCTAAACCCCCAAAATCCAATTTTGGGGGCAGGGGCAAAATTTACACATACATCAAAAAGTAGTTTGTTTTTTAGTACTAAAAGGTATGCGAAGTATTGTTTTGATATCTGGCTTACTGTAAAAGATATTAAACCGGTCCGGGACTTTTAGGACACACAGTATATCTAAAAATTCAAACGAATGGTGTTTTTTTGCTTCTGGTGGCCCCAAAATAAAAAGATTCATGGTCTAGGGCTTAGGTCTTACCATGAGACCTACGGTAATAGCTTCTTCCCTATAGGGGAAATTCGCTAAAATCAAGAAATGTTTTTCCTTGTAATATTTTTATATATTGAGGAGATGGCATTGTAGACCAACTGATAATTGTTGCATTGAACAATATTTCTACGAAAACCATTCGAAATAATAGCCGTTGCCCAATTCAACCATACTATTTTGTAATGTCAATCGTTGACAAAAAAGCTTCGAGACGGATATCGAAGTGAAATGGACTAGTAGACGTCCTCAGCGGTCTATCTTTGCAAAGCCGGGAAATTATAAACAACAGCTTAGCTTAGGAACATTTTAAATAACAACATGAAAGACTATTTACGTGAAAGACATGACGATGCATTTTTCCCTGTATTCAAGATTGCACTAATCACATGCACTTTAAAATGATTCAGTTCTAACTTGACATTATCCCATCTAGGCTACTTACGTTTAAACTATTTGCTCCGGTTAGTTGATTTGTTTCATTCCTTCCATCCGTTTACTGTTATCAACACCTTAGCTTACAAATCATGGGTTTGCCAATAACTTTGAACACATTTTAAATATCAAAGATTAAAAGCTATAAAGCTTTTTAAAATATTGAAATCAGACAGATTAAATTGACCTATTAAATCGACCACAGACCTTTAAAATCGAGTTGTACGTGCACTGGTTTATTAAAAATATATGTTTTTCCTAATACTGTACAGCCATTTTTAGGCAGGAAGAGCTGCTCCCCAATGTTATGGCAAATCCCAAAACAATTTATCCAAATATATACTTATATAATTTTTTTTTAATATAATAAACTAACGATGACCACAACACATAACACATAACACACATAACACTGACTGAATACACACAGTCATATACAGTGAATATACAGTGTTATGTGTATAACACTGACACTGTGTGTGAAAACACATAACACTGACCATTTATTCTAAAGTAAACATGAAAAACTAAAATACTGTTTTATGTTAAGGTTACTGGTTGGTGAAAATTAGAATAGAAGTAAACTTAGCGACTGTAAAGACATTGAGAGAAGAACCACATTCCTGTCGTTATACCTTTGGCTCGGATTTCAGGACCAATAGATCAACGATGAAAAGGGTAAATCGTTGGCCCCAGCTTTCGTTACTTTTTGCCTTGGCAAAGATCTGATCATTAGTCTCCATCAACCACTTAAAGTCTTACCTTTTATTTCTCAGGAGTTGTGTGAATAGATTAGTTGTTCCCCAAAGTCATCCAGTAAGATTTTCAAGTTTTATTACGCACGAAAAGTCTATCATGACTTGAACGTTTACCTAAAACCGTTTGTTGCTATCATACCACGAACAAATTGATGGGAATGAGAGAAAATGCAAGTTAAAAGACAAATATTTCAGGATTAATTTATTCCCAAATTTATTGAATCAATTAATATGTAGAACCATCTGTTACCTCTACATATGAGGCCTAATACGACCACCATCTTGAGTTAAAGGTATCGATAAAAAGAGGTATCGAGGAAATATAATATTAGTATCTGATAAAATTTTCTCTAAGGGCACAAATATACGAAAAAGGGCTGAATAGACGATGAATTTCCTTTTATTTAGACATTTCCGTTTACTTCACAGCTGCATGGCAGCTACAATTACAATTACAGATAAAAATTTTAAAATCAAAACATACTGTACGGTAATTTTACAAATTGAACATTTTAACAAGTTTCTCTGTTTTACATGCACTTTAATAGTTTTAAATATTTACAATATATCTAACAAGTAATAAAATGTTTTTAAATTAATATAGCATTACACGTCCTTTAAACATTATTAGTTTTGTATACCCTATTATTTAAAAACAAATTAATAAAATTTACAAAATATATTAATAATATACAGAGAGAAAAATGGCAAGATCATTAGATTCAAAGAACTATTACTATAATACTTTGAATTTTAAAAACAATCCATATTTTGAAAGTAGTATTTAAAAAAAGTACCTTTTGCAATATTCGGTACAGCAACAGACCATACATTGTGGGAACAAACTAAAATCTCTCTAAATATAGTTTACTGCAAGGTAAGGTTGTCGAATAGGATTGTAAAAGCCTGAAACACGTAAAACTTAACCAATAAAAGATTTTACGAAGAAAACATTATCCGGAAGAAAATTACCATAGGTTTATCCAGTTTGGAATTTGAATTTGGTTGATTATTGAACGTGTTTGTATGCATTGCGGGAAACTTGGAGAATGTGTAAACACTTATCAAAGAAACGTTTAAGGAGTTCTGCAGAATGATAAACAAACAGAAACGTGGTGAGAATATTTACATTTTGCAAGGAATTCAAGTTTCACTTTACATAAAATACACTTTTAAGGTTTCATAATATTCGGTGAATAATGGTACCTGGGATTGGTAATATTATGCATAAATCATTTCAACATTTTAACCCCATTTGATTACGGTTATTTTCTATATCATGCGTTCACGTCAATCTTCATAAAGTTTGTCAATACAGATAAAAAGGTTTTTTGAAAACAATCAGTACTTTACACGTCGCTACCATATTTAATTAAGGTTGGAGCATATTTCAAGGGTTCGCATATTCTCATTCATGAAAACAAACGATCGTATTTTGGCTGATTGGTGACCTCCACGCTTAAGTTTTGTCATGAGAGCTACAGTTTTGTCATTTATTGTGGAAATCCGCTAAAAATAACGTGAAAACAAAGTAACACATTGCAATCCAAATACTGTTGCTATCAAACCAATAATGCCTACCTTGAGACAAGATTGTAAAAATTAAGCGATCAAAGAGCACTTAAAATTCTTTCATATGTGTTTTAATTTTAAAAACTAGTTCACCAAATTATTTCATGCATGGCTTTAATTTTTTGTCTCAAAGTAATATAAGGACTTCACGCTCTGCTTCCCTAACACTTCGGATGCGTCATGATAGACCAGCCGTATATAACCGGAGTTTAGTCGTTACTTCTTGCCGTCTCTGAATGGCTTGCCAGAATCCATAAAGTCCCTGACAAATCGTTGTCGGTTTGAGGTGGCACTGAAAGATTTTTACTTTCAGCGGTTGTCCTTGGCCAGTGCGTCCTAAGGGGTATGTATTGTGTGTGGTTACTGACGGATGGACGTTTGTGTGACTGAGTAAAATTGATTTATTTTTATGTTTTTGTAAATATAGTTTTAAGTTTTTGTTAATAGATTAATTAAGTATTTATTGCACACTTTTGAATCAATTTAAGTGAAAGAAAGGGCCAAGAGGCCAAGAACTTTGCCTAGTAAAATAAACGATTTTTAATTTATTTTCATTTAGTTTCAATAATAAATTACTCAATTAGATTTTTTTTGGCTTATGGTTTTTATGGACAATATAATGCGATTAATTACAAATACAAATGTGTGTAGGAGGGAGATCACATTTCAACATTTGCTTCGCCAGTGTGTCGCATGTTGTGGCCTGTTCACCTTCCTCACCAGCTTGTATTGGCCAATTAGTTAACAAGTCAGTGCAGAATCACGTTTTAAATAACTAAACGTTTACTGGATTTATACTGTGATCAGTGTGGCTTTAATTGGCAGCCAGCGTACTGCATTTTGCGGCCGAGCACTAACAGGTTGGGAGGAATGGAGCACGTTTTCAATCACACATATTTAATACAGTTTTAAATGTGGTTTGTGGAGAGACCGGCTAACTAAAATGCAGTTGAAGGATGTTGCTTCTCCTGTTTAAGTTAAGTTAATTGTAGTGAAGTTACCTGCAACGTGCTTTAGGCAGCAAGAGCTGTATAGTTTACTGAGCTGTATTAGTTTGGAGAATTTTAGCCGCATCTGCTTGTTGTATTAACTAACACCTTTTGGTGAAGACATTTGCGCCTTCGAAGTTGTTATTTTTAAGAAATTTGTTGTGACCCGAAAGCATTACTAGGACAAAAGTCACTTCTTCTCGTGGGTCACTTTTACCCTGGAATTTCCTTCTTGAAGTATATTATCAAGAAAGGCTGTGTACAAATTATGATTCATATTTACGATTCATAAAATCATCTAAATTAGAAATATAATCTTGATTTAATAAAGTGTGATAAAATCGCTTCCAGTCATGATTTAATAAAAGTGGTTGTTATTCCCAATTTCTCCTTATTTTATCAAAACAAATCTTTAATAATAAATATTTAAAAAAGAAATTAAATAAATCATTATATACATGATATACAGTCTTAAGCTAGACATATAAGCCAGGTGTGTTATATTACCATCATTCTGAAATTTATTTTTGCAAAAAATGTATCATGCTTACAATTTAGGTAAAAAATAATGGGACCAGCATCAGTAATACAGTCATACTATCACAATAATTACGGTAGAAGTGGTCAGAACATCCAGTCTAGGCTATCGTTACAACATCTGGCCCTGCTTCTGTGGTATTGTAATTAGTGGCTAATTGGAAACCGCTCTAATACGTATTTCATTTTCGACATACCGATGTCACCTTTTACATCGATAGCGTAATAATAAATACTTCCGTTGCAGCAAACCAGCATACTCATTGAATTTCAAACGCTTGAATAAATATTTTAGACGGAACCCCATATTGACTTAAATCAACTTAAATTGAACATAAATAAGGTCAAAACAATTCTGCATAAGGATATGCTAGATTAATTTAGAAGGTAGTTTAGACGACGCTTGTCGTAAACTAAAATCGTCGCACATCTGTAAAAAACACGCTCAAATATTTTCCATAAGAATAACATGGGATTCGCGCATGTAGGTTTGCTTCAACGAAAATGGGAAAATGGGGGATTTTACACTATAATCCAGTATATCTCAACTAGATGAATCCCCATAACAATTTGTGTTTAGATCTGTGGTTAGATGATAAGTGAGATAAAATTGTTATGTTTACAAACGATTTAACTGTTAAAGGTGATACGATTAAAGCGGTCGGATGAAAATATTGAAGGTAAACTTGTCTTGAAATAAGAGTCTTATGAAATTAATTGCTCTCTATTATTGCCATTTAATCAACGGCCGTGTTACAGTAGAAAAAGATTTATCTTTGTTCCACTTACGTACGGCATTAATTTCCTAAATCTTTAATTCTTTTGACACCATCTTGAATTTTGGATGCCAAATTTAAAACACTCGTTCCTGTTGATCAACCTTTGGTAAATTCTTAGTATGTTGTTCAGCACGCACAAATTAAAGGAAAATGCAGGAACTAAATCCCTTTTTTGGTAAAACTTTTATGGTCAAGTGTATTTTGCCGTTCTTTTTCCTCGGCTGATAATATTTGTACGCTCAATTTTATCATAATTTCACTGCGTTATTAATTCAAACTCAGTTTTAAAGTATCGGAGTTTCTTATGATTTGATTTATTTACAAGGAGTCAAGTCTCTCTACCTCCGCGCCACCCACCCGTCAACGATCGGTGTAATTGTTTTGGCCAATTTAATTGTGTGTCCAGTGTTTAAATGATTTTAATGTTTAAAAGTTTTTGAAATATCGAAGTGTTTATAATATCAATATGACGTTCGCCTGAAGATGGCATTTTAAAAGTCGAAACCGGTTGCCTTTTAAGGACTCATGGGATCACTTGAGAACAGGTATTTAAATTAGAACACGTTTTGTTCTGTGATTCGGAGGCTTACTCATAATGTAATTTATTTACGCTCCAATAGCTTTGAAATTATTTACTTGGGTTTTAAAATTGGTCCCTTTGCTGGAAATCGCACTAGTTTTCTTTGTAATAACCAAGTGTTGCAGATTTCTTCTTTATACTTTATTCTTTACTATTTTATTTAACTGGCGACCTACCGGGTAGATATTTTAAGCCAAGTATGAGTGAGTGGGTAATGTAGGATGGTTGTGGCGCGATCTTGGGTCTTGTTACTAAAGTCGATACGTTCCTTAGACAGGACTGTCAGTTAATAGCCCAACAGTCAATGGAAGCAGGGGACTTACAGTTTATTGTGGGACCCGAACCACATGTTGCCAATCTGACGAACTGGTTGAATTGTGAGGATGATCTTATGTATAAAAGTAGTATTCACTGGAGTGGTTGTTAGCTCCACTAGGGAATAACATATCTTCAGGTCATAAAGCTTATAACTGTCCACAACTAATTGATGACCTCCAAGTAGATGGATTGAAACACCGCTTTTATAGAAAAATAAAACAAACCTCATGACTACAATAACCGAATATCCTTGCTAAAAATATTTAAATAATTATTGTAAATTTTATAAATCAATATTAATAGTGTAATATTTCTAAAGCATCGTTTTTTTCTTGATGTAACAACAAAAGTCGCAAAGAAAACGAAGTTATTCAATAGACAATTTGTTCGGAAAGATAGCTATCAGCCAGGTTTCATTATTTCAACATAATTCGAAACCTCAGTTGGGTCCTGCAAGCAATCGCAGAAGAAAGTTGTAATCGATGTAGCGGACGTATCGGTATTACCGAGACGGAATTATCAATGACATCGATATATTTATACTTTTATTGTGTTATGATACAGTTTATTCAGTTTGTCATGAACCATCGAAATTAAAAATTTGACTTTTTTGGAAGGTGGAGTCATCGTGATTTTTTAGACAGAAAAAGTCCTATGACACAACTTTTTGTGTTTCTCCTTGGACGAATCTTTCCTTATGAACTTACGTTAAATTCTCATTTTCATGGTGGCAGCCCTGTTTATAAAAATAATGTTATCACATTGTAATTGTAAAATTGTCTTCATATTCTTCAGAACTACAACAGCGTATTTCAATATATTGGAAATATTGATATTTTGACCTCGATGAATAATGTACATCGATATTCAAAGTTCCGATTCATCTTAAGACTGATATTTCGATATTTTAAAAATACCCTCCATCCCTAGTTCTGATATTTTGCTGTGGTTGAGATCCGAAGATCGGTTGTCTCTATTAAATCTACCCAGCTATAACGTTGGCATATCTAGAACACTGTAAACTACGAATGAATTGTAGTTTTGTTTACAGTTAAACTCTAATCACGGTTGGAAATCAAGATTGCATCAAAGTTGAAATAAAAACTTAGAGGGTTTATTTTAAAACTCGAAATTTCATTTAAGTATAACGTTTCTAACTTTATATTAATGTTTCAATATTTAAGCATTTTGGATTTTTACTATTATCAACAAGTAGACTCAAATTGAATAAATTCATGGAGGTAACTACAGAAAGAAAATATTATAATGAATTTATGCTGATACCCTAAGAAAACTGTGGATTATTTTAATAATGTATATGGTTCAATTCCTATACTAATTTGTCTTTAAAAAATTGTCAAAACAGTTCATATTTATGACATTATAGTCTAGGGGTTAACAATTTAAAACTAGTGCCAGTAAAAATCGTACGAGGTAGAAACTTGATATCGTAAAGATTCAGGAATCATTAGTCTACTAATGTACAAAATCTTCAGTGAAAACAGCAAGTCGTTTGAAAGTTATGAACTAAAATGTGGAAATAAAATTCAGGTATAAATCAGGAAAGAAAGCGTTTCAAGTCCTAATTTCGTGGCATTTTCTTTTTTCGATTTGATGTAAGTAATCATACCCCGAGATTTTTGCACATCACTGTTGCTCATTTAGTTTTTGTTTATAATCCTTTTGTTTGGTAATGTCGGTTTTTAGCGAATTTCCCCTATAGGGAAGAAGCTGTTACCGTAGGTCTCATGGTAAGACCTAAGCCTAAAACCATCATAACTTTTCTTTTTGAGGTCCTCAGATGCCAAAAACACCATTCGTTCACTTTCATAAATAAATAAATAAATAAATAAATATATATATATATATATATATATATATATATATATATATATATGTGTGTCTTTAAGCACGATAACTTGCGCAAAAATGGTCCAATCGGAATGAAATTTGGCACAGACGTGTAAAGTAGTAATTATTCGGACGAGTTCGTAAACCAGCCCGATCGGACCACCGGAAGGGGGGTTACAGGGGGGTAAACCCCCCCAAAAATGGGTTTTTTGAGATTTTTACATAGAAAAATAAAAAATTTTTATTGGCACCATTGAATTCAGCTCAAAAAAACAAACAATTTGGTATTTTGAATCATGGCTCTATGTCCATTGGTTGCCGAGATATTGAAAGTGGTAAACACAGTACGTTGTCCCAATGTTAACCTTATGGGAAATAAGTAAAATTCTATATCTCGCTTATTTCTCTACATATCTTGATAAAACTTGGTAAATGGCTTCTTCTAGTTCAGATCTACTAAATATTGAATTAAAACCACCCAGTTTTAATATACCTGTAGCAGCAAACCTCCATACTCATTCCCCATGTTATTCTTATGGAGCTTACAAAAACATGTCAAATCTCGCTATGTTGGATCGAAATATGTTGTTTTGCACTTGAAATTCGCTGAGTATACAGGTCTGCTGCAACGGGGGTATTTTTTAATTTTAAGGTCATAATTTATAAATTATGCTCACACAGGTCATCTGTGTTATAATTTTATTTATTTTATTTTATTTAAATATTAATGCCACAAAACAGAATTAATCCAATGACATTGTAGCATAATACAAATACAATAATAAATAACATATATCTCATTATTTCCCTGGATAATTAACGAATAACAATCTGCATTGTCAGTTATTATAATTATAATTATAAAATATCATTGAACTTTAATTATAAAATTTGTAGGACTACTTGACAATTATCTTGATAAAATATGTTAAGTTTTAATAATTGACTGAAAACAACTGCTTCCAAAGTTATGTAATGGAATGAAATAAATGTATCTTGCACAGCGATCAATTAATTGCTGAATTGCTGAAAAGTATCAATATTCGTTGTTGAATATTATCAAATTATCCATCAGCTAAGTAGTCTCAGACACTGTTTTATGACTTTGAGATTTTCTCAATTTTTAACAGCCTCTAGCTTTTGCTGGAGACGAGGGTTGTTATTACTTAATGACATTATATCGAAAATGACGCTGAAAAAATTACGTTGAATGTTTTACGGTTTGCTGTAGGACGTAAAAAATAGACGGTGCATTGTGAGTCAAGTAAATATGATATACCGGTACTTATTTTTTATTTTAAACCGAGGACCAGGCTTTGCAGTTTCCATGGACTTCACTGCAGCTATGTTGTTGAATTATTGTAGAACCATCGTTGTTGCGGGATTATTACTTAGCAAATTTCCAACTGGTGATTGGCCTCTGACCGAATTCACGCGATCTATCACTATACCATCCCGATGTATGGTGCACTAAACCTGTTTATGATAAGCAGCATTACAAAATATCAGGTTGGTAGTAACTATTTTTATCCGATATCATCATTAGGTTAACAATGTTAAAGTTGACATAAAAAATGGGTCGGTTCATAGAAAAATCTGTGTTATATATGCATACAAAAACATATTATGTGATAGTTAAAAATTTTATTAATTTTCAAATAAATTCGTTTATTAGGGGGTTTACAATCATGAGTATACTAATACCGTCTTCTTTTAGACATTATTTGTAAAAAAACCCGCATAGATTTCATATCAAAATAATCGTTATTATAGCCTATGAATCGTTATTTAAAATACTGAACCCACATTATTTTTATTAATAGTTAAACATTGTTGCTATTGTTTCAGATCGACGATGCAAATTACTCCCCGCAGACACAGCGCCCCAAGCCTTTGCTTTGGTATAATTTGCGTGGAAACGAGCCTCAAGGGAAATTACTGTTCGATGCTTACATATTATTGTATAATACGGAAAAGGGAAAAGAGCTAAAAAACCTTGGGTAAACCTCAAAAGATATAAACACATTATTCACCATTGTATTATTTCACACCAATTAAAATAACCACTGTAACTTTTTTATCTTCGTAGGAAAAATGCTTTCTGATCTATAAATGATGAATAGTTTAATCGGTTAAGAGTTTTGCCATATAATTTTTATTACTATAAATATTTATAGTAAATTCCCATATAGAAAAGGGAACAATTTCCGATATGGAAATTCCCTATATAGAAAGGGAATTTTCAAGCTAACCTTTATTGTAAGGAATAATCAATGTAGTGTCAAAGTTTCACCACTCACACACGTCATTAGTATGCAAGGTAAAGGGTGTCTTTGATGTCAGCGCTAACACAGGATGCGATATCGTCTCTCCGAATAGCGTATTGTTGGTTTTAAATCAGTCTATTTTTTCAAAAACCTCAGAATAAAACTGTCTGATTTTCAAACAATTTCTTTCCAAGAAACATTGCATTTTTTACAAACGTTAAGAAAGAGGTTGACTCATACATTAACCATAATAATTATACATTAGGTTAAAATAATAAGACTTCTCATTAACAAGAATATCGACGTGAAGATTACCTTAGAAGCCAACCTCGTACGACAATTACTTATACAGCAAAACTGTAATCGATTTAATCCTTTAACACGATCCTTTTTTACTGATGCCTCAAAGAAATAAAATTGTTCAATTAAATTAATTTTTCTAATAAGACTTGTACATGTTATTTTTTAAAGGAGATTATTTAGTTAGATGTTAATTTCTTACATACCGATTAGAAATCCTTTGTTAAAAAAACAATACACTGTTTATTTATATTCTCAAAATCATTTTTTGTATCAAACTTTATAGTTTTTAGCACCAAACAAATTATATTTGGGGAAAATATTGGTTTTTTTCGATGCCCAACTATAGCTGGCTGCCTCAAATGACGTCAATTCATCATGTAAGTATCCAGAAGGGAATAAAATCACCTTAACTAATATTTTAGAATGAAAATGTGCTAATATAACTATTATTTGAGTAAAAAAAGGTGGATCCATACATATGTGTTTGTGAATTTTTGATTTACTCAATATCTGTACACCTAATTCCCATATAGAATAAGAACGAATAGGGTTGGTTTAAGGAAAATTTACAAAACACCATGAAATAAGCTGGAGCCAGAAATGCGAGAGCACTAGTCGTAACAGTAACAGGGCTTCAAACGAGCTGCTCTCGTGAAGTCTGTTTTTCGTTTATTTAAGTAAGCGGATAAATCCTTCTTTTTCGGTAGGAGACGTTAAAAATTATACTATTGCTGTGCACAAAAGAGAAAACGTTTCTTTCTCAAGTTAACTGCAATGCTAAGTTATTATAAAAATGATTATTATTCAGTTGTCCACACGCTGCACCGCTTATCTAAGGTAAATTTATTCCACCACAAAACATTTTCAAATATGCCCCTGAGATTTCGGAAGTTCCAATATCTGAAAGCATCACGTTCTAAATTATGAACTCATAACAATCTGCAACACATTGAGTAAAAAAAAAACTGAAAACACTTTTATAAATAACTTGATTTTACTTACATCGGTGTTCTTGGTTTAGTAATCAAAATTTTCAGCTTCATATTAATATTTACCCAGTTCACAGTATCTAGTTAGACATATTTTTAATACGTTGAAACACATAGGAAAAACTCAGTTTTAGAATACCCATTACAACGATTTTATTCGCAAGCTATTCCATTTTTTTTCTTGCAACCATAATTTACTTCTGTCAGTGTCAGTGCAACGAAAGTGAAATAAGTGGTTCTGCACTATTAAAATTCAATCAACCAATGATAATAAATAAGACCATCAACACGACCGCTAACCACATAAGAGAACGAAAGAACAGAGGTTTTTATTTCTCGAGTCCGGTGTGTGTGTTTTCTAATGTTTCGTAATAATTCTAACCCCGTACTAATATAAACGACTTCATTAATTACTTATTACTTATATTCTTATTTTACCAGCTTGCCTATATGTGGGCGAAGGAAGTTGATGCGGTTTCACTTGAATTGGAATTCGATAATGCTTGGAATTACTTGTGAATATAACATTCTCCCTCTATATCAAATTGTCACATTAAAATATTATTGGAAAGAGTTTATTTATATAACATTAATGACGTTTCTATTTATCTAAACATATTTTTATTAATGCCACTGATAAAAGTAACTAGTAATCAATTTTTACATCAATGGGACTTGTCTCATACAAAGCTCATAGAAGCAGGGTTATCGTTGTCGTTTAATGATGCTACCATAAATAGCTCAAAAAGGGAAATAGGTTGACTAATTCTTTTGTTAGAATTTTTGTTATGTCAAAATTACACAATGGAAGGTATACAACCAACATTAAAGAAAAGGTTATTCATAAAAAAAGAATTACACGAGTCTTCCAAATAAAACTGTTCACCATGAAAATTAATTTATGAAAACTTTCGAGATGTTCTTTCCATATCAACTTAATGTTTTCAAGATACATTATTAGGTGTAACATTTTTTCACGGGGGGGTCAATCGATTGCTGGTAAACGTACACATTCATTGTTGATCCAGACATAGCATAAATCATGAAAGAAACAAATTACTGCCAACTATAATCTCTTTAAATAAAAACCCCTTTAAAAATAAATGCTTATTTCACAATTTCTCGCAGTTACATATCTCATCCACTTTCGGTTACGCAGCAGAAACAAATTTATGCTATCGCACATTTACGGGCTTAGAGATTCTATATAACAGTTTCGTATTTCCTCATATATGGGATTTTTAAGTTATTAAGCAATTGTGATGAATTAAAATATATATTTATTTTTAGTTACAGTGTGATAGTAATTAACGTTGTTATGTTGTTCTAGTCGATAAGTAATTATACTCTAACATTTTCGGTAATTTTGGTTTTGATATTTTTGTTCATGCCAAAAAAGGCCGATAACAATAACGAAATTGTAGAACAAAATGATTATGTATCAAACTATCAAGAAAACTAAATTTTACTCGTGAGCAAAGAAATAAAAAATGGGATTTTCCTCTAACTACTATTAAAAAAAGAACGATTTTCTAACTATAATTCTGTATTATTTGTTGTGTTATTGATTGAAAAAAATCGTTCATCGAAATAAATTACATTTCAAATCAGTCATTTAAAAGGTTTGAGCTGTACTCTTTCATGATATAAAGGGGTCCAAATCTATTTTCTCTGCCAAGAAAAAATACGCCTTCATCGCTTTTCGTTAATAATGTGAAAAAAGTCACGATAGAATTTCCTTGTGATTATATTGTTAGTAAAATATTTCAGATAATGCTTACACGCTTACACATACAAGGATTTGTTTTAAATCATTAAATATATTGCAAACATTTGCAGAATTTTCCACATGTAAGAAGAAAAGTCATAACTGAACATTACACCGTGGGCCTGACAGACCTGTGTGTATCTGTTAGTAACTCATCAAATACATATCACATGTATTTCCATTTAATAAGTATATTTAATTCGTACTTTTTTAATTGTTAACTTTTCGACGGTTAAGACAGTCCAAAATGTAATTAAAAATAACTTATAACCAACTATTATAGTGACCAAAAAATTACGAATACGAGGCTACGTACATTTAATCTTGAATAAACAAATCTCTTTGACTTGTTAACTGACGATAAATTGTATTCATAACACGTTTAATTTTGATTTAGCCTAACTAATTGGAGCCATATTTCAATTTAACTGACATTGACGGATACGACGAAGAAGTGAAGAACACTCAGCGAGGGGAATATAATATAATAAACGTTAATTAGTGAATATACCTTTCACGGGCGCTGTTAGTTGTGACATCAGTGCATATCAAACTTTATTTGATTTTATATATTTTACCTGAATGTTACCAGCGAGTAAAATACAACTTATTGAATATTAGGGCCTTATATTTTTTCTAAGCATAAAAAGATGTTCGACATGTTTAAATACATATTGTCCTAACGTATTTTTTGATAAGTATTGGATAACATTTTAATTAGTTGATTTTTAACCATTATACCGTATTTTCCAAAAGTTCAAAACGGTTTAGGGATTGTTAAAATAACTAAATTACTTTGAAGATATTTTCCAACAAAAAAAATCAATTTCGTTGGGCATAGCCTCTATCTCCAAAATACGATATGTATTTGTTTCCCCCAATTTTCTAATACAAACCCCAATCGAGTCATCTCTCATCACGAAGGGATTAAATAATGTTCAGAACTCATATGCAAAATATATTGAGGGGGGGTACATGTATCTCGGAATGTCCTCAACGTATTGTGAGGGGCATTTAAAAATATTTTATAAGTTTATAAAACTTCTGTGAGGATGATGATTATAATTGTTAAGAATAACTACTCATTACTGTTGGTGTTTCTTTTCAATCTTTGCTACAGTCAAAGCCACATAGGCACTCCGTTAGTGTGTAAATGAAGTAAACATCAAAGGTAAACTTTCATAAGAGGATATATTTGGTGAAATATTGTAAGTCTGCAACTTTAAAGAGCAACACTTTGACACCTTTTTTTGAAAAGAACCGTCCACAAAGGCGTCAGATTACGACAGCTGGGTTTGGAGGGCATGGAGAACTTTATAATGAACCCAATTCCTTTTAATGAATTTTCTTTTTCATAGGTTTTCAGTTTCTGAAAAAGTAGGTGTTATTTTGATTATATTAGTGTTATGAAAATATTTCTTATCGCATTCGTAATTAGAGTATTTTTTCAAATTAATTAAAAACGAAGTAATCTAATGGGAATTAATTGAAATGCTACATTAATGCTTAACGAGGTACTGTTAAATCCAGAGCTTGAATTACACAGCCAGATTGATTGAACCATGAGACTGACACCCACTAACTCCTTATTTGAATCAAAGGTGTGAAAATTTGTGAAAAAGTATTAGTTTTTTGATAAAAATTTCTCTAGGGGCACAATTTAAAGAAAAGGGCTGAAGAGCTGATGCATTTGTTTCAAAAACAATTATTTTCTTACTTAACAGCTCCGCAGCAGCGCGTGTCCACTAGTGTGATTTAAATACTAATGGAGTTTTATTTAAAGTCAAAAGGTTTAACTAATACGACGTATTCTTCTAAGTGTAAGTAGTCGTTCACTCTAAAGGTTTAACAGAAAGTGAATCCAACCTAGTATTACATTGTAAACTACAACCTTTTCAAATTATACTTTGGAAAATAGCTTATGTGGTGCATATAAATTATAATGTTAAATTATAAGTCTACTAGTGGATCCGAGCGCGCGGAATCGTGCGCTACTCTAGCAGAGCGATAATTCAAATGGCGACAAATTTAAAACACAATCATGCTAACACGATCCGTCTTGAGGGTTATGTTTACACAAATAAAAAAATAACAGCAATTAAATTATCCAGCTGATCAAAATGTAAACAATTATGTTCTTCATAAGGATAACATGGGAACTTTAAAAGCCAATGGGGCAGAGCCCAAGGGACGTTCAAAAATGTAAGGCCAGTTTGCAAATCTACGCGACACGCTCTTTCCAATGAGCCGTCAATGATCAAAATCGGTTAATAAATGACGGAGGAGTTCATAAGACAAATTTCGTGTTGGCGTATTAATTATATACAGGGTGTTTCGAAACTCTCTCCCGAAACTCCGTGGGCACGTTCCTTAGGTCAAAACAAACAAAAAATGTCATATAAGTATAGGGTCTATCTCGCTCCGTTTTCCGTCTGTGAGTCTGTTTGTGTTTTTCAATTAAAACTGTATAACTTTGAAACGGCTTGAGTTAAATTATTGAAACTTGGTACATAAACTATAGTTAGTGTGGCCAAAATTTTTACCAATTTTCAATATTTTATCTTTTGGAATTTCAAATTGGCGGCCTTTTAAAAAATTAATTCATTAATATCTAAAAAAGTTGACAAGTTAACACTATTCTTTTGACTGTACATTTTATTTGCCATTTCATTACAAACATAACGACACTTTATTTATTAAAATCGGACAATAAACAAGCGAGATACAGCGATTTAAGTAAAGCATGTCATGGCATTTTCCATCCAGAGGCCGGCCCGCGAGTCCGTGGAGCCCCGCGCCGCGCTGCAACAATGACGGTCTCGCGCTAGTAGCGTGGAATATGCCATGACATGCTTTACTTAAATCGCTGTATCTCGCTTGTTTATTGTCCGATTTTAATAAATGAAGTGTCGTTATGTTTGTAATGAAATGGCAAATAAAATGTATAGTCAAAAGAATAGTGTTAACTTGTCAACTTTTTTAGATATTAATGAATTAATTATTTAAAAGGCCGCCATTTTGAAATTCCAAAAGATAAAATATTGAAAATTGGTAAACATTTTGGCCACACTAACTATAGTTTATGTACCAAGTTTCAATAATTTAACTCAAGCCGTTTCAAAGTTATACAGTTTTAATTGAAAAACACAAACAGACTCACAGACGGAAAACGGAGCAAGATAGACCCTATACTTATATGACATTTTTTGTTTGTTTTGACAAAAAAGGGGGGGTTTCATCTAATTTTTTTGGGGAATCTGGTTTCTTGAACTCACACATCCATTAAATTAGAACCAGCGTTTATTAATAACTATAATAAATCAATAGTGAAATTTAAAACTCTGATAACATTGTCACAAACATTTTGGTTCAGTATATGCTTGAAAATTTATTTAATTTGGTGAACTAGGTCTTACGTCAAGTTAAAATATAAATAAAGTATACAAATTCTATCCGATACAAATACATTATATCGTGTGGAATCCAAAACTGTATTTTGTTGACCTGATATTTTTCTCGATCTGTAACTACCACGTTTCCAGGGAGTTGGTAAAACAAATATCTTTGCTCCCGAGCAAAAAGATTCAAAGCAAAAGCAAAAATGCTATGATAAAAACATTGCTACCGTAAGTAGTACGGTCTCTGCTGGGTAAGCCTATAATCCACAATTTCATGTTCCAAGGAAAAAATCCCACTGTCTCAAAGTCATTTTATGTTAACCCTAGAATGTCAAGGCACTGAAAGTCAGGATACATGTCGAGCCCTTTGATCCTTCAGCTATAGCAGTCGATAGGCCTAAGTTATTTCAGTCGAACAAGTACATACTGAATTCTCTCACAAATGAACTTGGCTAGTTGTTTCCACAGTTTTCTGTTATCATTGTCAATTTCGCAAGATGTATAAAAACTATTCTTTTACAACGAAAAAATTACTAAATGACTTGACAATTGATTTATTAATTTAATTTAGAGAGATAAAACAACATTTAAACATTTTAAGCCACGCTCCTATGATAATTTATACAAGGACAAAATAAATGAGAAACTCTGTTTATGTAAATCTTATTTCCGATTTGAACGTTCAGTGGCCAGACAAAACAAAACCGTTACGTTACGCCAAGTTTTATTCACAATCCCAATAAAGTTGGGAGTCCAATCCAAATTCGAGGACAATGATCTTACTGCTATTAGATTTAAGTCATCCTAATATCTGTGATAATTCTGAAACATAATAGTTAATAATGAATTGATCAACTAGGAGCAGTAAAAAATATTAGAAACAGATTTTCTTTATTTTATAATTGCTAGATTCAACTTGCTACTACTGAAATTGGAGTGTCCAAATGTACAAAGTTCATTTGGACCCAAATTTACTGGTCCAGTTTTAAGTTTTCAATTGTTCCAAAAATTTTACATTTTAAACATTATTTGAATTTTATGTATTTAATGTAGTGGTGAATTCCGTAGGCTAAAGCTGAACACTAATTGAAAAGTAAATCAAGTGTAACACAACACCACGAACTGCTAAAAAAACACAATTTAACGCTCATATCACAATTTTAAACTTGCGTCAAAAGTTAAAGAAATTGTGAAGAAAATGTTATCGAATGTAATTTTTGAGCCAATCATCTGTTTGAATTAGGATTGTAGTGTTATTCTAGTACTTTAATATTTTAGTGTTTTTAATATTTTCTTCTGATTCCCATTGGGCGAGAGAGAGAGAGAGAGAGAGAGAGAGAGAGAGAGAGAGAGAGAGAGAGAGAGAGAGAGAGAGAAAGAGAAAGTTTTTGAGTGGCGCATAACACATCCAGGTTCTCAAGCTTGTTTTCTTAATTTCCCTAGGGTCATTATTCAGAAGAGAAACGAATATTTACCCTGAGTGATTAAAACATCATTCATCATAAGCTTAAAAAGTCATAAAGTAAAATGGAGTAAAACTAGTTACAAACACCCAAATAAGGGGTTACATAGTCGTTATCAAATCCCTTGCAAACACTTACAATATGGTATGCTAACTACAATTCGAATAAAAATGTCTATAAAATAAGACGTTTAATATCTCACCATTAAATAACTAATAAAAAACTATACATTTATCATGATATGATCATTTATTTTTATTACTATGGTAGTTTTTAGAAATGTTTACCATAAAACTACAGTTTATTTCTATAGTTCATAAAGCTTTTTCTCTCTTAAAATTAGTTGTAACCATTTATTCAAAAATTTTTACAATAGGATACTGTATGATTTAAAATTTAATATTTTTTTAAAAACACTGTAACTCTATTAAGTAGCTGCTTCGCTTCATAGTCATATCCTTTTGAAAGTGTGTGACATAATATCTAATTTCACCTGAAACTACTTTTTCAATAAATCTTGAATATGTTGCAGAACAGACATATTGAAAGCTATAAAGTTTTCCTTGAAAAGCCTTTTTTAAATGTCCATTATCCATCCACATTCTCCTTCATCAAGGGTAACCTGAGGGATTGTCGAAGCACAACCACAAAGAGGTTTAGTTGTGACTCTGGATTAAACAATATCCCTTAAGTTACCTTTACCTCTGGCGATTTGTCACCTTACTTCAAAGATTCTCTACAAAATTCCAAGTTTTATTACAAGTTAAAGCATCTGGCTGCTGTGGTATCAAATGGCTATCAAACCCTCAAAATTTCTTATGCTAATTAAAAATTGATGTTGAATACATCAAATCCAGGAGGGTAAAACAATGTGTCGTTTTTCAGTCCTCTCGTGAAACTAAAGCGAGTTTTTTAGATGGTTTATAGGCAATTAATATTTTTGCCATCCAGACGTTAAGGGTTATGGCTAAACGAATTGAATAGCCATCTGATGAAAGTTTGAACATAAGCTACTAATTGTAAAAGTGAGCTATATGTGGTAAAAAATTACTAACTACATTAATATTAAAGCAAATTGTATTACTAAATAATTAAACAAAAGAGTTGATGTTGATTATTTCTACGAACTGTCAGATAATATACTATTGTACATATATAAAGCGAAAATTTCATTTTTTAAGGGTTTCACAAACTTTCAGCTGGCGTAACCACTTTAAGGTTTGAATAAGCAAAATTAATAAAGAGCAAGATTTGGTGGTCAAGAACTAATTTTATGAAAATAACAACAACACATTCATGCAAACGTACTCATACTAAAGGCAACAACTCATACTCAGGCTGAATTACGATCAACAATTTGAATACAATAACCGTATTTTGCCAAAATATCTCCAAACAATCATACAACCTGGGAAAATGTACGATAAAACGATTGAAAAACGACTTGTGTTTCACCCGCCCTCAAGCTAACCATGATTTGTCGCCCCACTAGCGATGGTCAGTTGGAACATTTAGTGTTTTCACGACCACTCGCCTCTTTTTTTCAAATTTATATATGAAATATTTACAATGAGAGACACTTCTCAAGTCTTTTAGTAAGTTCAGGTAAATCCTTTACGCATGCCTTTCAAAACAGTTTTTTCTCTCTTAGACAACAAATACTTGATACTGACTTCATCAATCAAGTAATAAAAGTCATAACAGTAAACAAATTAATAATAATTTCAAGCTGTCTTCGTAATGTGTAGCTTTTTAAGTATTATAATTTTTAAAAGGCCTAAATAAATGTTTCATGATTAATAGGTAGAAACTATTATGTTTTTAATAAGTAAATAAATAATAATTAATTAGCACTTCAACGGATGAAAGGTTGAGGTGTAAATATTTTGGGCTTTGCAAACACAATTAAAACATACCTTGATAAGATTTTTCTCTTTTTTCAACACTACAACATCCTGTCCTTTTAAAATACTTTTAAAAACTAGAGGACGATATAAATTGTTCGGTTGTAAAATACAGTTGCACCTCTTTTGTAACGTATGAGAGAGCTAAGTTATAACTATATCACATATATCAAAGTTAAAAGAAAAACTTTTAATGATATATGAAGCTATTTTAATTCAATTTGATCTTGATATTTTACTAATAATGACTTCACCTATGAAATGTAAAAATGTACCTATATTTCTGTTTTTAAGTATTTGTCTATTTTATTAATCATCATACATAAAAAATCTGCTATAATCTTTTAGGTTTGCCAAATTCTATTAATAACATAGAAGTATAGCTCAGAAAGAAATAGTTTTCTCATGAATTGTTGGCGTCATATTTTTGAGAAAAATATAGCTGAACATTTCCTGAAAGCTGCAATATGTTTCTTATGGTCAGTTAACCACTGCCCTCATCTGTTCTTTGTGTCACGGTGTAAAAAGACTTAGTGAAAGGTGACTTATACTTTAATTTTGAATCATTTTTTGTTTTTGGAAAAAGAAAACTTATTCCAACCAGGGTTTAAAGGTAATAAATAAATCTAGTCAATTTAATCAGCAACTCTCGATCAAAGTATTAAATGAGATAATTGGCTACATAAATGCTATGTGATTCTTTTTATGTCCATTTCCTCGTTGTTCCTCTTTATAACATGATTTAACAGTCAAAAATCGGGACAATTTTAGACAAAATGTTTTACTTACCCGAACAGAAAACTGATTGATACATCAGATTGGCTAAATTGATAATAACCCTTGGTTGGCTAATGTTTATAATGTCTGGTCAAATTCACTAATATTTTAGTATATTTATTACTTTAGGTAAACTATGTTAGTTACTAAGAGGATATCGCTAGATTTATTCATACCCTATAACAACTATGCCAAAGAGTTAACGGTAAACTCTAAAATCGAGCATGTGTAAAAACTCAAGCACGTTCAAGAGAGTAAAAATAAAAATGAAAATGGTTTGAATGAAAGTCCTATTAAACCCACAAGACCACAAATAATCGTGTTTCACGCTTTCGGGATATAAGGTCTGCTTTAAAATATTTCTTGATCCTTTTGCATGAATGCAAAAATTAATAGTTTATTATTTTTCACAGCCAAATTTAGTTTTTTCATATAATAAAAGTAGATGTCTTTTTAAATGCCATGTTCAATGGGCTTACTTATTTACATTGGGGAAGTTGTTTCCACATGAATTAGTTTCAAAGGAGAAAAACGTCAAGATAAATTTATCTACTCATATGGAATAAAATCTACTCATGTACTTTCACAATGGACATACGTTTGTAAATGTATGTTTTACCAAAGGTTCAAAGGAAAATAAGCCATATCCCCTTCAGGAACACATTTTGTTGCACAAAGAAGGATACACTTACCATGACAAGACATCTTTATCTTGTACATTCATTAATGTAGCGAACTCTGACAGTAAAAGAAACACGATAGTTTATAGAGTTTCGAATTAACGTAATATAATTTAAAAAACACAAGTCCGTCTAAAAATCTCCTGAAAAGTTTCGTTCTTTATTTTGGGAAGGCTCAGTAAAAGCGTCAAATTAGGAGGAAAATACAGCATTGTTCTTAATGTTCTTGGCCTTTCTACGATATTGTCGTTGGTTCTGCTTGGTACCAATTACATCTCACAGTAAACGCTACATTTATTTTGATCATTCAGGCGCAGTTTAAGAAATTAGAAGTATCACACAGTTCGTAGAGGTTTTAAAGTATTTTAATTACTTAGCTGGCATATAATAATAGAGTACCAAACTTCTAGATTGAAAGATTTAGAAGACTAGTTAAATATAAATATTTTATTTTTTTATAATTTTACTGAGTATTGTATTTATTGAATATAAACAGGAAGAATGATCCTTTATTTGAAATTCATTGTTCGCGACGGTGAGTGTATGTTTTAATTTGAATTTTTAGGGACATTTGCCGTTTACTGATTAATATAAACAAGCTTCATGAGGTTCGAAATCTGGAGAATCATCAAAGTATAACTTAAACGTTATAAACAATTACCTAAAAGAGTACTGGTATAGCACCCGTTGCAGTCTTTAAACAAATGTTTAAAATGTAATTAACAGACGAAATTCAGTGAGTGTAATCAATTAGTGATAAATTAACAGATAAACGTGTACCTAATAAATAATACTATATCTAAATTATTATTTTTATATTGTTACTGTCATACATAAATACACGGGTTTGATAGTTCATGTTTTACTAGAGAAATTAAGATACCTGCATTTTAAGTTTTTGAAAATTAACTAAACAATAAAAATTGAACCCAATTGTTTTCACTATAGTATTAATTTTCCTTGTTGTAATATCCAACAGGACTGCATAAAGGTACTGCATAAATAATATAAAGGTATTGCATAATCAGGCAAATGTTCTCTTTCAATTATTAATTGTTGACTGAGGACTGATGGGCTTCATTAAAAGTTTGAAGAGCACTTCATAGTAACCTGCAAGGAAAGTAATTTCCTGAGTAAGTTGTAATTCATATAAGAATTTATACCTGATTAGGTATTTAATTTTGTCAACAACATATAAACAAGTTAAAAATAAGTTTTAAACATAAATATTTAATTGTTATTTTTTTGAATATGTAACACACTCTATAAAGTGAATCACGATTAAATATTTCTTTTCGTTGCAATAACTATTACTTGCTTGAATACTTTGTGCTCCAGTTGACTAACCTCTTCTTAGACTTTGGGTGTCATTAATATATTATCGCAGCAAGCCATTTACTGATCACTAATACATTTTAGTGGTGTCATGCTGATTACTGAAATACTTTACAAAATAAAATTATAATTTTTCACTATCTTCAATTTCTGTAAAATAAATATTTCTTTTGAGTCTTTGAATTAGTTGGATTCTAAGACTGCTGATGTGTATATTAATGTATATTTGCCGTTAAAGTATCATATTTATATGTATCCTATTAACCTTTAAGGTCTTGTAAACTAAAAGAGAAGAATTTTCTCGTTAATGTAAACATTACGTCCCTTCTTGTCATTTTGAATCCGGACAATAATCGAATAACGACTAAATCCATGTAATAATTAAATGTTGAACTTTATTTAGTTATAGTTTCTAAATTGTAATTCAAAGCAGTGCAGGAATTGACAATACGAAAAAAGGTAGGACTGTATTAGTAAAAAGTTATTCATGAATTCAATGTGAAAAATTACTAAGTAAATGATTAAAAATGGTATTGAGGATTATATTTATTAAAATTCGTCCAGCTATGCAGGCCGGAATTCAGGGCAAGATATCTGCCACAGACATGACTGTAGGTTTACAGTGATTTATATTTTCGGGAGAAATAGTGTCTAGCCCACCATGTAATTTATTGCTGATATACTTTTTTTCAATCGAATACGATTTTCTTTAACATACTATTCACGTTGGTTTTATTGTAGCAACTGATTATTTATATCTATAATAATATACTATTTACATAACACTGTATTCCCATTTTAATCTTTGAAAGTTTGACAAAACTAAAATGAGACAAAAACTAATTAACAATTTAATATGAACCTAAAAAAATAACATCATAAGTAAGATTCATTAAATGATCTAATGGATAATTTTAAACAGTATTATTTGTTGTGTTTCAGTATGAAATGGGCCGCTGTAAATAGGCCTAACCAATGCATAATGCTTATAGACACAAGTTGTCATTTTGATCCTAGAGAAATATTCCAAATGAATAATGCACCACGTATAAAATCTAGGCTAAAATTTGCTGTCTGCTAAAAACTGTAGGCTGTAAGGGTCGTAGTGGTATGATGACATTGTTATACTGGTTAATAGTATAAAATGAAGTAAATAATTTGACAGTCAACTAATAGTAGTTAATGGAAGTCCCCAAACGTGCGAACAATTATTGACGAAATCTTAAAAGTTAAAGACAATGTCTATACGTTAGCAGGACCATGACTTCGGTTAAGCAAAAAAGATAAACAAAGTTAGATATTAAATGCAGTCATATTAAATTACCTAAATCTTTCAAACATTAAACAAAATAAAATAATGTGATGCATAACTTGATCATGGTTTTTGTTCACTGAGTATACGAATTAATAGATTAAAACGGCCAGTTTTCAGGTAAATAGTACTCAAGAGAATACTAAAAGGAAGTTATAACCTGTCCTTAGGGTATAACTTCACAACCATATTCAGTATTTGAAAGATATTTCATACAATTAAGTCAGAAGATAAATATAGCATAGTTTGAATATTAACATAGCAACGCTTGTGAAAAGTTTTCACATATTTTGATTATGATCTATGCGAACTCTTATCACTGATTAGTAAGAAAGAATAAATTACGTTTTGGCATCTGTTACTTGATCCCGTCTCAGAGGAATTAATTTAACATAGAACATGTCAAAATTAGTATTAAAACAGACATGAGAACCTAAACAAAAAATGTAGGTCTAAAACAATTAACTGCTAAAGCATTCAAAAACACTAAAGAATTTGATTTTTTGAATCTTTTCAAAAACAATAAATGTTGAAAAAAATAATTACGCAAGAATACAATAAAAAATAACAAGATCGCATATCAGAGACACGTCCAGAGCATAGGGGACTGAGTAAAGTCAGTAAATGTATGCAAGAATTAAAATCCAAACAATATGGACAATATGTATGGTCACTAACATATCCTCACAAAAACGGATTTAAAATAAAAATAATTTTTTGTAGTCATAGGCTTAATTTGTAAATCCCTTTTAAATTAGGAGAATTTATAGGACGGTGCGTTGTTTTAAGAACATTTTCTCCTTTTCCGTATTGGTTCTTGATTCATCAAAACGACATTTTATATTGATGGTGAAAATGAGTAAGGAACCTATAAGTACCACGTGTATTGAATATTTCCCTTATTTATCAATCTTTCAGCGAGTGGGAAGTTTAGATCTTGTTTTGTGAAGCCAGTAATCCACAGTAGTAGATCCTCAAAAAAGATGATGTGGTAAATCGAAACTTTTTCATCCGTCGCACGTCATTGGTTACCGGTATATTACGAGCTGGTGAAGCCAACCACAACAAACGAGCTCCAAGCAAGGCGTTTAGTTGATTGAAAACGTGTTTCGCTTTCTCTCTCTTTAACTACAGTGTTTCCTTTATGAACACCAGTTATTAGCACCAGCACTTAAACTTCCTATCGTAATTTCTAGCCTTAATTTAATTCATACTTTGATTTTCAGCGTTAAGTCTACAAAACCATTCTTTTGTAAGTTATGTAAAATTAAAATATAATTAAAATAATAATAAACTTTTGAACGAACTCATTGTTGTCAAATACAGACTTAGGATATTCTGACGATTACTTCTTTTTATTAAATGCTTTAACAATATATCCTGAAGGCAAGCTCCAATTTTTTTTTCAAATAAAGACTTTAGGCATGGGGCGTGTACTTCCCAAGGGATTTGTTTGTGCTAACTTACAAAACAAAAAGACAAAATGGTTAGTTGAGTTTTATCAGGTGTACCGAATGCACTTCAGCATTAAAATAAAGAAATATATTCAAACTTTTCGAGAGGCCAAAACTGAGACTTTTAAGTCGTTGATAAAGAATAATGGTTAAAACTTTGCAAAATCAAAAGTAACGAAAGGTGGAGTTAAAACTTGACCTACTTTATACCTGATGCATTGCTTTGTTATTCAAGCCAACAAAACGATTAGGGTGTGGTTGCACTATTAGATAAATCTTCTTGTAACTTACAAAATGCATTTCAATTTTATCTCTCAGGCCAAATCGTATATTTTAAACTGGTTTTCATATTAATTATCCCAAAATTTCAATGTATGTTAATTATAAAATACAATGCTGAGGTAAAGGCTATACTGAAGCACATTTTAAACTATTATTTAAAAAAGGTTGTAAACAATCATCGTTGAGTGTAAATTATTTTGAGTTTATTTTTAATAATCTAAATTAAGTCCGTGATGTTCAAAATGTAATTTTGGCAAGGATCTTTATTTATTTTACATCTAAATAACAGCACTGTGTAAGAATTCACAAATATATAATACAACAATATTGATAACTCCAAGCGACGAAATAAGCAATAAGTGCCGTTAATGAAACATAAGAAGTTGGAATATACAGTTAATACAATTGAGCCTTCTATAGCTTTCCTTGAGTGTACTAGCAGTGTAACCCTTTCCTTTGATGACCGTTATTGTAATTTAATATTATATGAATCGGAAAAAGAGTTATGAAATATTTAACTATTACTATGTAGACTGGATAAACTAGGTGCAAAGTAATTTGTAAACAATGTCGAGTAATTGATCCAAATCAGCTGAGTACTTTTAAGCTGCGTTATTTTTTTCATAGAATAACGTTAAAAAATTCAATAAAGGATTTGAAATTCTTTTAAAAAGCCGTGTTCGATTTTCTTTTTGGGCTTTGTAATAATCCGAATTTAAGTTTTCCCAACATGATATTTTCTTTGTGGGACTCTTTTTAATTGTATTACTACCCTTCTGAGTAGTGAAAGACACTTCATGAAGTGCCTAATTACAGCAAGTGGCTACGACATATCCACTCTTACAGTCTGAAAATATAACGATAATAATACCAATTTGAAAAAAAAACATTACTTGCACAAATTAAGAATGAATAAAAATTATTACTTATCTAAACAAGGTTGTTTTTCATCCTTTATTTAATTTCAAGTTTCAAATATAACAAAAAAAATTTGTCTGAGAGAAAATTTTTATACAGGTTATCTGGAATAATTCAACAAAATTAATCTCTTCTGATAGTGGTATCACTATGCGGATATATTTTATCTCAAGAATTTAATTTATATTGTTTTTAATATTCTTAACTAAGCAAAAAACTTTTAAAATAATTCAACTCTATCCAGATGCATTTGAATTTTTATTGTCTTCTTGATTCAAGTCTATTGCATAATGTTAACGTAAGCTTTCTAAAGAAAGCTGAGATTTGAGCTTTCTAGGAGTCGTTGACGAACAGTCGACGCTAGTAATTGATTTAACTAAACATTGATTTTAATTGAGAAACAAGTTTAGTTTTATATTTTAAGGAACCGAGTCAAATAATGATAAATAGCTGATATTGCAGTAATTAGGGTATTTAAATGGGTAGCTGTTCATTTTATTGCTAGTTAAATGATGGCTTTATTACTCTAGACCTATTTACTGCTACAGAAACAAAGTCATTCTTGTCTCTCTTTAAGTGCAGCACTAACGAATTTTATTAAATCAAGTTGTACGATTTGCTTGTATCATTAGGATACTCACTTCAAAATTGAAACGTGGTACGAGAATAAATTAAAAGTGGAACACTGACATTATGTACAACCAAAATCTATGATAGAAACATAATCAAGTACCTGAATATAGGTACAGGGAACGATTTTTTATGGATGCCATTTTAAGCTTAAACAAAGTCCTGCATTATCTAGAGAATATGAGAAAATCCAAATTTAAATAAAAATATTCATCTGTTTATGATGCAATGATTAAAATATAGCTTTTCAAATGATACACACTTTGATTACTTGACAAAATTAAATTGCTGTTGTTTAATAATTACATATTTTATATTTAAAACTATTTGTTGTAAAACTTCAATTGTGAAAGCTTGTTTGTGTTAATAGAAATGCACATATGTAACAAGGATTACAAGGTATAGTGCTTTCCTTGATAAATATTTGATATTAAAACGCTGTTAGCAAGTCAAAAAGAAATTGAATGAACGCAAATTTTTATCGTTGAATCTAGCTGACGATAACATTTGTTTACCAGTGACCACCAAAATATTGACGACATTCAAACTAGATGGTTGATTAATTTCTAACAATCATAATTGACCAATAAATTATCGAAACAATCACGTTGTCATGTTATCTTTGTAAAATGATAATTACTTGACTAACTGGCAATATTGTATCTAATCACTTAGTGAGCCGGTGGCACAGTTGGTACACTCGGCCTGTTCTGTGGCGGCAGCGTCGCGTCGCGTCGTAGGATCGAGTTCCGATGATGTCGCCATACTTTTAGCAGTACTCCTGTTCACCCTTGTACTGTACAGGCTCACTCCTTGCTTTGCTTGATAAGTTCCACGCATAAGCATAAGGCCCATTAGGGGGATTTAAAATAAAAAAGGCCGCCACCCTCTTAAAAGTTGTAGATAAGTGCTTAGCAAATACACGCGTCAAGATTGAATGAATGAAAAGACAGTATTAACTAGTGGACATTATATTGTGCATTACGATTTAGAATGCACTGCACATTTTAATTGATTAGTCGTCATTTAAATTGAGATTAATAAAGCAAAGTCTAAATATAAAATAATAATTTCAAATTAATTGCCAACTACATCCACTTTACTTATGTAATTATTATAAACATTAAAAAATATACTCTTGAACATGTGCTCATAGCAAATAAATCTAACTACTTAAACTCCAACTGAATCATAAATAAACGTCAATTTTTACGTAAACTATAAACAATTTTGTGTGTAAATTCAAAGAGACAAGAAACATTCATATTGAGAATAATAATTTTACGTGCAGGTGGGGTCAGATCCTAACCTGCCCCTGTTTATACATCAAACGTTCCTTTATAACCATGATCGTATAACCATAGGTTAGTTCATAAAGTTTATTAAAAGGTTTGACCTCAACCAATTTTAGGATATACTACTGCCAATAATGCTGTAATAGATTAGTAATGTTGTCAATTATTAGTAGTAGTTACCCACAGCTTCACTTACAAAGAAAAATTAATATATTTTAGCACGAACTAAAAGTACAAATTATATGAATGATCCAATAGACTAAACACTTTGAGTCACCTGCTTTATTTTAAAATAGTGGTTCCCAGGGGTGCCGAGCCCCCCCAAGGGCAATGGCGCATGCCCCCCCCCCAAACCAAGCCTAATGCCCCCCCCCCAAAGCATGACGACCAACACCCCCACCCTTTAATTTCTAACATTAGTTAGTATGTCAATAAAAACACACACCTTATATCCTGCTCTATCAAAGGGTATTATTGCGTTTTATTTACCAAAGTCTTAAAAACACAATTGACTACTAAGTATAAGTAATAAAGAGATAAAGCATACAATAATAAAGCATACCAGCAATAGGTAACAAAGTGATATCACTTCAATATACAAAACACATTTATTTATAAGTACGGTAAGTCTAGTTCCAATAGCGTGAATAAAAAAGTCACTAATATGTTGCTAGTTGATGAAAATAATGAAGTTCTTTTTACAGTATGTGATACTAGTGATACAATCCAAATAAGAAGTGTCGTAATAGTATATTTCGCAACGAGGGCCGAAAATGAGGTTTTGCAGGCTCGAGATCGTGATTCAAATTCAAGAAGAAGTTGTTGAAACGATCGAGTGCTGCAAAACCCTTTCGGCCGAGGTGCAGACGCTATTTTTCACCACACTGCACAAATAATTTCTTGATTAGCATGATACGTGTTGTTGTATTATTCACTCGATGTAAATAAAAACCGCCTTTCAACACTTAAAAATATGTTTACACTTATATTGTATTTACAAACAAGATGGTAAATATATAAAGATGGTGGAAAATGGCGATCGATTTCGATTGGTGACACCAATCATCATCATCAGGCCCAATGAGAGACTGCCCAATGAAAGTATCTCATTGGGCCTGATGATGATGATTGGTGTGACCAATCGAAATCGATCGCCATTTTCCACCATCTTTATATATTTACCATCTTGTTTGTAAATACAATATAAGTGTTAATATATTTTTAAGTGTTGTAAGACGTTTTTTTATTTACACCCATTGAAATATAACATTAAAATCTTATTATTTATTCGTCACACTTGAAAACAAAACTTTGTGGTTATGAGCGACTATACAACTCCTTTGCATGGTTTGAACTAACACAGCTATGAAAATCATATGATCGCAACTATCGTTGGGACCTATTGAGTGCTCTAAAATTATATGATGTTCTCACGTTGATTCAAGCAAATTAACTATCAGCTTTGGCTCTCTGGCGGAAAAAAGCTGGTTTCGGCAACCAAATACAGTTCGTAAAACTGGTGATTACATAGTTGTGTGGCGAAAAGTATTTTACAACCTACAAGTATTTTTAATTTTCGCAGTTTAGTGATGCATTAATTCAATATGGTTTCCATAATGTTTGGGCGTTTTTGTTTTTACAAAAGCCAGAAATTAATTTTTTTTTACATTTGATAAATTACGAAATGCAGAAACATGGCTGTAAATATAAGACAATGTTGGGATTTTACATCATTAAACACTAAAACAGTGGTATTGAAATGGCATCATTCTCGCAGGTAGGTTCAAAAAAATATTGGATGCTTGCTGGTTAAAAAAATATCTTGGTCTTGAGTGCTGGTAGAGGTATGAGGAACGTCAACGTCTTGTGTGCTTGTTGTCAATGACTTGGGTCTGGAACGTACATTTTCCATGGTCCGTTGTCGATTTTAATCTCAATCCTCTAAGACTAGACTAGGCTAGGAGACCTACTGTTAATTCAACAAAACACACATAAAACCACTCCGTAGTTTTCCACAGATAATATATATATATATAAAACACAGTTTTGTTTCTGTAATCTAACTAGCTAATATTAGTATCCAACCACGATATCACAACACAATGTGAACTTGTTATCACCATTCACTTCTCTCAGTAATTGTAATTTGTAAAACTACCTCACCGCAGTCCAAGCAGGCACACCAACCGTGCTTCACACGACTGGCGATTGACTGTTTTGTTTTATCTTTAACGGCCAGTGTTGCATTACTCAGGATTTGGCATTTTACCCACCAACTCCATTAATAATCCTCACTTGTAACCGGTTTTTCGGCACTAATCCCTGAAAATCGCCCCAGGTACCAAAATCCGGGTGGATAGTCGAAAAACCACGTAATGACTTTAAAAACAACCAAAACCGGATACTTTACTAAACGTGCTGGGTAAGGAGGGAAATATTACATCAATAAACTGCACACTATATATTAAAATATGCCTATATTTACTTCAAGTATTGTTCTTGAAAAACCATAAAAACCAAATTATTTTTCTCACCTTCCATGGACATTGGATATTTGCAAAGCAAACCACAACTAAAAAATCCCCAACTTTACCCGTTTTTTATGTATTTAGGATGCCGGATAAATCCCCGCAGTTTACTCTAAAATCCCCGATTTTACTCGATTTTTCTTAATCCTCTTAAATCCTCAAGTCCTCAAACGCCCATCAAAATACTCGCAAACCCCGGGCTAATACCCGGATTCTGGTAACACTGCAACGAAATAACCAATACAATACAATACACTATACCAAATACATAATACCAACTTTCCTTCAAAAAATAAAATATCTAGAGTTCCAAAAATCCTTGTGCCTCGTCAAAAATTCCCGATTTTACTGGTTTTTTTTGTTGAGTAAATGTCCTCAACCCAAGTCTTACATCCTCGGTTAAACCCGGTTTTTTAATCACCACCAAATCTCCGAACGGCCTCAAAAATACCCGAAAACCACGTAATTATCCGGTTTTTGGCAACATTGCTAACGTCTGTGTCCTGTGTCAGACCGGGGCCACAACCCCCCCCCCCCACAGACCCTGTCTGACACCATGTCTTTTATGGGCTCGATGTCAGACAGGGTTGTCAGTCGAGCCATTGCCAACCACCCTTCAAAATAATTTAACAATTATGGATTGACGTGGAGATTCCGGGGATGGTCTACGTGGTAAACTTTAATATATGACAATGACAATTCTGATGAAATGGTTAGGTGAGTAAACAATACTTTTAAATGTTGCGTATGGTTATGATAATTTATTTGTTTGTAATTTTCCCTTATTTGCTGGTTTAAAATTCCTCACTAAAAACCAAAATTCTGCCTGAAAAATTATGTCCATCCCCAAAATTTTGATGGCACAATTTGCGCCATGCCCCCCCCCTTCTGGGCACCCCTGGTGGCTCCAAGATGGCGGCCGGAAAATTTAGATGAATGAAAATCCTGAAAGCATTATTTTCTAATACCTGGATACTTTTTCGTTATACGAAGGCCATCCCCGTACAGATTCATACATGTTTCAAATTCAATTTATTTGTCTATTATTATTATACCTGTACCTGTTTTATCGATTCGTGACTTAAAGTAAAAGTCACATGAAAACTTGTTATTAAAATTAAATTAATAAAAAGTTTTCATATCATGAGAACCAATCAAGATATGTCAACAATGGATTGCAACATTGTAATCAGTGTAAAATATCTAATATTTATATTATTTCAATGCTAAAAGGTTCAAAATTACACTTTCCAGTTTATTAGATTACGAACTAATGATTTCTAATGAAGAGAATGCAATCAAAGAAAAATTTTCGATATGACTCGTAAATATAGGGAAGTAGATATAATTTTTCCTTTGGTAAAAGGAGTGAAAATACGGTCATAGCTTCCTAAAATATACCTTGGCATCAAGGGCCAGTGCTTATCAACTATGCCTTGGGTGGATATATTTTCTGAAGACAGATTAATTTCCGGTGAGTGCCTCCAGCAGTGCTTGAAAAGGACAACAAGCTTTAGATTGGAGCGACCAAACTGGACCAAACTACACTGCAAACAACGACCGAGCCCTCTACAAACAGTTGCGAGTTGGGATTTGAAACTGCGTGGATTTCTGATCCCAACTCCCCAATCTGACCATAATTGCCATTCGCTCAAAATTATATTTAAGGGGATATCAATGTTTTTGTTTTGAGACATTTTTAAAGTATACCATGCTAGATTATCTGAACGGAGAGCAAATATTCCACAAAACAATTATGTTTTTTTCACGCTGATTCCAGTTTCTTATATCACATAGAAGTTTAACATAGTTAATAGAAGAACATAGCGTGACAGAGAAGTTCTACCAAATCGAATGAAAATTACTCAGCCGAATGGGATAAGATTGTTTATTGAATATATTTGTCACCAGTATAAAAAAAACTTATTTGATTGTACGAGTTTAAATGAATTTCCTCGCAGAGAGAATTACACTGTTCGAAGAAGACCCAATATGGAAAGTGTTTTTTCAGCTACATCATGTATGAAGATAAATATATTTAAAAAAAAGGTTTCCCCTGTCGAGATGGAGTTTTTATTTTATTACAGTATTATTATGAACGAAACATAATGTGATACATTTCCTGGAACCTACGAATATTTATGACTATTCCAATATTTTTATACTCAAAGACCCTTATTTAGGAGTAAGCAACTGTGTCGTTGTAAATGAAGTGTTATTGGTGAACAGCCTCTGTGATGGGATGAACTACTTATGGTGGTCCAATTGATTGAGGCGAGCGACTTCTGTTATCAGAAGTGATAGAAGCAAAACACTTGTGTTGGCGGAATTGATAGGTGTGAACGACTTGTTGGTCGAAGAGGTGAATGGCTTCTCTTAGCAGGAATGATAGAGGTGAACGACTTCTGATAGTAGAAGTGAAAGAGGTGAACGACCTCTCTTATCGAGAGTGATAGAGGTAAACAACTTCTGTTGGTGGAGTTGATAAAGGTGAACGACTTCTCTTATCGGGAGTGATAGAGGTGAACAATTCTGTTCGTAGAGTTTATAGAGGCGAACGACTTCTGTCGGTCGAAGTGATTGAGGCGAACGACTTCTGTTGGTGGGATTGATAGCGGTAGTGGTAGAGACCGACCAGCCCTAAATGTCTTTAATGGTGCTTCGTATTAAAACATTCTATTTTTTTTGTTATTAGTGCACTCTCAACTTATATTCACGTCCAAAAATATAAACTAGTCTAGTGAGAAACGTGTTACAAATAACTGTACATTTATCGTAGCTTACAAGCTACGATATTATGCTAGATTTTGAAATATTTTCTGCATTGCTGATTTGAATAAAAATTGAAATGAATAATTAATACGGCAATATAGATAGTTTTAACTTAACTGATTGTCGCTTTGTTAGTAATAATATCCAATGGGGAATTTATTACTACAGTTATTGTTTACGCTGTCTAATTCACGTGACGACGATGAAAAGCGAATAACCAATTCTTTAGTTGTTTCGTAAGAAGTAAGGTTGCGAGTGTAAGACCTGATAATAAGCCATATCAGCAGGCGCAAGCGGAGGTGATGGGCCACGTTTTGTAGCCATTTGTTACCAGCTGATTGATCTTCAGTAGTTCAGACACTCTGTACAGGGCCACTTCATCATCGACTATCGAGTAGCCATATTTCTTACTGAGGACGGGTTCATAAAACGTCACATGTGCTACTTCTAAAATAATTTCGGCAACACAGTATATCATTATAAAATATTACCGTCAAAGTTATGTGCAAAACAATGATGAAGCATCAGTGAGGATGTCTAACTGAGCAGTTGTAAGAGAAATGTTTGCATCAACGATGTATGAGTCTAAAATAATCTTTGAATGTACTAGCGAATGTGATTAAAGTTAGTTTTTCGTTTATGAAAACCTCTGTTTAATTATTTGAGTAAAAATCACAAAGGAAATACCATTTTTGCACGTCTCTAAGCCTATATCTAACCCTGGCGAATTGTTCATCTTACAATAAAAGTGGCTCGTCAGCTAAAATATTCTGCTCACCACATTTTAGCTTTTTGTTTATGACAGGCCTACACTACAATATGTTGATTAATAGAACCATTTTTTTCTTGCAGTAAAAGATATCTTTAATTTAAAATACTTCCATTGTTGCATTTGAACAAAAAATAAAAATGGCAATTTTAGTTGCAAAAAATAAAAAACAAAAACGTGTTTACTTCAGGATATTTTATCATTTTAAATGTATTGTAAAATGCATTTATAAATATACCCATTATGAAAACTATATTCTCGACTATCAGTTTGAAATAACAGGGTCTAATAATGGTCACCACTCAGAACCGTGGCTGAAGCATCCAACCGGAAAATGAAGCGTTCGACTGACATTTAATAGCCCAGAGCAAAGCCGATAAACACTGATGCTCGCTGACCGAGTACATTCTGGACAATGTTCCAGCTATCTCTCCACTGTCCACCAATCAAAATAAATGTACGAAAGCTTTATCAGCTGAAGGAAATAAACACTAAACCGAAAAAAATACATGTAGATATGCAGAGAGTATAAGTAAATAATTAATTACTTTTTGAAAATCACCAATGAATATACCATTTTTACAGAATATACACCATTTGATATAGCTAAGATGACGTTTTTAATAGAACACGGACTATCAAAAATTAATCAGGGATTTTAATTTAAAGGTAATTGAACTTTTTCATTACCAGCCGTGGCATTTTATTATGTAGGAATTGTTGACCATATCGTTATTTATACAATTGCAGATAATCTAGCTTTTTTTGACAGTGCGACATAATTATTGTATTCTATGAACATCAATAATAATTTCCAGATGTTTGTTTAACACCAAGAAACATTTTATGATAAACAAATGTATCTTTTAATTGAATCCGGATTCCAATTTTGACTTGACCCCGAATCCAGTTCAGGGATACATTTGTGAATTATAAAATGTCTCAGAAAACAAAACCGATGATGTAAAACTGAGTAAAACGCGGCCAACCTGATATAAGTTTTGCTGTGTGTGGAATTGGATTGAGAACATCTGAACGGAAATAATATCTACATCAACATACATTTATTTTTGACAGTTATTTTGTTTGATTCACTTCATGTTTCCTAAGACGGTATCTCTTCTAACACTTCGAAAAATCAAGGGAATAATTTGAAATGGAATAACTAGTCTTCATAATTAGAACCCAGGATCCGCACTTCAGCCATGATATGGGCTTAGAGTACTACCTCATGAGATACAGTATATCTCCATTTTTATTTACTAATATAATTGCACCTTTGTGGAATTAAAATTATTGTTGACCTACTAAATCAAATTCAACATTACAAACGAGGGAAATTCACATAGCGTGTAAGACAGAAATGTAAGAATGTACTAACTTTTACACCTTCGTGTGACTATGAATAACTTACGTATCTCTGATATGCAAAGAAGGGTTGAAATTATCTTTGCATAAAAAGGTTAATCATCATATTCATAAGGTTGTTTTTCTGGGCGACATTAACCGAGAAAGGTACTCGAGAAAGCTATTCCAAAAATATATTGAGAGTCATACCTAGATGAGTGAAAAAAGTATTACGAATAATCCAAAGACTGAAATGTTTAAACAATAAAAAACAATTCAACCCATGGTAAAATTAATTCCTTGACATGAATCGGGACATAGTGTTTGTAGTGTGAATATTCTCTGGCCAATTTTGAATATCTATTTCTAACCTTATCTCAAAACACTTTAAATAATTTTAATTATAATTATGATTTGTAATCACGTATTTTGCGATACGAATATTTTTTAAAATTGCACCTTATCTCCAAACCACTTTGAGACAATCTTTAACAATAACTTATACAGCTCATCACGGCCTACTCAGTCAAATAACACCTTTGATGACGGTACTTTTTGAAAAAAGTTAACGTGAAATTGTTACTTCTAAAATTTACAATTCAAATTCGAAGGTTTTTTTTATATTCCTTGAAAATATTTGTGATTTTTCCATTTTAAGTTGATCTGTCATCTCTATTAACTTCTATATATTTTATATTTTTGGATTTATTTAACAAAAGTGAAAATTGACTAATGTTGCTAAATTTATTTATAATAGTTGTGGTCAAACTAAAAAAATTAATTTCCTTTTATGAATAATCAACAAATTGTTTGTTCAGCCTTCTTCTGTTTATTTATTTTTTATCCAAGACATAATAGGCTTTGATCGCAGTTCCTTTGTTTAAGGTTTTATTAGACCAAAAGATCGCCGTTAGATAGTAATAAAAGACCCGGGTTTGGTCCGTTCCCGGTCAAAACGTTAAAAAATATCACCGTCGGCGTTGACCTTAAAACCAGGCCAATAAAATTGACCTCTACATAAGCATGTAGAGCTGAAAATTTCTCTTAGGGCTTGTTTTGAAAACAAATGAGTTAAGGGCCTTTGGTCTTGTGGTTTGCTTTGGTTGGTACAACGCTGTCAAAAATAAACTTATCGCTCTTGTTATAAGTACAATCATTCTTTAAGAACAAGTATTATGTAACCTTAAATATGGACATATAAACATTGATGATTTTTTTGCCATGTATGGACTTTTTCCAGAAAAAAAGTATTCTAGGAATGGACGAGAGTTCTTAGGCACTTGTTCAGTAGTGAGCATATATTTCGGTTTCAATTTCAAGTGTTTTATTTCTCTTTTTGACAATGATCTGAGTGTATTTAATCCATTTTTGAACCATCTGAGCCCTTATCTTGGTAACATATCTTGTCTCTAAATATTATACCCAAATGTTCATACCTTATCAAGATATATATTATCAAAACCAAATATGGCCAGAATCGTTTGTATGACAATATATATACATAGTTTTGCATAGAGTTTCATGTAAAATTAGTTAGCTAAAACTTTAGGAAAAAACTAAAAATTTATTAAGTAACATTCAAAAGCAACTGAATACTTATTATTATTTAGACTTTGTTATTCAGTTGGTTACTTTCTAATTTTTGCCTATACTATTGAGTGTATATATGTACTATGTAATATATCTTATTCAATTTATTCGGCATGTCACGGCTATTTGAACGTTTTGTAAAAATTGATTAATGTAAAGCCTGAGCTGTACGACGTTAATTAGAAATTAATGCGGTAGATTCATAGGACTAACTTCATACTAGTGGATCTAAATAGATTATTACCTCGTACCTATACAGGGTGTTCAAAAAATGTGGGGCAATAATTTACTTATTGATTCCTTGGGTCAAAATAAGCAAAAAAAGTTCATATAAACATAGGTCCTACCTAAATTGCTCCGTTTTCCGTATGTGTGTCTGTTTATGATTTTTACATATTTAATCATATCTCAAGAACCCCTTAACCTATAAACTTCAAACTTAGTATATGGATAACCACTATTAAGAACTATTTTTGTAAGAGGTATCAAATTTCTGCTTAATACTATTTCAAAATGGCGACTGTTTTTCGGTTTTAAAGCTAAATATCTTAAAACCCGTAAATTTTAGAAAAATTATACAAGAGACAAAAAAGTTGCAAAATTTAATCCAATTAATGCTGGTATTAACATTATGATAATCGGACAACTAATAACGGAGAAATTTTAACTTTTCTGCAAAAAACATGGTTCCTAAGAACATTTTGTCTGAAAATTGCATGTTTTTATTCGGAAAATTTAAAATTTTCTTATTGTTAGTTGTTCGATCATTAAAATCTTAATATCATCGTTAATTAGATTAAATTTCTCAGCTTTTTTGTATCTTGTATACTTTTTCTAAAATTTACGGTTTATAAGATATTAAGCTTTGAAAACAAAACACAGTCGCCATTTTGAAATGGTACATAATAGAAATTTGATACTTCTTACGAAAATAGTTCTTAATAGTGGTTATCCATATAATAAGTTTGAAGTTTATATGTTAAGTGGTTCTTGGGATATGATTAAATATGTAAAAAACATAAACAGACACACAGACGGAAAACGAAGCACTTTAGGACCTATGTTTATATAAACATTTTTGCTCATTCTGACCCAAGGAATCACTACGTAAATTATTGCCCCACATTTTTTGAACACTCTGTAGAATATCGCTTTATGAAAATAATACTTTATTATTAGCAATTGAGTAAAGGACCTACTGTAAAACTTCTATCGCCAATAAAGTGAGTGATACCACTCACACCAATAGAAGATTTAGAGTTATGGTTTTGAATTTCTAAAGAGCTGTATATCATTTCATTCATTTAATCGTACCGAAGATATGCCCAGCTGGCATTCAAGGATATGTAACTGAAATTAAAAACGTAGATCATGATGATATACTTCATCCATCGATGTGATTCAATATATTACTCCACGATAAAAAAAAAACAATAGATTTATGCGTTGAATTTTAGTATTAAAGATGGATTCAGATTGAAATCCGAAATTAAATAGCACTTAAGAACAATTTATTTTATGACAAGAGAGTTAATGTTGAGTACCGATTAAAGAGTAACAAATATAATCCAGTGGAGAGTGATATAAATATTGCTTTTGAATTGTAAAATACAGCTTAATCAGCATTTATTAAAAGGCATAAATTGTGAAACTTTTCACCACTGGCCAGATTGTACAGAATTATGTGAAATATTTATTCAACGTATTTGGTATTCAAAATCTATGAAATATGGATGTGAATATAAACTGTCTTTCTGTTATCAAATTAAACCTTGATGTGCAGACGATAATTTGTCACATAGCGTTTGGGACTGACAACGACGCACAATTTGTCACTTTTTGTCCTATCCAAGCAGAAATTTATGAAACGATCCTTAAAAACGATTTTCTTGAGAAATTATTTCTAAAAAACCTAAATCGCAATTGTGAATCGAAATAGTATCGTAAAACTCTAAATAGATTTTTGTTTCCTAAACCCCTAATACCCTTTTTAGGAACTAAATATTTTTTCTAGCGAACTTGTGAGATTCAAAAATAATATATATGATTACTGGCCAAGCAATTAAAAATAAAATATTTTTCATGCTGATAAGTGTGGTGGAATTAAATATCATGAATTACTTTCATACGCCTTTGATTCCTCGAGTGGTGGCTCGGCGGGGCGACATCCAGAGTGAAAGAAAAATCGCTAATTAGTGTTTATTATAAAGTGTAATCGCCAACTCACCTTACACTAAGTCAAGAGCGTTCCCCTATAGGCTGTCAGTAAATCTTTTATAGCTATGATAGTATGAAATAAAAAATTCGATCTTCATTAACCCTGATACTACAAACCAGACGTAATTTGGTTAAAGAGAATGTATATTTCGTAGAGAATCAAAACGGCCACACTGCTACTGCTTCAGTAATTTACAGATTTACTCATTTCTTGTTTCATTTTTGTTGTTTTTGATGATTCAAAAAGACCAATTTAACTCTTCTTTATTTTAAAATAAGTATGTTATAAATACATTCATGCGACTTGAATCCTGGAAAGCAAAACAAGTTGTATCTTACATGTCAAAAGTGTTCCATAAGTGGCACCTACGTAAATAAATAAAACAAATAGTAATAGACTAGCATTTTGAATTGCTGAGTGTATTGTTTCTCTTTGCTGTGCGGGCCTAAGTGGTTTTAAAAGAATGAGTGGTTAAAAACGTTGTACTATATTTCACATGAACAAACACGGAAAACGTCAAATTATGACATCGTTTGTAGCCTAAAGATACAATTAAAAATAAGGCCATTCTCTTTTGAATGTCCCAAGTTAATATAAGAAAATATACAGATGAAAACTATATTAAGGTGTTTTTAACATGTTTTAACGCTTGAATAGCAGGAATTCTAAATCATGACTCTGGGTAGATTCACCACGGACCAACTATGACCTATTCAGGACCCATTCTAATGCACGTTTTCTACAGATCTACATGAACAAAGCGGCCGTGGTGTGATTCGCTCTAGGTTGATGACGAGGATGTAGTTTTACAGTACCAAATAGTTATTTGTGTGATGAATGAGTAAAGTTCAATATTGTCTCACGAGGGGGACAATGTGCTTTGATCTCGAAAAGCACACACATTTTTCCCCCACCTGCAACAATAAATACCCAATCTTTAAACATCTACTTCATTAACTTGGTAATTAAAAACAATACAGGGTGTCCGGAAATTATGGTGAAATATTTTAGTATATGATATAACAGTTAAAAAAATAGATATAAGTGTAGGTCCTAAAGTGCTTCGTTTCCCGCCTGTAAGCCTATTTGTGTTTTTCATCTTTAATTATATCTCACGAACCTTTTAACGTATGAACTTCGCTAAATTCGCCAAAACTTGGTATATGGCTTCTTCTAGTTCAGATCTACTACATTTTGAACTAAAACCACCCAGTTTTAACGTACCTGTTGCAGTAAACCTAAATACTCATTCCCCATGTTATTCTTATGGAGCTTACAAAAATATGTCAAATCTCGCTATATTGGATTGAAATATGTTCTTTTGCATATGAAATTCGCTGAGTATGCAGGTCTGCTGCAATGGAGGTATTTTTGTCTCATGTGTAGTTTTTCTAAAACTTACTTTTGTTTAACATGTTTAGCTTTGGAAATAAAAAAAACAGTCGTCATTTTAAATTGGTACAAAGTTTTACTTCTTACAAAAATAGTTCTTAATAGTGGTCATCCATACAAGTTTGATGTTTATACGCTAAGAGGTTCGAAAGACATAATTAAAAATGTAAAAATCACAAACAGATACACTCGAAAAATTAAGCACTTTTGGACCTATGTTATGCAAACCTTTTTCTTATTTTTACCTCTACTGTTATGTACTATAATATTTTACCATCATTTCCAGGCGCCCTGTATATTTTGTTTCGATCTGCAATTAGCGCCTGCATCTAAGTCGCTGCTACCATTCATGCACCAGCGATCAAGTAAGTGTTACAAGTTCTTACCGTTCTTACATCTTAATGCTTGACGTTCTCACAGCTGATTGTCGTTGATGGTATTAATTCCTGGCACTAAATCAGCTGATAGCGCCTTCATTCGGTGAGCTGCAACAAATTTGCATGTGTGCGTGAAAATGCGGTAATTTTTGAATTATCGATATCAATGTTATTCCTATAGAGACAAAGTAATCACTTTACTCTCACTGAGACAAATCATTTTCTGTTCACGCACTACAATGTGTAAAAGGCGTTTAAACATAGCATGTGGTTATATTTAAACGTTACGGGTTGTCTGACGACCTCATCTGAAAAAAAACAATATTGTTTACAACATTTTGTTTACTTTTAGAAAAAAAAATTGTATAAGCTCAGATGACTTTTATCGACAAGTAGTTGAACGAATCCTGGTCAGAATTTATTTTGGACGTTTTTTTAGTAAAATCTGTTTAGTAATAAATATTATTGACTGAAACAAATCTTTCTAAATGGGCTTTTTTACCTTTGGTATTTTTTAAATAAACGTAAGCAAATTGACTTTATATCATTACTTGGTAATAAAAAACATACATTTATTAATTTATAAAATAAGAAATTGTTTAAAAAAGAAGATGGATTCGTGGTTACCACGCTAGGTCGATATGTTTTCAATGTTTTGCAGCTGTATTATAGAACCCCATTTGACCAAGGGTTTTAAAAGACGGAAATCCCGTCATGGGAATTTGATAAGCAAGGATAGTTTCCTGTAAGGGCGGTTTTTCCATTATTAGAATTGTAACTTAAGGGATATTTGAGCTCATTGCACTATGCTAGAATAATTTTAATTACATTTTTTACTAGAAAATGTTAATTTAAAATACTTTTCCTTTTATTTTAAATTACTTTTTGATTCACAGGTTCATTAATAAGTAATGATTTGCAACAAGTGTTCCAAATAAAATTGAGGACATTTGCGATCCTAATTTTCCATAGGGCTGTATATCTCTCATTAAACTTTCCGAGGATTGGTTAATCAACACAAAGAGCTTGGTACATCATAGGTGACGTAAATGTGTTGAAAGTATGTAACTGAACCAGAATTAATTTAGGTTTTATAAAACTAGCAACTTAATGTAAATTGAGTCATTACTTTATAGCTAAACAATTAGTTTACCTGCACTATTAAATATTACATCTGCTATGATTATATATTAAAAGAAATAATTTAATTTGAAAATATTTTTAATTTGTTGTGACATCTAAAAAATGTGATGATTGTGAGCTCTAAATTGTTTTAATTATAAAATTTATCATTGATATAATTTCCGTAAATCTTTACAATACACTTTATTGTATAAAATGTCACTGCGATTCAATATTTGTAAAAATAAATAAAATTATATACAAAGTAAATTAGGCTGTTGTATTTCATATAATTAATTTAAATTGATTATTTTTACGACTTTTATTCATTTAATACAAAATTTTAGAAATATATTTATTTGAGGAAAAACAGAGATATTTATGTGAACACACAAACACAACGACAAGCTGTGCTTAGTGTACAGGCTGTTGCACTACGAAATTTATTCTAAGAGGCAATAACAACGAACTGTAACAATAACTAAAATCTTAACAGCAACTGGATTAAAAGATACTGTTATTGTTTCAGTATTTTACAGATATAACGATTTTTCTCTGAAAATAAACTCAATCATTCCAAAACAAGGTGCCTATATGTAGATTATTATTGCAGAGTAATGTATTTCAATACAATGTCCGTGTCTAGAATAAATGTTAGATTGTATTGACAATTTACTGACTTAAATAATCGATATATTAAAGAAAAACATAATCCGAAAAGCAGTTTATTTATCGTACCCTAGCATAGTAGTGACTGTCAGAGTAAAGGCTGGTCTAAAAAACCTTTTCCATAACTTGATATGGATTACAATTTAAATAAAAATATATTTGTTTATTTTGGGTACTTAATTTTATTTAGATCTATGGAAATATCGGTTTGTAGTAACATTTTTGTTTCTTGTAATTTGATACAATCTTAAACTTTAGAGAAGAATAGTCTCCACCAACTGGAGGTACTGCATGCGAATGCGCATGCAACAATACATGTGTTATGTACAAGAACAGAATATTACAAAACATTACTTTGAAAAACGTCCTCCAGTCGATAGAAACTGTTCTTTGGTACAGTTGTTTTGACACTAACAATTTATCATAGAACTTGAAAGTACAGTAAAATTAGTTTAAAACATAATTGCGCACAATCAGCCATGCATGATAAAAATTAATGTATGTATAATAGTGGTGTTACCAATATTGATGATCGGCCCTAATTTTATCTTTAATCATTATTTAGGAGCTAGAAGAATCATTTAATTAAAATAAAAGCTTGTTTTATAAGGTAATAAAAGGTATGTCATGTTTATTTACACCTACCAGGTGGAGGACGAAAGGCAGTGAATAGTCGGTTTACATTTATCAAGGTTTACTAGAGGATTATCTTGAGCTTTGCGTAATGCAAAAATATGTCTGAATAAGTATTTTAGAGACCTGTAATATTTGTTTTATAGTTTATTGATTGAAAATTTATATCTATTTCCTTTACATGTACAATTAAGACAAAAAAAGTCATTTATGTAGAAAAAAATTAACTAAAATATAACAAAACACAAAAATATGCCTTTAAAATTAATTTTATTTACCAATATTTCTTTATGATTATGATGTGGCGTACCAACTAACGTAATAAGAGAATAAACCTTTCCTGTACTTAAAATATATTGTTATTTTGCTTTGAGAAAGAGTTAACAAAATGTTATCTAGTTAGGTTGCGACCCAGTTTACTCATTTAAAATCTTCTTACTGTATATTTAAGACTCTAGCTGGGAATGCTTATAAAATTTAATGAAATACTATATATGCTTAAAACTATATAGTTCACTCCAATTACTCTTATTTCACCTTATCTTTCCAGTCCAAATCGTTTTATGTTCTGAGGATTCTGTGAAAGAACTGTGAAACACAACCCCAACTTTGTTATGCTCTTATCTGCACATAAACCACTGAGGAAACAGCATGTAATCGAGTGAACATCAGACAGGAACTTTCTCTGTGGTATTTTAAAAACCAGGTTATAATTTTTTTCTATCTATGTTTTGTTACGAAAATTGTTTAAAGCGAGATCTAAATTGGTTTCAAGATGTTTCAGTTATATAGATGCGAGATTTTTGTTACTGTTTCCTAGTCATGTTAAGAACGGTTTCCTAGAAGAGTCTCTGCAGACATTTTTTCCTTGGGTTGGATTGCTACTTGAACATGTTATAGCTTTACGTTATTGCGTCGTAAAGCTAAAGATGCTAAAGTTTGGTTATTAACATAATTTTCTCTGAAAAATCTTATTCTACTCGGTCCACTTTTCCAATCCCAAAGCACCAGACTATTGAGTGATCATCGAAAAAAATTTCCCTTGAGACTAGTTTCTAAGTGGTGAATCTTACCAAAGCAAATGCCTACGTGTGCTCTGCGCCTGCAAGGTATAATTTGCATCGTAGATCTAAAAGAACAAAACATTGTTTTAAGATTAGCTGTAAGTAAGAAACTGATTATTATTTTTGGAAAGGAATTCGTCTTCTAGTCAAGTTGAAACACGCTTTTCTTATTTTCCTTTTACCTGGTAGTAAGCCCTACGCTAAGAGCAAACTTTTCACAGGAATTCGGTTTCTTCCTAATTACCTCCCTCGCCTCGTAATTTCGGGGGGTTTTGAAAAACGTAATCCTAATATCACGTGAACCGGGAATATTGCCAGTAGGTAGGGTAATTAATTAGATTAGTGGTTTAATTCTTCACAGAATCACACACAAAATAACAAACGGTAAAAGTAAACTTGCCTAAGCTTCCGGCTGATATCACAGAGGATTGTCCTGGCTCACCATAGGCTTTTCTTATAAACTAAAACACAACAAAAAGAGTTTTGCGTCAAAATTATGTTAATGCGGGCCTAGAACAGCCTTATTTTTATTTTCTGCCTTTTTATAAGTATAATTTTGAATGCGTCAGGGAGATGTTCCCTATTTCGCAGCCAATCTCGTCCAACTTGATTCGTTGCCTGGTGTTGAATCATGTATCGGGAACTATAAATTTATTTCCAAAAATCTCGCCATTCTTTCATGGCCTACCTAGGTAACAAATACAATCGCTATTAAGATAATTATTTAAAGTAGTGATCTGGGATCGATATCTTAGGAAGTGAATTCACAATACAGAGGACTTTTTTGAACCCCACCCTAAATACGTTAAGTTAAAGAGGCCAGATATGAAAATCGAAAATCCTAATCACTTGGTAATAATTAATACTTTTGTTTGTTATTGTTTTATAGTTTATTTCCGTATGTTGATAATAAATTCAGTGTCAGAACACATAGCAATATTTTAGAAAACACGGTTGGAGGGGTTTTTGATAAAACGTAATCCTAATTCCACGTGAACTGGGAATATTGCCAGACTCACTACTTTGGTGTATTTTGTTTCTTAATATCCGCCGTTAGAGATTGTTGCAGTAAAACGTACAAATTACTCTTGCTTTCCAAACACATATAGCTTCATAATTACGTCCAATGTTTACCAACAGTAATATTACTTCTTGCTTATATTCAGAGTCAACCAATTAAGATTTTTTCATCAAGGTTGGTCTTTATACTGTCAATAGCCTTTAATAAATCGTCACATAAACTATTGTACGAAGAATTTGTATTGCACTTGAATATATCCTATACGCTTATACGAAACAATGTCATCTTGCAATTTTTGCTCGCTGAAATATTTTTTGAAAAATATTGAAATATTTAAAGTAATTGGATTAACTGGTAAACATGAAATAACACCGAGCAAGGCTCGGTCCACCAGGTACTAACAGTATAAAAACAGCATTAAATACAGGGTGTAAAAAGTCCGTCCCCCCTTCTTTAATTTTTTTGTTCGTTAAGACAAACAATTAACGTGTGGGGAATAATTCTAATTCAACCCAAATAATTTGTTGACGTTACTAAACATATCCCCCATAAATGGGGGATTTTGGGGGCAACCCAAATGCATACCCCTTTTGCGCCTTTGCAAATGCATACCACCTTTGCAAGACCTTTAAAAAAGGAGGCGTATGGTGGAAGTTGGAGGTCTTTAACGTATTTGTATCCAAATTGGCAGCTTGTCAAAGTTTTGAATACAACAAATTCTTGAAACATGGCGTCTAAGACTTTTGAAGTATTAATTTATCTCTAATTTTAGTCATTATTAAAGACTGAAAAGACCCTTGACAAAAATTATGATGAAAAAGTGGTATCTTTCAATAATTTTTAAAATTTTAAGCGTCCCGCAAAAATTGAGGTTTTTGGGGGCAACTCAAACTTTTCTTTTGTAGATCTCTTTTAAGTCAACCTTATTTTAAGCGAATTTATTTTTTATGTTTTGAAAAACTTTAAAATGAGGGGTCACTGAAAAGAGGGTTAAATTAGTGAAGTTGAAGTTACCCCAAAAATCCCACATTTCAGCGGAACACTCGAAGTTTTAAATATTACCAAAATATATTTTTTCATTTAATAGTGTTTTTTTCATGATTAATTTCAGTTTTTAAGTTTTAAATCAAAACTCCAAAAGTCTTGGACGCTAGGTTTCAAGAATGTGTTGTATTCAAAACTAACTTTGACAAGCTGCTAATTTGGATAGAAAAAGTTAGAGACCTCCCACTTCCACCATTCAACAATTTTTAAACTATTAAAATTAAGGTCATTCAAAAAAGGTTCACATTTGCAAAAATGATTTGGGTCAAGTCAGTATCATTCCCTAAAGGTCAAGTGTTTGTTTTGACAAATAAAATTAAAGAGGGGGGACAGACCATTTTTACACACTGTATAAAATAAAACTAAAATATCATATTTCTTCGTAAATCATAATGTTAGAATATTTGTACCAATTTTCATAGCCTAAAGTATTATGGATTTGGAGGAATTGTGAGCAGTCAGACATATTTTTTTGTTGCAGTCTTGATTGGAAACTTGGATTAGAGTTTGAATTCAAACAATACAAAGTCCCTTTGTTATTTATGGTGCTCCAGATATACCAACGATACAACTGTGATGATTTAATAACAACAACTGATCTTGATGCTACAACTGCGACAAAATAACACATCTAGTTGTTAATGAAAAGTGAGTTGAGGTCTTGAATTCGTTGCAGCATGAACATTGGGTTCAAGAGGTGGGTGGTGGGGAAGTGCTAATTATATTTGGATAATATTTTGTTTATTGAAGAAATAAAATGAATGGAAATAAATTTAAATGCTGCATTCCTTAAAAAAGTTGTTTATTTATAAAAAAATGACATTACCATGATTAATCCTTTTACAACTAAAATTTGTTCTACTATTGTTTGATATAAGACAAAATGAATAAATTCAAATTCTTTGTAGGCGAAGGACTCCAATATTAATCATTGAGTACGCAACAACTATTGTGGGAAACTATTTAGGGAATTCACTCTTCATTGATTTTAGAACATATTTAATGGTAAAAAATAATATTGCATGGAATATTAAATTGCAGCCTTTGGGAGCGAAACACAAAATTAATACTGTATAATTATTTTCAATTTATCAATATTTGTTACCAGTCCCAACACAATCCTATCATTAGGTCAAAACTATTATTACTTGTGCTTATACACTAGGGCCTTAAGTGACCAAAAGCAAGCCAAAACAATAAGGACTTTATCTTTGTCTTCTAACGAGATTTGATGAACTATGTTCGTTTCACAAATGTTTCTAATGAACATTATGAAAAATTAATTTATGTAGAAATGGCAATACTCAATATGGCTATTGTTCAAATTACATAGCAAAGAATGAAAATGAAGCTGCTAGGGAATAAAATAGGAAAAAACAAAGATCTATGTGAAACATTCAAATACGCTTTACCTTTGTTGATAATGTATGTATTTAATAAACAAATTTATTTATGGATGAAGTCTATTTATAACTACCTACCTTACACAACCAAATTTATTTGCAGATGGCGGCTTTTTGACAGACCTTAGTATGACATGTTTATCGTAAAATGTCCGTATTTTGTAAAACAGGAACACTTAATGGGGTTTATTAGTATTTTGTATTTATCTTTTGATAACAGTTGCTGATCACTTTTTAATATGCAAATACGTAAATTTCTTAAACAAAATTATTTATTTTTACGAAATTTATGAATTTTATATGAACTTAAATCATTGTTTTTGGTAAACAGTACCTGTTGAATAAAACTATACCTAATTGTCTTAAAACACGTTAATAAAAATTAAAACCACTATGAACGAATATTAACATTTTTATTTTATTTTCAATTAAGCTGCGACATCAATAGGGAAAGCCGCATTATTGAAATTGTAACACATGTAAGCTATGCAAATTATTTTAAGCCTGTATGATATTATTTTAATTCATTTATCTTTAATCACAATAACTATTTTAAGCATGGCAGAAATTTCAGCAGATCCTGTAGAAATGAGGTGATAAAAAAATTCTTCCTCTACAGGCAAGTGACGTAACAAATTGTTCGTCCACTTTGGCGCCTATGAAGGGACTTAACTTGTCTTCAGAGTTATCAATATTTACTATTTAATCATTGTTGTGAACACTATTTTGTAGAAAGAAACTACCATCCTATGTGGAAACATGTTAATTACTAACTATGCTGCAAAACGTCCAGAACAATTAATACACGATTCTAAACTCAGCATTGTAGTATAAAATATTTTACGAAAGCATAATAAATCTTAATGTATTACTTGACTTGCTGTGTTATTATTATTTAATGTAAGATGTTATGTTGTTATATTAGCCAGGCATGGCATTTTATCACAGGCGTTTTTGAGATTACAAGGGATAAAATCAACTCGAGGACTTAAATATCGAAACTCAATGCGTATAAAAATAGGTTCAAAGTCAAACATTAAAGCATGGAGAAAAACGAGGTGGATCGTTCTTCTTGATCCGGAAATAATCGTCTTTTACTTTCAGTATTATGAACTGAGGTTTATTTTGTAAGCAGCAGCCAGATTTTTCTTGGAATTGAAAACGTAAGGAACTTCGTGGAAAAATGCTAAAATAAGTTTCAGTATTATACTTCACCGATTCACCACTGTAAATCACTTTATTTCAAATATAAATATTCAATGGATTTTGATGGAAATAAATTTAATTGTTACAATTCAATTCACTTTTTTTTACAATGTACGCATGCACATTAAAGGAAGTTGTTTTAGTTAAGTATCTGGATTTTTCAATGATTGTAAAATAGATTATAAAAGTTAATTACACTCAATACCTTTTAAAATATGGAGCGTGTGTAAATGATTCTGAAGTGTTATCAATTCTAAAGCTGGCAACATCAAACAGTATAAAGCCATTGTTGAAATTGTAAAACAGATAAAGTATGTATAGTATTCATTTTTCAGTCTAAAAACGGTTTTAAACACGGTAGGAAACACAGCAATTTCTAATGTAATAAATGTTACAGGGCATTGACGTAACGAGTTGTTCGTCCATTTTGGCTCTACTGGAGGGACTTAACTTGTCTTCAGAGTTTTCAATATTTACAAAAATTTTCACACAGTTTGTTGGGATATCATTTACAGATTTTTCAATATTTATAAATGACCTATTGGATGAGTCACATTCATTAGTGTTTAATTAGGCTAATATTTTGAAAATGTTTATTTTATAGAGCTCTTGATAGCGTTGCACCCTGCGATTGCTTCAGACACAATTGTGTTATAACCGTTAATGACGCAAGAGTGAATATTAGTCCTGTTTATATTTACTCCATAAAAAATTATTGATGTTTAAGCAAATAAATAATGTCCTGATAGGTTTACAAAAAAAACAATAAAACTGCTTAAAACACAAGTATTTGTGCGAGTTATATAGCAAGAAACTAACAACACTGAATCTAACAAAAAACTCTTTTCCTGTATCGTCCTACACCTCAGGCCATTTTAGATATTATAATCGGGAACGGTCCATACTCGACACTTAGTTTCTACATAACATGAAAACTTTTGTTAGCCAGCGTAATGATTAATAGCCCAATGATAAATAGAAACTTGGTTAGAATTTTTCAAATAAACAATCAAATGGGAAAAAGTTGTGTTTGAACAATGTTTTACAACACGTTTTACAACACGTTTTACTAGTGTACAGTAGAGAGAAATGATTTATTAAATTATACAATCACGGCGCAAAAGCAAAGTAAAATGTCTAGCTTTGGCTTTGTGAGAATGAATTACGCCTTTAGTGCAAAGTGGTTCCTGATAACTACTAATTACAGTACTACAGGGCAGGAGCAGATGAGATTACAATAAGTGTGACAAGGTCTATTTGACCACCCTGATTACAATTGTGATTGCATGACCCTGGTAGTGTCGAACTGGTTGGGCTCGGAAACATTGTTAGTTAATTTACCTAAATTATTTGAAGCACTATACTGAGTTGGAAAAAAATTTAGAATTATGATTTAAATTAAATTATGCCAATTTAACTATGAAAAAGAGTTAAAGATTTATAGTTTCTACGGATTTACTAATAATTCGTGAATCAAAATAAAAAAGTGAGTTCTTCTCACCATTCAAAAAAAGTGAATCATCACTGTAATTCATGTTATTAATGGTTTTTAATGTTTTTGTACCGTTATGTCTGCGATCTTTGGAATATAGGTGGTTCATTCACAAAAGTGTATAACTATAATCCAGTTGTAAGAAATACGAAATACACGTGTTAAAAGCATGTTTTTTCTTCTAGTTGATTATATGAAATGACTCGTCAGCTGATCTCAATCTTTTGTCCATATTTTATTGTTGTCTAAGATATACAATTATTTTTCTGACCAACAATTTTTGATCCCAATAATTGTTGGGATAAGAAATACCTGATAATGGATCAAACAAATTATTTTATATCATAATTTTATAAATAATTCACTTGATAGCTCTCCCCTTCACATAAACTCTCTAGGTGCCTTCGTTCAATATAAAAAAGAAATCTAAGTCATGTTCCACACCCAACCAACCAAATAAAACCCTTTATTTTGCAATATCGTAAACTTTAATTAAAATGCTGTTTAAAGCTTTTAAGTAAGTCTGTGCAGTTAACGCAGGCAGCCATGAAATTGCAAAGAAGCTGCAGATCTTAGATTACGTTTGCTTTCTTAATAGATTTGTTTTGCTGCATCGAACCTGTTATTTTTGACTGGTATTAGAGTAATATCGTTTTCAAAATTGTGCTAATTTTGAAACTTGAATTTTGAAACGAGCGGCTCTCTAAAAGGAATTCTGCTTACTGTTCAAATATATGATACCCGTATAATGAAAATGTTGTCAGAACAGTTTCCTCGAAAGAAAATTGATTCCGTTTATTATTTAAATATTTTGATCCCCATATATCGAATATTTTATCAAATCAGTTTCCTCAATTAAGGACAACGGCGTAAGGCAGAAAGGTTTACAGCTTAAAATTATGGTTAAAAATACATTAAATGTCTTAAGACTGGCTTAAAATATTTGTTTATCAGTCCAAAGATATCAAATATAGCCATAAAACGAATACCGTTTGAAAATGCATTTAGTGAGTTTTTGAACTCATTGCGGAGTTTAACTTGATATACTTAAAGTACTACTATATATTTTCAGAGTGCCTTTACTAAAATTAAGTTTTATTCATTTCTTATTTCAGTCGGTTGGAGTTCATTTCATGAAGAGAATTCGTTTTAAGTAGCTTCATGAATGAAAATAATCCTAGTCTAATTTCAAAATATAGCCTTATTGCACAGGAGCTGCTACAAACTCTAATAATATACATTTATCGTCTGATGAATCAGTTGGAAATTAAAATGAACTCCTTTTCCAAACCTTTTAGCGCTGATTGCCGATACAATACAGCTTTTTGGCTTTGCTGGCAAGTAAAGCCAGCTAACCTTTCAGCGCTGGGATTGAAAACGTGCTTCCGCTGTAGCTCGTTATAACTGATATACCAATATTAGCTTGTAAGGAATCCGAACTAACCACAAAATCACATGTTTATATCTACTACGAAAGGAATTGTGAATGGAAACGTGACTTTCAAGCGAGCAAGCACTTATATTACGTTGGAAATATTTAATCATAATATCCTACTATCAACTTAGAACACACTCAAGAAAATGAAACTTTTTGAATTTTTTTCAATCAATTTTCTTGTCGATTGTTTGTACAAACTAAATTTATATTTCACCTACAGGTTGTTCATATGGTTTATAAAATACATAATTATGTATTTATTTTTTAATAAGTTCTTTGTTCTTGATTTCTGCTGTATATACTTTAATCTAAATAAAATATAATATGAAAGTTGTGGTAAAGTTAATTAATCCTCTACATTATTTCCCCCTTATCGTTCCCTGCCGTGATTAGTTTATTATTATTATTATAATTTTTTTTAACAATATTAGGAGAGTAAATTTGCTTTACTTAAAATATGACTGGCAAAATATATTATCATACATCGAAGGAATAAATAATCATAAATAGCCGGCTGATAGGCTATTTATTCGTAATTTGACCACAGTAAATCGATGACTATTTTAAGAGTGGCATTAAGAGCACCAATCATGAAGTACGTAGTATACATTGTTGCGTATGGACAATGAACATTATGAATATTTATACAGTTAAAATAAATAAGTCACAAAGAAGCATTGCGATTTACACACCAAATTGGTTGGATCAGCCAAATTGATTTAGATAGCTTATGTGTACAAGTCTGGTTGAGTCTTAATAATAAATAATTTGTTTCTCAATAATGTGCGTAAATTTGAATTATTTACACAGTTACGTCGTATTGTGTCTTCAACTTACAATATTTATGAGGGAAATTTAATTAGAATTGTAGGTGTATTTAGAGTGTAAGATGAACTATTTCGGAACTTATATAACAAAAATTAAAAAAAATTAAAAAAATTAAAATAAATATTTGACTGTAAACTGATAATATCGTATTGTTGTTAATTTAATAAATAAACGTAGTTAGGTGGTCTATCAACTTATATGGGTTTTTTTATTCCCTCAAAAGAGTTTTTTCTTTTAGTTTTTCATAATAAGAGAATATCAAACAACAAATGTAACTACAGGGACGAAATATTTCAATATTTTTAGAAGCAATTTGAGGAAACACTAAAAATATATAGGTTTTCTTTCCTTGAAAGAGAAAGTTGATTTCCACGTAACTGTGGAATATTCTTGCCACGTTCTCGTTTGTTTATCTTTCTGCGGAAATCTTTAAACGTTTCTTTGATAAGTGTTTACATATTCTCCGGGCTCCCGCCTTGCACACAAATACATGATAATACTTTAAGTGTTTCTTTCCCACTAAACCTTTATTGCTATTTAAAATTGTTTTTAAAATTATTTTTCATTGTTATTTTATTTGCTTAAAAAATGAACCCAAACTTTATTCTTTTACTTCTGAGTTTCAGTGAAATTAGATTATTTAAAATACATTTCAACCCATTTACCCATCACCCCTAAAACACAAATTAATTTTAGCAGTTTTCAAAAGTCAAGTATGTCAGATCTCTACGCCCGGGTTTTCCTATGTGGATTAATAATGAAGGGGTCCCCCGTAAACGTTCTAAGCGATAAAAACATTGTTTAGAGTAATCTTTTGTTGAAAGTTGTATTCTTTTTTTTCAAAGCTAGAACTTATCAAAGCTTATTCAAAGCTAGAACTAATAATGTGTAAATTGTAATACCATATTTACAAAATCATACTGTAGCCTTTTATAAAATGTTTACTTGTTATTAAGCATTTTAAAACGTTTTTCGTTTTTTCTGGGGGGCTAAGCGACTGAGGTTTGAAACGTTCTGTGACGAACTGCTTTTCTGCTTTGAAATAGAACATCATGGAATGTAGAGGAATGGCAACATAAACGAAGTTAAAACTGAATTCAAAACCATTTTATATAAAAGTACAAAAACGTAATGTTGTTACATAACGTGATACGTCATTTTGCTAAAATCTATCCAAAGGTCGCGCTTAAAACGTCATCCTACTCACCTCTTCTGGCGGAAAATTTCCAAGCCAGAATTTCCAAGCCAATCATATTGGATTCTTATTTTTTGAAATAAGGGTAATCCAGCGTTTCTCTATTCCCTCCATTTTCCAATATTTACTTTCCATCTTTTATTTTTATTCACGCAATTTTGGTCAGCGCAACGACCGGCTGGGAGTCCATTTTTCGGGGAATAGAATATTATTCCCAAAAAGTCCGTGCAGTCCCGCACCAACGTTGATAAACGAAATCAGAGCTACCAACTCAAATATCTTCAAAATAAATATCCCATGGTTTAGTTCGTGTCCTATAGAACGTTTTTCATTGAATATCGCCGATTAGGAATTTGAGTCGGTTAGAACGTTTAATTTCATCTTATTATATAAGAATTCGTTTTAGCATAAATTTTTTTTACTAACATAACAGATAAAGGTTCTGCAAATGTTTGGAGAACCATACAAAGCTCAATGTATGTTTGGATTTGTTTTAATTCAATTTCATTCTTTGCCGTAAATGATTATTTTTACGATGAAAATCTTTATTTACTTTACTTTCGGTTCGTTTTCGACTTTTTCGTTTTGTTTGAGAGCTATTGAATTTTAGTTATATTCCTGACATTATTCACATAAATGTTTCTTTGTCAAGTCAAACCTATTATAAATTAAAAAGGCTTTTGTTTGTTAAAAACATAAAAATTACCACTAAGTACTCGTAATTTTGTGGTTCATTGTGGCATGAGTGAAATCTAGTTTAAAGTTTTACATTTCAAGATACAACCTGTTACTTCTTTTAAATTAAAAAAAACAAACGTCCTTAAAATATCATTCCGTTGTTATCACACGAGTTTATTATTAACGACTTGCCATTTACTTTATTGTGATGTTGTTACTTATTAATAAGTTACGGAAGTATGTTGATAAGAGACAAGGTACCGACTTCATTAATGTGCATAAATAAGTTACGGTATGTTGATAAGAGACAAGGTACCGATTACATTAAGGTGCGTAAGTTAAATTTATTTTCTTATAACAATTACTCGTATCACGCCTTTAATTTTCCAACATTTATAAGGAAAATATTTATTATTAGAATTTTAGATGTATTTTTAAAGTGTAAGACAAAAAGCTTCGGAACTTACTTTTCACTCCAAAACTAGATAAAACCATTTATTAAAGTTCAGTATTAGTATGACTGAATACCTTACATGTAAATGAACCAAAAATGAACATGTCATATCTGTGTTAGTAATATACCGGGTGTCCGAAACTCCCTACTTTTGATGACCTCTAATTTTCAATTTATAAATCAAATCGACTCAAATTATATATTGAATGATAGGTAAACTCACCAAGTTTTTGTTACAAGTCACAAATGTTTGGTGAATTTCACTTTGGGTTCATGGCAAACATAAAACAAAAAATCAAATTGTCCCTGTGTACTAGTAGTGAATAAAAATCACGTTTTAAGTTTTTTTTTTTTTAGATTTAACAGTTATCTTGAAAACTATGAATCCTATAGAAACCTTTTAGTTTATAACATTAAAGAAAATGAATTTTCCCTACAGTTTGGGTGTTTTTGCAGGTTTGTAGCTTTTTTGGGTCCTGAGAAATGAGTTTTGGAAACGAACAAATTGTTTTTTGTGTTTCGTGTGCCATACTGCTAAAGTTGGAAAACCCCAAAATTTTTATTTTTACCAAATTAAAGGGAAATAACCAAGTTTTGTAAAAGTAAGAGGTTTTAAACATAAACTGAGAGGTTTCTGTAGGATGCTTAGTTTTCAAGTTAACTGTTAAATCTTGTAAAAAAAACTCATTACAACGTGATTTTTAAGAACTACTGGTGCGCAGGGCAAATGTGATTTTTTGTTTTTTGTTTTCCTTGAGCCCAAAGTAAAATCCACCAAAAAATTTGTGACGGCGAGTTTTCCTATCATTTAATACATAATTTGAGTCGATATGATTTACAAATTACAAATTAAAGTTCTTCAAAATTAGGGAGTTCTTTTTCGGGTCCTTAAGTTTAGGAGAAGTTTTAAATCATATCCAGACAATGTAAGAGTGTCCTATCTTTTATTTATTATTTATATCATAATTTCCGCTAGAGTTATATGCCTCTTATTATTTTTTTCTTAAATCAGAAGTAAAAAATTATGATTGTTTTGAAAATATGCAGGATCTATAATAACGTTAGTATAACTTATGAATCTTTGTCTTTGTTTTTTTGTTACAGTCATATTTATAAATAGATGTTAAAAATATTTGACTTTGAGTAATAAAAGCTTATTTAGTAGAAGTCACAATAAACTTACCATCCTTAATCAGGATTTATAACAAACAACCATTTAGAGTTTAATGACGTAAACAACTTTTATACGGGTAATGAAACAGCATATGTACATGTCAATCTGAAATTTCAGGCCTTGTATATATCGTTAATCATTAAATTTTTTAATTTTTCCCAAACATTTTCGAAAAAGTTTGTAGAAAATTCAAAATTCGAATAAAAAAAATTATTATAGCTTTGTTGAAAATACAGAGGTTTTACTAATGAGACTCAGTATCTTCTGTCAACGTGTTTAATTCATCAGAAGTAAAGAAACGAATTTAATTATTGCGTTAGGATTGAAAGCTATGAAATTAAAAAACTGGAAATCTCACAGAGCGAAGAATTTCCTCTCTTTTGATCTGTTATTCTAATTACAGTTGGCAGCAGGATAAATTACCACTTCATATTTGAACGAAGTGAAACAAATTTTCTTCATTACAAATTTTGATTAACTTGTTTTGCTTTCTCCGTTTTTCAAGTTGAATGACGCTTGAATTTCGATATAACAGGGGAGGATATTTATTAGGCTATTAATATTATTAAGTTATATTTAATATATGTCAAGAGAAACCGCTAAACATTCCCTGCTTTAAGTAAGGTCGCGCAAAGGCCCGACCTTATTAAAACCTCATCAAGCTGACGTGAACTGCCACTACAGTTATAAACTGTATTATGCTGATGGGCACCGCAGTTTGAAGCAGAATAAATTGTGAACTACTTCACCAAACGACCAACTCAGCATGAATGTATCACAACTAACGTTTACTGACAAGTAGCCGATGTGAAGTACTGTCGTCGACCTCCACATGGACCTGACTGTTAGGTCAGAGCTTTCTGGCTTGTTCACAATTCAAAAAGCTATGTCTTCTTTTATATCTATATCTTCCATTTTTCTATATCTATATCTTCTTTGTTTGAAATTCATTGTTTGTCATAGTGAGATTGTTTTTATTTTTATTTTTGCGGACATTAGCCATCATTGATTAGTAAAGTTTGACTAACCAATTTTGTTTTCTAATTACTGATAGCAAAGGTCCGAAAAATCAAAATATAAATATAACTGTATATAAACACAAGTTACACGCTTACAATTACATTTTTTCGTTGAAATGCTAAGCATTCTATCATTTAGAAAATTACATACCGAAATGGCCTATTAATGTTGTCATTTACCTAATGGTTAAAACAGATTTCAAATTGAAATAAAATTATTTTATAATTTGATTTCAAATTGAAATAAAATTATTTTATAATTTTTTCCACGACCTTTTTTTGAAGCTTGAAAGCATCAGATGTTTTTAAGTTACCGATGTTTTTTAAGTTGTAGTTTGTACTCTTCAATATATTCTATGGACAAAATAATTGACTGATAATTTCCACATTAATTGTAAAATTACAATTTGTATTGGCAAAGTCAATGAAAGTATATTTTAAAATTTATGCTCAGTCTGAACATTTTTATTACTGTCCGAATCCTCTGCTTAAAAAAAAACCATGAAACTAAACAAAACATAAATTTTACAAAATACTCTTGTAGTTAGATACTGTCGTACATCCTTTTCAGACTATTCAGCCAAGACACGCGACGCTACGTATACATTTTCTTCTAGCTCAGATTAGTTAGTTTTCTAAATGTATTTAGTGATTATTCAGCCTCTAGCTTTAGCTGGACAGGAAGACTTTCTCAACGTCATTATATTGAAGACGGTGCTGGAAAAATGCTGTTGACTACTTAGGGGTTTTTGTTAGTTTGAAGTAGAAAGCAAGGAATAGACAGTGAAATCCGAGCAATTGCGAATTCTGCAGGTTCGAATTCGAGCAGGTACTAAACCTGTGTATGTGATTAGTATTTCCTAAAAATACTCTTTGTTTTGTTGTATCACCCTACAAATGTATTTTTAACGACATCGGCATAAGGGCAACAGAGTAAAAGTTGACGAAATAACATTTTATTTGTACTTCTGTACACAAAAAGTGTATATTTTCAAACATAAAAAATATCCATGCGAAATGTATATTTTTTCATAGTTTAAAATGTAATTAGTTTTAAAATCAATTCGTTCGTTAGGGGGTCGTCAGGGGCAAGGTAAATTTTGGCATATTTTATCAATAACAAATTAAAATTTGTATTATAAATAAACTTTTGTAAACTTTGGGGGTTCTGAGGGAACCTTAAAACAGACTGGTACAAAACATAGACTGTGTAATTCTGTAGACTGTGCATGGCAAGTGAAAGGTGACCCAAGGAACGTGGATTGAGTGAACACACTGTATAGCAACAATCACTTTTAATACACATGAATTATTAAATATATATGGTGCACTACTTATTTATGAATTCTCTTGATATTTATACTGACAAAATGTGTTATAAGTCACTGAGTGAACTGTTGTCCTTGGTAGATTCACCCTGACATAGTATTATACAAGTAGAATACACACTCTGCAGGTTAAAATATATTGTAGTGATTATCATGTATGTTACAAGGACCTTAATAAAGATATATTATTTTATGTACAAGTACAAACCCTTTTATGCAAAGAAATCAATTACCACCCTTATATTTTGTTATTGAATTAACGACAAGTTAATTATAATGTCTTTCACAACTATTCACAAATGGTTAACCTTATCTTATATTTACAATTGTCCTTTGAAGACTATTCCTTCCTAAGTGTAGGAAGGATCTATTTCTCAGAGAGTCATTTCGTTAATCGATTTTATTTGTTTTGTTAATAAACAGTTTATTTTATTTCATTATTATTATCTTCAATGAATTCAAATTTAATATTTAATATTTATTTATTTAAATTATTTATCATTTAATTTACCCCTTTGGGTTGGATTTTCAAATTATTTCTCTGAGAGTTTAATTGAGTTTATAGTGCACTAAATTATCTGATTTTATTGGGGACATACCCGCTGCATCTCTCCTGGTGGACCCGTGTTACGCCCGCGTCGGCGTCGCCAACCAGTCGAAGGCCCGCGTGGATCCCCGAGTCGGTGCCTCCCCTCGGTGATCTCCACTCCTTTCGGTGGTCTGCGTGGTCCTCGGTGGTGTCTTCGCCCCCTCGGTGGTGTCTTCGCCCCCTCGGTGGTGTGCGTTGCCTCCTGATGGTGTGCGTCGCCTCGATGTTGGTCTCCGTTGGCCTGGGTCTCGTTCCGATCGGATGTCTGCTGCTGGATGTCCCTCGGTGGTGCGAGTCTCAAAGTGAAGTCTCGAAGTTCATGCTTTGGGGAGATAGACTACCTCGAGGGTACCGACGGGTGCTTAATACTGTCCACGACGGTTTACCAACTCCTACTCAGTTCAGAGTGGCCCCTGAGTTTCCAACTTATTGCTTCTACTCCTTCTCGAAGACTGATTTCCTAACTCTCCCTTTCAATTTTCCATCACTCTCCGTTCCATCGGACTTTTCCCCCGTAGTGCTATTGTCACGCCCTCCTGCCAATCGGCGATGGTGAATCCGATACCTACGGAGCCATTGGGAGAACGACTGAAGTCCAGCCCTGTTGTTCCGAGAATAAGGCGTGTCGCTGATGGTGAGTTATTCCAATTTTTCTGATATTATTATCCCATGGGAATCGAACTGATCTCGGTCATTTGCCTCCTTCCTAGGAAGACCTTGAAATATAATGCCCTCCTATTGTATGTCGTCTAGATACGTGCTTCCTCGTGGGAGCTTGTAAGTTTTATTTTAAACAAATTTTTATTTGTTGTTCTCGTGTAAAAAAGCCCATGAATAAATCTGTTATTAGGTATTAATTTTGGACGGAGGTAACTAATCTGATTAATAGTCGATTTCCGGATAGTTTATACGTTCATAACTTATGTGAATCTCTACTTTAAATATTGAATGCAAAATGTAATACAGTATTAGAAATAAATTATAATAAATCGTTTAATTCACAGAAACATTATGAATTAGAGCTTCGTACATTTACACTTGAATTAATAAATCTACTTAAGTTAATGTCGTTTAAATTCATAACACGTTTAATGAGGAATTTTTCCATTACTAATTAGAGCAATAATTCAATTTATGGACACGGATACGTCGACGGAGTGAAGAACATTCCGCGAGGGGGATGTAATATAAAAAACAGTAATTAGTGAGTATAACTTAATCCTGACATCAACGTATATACAAATTTTTAAAACTGCATCATTTGATATTTTTCACCTAAAAGTTACCAGCGTAAAGAATTGAATTAATTTAATGTCAATATTTTATCTCGGTCTCTAAACATTTTGTACTATGTTTTACATACGTCCCTAAATTCCCGGTCAATTTTAATAACCCTTTAAAAACGCATCAATAACTTAATAATAATAGTTAAAGATATTTTTTGATCAAAATCACAAATTTGTTTTGTGCATGTCGTGTCAAATTTACAGGCAACTTTTCAGGATATCACCCATCTATAAAGATGCAGTTCACATATTTGTTCATTATATTTTTCATGGTGTGATGTGCTACATATTGAATGGGCCACTATTGATTATTAACACCAAAACAAATACAAATCTTAACGATCTATTCATAATTAATTTTTAATATAGGCAAGTATAAAAATCTAGTGATCTAATTACCAAAACAATTAATAAATTAAGAAATTTAATGGATGGATACCATTAAAAACGTGAAAAAACAAGAAGAAAAAATAGAAAAATAAACTATCTTTAAGGAACAGTTTGACTATGAGACAAATAAAATCTGCAACCCATTGATGCAAATTTTTGTAAACACTCTCAGTGAATCTGAAAAAATGTAAAAACCCTAACTACCTTATTAAGTTAAAATATGAAGCAATATCTTCCATTTTGTTTAGTTTTGATGTTTTAATATATCAGAGTAGATTTAAATAAATAACATAGAGTAAATACCATTGTGTCACGCCACATAAAATTTAATGTAAATTTATGGTAAATCTTGATTTAGTTGATTAATATAACAGTTATATAAAATCAATTAGACGTTTAAATTGTTTTAAATAATTTCATTCGGATTAATTATCTTTGTAATTGGTTTCGATTTTTGCTATAGACAGGCACTCCAGTAGTGTATAAATGAGGTAAACGTTAAAGGTAAATTTCCATAGGAGGATATATCTGTTTAAATCTTTTTGTAAAAGTCTTACGACCTTAAGAGCAATACTTTGAAACCTATTTTTGAAAAGAACCGTCCTCACGGAGATCGTGGAGAGTTTTGTAATGAGTCCGATTTCTTTTAACGGATTTATTTTTAAAAGGTTTACAGTTCCTCAAGAGGTAGAGGTTATTTTGGTTGTATAAGTGTTATGGAAATATTACTTATCTCTTTCGTGAGTAAGGTGACCTATTTTGAATTAAAGTTAAAGTAGTACATTGAAATTTTTTTTAATGATACAAGGATGCATTACGTAGTAATGTTTAACTATATACATAGCCCAAATCACCCAGGACCTTTGAGGAAACTATGAGGCTGGTAGCCATCAACGTCATACCTCTGAAGCATTTGTTTTTATTCAAAATTATTTGTTTTCGTTACAGTTGTAGGGCAGCATGTCCTCTATTAATCTTACTAAAAATGTATTAAAGTTTATTTTATCTAAACGACTTATTTTAGAAACGCATACTTTTAACGAAAAGTGAGTCCAACCCGATATGACAATCATTTTTATTTCTATTTTGGGATAACACCTTGCATTTAAATTAGAAGTATATCTAGTATTAGTGCTATTAAGAATACACATATCTCGGGATGGCTCTTAAAGTCTTAATGAGGAATACATTTTTCATTTTATCAGTTTACGCCACGTTGAATAACCTCACTTATGATTATGATGATAAAAAAATTCAAGCAAAGTATCCATCACTAGTTGTTTTCTTATCAGCAAATTATTACCCCTCGGCTTTTTCGCAAGAATATTTTCTAACGCTTTTATTTTTTGAGTGTTTTTGCTTTAACTTAAACATCCATTTAAATTACGACCAGTGTTAATAAGTTAAAGGCGCAAAGTCATTAAAGAAATTTAACGCAAGGATAACATTATGATGAACATTTTTGTTCAGTGATGGTTGAAAACTGATTTAATTGAGTAATCTAAATTTTTAAAGTTTTCTAAAAAAAAACATAATATTCAAATTACCCCGAAAAACATGCATTTTACTATGCAGATTCAAAACGTAGATTTGGTTGACCAGTTTTTCCCCAATTTGTAACTACCATATTTAAAGGTGAACAAAATTCTATTGAAAGTAAAACGTACCTTAAGAAGGAGTCACTAGTAAGCATGGCATTAACTATTTCGGGTTCAACTTCGTGGAAACATACACATGACCTTTTAAACCCAGAATGTCACCTCACTGAACATAAGGAAATATGTTGAGCCGTTTGTTCTGTCAAAAAGTTGATAGGTTATTTCAGACGAACAAACGCAAATCAAATTACCTCACAAAATGGCCATATTCCTAAAATACCAGCTATTCCTAAAATTGTCTATTATCACATCATGTTTCGCAAGAAAACATTATTCTTATAACGATGCAATAAAAAACTACTGCATTGAATCAATTCAACAACTATATATAACATCAAGGCTTTTTTTGCTTGCATTAAGATACGCTCCTAAGGTAATCTATGCAATGACAAAATAAGTTGAAAACTCTGTTTATGTAAATCTTATTTCCTGTTTCAGCATTCAAAGGCCAGTCACAACAAAACCGTTACATCCGTTTGGCCGCGTTTTTCTCCGGGTCCCAATCAAGTTGGGAGTTCACTTCAAATTCGAGGATAATGACCTTACTACTCTTAGATTTTAAGTCATCCTACTGTCTACAATCATTCTAACTCAAAATAATCATTAGTGAATTGGTTAACTATGGGCAGTAAAAAAATCTTAAACAATCGAGTTTCTTTATTTGTCGATTGCTAGATTTAACTTGTAACCAATTAAAACGAACTACCTAAATGCTATATTGTTTTTATTACAGCTAAGTGCTTTGCGTTACACTACATATAATATTTTCTATAAAAAATACTGCGAATAAGACCTATGACATTTTATGTATTATATATTGTACAGGAATTAAAAAATCTAGTATGATGTATGACTACTACATCGCGGAAATGTACGATCATTGTTTCCCGCATCTCATCAACAAATACGTGTAAAGTGAAATTTAAGTTTCTTAAAACAATATGTTACAAACCTCGGAGTATAAAAGCTGAATACATCAAATAAATAAATAAAATGTTTTATTTTTATTTTAGAGCGGTTTTCAACAGAGCTGATTAAAAAAAACAACTCAAGTCACATACAGAGTCATTTACGGTAAACCACTTGCAATAATAAATTAATTAATCAGAATATTGAATTATAAAACATAACTACTGCATCTTGTTTTTACTTTTAGGACAACTAATTAAAACCTTTCTAACTAAAACTAGTTAGAAACGTTAGGGTGGCATAGCCAGGCCTTAACAGACCAGTATGTTTAGCCTGGGTTTTTATAGTTTATCTACATATCATAACCAGGCTACAATTAAGATTTTTTCTTACTGCTACTGGGATGCACTCCAGAGAAGGCAGGAGGTCACAGGATGTGTATAAAAATATAATTTTATATCAAAGGTGTATGTTTCAAGATATACAGGCTCCAGCTCTGGTTACAAATGACAAGCTGTACCCGAACCTTTCTTTGTATATTTTAATGCCAGCTTATAACATATAAACCGGTGCTTGGTCAATTTAATATTTTCATTGGTGTAATTCATGAGAACACATCCTTAGACATTTAATATTTTGACAATCCATTTTAGGATGTGAATTGTAAAGGGGGTTGTTATTAGTGTAAGATAGAGTATTTAATATGAGCCTAGTAGAGAGAGGGAAAGTTTTTCAATGACTCATAGCACATCCAGGTTTTGGAGCGTGCTTTCTTAATTTCCCTTGGGTCATTATTCAGAAGAGAAACGAATATTTACCCTGAGTGCTTCAAACATCAATCGCCATGAGCTAACAAAATCAAGTTTTTAATTTTTTGCCAGCTATATTTTTTTTGCTTTTTCAGAGGCTTAAAGGAGACTATTGCAATCTTTTAAATTAAACATGTTGGTTCTAGAGATTTTACAGCTTACTTACCATATTTCTTTCTTCAATATACATTTTAGATTTCCTTAGCAACAATAAAAAATAATATCAAACTTTATTATAATAATATTATATAATTAATAAAATAGCCTGTTTTAGCATGCCATTAATTTCTAAATAATTAAAATTGAACAACTCAGAAGTGGACGATTTTTTACAAATCATTCTCCAAAATAAAAGTGTTTCCATTTCAAAAAGCCACTTCTGAAAATGGAGTAAACCTAGATACAAAGATCCAAACTAGTTTTTAAAGCTCTTCCTCTTTAAAATTAGGTACAACAAATAATTAAAATATGGTAAGAACGGAGACTTTGTATGATGGACAATTTAATAATTTTCCATTACTGAAACTGTCTAAAAAAACTGTTTGGCTACATAGTCATACACTTTTTAAAAGTACCTAATTGAATGTTATAGTCCCTAATTTCACCTAAAACTAATTATTTTGCAATAAGTCTTTAATATCATACAAACAAACATATAAAAAACTTAAAAATTTGCTTAAAAAGCCTTTCTGAAATGTCCAGTAATCATCCACATTCTCCTTCATCAAGGGTAACCTGAGGGATTATCGAAGCAACAGAGGGCAACCACAAAGTGGCGGCTCTGGATTAAACAATATCCCTTAAGTTACCTTCACCACTGGCGATTTGTCACTTTACTTAAAAGATTCTCTACGAAATTCAAATACCGATTTCAATAGAATAATTTGGCTGCTATCAAAATCTTAAATTTTCCTATGCTAATTAAATTTTGATGTCGAATTCATCAAATCCACGGGAGTTAAAATGCAACAAAGTGGGAATTTTAAGATAGGAGCGTGGATTTTTTCAGGCCTTCCCGTAAAATGAATGCAATTTTCTCAGTTAATTTATAGGCAATAAATATTTTTAATATTGTTTCTGTCCAGACGTTTATGCAAAATTACTTCCAGGACCTTCCCAGTTTCAGGGTGATCGAGATTACGAATTGAATAGCCGTCTGTTTGACGTTTGAACATGGGTTACAAATTTTAAAGGTGAACTTTATGTTGTATCATAATCATTAAAAGTATTAATATTCGATCTATTTTAGGTTAGCAGTAAAACAAAAGAGTTAAAAATATAGTGATACTGTCAGAAGATATACTCTTGTACTTTTATAAAGAAATTTATGATCTTATAGCTTTTAACAATTTTCAGCTGGTGCATCCATATAGGACAAAAATAAAAAAAATTAATTAAGAGTAAGGCATGGCGGCCAAAAAAAAAAACTTGTATGGGATTATATAAAAATACAGTAAGGCAAATGTAGTTCAGACTACTGCAACAACTGACTTATAATGGCAGTCAACAATTTTAGTAAAGTATGAGTTTTTTTCAAAATTCCTCCAAAAAATCATACAACCTGGGGAAACGTACGATACGTTTGAAAAACGACTTGTGTTTCGACCCGCCCTCAAGCTAACCATGATTTATAGCCCCTCTAGCGATGGTCAGTTGGAACATTTAGTGTTTTCACGACTACTCGCCTCTTTTTCCGAATATATATTGGAAATATTGGCAATAACAGAGACTTATTTTTATGTCCTATAAATCAGGTGTTTTGATGTTCAGGTAATCATATACGTATGTCTTATAAGACAGTTTTCTTCTCTCTCAGTAACCAAAACCTTATGCTGACATCAACAATGAAGTAGTAATATTATATTCACGCTGTCTTTGTTAGCTTGAAAATGTGTACGTTTTTAAGGATTAGTATAAGGTGTTTTTTTTACGCAACCCAAAACTTTATTTTATCAGTGAAGGGTTATTTCCCCTCAAGATCCCTGGACTTGACCCCACTATATTATTTTCTTTTCGGATACATAAAAAGTAAAGTCTACAAGACCAATTCACAGGATATTCAGCACCTCAAAACAAACATAACAAATTTGATGCAAGAAATTCAAAGAGGTACCTAGCAACACGTGTTCGGGAATTTGATGGAGAGAATATAACTTTATACAAATTAAATGCCAGTGGCGAATTGTTTGAGCACATAATGTGAACTAAATGTGATCAAACTTAAATAATAGGTTGTATAAAAAGTAAAGATCCATAAGGCAATACCCATTTCATATTTATGTGAGCATTATTCAATCTTAAAAATAGGTTGCGTTAAAAAAACCCTATATTTTGAAAAGGCCTAAATGTTTCTTGGTTATTAGGTAATGGTCAGGGGCCAAAAGAGGAACCCTCCATTATACAGGGTGTTTACTAAAGCCCTTCAGGACTTCAGGATATGGTTACTTGCATCAAAACTGAGGAAAAAATTCCTGTAAACATAAGTCCTAAAATGCTCGGTTGTCCGTCTCTCAAGACGGGTAAATATGTGCTTTAATATGATTTTGCATAACTTCGGAACCACTAAAGATATCAACTTCAAACTTCGCGCATATATGTTGACCTTTTTTCGTGTGGAGTATCAAGTTTCTACTTTTACTATTTAAAAATGGCAGCCATTTTTATATTTTAAAACTTGATATCTCAAAAACCGTATTTTTTCTAAATGTACAAAAGATAAAAAAGTTGCGTAATATTATTTCCTAAAAATCATATAAAGATTACTAAAATCGGTCCACAATTAACGAAGTTTTTGTAATTTTTGCAACAGAATACATGCTTGCATTTCTCAGTGATATCAAATTTGCATGTATTCTGTTACAAAACTTTCTAGAACTCAGTTAATTGTAGTCCGATCTTAATAACCCATTATTATTTTTTTTGGAAATTGAATTTCGCAACTTTTATGCCCTTTATAAAATTTTTATAGAATTTATGGTTTTTGGGATATTAAGTTTTAAAATGTAGAAATGGCTGCCATTTTCAAATAGTACAAAGTAGGAACTTGATACTACGCACCAAAAAAAGATCATACTAGTAAATATATACGCACCAAGTTTGAAGTTGATATTTCAACGTTATGCAAAATTTTCATGTTATAACATTCATACCGACAGACGGATAACCGAGGATTTTAGGACCCATGTTTACAGGAACTTTTTTCTTAGTTTTGATTTAAATAGCAATATCCCGATGTTCTGAGGGATTTTTAGCCAACAGCCTGTTTGATCATGGGATATTCTTAATCAATTAAGAATCTTTATATTTCCAACACTTTCTCTTCTTCCTCCATCCACTTAACCTTAGCTAACACTGAGGTTAACAATCACAGTTAGGCATTCTGCTGTTTTCAGGCATACTGCGCGGGGAACTCATAGCTCTATAGGTCCACTGAGTTGTGGTTCATGTCTTAACAGCTTAAGGTCGATGTTCGCCAGGTTTTCTCCCTTTCAACAGGGAATTGGTCCCCTGGTGTGACTTCTGCAGTTACAGTCTTCTCAAAGTTGTAAAATAGTAAAAATGTATTTTTTTAAAACACAATACAATTTTTTTAATTAGATGAAAATAAATACTCGAATTAGCCCAGGCAGTGAATGCTCAAAAAGAGGTATAGAGGGAATTGCATGGATCACAATTTTTGACTTTGTAACTTTGTTTGCACTAGTTAGGAGTAAAACATATCAAAAGTCCCCGCCCTTAGCCCTTGAGCCGGCTGGGCTGGAAGGGCCTACAATTTTTTGGTTTTCCTAAATATCTTGAAAACTATCAACTTTTAGTATGCCCTATTACATTTGAAAATTAAAGAAAATTAAATTTCCTGTAAGAAAAATACATAATATGTCTACTTTGGTCCAACCGTTTACAAGGTAAGCACTAATTTTATTAATATTTTTAAAAAATATCCCTTCCAAAAGAATACATGTAAATTTGTGGGTAACTTAGATGCCCAATTGGGCAACGACCTTTTCGTCTAAAGAAAAATGAACAGCATTCAGGAAATATTGACAAAATCTTTAGTAATTTGACAACTCAATCATAAAAATTTGTCTAAAATTAAGTCGTTGGCGAGCTCATAAAATACGTTATTTTTCAAGGAATTATAACAAATTGTAATAGTTCCTTGAAATATAACGTTTTTTGTGTGCTCGCCAACACCTTAATTTTAGACCAATTTTTATGATTGAGGTGTCAAATTACTGGAAATTTTGTCAATATTTCCTGGATGCTGTTCATTTTCCTTTAGGTGAAAAAGGCGTTGCCCAATTGGGCATCTAAGTTACCCTCAAATTTGCATGTATTCTTATGGAAGGGATATTTTTTAAATATATTAATAAAATTAGTGCTTACCTTGTAAACGGTTGGACCAAAGTAGACATATTATGTATTTTTCTTACAGGAAATTTAATTTTCTTTAATTTTCAAATGTAATAGGGCATACTAAAAGTTGATAGTTTTCAAGATATTTAGGAAAAACCAAAAAATTGTACCTTTAGGCCCTTCCAGCCCAGCCGGCTCAAGGGCTAAGGGCGGGGACTTTTGATATGTTTGACTCCTAACTAGTCCAAACAAAGTTAAAAAGTCAAAAATTGTGATCCAGGCAATTCCCTCTATAACCTTTCGTTGCCTGGACTATATATTACTTAAAACAATTGACTGGATAGCCGAGTGGATAAAGCGCTCACCTCAAAACCTGAGGGTCGCCGGTTCGATTCCTGACAGGATCGAAACTGGGTCCAGTTGCCATTTGTCATTGGGCTATGAATTAATGATGCTATCTAACAAAAAGGTCGCTGTTGGATAGAACCAAGACCCGGGTTTGGACCGTTCCCGAACAAAACGTTAAAAAATGCCACTGGTGTAGAAAGACACAAAATACAAAAATACAAAAAATACAAAAACACTCTTACGAGAATAGTTTCTGAACTATGATCCATTTTTAATAGTGAATCGGGTTTTAAAATTTACTATAAAAAAGGCAAACGATAATGAAGGCAATGAAAGATGTAACCTAAACTCTTATCATATAAATTTTGAAAAGACATCTGTTTTCCGCAAATCAAGTTATAAATACCTCCACTGACATGTAATTAAAGACTAGTCAATCGATCATGTGACTTTCATTAGTAAAATGCAAAATAACTAGTGCAAATCAAACAATGGTGCCAAATAGGAATATAACCTTTTTTCACCAAATCATTACCATGCCGAGTAACCAATAGAGTGTAACCTAACCACAACCACAACAGTGTGGTGGCTTTGCCTGCCCGTGGCAAGGTTACAGCCTGCCAAAACCGAACTTGTTAACTTTCATGTTCCCTTTACAATATATTTCCTGACACTTAATGTATTTTTTAGGAAAACAATTCCTCATCCCCAAAGTATATATTTTTGCCGTTATAGACCAGCAAAAATATATACTTTATATAAGTATAAGGTGGGAAATTAAGTAAAGGAGAGAAGAAAATTGATGGGATAAAAAGCTTGGTAAACCATTAGGAACAATACATTGAATCTAAATTAAATTATAAACTTTAAAACTTGAGCAACCAATAAAATTTTATTGTAGACTGATGTAATAAAATAGCTCCCCAGAAATATGAAATCCGGTATTGGTGAAAACACATAAAGAAAACAGTCCTGACATTGCTGCTTCAAATAACATAAATATATCAACCTACTTATTTTTGAATCTTTGTGATATTACGTTGAAGAAATGAATTAGCTATTTAAAAACTTCAGTGTTCCTCTACAGTTATGTAAACTAAAGCTCCCTTACAAAATTAATTTACTTTAAAAAAAGAATAAACTATTGTTGTTGTTTAAAATGAAATAACTGGAATCAAAAATGTAATAAATGTGAAATGTGTATTAAAATAGTTTGTAGGTTTAAAAAAATGAATGGGAGGGCGTGTAGAAAAATTTGAATATCCAAGCAATCAATCTGTTTCCTAAGACATTATAACTGAAATTACTTCACGATTATATTTTCAATTTATTAAGGTGTATTTAATTACTTATTTTCTTTTTTGGCAATGTTCACGAAAAAAGCACAGCTCTGATAAAATTCAATTTATTAAATTTCCTCTAAACATGTGTAATATGCTTATAGTTTAAAATATAAATGCGTTTAATTTGGGTAAAACCGAGCTATCGTATCTAGCACAATGGTTAAATACTGTAATATAGTTAAGACAGCGCATTTGTTTAAAAAATAGTAGGTTAAAGTTTTTTCCAACTACATTTAAACACTTAACATTTTATCTACGTATCTAAAATTATATCTATATTTGATTAAGTTGTTTACTGAAAATGAAATCAAATTAAAAATTTGGATCAGATAAATGAACTCAAAGCTCTTCACAGATATCCAAACTTTTCAAATCTCGCAAGTAACGAGTCTGTACTTGACATTTAATAAAAACTTTTTGCAATTGAAAAATTGTAACATTATTTTATAGTGGATATTATTGCCTAAGGTTTTTAATGAAAATTAATTCAAAGAACATCGAGGTTTGGATGTAAAGATATTTCACATTAATAAAGTAAATAAATTGAATGAATTTAATCGGCTCCTTTAAAAAACTAAAAGTATATGCTCTTAGTATTGGCACCAAAATAATGTGTAATGGTAATATACTACACATAAGTTTGTTGGCCTAGTGAGTACTTATATTTTGTAAAAACCATTCTATGTATACTTCTATTGTTTAACACTAATTCCAACATAATAGATAATTAGTATTATTATTGACACATATTAGACTTTAGTGTAAATGATATTTATTCTGCTAAGCTGGCACCAAGGGAAGTTATGTGAAAAAACTATAGTTTTTTAATATCTATAGTTTTATTATGATAAAACTCTACAGAATATTTAAATTCCCTATCCAAAATTTTATCAAGATTTGGGTGGGGGATTTTAAACATCATTTCAGTGTATTCCTGTTACGGTACAATCGTTTTAAGTTTAATAGTGCAACATGATTCGATTACTGGTTTTGTTATTAAAATGAAAACATAGAACTGAACCCAATCTTAAGCACAAACTTTTGCAATACAGAATAAACTCTTCTCCCTAAGGCCTCCAGCTTTAATGGCTCTGAGTTCGTCCGGGATTGTGTAAACATTTTCTTTATGTTATTCTTTTAAGATCTCCTACTAAAACTGAGCTAAAATTTAATATAAATTCAATTATTTTACATGTTTTGGAATTGTTTACCTTATCAGGAAAATTCTTATAGATAAGAGTTGTTGTCATAAAAATAATAATAGTTTAAGTATTTTTTTTCTTAGAATTTTAAATACTGCCATATTATTGAGAAAAGAAACATTGTATGATGGCAAACTCTATAAACTGCCAGCTTATACAACAAAACCCTTGAGAATGTTTGCTGCACATAATCACTGTTGCATTATAATACGATTTTTTTGCTGATGAGATAAACAGCTCATTACAAAATTGAACGAGTGTTCTTTATGCTCAATGTTCTTGTTATAACCAAATAAATCCAAGCTAAAAAAACTTTACGATCTGACTGATATAAGAATTACCTTGGCAGTATTGAAACATTTTGGAAATAGGTTTATTAAATACGTTTTGTAAAAAATTGTTAATGTAAACATTAAGCCCCTTGATGTCATTTTGTTTCCGTGCAATAATTAAATATCGACTGAATTCATGTAATAATTAAAATTTAACCTTCTCTAGTTTTAATTTTTAAATTGTAATTAAAAGCATTACTGAAAGATTGTTTATAAGAAAAAAGGAGGCATTGTAATCAAAAAAAGTTATTCATAATTTCATTGTGAAAAAGCTACAAATTATTTGTTGGGTAAATTAATGTATTTGTCATTGATGATTACATGTATCTGAAACTCATCCACCTATGCAGACCGGAATTTAGAGCAAGATATCTGCCACAGGCATGTCTGTAGGTTTAGTGATTTGTATTTTCGGAAGAGATAGGGCCTAGCCACTAAATGATTTATTGCTTATGTAGCTTTTTTCAATCGAATACGATTTTCTCTAACTTACTATTCACATAACAGTTATCCCCATTTTAATCGTAGAAAATGTATTTTAAATGACGATTCTTTGAGAAATCTCAAATGTGACAAAAAGTAAGGGATCTTTTCCGCTATACGTATACCATTATTTCGGGTTTGTTTTCCAAGCTTGATTTTGGTAAGTTCGGTTAGGATAGGTTACGTTAGGTAACCTAACCTAAACTAACCTAACCCAACCTAACCTTACCCACTGCAAGTGGGACCGCTAGACGGACAGACGCTGACTTATCGGGTCTAGGCAGACATAACTGTAGTTAAGATAACGAAACCGCAGGTAAAATATTCTTACAAGGAATTTCAATTTTAAAACGATTAATAAAAATTATTTGACCAAGTTTATGGTGCTCAGTCAAAAATCAAGGTCGAAGGGGAAATTTGGAATAGTGGTATACGTATAACGGAAAAGATCCAAACTAAGTAATGATTTACGATGAAACAAAGGCCTATTCCCTTTACGACCAGGTATAAAGTAACCTGGGGCCTTCTTCATAGTGAACCGCAACAAATTATATTACGAAATGGGTACATACTATCTGTATTCATACGCCTGGGGGCGGATTTAAGCTTTCCCACATGATCTTTTGTTCTGGGCTCCTCTTATAACTCTGTTACATAATGAAGTATGTTTGATTATTGATGGTTTAGTTTGATAACGTTTATACAATTAATCACAAATTAATCTATACAGTTTCATTCTTAGCGGACGTTTAATTGTTTCAATTGAAGTACATTCAATGGCTTTGTTCAAAAAACATCAGGACGGCTTTGAGTTCGGTTAATTTCGGGTTTAGTTGAACCTACTAAACTTAAACCATGTACAGCCTTAATTTACTATGTGATACCCTACATATGTACAGCCTTAGTTATGATACTAAATGATTGAAAAATATTTAATATGTTTAATTTGGTATTATAAAGAAACTCCAAAGGGACACAAAACCTTGAATTACAAATTGAATACATAACTCAATGATGTTCGAGGTATTTTAATAAATAGATATAGCATTCGACGATATAAACTGACATACGGCTATTTAAAGAAAGTACAGTAATATGATCGAAATAATAGAGATACAAAATAAGCTCTCTCAGATTCAGTATGGTTTATAATTTATAATGTACATTATAAAGTATATTATATATTTTATGAAAGTAAAATGTTGTATATAAAATATGACAGCCATATGTTATATATAAATATGTTATATGGATGTGTTTCATTTACATAGCAAATTGTAATAATTTAGAAGTAATTTAATGTGTTAACAATGAGAACCAAAGAAAAGAGGCTAGTTAAAAAGAGTTTATTTCAGCTGTTAATTATGAAAAAACTAAATTTCTCATCAAGCAAGATTTTCCATCCCTTTAATCTAGTGTTTGAATTACAGTTGACAGCAGAATAAATAATATATCTAACTTAGAATAAAGAGAATAATTGGTCTCCGCTTCAAAAGTTAATTACTTTGTAACTAAGCTCACAATCTGAAAATAAAATGAAAATTGCTACTTTAAAAAAAGGTTCATTATAGATACAGATTTTAGGTTTTACGAAGTATCAAAATAATGTTCCCCTATATTTCAGTCCTACAAATGTTATATATAGATTATTATCATGAATAACTTCAACGTTCGCTCTTTCCTGAACGTATCATTCGTTTCACCATTATGAAACCATCATATCAATCAAAATCTTGAGATTTAGTGTCTAAATACACGATGGAATACAGGAGAAATACCTATACATCAGATCTCTGATCCTATATTTAATCTTGAGTTTAAAACATTCATACAGCGTATCCCACGAAAAGATTTGATTCTACATACCGTATAGAATTAGTTAACGAAATTAATTTGTTTTGAAAGCGGTACACAGATGAAGTGACGTAACATTTTATTTCTTAAGTTTCATTTATGATACTTCCAGGGTTCTTTGTTTGACCAAGAAACTAATAATATATTATGAAATTGAAAATAATTATTAATAATATAATAATTTGTAACTTTACTGTTTGCTGTTGAATCGTACATTCTTATCCCTAGTCTTCTTGATTCGTGTCTATTACATGTAATATTTCACTGCATTAACAAAATAGCACTGAATCTTTTTGATACACTTACGGCATTTAAAAAAAAAATATGAATAGGATCCAAAAACGAACATCCAAACCGTGTTAATCGGAGGTAGGATACTTATGTTGAAATCATGTTTTTCCATAGGTTTCCCTTAAATATTTGCCTAGGTTTTTGTATTGTTCTTTCTTAAATAATAATTGTAGTTAATTTCCTTGTTGAACAGGCTCATTTCAAGAGGAAACTTAAACAATATCCAAGATTAAAGGACAAACTTGGTTATGTTCAGTTAATCAACTACAAAGAATGAAATGTTAATGTGAGCTAGTTTCAAATTTAAGGAGTCAATCGAAACAGTGATAGATAATTGGTACTGCTTTATATTTAGTTTAATATTAATAGTAATTCGATAAATATCAATAAGTGGCTCTGAATTTTATTGCTAGTTTATCGATGGTGCTTAGATCTGCTTTATTACTGAAAGCTCATTTACTTCCGCAGATCATTAAATAATTCTGTTCTTATCTCCTTTAAGCGTAGCACTAATGCATTTTACTAAATAATCAAGATACATGTTTTGTTTGAATCATTAGGATGTGCACTTAAAAATGGATTTGTGTTTTGTGTATGTGTTAATTGAGATTTAAGTTAAATTAGGAGTAGAACATTATTGTTATGGACAACCAAATTCACAATTAAAAAATAATCATGTACTTGAGTAATTTATCTGGGTAAGCTGAATATTAGTTCAGGAAATGAAATTTAGATCTGTCATTTGATAGGCTCAACACAAATGTTTGGCAATATCAAGAGATTCAATTCATGGCAATCCAAACTTAATTACCATTTATTCATCGTTTATTTTGCAATAATTAAAATAAAGCTTTTTAAAGGATACAAACATTGATTACTTGAAACAGTAAAATTGCTGTTGTTCGACAAATACATATTTTAACTTGTGGGGACCCATACGACCGAGTTTCATATGACCGAATCCACTAAATTTTTCATTTGACCGAAAATAGAAGTGTTTCAAATGACCGAAATGCCATATGACCGAATTCGTGGTTTATTAAATTTGACCGAAAATGTGGTTTGTTTCATTTGACAGAAAACCTCTATAGTTTATTACATTTGACCGAATATATGGACTATTACATTTGGCCGAATTTGTAATTTGCTACATTTGACCGAATACACGATTTATTACATTTGACCGAATCAGTATCTTGTTTCATTTGTCCGAAATCTTTTCTTATTTATTACATCGAACCTACAATTAGTTTATTATATTTGACCGAATTTGGGTCTATTACATTTGACAGAATATGCAACCTGTTACATTTTGCCGAATTTGGATTTGTTACATTTGACCGAATTACTGTATTAAATAATACTATAGAAGAGCTGTTAAACACTAAATATTTAATGATACTCTACTTACGAGAGAATTTGTAAAATATTACATTTGACCGAAATTGGATTTATTAAATTTGACCGAAAACATCGTTTGTTACATAGACCGAAAAAGTGATTTGTTTCATTTGACCGAAATCTTAAGTTTATTACATTTGACCAACTATACGAATTATTACATTTGACCGAATTTGTGCTATGTTACATTTGGCTGAATCAGTATTTTATTTCGTTTGACCGAAATCTTTACTAATTCATTACATTTGATCGAATTTGGATTTATTACATTTGACCGAATGTGTAACTTTTTACATATGACCGAATTTGGATTTTTACATTTGACCGAATTAATGTACTAAATACTAAATAACATTATAGAAGAGCTGACCTAAAAACTAAATATTTAAAAATACTCTACTTACGAGAGAAGTTGTAAAAAACATTACTGATATGTTAAATTTGACCGAATCAGTATTTTCTTTCATTTGACCGACATCTTTTCTATTATGTTATATTAGATCGAATTTTAGTTTATTACATTTGACCGAATTCAAAAATAGCTTTTCGGTCAAATATAACATTCTAAGGATTTGGTCAGATGTAATTCGGTCATATAGGGCCTCACCATTTTAACTAAATGACTATTACTTTAACTATTTGCTGTAATAATTCAATATTCACTATTGAATACTAAAAATAAAAAATTCACATATTTCGGTGTAAATAAAATTGCACATTGACTATTTAAAAGTGGTTTATTAGTAGGCTTATGTGTTTATTTTGATAAAATATTTGATATTCAAACGCTGTTAGTAAGTCAAAGAGACGCTGTTAGTAAGTTTGAAGATATTTAATGTCTTCAAATTTTTATTGATGATTCTAGTTTATGATATAATTTATACCAGTGATCAAAAAAAACGTTAAGGACATTTAAACTAGATACTTGATTAATTTCAAACAATAATAACTAAACAATCGCTTGCCAAAACAATCACTTTGATGTATGATCTGTTTTAAAATGCTTTTTACCTAGCTGGCAATATTGTATTAAATCACTTATTTTCGGATAAGTGCTTATAAGGTCATTACATTGGTCACGTGGGACTGGGTGAATGGATGCAAAGTTAGGAGTTAGTCGTCATTTTAATGTATGCTACGATTTATAATGTATTGTACATGTTAATAGACTGATCAATACTTAAACTGATATTAACAAAGCAAGGCGTATATTAAAAAAATACTTAAAAATGAGTAATCAACTACATTTGCTTTACTTATGTAATAACTACAAAAATTTAAAAATATTACTTCAAACACAGCTTTGCATAGAAGATTATATCCATAAATTCTAAATTAATTAAACACAATATTTAATGTTTATGTTAAATATAAGCATTTTTGATGGTGGAACTTTAGAGGGAAAAGAAAGAAATTTATTTTCAAAATAATCATTTAACACGCAGGCGGGCTCAGACCCTAACCTGCACCTGTTTATCTATCAAACGTTCCGCTATAACCATTATCGTATAACCATTGCCTTGGGCACTTCATAAAATTTATTTAAAGGATGTAGTGTCGAAAATAATGCTGTTTTAGATGGTTAATGTTGAAATAATAATAATAATAATAATAATAATAATATAATCTATAATAATGTTAAAATAATAATGTTACGGCAAACGTTGTTTGCAGTTTGGCAAGTTTGTATTGGCAGTTTTATAATTGTTGTGTTAATTTTCCCACTCATAAACTAACGCTCCTTTCAAATATTGAGCTAATTTCCCGGCATTACTACCAATCGAATTCCGGTCTTTATATTCAGTGTGCAGCGTAACCCCCAATTTCTTTTCAATAGGATAATTTTCTTACAAATGTTTTTTATCGTATTTTACCTCCTCCCTCATTAAATAGATTCGTTTTTCGACATTTTAATAATCAACATTCATTTGATTGCTTTGTATTATAATTCACACTCCTTTTTGTATTTACTTTATTCCATTAAAGTTGCTTACCACCTGTTAGCGTAAGGAAAATTATTTTGTGCTACAATATGGTCATAATAGCATAATTGAACAAAAACATGATATTGTATATATTATTTTCTAAATATGTGTATTAATAATTGCTTGGAAAACAAATTAATTACAACATGTAGAAATTAAAAAAACCTCAGTAGAACTCTCTTAAGAGAGAAAATATAAGAAGGTATTAGATTTCAATTTAGACTTTTAGGAATTGATTAGACTTTTTAAAAATCTAACCATACTTTTTTAAGTAACATTTTTCATAAATTAACAATTAAATGGTCAATGCCAATAAAAAAATACAGGCACAGAAACCTTCCTTACATGTACCATCAGATATTGGAAAGTTTAAATTTTTCCTTTGGTAAAAGTGGTGCTATTACTGCCACATCGTTCTAACTATATGGGTGTTGAGTGTCAGTGCTTATCAGCTTTGCCTCGGGTGGATATATTTTCAGGAGATAGCTTAATTTCCGAATAGTTCCTGCAGCAGTGCTTGAAAAGGACTTCAAGCTTTAGATTGGAGCGACCAAACTGGACCAAACTACACTGCAAACAACGATGGAGCCCTCTACTAACAATTGAGAGTTGATTTGAAACTGCATAGATTACTGATCTCGACACCATTTTCTGGCCATAATTTTCATCCACTCAAAATTACAGTTGAGTGAATAGAATTACTTTTGTGTTTGGATTCTAATATTTTGGAAAAGGATAGCTTATTTCCTTTTATAAGTATTAAGTGTATTTCCTCTCAGAGAATTGCACTTTTCGAAGAAAACCCAATATTGGAATTGTTTTTCAGCTTCATCTTGGATTAGAATCAAATTAAACGTATCATAAAGTTAGGCCTTCCTTGTTTTGATGCATTGTTTATTTTATTACATTTTTGTTATAAACGAAACATATCCTGGCACGTCTCCCAAAACCTGCGAATATTTACTACTATTCTAATATTTTGATCGTTAAAAACGCTGTAAAGCGCAAGGGGAGGCGTTTTTTGTAAATGTATGACTGAACATTGAAAATCCATTAATCGCTGTTAAAGACAGTAATTTTATATCTCCAACTGCGTGTAAAAATGTCAGAAATGTTTCTTCGACAATCTTTAATATAAATTAAGTGACTTTTAAAAATTATTCCTCGACGAAAACTTTTCACAGCAAAATCTTATGGGTTATTGGTTTGGGCTTTAAGATCCAGACAGTGATTTGGCTTGTATTCCAAGCAATGATTCTGCTGACGCTGTGTTCATATGGCAGACTTCATTTCATCCCAACTTGACCTTTAGAGGTGAATATCGTTGATGCTGTAATAGTTGACTAAATTTGAATGGATTACAATACTCTATAAAAAGTATATAATCTTATTATTGCCACATAAAGTTGTTTTACGTATTCACACTTTACTATTTAATTCTATGCTATTTTTCTCCTGCAATAGAGACTTATTATTATGAAACCGTATACAGTTTCACAAGTATATTTTCAAAAGTGTACAAAAGTGACTTCTCTCACCGACTAAAAATAGCATAGTCTCAAATAGAAACTAGATAATCGCATGTGGCCTCTATTGCTCATTGTTGAGCCATGTCAATTTTCAGCCATCCGAAATTGTATTCCCGTCATTATTTATTATTATTATTTATAATTATTTTACTAGGCTTTAATGAGCTTTTATAAGTAATCAAAATTGATATATTTTAATTCCGAGAAAACTTATGAAACCAGCATATTAATTTTCCAATGTCTATTTCTTGGTGCATAAGACGTAAGCATTATTATGTACAGTCAAATTCAATAGTAGAGAAATAAACAGGTCCATTAAAACTTCAAACAATGCAATTCCTAAAGATAAGGCGACTTTGGGGATATTGCGTAATCCAGAGCCGCTCTGTTGTAGTTAAAAGGTTCAGGCTAATAGCCAGGATTAAACACTCGTATTTTGAATTTTTAAAGATTTTTTCTTTGGTAACACCTACTTTTGGATATGAATAAAAGGTAAATTACTTTTATGCTTGTTTATTTAATACTTCGATGTTAAAAATCTAACTCGGTCATGGAAACATCTTAAAACCTTTAGTTATTATCGAAACAGAAATTTGTTAATGTTGTGGCTGTAACTTGAAGTTAAATGTTAAATAATGTAAAATTCTATAGGAAACATAACAGAAAATCATACGAGTCAGTTCGTCAAAAAGCATCGGTGCTTTATGAAGTGACGTGTTAGTGCTTGTGAAGACTAAACTTAATGAATCTGTGAAAATGAGAAGTAATTTAAATAACTTGCAGCTTTTGAAATATGTATGATTGGTTTTTAACTAAAGGCAAAGAAATAACAAGTGATTTTTCATAGTTTTATTAAATGAATTGAAAATTCTGAAATAAGAATATGAATAGAGTATAGCTAGCTAAAACTGGAAAATTGTTTTGACTTCGAATTTTTAGGTTTATCGTCAATTTTAACGATAATTTCGAACGATAAGAATGAACCTGCCGATGTTCATTTCCTTAATTAATTTGCAGTAAAATAGAATACCTATTGCATATCAAGTAAGGAAATGTTTCCTCTTATAGTTGGTGTCCAGATAATTTACATGAATGCAAATTAGTGTGCACTAAATGTTTGTTTAGTATAATTACATGGTTTAATTATATATTAGCATTGCATCATTAACTAAACGATGTAGTTACCCACTTGTTTATTATATTATTATATTATTCACTTAAGATAAAAACCCATAATTAAATATATTTTTACAAAAAAAAATGTAAAAATAAATCACTGTTACTACGATCTCAAATTTCACGGATAATTGAGGCAGGGCTGTAAAAGACAGCTTTGAATTTACTTCATGAAAAGACCTCATGGTTACTTGACGTGGAGATAAAAGAAGCGTAGTATGTACTGACCAGTCTAATTTAGTACTCGTGTCGATATAAATTATTCACGCATGAATAATACACAAATATTTGATTTCTCGTTGGAACAACTTATTCCCTTATGGCAATTGCACTTTGTGCCCTTAATACACAAAAAAGTATTCCCTTTACTTCTTTAAATATTTTTATTATTATATCTAGTGTCTAACTCCTTTTAGCATGTTTAATCAAGTAAAGAACAATAACTAAAATACATGTTTAATTAATTGATAACCAGTCCTTATTGTTCTATTCGTAAAAAGTAAGTTTGAAAGCTTACGAACTCATAATAAGCCATATCAGCAAACGCCAGCGGAGGCGATGGGCCACGTTTTGAAGCCATTTGTTACCAGCTGAATGATCTTCAGTAGTTCAGTACTCTGTACAGGGCCACTTAATCATAGAGTATCAAATGGCCTTATTTCTTACTTAGAACGGGTTCATAAAAGGTCACTTGTTGTAATTTTAAAATGTTTTGGCAACACAGTAAATTCATCATAAAATATCACCGACAAAGTTATATGATTAACAATGTCGCCGAATGTGCAAGGGTGTCTTTATGTAGTTGTAAGGGACATGATATGTCACATCAAGATTTGTATTCGGCTCAAAACTAAAACAATACTTAAATATACTAGCAAATTTGATTTAAGTTAGCTTTCGTTTATGAAAACTGTTGACAATTTATTTGAGTTAAATCACAAAGAAGACGATACAAAGTTTTGCCAGGCTCGAAACCTATATCCAGCCCTGGCAAATGGTTTGTCTCTTTAGGACGGTGTGAACATAAAAAAAAACTGTCACGGTAACTTTAATAATTCACGAAATTTGGGAAAAATTAGTTTTAGAATTTTTTAAATTTTCTTTCTTTGGAATTTAATTTTTTGTGTGTGTTTCTTTTAGCTTTCAATTAATTTATTTAGGTCCTTCACTGCAGTACATTGAATAATATAACGGTATTTTCTGCAGTAAAATCGTTTCTCAATTTAATATACTTCCTGAGTCGCATGTTGCATAAAAAAACAATTGCAAAAGTATTGTTTTTACTTAAGGACATTTAATAACTTCAAACGGATTTTTAAATATATACGTGATGATACTTGCTATGAAAGCTATTAAATCTCGTTCAATTATTAGAAATAGGAGGTTCTAATAAAGGTACCACTCAGAACCGTAGCTGGAGCATCCAACAGGAAAATGAAGCGTTCGACTGACATTTAACAGCCCGAGGCAGAGCTGATAAACACTGACACACACTGACCGAGTACATTCAGGATAGTGTTCATATTATCTCTCCACTATCCATCAATCAGAATACATGTTGCAGAGCTTCATTGGTAAAGAAAAGAGATTAAGCCATGAATACCAAATTGGAAAAATACAGGTAGTATGCAAGTAGTATAAGCGAGAAACCTTAAATTGTCTTTGGAAACCATCGTTCAATACACTATTTTTCAAAATTAACAGTGGTGACACAGATTTTTACCATTGCAGGGTTTTAGTATGCTGTCCTTCGTATGAAACAAAAATGAATCATCAGATTAATTTAATTTTAAGGTGATTTCTCTTTTTTATTACCAACCGTGATATTTAATTACGCGGGAATGTTTCACTCCTGTAATATGAATAATGTTACCTATTCCGGAAAAATCGCAGATGATTCCACTTTTTCGTAGTACCATGTACGAACTGTACATATTTTATGAAGAAAAATACTTTTTTCGTTTTTTTTTGAATATCCAACAATTTTTTTATATTTACATTAATTAATATTTGAATAAAATCCGGATTTGAATTTCGATTTGAATACCAATCCAATTCACATATACATTTAATTTGTGTAAATCGTGGAATGTTTTAGAATGTAAAACCAAGTAAAATTCAGCCAACCCGATGTAAGTTTTGTTGTGTCTGGAGTTATATTGAGAAAAGAAACAAGATCTATACGTATCAGCATAGTTTTCTATTAATTTTTTTATTTAACATATGTTTCCTAAAGATGAATGAATGAATGAAAGAAAAGTTTATTCCCATACAAACTTAAGCTACTGACATGAAAAATAACAAAATGATTGTAAACATAAATCGTTTATAAATAATAAACTAAACTAAAATATACATAATTGTTGTAGCCTTAACAACAACAATAAAGGATATTATCCTTTTTAACATTTAAGAAAATCTATGAGATAAAATTTTAAATGTCTGAACTAGTCTTCATATTTTGAGCCCAGGATCCGTAAATAAACCTTGTTATGGGTTTAGAGTACTAACTTTCTTGAGATACGATTTTAGTAGTTGATGTCACTTATACCAATATAATTGCACCTTGGTCAAAATTAAATAATTTTTGACCTACTAAATTAAATTAGCCATTCCTAACGGAGAAATTCACATAATATGTAAGGAGGGGTGTGCGAGTACTTGCTTATTGAGCTTTTTCCGAGGCGAGTTTACAATACTCGAATCGCCTAAAAGTGTAGAAAAATACTCGAAAGTTCAAGTCGAGTAGTTACCTTCACCGTTTACCTGGAATTGGTAGGCTCCGTGAGATTGCATTTTAAGACCGTTTTCACACAGTCAACAACAATCATGTACAGCCACCATAAAACTATTGTTGTTTTACTTAAATTAGAGTGGTTTTTGAGCTATGAATATCAGTAATTTTTGTTTTGCCTTTTTTATTTAAATAGTTTGATATATTTTCATTCTTATGCTCAATGACGCTGATTTAACTTTAAGTTTTTAACCTATGAAAAACCGCTACTTGCACACCCCTACATGTAAGGTAAAAAGGTAAGCATACGTAATCCCTTTTACGCCTTCGTGTGACTATGCATAACTTACATTTCCCTGATATGCAAAGAAGGGTTGGAAAGATCTTTGCATGAAATGGTTAGTCATTATACTTACAAGGATGTTTTTCCTGTGCAACATTAACTGATGAAGGTACCGAAGAAAGCTATTCCAAAAATGTATTCAGAGTCATGTCCAGATAGAACTTGTCTGACGAATAAATCTAAGACTAAAAGATTTAGGCCCTAACCAATTGAAGACAATATTTCAACCCGTGGTAAAAATAAATTCTTTGACGTGTGTTGGGACATAGTTTTAGTAATGCGAATAATTTCTCGCCATTTTAAGTGTATATTCCTCGACCTTTTTCTTAAAGTCCTTTAGATAAAACATTAATTGTTAAATACAACCATGATTTATAATCCCTTACTTCAAAATAAGAATGTTTTTAAACAACTACCTTATGATTTACCTTATGAAAAAACGAAAATCTTTGAGAAACAATGTATTACAAATAGATTTGCATCTATTGGATTAATTGTAGAGCCTATTATGTGTTACACGATTAAAAAAAAACGCCTTTCAGGACATTCCTTAATGAAAAAAAGTTTTAAGTGTTGCTCTGAAAATTCACAGACTAGGAATGAAATCCGTAAACAAGTTCTGGGATCGTGGGATGTTTTTTAAAACTTTCCCGGGAAGTATTTGTGTTTTAGCGAATTTCCCCTATAGGGAAGAAGCTATTACCGTAGGTCTCATGGTAAGACCTAAGCTCGGGACCACTATAACTTTTCGTTTTGAGGCCCCCAGAAGCAAAAAATACTATTCGTTTGAATTTATATATATATATATATATATGTGTCTGTTAGCACGATAGCGGCCGCAAAAATGGTCCGATCTTTATGAAATTTGGTACGGACATGTAAAGTGGTAATCAATTGGACGAGTTCGTGAACCAGCGCGATCGGACCACCGGAAGGGGGGGTAAAGAGGGATAAACCCCCCCAAAAATGGGTTTTTTGAGTTTTTTACATAGAAAAATAAAATTTATCAAATTTTTGTGGGCACCATTGAATTTAGCTCAAAAAAACAAATAATTTAGTATTTTGAATCACTGCTCTATGCCCATTGTTTACCGAGATATTGAAAATGGTAAACACAGTACGTTGTCCCAATGTTAACCTTATGGGAAATAAGTAAAATTCTATATCTCGCTTATTTCTCTACATATCTTGATAAAACTTGGTAAATGGCTTCTTCTAGTTCAGATCTACTAAATATTGAATTAAAACCATCCAGTTTTAATATACCTGTAGCAGCAAACCTGCATACTCATTTCCCATGTTATTCTTATGGAGCTTAACAAAACATGTCAAATCTTGCTATGTTTGCTTGAAATACGTTGTTTTGCTTCAAATGCGTTGTTTTGAAATACGTTTGTTTGTTTTTGAAATTCGCTGAGTATGCAGGTCTGCTGCAACGGGGGTATTTTCCTTTTTTATTGATGTTTCATGTATCAATATTAATTTGTATTTTCAATCTCACTAATATAGATTAGTAAAATGAAACAAAATATTTTTGTTTTTGGTGTACAAAAGTGAAAATTCGTTGACTAATGCTGCTAAATATAATCATTATATATTTAGCAGCATTAAAAAAGGTTTATTTAATTCCCTTTTATAAATAATCAAACAATCGTTTGTTCAGACTTAAAGTATTTATTTTCTTATCGAAGACATAACTAAATTTCCTCGTTTAAGATTACATATAATAGAACAAAATTAAGACCAGGCCAAAAAAGGTAAACCTCTAGATAAGCATGTGGCCGCAAATTTCTCTTGGGGCTCATTTTGAAAGCAAATTAGTCAAGGGTATTGTGGCTTGCTTTGGTCTGTACAACGCTGACAAAAACACATGTATCGCTCTTGGTTTTAAGCATAAATATTACCTTAAGAAAAAGTATTATATGCTCTTACATGGACATATAAATATTGATGATTATGTTGTAGCAATCTATGGAACATTTTTCAAGATAACGGAGTGCCAAAGAATTTTTAAGTGCTTAATTTAGTATTGAGTATATATTCCAGTATAATTTAAAATGTTTTACTGCTTTGTTGACAGAGGACTTATGTATGTATGTTTAACACTTAGGTATTACTCCTCTTCTTGTTTCTAAATATCATTCCATAAGCGGTCATGCCTGGATATATGGCATCCAAAACCCAATAAGGCCAGAATTATTTATATGGTAACTACTATTTGGGATCGTGCAAAAACACCAAACTGAAACTTGAAGATAAATGCAAAATATTGATTAACTAACATTCGCAAACAGCTACAGTTTATTGTTATCTAGACTTTGTCATTCAGTTAGTTACTTTCTTATTCTTCCTACATTATTGAATGTAAAAGTGCATATATTAAAACTCATTTATTTTATTCAGTGTACCTTGGCTTTGAAACGTAATAACGTTTCAACGTAAATACTAATACATTTTGGAAAATATTATTATGATTATAATTAATTCACAGCTTGAGCCATGCGAAGTCAATTGTAAACAAATTTCAGAAATTTATAAGACTATTTCCGTACTCGTGGATCCAAATACATCACCTCGCACTTGTAGAGCACGCTCCAACAAAATAATATTTTAATGTAACCATTTAAGTAAAAGATCTAACTTAAAACATCAAGAACCAATAAAGTTAATGATACCACATACACAAATAGAAGATCTAGAGTTATGGTTTTAATTTCCTACAATAGCTTTAAGTCATTTCAATCATTTAATCGTACTGCCCAGTTGGCATTCAAGGATGTGCGACTTAAATTAAAAACGTAGATCATAATGATATACCTCATCTATCGATGTAATTCCAATATACAGGGCGTTTATAAAAGAATCATCAGGTTTCAAATGCTTGTAACTCACTTGTTTCTCAAAATTAATCAGTGATTTAAACATCGGATTAAAGAGCATACTTTCAAGTTTTACAAACTCTTTTCTATACTCAGATCCATAGTTATGTCATCATAAAATATTGCTTAATTAGCTTTTTTTTAATATATATAGATTTTGAAACGTTTCAGGAATGGGCGGATTATAGAGAATTGTGTAAAATATTTATTCAAGGAATTTGGTATTCAAAACTTATGAAATATGGATGTGAATATAAACTGTCTCTCTGTTATCAAATTAAACCGTGATGTGCAGACGATAATTTGTCACATAACGTTTGGGTCTGACAACGACAAACAATTTGTCACTTTTTATCTTATCAATGCAGAAATTTATAAAACGATCCTTAACGGTTTTGTCGAATTATTCTTAGAAAACCTAAATCGCAATCGTGAATCGGATTAGTATCGCAAGGCTCTAAATATGTTTTTAGTTTCATAAACACCAGGTAAAACCTCTTAAACTCTTTTCAGGAACTAGATGTTTCCTAACGATCCTGTCAGCTTTTAAAATAATATATTACGTTACTGGCTAAGCAATTAAAAATAAAATATTTTCCATGCTGATAAGAGTGGAGGAATTAAATATCATGACATTTTATACGCTTTCGATTCCTCGAGTGGTGGCACGGCGGGGCGAGATGCAGGGTGAAAGAAAACTCACTAATTAGTACTTACATCCCAGTTAATTCCCAGCTCACATTACACCAATTCAAGAGCGTTCCTCACAGACTGACAGTGTTTTGTGGCTATTATAGCGTGCCATTAAAAAGACGCTCCTTATTAACCCTGTAAAAACTTCATCCGGTTAATCTTTAATCGCAAGGTGATTCAAAAAGTAGAAAACACCTCTTAGTTTTTTTGAAAACAACTATGTTTAAATACATTTATGTAACTTGAAGCTGTTCTAAGGGAATGAGCTATCAAAAATATTGTACTAAACTTCATATAACTCAACACAGAAAACTCAAAGCGTTAAAACATGACTTCGTAGCCTAGTCATCTTACACTCAAAAATTGTCTTAAAGGGAAAAATTCTTATATGTCTGGAGATGCTGCAAAATGTCCTCCTAGATGTATATTATAACATAACCAAAAGTCCCATTGGTGGGTGGTCGGCAAGTAGTCGCCATCTTGGATTTTAGGTACAATTTTTAGGTTTCTCCTGATTATCTTTAAAACTATCAACTTTTAGTATACTATATTAAATTTGAAACTGAAAGTGGATTACATTTACTGCAAGTAAATTTCATAATATATTTAATTTGGTCCAACCATTTACAAGATAACTACAAGGTTTTATTATTATTTTTTATATCTTGGCAATTATTCCTTCCATAAGAAATACTTGTAAATTTGCGGGTAAAATGCCCGATGAGGCAAAGCCTATTCACCTAAAGGAAAATAAATGATCTCGACTAACATAACTAAAACAGCAACTCACCAATTACAATTAAAGCAATTGCTTTGAGGTGTCTCATAGCAATTTTAACACCTCGGCTATAAAGATAGGTCCAAAATAAATAAGTGGGCGAATTTACAAAAAAAACAGATATTTGTAATAAGATATAACTTTTTAATGAGCTCACGAAGCCCTTTTTTTGGGTCCATCTTTGTGACCAAGGTTACATTGCTTCACTTGTTGGTTTACCAATGGTGATAAATTAATCAATATTTTTGCTGATTTCTAATTACTTTTAAAACTATAGATTTTATCTGAATACTTGGATGAGGTTGTCGATTTAAGAAACGGGATTAAACGTTTTATTTGGTATAAATAAGTATAACTGACGCCAATTCTTGGGGCCCAGTGCGGTAGATGCGCGGAAGCAAAAACTGCTAGTGCGCATGCGCGACAACGCGTCGCTAGAGCGCAGCACTGTCATTCTGCTCTCAGCCGTCAACAATAGCGTGTCACTAGGCCTATATGACGTCCTAAAACATTGACTGACGGAACATTGACTCTTATTTACAATTAAAGTAAAACACAGCATAAGATTTAAGAATAATGTTTCATTAGAATTTATTAAAGCGTCCTGATACTCTGAACAATGATTGACAGAGAAGCAGTAACTATGTGCGAGCTGCCGAATGTACGCAGCCAGGCTAGTACACTGTCGGCCGCCGCTCCCACTACTACTCCCCTCTCCTCCCAGCCTACCTACTCCCCGCTCCATGCACGGACTGGGCACCAAGAATTGGCGCCAGTTATATAATTATATGACCACATTTTCTACAACAATGGAAAGTTTTCCCTAGCATGATACGGATTTAAAATCAATTGCAAATATATTATTTATTTTAGGTACATAATTTTGTTTATATTAATAAGAAAATGTGTTTTTTTCAATAAAATGTCTGTTTTTTGTAATTTTATACAATGTTAAAGTTTACTAAAACAAATGCGCATGAAACAATTCATGTGCAATGCGCAGAATTTTTTTTTTTTTTTTTGGTAGGAGGTGGAATGCGTTTACGCACACTGAGGGGCTTGTTGTCCCCTCAGTAGTGTCGGACTCCCACGAGCTCGATGTCCCGTGAACTACCGACTAAACCACCTCCCTCGGCACCGAGGACACTAGCCTGGAACTGTTTCACACATTACTTCGGGCTAGGCCTTTGATATTACGCCGCGAGGGCAACCTCCGTGGGGAAATGCTGAGGATTAAGGCCGATCGAGGTCGACCTTTTTCACCCGAAGAATGGCCTGGACGTAGTGCTTGACACAGTTCCAGTTGCCCTCTCCCTGGAGCATAGCTCCAACGATGTTGTTTGGGCTGACGATCACGCCGATCTCAGATGAAAGCGAGGCTCGGCGGACGTGCCAACGGTCGCACTGAAAGAAGGTGTGCTCGGACGTATCTGGGATGCCGGGGCAATACAGATAGTCCGGGCTGGCGACTATGCCCATCCGGTGCAGATAGGCTCGGAAGTACCCGTGTCCAGAAAGAAACTGGGTCACGTAGTAATCGACCTCGCCGTGCTGCCGCTCCACCCATGGTCGGACGGAAGGTATGAGCTGGAAGGTCCAACGTCCCCTCGGCTCGGCTTCCCAGTCGCGCTGCCAGGAGTCGAAGCTGCGATCGCGCTCTTCCCTGGCAGCTGTTTCCCGGCCCACTTCAGGCCTCCTCCGGTAAATCGCCTGCCTCTCCCTCGCGAGGAAGAGGACGGGGATGACTCCGGCGATCACCATCACAGCAGGCTCGGAGACTGTGCGGTAGGCCGAAGCGATCCGCAGAGCTCCTCGACGCTGGACTCGGGCAAGCCGGTCTCGGAAGACTCGCTTCTCGAGTGCGTGAGCCCATACCTCCGCCCCGTACAGCAAGACTGACTGGACGGCAGTCATGAGCAGACGGCGCTTGCAGGAACGAGGACCGCCGACATTGGGCATAAGCCTACCAAGGGCAGCGACACCCTTAGCGGCTTTGTCGGCGGCGCGCTGGATCTGCTCGCCGAAAGACAGCCTGCTGTCGACCATGACTCCCAGGTACTTTGCAGCAGGCTTAGTCTCGAGTGTGACGTCACCTATCTGCACCGGGATCACGGTGTTTATCCTCTTTTTGGTGAGGACGACGATCTCCGTCTTACTGATAGCCAGGGACAAGCCGTGATCTCGCATCCACCCGTTGACCTTGGCCATTACAACGCTGAGCCTCAGTTTTGCCTGCTCGACGTTCCTCGCAGCGATCAAGGCAGCGACGTCGTCAGCATAGCCAACGAGGCGGGTCTCATCGGGCATGTCTAGCCTCAGCAAGCTGTCGTAGGACACGTTCCAGAGATCTGGTCCGAGAATGGACCCCTGCGCAGCCCCGGAAGTGATGGGAATGCGCCGCTGACCTTCGGTCGTGTCGTACAACAGAACGCGGTCTGACAAATACGCTTCTATCATACGCAGGAGGTAGGAGGGAACTTGGAACGTATGCTCAAGCGCCCACAGCATATCGCTCCACCTGGCGGAGTTAAAAGCGTTCTTCACGTCGAGCGTGACGAGAAGGACCACGCGGCGCGACCAATGGTTGTGGTCCTCCGCCCTCCGCACTGCCTCAACTACCTCCTGAATAGCGTCGATGGTAGAGCGACCGGATCTGAAGCCGTACTGCTGCGGGGACAAGACCCCCGCAGAGACGATGGCCTCGGTCAGCCTGACGCGCAGGAGCTTCTCAAGCACTTTCCCGGCCGTGTCGAGCATACACAGGGGTCGGAAAGAAGAAGGGGTCCCCGGTGTGCTCTTCACCTTCGGGATAAGAACAAGGCGGGCAACCTTCCACGAAGAAAAGAAAACGCCTTCCGCCAGACACGCGTTGAACATATCGAGCAGAAGCCTTGGATTCACCTCCGCAGCGAGCTTGAGCACCTCCGCCGGAATGCCATCGGGACCGGGCGCTCTTCTGGGTCGTAGGGATCGGACGGCAGCGGTGAAATCCTCTTCCCGGAAAACTGGGAAGGCGCCTACCTCTCCGAATTCCCTGACTGGCCGAACTGGGTGGCTGGGAAACAGTGTATCGACGACGGCGGCCATGGCTTGTGGTTCCATGACCGCAGGTGGTAAGCGAGCCCCTAGCTTCTGGGTTACAAGTTTGTAGCCCATCCCCTAGGGGTCGTTGTCGATATCCTGACACAGCTGCTTCCAGCACCTGACTTTACTCCGGTTGATGGCACCGCGGAGCTCTCGGCGGGCCGCTCTGTGCTCAGCCGATCTGGCATTTGCATCAGGGCGGTTCCTGGCTCGCTGCGCAGCTCGTCGGAGACCAAGGCATCTCCTCCGGAGTTCCGCGATTTCAGGCGTCCACCAGTAAACCGGCTTCTTCCTGTGGCGGCGGGAAACTCCGGGTATCGACTGCTCACACGCGGTCGCGATGAGACGCATCGTCGATGCTGCCAGATCTTCGGCGCTTATGAAATTCGCAATGCGCAGAATAATATGTACATACATTATAACAGGACGGACAAACTAACAAACGTCACCCCTTAAGATATAACGTCTGTTAAGATATAACAAACTAATCAACGTCCTACAGTCAGTGGAAACTGTTCTTTGGTTACTTTTAAGTTTTTGACACGAATTATAAATCTTAAATTTAAAAATAAAACTAGTTCAATATATAATTGGACAAGATCAGCTATGCTTAGCACAAATAAATGTTTTTAAAAGTGGTTTCACATTATTGATAATCAGCGCTAACTTTGTAGCTAATCATTGTTTAGAATTACGAGAATTAACTAAAATAAAGTAATAGATTTTATAAGATAATAAAATTCATGTAATGTTTATTCAAACCTACCTGGTGGAAAATAATAGGGCAATAAATAGTGGGTTTACGTTTGTCAAGGTTTACCCGAGGTTTAGTCTTGAGCTTCGTGTAATGCAAAAATACGTTCAAATAAGAATTTTCGAAATCTATTAAACTTTCGACAACTTTTATTGATTGAAATTTTATTTCTATATACATTAAAAAAAGAAGAAAAAAATATCCCATCGCGTTTAGCTAGAGAACATTTTATTAAAACAAAACAAAACAGCTGCTTTCTCTCCTACAGCTTACAAAAATTACAAAAGATAACTTTAACATATTTATTGCACCTCAAAATATCCTTTAAGAATAAATTTGTATTCACTTATAACTTTTTATAATTATGTTGTGGCTCTACAACAAGCTATATTATCCTTTACATGAAACATATTTTGCTTTGTTTCAAAAAGAGTTAAAAGTGTTACCTAAACAGGTAGCGACCCAGTTTACTCATTTAAAATTGTCTAACTATACTATTTAGGAATATAGCCTGGAATATTTATAACAATGTTTTATAGGCTTAAAACCATAAGGTTTGCTCCAACTACTGGTTATTTCATCTACTTATCTTTCCAGTCCAAATAATTTTATGTTCTGAGGATGCACTGAAAGAAATGTAATACACATCTTCAGCTCCCATCATACACTATGTACACCCAAAGAACCGAGAAAACAGATAGAATCGAGTGAACACCAGACAGGGACTTTTTAAGGGTGTTTAAAAAAATAGGTTTCGAATTTTCTTTATTGTGTTGGTTATGAAGGTTAAGGGAAATGTTATGAGGGGGGAGGGGGTTTGTTAAGATATTTTGATTATCTAATTACGAGAATTCTCTTTTAGCAGTTATAAAAAAAATGTATTGGAATAGTTTCCTAGTGGAATCCTCAAATGTCTTTTTTGCTTGGTTTTAATTTCTAATTTAACGTGTGTTAAATTAGAACTAGCTTGAAGATTTTTAGTTGAAAAGCCATGCTGCGAGTATGTATGTTCATTAACGTGATGTTCTATAACAACCGTATTCCACTCGGTCCACTCTTTGCGATCCCAAAATAGCAGAATAATAAGTCAACATCGAACAACAATTTCCCTTGAGTCTAGTTTCTAAGTGAATTATACCAAAGCAAAGGTTGGGTGTGCTCTGTACCTGCAGGGGGTAATTTGCATCGTTGATCCAAAACAACAAAACTTTGTTTTGGAGTAGTTGCAAGCAAGAAGAAACTGATTTATTATTTTTTTAAGTGTTCGTATGAATCTATAATAATTATCATGAATTAAGGTTAATAATTTTTCCCATAAATTATGCTAACGTAACATAGCTTACCAAAATAATTAATGTAATCGCTATTTAACTATTGAACACGTGCTTCTCAGCAGCTGTTAAGTTAGTAAACTATTTTAAATCAAATAAAGTATCAGCTGTTCAGCCCTTTTATTTATAATTTTACCATTAAGGGAAAAAAAACTAATCTTACATCTTACATCCTGTAGTACTCATTGACCCATGGAGAGTGTAGAGCTTGCCGAGGTGCCCACGAATTTGAAGGACACATCTGATTGGAAAGTAGAAGGAGAATGGAAGGTGTCTTTTTTTAGAAAGACTGGTTAGGAAGGTTCCAGAATTTTAAAATTTTGACAAAACTCCCAAAACTCTTGCAGGTCATAAAAACAATGTTGAATAAGAAACTGCTTCAGTTTAAATTGAAATGAATGAAAGTTACTCTATGTTAATCATGCCACATAGTTAATGGTAAACAATATATTATATAGTCCATTAGATTGCAGCCTCTAAGAAAAAAAAACACCAAATAAATACTATGTAATCATTTTAAACCTTCCAATATTTTTACCATTCCTGACATAATCCTATCATTACGTCGAAACTAAAATTTATTGCGCTCGTATAATATGTACTAGGGCGGTAAATTACTAAAAGCAAGCTACTAATAAGGTTTTTCTGTATATCTTCCGGTGTGATGGTTTTGCAAATTCGTTTTTACAAATTTGCCTCTTGAATATAATGACAAAGGTTTATGTGAAACTGACACTACTCAATATGCCTATCAGTCCAAATTACATCGCAAAGAAAGAAAACCAAGATGCTATCGATTCTTGACAAACAAATTCAAAGTTTTCCAATTTACCAAATGTGACTCCTTTGTTTCCCTTGCGACTTCTATTGGTTTTAGGAAGCAAAAAAAAAACATCGTTCTCAAATTTAAAAAGTAAGCAATAATCCGGGTTTATTAATACAAAATACTACTAATACAACAGAAAAGTCATAAACCAATACAACACTAAAAGTCATAGATTTTTGTAGCTTTTACTATAAATAGAAGGGAAAAAATCATTAAAATTTGTGGACATTTCTCAACTGTACTTATTGTTTTCTATTTTGCCAACAATTCAAGAACATATTTCTAAAGCAAAAATGCTAAAAACTGTTTTTATTTCAATGTATTTTTCGTTTTAAGTAGTTGAATTTGATACAATATAAACACAATCAACTTCCTAAAATAATCATATTTAGTTTTATAGCAATTTATTGTATTTCTATAATTCATAAACACCACAACTAAAATTAATAAGTTTAACAGTTTTTATCACAATAAAATTGAAAGGGGAATATTTTGTATTGATTCTATTTCAATTGAATTGATTTTAATAATATATTGTCCGCTGTTCACGGAAAAGTTCACGGAAAGGATGCGTGCACTCATTATGTTTGCTATCTGAAATATTATCATACAGGACGTGTTACGTAATAAATTAAAATTTTATCCAGCTACAAATCTTTAATAAATAAGTAGGCCTACGTTTACGAGGGTAAAATGTTTAATGTAGTAAAATGATTTAATAAAGGTTGAATGAAAACGACAAATTTTTAAAATCATTAAATTTACCAAAAACTATTAAATTACAGCCAGAAACAAAACAATTGAAATCATCATAAATATGTTTAGTGAATATCTAATTTAGTGAGTATCTAATTTTGATGTTCGCATACGTAAAATGATGACAACAAATATAAAGTTTTACAATTAATGATTATAATTTTTTTATCTGACATTTGGAACATATGATATATATTCGTAATTTGACTTGAACAGTAAAACATGTCAAAGAAGCGAATAATAAATTACACTGTTACTCATTCGGAACGTTTATTTTTCGTCAAATTCACATTCGATGGTATTTGAAAAACTTTTGGTTATTGAGACGTACACAATATAGATCAACGAAACATTTTTAAAAGGGATGATATTATTCATAACTTTTCTGTTATGAATTAGCAAACAAGTTTAAATAGACAAGATTACATCACTGTTTATCAGGATTTATTAAATACATCTAAAGGAATTGTTTATTTAGGATTGTCTAAAGCCGGCTCGGTATTTCCCAGAGGATCTTGAGATGGATACGTTCTTCTTTAATAAGTATTTAAAGATCAATTAAAGTAAAGTAAAAATATAATATTGTATTACTATTTTTTACCCTTGCCCCTTTTACAAACTTTTAATAAACATTTATACACAGAAAAAAATACATTGGTGAAATCAACAAAACCACATTTGTTGAGCGATTTTTACCAAGTTATTTGCTCATGCAACAAGTGGTTTTGACGGAATTGCCGAAACTATTTTGTTGGATTTACTAATATTACTTTGTTAAAACACATTTTCTATAAATATCAATGTGCATTGAATTTATAACAAATACATTGGTGTTGCCGGCAAAATGTCCCATACATTTGCTATTTTAACACTAATTTTGTTTGCTAAAATCAACAATGTTATGTTATTCCTACAAATTAAATTTGCTATCCTAGCCAATGTATTTCAACCAAATGACATTGGTAAACCGAACAATAACATTTGCAGGTTGCATATCTACAAAAAATGTTTTTGCTCGGTTTACCAATGTTTTGTTGTTCCAACCAATTTTTTTTTCTGTGTTGCTTTTTGACTACGGGTCCTCGCTTTAACGATACTGAATAATTGTCGACTAACTTAATGATTGTTAGTTCAATGATAAATTAAAACTTTGTTAGAAATTTCTATAAAAAATTAAATGAAAAAATAGTTGTTAAACAATGTACCAAGAAGTTTCATTAATATACAGAATACATATACGATTTGGTATATTTTTTTATCATTGGTAAATTTTTGCCTGCACAGCCAATGCAGGCAAACGTGAAATTGCAAAGAAGCTGCAAACCTTGGACTACTTTTGCTTTCTCTGTAGGTTGGTTTTGCTGCATCAACCCTGTTACGAGATGCAGGGTTAGATTCTCGTATTTATAACTAATATTGCAATGACATAATTTTGCAAAATTATCACACTTTTTAACTTTTTACGAGTTGCTTTATAAAAGGTATTCGGTTTAATGTTTAAATCTACGTGGATCGAAAATGTTGTCAGGACTGTTTCCTCGATTGAGGACAACGATACGGATATGCTGAAAAGTCAATAGCTAAAAACGGGGTTGGAAATAGATTTAAGCCAGTTTTAGAACTGACCATGAAAACAAATTAAGTTTGAAAATGCATTTGTTATTTAGTTGGCCTGGTTAAAGAATTTAGTTTTTTTTGTCTTCAAAGCATATCATTAGACTGCCTTTTTTGCTCTCTGAAATTAGGCTTTATTCAATTTTAATTTAAGCTGATTGGATTGATTATATGAAATGATTCGTTTGAATTAGATTTATGTACAAAAGCAACGTAAAATTATGGCCTAATTTCACATCTGCTGCAAACCCTACATACGTTTCCTGTGATGAATCTGTTGGAAATTAAAAACGTGCTACTTTCCCAAACCTTTTAGCGTTGATTGTCTGTACAGCAACTAAGCTGACAAGTAAAGCCGGCAAATACAATCCTCTGGTAAAGCGTTGGGATTGAATACGTGCTTCTCATGCTCTGGCTCGTTAAAACTGATTTGCTAATATTAGCTTGCAAGGAAGCTAGGCTAACCATAAATATTATGGTCCACTATGAAGGGAATTTTAAAAGAAAACGTGACTTTCAAGTCGAACAATCACATTTTCGTCGTTTTTATCTTGGCATAATTTATCACGCCGTGCTACCATAATTTATTTGTAACACTGACAAAAGGGATTTACACTTTTTGTAATTAATATGAATTAATAATAATAAAGAATGAATATGATTCTTTTATATTAGTGCAAACAAGTTGGGTATATTTTTCAGTGTTCAATCCGCAAAATTTGTTCATCCTGTTTTGTAATACACCAGTGCAATTGTTATCCTTTTTTATATTATCTTCGTGATTCCAGCAACAGATGCTTCAATCTGTACAAAATAAATGTGAAAGTTCTGTTGAATTGAATTGATTTACTATCTTCCTAATCTCGTGCTCTGCTGTGACCTTTTCTCTATTAATTGTTTTATGTTAAATATAATTTGTAAAATAAATCATTATAAATTATCACCGGTTATTTATTTTTGATTTTACTACAGGAAATTGGTGATTATTATGGATATGAAATGAGACATTAAGAGCACCTATCACAAAATATGTAAAATACATTGTTATTATATTTTAAAAAAACTATATGAATATGTATACGGTCAAAATAAAATAAAATGTTAAATAAAATGTTAGTTGAAGCACACGAATTCAATGAGATGGTCTATGCGTTAAAGTCTCTTAAGGTCTATTATTAATAATTATTTTGTCATTAATGTTTTAATTATTTGCCAGCTATAATTCCACAGACACGTTGTATTGGCTTTAATTTTCCAATGTTTATTAAGAAAATATCTATAATTATGAATCATAGGTTTATCTTAAGTCTAAGATGAAAAAGTTTCGGTGATTATTTTTCACTACAAAATATGATTTTTTTTATTAAATTACAATTTTGTATTTGGCTGAATACAAAACATATCATACATTTTTCGTTCTATAAATGCCTTTAACATGGTTAGGTGTTTCTATTAACTTAAGTGTGCTTTGTTTTAATAATATTCCCTTATTTTTCCTTTAGTAGCATTTTTTAAGATTTCCTGAGGAATTTCACAGTCATAACATATCAGACAGCAAAGGTAAGGGAAGGAATATTTCTTCGTTTTAAGAAAACGATTTGAGAAAATATAAAAAGTGATGAATCTTTATTCTATGAAAGAGAAAGTTTATTTCCATGTAACTATAAATATTCTTGCCACGTTCTCGTTTGTTTATCATTCTGCGGAAATCTTTAAACGGTTTTTGATAAGTGTTTACATGTTCTCCGAGCTTCCCCCGTGCATGCAAATGCATTATAATACTTCAAGTTTTTCTTTCACACTGAGGATCTGAGGTAATTTCTTACTACTTCTGAGTTTCAGTTAATTTAGGCTATTAGAAATACATTTCAAACCCAACAACTCTCTCTACATGTACAATATAAATTAATTTCAGCAGTTTTAAACTATGTATAATTTACATGCTCTGGTTTTTCTATATAGGGATCAATTTCATCTTATTACATAGGAAATAGTTTTGATATTTTTTGTGAATAACATTGTAGATATTAATTCTGTGATTGTCTGGAGAAATATATGAAGCTAAATATACTTTTTTTTATTTATTTTAGTTTTATTTAATTCTTTGGGGAAAATGATTCTTCTTACGTTGAAAATCTGTATTTACATTACTTTTGGCTTGTTTCAAACTTTGTCGTTTGTTTGTTAATACCTATTGATATTTAGGCATTTTCCTGGCAATTCTTTGATGTATGTACATGTTTCTGTGTCGAGTCAAACCTGATATATATTAAAAATTATTATTTGTTAAAAAAACGCAAAACATTACATGGTACGTTAGAACTTGAGTGGATTATAGTTTACTTGTTGAAAAAATATAGTTCTAGATTTTATATCTCATGATACAAGATTTTTTGCGATTAGTATTTCTAAATAAAAATAAAACAAATGTACTTAAATATTATTTTGTTGTTATACGATATTTTAGCGAATATTACAATTTTTCAATTTTTTTGTGATTTGGTCACTTAGAAATAGTTAACGGTTTAGTAATAACTGAATGATAAACAATATCTTTCCATGAGAAAACATTTATTTACTAAAAATCACAATAAACTTTCTATCGTTAATCTGAATTTATAAAAACAACGATTAGAAATTTAATTACATAAACACATTTCAGACAAGTACTGAAATAATGAAATGTAATGAAATTAAATGAAAAATTCTTTATTTAGCTAGGCAAAGTTTCTGGCAAAAAATACTAGACGCTATTACAGAAATATTCGGACATAAACCTTATCACTGCGAAATGTCTGGCATTGAATATATTAAACAATATCGTTCATTTAGCTAGACTTATTGATTATGAAATGGCAACTTTTCCCAAAAATTTCGAAATGTATTTAACAAATTTAATTGAAAATAATCAAAAACAATGGTTGATTTGGAAATACGGAGATTCTGATAATGAGAAACTGCGGGTTCTGTCAACATGTTTTATTCATCAGAACTGAAGAAAAGAATGTAATTAGTCCGTTAGGACTGTGAGCTATAAATTTGAAAAACTGGTAATCTAACAAAGCAAAGAATTTCCTCTCTTTTGATCTGTTATTCTAATTACAGTTGGCAGCATGATAAATTACCATTTCATATTTGAACGAATTGAAACAAATTTTCTTCATCACAAATCTTAATTAACTTTATATTCTTTCTCAGTTTTTTTCAGGTTAAATGACTCGTTTAAACTTCGATAAAATAGGGATGGTTTATCTTTAATATGACATGCCAAAATAGTATATTTCATTTCTAAGGCCTTAAGTGACACTTTTCGTTCGAGATAAAGTTTTACGACAGAGGCTTTAAGCCGAGGTCTAAAAAATGACTGAGTAAAGCCCGTGTGATGAACATACTTTTCGTTATAATGCTCAATAAAACACGCTTACCACTTAAAAAAACAAAATTCCACAGCTTGTTCACCTTTTATACATAGCTCCCAACGAGGCTTTCATCTTGTTCTTGCTATTAAAACAGCTGATTGTCTGTTTCCTTAGAGTTAGGTTAGGCTGACAACTGAACAACTATCGATGTACTGAACGCATTGAATTTCCGATCGGTGAAATGAGCAAGTTTCACAAATCGATAAGCCCACAACTTTGCAACAGTGAATTAATTACAATTAATTGATAACAATAACCGATAACCACTCTCAATGATATCGATACCTCACCATCCAGTTTCAGTGCATTATAAACGAACAGCTGACATCTACATCCTCTACATCAGCTAATTCTTTTTTCTTCCTAGGGTGAAAAAAGGTTTTTAGGCCCGCAACATATGTAATAAAAACTACCGATTTTGCAGCGGTATGACAAAAAAGTTATTAAGTTATATTTAATATCACTTATCATAAATTGCTGAATATTTCGTATTATTCGAGTTGATCAGGTCGAGCAAAGGCACAACGTTATTAAAACCTTGTAACGTGATATAAATTGCCTTTAGAGTAAATTAGTTATTTGTGAGTTGAGTGAGTAAAGTGTAAAATTGTCTCATGTTGGCGGCCGAGCTTTAGAGGGCGACGATTTTCACGAGGCAATGTACTTTACTCTCGAAACACACGTAACATTTTCCCCTACCTGAAATGATAAATTCCCAGTATTTAATAGTGGTTTATGCAACGATTGTATTATGAATGTCTTTAAGCCACGAGTGAGATGTAAGCTAGAACACAAGTGAAGCGAGTGTTCTAAATAACTCACGAGTGGCTTAAAGGCATAATACAATCGTTGCATACACTACTTTATCTACGACCAACAATATACGACAACATTTCCCCCAAAGCTAAACAAAACTCATGACCTTTATTTCGATGGAATAGGTCAATTCAAATTTGAGGTTAGGCACATAAGCAGACTTAACCATGAATCGTTGTGGAACAATCAGCTGATGGGGTAACTCAAACATGAATGGTAATGCAACAATCAGCTGATATGCGAATTGCGTAATTGTCATTATGACACTACTTTCGTCAAATTCCGCGCTCCCATTGGTCTAGAACCTGTACCATAAAGTGACACCAGTTGCATAAAGTTAACTTTGGTGCAATAACTTTAGTGCATAAGTATACTTTAGTTAACTTTTTGCAACTGGTGTCACTTTATGATACAGGTTCTAGACCAATGGGAGCGCGGAATTTGACGAAAGTAGTGTCATAATGACAATTACGCAATTCGCACTTCAGCTGATTGTTGCATTACGACTCATGTTTGAGTTGACGTATCCTATCAGCTGATTGTTCCACAACGGGTTTGTATTTGGTTCAATAATGGACCTTATTATGACATTAGTTGTAACATCGTTATTGGTGGTCATTGTAATGGTCGTAGATAAACATCTATTTCATTAACTTATTAGTTTACAAACACTATCCATTCTGTTTCGATCTAAGTAGCTGTAACCATTCATGCACCAGCGATCAGCTGGTTGTTGCAACATTCTAGCACGCTTAATTCGATGACGTTCTTACAGCTGATTGTTGGCATATTATTCTTATTCGTTCATTCCTGCCACTAAATCAGCTGTTAGCGCCTACATTCGTTGAGCTGTAACATATTTGCGTGCATGTCTGAAAATTTGAAGGCGCTTTAATTTTTGAAATTTCGATTCAATGTTATTCTTACGGGTTTACTTTGTCTCCTGGCAGGCCAGTACTTGTGATAGGCCAGTACTCTACCCACTCAGCCATGACTGGCGCTCCACTAAAGCTATAAACTGTATTATGCTAATGGGCACCGCAGTTTGAAGCAGATTAACTCGAAACTACTTCACCAAACGACCAACTCAGCATGAATGTAACACGAAAAACGTTTACTGACAAGTAGCACGATGTACTCTCGAATGCAGTCGTCCAACCTCCACACGGACCTGACTGTTTGGTCAGAGTTTCTTGCTCGTTAAAATTCAAAAAGGAAATTTATTTATATATATACTGAAACAACTTTTCAGCTTACATTTTTACTTTTTTTTAACTCGAAAAGTTATTTCGAAAATTGTATACAAAAATGTTTATTATTTACGTTTCCCTAAATCTCGTACTAAAAAAATATTTTGATTTAAATTAAGATCATTTTTAAGAATTTCATCTACGATATTTTTTAGAGGAGAAAGGTACAGTAGTTTGTAAGCTACTTTGCAAGCTTCAATATTTACTTTGTACCCTGTTCATGGATTTAATTTAGAAGCAAGGTTCAATAGATTGTTCACTATTGATTGAACTTGAAGGTCCCATTGGAAGGTCCTCGAGAGAGTTAATTTTGATTTATAGTTCATAGACAAGCAAGCGTAATTAAGGGTGATCCATAATCCAGTAGACCTCAAATATAAGAAGCCACATAACGAGTTTCGTTAATAAATGTTAAAAAAATAAGCAAGAAATGTAATTTTTGCATATTATTTGGTTACTATTAGACAACATATTGTTTTACCACTTCAGGTATCTCGGTACGCTATAGACATAGAGGAATAATACAAAATACCAATTTTTTTTTCTAGATTAATTCTAAGAAGGAAAAAAGTTATTTTTAATATTCGTTGCCTGGTGTAAGAAATCTTGTTTTCACCAACAAATTAGCAACCATATAATTAACTAATCGGCAGCGAAACACTAATCGGTATAATTAACTAATACTAATTAGCGGTTTATTTAATCGAAATAGTGTGTTTTTGTACCATATGTAAGGAGCTTTCTCTTAAAAAAATTTGAAATTGGATGAATAGTTCTAGAGTTATATTTAGTTGGTTTCCTAAAACTCAACATTCGTCATCTTGTATTGGCCACCATTTCTATTAGCTACCACTTTGAGATGGCAATCTCTATTTTTTGACACGTATCAAAGTTAACTAAGTTGTTAATAGTTCGAAAAAAATATATAAATAATTTGCAGTGATGACTTGTTTTTAACTTTGAAACATTGATATCAAATCTTTATTTTTTCATGAATTTGGGTTTAATACTCAGTAAAATTCGTCAAACAACCCACTTTTCCGAAGGATGTTATCTTAGGGCTAGTTAAAACAAATACATTGGTGTTGGTCAAACACCTCGATCATAGCGGAGCTGCGGTTGTTGTTGCAAGCGCCCAGGCTGTGATTGTACTCAGTGGGAACGTTACCGCGTAGAAAGAAAACAGCATGCAGTTGACACAAAACATCTTCCGGCATAGGGAATACTAATTATTAATACAAGGAGCTAGACTGAGTTTACAGTAAAAATATTGACAGTGTAGGGTATTACAAATTTTATATGTAAGTGAGATATCAGCATTCATTTACAAAAAAATAAAAAGCGGGAAATATAAAAATGTAATTATGTAAATTTGTTAATGAGTTGCTAATTAAGAGCTACTTTAGTTTTTTAAAGTTTATTTAAAACCCGGTAACACATTTATACTGTTAGAACTTCGAAGTAAATTGAAGAACAGGTTGACCATACCGAGACGTCCACTGACATCTGTTAAGGAAAGATCTTACGAAGAAATCAGAGGTATATTCATTAGTAATGCTGTAAAATACACATTTCATCTTTCTGAAAATGCATTATAAGCGTTATATTGAACACTAAAATTAATAAGCCAATCGTAGATTTCATCATAAATTGCCACATTTTTTTCACTATATAGTACTTTAGTTGGTTGATTTAACTTCATTTTGATTATATGACTAAATAAATTTGATTATTGTCCCTCCAGTATGTTTCACTTTTTGAGGAGAAATATACAAAAACACGATCAAAAACAGTAAAAGAAATCTCTTTTTTGCAGGTTAAAATAGCATTTTAACTGCTCAAAAAGTATAGATTTTGTACTCCGCAAAAATTAAACAAATTTACATTGGACATGTTAAATCTATTTAAATGTTTCAATGAGGTCAAATTATGAATCAAATTTCGAGCTGTTCTTTTATTAACATTTTGGTATATTTTCGTATCTTATTTTTTCTTCTATCTCCCAAGCTAGGTCGAATTAAAAATTAAAAATCCGTTTTCAAGCTGTTCTTCTATGAACATTTCTGTATTAATTTTTCTTCTACCTTCTAGGCTACCATAAACATTTTTAAGACCCCAATATTGTTTCTGCATTTATTGAGCCTTTAGTGTTATTCTGCCCGACATAAACGTACAATTTTTTTTAACATAATATGATCTTGAATTTACTTTGGATTTTAGTAGTTCAGGTTTTCATATGTGATCTTTTTACTTAGCTTATTTTTCATGTCAGCTAACCTCAAAACGTATTAAAGCAAAACAAACGTATTTTTTATCGTTTAAAACGAAACGTAGTTTGTCTTGTTTATTTGCAGAAGTTACAAAGCCTAGATATATATTCTAGAAAACTATATTCCCCATTAAGCTAATATATACCTGGACTAAATTTATATTGAACAATAAAAATTTTGACAAATTAAATGAGAGTGGTTGGAAAGTAATAAATAAACTTAAGGGGCGCGCTTAAGTTAAAACCTTTCTTGTTCATTGGAGTCTGGCCTCTCTGACCTCAAGGCAATCACATAAAATCTATATCATATTGATAGCAATGAATTTAAGGTAACTCTTCACTGTTGCAGTCTGTAATGCAGCTTGTAAAACTACTTATAATCACGAACCTCTTTGCCAACAAGTGGTGCAACGAAATGGTCTGCAACACGCAACTGTTGCAATGGCTCAATCTCGAAGTTATTTTCCTTTGGCTCTGTAAAACTGGAAAATTCAAGCCTTTAAAAACTTGTTACTTAAAAATTGTTACGTTTGAATATCCACGCTGTGATTACTTATACATACTAGCAGAACCTCGTGAGAGGAGAGAATTTCCACTGCTACACGACAGGCAGAGGACTTCACACTTCCAACACACTACACAACACAGTATAGCAGGAAACCTCTTACATATGGGGCGTAAACTATACCATGGTATACCCACAACATTGAAAAATCTGTGCACACAAGATTTCAAGAAAACTTCACGACTAGCTAGTGGAATGACCTCTGCAACTACTGAATAGTTCAGCCTTATATCAAAAATATAAAAAGCAAGAAGAGCGAACTTAACTTCTCTCGTACTGAGACGTCATTTCATTCCTCCACGAAACTATAAATAAATAATTTAGATTGATTGATGTTTCATGATGATTTCGAAAATTAAATGTTGACTTGAACAAATAAAAATCTACCAATTTATTTCTATCTTGCAAAGCCAGGTGGTTGCTCCCAGAAAATCGCTATTTATTTAAAATATAAAGCAATAAGTCGTTTGATGAATATGTGAAAAGTTAAATATGTTATTAAGTCGCCTAGCTATTTAAAATTTAATATAGAATAATGTTATTCATTGATAAGTGTATGATAATTGACGAAAAACGAGATGTTATCTTAATTTTAAGCAATGTCATTTGTTCGTATCAGCAATTATAAAAATGTTATATATTTTATACTCGTTATAATTTAAAATTAACATAATTGTCTTCAAGCAATTAAATTGGTCTCTAACACATACAAAACTATAACCGTAATCTAGGAGAATATTTTACAAATTTTCATTATTTACAAATTTTCTGCATTTACATTCCGGCAGTAAATTGTACTCATAAAAGAAATTACCTTTTAGCATATACATGAATATATAAGGAATAAATTATCTACTCAATTATTCGGTTGGAATTCAAAAAAGAAGTCAGAAAATTGAGAACGCAATTATTTTGATTTGATCACTCAATATTCAACCTGTATCCCCCTGATTAAAATCTGTTTATAGTTTTCATTTTATGATGAAAATTCATTACGTTAAGCTTATTAGTTATTGTGGCAGTTTTGATTGATATGTTTGTTTGCAAGCAACTCTGTTTGAAGTTAAACAGCAGAGTTGGTTAATCGAATTTCCTTTAATTGTACTGCATTGAGCTTCTAACATAAAACCAGGCACATTGGCTGATATTTTATAAAACAATATTTTCTTAAAGTTTAGTTAGATCAAAAATAGTACTTTTCTTTGACTGCAAATGCTACATTCAAAATGACCAGAAGAAAATTTTATTTGGGTTTGGAGGTACAATACAATAATGCAGCGAAAACTTTAAGCTAATTCAATTGATTTAAAACAATTAATTCCTGAAATGAATAAACTAAAATGTAATGCATCTTCGTCGCATGCAAAACACTTTTATTTAAAAATAAAACACCATAAGGAAATTATAATATCAAATTTTATTAGAAACTTGATTTTAATAGCATTTTATTGAAATCAATACTGTTCACGAACTTTTTAAAAGTCTATGTCATGGAGTTTTGATTCACGTTAGGAAATTTTTAAATAGAATAAATTTAACAGTTAGCGCAAAATTAGATCTAAAAACTCATTTGAATGGGCATGCAATTTAACATGATGGTAAAGTATCGTTTTGGCTCAAAGGTGTTATGATTTAACTTATATTCGATTATCATTGCAATGTTTCATTTCTAGGCCTAGTCTAGGTAACCTAGATTTTAACAGTAGATAATGATATTTTGAGCTATAGATTGTTTATTATGTAGGCCTAAGTTAAGACTTCATATCATTTAATATAAATAATCAGTTTTATCTTCATTTAATTTGTTGAAAGTGTGAAATAGTGGAAGAAATGTTTGCTGTTCACTTATCGAATAGGTTAGGTTATCCGATATCGTCGTTGTAAATAAGAACACAGAGTGTACTTTCATTATTTATTTGTAAATACCTTGTCTGTATTGTAAAACAATTAATATTTTTATTAGTTTTAAGTTAGAATAATCCATATTTAATGATTTAATAGCAATGATTGTAAAGGTAGCTAAAAGGAATGTTTACGTTTCCATTTATGTTGTGAAATAGTGGCAATCCTGTAGAAGTAGACTGTTGCTTCGGCTGACGGGTGATCACGTGATTCTTTCCCAGCTGACCGGACCTATAAATAGGCGAGTGCCAGCCGCCTCAGATCTCAGATTCGTCTCAATAGCTGACTGATGCTGTGAGCACTCTGTGCTCGCTGTTGCATCTCCAGCAGTAACGGGTCCCCGATTTTGTTATTTTGGAACGGTAGAGGCAGAGTCCCCCGTATTCCCAATTAATTATGATTTGTCAGTAACAGGGCAATTAGCCACCAAGTAATAATATTAATTTAATAATTTATTGTAAATCCATTTGTATAATTTCTACGAGAGAATAAAAGTCAGTGTTATTAAAATATTCCTACTTCTCCTCATTTAATGATTTAATATTTAAGTTCCAAAAAGGTTGATCGAGTTGGTGAGTATAAGGCTATCTTAATTACACTAACATTCGAAGATTGTTTAGCCCCGACTGTCCGTTGGCGCGGCAATCTTAACACTACACTTCGGCTTACGCTGTTGCATCTTAATTGATGCTGCGTCCGAAAACATACAATTAGTGGCACTTTACATTTTACACTCACAAATTCAATAAAGGCTTACGCTGTTGCATCTTAGTTGATGCTGCGTCCTTTATAACACTACGCTTTCGGATCGCTGTTGCATCTTAATTGATGCTGTGACCGAATTAAACACACACTTACAGATAAAGGCTTACGCTGTTGCATCTTAATTGATGCTGCGTCCAATATTCACATAACACTCACAAACAAAGGCTTACGCTGTTGCATCTTAATTGATGCTGCGTCCTTTATAACACTACGATATCGGATCGCTGTTGCATCTTAAATGATGCTGTGACCGAATTAAGCACACAAATTACACACTTACATCAAGAACTCACAAGTTAGGGGATCATTGATAGCTTACAAGTAGATTGTGCTACGGCAAAGAACTCACCCTGAGGTATAAGGTTGAAAATGATTTAAATAAATAAAAAATACCCTATAAATCTCTCTTCCCTCACCTTTACACATTGTATCATATATATTGGATTGTTCAGTTATTGAAAATGGAAAACGCATAAACTTGCCGGTATGCTATTAGGTGGGTTTTGAACTCATTGTATTCTACTTTTTAGCATACTTTAGTTATTCATTTTGTAGACAGATCAGGCCATGAGATGGGTGTAGGCCTAGGTTATTATTGCCTGATAGCGTTGCAGAATCTCACATGTATGTTAGATTTATCAATTGCTTTAACCAATAATTTATCAAGAACTATGCGGTAATTTTCATTGTATATTTTTTATCGCATGTGCAAATATATAGTATACAGATTATTAATAAGGGTATTTTTAAATTTTTAATATTTTAGTTTTAAGTATTTATTAATTTTTTAATTTGAATATATTTATTGAAAGAATGTTAATAAAATCTTTATAAATAGCTTTGTTGTAAACATTCAGTGTGAATGTTGAAAAGGCCAGTAATGGGTTCGTGTTGGATGTAATAAATAACTCAGAATCCAGCCGCATGGTCTGACAATGTTGCCACTAATGGTCTGATCAAAAGTTTCTAACATCTGATATTTATATGCTGTCATTCAAATACTTAAGTCGAATAATCTATAAATTATCTGTTGAATTTAGGAGCCTGTGTTCCCATTGTAAGTGCCTAAAATTAAGGAAAAGTTTAACAAACCACATTTTTAATTTGTAAATAACTTTTGAGAGAGAAAATGTTGATTAACACAAAAACTTTAAAATGCATCAAACAAGGAAAATTTGGTAAAATGTTTACGTGTTTTTAGTGAATAATTAAATGACATAAAGCGATTGTGTACACTACATGAACTAAAATGATTACCTTTCATAAAAGTTATAAACAAGGGATGCGCATATACCTACAAACAAATAATGGCATCTTACTCCATGACCAGAAAGGATTTAATAATTTAGTAGAAATACGATGTTAGGATGAATATTGTACAAACATAACGACAATTTTATGGATGCTATATGAGGATATTAATATTGATGTACTAAGAAAATGTTATTTATTGTTGAGGATGCTATAAGAAATCAATACAATTGTAATTTATCTTCAAGACAGCTTCCAGATAATGTAATGCTAGTTAAAAAAACATTTACTAAGACTTGTAGCTAAATATGAACTAAATAATTGCTTTAAAATTCAGTTAACTGTAGTTTATTTAATGATCTCAATGCTCATATTATTTTAACGGTATCACTTATTCATGTTTACCATATCCACTTATGAAATCTATATTTTTTGAAAATTCTTGAAGCAAGTAAAAGTGTCTCATTAGAAAATTCAGATTTTTATTTATATATATATTTTTTAAACAATGTCGTTATAAATGAAGCCATTGTTGTCAAGGCCCTTTCTGTAGGTAGTAGCAGTATATGACCGGCTCAACGAGAATGACGACCAGTGAAGCGACTCCGAAGATCACTGCAACAATATATTGATCTTTATAATATTGTAAATAACGCTAAGTTATTAAGTATAAATATCCCCGTTGCAGCAGACCTGCATACTCAGCGAATTTCAAATGCAAAAGAATGTATAATTCAAGCCAACATAGCGAGATTTGACATGTTTTTGTAAGCTCCATAATAATAACATCGGGAATGATTATGCAGGTTTGCTGCCACGAAAATGGAGATATTGGTGATTTTAGACTATTAAACATGAGATCTCATCTATAAGAAGCCACAAACCAAGTTTTATCCAGATATGTAGAGAAATAAGCGAGATGTAGAATTTTACTTATTTCCCATAAGGTTAACATTGGGACAACGTACTGTGTTTACCACTTTCAATATCTCGGTAACCAATGGACATAGCGCTGTGATTCAAAATACTAAATTGTTTGTCTTTTTAAGCAGGATTCAATGGTGCAGGCGAAAATTCGATAAAGTTTATTTTTCTATGTCAAAAACTAAAAAAAACATTTTTGGGGGGGTTATCCCCCTTTACCCCCCCTTCGGGTGGTACGATCGGGCTGGTTCATGAACTCGTCCGAGTGATTTCCACTTTACACGTCTGAACCAAATTTCATTAAGATCGGACCATGTTTACGGCCACTATCGTGTTAACAGACATATACATATATGTTATACATATATATATATATATATATATATATATATATATATAAATTTGAACGAATGGTGTTTTTTGCTTCTGGGGGCCCCAAAACGAAAAGTCTTACCATGAGTAATACGTTAATAGCTTCTGCCCTATAGGGGAAATTCGCTAAAATTACATTTGGCAAAAGAGATTACTGTAATTATAAACCCTTCACACGTAGAAAGTACCATACACCGTTAGCTGAAAATAATTAATTTCTTTCCTTAAATAATGTTTATTCGTTAATCAATTGCAAAAACAAAAACAATAATAAGAAGAGTAAAACCGGCCTATTATTAATGAGAGAGGGAAATAAAACTTTATCATTAAAATTACAAAAACGTATAATTAATCTATAAACTGTTTCATTAATTTAATAGTTACCATAAATATTATTACTTAAGTTTTTGTAATAAAGGAAATGTACTACTTTTAAAATGCAGGAAATATGGAGGAACCAGGGCCAGGAGTAGAGTTAAGAAATTCATCATAATTTACCAATGCTTCAAGGAACATTAATACTCCTCTTACAACTGAAGTGGCTACGAGGAAGTCTATTAATATTAAAATTCAATTGGTTTTTTAATTAATTTATGGAATAGGCCTACGTCATTTTATAAAACCATTTTAATAAGCAATTTAAAAACAACAAAAAATCTTTTTTGTTATCTTTTGTTTGTAAAGATAACAAAAAAGTTGCCAATATAACAATTGGGTTAATATGCACACGAATCGAGTGAGTCAAGGTAACCATCATAATAAAAAAAAATAAAACAAGAAAATAGTTTATCAGTAACAATTAATTACAATTTGTACGGAAACAAAATAATTGGTACTAAAGGAGACCGCAAAACACAATATTCTCTTAGATAAAACATCTAAGGAATAACAAGCAAATAACGGACGTAATTTCATGATACGAAGTTAATATAAATAAGTATGGAATCAAATATATATTTTAACATTGCACAGTGAAAGAGCTGGGTCTTGTATGTTCTCCTTCTCAGATTAAATTGGTATTTATTACAATTGCAAAACGTGCTCACACGAGACAGAACTCACAAGAAAATTGATTGAACCTGTATGTTTTTAATAGTAAAAAAAATATTGAAAACGTAAAAATATTTCAAAGCTTTCATATATGAAAAATATTATCAGGACACACTGTAAGGAAAATCGAAGTGGTAGGGTGCCGCTGGTTGATATAGAAAGTGTTGTGTAGGGTGAGGGGGGGGGGGGTGCTAGAAATATCCAATTGCAACCTTCAATATGTCTCTTGCTGACATTACTGTAGTAGGTTATTGTTTTCGTTTCGTAACTTGAGAAAAAATCTTGAGTAAAGTTTTTCGATAAATCAATAGCATAACTTTCTCTATAATACTGTCGTTTTAATATTAAATATATAATTTTATACAAAATATTACAGTATGTGTTTTGAGTTCAATGAAATCAGCTGGCTACTCTAAAGGGATTGTTTATGTTCATGATCTGTTACGCTTTATTCTGTTCCTAAACGCAAGTCTACGTCATCAAAGACAAAATATAAGTTGACAACATAAAAATCATATAGCACATAAATTTATTATTAACACAGATTTTTACAGTAAGAGTATGATCAGAAATATGAATCTAGCTGTATACAATGAATGTATATTATGAATCTGTAAAGTAAACATTCATGTAAACTTCAAAATGTATAATCGAACTTGCAGTAAAAAAAACGTATAATTTACATAACAACTTTGACTTTAGATTGATTGACAACTCACTACTACCAATTCTAACCACTCGCCCTTTATAACTATTAAACCATCTTAACAACTAATCCATGGTACTAACCCACCCTAGCTACACTAACCCTTACTAATCTTAACTACTAACAAATTATAACTAATCCTAACTACTAGCCCGTCCTAACTAACAATCGTAGCTATACTTACACATCCAGTTCACATCCTCCCCAGCCGTGCACTCCCGCTCCCAGTCGTCAGGTATGAGGGGTCTGGTGATGTCCAGGAAGGTGCCCAGGGGACACGGGGGGGCGCAGCCCTCCACTGTCAGCAGGTAAGGACCGTTAGAGGTAGAGTTGCGGTAGTACAGCTGGGAACATCAACTCGAGTGTAAAGAACAGTATGTGGCTAGCATATGTATTTTTTATGAATAAATACTATGTTTAACTTATTCCTTACTAATTTCAGCCACCAAAGCCCCATTTAAACTTCAGTTGTTAACAGTCATTTTTGAATAGTACACTTGTATGGCTTGTAGATAAACCATATGTTGGTATTCAAATGACTGTAATCAAGTGTCAGCGTGATATGCTATTTTGTCATCAGAGCAGATTTTGTCATTCATATGCTGTTTCAAAGTTCAATTTTTTACAATGTATCATTTTATGGTGACCTTTTGGAGATGCCACTATTCTTAACGAGTCTCTGAGACTCTTTAATTGGAGCCCTCCACCGTCATTCTGCGAAATGCTCGACACCTTCAATTCAAATAAAAGTTACATATTTCTAGAATAACCGTAACTATGAAGGCCAAAAGTCCGGTAAAACTAAATAATATAGGTTAATGTAATTTTATATGAGCTCCGACCAAAAAACACTTCTTTCCATGCCGCCTACGGCAATAGGTAATTCCCTATAAAGGGAAAGTCGCTATTAAAATTAATTATTCTGAAAACAAACAACTTATCATATTTAAGCTTTAACAATTGGTTTGAAAACGTTTTGTACAGTAAAATCCTGCATGTGAAGTTTTGACATCGTGAAACCGTGAAAGGAAATAATTACAACAAAAAATCATAAGTACAGAGCCAGCTAACTTACAGAAACGTAATGTTTGCCGCTGGAGTCGACTCTCAGCTCCATCACGACACAGGCGGCGTGAGGCGGCAAAACATGGTTGAACGCGCCCAGGGAGTTGAGCAGACTGACGATTGTATCATCGTCGCCGGAGTATATGTGGATATTCTTCGTCGACTGATTCTCAACTTTGTTTAACATATTCTGGATCATGCCATTAAGCAGCAATCCTACGGTCGCAGCAAAGTTTGATGAAACAATTCTATGATTTACATACCTCTTTGAATACTTGAGTCCTACATTATAGCTTTATTTCTCCCTATCATCATTAATTAGAAACCGTCACAAAACTACTGTTGGACAAATTAAAAAAGTGACATGAAAGTATTCTTGAAGGTCTTTGTTCGTAAATATTGCAATTTACACAACTAAAATCTATTTCTTACAATCCATAGAGCCAAACTTTTGCATATTAAATACAGGGCACCTGGGCTAGAGGTACTCTATTTTTAAACAGTTGTAACTGAACTGTTATAATAAGGGGTATCCAACACTAAAGATTCCAAATGAATTGTAATCAAATCGTGATTTTGTGATATAAATTTGAAGGCAACATTCCATGACCAAGTTCAGAAACAGCAAGTGAAGGGAAAAGCAAACATTTACAAATACAAGTGCCAGTAAATAAATTAAACATATAAAACGGAACTTCTATTTACAAGAACAGATCTAAAATGATTTACGGCTACAAAACAAATGTCATCCTAAAACGCTGACATTATTTTACTTATACCTTTAATATTCTTCTATATGACTGGCCAGTGTCAAAACGTTCAAGCGGTCATCCACCTCATACCGAGCGCCTTAGTTTATGAAGGTTCTCTATTCTTACTTGCGAACCGAAGTCTTTAACCCTTTTAAGGCCGGCAATAATTCTGTGATATTTGCGAAAAAGGCCAGCTCCCAAACTAAGGGAATTTGCAAAATAGGACAAGCCATTTCTCATAGATCCTCTAATGAAAGATACCACGGGTTAATATCGAACGCATGCGAAAGGGACATCTGTCGATACAATACTCCAACATTACGCCAAAAAAGATTTTCCCTTACATTATGTTTCTTGAAATGGATGAGGAATATCACCTTAAAGGTTGCATACAAAATCTTTATAATATTACCTTTCATTTGGGATATGCAGTGTTGAGAACCTTGTTTTAGTACTTCAGCTTACAACATTTTAAAATTGGATACCTCTATTATTCCGGTCACCGTGTATTTAAACAAAAAAATATGCGTTTGAATATCTTATTTAATTTTTATTTTTTACATTTGCTAATCTCTCATTTTCTTAATCTTTCATTTAAAAGATTAGTTTGGAGAATATTTCCAAATTATTCTTCGACAGTTTGAGATTTTAAAGGACGGTATAAATTTAACTAATGGACCGAAAATATTATAGAGATTATTGGATTTTCTGTATTCAATTAACCTAGTTTACTTTTTAAACAATTGCGACAGCCTATTGACTAATATTATCGAATGATTTCGAAAGATGAAAGATGAAAGAAGTAAATCATGGCAAATATTAATTACGAGGCAACCATGAATTTGTTTATTAACAAAAGTATTATTTAGACATTGTGTTGTCTGGCCTTTTCACATACAGCTGTCTTTAGGCTTGCTGTCTAATATTTTCGATAGGCCAAAATCTTAGTTAAAAGGCTTGAACATAGATCTTTTGGAGACATGAACTAACTTAAGACCCTTAATAAGGTAATATTATATAGCTTGTTAGGCTCATTGCATTAAACAATTCAGTGACTAATTGACAAAATCATTTGGCTAATGTTTTTTGAACTATAATCATCACTATATTATTATTGTATATTGATACTTTATAGCGTGTTTTTAATATTTAAATATAGCAGGAGTAAATTCCCTCCATATTCAATTTTGTTATTTTTTTCCTGAACTTGTAATTACTTTCTTTTTACCTAAAATCAATATACTATCAAATCTACAAAAATTAACAATTGTTGCTATACAAATGGATTGCCTGATACGAATAGGTATTGATTTGCTAATGAATAAAATATATCCAACAAGGGGACAAGGCATATTGTTGTAATACTACTTTCGGAGGTGACTTGCCCATGAAAGATCGGGTTTTATTGTTGAAGAACGTGTATTGTAGAGCAGGCATGATGTTTAAACAAATTCCTGGACTATGAAGAACAACAATCTATTGCTGTGGTAACTAAGCTGTCATCAGTAGTAAACGATTCATTAATTAACTTAAAATTTGTTTTAACATTTATATACTTTTTTGTAGTTTGTCATAAGTAAACTAAGATAGTAAATCTTAGTGTTATAGTACCTATCTTTAGTCGGGCAAGTTTAGGCGTCCAAGTCTGAAGTCTGTAGTTGTGAACGACCACTTCTTGCATCAGTTCAGGAAATACCCTTTTGGTCCAATCAGGCAGTGTTAAATTGTTTCGTTTCTAAAACAGAACTAGGTATCAATCGCTTTAGAAGTTAAAACTTTGATTGATAGTTTAAAATATGAATTATATCTCAGCTTACAAGATTTAGGCTTAGAGAAGAGGATTATTTAAAAGCCTATTCTAGTATACTGTAATTATAAGCTTTTTTTAATTTTTAGTGAAATCTTCTTATAACTCCCTCACCTCTAGTAATAGTACATTGTATACCGAGTCCAAATTCAACAAGGTGTAGTTTTTTCCAGAATTCTTATTCGTCCAATTAAGGAGCTCAGAATACGTTTGGTTTAACTCTCTTATATTCTCGTCAGAAGTAAACACTTTATGAAGTTCTTGATCATAAACAGGGCACGGTGTCCTTGGTGGTTGTGCTAAAACCTGTAAATATAGGAAATAAATATGGATACGAAAGAGATTTTGCTAATCTTATCTTCAAATCACGTATAATGAATTGTTACATTAATCCAATGCATTCATTATAACTCACTTATTAGAAGGCGATACATCTCTGTAATTATCAGCAGTTTAGATCACCGAGTAGTTGAAATTCACGCAGATTTTCCCGCTGAGAGGGTGTCAAATTATTAATTAAATAATCAATCAATAAATGCAATGTGCAATATTTACAAAACGTCAAATGAGCTGATTGGTTTTAATCATACGATTATAGATAGCCTGACTAGTGGCTTGAAGGGGCTAAAGCCCCTATAAAAGTCGAATGCAATGAAATGGTGAACAATGAAAACGCGATAGCATATTAATACGCTAGATATTTTCTTCCCTGCTATAATTTGGTAACAGCTGAATTTATTTTAACGTTTGAGAACTCAATTTAAAAGTATTTTCACATTGAATTGCCAATAGGTTTCAGAGTTTTAAGAAAGGGCATTAACGGTTGCGGTTAGAAAGGGCAAGGGGAACGGTTGCGCTACCCGTTGAAATTTCAACTTATTCAGTACATTTTCTTTATAACTAAACATATGAATATGGTTTGAAAAACTTCAAAATGTTCACCACAGACTGTAGAGCTTAGTATATATATAGAAAGGCAAAGTCGGGACCACACAAAGGCCCATAAAAATAACCATATAATAACATTCAACCCAAAAATGAAGTCAACTTGTGATGTCATTAAGAGACCGAAAGAGTGTAAATCGTCAGTAGCCTCCAGCTGGATCAAAAATGTATCTTGGTCATTCAGAGGGTGCTTATTATGTAAACCTCATTGAGGAAACATTTTACCAAATAAATAACTTATTTATTTCGGAGTGAACTTCAACATATATATTATGCAGTTATTTTCTAAAATAACTCAAGTCGTCAAAATCAAGCTTAAAATAACAAAAAAATTGATAAAACTATTTAAAATTCAAAATAATTATCTTTTAAAAATGCCTTAAAACTATTTTTAAAAGATGAGTAGCCTAAGGACTTCATTTGTTGAGGAACACTGTTGTAGATCTGAGGAGCGAAATACAAGAAAGAATTTCTGCCAACCTCAAGCGTAACCGTTGGCACCTCAAGCATATTGTCTTGTGTGCGCCGGTCCCTGATCCCCGAGCGAACCTTCAACAAATTTCTGAGGTACGGAGGGGTGCCTGATTGCAAGATTTTATGCTCTTACAATACGCTGACAGGGTGTGATAAAACCAGAAAAGGGATTCCTGTTGACGTCCCAAACGCTGGCTGCTAAGACCAATGAGGTCAAGATTTATACTCAATCGCTGTCCGTCCTGCTAGAGATAAAGGTCTATACAGATTGGTGAGCTAATGCATTTTTTGTGACAGTTTTTTCTCTGGCTCTTGGCAAATTTATTGATCTATGTTGCTGCCCAAATTGACAGGTAAAAAAGTATTATGTGCTTCATCTGTTCTTGAACACCTAAATATTTGATATTGAGGAAATTTTATTTAATATCAGTGAAAAACGTTGTCAAAACTACCAAATAACCCAATAACCCAAGCCACCCGAAAAAAAAACTGGAACAAAAAAGTGCATTGGGTTGCCGGTCTGTACTAAGTAGGTACTTCTTCATCTATAATGCAGCTTACTCGGTCGAACGCAGATAAAACTCGCATTGCTGGAATTTTTTGTAAAGAGATTAGTCTTATCTGAACCTGTACATATAGTTCGTGTTATAGATTATGTTAATGTTACCAATAATTTACCATTAAATCTGCTTCACCACACATGTTATAACGTAAAAAAGCAAACGTACTTAACTCTTTATAATAATTTTTTTAATGTGAATATGCTGTAAACCCTGACAAAAAATCGGAAAATGTAAAACTTTAAATATTTATTTGTTATATTACACTAAACATGCATAGTTTGTTGAATACTATATGTTGTATATATATTTTTGTGTAAGCCTTACAAAACAATTTGCTGGAAGAGATTTCACTGCTAGTAAGATTAAACGACCTTCTGATTTAGAAAACTTATAACATTCGTTAACAGAAGGTGAACAATGTTTTTAAAAAAGGAATCAAGTACCCATTTCATACATGTTAAAGAACCCATCCAAATGTTTTTCGGCCATTCGACAAGTTGTTTTGCGAGGCTTACATCATAAATTTTATTGTTAAATCTTTTATTACAACCTTAAGCCTGCAGATAGTGATTCCACCCAAGGTCGAAATAAGGTGAAACCTTTTCTTCTAATTGGGCAAATGGTATGAATGACGATCACTCGCCAAAATTTTGCAATTTTGCGATGTATTAAGGAAAATACTGAAATGTCCTGATTGATCTATCATTGCATGAACTTTTTAAAATGGGGTTCTATTATTGATTTAATAAAAAGAAGGTATTGCCACCTTAGGGGTTTGAGCTCAGAACATCGAACCGTGCAATCACGTGAATTCTATCGGCAAGTTTGACTGAAACTGATATAATCAACAACAAATAGCGCTAAAATTTCGTGTTTTTCTTAAAATAACCCAAATTTATGAGGAAAGTGATAAAATAAATGTATCAGACAAAAAATAAGGGAACCTAATCCACCAAAAGGGTTTTAAGCACATTGAAGATTGGATCACTCGTTTTACCCTCATTGGTAGAGGTAAAAAAGTATCTAGAAATAGTCTATTTTTGCAACTTAAATCCCCTAACCCAGGCAAATCCTCCCGACATTAATAATGATGAAAAACGCTTAATCCCCATTTCTAGTGGAAGCTTTACACTCTGAATAGAATGGAGCTTTATGATTCTAGTTTAGATACGCGAGTAGTTTAGTTGGTGTTTAAGTAGTTTAAGTGGTGTGATTATTATAGAGTATAGTCGATGGCCGTTGTAGTTTGGTACTGTTAATTCTTTTTGTAGATTGATTTTCTTTACCTCTTGAAAACATTTTATAGACCACATATTGTGTTTTCTACTCCATATATGTCCTTAAAAAAATGAAAAATCCATCATTAGCTTTAAAAAAATTAAAAATCCATTTAACATTTTTTTAATACATTGAGCCTAAAAAGCTATATAACATTACCTTTTTAAGTGCCTTTGGTGTTTTTTGCACCGGCACGGGCTGCCAGGCCAGGTCGTCCGACCACTCTTTGACCTCTTTTGGAGGGAACATTCCCGCCAAGCATTGTGCACTCATCAGTTTCTTGTCCTTTTCTGTGCTCTGCACGTGGACTATGTCCGGTCTGTAGTGGTCTGTCAAGAGAACATCGTACCTGCGACGCAGCCATTGACCGAGCTCAAACACTTGTCTTGTACCTATCTGTAGATTGAACAGGGTACAGTAGTACAGTATCTGTTAATTGAACAAAAATCTGGCGTATTTCTTTTATTATTAATTATTGGTCAAATGCCATGGAAAGCTATTGGTATGACCCTCAATGTGCCTCTGAGGCATGAGATAACTTTTTGTTTCGAGGATCTCGGATGCCAAAAACACCATCCGGTCAAAATTTCATATAGGTGACACTACATATGTCGTGACACTATTATTAACAATGGCAATGATCGTCGGTTTCTTCAAATTTATTAGGACCGTTCTTAAAATTTCGACTCCTTAACAAATACATAGAAAAATATTATTAAAGTACGCTAATCATAATAAACGCGGGAACATCGAACAAACTACGAATATAACATTAACTGCGAACCGAACTGCGTTTGGTTTATGTTTTTCGTTGTGGCGTTTGCTGAGTCTGAATGTTACGAATATGGGGTTTTTACCTCAAAAGAGTTTTATTAGCCCCATATGTAATGTTTTTTACAGAAAAAAATACATACAATTTTATATTTACTCAAAATATAGTACATAAAACGATTTGCCAACGAAAACGTGAATTTAAAAAAACGCACTTCGAGTCAAATTAGGGATTTTTTACTTCAATGCCTGCAGTAATAATCCTTTTTACTTTGAATTTGATAGTTATTTTTTTATTGTTTTGTGTTCTGATTAAGAAGGTAGTTGGGGAGATATTGCTACAATCCTAGCCCCATTTATTTGTGGGGTCATATTGCTCCAAGTTTGGGTTATGGGTCCATAATAAATAATTTAATCCCTAAAATTTAAATCTGCTTCTTCGTGAAAGTATCCTACGTGCTAATTGTTTACCTGGCTAACATAAATTGCTGAACAAAAAACCCGAGCCTGACAAAAACATTTAAAAAGCCAGACAGGCTTCTACTCAACTCTTATTATTTATTACCTGAAAAAATTCATTTATTTATTTATACCACTTATTATTGTACTGTGGATTGTAAGTGAATTCTTATGATTAAAATGATATATTATGGAAATTCATTTGTATTCAGTAGTTACGATTACTCAGGCAATTAATTATCTTAGTGTTTAAAGAGCTATATCATTAATGTCCATAGTAATAGTAATGTTCATACCTATACAATTTACTAACTTAGCTCGCGTAGTCTGCATTGTATTGGGTAACCGCAACTTTTTGGCTCACCTCAGTCCTTCTGTATGCTATGATAATTTGGAAAACATTTCATAAAGATTCTTTCATGTAAGTAAAACGTTTTATATCAGTCTCAATGCTAAGATAGTTACTGTTAATGATAACTATTTAACTATAACTAATATAACACGTTACTAACCTTGATTCGTTTACGATTCTTAATCTTAAATTGGTTACTCCAAGTTTCGGCTACAAGCGCATGTTCTGCTGCTTCACTAGCGAATCAAAGCTAGTAACATGTTATATTATTTCAACCCGATTCATTTGACAATCATCACGAATAACTAAGGAATCTTATATCATGTTGTATATCTTACATTAGTCAACTGACCAATCCCCTCTGGCCAGTAAGATTTGTCCTGGTATGGATCATTGGGATAAAATTCCATTGGTGTTTTGTATCCATGTCTATAAAGCTGTAAGAAATAACAAGTGAAATTTTAATATCATTATTTATCAACTATACACTGTACAATAGGGAGATAGTGACGAGAATTTTGTTTCAATACTGTCGTTTTTAGTACTTGCGATAGAGTGTTATTGATTGCTGTATATTTATTTTTATAAGTAAATTTTGCTTAAGGTAACCTAATGAAATAATCACTGTATAATTAATGTAAGGAATGACTAAATTTATTGACGAAAAATTTAATTATAATGATTATTTGAAATACTTGTTAAATAAAGTTTTCAATACGATTAAAACCGTGTTCCTTTTTCATTGTAAATGATGTTGTAAGTGAATGGGGAAGTGGAAACATTTAGTCTCCGACATATACTTCTGTCGACGATTACTTACGCTTTCGGAAGGGGTAGTATTTTTCACTTTATGTTAAACGCCTCATTTTACTAGGTAAAACTTTATAAAAGTTAACGAGACATCTCTTCTTAAACTGAGTCTGGTATAGGGCGGTATAGAATATAGGAAATAGATCAGAATATTTAATGGTCAAGAGCAGATAAGCTTTCCTTATCATAATTCTATTTGATGCAGTTTTTAGTGTAATAACGTGCTCCTATTCAAATTTACTTTAAATAGTTAAAAGTCATCGGAAATAATTAGTAATATTATAGGCGTATCAAAAGTAGATTTCTAATAGCCATGTTTCAAGTAAAAAAAAAAACAAATAATTAACTCTTTAAAGTAAGTAAGAAATAAAGACTCACCACATTCACAAATATAACATTTCTCGATTCATCATCACCTTGTGAAGCTGCTTTTGACTTGCTGATAATAAGAAGTAAACCGTGAAGCACCAGCTGTGACGTGTTCATAGATAAATACTGTTAATTTTAAAATAAAAAGAAAATGATGCACCGGTTTATAAAGGTGAATAGCGGTTTGAATATCTCAACAATATCATCAGACTATTCGAAAACTGATGAGTGTTGCATGACATAGTTTAGCCTACTAGCAAGTCAAACTGAACAAACAAATAACAACATTGAACAAATAATCGACTCAATTAACCAGTTGCACTATTAATTTAAGCAGGTAACAATGAATAGTGATCTTGTGTAGACAGGTTTTTATTCCTTTGAAGGGTGAGTCTGTGGAATTTACTCATGTATAGTACATGGTCTATGTAGGTAGTAAATATCTTGAAAATAAGTCGACATTTGAATTTTTTTATAAGATAGGTAACTTATAGTTAGTTGATGATTTTGATTAACACAATATTCTTATAATTCCAAAATTAGGTGAAAAGTGTTCAAAATAATTTTATAATGAATATTAGATATAACATAAAAATTTAAATATGATTGTGTTTAACAAAGCACTATTAAAAATAGTGATAAAAACGTAAGCAAATTGTGTTAATGGTCAAAATAAAAATAAGTGTAATCTTTACTGCCAGGTATGGGGTGGATTCAATATGAATAGAGGTCCGTTTATAAAGTCGATGGTATGATATTAAACAAACTGCTGAAATGAAATTCATTATACTATCGATAGTTTATTTATTACGTTGACAGTTATATACTTCGTTAACCTGGCTATGATCCTTTGGTTTAGAGTAAAAAGAATAGTCTACACACAATCTTAACAGTTATTTACGCATGAAGAAAACGTAAACAAAAATTGTAATCAGCGATAAAGTTGGCAGAGCCTAGTGTAAGATTGATTACCACTAAAATTAATCCTTAGGAAGATCTTTATAATATATTAATAATATAACTAGCGTTTCTTATTTTTTGTTAACAGTGATAAAATTATCACATTTCAGTGAAAGAAAACATCATAATTTGGCACTATCCTAGGTAAAAATAATGTAATTAAATTAGCAGCCTCTCGTATGATTTTAACCTTTTGTATTTAATAGAGGGAAATAATTATTCTCTTCCACACAAAGTGAACGCGTTCGTTTTGGATGGATGACAATTATCATTTTGATACTGACTAGATAACAACCATTATTTTGGTAAGTGATTCAATAGTAAACTTGCTGATTTATATCAATCTGGAAGTTTATGATTCATGATTCACTCATTCACCTAGGTAACTGACATATATGGCTAACATGTAGACAAAAAACACGCAGGGGGCTGTTGTAATTTTGAAAGAAAACATATTAATATGTTTATTTTCACAATTTTAATAATGAAATTAATAAAACAACTCCATTTCATCAGGCTATATACCGAAAAACCAACCAGGTGAAATAGATGGAAATTCGCCCATTTATGTTGTAAATAATTGCATTAAATTTACAACATAAATGGGTATGGTATTTTTTGTAGCTAATTTTAGAAATTCGACGTTATGACATATGATTCAATTTTAGACATAAGACAAATTTAATTTTATCACTCTATTTCATATTTTAAGTCACAATTCAGCTACAATGGGTGTGAGTAACTGTAATTGTAATTATCGTTTAAACATCCAGAAATGCAGTTGTAGGAGAAATGTCTTATGTATTCCGCGTGTAAAGTGTCTTTATCGACTTCTTTCAAATTACCGCGCTCCGCTTCGCATCCTGACATCTTAATAACATTCAACTAAAAAGAGCGACAAAATGATGGAGAAATTCAACTGCGACCACCCGTTCCTATCAAATGAATACCAGAGGGCAACAAGATAAACTTCTTGGATTTAACATTAAAAAGAGAAGATCACCTATAATTTGACTCCTACAGGAAACCCACACAGGCGAACACTATAATGAATAAGAAATCAATACACCAAGGTATGAAAAAAACCAGTCCAATGCCACTCCTCTTATACCAAGATTAGACAGTTTGTCAATAACGAGTTTGGAGATTGTTTAGGTAATGACTAGCAGTTGCCCGTGGCTTCGCTCACGATAAACAATTGTAACACCTGCTGCCTAAATGAAGATGGTGCCACATACGGTACTGAGTTGATGATTAAATAGATAAGGAAAAAAATTATTGGTGACTTTAATATAGTACATATCACCTAAAAGAAAAAAACAACCATGATAAAAGGAACCAAACTATAAATCAGCTTTAGAGACCTATCTGTACGTGAAGCTTAAACTGCCTTCTTGATTAAAAGAAAATTGACAATTTAATCGAAAGATCATCCATTAAATTGTACAGAAAGATTTTAGACCGTAGACCCCACCGAAAAAACCCTGAAAACTTATACTACACATGCCAGCACATTCCAGCGCCCCCGCCGACAAAGCCACTAAGGGTGTCGCTGCCTGGGAAGGCTTATACTCAGTAGGCCTATCGTTGAATCTGTGCTATAGTACAGAGTGACCCTGAGGCAGGAAATACCCTCTTCGCAGCAGACCGTGCGTACGTAGTGAATCTTAAAACAGTTTCCTGTTTCATGAAAGTTTATCTACGTAGAGTAGAAAATGTCTTGATTAAATGCCACCAAAGTATTTTCTAATGTTTTATGGTTTATTTTGAACAACAACAAAATAACATAGCCGTCCCGAAATTTTTTAAAAATGGTTTACATTATCTCTTTCATTAACAGCTGTTATAAGGAAGGAAGGACTTTTAAATATCTCTAGTCAATGATTTATGTTATTTTTTACAGATAGCTGGTTTTACATTCTATGAAATATCTTGCTTTTAACATCGGTTTGAATATAAACATTTCATCACTTATAATTCTGGCTTAAGGATATTAATATGTGATCTTTTAGAGGGTTTGTGCGCGGCCTTGGTCTGTAGTGGAGTCCGAGGGTCAGATCAGGATGAAAATCCTGATAAATGTATAATGAATGAGAAAATATTAACTTTATATAGTACATGTCAATTAAAAATAAATATTATAAACCAAAACATAAAACTGAATGAAATCATAAAACATCTGTGACGACGAATCCATCAGTTAAGGTAACTACCATCTGCTTGGAACACTGAAAATGTAAACAAAACGTCATCCCCTTGAATTATGGGGAAATTCAAAACCAACTTGGTCGAAATCAAATAAAACTCGGTTTTCAGAAGCTTGCTATTTAATTTCAAAAAGACGTACGCCAGTTTTAAGTCGTCTAAAACCTTCTCATATGTGTATACTACACAGTAAAAAAGTTTCAGCCATAACAGTACTCTAGGTTTTGCGTGAAAAACGGTCTAAAGTGTGATGTTGAGCGTTACCAACACACATTGTGACATAAATTGAGATAAGGCTTGATTCGGATTCTCTGACCTTCAAAACGCAAAAATAACCTAAATTTCATAATTCTAAGCAATGTACAGACAAAACTCCAATTTTATTTATATAGAAGATTTACGACATCGAATGCCTTACTAAAATCTAAAAAAAAATCTAGTGCGTTCTTTCCTTCATCTAGAGCCTTGACAATCTCATTTACCATAAAGAACGTGGCATTTAATGCACTTTGATTCTTCCGAGAACCAAACTGATTACAAAAGAAAATATTTTTTCACTCAAGGAAATATAGAACACGGCGAAGAGCAATCTATTCAATAACTTTGGAGAAAGTGGAAATAATTGAAATGTGTCTATAGATAACACATTTTTGTATTTCACCCTTTTTGTGGATTGGCATTACAAGAGGAAGTTTAAAAACATCGGGAAATACATACACTTCTCTAAAACAAAACATTAATCATGCAGGTTAAGGAAAAGAGGAAAAGTTTAGTACATTCTTCCAACAAGTAAGATGAAATTCTATCAAAACCAGCAAATTTACTACATTTTAGAGATTTTATAACTGTGAAAACTTCATCAGAACTAGTCGGACTCATAAAAAAAGGCGGGTAAATGGAGCGAGATTCTTAAGTTAAATTGTTTTTTGTTTCAACATGGCCAGAAAGAGTTCTTCCTGTCCCAGGATAAAAGGACAGACGCCATAATGGATTTGCCAGTCTCTCATTGGGCCTGATGATTGGTGTGACCAACCGAAATCGATTGCCATCTTTCATCATTTGTGTATGATTATGATCCTGTATATAAATACACTATACGTGTGAATATATTCTTAAGTTTTGTAAGACGTTTTTCATTTACATCCAGTTACTTGAATAACAATTTATCTTGATTCTGTCGGATTACATGGATATAAAGTTCACAAAGAGGTTCAGCAAATAAAGCTAAATATTATATTTTCAAGATTATGACAGCATAATATGCTTTGATCTTACATCCTCTTTTGAAACAGGATAACTCTTGATAATTTATCTAGTTAAGAAAGTTCTAGTCTTATTTTAAGTATTTTATCTGTAGGATATGCAGTTTTAAAGATATCTGTGCAAACTTAAATCCTATGAAATTGTAAGTTTTAAACCACCCGCAGCTTTCGAAGTTGCAAACTACGTAATAGATTTCTATAATGTATTACTTACAACATACCAAACAATTAACCAATATATTTTTACGAATGTGTTGGACAGCAGGACTAAGGTGGATCCACGTGGGGCATGAATGGATCTATGTGGTCATCGAAATTCAAGGTTTTATACATTAGGGTGTCTTCAATTGAGGTATGTTTTAACGAATCGACTATAGATACATCAAGCTTTATTGAACTTTATGGTAGGCTTCATGGTAGGTACATCGAGGTAGGTACATAGGTAGGCTTGATCGAGCTTTATTAAGACTGGCTTATTAGATTGTTTGTGTTTCACTGCTATTCCACTGCTTCTAAATTCGTGATTTTTTTGCTTATTAATCAGGAGAAAAGAAAAATATATTTAATTATCTATTTGTTACGGATTTGTTATCAGGATAAAACTATAAATTGTATGCTGAGTCCGAATATATAATTAAAGAAAATCACAACAAGTGATGAAATATGCTTCTCACGAGAAAAACGTTAATGCATAGTTCAAAATTATGAACCTAGTATATAATTCAATTATCAATCATTGAGGCATGTAAAGTGTCATAAAGAGATAGTAATTACATTTTCATTTGCAGGGATTAATATATATATATATATATATATATAATTTAATTCTCTTTGGGCTTGTATTATACAAATACAGCTATATTGTTTCCGAGAAGCAGAGATGATTGTAGTAAACAATTACGTTGGATTAGCGATTGGTGGTCCTCCATTTGAGTGGTGGTTGAGCATTTGATTGGAGTGTTATTTCCTGCTTTCTTACAGTAAAAATAGAGAAACCATAATTTTAAGACAGTTTCCAACAACAAATTTAAATCAATTAATTATATTTTTGTAAAAAATATTTAAACCCAATACTTACTGCCGTAGAATGGATACTATACATACATATTAATTTACTATGACAAAATATTTAAACGAATAATTATTAGTTTGAAAACTGTTCTCTTAAACGAACTGAATGAAATGAATGAAAAACTATTCACTGTCAAATACAGGCTTAAGGAAACAAGTTAACTTAGGTTTTAAGAGATACATTGAAGTTTCAGCCGTAATACCATATCAACCACTAATAAATACGAATAATGAATAGGATTACATACGTAACAAAATTATATGTGCCATATCCTAAGATTATTGAAGGGAGTAAAATAATTCACGATATGAAAGGAAGTAGTGCAGGATTTAATATGATTTTCTGGGTGAGGAGGTAAAAATCAAATTACATCTCAAGTACCTATTCGTTTTTATAAGCAAAGCTGGAATTTCGTGAAACAAAGGTTAAGTCAAGGTAGCGTGAAACGTGATTATTTGCGGTTCTCTTCGTCTAATGGGATTTTCGCAAAACTGGGTTTCCCCCTCTTTTGTTTGTGTTTGACTTATAAACGCGCAACTGACTACGCAAAAACATAATAATTAATAGCTTTCACTAAACCACGATGACTTATTCAGTCTATACGAATGTTCAGTGCTATTGTGACGCTGACTACATAGCCTTGATTTATTTTCTTCATGAGTGATTCGGTAATGAACTTACTAATTTATCTTAGCCCGGAAATGCATGGTTACTGACCTGCTAATCTGAAAACTGCTGGTTGCAAGGATACCAAAACAAAGTTCTGGGCTTACAATGAAGATTCATAAACTAAAATGTTTTGGTAAACTCCTTGTAATTTTCAAAATAGAAATTGGATATTTAACATGTATTATAGACTTTTTTATTTAATAAAGTCGGATTCCCTTTTCGATCACAAAAGTCAGATAATTATTTTGCCTCCTCTTGTTCTGGGTTGAACAATTTGTCACTGTGGACTACAAAATCTGGATTTATGTTGAACCATTCGTTAAAGTATTGCAAAAATGGACGTGACCTAATGAAAACAAACGATTGAACCGGTGGTCATAGTAATAGATTCATCCTGAGGGGACACTCACGTTCGTCCAGTGGATCCAGCGAACAGGATGCTATATCACAATTCAATATCAATGTCAGAATATAACCAGCAGGCTGTACTCTTGCACACAGTAACAGTACGTTTGCATGAACTCCTATTTATTTGTGATATCACATTTTACTCTTTGCGACTATGTTTTAGTAGGTAAAATATAATTCTTATCCAATTAATAGATCAGCTTATTCCTGTTATTGCAGGAATATGAAAAAGTTACTAGGATAAATGGATCTCTGATGATTTTTACATTGTGTCTAAGGGTATGTAGCAAAGAGTAATGAAAAACGTACTTTAGATATTTAAATTTAAAATTTGGAAGTCTTTGATTATGTTTTTACGACTAAGTAGATCGCAGCATGAAGTACTAGGTTGGCTTAGGGTGTATTATTAAAGTGTGTGGTCTCGAATTAAGCTGTTAACTTAATTGTGTGACTTGTTTGGATGTCTTCTACAATCTGCCTTTGTTACGTTTAAAGAAATTTACAGAACTTACAATTACATTATTATGTGAAATTAATATTCAGTTCTAAATTTTATTTGTGGTGGTATAATTAAAACTACAGGACAATTGTTCTAAAGAAACGGGTATTTTTTCGAAAAACATTTACGTTACATAAGAATATTTGGTGTAGGACCTTGAAATCAGTGACTGAATAGTCCATTGAAATTAGCTTAGAAAAATTTAAATTAAAATTAGCTTAAAATCAAATTTAGCTAAAAATCTTCCGAGACAATATTTTTTAAATAACTTCTTGATTAGCATGATACATGTTGTTTTATTCACTGGATGTAAATAAAAAACCTCTTACAACACTTAAAAATATATTTACACTTATTATATTGGGCTTGATGATGGTTGGTGTGATCAACCGAAATCAATCGCCATTTTCCACCATTTTTGTATATTTACCATCTTGTAAGTAAATACAGTAGAAGTGTAAATATATAAGTGATGTAAGAGGTTTTTCATTTACATCCAGTGAATATTTTTTATGCTTTTAATGATGATTTGTGTTTCTGACTGTAGCTTAAGAAAACTAGGAGAACCTCACAGGAAATGTAAAAAAATGTAAGATGACCGTCTATGATGGAATTGAGTTATATAAAATGTGTAGATAAGCACATCCAAAGTTGGCAGAATTGTACCACGGGAAATCCCTTGAAATCTTGTTTTAAAATGGCGTTTTTCAAAACTGAAAAATTAAAAATCTTTACCCAATAAAATTTTATACAATTTTTCAGATAAAGACTTAGGGCCGCACCGATTACTTTTTGTTAGTTTTGGCAACTTACTCTTTATTTTGACAGGATATTTATTTTTGGGCGCCAGGATGGTTCCGCCATATTGGATGCAAATATATATATTTTCAATAGTTGACAAAGGGATGTGACAGATAAAATGCAATGTTAAAATCCGTATTCAATAATTATTCCTCAAAAAGATATGCTTCAATAAAAATGCAACCCTACATATTACATATGGATATTTCATATTTAGAATATTTTTAGAATTATTTCCATTGTATCTTGGGTTAAAATTATGGAATGTAGTTCCATAAACATTCTGTGATTTAATGGCTTCTATTCAAAATATTGATACGAACTAGTGTGAGATATAAATCTAAAGCAACATTATAATTCGTTTTTCGAAGCAGTTTCAAAACCTTTTTCCAATCTGTTTCAAAACACCACTCCGCTGGGATCAGCAAAGAAACGTTTGTTGGAACACATATAATACTTCCTTAGTTTAGCAGCCCATTTCGAAATAAGAACTGTGGTTCAACTAATTACAACTCAAAATTTAATAAATATCGTACTTTAAAATTTTAAAGTTAACATATCAAAAGCTGTAAGATAGCCTCAAGACTAAGAAATTTAGATTGGTGATATAGATCTTCACTAGCCTTCAATCGCTATGTCCAACAGCCTCTACATAATTTTATGAAAAATAGTAAAATTCATTATACAGTCTATTTTTAGTTTTCATAAACAATATAGGTACTTAAGAGACATTTTCATAATTAGCGCTTTTTATTTAATGATAATTAGTTTATATTTCAATCAGAAAAACTTTAAATTTAACCGCAAAAATTTAAAAACTGTTAAAATTAATATAATTAAGCTTTTTTATAGGTTAAAATATATCTAACATAGTAGTTTCAATGATCATATCAATCGTATTATTAAAGGACACACTATATAATAAAAAAGGCAATGCTCAAAAAAGATTTGTTAGATTTTTTTCGGACATTTATTAACTATTACCACAATACTGGGGTGCACGAATTTCGTCACCCCAGGATTGCGACTTGCTTCAACGTGACCTTCTTGCAGTTGAGGACTGGTGCATCATTAATGGAATGAAGGTTAATATCGATAAATACACTAGTGTAACCTTTCACAGGAAGACATCTCCAGTTCTGTTTCATTACAAGCTCAACGGCAGGACATTGAAGAGGGTTGACGAGGTCAGAGATATTGGTGTCATGATGTCATCATCCCTCTCCTACGAGTCGCATGTTAACATGACCTGCTCCAAGGCGATCAGGAGCTTGGGATTCATTTTCCGTGCCTCAGGATACCTCCGCCAGCCAGAAACATTAAGATAACTCTATATTGCCTTCGTCAGACCTTATCTTGAATGTTGCTCTGTGGTCTGGCCCCCTTCATCAGATATTTCTCAACGACCAGTTAAGCAAGATCCAGACTCGTTTTCTTCGACTTGTTGGCATCCGCATGGGCTATGGCTATTTTGATGTCCTTGTACAGGATCTCTCCCAGGATCTTTGATTGCCGCCCCTGGAGCTCAGAAGAAGTATGCAAGATAGCATATTTCTTTTCAAATTATTGAATGGCCACATAGACTGCCCCAACCTTCTGAAGCTGATCAGTCTTCGTGTACCAATGAATACAAGGTCCAGAGAGATGTTTGCCAGGCTTCACCACGGAACCTTGTATGAACTGAGTAGTACAATGGTCCGTGTCCAACGCCAGGGTAACCTGCTTTCACCTGATGTCGACCTGTTCTGGACAAGCATAATTAACATCAAGAGAAGGATGCTGCTGGCCCACCGCAATGCTCTTCGTACCTGATCCAGCTGAACAAACCTAATATAATATTCCTGAACTTTGTTAATTAATGTTTTCGATGACTAATGCTTGCTGAATTTTTTCCTTTGCTTGCTCTTTTTACTTGCTAGCATGTAAGTTTGTGATGTTTTGGAGAGTTATTGTTATGGTTACTGTTACTATAGGTTTTGCCTGTTGATTATTCCTACTTACCCTAAATTCTAGTCTGTGCTTGTTATTTATTTTTAAACTATTCTGTGCTTGTTATTTTTCATAAACTTCAACTCTAGTCTGCTTGCTATTTATTTATATTTATTACACTCAAACTATTTATTTCTATTTATTACACTCATACTTAGTCAATAGGTTTTAGGCATGATATTGTGATATTATGTTGTTATTTCTGCTGCATTTGTTTCAGTTTATGATTGGTATTTTTTTCTTTTTTATATCACGCATCTTAATATTAGTTAGTATATTTATTATTATCATTTATTTTCGGAATTTCATACCAATTGTATTGACTTTGTTAAAAATGGATTTTCCGTCAATAAATAAATAAATACTTTTTGTGCCCAGTTACAAAACCAAGATATCACAATAGTAGTTTTATATTACATCAAATGGAAATTAAACCTAATAGGCTAAATTATAGAAATAAATTAAGTTATAATTTGCCGAATAATATTACCGTAATTGCTCAATACTCGTAGATTCAAAACCATATGCGACAGAATTTCGTATCTTTGTCTGGTGTGTTCAACTGTTATTATATTTGGGATATGCACACATTGCACAGTCGCATCGTATAAGATAGTAGTAATAATGAAATTGTTATGCTTCAATTGGACTTGAATAACCGTAGTACGCCTTTATTCTTAACTGCAAACTTTTATCTTCTACGTCGGGTTTTATTACAATACCATAATTAAATGCCATAATTGCAATACTATCCTAATTCCCTTAAATTAAAACCGAATGAAATTCGTAGACGTTATGGCATATGTGAAGGTTTGCCTTTCAAAATATTTGTTAAGAAATTCTGCTACATTAAAATGGTAGGACCACAGTCAAATATAAACTCGTTGAAAGTGGTATATTTTTGTTCATTTTTTATAATTTCTTACTAAAAGAGAATTAGTTAACTAAGAGATCTCTTGTCTAGCTTTAGCTTTAGTACATACGCATAGGAGGGATGTGTTTAGTTGCGTCGAGCTGCGCTGTTTTTTCCGCTGGATCGCTAATTTATACCATGTTTATACTAACTTGACATTATTCGGATTTTAAATGGGTTAAGTGGGATTATTAAATAATAAGTAATTTTAAATTTAGTTGTCAATATTCAAAGAAATTTAAAGCTAAGATTGAAAACATGTATTGCAATACTAATTACAGCAGTTCTAGAGTAAACAATTCCTATTATTCTAACTTTCTTCTAAGATTTTACACACATATTTTGGAGCTTCCTAGAAATTTTACTTAAGCTATCTATAAATGTACTTCCCTTTAACACCCCCTATTCTGATGTTTTAACGTCGTCTGCAAAATAAATTTTTTAGGTATTTTGATAATTCATTTAAGGTTTAAAGGTATGGACAGTTAACAATCATTAGTTTTACGCTGTTATCAGGTATTTTTATAGTCATAATCATAATGGTTAGTATAGGCTGGTTAATATAGCTTATAAGAGGTGAATGAGTGAGTGTAACCTGAGTTGTAACCTCGTAATATATTATGTTGCCTTTAATAAAGTAACTCTGTAAATAAAATATCGGATAAAATGTTTCATATAAAATAAAAAATGCATTTGTAAAACGAGGGTACCTAAGGGGTCACTCAAGAGACTGAGTTTACAAAGGAGTCTATTGAAGTGGAAGTGAGTACAATATCTCAATAAATGAGTATTATTACGCCCGGCCTCAAGTGTAGGATATACCAAATACCTCGCTGTATCAGGAGTTGGAATGGAAACATCACGCGTGGAAATTTTAACCAAATCAATGTAAATCTAATTAGGTAAATAAAACTGTATTATTTATGTCATTACATTGAAATGTAACTATTAGCAAAAATATTACGAGCATATTTATGCAACGTTTTGTTGTGTATTAACTGTAAGTACAGAAGACTTCAAAACGTACCTTATTAAAATCCTACCCCGCCTTTGGCAACGTCAGTAATATTCAATAAGAACTCTCTTCGGAGAATTATAATTTACTTTTGAAGTTAATTTAAGAAGAGATTTTTTAACGGAAATTTACATTGTTAATATATTTAAATTAAACTCGATATAAAAAAAGCTGGTGGAGTGAAAAACTGTAACAATAATTGGTAGTAAATAGCTTCCAGCAAACCAATTCTTAAGAAGTGATCTATTCTTCAGTGAAGTTAGATTTGAGCAAAAAAATAACTGGATTCTCTAAAATATTTTACTGTAAAGTACATCATGGATTCTATAAAATATGCCATAAACGTATTCTATGTCATACATGTGACATAAATCTCATATATGTTTATAAATCAAAACAATCGAATTCATGTATATTACATTTAATTTAAAATACGTCATTCATTATAACACGTCTTATAAATATTACTCGGTGAATAAACTGTGAAACTTACCAAACTGTACACGACATCACATGCAAAGGTTGTACTCCTGAATATTGCAAAACGGTTGAATTTGGTGCTGAGGCTACTGAAAATTTCAAGCTGGGGCGGAGACCGCTGAGTCAGGACCAACTTTGTGTGATCCTGTTAGTTGATACACTAGGATCTCCTAACAGGTCTTGAATACAACCTGCAACTTGTATCAGGAAGGCTGTGGTGAAGTGGGGTGTGTTTGGGAAGGCTTAATATATGTTCATCACTTAAATGAGCTAACCGCAACTAACTACTAAGCAGTTGCATTTATTTGCCTTTTAATAAGAGTACAACAATTTTACGAAGAATTTTTTTGCACTTCATAGTTGTCAACATAAATACAAAAGCATACTTTATTCTATAGTTCCTGTTTAACTGTATAACATAACTCTCAATTTAAAGAAGAAAATAAATGTCAGTTCTAGACGAACTTGAAAACATTGAACTTATTTACCGTTTACAAATAACAATAACTATTTTCAATTTAATATAAATTACGATATTTTAATTGATTTAAAACTGTTCTGATACGCATTCAGTTTAGAATTTAGAAAATGTTAATATTGCTCTTAAGTATTTTTAAGTCGAAAAACGTACAGAATTAGTGGATAGTCTAAGGTTTCTCAAGTACACTTTATTTGACCTATGAATAAGGCAGTACATTCATTTTCCAAGCTAATGGACATTTAAGCAATAATAAAAACTTTGTTTTCGAGAGTGATTTTGACCTGCATTATACATGAGAATATTATACTTATCTCTCCCTCTTAACAGCGCCACAACATCATAGCAACCATAGAAGTGAAATGTACCAAAGTGTACACGTGCCAAAGGTAACAGTAACCTTCATCTGTGCGGTTATCGACTGGATGATCCCTCAAGGAATGGCTCATAAAAACACGAAAGAAACTAAATATGACCATAGGTTTATAAATAATTACAATAATAATAAAATTGAGTAAATAATAATAAATTTGAGTACAAAAACGTAAGACGATAAAACATTATCATGGTTATCATGGTCTCGGTTTTAGGGATTACTATGAGACCTACAGTAATAGCTCTTTCCCTAAAAGAGAAATTCGCCAAAACCCTTTATTTAACTTACCCTAAATCAATTTACTATTCAAAGTACCTTTATGAGAAGGTACTCAATAAATGCAGAATTTTGTCCTCTACAATTCTTGTATTTAAACTTTTGATGTAGAATAAACGGTTTTTTCTTATTTACAAAAGAATAAAAAATTACCCAAAACTCTGATATTTTTGTGGTCCCAGGTCGAAAGCACACTAGGAAAAATGGGACAAACTTCAAATTTATATACTTGGATGTAAAACGGAAAGATTAAGACGATTTCCAGCTTTCCGGGAATTTTGTCCAGGCTCAATCTTTATTTTACTGGCCTATAATGGTAATTGTCCTCTCCATATTACAATACTTTCAAGAAATCATGGTTTATAAATACGAATAATTACTGTTAACAGGTGAACAGTTTATTGAATTAATTATCATATTATTACTTTTAGTTTTATTACTTCTGTTTTTCAAGTTAATTATGACATTGATGAATAATTATTTAAAATATAAATACCCCCGTTGCAGTAGACCTGCATACTCATCGAATTTCAAATACAAAACAACACATTTCAATCTAACATAGCGAGATTTGACATGTTTTGGTAAGCTTCATAAGAATAACATGGGGAATGAGTATGCAGGTTTGCTGCTACAGGTATATTAAAACTGGGTGGTTTTTATTCAATACTTAGTAGATCTGAACTAGAAGAAGCTATTTACCAAGTTTGATCAAGATATGTTGAGAAATAACCGAGATATATAATTTTACTTATTTCCCATAAGGTTAAAATTGGGACAACGTACTGTGTTTACCACTTTCAATATCTCGGTAACCAATGGACATAGAGCAGTGATTCAAAAGACTAAATTGTTTGCTTTTTTGAGTTGAATTCAACGGTGCCAAGAAAAAATCGATAAATTTTATATTTCTATGTAAAAAACTCAAAAAACCACTTTTGGGGGGGTTATCCCCTTTACCCCCCCCCCCCCTTCCGTGGTCCGATCGGGCTGGTTTACGAATTCGTCCGAGGGATTACCACTTTACATGTCTGTACCAAATTTCATTAAGATCGGTCCATTTTTACGGCCGCTATCGTGCTCACAGACACACACACACACACACACACACACACACACACATATATATATATATATATATATATAAATTCGAACGAATACTATTTTTTGCTTCTGGTGGCTCTAAAACGAAAAGTTATCATGGTCTCGGGCTTAGGTCTTACCATGAGACCTACGGTAATAGCTTCTTCTCTATGGGGGAAATTCGCTAAAAAGAAAGACAAGCACCAAAAAGGCACTTAAAAAACTTATAAAAACCTAAAAGCACTTTCTAAATAATTCAGCAATAAACAAACAATATTGAAAAATATTCAATTCCCCTGGTTTGTTTACCTTGTTCACATTATAAAGCAAACGCTTAACGCAAGGCCTACGGGAAGGATATGAAAAAAACAGACCATGATACCTCGTTTCACATAACTGTTATATCTGCTGCTCTTCCATTTGTGGCAGTTCATAATTTGGTGGAGTTTGCAAATGTTTTCTACACCATCACTACTTTAAGTTATTGAATATAGGCCTAATAGCTGTACCTCACAGATTTTAATGGAAACAACCTAAAACGGCATACCGAAGTCCTTACTCAAGAAAAAAAAAATGGTTTGTAATCCTTTATATTTTAGAAAATGTATTATTAATTTTGCTAAATTATGACTAATCCATTATTTTGTTCATTATTAAAAACCCTATTTTTTTCTTTTCTTACTATCCAATGATTTTTCTATGTCTGTCATAGAACAATACTTACAAAAAAACAATACTTATAAAAACAATAATTTATTTCAATACTACCCCCATTATTTTGTAATGATCCAAAATTATTACTGAATCTTAAAATGAATGATCAAACTAATCAGTTCAAAATTCCACAAAATATTCAATTCATTCTAAGTTATTAATGAACATTATTATTTTAAATGTCATTTAAGATATATTTGAACGCATAGCTTACTAGTGGACGATCGCCTCATTTAAGCTATATTCTGCTTTCTTTAGTTATAACTAACTACTTTCTTTAGCCTGCTCATTTAACTAAAGCTGAAGTAAACTCACATATTTTCAGCTAAAATTAAATTATGTCTAATTAGCATTGTTACTGTTATAGTTTTGGGTTTTCCATAATGCTGTATCAAAACGTTAACGATTTAAATGATCTTAAATACTCTTTAAAATTTTAAATAGGATTTATGATAATTTCGAACATGAGGTAAATACGTGAGCATACGTTGAAGAATTAATTTCCCTTGAGGCACGTTTTCCAAGTAAATTATGCCAAAGCAAAGGCTCAGGGATTCGGGTTGCCTGTAGGGAGTAATTTGTAGTGTAGTTGATCTACAACAAGATACGACAATCCGAATACTCTGATTGGTTCTTTGGCTTAATTTTTAAATAGGTAAACATATGGTAACAATTAAGTTTTGAAACAGTTTCTTAACTTACAAACCGTGCTAGAGAAATATACCAAATTAATATCTTAATGATTCCTTTAAAACAATATGAAATTTAACTTATGTCTACTATACGGCTTAACCATTTCCCCTTAGAGCAACCCCATAAAGGATATCGTCATTGGATAATGAATAGCATATAAAGAATCAAATATGACTTTCAGAGCAGCATTAAAAGTACCACAATCGAAAACAAATACAGCTCTAACGCTCATAATCACAATTTCAAGTTATGAGCTAAAAAATTCACCTCAAAACTAAAAGTTATCATGGTCTCGGGCTTAGGGATTACCATGAGACCTATAGTAATAGCTCTTTCCCTAAAAGAGAAATTCACCAAAACCCTTTATTTAACTTACCATAAATCAATTACTATTCAAAGTACCTTTATCAGAAGGTACTCAATAAATGCAGAATTTCGTCCTCTACAATTCTTGTATTTAAACTTTTTATGTAGAATAAACGGTTTTTAACTTATTTACAAAAGAATAAAAAATTACCCAAAACTCTGATATTTTTGTGGTCCCAGGTCGAAAGCACACTAGTAAAAATGGGACAAACTTCAAATTCATATACTTGGATGTAAAATGGAAAGATTAAGACGATTTCCAGCTTTCCGGGAATTTTGTCCAGGCATGACTAATTTTTGATCTAATTTTACTGGCCTATTACGTTTGGAGTGCACTTTAAACCGTACTTTTTCTCTGAAATATTAACATTGTCAACAACAGATTGATATCAGTTCGTTTGCTTTTAGATAGAACTTAAATATTATTCCATGCTTGAAATATTATGTATGTGCATTACAGCAATATTTAATACAATTACTATTACCAATTTAAAGAAATACGGATGCAAATTCTTTTGTGATACATCATGTGTATTCATTTTTGGACGAATAGCACACTAGACTATTTTTGGTATATTTATATGAATTACATAAAAAATACTTCATGTTTGCGTTAGTAGTGTGTAGTGCTTATTAAAAGTTCATGGTTTATTCATAAGACAATATTTAGGGTTGGTGATTTTATTTTTCTATAGCTCCTCTGAGACAAACTGTGTCAAAAATAATGAAAAAAAACAGCAACAACTTTAATAAAGATCGTGTTATTATCTAAAAAGCAACCAAACATGTTAAAACTAACAACCAATGTTACAACATGTTACATGTTTTTAACCAATTAAGTACTCTTTATTGTGCAATAAGTTAATGTGATCAGTTAAAAATAAAAAATGCTTTAGAATTGGTGGAATTGATTCACTCCTACTTAACACAAACGTTCATATTAAAGTCTTGTAATATTTACTTTTAACGCTTTACCCTACTCCTACACGACATGACTATGGGAGAAGGAATTTAATATGAAGTGTGGCCTGTATAGAAAGCCGTCAAAGAATGCTAGGTATTTCTTGTAAATATGAATTTTTCTCTCCTTTCAAAGTAAACTACTTACGTTTAAAAGCAAGCATTCATATTGGAACGTTGTAATGGAAGTAAAATATTTCTATTAGTGGTTTTAGGAAAACATATATTGCATAGGTTTTATGTTTAGTGGTTATTTGTGTACTAAGGGAGTAAAGTGTAGTTATGTCTACAAGTATTATTCCTAAGATTGACAGTTTTCATAAAGGAGAGAGTTCCAGATATAAGCTATCAAGATTGCCTATAGGCAAAAATTGGTTTACGTTCAAATCAAAGCTTCTATATAACACCATACAAGGTAACAAAGAAGTCTGGAAACGCACTTTTAATGCCTACTGTAGCACATAAAATTATCCAAATTTTATACAAATTTACTGGTGACAGTATCTTACTTATATCGAATAGATGACGGCCCCAGAGGGATCTAAGGAAAATGTCAAATGACACATCGGTACGTAGTACATGGGTTGATGTGTAATTTACATTTCCTATCCATTTTAGTATATTACAATGCGTCAAACCGAACTTCAAAAAATTATCGAGTGAAAATGTCATCCGATAACAAATCCGCTGCCACCCGTCAAATGGACGACAGTTTCTGCCTAGGATGGTTCCATTCCAAGTAGGAATGAAAAGGTTTAATGTTTACTATACACTATACAGACCCTCTATTGTTCTCAAGGCTGATATGGTTGAATTAAAATCCATCTTTTGTTGACCTAAACCTTTTCGCAATCCATCGTTGAATGATTTCTCAATGATTCGTTAGTAAGAGAGCTAAACAAAATGTTTTTCTGACAGTTTTGATTGGTCTGAATTGGTATTTGAAATTGATTGAATGAACATTTGTGGGATAAAAAAATATGCAAATATGCAAAAAATATTTGTGGGAGAAAAATATGCACACTGCTGTAAAATTTGGATTTCACTCTCATGCTTGTCAATCACACTGAAGACCTAATCACTCTTTTCACCAAATCACAAATATACTATAAATATTATACGTTTTTCTATAATATTTACAGTATATTTTTTCGGATTTTTGTGAACGCTCATATTCTATGAGGAACGTCCTTGCGAAATTCTAGTTCCTAGGTCTAGGTCAAGTATTTTTGGGTCTTACATCAGCGTGCTTGAAAATATATAGATTAAGACCATATTAGACTGGTTTTTGTTTTGTCTAGGGAATTAAGTTTAATATTGTTTATATCTTTTTTAACATCCATGATGGCCATGGTTTAATCACCAAGGCCATGGCCATGGTTAACCATGGTTTAAGATGTCAATCCTTTAAATTCTAGACGTCCGCAAATTTTCATTTCATTTTTTTTCCAGATTTTCGAAAATTCTAAAAAAAAGCCTAAACAGAATGATTTCATATTTGAATTTTTCCACTCATTAAGGTGATTAATTTTTTCTAGTAAATCTCCCCTCCACCTCCACCCATTGAAGGTTATTTTCAATAGCTGACTTTTGAACATTTCCTAAACTTAAAGTAGTTAGAGCAGGGAATGGGAGTGGTGAAGTTAGTTCCTGATTTATATTTGCTAACAACCATCTCCCCGAGCTTAAGTTATTAAATAAACTTATATCATTAAAGTTTGTTACAATTATCTGGGGATCTTTGAATCGCAAAGCCGCACACTGTATAACAGACTCTTAATAACATGGGTTATCTGAATGTATGAAAATACATTTTACAACACTAAGATTTTTTTGGGTTATAAATAACTGAATATTTCTTCGTCATTCAATTATGGTGATATTAAATATTAAATCTAAATATTAATATACATTCTTGAGAAAGGGGATTTGTACCGTGGCATTTCCAGCAGTCTGTGATAATAGGGTTATTCTAAAGTTTCAATCAAGTGTGCAGCTAACCCATTAATTATTGATTTATATATTAATCATAACGAGTGCCTTAATAGTCATAAATCATACATTGATGTGTACTGACCCATTACCGAAAATTTTCATTCAGTGCTAACAATAGCATTCTTAATGCAAAATTGTAAATGAGAAATAATAAAAAATTAAAAGATAAGATTAAAAAGATATACAAAATGGAATATTAAACAGAACATTTTGTAAAATATTTGATAGCATTAAACATTCCTCAACATCAATGTAAATGAGGAAAATTAATTGCAAATTTGAAGACGAAGTTCCGAAGAAGAAAAATCTATACTGATCCCTGAATAATTGTCATAGCTTGCCAGTATGGGCAAAGCTATAAATTCTTAAAAAATAACCTAACGCAAAGCAGGGCAATTTTATATCTGGAGGGAATGTAACCTGATGAAATTTGTTACCTCCAATATATTTAATTCTGTAACTACCTTTGTAACAGTTCTAAATAGCCTTGAACAAATCATATTATATAGATTACTAGCTGACAACCCCGGCTTTGCACGGGAGATTATTTTCTGCTTGTTGTTTCTCAGTGCTGAATTCTGTTAGTAACCATAGTAGCTATTTCAAATGGTAACCATTTACCTATTAAACAAACTTCCAAAACCATTGACATGGTTCCCTTTTGGACGATCCTGTGCCTAAGCCCTTAAAGATATCGAAATCAAACTACCATAATGCACATCATGAGATTCCAAGCTTTAATCTGACACCAAGACCATGTAGTTGTGGCTGTGGTCCGAAATATACCAACATACAACTCTTTATATACATATATTTATTCAAACATTTGCGGAGCCCATTTTACCACCTTGCAATTAAAATGACACAATGTTTACAGACATTTGAGTTGAAAAAAACTTAGCAAGTTGAGTAATAACACACACTAAGTAAATATTTTAAATAGGACGTCCACCACCATTTCACTTAAGAAATCAACAAATATTAAAAAAAAACTACTATTTACTACTTTTCCAAATATCTGACTTAAAAAAAAGCCGGCAGCGGCTTCATTACCTTGCCTTTCTTTTCCCCGCTCACATAGACTATGCGTGGACGTTATCAAGCAAAGGCAAGGAGTGAGCCGGTACTTTACAAAGGTGAACAGTACCTTGGAACAGTACTGCTAAAAGCATGCGACAAGCTCGAGTCTCGAGGCAGCGACGCTGCAGTCACAGTTCACCTCTGCCACCGACTCACTCACTTTTCCTCTCATAAAAAAATCGTACCTCTATATAATGGTGTTGAATTTATTAGTTATTTTTTAAGTTGATCCAAAGTTAAAACTTATGATACACCAATACTTAAAAAAAATTAAATAACCAATAGTTTTAGTATAATAACCCGTCTTAAGTGTTCTTAATCCCTACGTTTTCCAAATATTCTTTCATAAAAACGTGTTTTTTAATTAATCTTCTTAGATTATACTAAAATTTATTCAGCAGTTGTATTTATTTCATATGGAGAAACGTATTCAGTGCAGTACATTCAGCCTTTTGATTTTCACCATGATGTTTAAAAACCATAAATTTTACTTCGTAACACATACGCAAACTATGTATATGTCTGATGATGTCAGCATTTGTAAAAGTCTCACAGAATAAATTTATAAACATATTGGTGTGTTTTTATGTTAAAATTGATAACCTCCAGTATTAACCGTGTCCACTCCAGCGCTAATTCTAAAAATTTGTGATACTCAAATATAGTAAATAGTAATAAATTAATCGATTAATTTTGATACTCCATAGTGGCTTTAAACATTTGAAAATAAAACAAAATGTTTTAGAATAGTAATAATGTGAATGGCAAATGAGAAAAATATATAAAAAGTAAATAATAACAAACTTTAATGGCAAAAGTAAATAACCAATAGTTTTAGTATAATAACCCTTCTTAATCCCTACGCTAATCCCAAATACTCTTTCATACAAACGTGTTTTTTAATTAATCTTCTTAGATTATACTAACATTTATTCAACAATTGTATTTATTTTTCTCATGCAGAAACGTGATTCATTCAACCGTGATTTATCAAAGGTGATTTATTTCTTAGTGCAGTACATTCAGCCTTTTGATTTTCACCATGATGTTTAAAAACCATAAATGGCAACTAAAATTTGCGTAAAAGAGTCAGGATTAAAAGGGTATTAGAGATTTTTATTTTTAGACTGCCAATATAAATAGTTTTCCCCTTTAAGCATGAACACGACAAAAGACAAAAAATAACATAAATTCTTTAACGGCTTCAGGCGTTTATTAGAGAGGATGTTATGCTGTTGCCGCAGTACACACTAGTCATTAATAGTGAACAAGCTGTGACTAAATGGGGCAATCAACCCACTCTCCTTTTAGTAATTGTTGGAAACAAATTCTGACAACTTTCTTGAAAATATTGGTTGTTTCAAAATCATGTCTAAACACACTTGTCGAAACAGAGCTGAAATAAACATGTAGTTATGAGGAAAAAGAACGAATTAAAATTTGCACCTTGCTTCCAGTTTTTGTAAGATGATTACTTACTAGTGCAACAAACTAGATACTGTCTCAATTTTTTAACAATGAGGGATGCATCAAAATGATACATTTTGTTACAGACTAAAGTCATATTTAAATAAAAAAAGATAAATAAGCTAATAAACTTAAAAAATAGTTAATTTTTATTTGTTTTAGTTAATATTAAAAAAGACAATAAACAATAATTTTTTACTTTTATAGAAACTTGACAATCTAGCTTAAGAAAAAAAATCTAAATTATTCTTTTCCTTATAAATATTTATCCCCAACCCATTTTAAGCTATTAAAGCCAATAAACTAGTAAACAATTCATTATAAAGTATTAAATTCACTAACACATATTCGAAACATAAAAAATTTGTTTTAGTTTAGCCAAAATATGCTACCCAAAAAATATTACATGATGATTTGAGCGTTACATTATCGAACATTTCACTAAGAACTCCACATTGGCATTACATTTGTAACATGTGACTTTGCATAACATGATATAATTGTAAATTTCAGGCATAAACATCTTCGTAAAACTGGTAGGTGTGTCGTTAGCCTCATTTGCGGTTTACTATTTATGTTTATGGCGGCTTTTACGAGAACAATGTTGATAAAACTAATCATTTTCACTTTTATACATTTCTACATTCAGGAATAATTTCCCTTAGTGATCGTTTTTGGAAAAGAAAATTAATTTACATGATTATTAGGTTTTTTTAGATGAATAGTATTGCCTCAAAGGAAATCGTAAAAATTTCACATTTCAAATTAACATTTCATTTGGTTTGTGCAGATTTTTTAATAGTAAACTATATTATATTTAATTAGAAAATAATCTAACCATAAATAGCCATAGAAGGTTTTTTTGATAGTTGTTCTGAAATATAGCATTCAAACAAATTCTTTATCATGGTCCTTTACCGACTTCGGCTCATCTACAATAATTTATCGAACCATAGCTTCAAAATATTGAAATATTTCATTCTTATCCATATTTTATCTTTAAACCACACCAATAGATCATGGCAGGCAATGGTCCTTATAAAAATGTAGGCCATTTAAAGCCATAGATTAACAGTCTCTTCGCCAATTATATTGGAGGTTGTCTATGTGTGCTCTACCATATTTAATTAGTTTCACAGTCCTATTAGTCATACAGCCAGATGACACGATAGCAATCTTCATCATAACAACGCTCATACACAAGTAAAGCGATGTAACCATGTTGACAAATTAATTATACTTTAACTAATAAACTTACTCTAGATGTGATAAATTGCAACATGTTATTTTATCAGACAGTCTCAGAGATAGAGATTATTATTCCCAACATTAATCAACCACATTGTAAGGCCCCAGCTGGGAACGCTTCAATCACGCACTTAAAGCATTTGTCATATAGGGATCACCCACAATCTTGACAGAATTTTTCATTTTATACCTACTAAATAGTGCAGTAGGAATTTTTTTACGTCATGCGACATATACAATTTTAATTCATGCATGTATTAATTTAATTATATTTTATTTTAAAGTTTGACTGAAATATATAATGGTTTTATCAAGTGTAAACGACTCAGGTAGCCTGTATGGAATCCATAGGACAGTAAAAAAAGTAAAAAATGATAAATAAGAACAATAATTTATTAGCTTATTTGATTTATTAATGTTTTTGGAAAACTCAGGCACGGAGACACATTTGATTGTACTCGTCGTTTGATTGTAATATCATACATTCAATCTCTTTTATTTTCATTATCATATATTTAAATTCGTAAGGCGATTCTTTGCGTCAAAATTGTGGGCGTCTGGCAAGTCGTAGAAAGATGGCAGAGGCTCAAATTAAAGGTCTTTATTCCGTGATGGCGGGAAAAATACTGAAATAGCTTTAAATTTACCAGAAGACGAAAAATAATGTAAAATATATGCCATTTAAAAAGCATTGGAATCTAAAAACGTCTGCTTTGTTTACATTTAAACATGTGATGATTGAAAACCATGTGATTGGCTAGATATCAATATAAGGTAGATTCAGTTTGCTATGAAGGTATTTTGTACTATAATAAATAAGGATTGTTTGAATTTTCCCTCATCAGGGGCTTTTAGCCCCTTCAAGCCACTAGTAAAATCAATATCCATAAAATATTTTGTTCTCATAGATCTATTCCTTTGATATTCAATTTTCAAAGGTTTAGTAAGAAAACTGTTTGCAACAGTGTCACCTCAGAGGCGCTTGATTGCGACAGCCGCTCACAGAAGGGCGTGAGGGAGCTTGATAACACCAGTGCATTAAAAAAAACAGTTTTTGTAATGAAGACACCCTTTAATTCTACAATCAAAAATAAATGTTAGTAAAATGTATGTTGTCATTTTTTAAGTAACGAATGGTATACATACACTTTCACAGACATTGCATCAAAATAAAACGTGATTTAAACATTTTTAACTTTTAACTATGAAAAAATAAATCAAGTAAATATTCTACAAATACCCTAGATTGTACCCATAAATGGACAATTCCGTATTTAACAATCCATCATTTCATAAGAACATTTTTCAAACTTCTATTCAACTTACTTACAGTTAAACACTGTTAGTAACGCACGTTCGTCCTTGAAATCAAACTCAGTTTATTTATATTATATTTGTTTGGCTGCAAATGGCAGTAAAATATTTTAATCAAATTTATTTTTGCCTTTGGTTTTACATTAGAGATATAAAAAATAAGATCAAAAAATCTAATGGTCCTAAAAAAATGTTGATAACGGTTTTCACTACCAAATACTTAGCCTAAACTATGCACATGTCGCAACATACAAATTAAGCAATAAGTTTGAATTACATAACTTGATCGTCTTATCACACGTTATCTAATCGAATATGACATTTTATTTAATTTTTGTAAGCTGCATTAAAAATATGTTATAATAGGTATACTGCCCAATAAGAGCCACTAAGAATCAATGAGTCCTAAGGGAATCTCATCCAGTTACAGGCTTTTCGAGATCTTCATCGATGTATTTTATGGTCATCACAACCCAACGTACATGAAGTTTTCCTCTGAGCTATATTGTATCAAAAAATACAATTATATCAACCTCGCAACTCTCAGACCACTTCGCAGATCACGGAAGAATAAAAAAACACATCGTATGACCACTGGTTTTATATGCTGAATGAGTAAAACAATAATCCAAAGCTTGTTTTAATGAAATTTAAAAAAAAATAGTTATTTATGTGGCAAATATTTGGTACTTCATGTATGGGGGTTTTTCTAAAAGGTAACGCATAGACGACCCTCCGCAGGTATAGACCTTTACCGCTGAGCCAAAGGTCGCATTAAGGCGGATATTTATTAGTATGTTATTTAAATAATTTTGACACTGACAAAATTAATTTATTTATTACAAGTAAGGAAATTTTTTTGAAATTTAACAAAAACAAGCTTTGGCTTATTATTTTACTCAGCAAATTAAAATAAGTGGTCATACGATGTCAGTTGATATTGGAATTGGTTGGACAAACCCCCACCCCACCAAAACCATTTTGGAGGGTTGAGCCTTGATGATGACAACAAGAAATTATTATTTTTGTATTTTTTAAGTAGTTAAAATGTGTTCTGGTGGATCTTATTCGATTTAAATGTGAATCGCCGAACACAGAAAATACTCAATTTTAATTGACGGACAGCATTTTTTAATTTTTGAATGGTTGCCATTTTGGACTGGAGCATGATATCGACCTTCGGTTTGCGGCGTTGTGTTTCTTTTAACATGCCCTTTAAAATAAGCATTCGCATGATGGGGGTACCTCTTTGAATTTCTTGCATTAAATTTGTTATATTTGGGTTCAGATCCAGGGATTTTGGGGGGAGTAATCCTTCACTTATAAAATAAATTTTGTAGGTAACATTAAAAAAACACACCCTGTATAACAGATTTTACAAAGTTTTAATACGATAACGAATTAATCGCTGCGATGATAAATCATAATATAAGAAATTACCTATTTTACAAGACATGTAAAGCTATAAAGCTTTGTTAATAATGACCGTACAGTGTGATGAGTTGCCGCTCAGCCATTACCAGGCAATAACACTGCGGACAGCGCTGTAATGGGCGTTACCATGTGCCTGATCGGCCGATGATGGCTTCCAAATTTATCACCCGGTGCCCATTACTAATGACCTGCTGTTTCCAATGCCTAATAAATAAATGTATTGATTGTTTAAAAGTGTTTTTAAATTATACTGGGGTTATGATGCCAATACAATAAATTTATGTATGACATTACGATTTGATTTATTTAAACAAAACAAGTGTCATTTTTTTATAGAAATAGGCTTCAATCAACAACGAACTCTGATAGAGATCCTCTAAAAATCTTGTTCAATCTCAAACAATTAAGTTAAAAAAATGGAATCATTATCAAAGTTATGCAAGATATTCAAATCAATGTATTTAAAATGTCATGGTTTATATAGTGGATCCATTAAATCTAACATTCTTTCTTTCTCTATTGATTTCTAATCAAAATTTAGTCTTAATTTCCGGCATTCTTGTTTAGCGTAATTTAGAGGTTCGTATCTAATGCCATAAACTGAGTTTGTATGGTTGTGACTCACTAATTGATCGATCAAAGGTTTTAAGCTGCTAATTCGTCCGTTTCTATTTGCTGGCATTCATTTCTTTTGAAATTCATTAAGGAATCTGAATTCTATTCAGATACCTTTTACAATTCATTATTATGATGGCTACCAATACCTTACAATAAACAACATGAATTAAAAATATAGTACTTATTTGATAGTCTTCGACATCGTGGCCATCGCCCGAAGACCGACCAGTATTCTTCATATGTGCACGTAGATCACGGCAGCTTGTCATTACGTATTGATTCATTTGGCGGTTTGGCCATATTGCTCCATTCAAAAAGCTTAGACTGATATTGAATTATGAGAGGAATTTCGGATTCCGTACGGCCTAATGAGGCAAAGATTTTTCAAATGGTAAATTTATTTGTCCCATTAAAAGCACCAAAATTTAATCAATTAAGCACGTATTATACTCGTTCCAACAAATAAGTACGAATATAATACGTGCTTAATTGGTTGAATTTTCTTACTGTTCAACAAGAAAGTACGAATATAATTGTTTTTTTTATTTATTTGTTGAGTAGTAATTTTGACTGGTAGCGAGTACCTTTATTATAACTACCATTCTTTTAGAAATATATATCTCATAAGCTGTTTATTAAACCATTTATTTTTATTTTGTTCATATTCTCGTAGGTTTTTTAAAAGATTTCACCCCTAATTGGTTGATATTAACCAAAAATGTCATTTAAAATGATTTTATATCAACCAGTGGATGTTATCAGCCATTATAGGTTTTTTATCAAGATAAACTAACATAATGAATAATTGTTTGTTTTTTAATGAAATGTTTTTTAATGTTTTTTAATCATTAAAAAAGATAATAGATTACAGCAATTTACAATAAAAATGTTGTAAAAAACCTATAATAAATATGTTGAAATTTATTTATTTATTTATCTATTTTATTTTATTTTAGCTTTTACAAAAAATTTCACAGCATTTGGCCTTACTAAGTAGGCTTAAAAAACTACTTATCAGTAAGGTCCAGTATTATTATATAATATTCCAAAATTACAAATTGCCTAAATAAATGTGTGGCTTAGTAGGTGACTACAAACATAACAGGAACACCAGTGGCAAGGTTCAATCTGTCAAGTAATCTAAGGCTTCAAAAGATCTACAAATAAATACATAAGTAACAATAAATATAAATAACAATAAATGTAAATAACAATAATATAAATATTATTGAAACATGAAAGACTATCAATCTAGTCTTTCTATCTAGTCTTTCTTTGAATCATGAAAGATTATCTATCCCAATTTTTGTCAGATAAACCCATCTAAAGGAAGATTAAAAAGGTTACGGCAAATAGAGTTACAGTCTACACATATGTTATACCATTACTATCTTAACCAGATTACATTTGATAATGTTAATTAATTACGCGTGCATAACATTTGTTATTTCCTCTTTACATTTATTCATTCTTTTGATGGTTCGTAAATATTTCTTGTAACTTAACTGATGTATTAAAAATATATTAATACGTATCTGAATTCGATTCATGTACCAATAATATAGTCGTCAAATTGCAGTAGATTGTGGTGAGATGCACCTAGTCCCACTTGGCCAATAACATTTGATTCTGTTCCTGCTGTTTTGTTGTCGGTTAAGAACTTAACCAAAATGAGAAAAAAACTTATCACTCACATCAAGTGTGGGTTTCCTAAAATATGTTTCAGAGTAAAACGTGGTTTTTTATTCTTCATTCACTAGAATGCTTTAGGGGGATTGAAATGTACACAAGTGTATTTTTATCAGTTCGAGACTTGATAAATTATCACAAGGCAACTTGAATATACTACTACCTCCTAGTGGCTTTTTCCACTACTCTTTGTTGTGAAACTGAATTGCACAAAAATGTTTAAATGTGATGCATTAAGGTTATTATGAATCTTAGCTTGTGTAAAGTATCAAAATATAAAATATAAAATTTATTCTACGATTTCCAAATACGTATCACGTGAAAAAGTAAACAAAGGATGCAGTATCAAAAATTATTTTAAATACTTTGGTGAAAAAATTTTAATTTAAACTTCCACGATTAAAAGGGAAAATATTTTAAATATCAAAAGCTAATAATGCAATGATAATTATGAACTATAATTATAAGATCTTGGCGTTACAACTGACGTCAATCTCACAAGAATTATAAAGTGTTGGAATGACACTTTTGAATCAAACGATCTTCACAATGTCTAAAATTATAGATTGCTCCTAAGCGCAATTTTTAAGTCATAACAAATTAATTGAAGAGTGTTCTATTTATTATTAAACGCTGTTAACTGTGCTACCGTTATATCAAAACAATAAATACATTGACTAGATATTGGTCTTATTACTAAATTCCGTCTGCGCTACACAATTACAGCTTCAGAGATATTGTTTCCAAGAAGGATAGATAGTTACGATAAATAGTTTTGTTGGATTAGGGATCAAATCGAAATGGACAGTTGATGAATTGATCAAAGTATTATTCCCTGCTTTGCTATATGTTAACAGTCTATGGAGCACATTAGCTTTTTTATTTTTCTGTAAAAGGGAAATTTAATATTTTTACTAACGCTTTTATCTTTGAAATATTTTTAAATAATACACTAATATAGCTTTCTCGAGCCAATGTCTTTTAAGCACTTTTTATGAGCTCTAAATGTAAATAAAATTATATACGTCCAATACATTTAAAGTATACGTCTAGGGCCTAAGGCATAAAAAATATTTCATTAAATAACAGTGTCTATTTTGTAAAAAAACAAGCTTTAATAAATAAATCTTCATAAAAAAAAGAATTAACGGGAATATCTTATAAAAATGAACTATTGCATTTTTTAAAGGATAAATCAATAACTGTTAAATTAATAGACAAATTTCGATAAACAAAAAACATAAATTGGGGAAGCTTGGAAATCAATCCTTTTGATTACCTTGCATAATAAACCATATTATGGTAAAGCTTAAATCCGATCAAAAAATAATACTCGTCACAAAATTTTACGAGATAATTTTTTGTGAGTATCCATATAATTAGAAACTAAAAGAATACATAGAGAAGGAATCGAGGATCCTTGTATAGTATTTATGTAGCAGGTTCATTAAAAACACAATGAAAATCTCCTTTCATTTATTTACATTTATATAAGCAAAAAAAACAGAATAAAGCTTAGGTCTCGGAAGCGTAAAACAAGATTATTTGCGGTCCTGGAAGTCTGATGGGATTTCTTTAAAACTTGTTTTCCCACACTTTTGTTTGCTTTTGACTTATTTATTTCGTATACAATAACATGATCTACTTACATTTCTTCAAGTATTTTAAAATATTTGTTAATGCTAAATCTCAGCTATTTAGAGCTATAAATATTTACCATCATTATCGCTACAATAATGTTTTATTATTACCGATACCTATCATTGTAAATCATGATGTACTTGTAAAAAAAAAGAAATTTATGTGCCTTGTTCAGGTATAAAACCTATTAGACATTTAAGCTAAAAAATAAATAATATCTGATAACGTACAACTTATTAAACCTAATATACCAATTAATTAAATTAACTTGGCGTTTACCATGTTTGTATATAGCCTGTATTATATGACAAAAGTTTAGTCCTAGCTTTAAATGACAATGATAAGAAACAGTTAATATTGTTTCAAACTGTCTAAGTTTTCAAAATCAACAAAACTATGTTCAGAGTTATTAAAGCGTGGTAAAAGATTATTTAGCATCTGAAAACGGATGTAAGAATCAAATGTTTTCTAGGCACCAGTATTTTTTGTTTTGAAAAACAATTTTCACTCTTGTGAAATGCCAAAGTAGCATTCTCAAGCATAGGCCAACTTTCTCGAAATTTTACAATACGTTTATGCACACAATTCCTACGAATCAAGAGTTAAATGAAGACAATGTTATATACAGTACGCCGATAGACTATGCGGTTTATATTAACTCTCTCCAAAATGCCTTGAATAAATCGTTACACAGTTAATTAAGTGATATGATTAATTACATTATCGTGCTTTTATGGGACTGGAGACAGTATATTCGATTCTAACTGCATCTTCCCTAATTTATATAAACCTAGTTTATAACTTTCAGAAAAAATAAAGTACATTTTAAAGTGTGTAGAGGGAACCATTCGCTAGATCTCAGATCAATGCAGAGCAGACTAAATTCATGAATCAAAAATTAAACAACGGAAAGTAACACATAACTACCATTGTCATGTTGGCTATAACTCTGGTGTCATTCCTGTTGATATATTGTCTTGATAGAGCGCTGAGTATCATTTATGATCAAATCGCTTTCGGAACCAACGTTTGCACCAAATACTTATACACGTTTCCCTAAACATATTTCCTTATAAATATTCAGTCAAATTGTGGTTAAACAATTTCATACTCGCACTTTTTTAAGTGTTTCAACAAATTATCTATAGTTATATGTAATGACACATTGTTAAAATAAATGCTATTACAAGTATAAATTAAATTGTGCGAAACTACTTGGTATTTTATCCCGAAGGTAATTACACAGGATGGTCCAGCATGGATTGCGTGATTGTATTGGGTAATTAAGCCGTTCAATTACGTATACCAGTTTAAATCAAATTTAGTTTTTAGTAATTTATTTGGTAATTGATTACCTTTTCTTTGAATGGGCAGTTTAAACATGCAGTTGCAATTTATCACAATAAATATAAATCATAATTCTCGCTTAGTTCAGTTTTTTTATTTTATTTCAAAACATTAAATTGTCTATTCATTTAAATAGGATATTAAACCAATACCCCCGTTGCAGCACACCCGTATTCTCAGTAAATTTCAAATGCAAAAAATATATTTCCATCCAACATAGCGAGACATGGCATGTTTTTGTTATCTACATAAGAAAAACATGGGAAATGAGTTTGCTAGGTTTGCTACCACGAAATGGAAGTTTCGGGGATTTTAGGCTAAAACACACTAGATCTCATCTAGATGAAGCCATGTACCAAGTTTTACCAAAACGTTAACCTCACAGATCACTGGACATTTTTATTACCTTTAATCAACACCAATTTTTAATGTTTGACCGGAAAATAAAGACCTAGCAACTGTTTTGAAATTATCATTTTTCTTAAGTGATAAGCCCCTGAAAGGCGGCAGGTATTGCAGACTCTTTAGCAAAATCCTGAAACATTCTGCGAAGGCTCAAATCTAGATCAGTTGCCATTGGTTATTTGGCTATTAATTAATAATCCTGGAATATGAATCTGCTGATCTTTGCCAGTAACAAGCTTTTATATCATCTATTATATAATCATCTTTCATTCATATTCCGGTTACAATACGCAGTGACTTCTCGGTCTTAGACTACTACAATATTTTAACAGTGCAACAGTGAACATAACCTCTACATGATGACACAATTTAATCATATATCTATACACACATGATAATCCTAAAAAATAAGGCTATTTTTAAAATTACATACATAAAACACATACATACATGAAAAACATACATAACATAAATACATTACATACACACATACATACATACATTACATACATTATTTTTTTACATGATAATCCTAAAAAATAAGGCTATTTTTAAAATTTAATGTAGTAACACCTTTAAGTGCGTACTGCATATTTTTTACTCGAAAAGGATTTTGTATATCTAGGGAAGCTGGTGAGCTCATTAAAGAAACTCGAGATAATTAAATCAAAAGGGAGAATCCGATGATAAGAACGAAATAGGATATTTAAATAGCAGCATTGAAATGCCCTCGTGAACAGTTTTTACACCTCGAGTCATCTATAGGATAGGAAAATCTACGTGTGTATCGTTTAGACCTTCTGTGACAAAGAAACGTCGTAAGATTTATTGAAGACGCCGCACCCCAACAAAGTTGATAAACTTGCTGTTTCTGTTGAAATAGTATTAAATGTAAGTATTGCTTAGTACATATAAAACGAATCCACTTTAAAAAGCATTTAATGTATGGCATTAGTTGAAACTTACTTCCCTTAACATTCATTGTTTTTTAATAATTTCTTCAAACTCTATAAAATATCACGGGTAAAAAATCTATTAAGGAATTTTAATTTTATTTCTCAAGGCAAATAATTTTGCGTATATGTAACATTAAACGCGTTTTTCAGGCAGTTTTGAAAATAGATGTAATACTTATAGGGAGGTTTATTACAGAATAGCAAATAAACTAATATGACGAATTAGTTGCATGTTATTGTTACGGTTTGCTACAAATAACATGCATTATAATTGTTTATTGGAATTATAGTTTCTACAAAGAATCTGAAACCTCATAATGTGGATAATGTGGAGAAAAAAATCCCCGAGCAAAGTCGGGGATACATCTGGTGCTGGAGCAAAAATTAGAAGGATTAGGAATCAATTATATTTATTTTAGAATGAATGAACTTTGTGTTATTCGATTTCTATGATTGTGACTTTATTGTAGACTTAAATTTCCTTTCCAAGAACCCAGCAGGTTAACAATTCAGGCCATTATAAATATGTACACAATTATTACTCACATACATAAATATCAAATTCTCATCATAGGGTGATTAAAATTTAATGCTGAGCAACTCGAAAGTTAACAGCTGAGGTGATCATCGGAGTCAAACTTGGAGAGACTGTTTGTTGATAGTTAGACACAGATGTGGTCTAAAACATACTCAGTAACTTCCTTCAAGAAGCCTGTGGTAGGGGTTAAGATATGTTTAGCAATGAAGTGGTCTCACCGCAGCAACATTTACTTGGCAGTTGTGTGTATGTAGTGTTGTACTCCAGCTACTGCGGACTTGGTCTTTCATTTAAGAGACCAAACTGGTCTTAGCCCTTCTGACTTAAGGCTATCAAATTACATTAAATACAACCTTTGAAGTTTTTTTGTTAAAAAACTCTGACCTGGTCTTGTTGACTGATCTTTTTAGTACAGTAAAAACTAACTTCGTCTGAAAAAAAATTAGCCCCACCTTGAAACTTGGTATGTAGGTCACCTATACCCTCTAGTTGAAGAATCCGATGAGTCCATAAAAATTCAGGGGGTGGAAGGCCCCTTTTTCGAGGGGGGAAGGGGGGAAGGTTGTATTTTTTTATAAATGCAATAACTCCGGTGAAAAAGGTCCGATCCATATAAAATTTGGTGTGGGCTTTTAAAACTGTATATTTTAACAATACATAAAAAATAAGTTCAATCGAGCCATCCTAAGGGGTCCAAAGGGGGGATTTAATACCTCGAAAATGGGTTTTTTTAATTTTTGGCACCCAAAAATTAAATTTATGAAAATTTTGTTTTTATTTTTGAATTCAGCTCAAAAAATCAAACAATTTAGTATTTTAAATTATTACTCTTTGACCACTGGTTACCGAGATATGGTAATTGGTAAACACAATACGTTGTACCAACATAACCTCAAAATATACAGAAACTTATAAATCTAGCTTATTTTTTATAATTTATTAACGATATTCCGTATTTGGCTTCCTATAGTTGAGTTTTACTGGATTAGGGCTCATAAGTCCCACTTTTCTTCATCCCCTTGTCAGCAAACCTACATACTCATTTCCTATGTTATTTAAATGGGGAAAAAAATTATGAAAGTCAATTTCTCTTATATTTTCGGTTCTAATGACAATAATGAAACTGTTTTTGACTTATTTTATTGGGAAAATCTTTGGCTTTCAGATTAACCATTAACAGCTCAATTTGGTTGGGTTTAAGGCTAGTTGAAATACTATTATCAATGTTGTATATTTTTAATTATTTTTGTTTTTAATGGTTAATAGTGAATATCTCAGCTCTTAAGAGAGAGAATGCATTTGTTATGGTCTCGAATTGCTCTGTAAATAATTTTCTTTCATTCGACCTATAAATCGTTTATATTGGTTGATATTGAGGGGAATTGTAATGTTTTATCAACATAAAAAACAAAATTTTTCAAAACTTTTATTTTTAATTAAAGGTTCATAGCTCCTCTTAAAATTAACGGTTTCAAATTATCTATAGCTCCAATGAAAGCCACTGGTTCACTGAATGATTTAAGACCATAACAAACGTTTTATCTCCTTTAGAACCGGAGACATCATCCTTTCACTGTGAGTAAAACTTTAAAAAAATTAATTTTTTTATTGAATTAAGCATTATAACTGAGCCAAACCAAAACCAATTTTATCAAATAATAGCTCATATTATTTTCCCCCCACCTGCTTCGTTTAGACGCTTTTTAATCCTTGTAATGAGTGAGTAAAATAATGATTTATTTGTCTCCCGGCGGGAGACAAAGTAAACCCATAAGAATAACATTGAAATCAATAATTCTACAATAATTCTATACAATAATTCTAATTCTGTGTTCACCAAACACAGGCGCTAACAGCTGATTTGGTGGCAGTAATAGTCAAATAAGAATGACAATCAGCTGCGAGAACGTCTAATTGAGCATGTAAAAACGTATCAACAATCAGCTGATCGCTGTGTTGCATGAATTGTTGCAGCTAACCGTATGCAGGTGCTAATAGCAGAAAGAAACAAAAAGGATGTATTTTATTACTTACTAAGTCAATAAAATAAATGTTTATGGTCAGTAGTTCTTAAAAAAATTACCAACATTTTCACTCGTGAGACAATGTTGTACTATGCTCACTCAACACACAAATAACTACAGCCATCATATTATGTACTTCAAATATGAAATAGACATATGATCTTTAATCCTGCAATATTTCAGTAAAATCTTATCTGCAATGATTTTCAATGAAGCTGGTATATTTTAACATGGTTTTCAACCCAGAATATAATTAAATATTGTTAAGAAATAATTGTGTATATCCATGCAATCCTTTCTCTAAAATAATTATGACATATTATAAGAACTCCTATGAAAAAGTCATCATAGTTTCATGAAATTGGACTAATGTCCCTAAAACAACAAAAGGAAAACAGTGGATCCTATATAAGAAAGATTTTTTACGCAGACATTTTTATCAAGACGAATATTTTTGTGATTGATTCTTTAAATTCAGAGTTTAACATGGGATTTATAATCGTAAGGTATTCCTATATGCTTTTATAAGAAAGCTATGTTATAGTTTGCATTAAAAATAAGGGAAGTTTTCAAACACAGTATACAAGAATAATGAGTCTATTGATGATTATCAGTCATAGAGCATGATCTCCATGTAGGATGTCAACTATAATGTAAACGATATACAGGGAACAATATCTCATAACTTTGGTTGTACAGAAATTATTTAATTTGAATGGGACTTGAAGCCATCTAGAAAATATATAAAGAAATAACATTTGTTAAGAATAAGTGAAGATGTTTTTATTCTTTCAATTAGTGAATTCTACTTATTAGTGAATATTTATTTAATAAATTTTAATACATTACGTTTTTATGGCTATTACGAGCAAAAATATAAAAAATTGGAATTATTTTAGAAATTTGTTCATAGCTTATTTCTTTGTATTTTTAAGTCATTAGAAACAATAGTCTATTTAATATGGTCAGTAAAGTTTCTTTGTTTACAAATAAGTCTATAAATGCGTTTTCATAAAATTTATAGTTAAAATTTTTTTTAAGCTGTACTGCCTTGAAATATCGAAAATAATTGTAATGTATACTCTACAAAGGAGATATAAGAATATAATGTTAACAAATTGATGGAACTATTCAGCTTATTCATAATAATAATTATATTTAGAATATAAATTTTTGAGCTTATAAACCAATACAGGATATAAGGACATATATTGCGTTTTTAATGTAATATTTAAGTTTTCAATAAAATTAAGTTCTTATCTGCTAGAGAAATTATTCCCCTTTACGGAGGATCACAGCTTATTATGTTTTACATAACTAGTGCTGAAGTGCGTGTGGAAATTCGAAAAACACCATCAAATGAACAACTGCCACAAATGTAAGAGTAGAAGTCATAACAGTAACGTAGCTTCAAACGAGGTATCATCATGGGAAAATTTTACATATTTAGCCTCTAAGCTATGATAATGTGTTTTGTTCTTGTTTATATGAGTAAATAAATCATCAGCTTTATTTACAGCAACAACCGCGTCAGAGAGCGATGTGGTGAGAAAACCCATTGTTTATAAATTTTGTAGAACAACCTTTTTTGTTATATTAGGTAGTTAATAATTTAATCTGAAATTAATGCTGTATTCATAGTGCAATGAAATAATGTAACAGAAATATTTCATAAGCTATTCCAATATATCAAGACATCTTTCAATCTTTTTCAAGACTATTTTTACCTGTAACTTTAATAAATATTGTTTTATGCATGGTTTTTTCCCTCCACCTACACGCCTTGCCTATGCGAGGAGGAATTTAATATGAAGTGTCGCTTGTATTGGAAGTTGTCGGAGAATGTTAGGAATTTCCTGTAAATATGAAGCTTTCTCTCCTTACAAAGTGAATGTTTATCATTCGAAAGTTATCCAATCTGTGGCGTTATTCTATATGTACAAAGAGCTATCAGTATTGGTTATACATAAATTTCACTACAAAATTTATATTGCGTTTTCCCGTTGACTGCTCAAGTTTAAGTATTTAAAATCCATATAAATAATTTGATAAATTTGGATTTTTTTATTCCTGTTCTATTACCTTTTTATGGCTATTTCTGGCAAAATCATAAGATTTATTGAAAATATCGTAGAAATTTTTCATAAATTAATTTGTTTTTATTTTTCCAGAAGCCGTTTGTTAATGAGTGTTTACTCCGCATTGTGGCTGATGATTGTGAGGCACTGATACGATCAGTATATGCTAGTTAATTATTCCTCTAATTAATTTATTTTTATAGTAATGCAAACATTTTATCAATAATATTGTCTCTTAATATAAGCAATGAGTGTTTAGTTCAATTCACATACTGCAAATAGTGTTTTATTTTAGATTAGAAGTAATAGTTAAAATAAGTGTCACATTATGACAAATGAAAAGATATTTATACACAAGAGGAGCTGAACAGACTCGTACTCACTTACAGACGTGATGAGTCTACGTGATGAGTATCCGTTTGTTTTTTGCTAAATGATTTTTTGACTATTTAAATTATAGGTGATGGAATAAATTATTTGATTTGATTTTTATTTTCCTATAAATATAGAAAGTTTGCAAATACGTCTGTATGCAAAGTTTAGTATTATTAGAGACATGAGTAAATTTCTAATAATACTAATCACATAATTTACAAGAAATTGTGACATAAATGTGAGTGATGAACCTAAATAGTAACACATCGAACTGAACTACAAATTTCAATTAAGCATTTAAAATAAATACAGGTGAAGTATTTGATGACGAAGACTTCAATGATGTAATTAATTAACTGAACAAAAGCTATAATTTAAGCGTGTATCGTGTATCGACGTTTATAGTTACATTTACAGGGCTCTGTAATGAATGCTATCAATAACAGTTCGGCTGAGAAATTGAAAACGTAAATATTGCCCTTGTGGTTATTGTTTGACCAAATAGGGATTCCATAAATTACGTTGGAAATGTAAGGTAAGTAACATTGTCATATTTTACAATAAAACTAGTAGTTACTCAAAGCCTTACTCACGTATATATATTATGATTTTTTACTGTAAAATATCAGGGATAAATTATAACAGGATCAGACGGACTGAGTATTTACTTTTATTTACTAATCTGACTTTTTATAAGGAAGGAGCCTACAAAAATATATCATAATTTGTGTACATTTAAAATTGCAATTTAATTGTAATTGAATCCCACAAACGGATTGATTCAAAGCAAATGTCTATACATAAGCTTCTTCCATAAGGATGGTACTACATATATTGATGAAAAAGGCTCATCACCACTCACTGGTTCCGTCAAACGCACTGTCCTTTTTAATGTAGGACCATGGTTTCGGCGCTTCGCCATCTTCAGCTACTCTCCAGTAGCTGAAGATCACCACGGAATCAACCGCAACTATCGACGGATGATGAAAAAGGGGTTTTCTATAATAAATTAACTGTATTAAATTACTTAAATAGTCAATCCTTTGTATTTTATGAAAAAAATTGAGTTCGTTTAGAAATAAGTTTTTGAAACTGAGGAGGTATAAACAACCGGTTTTATTTATTATAGGCTAGGAAAAATTTTCGAGAACTAATGCTCTGTTGATTGTAAATCTGAAGTAAATTATAATCCATTTATGATCACAGCTTTGTTTCCCATAGATGAAATAAAGAGAGTAAAACTTATGGAGAAATTAACTTTGACATAAGCAGCAAGACTGATCATTAAAAGAGTGGGGTAAAATATGTTTAATTTCAGCATTAGCCTCCTCATAAGATTTAGAACAGCATACCGGGTTTTTCTAAAGGAATATACAAATGTGAAAATTAGGACACACCTACGCTCATTAACGTTTTACTTGCGCCCCTAGGCCCAAGCCTACAGGGCCTAATGGGAAATACAGTTATAATTGTGACTCATTAATAATACAATTAAAGCTCTGTTTTGACATGTTTTCTGCTGTATAAATAATTGTTCACCAGAGCTGCTCAGAATATCCTAAGCTCAAGAAAAGAAAGTATGACAACGCCTTATATTTATATGTGTGTATATAATATATAAATATATTTATACACACACATACATACATTTCTATGTGTGTGTAATAAATATGTATATAAATATAAATAAATGAATATAAATATTTATTTATTTACTTATTTATTTTGTTGCTATCTGAGTGAAAAAAACGTGCCAAAGCTTGATTACTTCTTCGAACGAATTATCCTGCGGTAAACATGGCGAAATCAAGTTTAGGTGATTTATGCGTTATATTCAGCAAGTGAAACGTAGTGATATTGAGCCTACTAAAATTTTTGGAGAAACCTTGAAGTGTTTTGTGGAAAAAAACAAGACCAAGTATGTAAAACGTTAGTAAAAAAATATATACGTATAAGACGCTCCCAGCAGAAAATAGTATTACAAACGGTTTATTTATTTATTACTTTTATATAATGTGCTTATAAAGGTATTTCCCTAATTATGATTGCCTTTAAGTAAGTTTCCTCACAGACCTAAAAACAACAAAAGGCAAGCACTAAGCTGAGGGTACGGTTTAGTTTGAAATGCAAATCGTAAAAGGAAAGTTTTATTGAATCTGATGAAAGTTTTACGTTTGAATGAAGATTACAAGACCCTAAATTAAGTTTATATTGTATTAACTAGTTTTATTACCAGTATTAATTGCAATATATTCTACATTGAAAAATTAAATGTAATAATGAAAAAAAATTTAACACTATCTGTTTCAATTATATAAAAATTATTGACACTCAAAATTAGCCAACAACGTGTTTAAACATTAGCGGTATGCAATTGGTCAATAAAAATCATCTCTGTAGTTGATATCGCAATAAAATTGACAATAAATGTTTTAAAATACAGTACTATTGATTTGGAAAAAGGCGAGATACTGATCACAAAGATTAAGGGAAGTAAAACAAAATCTCTTGAACTGTAATTATAATGTGATCAGACGTAACCATACAAGAAAAAAGCTTTAACACAAAGACTGAAAAACAAAAAAAATTGACTAAATATCGTAACCCAACTGGAGTTATTATGTTAATTGGGCGGAAAAGAATAACTGGCTCACTTAAATCTGAGATAATATTCATTTTGCCTCCTGGATTTATATTGGACAGTTATTGAAATAAGGTCTTGAGTCTTGAAATTGCAAAAATCGATGTTATTGATAGCTTTGCATTGACGACGGAAGGTATGTAAGCAATTTTAATAATTGCTAATTTAAGAGCTCAGGCAGAGACACACTTCGGTAACGCTGGAAACTGTAATGATTTTTGACATCCGGCAGTTCAAAAATAATCAGCCTATTATTTTTAAGGCTTAAAGTATGAGGCAATTTAAAACCATTTAGATGAACAAAACTACATGATAGAGGCATTACACCATAGATTGAATATATTGTGTATACAGTGAGATAAAGGACAGTAATTGCTTAGAATATAAGACTGTACAAATCGTACGTTTGATACGTTTGAAGAACGAATTTAAAATGAACTAACATAATAATAATATATCGAATTACCTTGATTTCAAAGTAGTTTTTAATATGCAAACCGATGCCTAACTATCAACAAAAAGGCTATGAAGGGTTAAAAACTATACAATGAAGAAGGATGCAAAGGGGAACTATCCGAGGGTTATCAAATTTAATGTTTATTTATTTATTTATTTTATTTATTTTATTTTCATGCATCAATACAGGTGAAACCCCAATTACACTGATGCAGGTAAAAAAATGTTCCAGTCCAAAATATTCATGCTCTATATAAACAACACTGACAAAATTAACTCAACATGAAACATTTATAACTTATAATGCACATGTTATATTTAATGGTATAAGATAACAATATACAGAAATCAATTAACAAGCAACATAACAAAGCATAACCAGTATATCAACAATAATAAAGCACGAGTGGTAATAATTAATTAATTATAATAAATAAATAAATAAATAAATAACTTAATAATAAATAAGTTAAATACGTTAATAAATAAATAAATTAATTAATTAAGAGTTGTCTAAATAAACGAAAATCTGCAAAAAACATAATCTTTATCCATTATCAAGATCAACTCCTCAATCCCTCATAAACCTTTCTTTAGTAAGCTATAAAAAAATCAAAAAACAAATCTATGTCTGGCACCTTACCTACCAAGCTATTATACGATTTCATGCAGCTAATAAGAGGTGAGGACATGTGGGCTGCAGGCCTTATATGAGGCATGTCAAATACATACCTACATCTACCATGAAATGGAGGTACTCGGAATCTTAGCCTACCAAGACTCAAATTATCATCCATCTGCCCCGAACCAAGTGAAAAAAACTCAGCCTCATAGCCTCTCTCTGAGGTTCAGACTCTCAAACTCAAAAATATAACTTAATTCTTCATCGGGTGTTAAAAAAGAATATATATTAAAACATTTAAAGTACAAAAATCTCAAAAATCTTTTCTGTATTCTTTCTACTAATGCTATATATGTAACTAGGGAGGGTGACCAAATGACAGCCCCACTCTCTAGTCTCGACCTGACCAAGGACCCGTACAGAGTGGACAGAGTGAATATTATTAAAATGCACACTTTGCCTGATCACGAAGCCCAACATTATACTTGCTGATGAGACACATTTATCAACGTGACAATTGAATGATAGACTGGAATCCATATAAATACCCAAATCCTTTATTAAAAAAACTCTTTTAATTTCTTCATTATTTAAAGTATATATATTTTCAATTACATTCCGTGCTCTGGAAAAACTCATGATATTGCATTTGGAAATATTTAAATTCATTTCATTTAAAGAGCACCATGTAAAAACATAATCCAAGTAATTTTGCAGATCTAAAATATCTTTCCTCTCTGAAACTCTCTTAAAAATTTTCATGTAATCAGCAAAAAGAATAGTTTTAGAATTCAAGATATTTTCACATATGTCATTATCATGATTAAAAATAGACATGTGCCCAAATTTGAGCCCTGAGGAACTCCCGACTGAACAAAATAGCAAGAAGATGACACCCCATTTAAATAAATATATTGCTGCCTATTAACAAGGTATGATCTAAAAAATTGAACCAGCCATCAGAACATCCATAGTAATTGAGCTTCTTTAACAAAATTAAATGGTCCATTCTGTCGAATGCCTTGGCCAGATCGAGATAAATCACGTCAGTCTGAACCCCAGAATCCAAGACACTTGAAATGTAATCTGTGAGGTTAAGTAAATTGGTCACAGTCGAACGCCCCGGAAAAAACCCATGCTGATAAGGTGTGATGTGATTTTTAACATGTGAGCACAAAGGTTCATATATTACTATCTCAAATATTTTAGCAGCAACAGAAATAATGGATATTGGTCGGTAGTTACTTATTAGATTCCTTTGGCCACTCTTAAAAATCGGAATAACTTTACAATGTTTCCATTTATCAGGAAGTTTTTTCTGCTTCAAGCTCAAGTTAAATTAAAATGTCAAGGGTGTAACTAAGAGCTCCGAACAACCTTTAAAAATATATTGAGGTAACAGTTCTGGACTCGTTGTTGGAGTTGATTTTAAAGATGTTATAGCCAGAAGAACATCATCCTGCTCAGTTACCCGGTCCAGGGACAGAGCGGAGACACCAAGCATGGTAGGTTCTGTCACATACTGACTGTAAACAGAGCTGAAATAACTTTTAAATGCATCCACAATATCCTCAACCCCATTCAGTTCTATTCCTTGATGATTCAAGACCAACAATTCACCAAAATTATTCTTCTTACTATTCACAAACCGCCAAAATAATCTACTATCAGCTTGAATAGATACTTCAACATTTGCAATATAATTGGAGTATGAGAGATTAATTTCATTCTTTACAATTTTTCTTCTAACAAATTCTTTAAACCTAACATAATCCTCATTGCACCATATTTCTTAAACCATTTATGAAATTTACCTTTCAATTTCAAATTTTTCATTATAGAATAAGTTGTAACCATCGGAATCCTCTTTTCCAGCTCTACTAATCGTTGCACGTGTTAATATACTTGTAAAAAATGATATACTAATTACTATTCCGTACCGGAATTTTTAAATTTTCTAAATGAATTGAAGTTGTGTTAGCAATGTAAAATTATAACTATTGTGGTATTTTAAATTCATTTATCTTATTTAAAAAGCTAAAGTACCTGTTATTATATATCAGGTATTTTAACATTCTTAGAGTCATTATATGATCTGGAAACACAAGTCCTTTATAAAATGAAGTTACGCAATACCTTGTCGATTTGATTTAAATTTGCCAGAAAAAAAACAAGAAATAATATAAATATATTACTTCAAACGATTGCATGATTAACAGAGTAAAAAGTTGGTTATGTTAAGGTGTAAATGAAATGATGAGAAATAATGAGCGTAAATGAGAAGGCTATTGGTAACGACATTTTTTTCTCAACGCATAACTCGTAAAACTAACACTTGAAAGTAGTTCTATGTTCATGAACATAGAACTACTACAAACTACTTATTCTTAATTGGATGAAATTTCTATCTTAATGTCTCTTGAAAATAATCGTTACTTCCATACAGCATAACTTTAATTTAATCATATCTCTAATAACTGAAAAGGTCGCCATTTTGAATTTGATAATTTACCTCATTTTAGCCTTTTGAGAAAAAATATTTTTAAATTCTTCCTTCTTTTACTCAACTAGAGCCTATAAAGTATATTTTTGGCAAGTTTCATGGTCAGAGTCCTTTGTTATGATATAAGCTTCAAAAACTAAAATTGGCAGCCATTTTTAATTTTATAATATGCCCTATTTTAGCCATTTGAGAGAAAGTATTTTAAAATTCTTCTTCTAGTACGCATCTAGAGCCTTTACAGAATATTTGTGCCAAGTTTAGTGGCTCAAAGCATTGTAGTTTTGGAGGAAATGTGATCAGTGAGTCAGTCAGTCAGTCAGTCAGTCAGTCAGTCAGTCAGTCAGTCAGTCATGTATTCAAGCGTTTTCGGCATATATATTTAAGTTGTTCAAAAAATGTGGGGCAATAATTTACATAGTGATTCCCTGGGTGAAAATAAGCAAAAACGTTTTTGTAAACATAGGTTCTAAAGTGCTTCGTTTTCCGTCTGTGTGTCTGTTTATGATTTTTACATATTTAATCATATCTCACGAACCACTAAACTTATAAACTTCAAACTTGGTATATGGATAACGACTATTAAGAACTATTTTCGTAATAAGTATCAAATTTCTACTTCGTACCATTTCAAAATGGCTATTGTTTTTTGTTTTCAAAGCTAAATATCTAAAAAACTTAAATTTAGAAAAATTATACAAGAGCCATAAAAGATGCATTTAATTCAATTAATGGTGATATTAAGATTATGATAATCGGACCACTAATAACGGAGAAATTTTAACTTTTCTGCATAAAACATGGTTCCTTAGAACATTCTGTCTGAAAATTGCATGTTTTTATTCGGAAAATTTAAAATTTCTCCACTATTAGTTGTCCTATTGTTATAATCTTAATATCATCTTTAATTAGATTAATTTTCGCAGTCTCTTGTATAATTTTTCTACATTTACAGTTTTTAAGATATTTAGCTTTTAATACAAAAGAAATAGCCATTTTGAAATGGTACAAAGTAGAAATTTGATACTTCTTACGAAAATAGTTCTTAATAGTCGTTATCCATATACCAAGTTTGGATTACTCGTTTAGCAGCTTAAGGCGAAAATTTACGGTAGAAATAGTATATTTGTTTGAACTTAGCCCAAATCACTCTGAATCAGCCTGAATTTCGGGCAGCACGCAAACCCTCCTAACATTTTAATTCAGAAAAACCCCGATTCCACAACAATAAAGGAATGATATGTCCATTCAGAGTTTTAAGATTCTAGTTTGATTACTTCGGGTGATCCGTAAAACACGAGTAGCCTTTGCATGTGGTATCTGATAAATATAGTCTACAATATAAGAAATCCGTAATCGTTTTGCACATTTTATTCTTTTAGTAAAAGGAATATATTTTTGTCTATAAATTATTCCAGAGACCTCTTGATATTTTGCAATCATAGCTATAAAAACTGAAAAAATATCATTTTGAAATTTTGAATTTACTTTATTATGGCTGCCCAGGGAAAACATTTTAAAATCCATTAGTATGCATTTAGAGCATACAAAGAATATTTGAGCTAAGATTAATGGCCCAAAGCCCTACTTTGTTTTGGAAAATAAGTTTTGAAAACTAAAAGTGGCCGCCATTTAAAATTTTATAGTATACCCTTTTTAGCCTTTTAGAGAATATATTTTAAAACCCATTCTTGGTATGCATCTAGAGCCTATAATGATTAATTGAGCCAAGTTTCACGGCCCTGATCACAGAGTGAATTAGTGAGTGAGTGAGTGAGTGAGTGAGTCAGTCAGTCAGACAGTCAGTCAACCGTTTTGGTTTATATAGATATATTAATTTTCATGGGATTATGCCCGCGTTAAATATTTCTGATTACTATGTTGATTTCAGGACCCAATATTTAACACGATGTTTTACAGTTTTAAAAAGCTTGACTACTCTAGTAAGAGTTTAATAGCTTTTAAATTTCTCTTTAATTAAAAGCATACAAAACATTACTGTAATTTTGTTGTTTGTAAGAAATAAAAAACTAAACCAATATAAAATCTCGCTTCCACATAGGTTTCAAACGATCAAGCCATAAAATACAATGTAAACATTCTTAGACGTGTGAATGTCACCTCTATCAAGAAGTTTCTTTCGAGTCTATACGGGATTTCGTGCTTTTCTTCCAGTCGATACCAGATGTGCTTACTTCAGTACTGCAGTTGTTTTCACAGTTCCACAATTGTGACAACGACCATAAAGATAACTTCTACAGTGAACCCAACAAGACCGAAGTCCACCTCGAACAGTCGGCAGGAGAACGGCGAGGAGCGATGGATGTTCGCCAGCATCTGATGTTTGACTTCTCTACCCAGAATCTCGCTCCGGCAGTGTTGGAGGGCGCTGAACAGCTGCAGACCAGTTTCCTGTTTTGTCTGTTGTAGTTGGGTTATCACAACGATAAGAATTATGAATAAGAGTGCTAGGGGTGCATTAGCGCGAAGTGTTTTACTGACATCGAATGCCCAATAGGAGGAGGAAAACGTCCAGAGCAACACTACGGTGGCCCACCACACAACAGTGGCATGATATAAGCATTTCAGTTGTATTTCTGTTTCGGACAACGCATTCTGTAAGACTTTTAAGAGTTTCACTCGGCCCATTCGGATAAGCTGGATGTTGAGTCCTGTGTTCAGGGGATCTCTTCTTTTCCGCGCCCAAGTCACACACGAGGACGGAGAGGCGGGGGGAACCGGCTCGGTCATTCCTCTCACGATGGCTTCTTGCATGAATTTAATGTTGTAGAGGAAAATGACAATTGTCAGACTTTGCACGATCCAGAAGCTTGAAAAGTGTAAAGTTGTCACGTACGTTGTGATCGGCATACCTCTCGCTGTTTGTTCGAAAGCCGCATCAAAAGTCATCAGTGAGTTTAATGCTACCAGAAGGTACAGTGATTTGTTAATAGGTCTGAATCAGTCACACGGCCCTCTAAAAGGTTTTCTAGTTTCAGTTCCCCTTTTACTGCTTGTAGTGTTAGCGCTGTCGACATTTTGGTTTTGTAATCGTATATCGCCATTCCCAAAGAAGAAACCAAGAATGAGACGTCGAATAACCTCACCGTCGCTATGACTGCGTTTTCCTCCACAGTGTCAGCGCACAAGTAGATGAAGAACTCCGAGAGATACAACACTGCTAGAGAAATTATATAAGTAACTTTCACTCTGTGTAGTCCGAGGGTATCTAGTGACGCTGCGTCGGTCCCGAATACAGTGTTTAACCACAACAAATGTTGGAAAGATTCAACATCTACGTTCATTTTTGCATGCACAATATCATGCTTAGTACATATTGATTCAACCAACACACCCTGTGCTGTGTTGTTCTCGTCGCAAGGTAATGTACGACATTTATTTCATTGCTTAGCAGGTCGGAATAAATATTTAAACCGGGTGAGAGTTGAACCGTGACAAATTGATTGCCAATGTCAATCCAACATGTCTCTTGAAAAATTGTTTGGATAGCATCCTTTACTTGTTTCGCATTAATAAAAACAATATTAATATCTTAAGTAATGAAGGTTTATTCTATTCATCTTTAGCGTGAATGTAATAACATAACTTTGCTCCTACACAGAAAAATTTATCTCCTACCTTTACTTCACATTAAGTAACACATTAAGTCTCGCGTACAAACATGTCTGGGAAAAAGTATACAAATATATTTAATGTGATGATGAAATTTTATGTGATGACTTCTTATACAGGGTTAGGCAAACGTGTGGATACCCCCCAATACCTTTTTAACGTTTCATAGAAGGAAGCCCAAACTCGGCTTACCTTTACGTCATGAAATACCCCCGCTGCAGCAGACCTGCCTACTCGGCGAATTTCAAATACAAAAGAACGTATAGTTCAAGCCAATATAGCGAGATTTGACAAGTTTTTGTAGGCTCCATAAGAATAACATGAGGAATGAGTATGCAGGTTTGCTGCCAGGAAGATGGAAATATTGGTGATTTTAGACTATTAAACATTAGATCTAATCTAGATGAAGCCACAAGCCAAGTTATAATTTTACTTATTTCCCATAAGGTTAACATTCAATATCTCGGTAACCAATGGACATAGATCAGTGATTCAAAGTACTAAATAGTTTGTTTTTTTGAGCTGAACGTAATGGTGCCAACAAAAAGTCGATACATTTTATTTTTTCGATGTAAAAAACTCGAAAACCCCATTTGGGGGGGGGGTTTATCCCCCTTAACCCTCCTTCCTGTGGTCCAATCGGGTCGGTTTACGAACTCATCCGAGTAATTGCCACTTTACACGTCTGTACCAAATTTCATTAAGATCGGACCATATTTACGGCCACTATCGTGTTAACAGACATATAAACAATAATTAAATTTGTTTATATATCAGGGGCATGATATTGACTTCCGGTTTGCGCCATTGTATTTCTTTTACAAACCCTTTAAAATGAAATCTTATAAAATCAAATTTTATTGATATTTATAATGATGTAGTATTTAGGATATAATTATGCAATGTTCTGAAGAAGGGAAACCCCCGAAATATAAACACTTTGGTAATATTGGTTTTTTCTTGAATATATATATATATAAATTCGAACGAATGGTGTTTTTTGCTTCTGAGGACCCCAAAACGAAAAGTTATCATGGTCTGGGTCTTAGGTCTCACCATGAGTACTACGGTAACAGCTTCTTCCCTATACGGGAAATTCGCTAAAACTCAGACGAGAAAAATTAATTCACTTTGTAACGAGAGTCCCATTTCTGCTCCACCCCCAAAATGGGGTATTTTGAGGCACCCCCAAATTTGCATTAGTAAACCTCTATGGAGTGACCTTTCATTTTAAAGAGTTTGTAAAAGAAATACAATGGCGCAAACTGGAGGTCAATATCATACCCCTGACCAAAATGGCGGCCATTTCAAAATTTGAGATGGATAAACAAGCTTAAGTGTGGTTACACCCGTTTTGCTATTGAATGGGTTATAGTAACTGAAATTAACTCAGCTCAACTTTGTACAACATAAAACTGTACGTTTTGATCACATAGAAACTATGCCCCCGCCCCCAAATTGGGGCCCTTTGGGGGCAGCCCCAATTTTTTAAACGTAAACCCCTGTCGAGTGACCCCTCATTTTAAAGGTTTTGTCAAAAGTGATAAAATGGCAAAAACCGGAGGTTTATATCACATCCCTAACCAAAATGACGACACAATAAAAAATTACTAGGGGGTATCCACACTTTTGCCTAACCCTGTATAAACTATATAAGACTATATCATATTACTATACAACCACCCTAAAATATCGTTAAAAAGTTCAAAATACCCCTTAAAACGCCATCCTAAAAACGAAACCTTCAAATATTCTGTTTGTAGCACTTGATGATATCACATTTTCTCAATGATACATGTTTTACCCACTCTCGGCAACTCAGCGGAAACAAATCTGTCCCGATTCACACTTACATTCTTCAATATCTTGTGTAAAAAATACACGAGTTTATTAATTTTGTTTGACATACTTTGCAATATTGTTTTTTAAATAATGAAAACCTGCATACATTATCCACCTACCTTCCATCTTTATTTGGAATAAAGATTAATAATTTTACCACATTAATTAAACAAAAAATTAATTGAATTTTGTGATATATTAATTAAAATCAGAAGTTCATTTAATCCGCTCGATTTTCATCTCACACAAAAAATATCCCCCTTATTGAGTTAAAACACGGTTATTGACTATAAGCTTTCTATATATAACTCCATCTATTTTTAAAGAGAAACTCTCTCAGTTTTGGGAAGGTTTTTTAAAAAGCAAAGAATAATTTTTACTGCGACATTCAAATTTCAGAGTAGTTTACTACCGGGCTACTTCTGTCTTCACGTCAGTAGATTATAGGCTAATTGTTATAAGATTGTTTTATTATTTTAATCTAGTTATTTATTCATTCTGATAATTCATATATTTACATGTTTTATTTCACTTAATTTACAATAATAGCTTATGTAGTCCTTTACATTACAGGTTATTACAATCCAACTTTAGTTAACCTTAAGCATCTTTAAATAATAATTTAAAACTAAACTGTTTTAAGATTAAAAGAACAATTTCTTTGAAATATAAGATTGAGTCTATGAAAAGCGAAATAACTCTAGGATAACAAATGAAAGGAAACCCATAAAAAAATAAATAGTATCACTAAGCACGAATAAACGTCTTTTATGCTTTCAATTTTAAGTACGCCCACTACACAGTTACCAAACCGGGGAAAGTTAATTACCGATAAATTAGCGCAAACAACGGAAGGTCAAAGCCACACTGACCGTAAACAATTAATTGCCTTTATATTCCCTGATTTCAGTTAAACACCGAAGTGGATTTTAATATCTGGTTATAGAACTAAATATAGTTATTTGTACATCTAGGGACTAAAGCACTTTAGACCCATGATGCATACAAAATGTTTCCTCCACCTACACCATTAACAATAATTGTGACAATATCACGTTACCTTCAAATGATCTTTTTATCGTTTACACTAGGCTAAATTAGAATCGCATATAAATAAATAACATAAGCAATTAAAAGCAATTATAATTAATCAATTTAAACAAGCATTTCCTCAAACTTTCACACTATTTTTTCTAAAGTATTAATTTTTAAAAATACCTCCCAAAATCTGTAGGTAAGGAACGATCATGTTTATAAAACGTTCGGCCGTTCAGCATATTGGCAACAACAAGCTCTAACTCAGGTGATTTTAGATTCAGTGTTGCCAACTTAATTCATACAAAAAAATACCTGGCTATTAAAATGCATACGGTTTTGTTTTCATAAGTTGAGACACTGAAGTTCTTGAGTTAAATGTAGAGTAAGCAAATGAAAATCGGCATTGTTAGGCCTACCACATTTTCTCACTGTCCTTCGCGGCGTTGACAGATTTCTCCCCATGTATTTCTTATGAGATTACTTTTAGTCACATGGAAGAAAAGTAGATACCTTTAGTCCCGTGGGAGAAAAAGTAAGTAAATCCTATGGAGTATAAACTAGTACTTTGGTATTCTATTCCAGGGACCAAAAGACGACTTTAGATAGTAGGTGGAGGAAAAAGTATATGGCGAGTGTAATATCTTCGCCCAAGACGTAAATACTCTCAATGCTTAAACTAACATTAGTCTTAAGGCTATAGGGAGACATGGCCAAGTAAGTTGATAAGGACTACAACTCTCCTCCAGGTGAGACAAGAGTTCATGTTCCGCCTGTCAGGTTGTAAGAATTATGTTTTAAATAGAAGATACAAAGTTGTTATCTTTCTGATGTAATGTTTAAGAGGAGGCAAGATTTCGATGGTAAGGCCTTGCGTTCGCCCTGTGCGTGAATTAGTAAAAGGCCACCTTATTCATTATCATATTCAGCCACCCATTACATTTTTTTGAAATGTTTCATGACTGTTCTCTTAATGTTATTGACTACCTGCGTGTCCTTTGTTCACGCATTATTTATGATTTTATCGTCCACACGTTGAACAAATTATAAAATGGAAGTCGCCCAGTTCAATTAACAAAAAAAAGGAAATCGAGGGAAAATGGCGGATGAATAAGAATTTACACAGATGTTTGTTAGAATCATCGTTCATTATACTTCAAATTCCAAAAAGTGGGGTACGCGCTCGAGGCGGAGGAACAAATTAAAGGTTTTGTGGTTAAATCCAAATATTTAAGGGTTTACATAATTGCTGCCATACTTATTGCGCACAGAAGTTATTATAATGGATTGTTCGGAAATAAACAAAAAAATATCAATGTAATATCTTAAGATAGAAGAAACGGGTGAAACGTTTAAACTTTTAAGATTTAGAAGTATTATGCGACAGGTAAGTTTTGACACTAAAAATAATATTACAAATCTTCCAGTACCAAAAGGAAAATAAAGAAAAACAAAAATTTGGCAAACATGTTCGACAGGCCCATCTGAACATCATACTAATAGTTTCTAGGGTTAGGGTGCCCACTCGAGGCGGGGAAGCAAATTCTATGGTGTTTAAGGGCAGGTTTTAGCGAATTTCCCCTATAGGGAAGAAGCTATTACCGTAGCCCGAGACCATGTTAACTTTTCGTTTTGGGGCCACCAGAAGCAGAAAACACCATTCGTTTTTCCATATATATAAAGAGAGAAAGAAATTCCTTAAGTACCCTTTTTTAAGATTTTATTATACACAAGGCGTTTCGGAAATTATTCCATTTTCAAGTGTGTAAAATGTAACCCTAAAATATATATGTGTGTGTCTGTCAGCACGATAGCGGCCGTAAAAATGGTCCGATCTTAATGAAATGTGGTACAGACATGTAAAGTGGTAATCCCTCGGACGAGTTCGTAAACCAGCCCGACCGTACCACCGGAAGAGGGGGTAAAGGGGGATAAACCCCCCCAAATGGGTTTTTTGAGTTTTTTACATAGGAAAATAAAATATACCGAATTTTTGTTGGAACCATTGAATTCAGCTAAAAAAACAAACAATTTAGTATTTTGAATCACTGCTCTATGTCCATTGTTTACCGAGATATTGAAAGTGGTAAACACAGTACGTTGTCCCTATGTTAACCTTTTGGGAAATAATTAAAATTCTACATCTCGGTTATTTCTCAACATATCTTGATAAAAATTGGTAAATAGCTTCTTCTAGTTCAGATCTACTGAATATTGAATTAAAACCACCCAGTTTTAATATACCTGTAGCAGCAAACCTGCACACTCATTCCACATGTTATTCTTATGGAGCTTACCAAAACATGTCAAATCTCGCTTTGTTGGATTAAAATATGTTGTTTTGCATTTGAAATTCCCTGAGTATGCAGGTCTGCTGTAACGGGGGTATTATGATTAAACGTACATATTCTAGGTTATTTACAATTGTTTCTACAATTATTGCATGACGAAGGTATTATGTTATACTGTTCGATAGTAAATTAAATAGTTTATTTATATACGTATAGCACTTTATCATTGGGGTCCTGAACTTAAAAAAGCGACCTTAGATCTTATAAACCTGATGTTATAAAGCAAAATTATCCTAGATTTTTAAATTAAAACTGCAAACAACACTACAAGTAAAATGAGAATATATTTAATTTGCATTAAATTATTAGTGCTAAGTTTAGTGTATTAATAACCTTCTACTTTTAGTTATTTAGGTTGTATCCAATGTTCTCTAGCTATAAAAACAGTTGCTAGAATTCTCAGAGGATCCTCATACGTTTAATTTTGACATTACTTTAAATGAAATTCCTTCAAATTAAAAATGTTGTGATATTTTTTTATGTAAAACAACTTAGAAATCTTATTATTTGAACGGTTAAATTTAATCTTTTACGCCGATGCTAACCAAGAACCGACTTATCAGAAACCAACTTTCCTCTCTAATCACTATGATTGATAAGCCTCTTTATATGAGATGAAGAGTTAGTATATTTAATCAGAGCGCCAAAAACAAACTAAGGTTGTCTAATAATTTCGAATGGTTATTTTCCAGGATATGCTGAACAACGAGCGTACCTGCTTTTGGAAATTACATTAGTGACATGCTATTACCTCAGCAATATGATACTCGTGTAAGTGTAGGTCATAAAACACATGTAAAGTTCTCATAACTAGCAGGTGTGCCGTTAGCTACATTTGCGGCCAATTCTTTATGTTTATTGTGGTTTCCGTATGAGCAATGTAAAGTTATGGTTATTTTCATAAAGAATAAATTTCCAGTATACCTAAAAAGGGCATTTACATGATTTATTCTAGAAATAAACCATAATAGATGATTGTTGTAATAGACTATTTATTCTATTACCTATTATAACTCCTGCGGAAAATGGCATTTATGGGTTGTTTAAAAAATACTCTTAATTTATGTTAGTATGTTTACATACAATAATCTCTATTCAGTCTTGTTGAGTGACGTACATTAATGCGCAAGTAAAGTTTGCTTACGACTCTGTGGATTCTATGATGTGCTCACATGAAACACTTTTCTTGTAGTATTCTTCATAGAAAGTCAAAACAAAATGTAAGATGTCTCCGATGGGCTTCTCCGATGGGCTTCTCGGAGAATGTCAGTTGTACGAGACACTAAATGCTGAGGAAAGATCTCCTTAAAACGTCATTTGCTTCCTTTTCCCAAATGTGTGGTTGCTCTAACTTCAGGTTTAAGTTGGAAAAACAAAATAATCAGAGTAAAATAGATCAATCATCCGATAATTTACAACAATGAAGTTACACTAAATAGTACAGTCAGTTAGGCTAATGTTACATTTTATAAATCAAGATCTAATAACACCACAGCTACCTTAACCACAGTACCACAGTACCTTAACTAAATCAGTACAATTTGTTGGGCCGCTCAGTGGCAGTAACAGCAAAGAAGTATATTGTCTGCGACTCAAGGATGTTCAAGGAATATAACTCACAAATTTCAGAATTTACATGTTTGTAATTTGCATCGATTTATTAGAATACCATTGTTATTATTTTAATCCACTAGTTATATTTGAAACACCTTGTGTTGAATATTCTGAGGCTTGATGCTTTCAAACAAAAGAAGTTTGAACCGGATTTTCCGATCACAACAACAACGAATAATATCGTTTAACATTTCATTATATTAACAAATCAAATCAGTTTTTTCTCAAAAACAAAAATCCGATTCTGACCTATTTGCAAATGAACACCCAAACCTCATCATATTCCACATCAGGAATAACCAACAACAGCTGTAAAAATATTTTTAAAAACTCATCAGTTTTTCGAGGAAATATACATATGGCAGATTTAAAAACTTTCATCTTTCACGTGAGGTAGTTAGCGCTAGCTCTCTAGAATTTTTCCGTTTCATAATATAAATTTAAAAAGCTGAAACAATAGGGATCACGATAATGTTGTTTTAAGCTTTGTAAAAAATAACAAAACAACCTCGTATGTAATTTTAACTGAGGCGACAATCAGTTGAGCGCCAATATGTTTATTTCGTAACAAACGGTCGGACCTTGGTTTTATCAATCGGTTTGTATTTCTATTTTCCTGTTACGATTGACTGTCTTATAATTTTTTAGTATAACCATCAAAATAAAGAGTCTTCTTAGCTGATTTGATAAAACCATACAAATAACTAACAATTCTCAAATATTGATTGTTAGTTAGCATCTATAAAATTATAAATATTGTTGACTTAAAAAAATAACGTTGACTTAAATATCAAACAAAGGACCTTAAAAACTAAAAATGACGAAGAATGTAGAACATGACTTCGAAGTTGCAATATCAGAAATTATTTATGATTCCACACATTTCCTCATTTAATGCATATGACAAGGTCTTGTATTTAGAAACAGATTGAAAAATCAACATCAAGTAATAGTAGTTTTTTTCAAACAAACATTTTTTTACAGCAATTCACTATTTTCTCAAGTGTCGCAGATATAGAAAATGTAGCTTTCTCAATAGCAGGTCTCATATTAAGTAAGTCCTTTTTATGTAGGCAATATTATAATTTTAAAAAATTGGTTAATAGCTTTCAACACTCTATTTGAAAGCTATAATACATTTAACACTCTAGGTTTTCTATATTTAACACTGTAAAAATACAATATATTATCCTTCGAACAAAAATCAAGGGAATCAAAGATATAATTTAAAGCGGATAGTCTGGTTTCAACAAAAATTAATAAATTCCATAATTGGTAAAAATTAAATAGTAACAAATTGAGTGACAATGACATGTACACTTTGTCACGTGAAAAATCATTTCAACTGCAGCCGTTACGTCAGAAAGAGAAAATTTTATCTGCCAAAATTATATTTATTTTTTTAAATCGTTTTGTATGTTTACGATTTTATGACTTAATTTTCATCATAATTAAATATAATCATAATCATTTTGAAATTTCAATAATACTCAACAATACACTACTTGAATTTATCAAAGATTTAAGATGTAAATCCGTGATATGTCGAATCTGCAGTAATTATGATGGTAATCAAAGCATTAAAATATAGGCCTAATGTAATTTTAGCTAAGCGATTCCCATAAAAATATATTAATAGACTCGATAGGCTAGAATAATAATTTAATAATACACGCCGTTTGAACCAAAGACCAACCATTTCTAACCAGCTTTTGTATGCTAAACCAGTTTGGTTTTGTGAATAATGACGTCCAAAAGTAATCATATTCAACCTTATTTTTTAAGTAGTGTTACATTTCATGGTAGTGCTGTGACTCAACATGGCAAATGTCACATTACTTTGCATTGCTTGAAATGGCGACCTACCCAGAAGTATGAACGACAGATGAGAGAAAGATGATTGTGACGCGATCTTATAGGATTGTTACTAAGGCCAACATGTTCCTTAGGACTGTTTATTAATAGTCCACCAGCAAATTGCAACAAAGGGACCTACATTTTAAGGTGGATTGCGAACCACAATTTCCCCGGTTAACAATTTTACGAACTAGTCTAATTATGAGGACAGTCCTATGAACGTAGTATTCAATAGTGCGGACGTTAATCCCCACTAAGGAACACCGCGTCCACAAGCTATCGCTCATAACTATCCGCAGTTACTTATTACTAGCTGTTGTTAACCCGCTTCGCTGGGTTGAAAAATCTTATGAAGGCCTAAATAGTAGCCCAAAAGATGTAATTTGGAAGCAAGAATTAAGGTCTAATGTAATCTAAAATTCAATATATTATGATGTTTCTCTATACATATTATATTTGATAAAGCCGGCGGTGGCATATTTGGTGGTAGCAGTCTTATTTTCCCTTTCAAACAGCACATAATATGCGTTTCCTTTTTGAATTAATCTTTGCGCTATGCAATAACTAAAAATTTTGTCCATCTTGCAAATTACTACATTCGGGTGTTCAATACAATCTACATTTTATTGGAATAATGTGTACTTTACAGCCAAAATCATAGTTCCTTGTCCTTTTGTAAATAGCTTTTAAACAGTTTAATTTAATTCAGCTTCTTCTGTTTGATCCCTTTTTCGAAGGTTCTCCGTTATATCTCTGTTCTGATTATTTCTTTCATCATGCACCTTGTGCGTCTGTCTCCCTTTCTGTTCCAAATCTGCTACGACAGTGTTTCTTGATGTCGCTGTGAATTTTCCCGTGATACCCTTAGATGTGTTTCTTTCTTTTCGTTGTTTCATTTTTTCTTGCAATCGTTCATTTACGTGATAAGATACGGAATTTCAAACATCTTCTCCTACGTTTTGACATTTTTTTGTCTTATTAACTACTATCTTTGAATTTAAAAACAAAAAATATGTAACTCTATAGTTTAGTGCACTCAATGTTTTTTAATGACATAACCTAACAGTAAAAATTTACTAAATAATTGAAAACGTCAATAAAACACATTTTCTAAATAAGACTGTATTCATTCACCTGTTGTACAAAAACAATTGTAGGTGCTGCATTCTGTTGGCAACCACTTTAACCACGGTTACCTTTTCAAATTAAACCATGTGTTTTGATATAAACAAATAAAACCTCAAGTACTCACAAAATCCTTGACATAGGCCCCTTTCGGACGATTCTGTGCCTACACCCAATAATATATCGAAACCCAACCACCATAGTGCAGATCATGGGATTCCAAGCTTTAATTTGATACCAAGATCATGGGTCTACGACGTATAGTTTTGGCTGTAGCACTAAATATACCAACACACAACTCTTCTTATATATATATATATATATATATATATATATATATATATTTATTTATTTATTGATTACTTATTGATTTATTGATTACTCGCAGTTCACTAATACGTAAACTATAGCAATGTAGGTAACCTAAAGACCATAAATAAATAAATTAATTAATTTGAGGTAATATCAATTTACAGCATGGGTTCTATTAAAGCACGTCTCCGACGAGGAAGATTAATATGTCTAACATCGATCTGACACACTGTGAGGCCCCAGCTGGGAAAGCTCCAGTCACGCACTTGAAACATTTGTCATTTGGGGATCATCCCAACTCTTGACAATATATCGTCTTTATATATCCTCTAAGTTCTAGTAGCTAATTATACAAGGGTATAATATATTACACACTGCTGGGGGTAGGGTACACACTGCTTAGAATTTATGTATACTGATTACCAGTAAAAAAATTCAGTTACCATAATCCATTCAATTCTTAAAAAGTCAATACTTTTCATCAGTTTCCTTAGAGAGTAGTTTTTCATTGTTATTTTTTAAAAGTTATAAAACATTATTCTGATTTCTCAACATCAAGAGTCGCATGATGGAAATAAAACATTACAATATAAGCCTAATCAACCACTAGCGCTAGCTCCAGTATAGCTATAATTTATTTTTATCATTATTTCTTATCAATAGCGATCAATATTTCTTATCATTTATTTTTGGTGTTGAGGGCATTATAGTTACCTCAACACATTATATAAGAAGTGGTCAAATGATTTCATTGGTAACATACCAAGGACAATAATTTGGCCTGGCCCACTGAAAATGGCCTAAAAATAAACAGAGGAAAGTGAACTTGAGCTTCATATAATGCCACAAGATCGTATACAGAAACAGAAAAGTCACTCGGTTGGCAGTGAGAGTTTGGCCGTTAGTTAGAGGGTCGAACCTCTTGGAGTGGCCTCTCTTTTTTGACCATGTGGCAATATTAGCGGTCCGTCGGCAGGCTGAGGAGTCTTTATTGATGTGGGAATACTTAGCGGTCCGTCGGCAGGCTGAGGAGTCTTTATTGATGTGGGAATACTTAGCGGTCCGTCGGCAGGCTGAGGAGTCTTTATTGATGTGGGAATACTTAGCGGTCCGTCGGCAGGCTGAGGAGTCTTTATTGATGTGGCAATATTAGCGGTCCGTCGGCAGGCTGAGGAGTCTTTATTGATGTGGGAATACTTAGCGGTCCGTCGGCAGGCTGAGGAGTCTTTATTGATGTGGGAATACTTAGCGGTCCGTCGGCAGGCTGAGGAGTCTTTATTGATGTGGCAATATTAGCGGTCCGTCGGCAGGCTGAGGAGTCTTTATTGATGTGGAAATACTTAGCGGTCCGTCGGCAGGCTGAGGAGTCTTTATTGATGTGGGAATACTTAGCGGTCCGTCGGCAGGCTGAGGAGTCTTTATTGATGTGGCAATATTAGCGGTCCGTCGGCAGGCTGAGGAGTCTTTATTGATGTGGGAATACTTAGCGGTCCGTCGGCAGGCTGAGGAGTCTTTATTGATGTGGGAATACTTAGCGGTCCGTCGGCAGGCTGAGGAGTCTTTATTGATGTGGCAATATTAGCGGTCCGTCGGCAGGCTGAGGAGTCTTTATTGATGTGGGAATACTTAGCGGTCCGTCGGCAGGCTGAGGAGTCTTTATTGATGTGGGAATACTTAGCGGTCCGTCGGCAGGCTGAGGAGTCTTTATTGATGTGGGAATACTTAGCGGTCCGTCGGCAGGCTGAGGAGTCTTTATTGATGTGGCAATATTAGCGGTCCGTCGGCAGGCTGAGGAGTCTTTATTGATGTGGGAATACTTAGCGGTCCGTCGGCAGGCTGAGGAGTCTTTATTGATGTGGGAATACTTAGCGGTCCGTCGGCAGGCTGAGGAGTCTTTATGGATGTGGCAATATTAGCGGTCCGTCGGCAGGCTGAGGAGTCTTTATTGATGTGGAAATACTTAGCGGTCCGTCGGCAGGCTGAGGAGTCTTTATTGATGTGGGAATACTTAGCGGTCCGTCGGCAGGCTGAGGAGTCTTTATTGATGTGGCAATATTAGCGGTCCGTCGGCAGGCTGAGGAGTCTTTATTGATGTGGGAATACTTAGCGGTCCGTCGGCAGGCTGAGGAGTCTTTATTGATGTGGCAATATTAGCGGTCCGTCGGCAGGCTGAGGAGTCTTTATTGATGTGGCAATATTAGCGGTCCGTCGGCAGGCTGAGGAGTCTTTATTGATGTGGGAATACTTAGCGGTCCGTCGGCAGGCTGAGGAGTCTTTATTGATGTGGAAATACTTAGCGGTCCGTCGGCAGGCTGAGGAGTCTTTATTGATGTGGGAATACTTAGCGGTCCGTCGGCAGGCTGAGGAGTCTTTATTGATGTGGCAATATTAGCGGTCCGTCGGCAGGCTGAGGAGTCTTTATTGATGTGGGAATACTTAGCGGTCCGTCGGCAGGCTGAGGAGTCTTTATTGATGTGGGAATACTTAGCGGTCCGTCGGCAGGCTGAGGAGTCTTTATTGATGTGGCAATATTAGCGGTCCGTCGGCAGGCTGAGGAGTCTTTATTGATGTGGGAATACTTAGCGGTCCGTCGGCAGGCTGAGGAGTCTTTATTGATGTGGGAATACTTAGCGGTCCGTCGGCAGGCTGAGGAGTCTTTATTGATGTGGCAATATTAGCGGTCCGTCGGCAGGCTGAGGAGTCTTTATTGATGTGGGAATACTTAGCGGTCCGTCGGCAGGCTGAGGAGTCTTTATTGATGTGGGAATACTTAGCGGTCCGTCGGCAGGCTGAGGAGTCTTTATTGATGTGGGAATACTTAGCGGTCCGTCGGCAGGCTGAGGAGTCTTTATTGATGTGGCAATATTAGCGGTCCGTCGGCAGGCTGAGGAGTCTTTATTGATGTGGGAATACTTAGCGGTCCGTCGGCAGGTGGAGGAGTCTTTATTGATGTGGGAATACTTAGCGGTCCGTCGGCAGGCTGAGGTGTCTTTATTGATATGGGAATACTTAGCGGTCCGTCGGCAGGCTGAGGTGTCTTTATTGATGTGGGAATACTTAGCGGTCCGTCGGCAGGCTGAGGAGTCTTTATTGATGTGGGAATACTTAGCGGTCCGTCGGCAGGCTGAGGAGTCTTTATTGATGTGGGAATACTTAGCGGTCCGTCGGCAGGCTGAGGAGTCTTTATTGATGTGGGAATACTTAGCGGTCCTTCGGCAGGCTGAGGAGTCTTTATTGATGTGGGAATACTTAGCGGTCCGTCGGCAGGCTGAGGAGTCTTTATTGATGTGGCAATATTAGCGGTCCGTCGGCAGGCTGAGGAGTCTTTATTGATGTGGGAATACTTAGCGGTCCGTCGGCAGGCGGAGGAGTCTTTATTGATGTGGGAATACTTAGCGGTCCGTCGGCAGGCTGAGGTGTCTTTATTGATATGGGAATACTTAGCGGTCCGTCGGCAGGCTGAGGTGTCTTTATTGATGTGGGAATACTTAGCGGTCCGTCGGCAGGCTGAGGAGTCTTTATTGATGTGGGAATACTTAGCGGTCCGTCGGCAGGCTGAGGAGTCTTTATTGATGTGGGAATACTTAGCGGTCCGTCGGCAGGCTGAGGTGTCTTTATTGATGTGGGAATACTTAGCGGTCCGTCGGCAGGCTGAGGAGTCTTTATTGATGTGGGAATACTTAGCGGTCCGTCGGCAGGCTGAGGTGTCTGTATTGATTCAGGAGCTTTATGACTAAACGTGTGAAAACTACAGCAGTCTTTTGTCGTATTAACATTTTACTCCTACTTCCCTGCCTATGGAGTCAGCATCACGATTCACGACGCTCAGAGAGACTCATCATAGAGATAAATATTTTCTCTGTGTAGAGATATGCATTTTCTCCATGTATTTTTTCGTGGTGTAAGGCACTAGTATACACAACGTGTATAAGTTTCTTGATGCTATTAACGTGCTTCGCATGGATGATTTGTGTAAATTTTTGACTATCAGCATGACTCACAGTCTTTGCACTTGGGAGCCCCAGTGCGTGAGTGAGAGGCTGTGGTGCTGGGAGTGGCAAAGCGTGTCAGCCCGCAGCATCATTGGAAGCTTCACTTTCAGAAAGTGAGATTTTAACTGGGCCGGAAAATCTTCCCTTCATTTGGCCCAGTACTGGAAAGTGTACAAAAAAAGATGTGCAAGTTTTTGGTTGTATTTGCTACATTGCTAATATTATTTATACAACTCAAGTTAGTGTAAAAAAACAATTCTGTAACTAAGGAGCCCTTTAGTTAAGTCTATTTTATTGATTTCATTCAAAATAATGTTATTCATAAAATTATAACATTTAAATTTGTGGAATATAATTTTGAATCCACTATGTGACGTAAAAATGTTTTAAAAGTAGGAAATTTTTTAATCTTAAAACCTAACTATACATTTAATATGTTGTAATATAAATTACGAAACATGATATATACAGTATATATATTATAATATATGGATTTTTTATTGGATATTAATTTTTTTTATTTTAATATATGTATATGCATATATATATATAAGCCAAAACGGTTTACTGACTGACTGACTGACTCACTGATCACAGTTTCTCAAAAACTGCAAGACTGTCGGCCATGAAACTTGGTAAACATAATCTTTATAGGCTTTAGATGCGTACTAAGAAAGGATTGTAAAATATATTCTCTCAAAAGGCTAAAATAGGGTATATTATAAAATTCAAGATGGCGGCCATTTTTAGTTCTCAAAGCTTATTTTCTAAATCAATACTGGGCTTTGGGCCATGAAACTTCGCTAAACTATTCTTCATTGGTTCTAGATGCATACTAATGAAAGTTTTCAAAATGTTTTCTTTAAAAAAGCTGTAATAAAAGTAAATTGGAAGATTCAAAATGCCAGCCTTTTTAGTTTTAGAGCAATGATTAAAAATTGTGGTTGCAAGATCTGTATTTTCAAGAGACAAAAAAAATTTCACATGCCAAAAGAAATAACTGTACAAAACGATTACAGTTACTTCATATTATATATTTTTCAGATACTACAAAGGCCACTCAGTTTACGGATCACCCGAAGTAATCAAACTAGAATCTTGAAGCATTGACATTCCCTTCCGTCATTCCGTTATATGATTATAGAATCGGGATTATAATAATTACAAATTTGAGGAGGGTATGCACACTAGGCAAAAGCGATTTAGGCCAAATTCAAACAAATATACTATTTATATTGTACATTTTCGGCTGTAGCTGCTAAAAGAGTAGCAGCTAACAATCTTTAATGTGATTGAAAACATTTTGAGGAATTAGGATTCCTCATTTTTTGGCCAGTACATTATTTTTTATATTTTTCTCTCAGTTTTTGGTTTATTTATACCAATTCACATGTTAGGTCTACAGTCCTTTGCTGACCTTGTCTAACATCCTTTGCTGTATTTACTGCCGTTTACATCCGTTATACATCATATACCTCTTTATCTTATGAGTCAAATTGGCCGACAGATTTTATTGGACAGTGCGGTACAATGAAAGTTCTGAGTCATACTTGGCGCGATACCTGGAGTGGATACTTTTTATTCAAACTATGTGTTAGAAACACAAATTTATAAAATATATAATAGATTAACTAGGAAATTTTAGTATTCTTAAGACTAAACTGAAAAATTATAATGTGTTATTACATCGTAAACAGCTCAGACCATTTGAGGGGAAAACGAAAATTCACCGGCACAATGTTTCATCTTCTCATTTCAATCTGGGGCTGTCCACTATTTGCAACCTTAATGATGTGTTCTTAAAATGCTTAGTTCAGATAAATCATTTAAATCACCAATCAATTTGTATAAATAAAAAACTACAAATGACGTGTATCTCAACCAATTATTTGTTATCCTTTCAGCGAGCGAAGCCGCGGGTATAACTACTAGTCTACTATATATTTGTAAAATACCACTCACCTATCATCGCACAGCCCAAACGATTTGACCTAGAACCTTGAAATTCTGTGTGTACCAGGGGCGGCTCCAGGGGGGGGCCATGGGGGCCATGGCCCCCCCCGAGAGCTCCGAATTTTTTTTAATTTCAAACAAGGTTTTACTACAATTCATTCTTGAGTTTATGAAATAATTTTTAACCCAATATCGGAAAAGCCGTTGTATACAAGATTCTCGAAGACGAAGCTTTTTTTCTATATAATTGTTACTTATTTACACTTAATTCAAGCTTAAAATCTTTGTTCAATATTAATAGTAGGAGACATTTTAAGTTGTTAGGTTGGCAGCGCGTCACGATTTGCCGCATGACCATCTCTATTACTAGAAATGGCCATGTTTTCCGCCATAATTTGGGTTTGGAAAATATTATTTATGACGAAAACAAAACAATATACGTTTATTATGAAATTAGCGCTTATTTCCTGTGTGTATGGATTGAAATAATTGTATTATTACCAAGACCATCGAGTAAGTAATTGATCCGTTTGAATACTATCTGGCATTCAATACTTCGGACTATACCATATTACTGTATTCTCAACTAAACGTACAATCATAACAAAGTAGGAGTTCATTTAACCTGTCTTAGTCCTATTTAAAAAATGAACAAATTATTTAATCATCAAATTAGGGACCGTCCACAAATACTTAACGCCCTTACGGGAGGAGGGGGGGTTTCGTCAGCATTATGTACCGTTACAAAGGAGAGAGGGGGGCTTCAACGCAACGTTAAGCACCTATTAAACCTTAATAATTAATTCCATAAATTATTCCAACAACTTCAAATTATCTTCAAAGTACAAAGTTTTGACTTTTTGTGGGGGGGGGGGTAGGGGTGATAGTACAGTGTTACGTAACTTTTGAGGGGGTTTACTGCCAGCGTTACTAGTCCGTTAAAAGGGGGGAGGGGTTTCTGATAAGGCCGATTTTAGCGTTACGTAATTTATGGATGGCCCCTTAAGTAAAGTTTTTAACAAAGTGTTAATAATCTCATAGTCAGAGGTGTTAATAAACACGTATTGGGGGGGGGGGGCAGGGGCGTACCCAAGGGGGGAATTCGGGATATATCCCCCCGAAATATTTGGGTTATGGGAAATTTTTTAAGAGATTAATATCTTGTTCACAATTAAGGTGGTGGTATCACTAAACTTGCTATGAAAGAGAGAACACTACACACTCACTAAACTTTTATAAGGGGTTTCAATAGTTAAATTATATTATTTTAAAGATAATTGGTTCGGGGATGATATATTGGATTAGGGTATTTTTACCTAAGGTTATCGTGAGTTATTGGTGGGAGTGGGCCTATAAGAACATAAGGCAAGCAAAAACTACTGATGAAAACAGTGGCCATTACCCGCGATATTACTACCATACCCACCGTCGTCAGATGTGGCAAAAGTCTCATTATATCACGTGAAATATTCATGGTAAAAAAATCACGATGTTAAAATGCGGCATACGAATATTGTCGAATTCTCAGGGCCGTGTCCTTTACGCTATTCGTTTGTCGGACGATCTCGTAGCAGCATCGGGGCAGACGAAAATCGTCTGCCTACGTTGCGTGAAAACCAAGTCTCACCGTCAAACCTAGAAAGATTTATGATAAGTCTGTCAAATTTCGGAGATCAAACTTCTTCCAGTGGTCTCCACTATTTTACCTACCACTATTATGCGATTATTATTAGCCTCCGATGCTTAGGCCTACGTGTACAACATAGTTTTGCGGTCGCGTTCTGGGACTTGAGAAACACTACAGAAGTGTGACAACCTGCATTTTCTAATTCTATTCATCAACCTCGCTAGGATAATCTAGGATCCGGATACTTTAAGTCCAGAAGGTCCGAGGCGCCAATAAATGAGAATGTGAAATATAGTTTTTACTTTGAAATAAAATAGAAAAACATTATTTTTTCCCAAGGTTAAGAACGTGTAATTTTTTAATTACTTTCTCATCTGTCATATTTTAATGTAAGGCCTACTAAATAAATATGCTATTCCTATGACTGTGTAAAAACATTTTGCTGAAATTCTAATGTGATCAACAATTTTCAGAATTAAATCTGTGAGCAGTCTCAAATTAGCTCAAATTTCGGGAGTTATTCTGTTTGTTGTTGTGCCTCTAGATTGCCTAAAAATGCGAATTTACAGTTGTAATTTATGAAAATTTCCCGTTCCCCTTTGGGGGTATTCCATATACCTCCGGCCCCCCGGTTTATCCCCCCCGAAAATAAATCCTGCGTATGGTACGCCACTGGGGGGGGACTAAGTTGAACCTAAGTTTCTCATACTGGGCCCCCCCGAGAAACTGTCCTGGAGCCGCCCCTGGTGTGTACGTTCCTTTAAAGGCGTAGGCAAAGAAAGTATTTTACAAAATTCGAAGTTTCAAGGGGTTTTTGGCGAGGTTGAATTTTTCAAATTTTCCCATTTAAAAGTGTTATGGACGATCTTTTGTTTACATTTTCAATGTTCATTCAATCAGCCAGCTGAGTTAGCTTCACAAATGTACATACGCTGTTACAGCTGATTATAAATTTATTTCTTTCATCACGGTTTTATTATTCTTTTGTTGATTTATTTTATGGACATAATTATGTACTATATGAATGTTACATTTAGTTTAGTTTTAGTATCTAATCTGTTTAATCATAAATTCAGTATATGGAAACATATTTATTTCGAAAGCGGGAGTTGTAATTATGCCTGTTACGATGACTTGGCGTTTAATCTAATTCGACCTCTATAGTTTAAAACCTGAAGAGCGTACTCCCTTTTTTGGTCGAGTCTTGAAACTAATTCCCCGCAAGACTGAAAGAGGGGGGTTGCTGTAATGTTTTAGTTACCGACAGACTGTGCTGTAACAGCTTAATCTAATTCTGTGATCTATTTATATAGTAATCCTTAAATTACAAAACTCTCTGGGCTTTAAGGTTTTTTTTGGCGGAGTCAAAGTTTGAAATATTCCCATATAAATGTAATGGATGATATTTTGTTTGCATTTCCAATTTCATCAGTCAAGCAGAGGGTATAGCTTCTCAAACGTATATGTTGTTTCAGCTTATCTTTAATTTGATTCCTTTCATCATGGTTTTATGGTTGTTTTGTCAATTTATTTACGTCATACGCACTACATAAAAGTTGCATTTTGTTAAGGTTTCATCCATCATCAATTTATGTACCTTATCTGTTTAATCATAAAATGTGGCTCAATATTTATTTAGGCAACGGGAGTTACAGTTTATCCCTAAGAGCGTCCTTATTGTATTCATCCCCCACAATAGTTTGGCGAATTCCTTTTTCATTTAATCCGAGAGTTTCCTGGCTTTGCTCGGAAAAAATAAGTGCTACAGTCTGTAGTTAACCTTTCAAAATATATTGAAAATTGCCCATATGTTAAGTTGTAAACCAAGTGACTCAAGTTTGTAACACTGTCAACGGATAGCGCCTCTGTTCCGAACATTCAGCTTTAAAATCGGTTTTGCTGTTTTTGGGTCATGGCTGAGAAAAGAAAAACTACATTATCTATTGTAATGCGAGTAAATCTGTTTTTAAACCTACACAACGTCATAGCACTTTAAACACACCTCTACATTAAATATTCCCTTATAACCTTTTTTTCGTTCAGCCCCTTCAGATTCAAATCTAAGTTACACCATAATTTTTATTGTGAGCGAAGGCACGGGAACTGCTAGTGTAAAATAAAGTTAATATAAATATAAGTAATATATCCATGTTTATGAACCGAATAAAGAGCAATCTATTTACGTTTCATTAAATTTTCATTTTCTTTTTCAATTTATATTCTCAACCTTATGGACTGTTTGTTTTAAATGCAATGAACTAAGAGTTTTCAGACCTTATCGTGTATTAACTTAAAATATAAAGCATTCGCACAGTAAATATACTGTCATTCATCAGTGACATTTTTGAAACTGAGATCGCTTTTGTATAAAACTAAAGACCATAAAGTTTTGTTTTAGATTCAGAATAGAAAGATTTGTTCAGTTTACCGCCATAAAACTATTTGGTAAAACGTGGCAGGTTTCTATTTGGTCGATTAACTTAAAACATGATTTATTGAACGCTCAAAGCAAAACAAATTGTTTTTAACAGTGGAATTGAATCGATGAATCAGTTACCTTTGTTAAAAATAAAACCCAATTGAAATTATTGTTATAAGTCAATTGTCTGTAAATCTCTCTGTTACAGTGTGTGGAGGTTGGCTGGATTAGCGTTGAATAAAACCTCCGTTAGCGGAATCTTAGAGAATGAGTTTCAGACCCTGATAAGAGTATTGGCAGAACGACTTTCTGAAAAATGGGGAAAGCCCTACAGCCTGGTTGTCAATTGGATTAAAGTCAGATTGACTTGCTCTATTTTAAGAGCCACAAGCATGTGCTTGAGAAGATCAAGGAAGAAATGGAGATCGGCTCGAGAATTTGAGGATGGAGCATGCATTCAAAATCTTCATTGTAACGATCAAAATTTTTAAGTAACATTTGTGAATCTTCTAAGTTTATTGTCTAAAATCATAAGTTATTCATCGTGATGTATTGTTATAAAATAAAGTGTTTTGTATCGTTTCAAAAGATTTTATAGATTAATTAAAATGAAATGACTGCTTTAGCATTGGGCTTACGGGCGACCAAGGCCACGTGGTGGGGCTCGGACTATAACCGGCCGTAACCAATAAATAAACGGTATCAGGGGACCTGACACATACTTTCTCCCTATGTGGATGATTCAAATTTAAAATTTCATGACTTAAAAAGTTGAACCTGAATTTTTACAATCATGTAGGAGGTATTATTTGATAATAACAAAATTTAACAATATTTTTTCCGATAAAGATAGCATGGGAAATGCGTATGCAGGTTTCTGCCGTATAAATCGGGGTTTTAATCTAATATACAATAGATCTTAACTAGATGAAACTGTATACTAAGTTTTATTGAGATATGTTGAAATATAAGTGAGATCTACAATTTTCCTTAATTCCCATAAGGATAACTTAGAAACAATGTACTTGTTTTCCACCAAACGAAAAATCAATTATCTCTGCAACCAGATGTCTTAGACTAAAAATGCTGACTTAGAAATTTGTTTTAACAATGACAGGGGGGGGGGCTTCGCCATCCACACCCCCCTTTAAACTGTCCATGATTATAAAGCCATGATGGTTTAAATGCTTTTTCTCCAATAGTATTAAATTAACCTAGCTCTACAAAACTATTAGCGAGTAATTACACGCCAAAGCAGTTGTTTGTAAAAAGAACATCCACCCCCCCTTTACTCTGCCCATGATTAAAAAGCCATGATGGTCTGAATGCTTTTTTTCTATTAGTATTGAGTAAACCTAGCTCTACAAAACTCTGATAACATTTACACGCCAAAGCAGTTGTTTGCAAAGGGTCATGGGGGGCTTCGCCCCCCACACCCCCCTTTGCGCTGCCCATGATTAAAAAGCCATGATGATTTGAATGTTTTTTTCTACCGTGTAAACCAGCATTTGTTTTAATAATGCGACAATTTTACTTTGGAAAAATACAATTTACATCTGTTTAATTTCTAAAATCACTACAGGTTACTGTTTATAATACTTAAAGAAAGAAAGAAGCGAACCATCTAACCCCGTGAGCGTAGTCACGGACATATTCATCACCCAGGAGGCGGGGACAATAAAAGTAGTCATTGACATTGGATAAATCCACATTAAACCTGGGTCTGCCACGGGCATATTTTCCGTCTAGCAAGAACAACAACCCCATTCGTAATCAGTCTCGTATATACAATTTTAGTGGCGCAGAGATCCTGGTTGGTATCCTTTTGTATCCTTGCCTTTTGGACCGCCTTTTCGGTTTTATTAAGCTTCTGCTAATATTCTTCGCCTTGGCCCACGGAAGCTCCTAGAGCTCTCGCTCGGGTTCTTGATCCGCTTGTGTGGTGCAGAATAACTGGTCACGAGGACGGCGCCAATGATGAGCCGTCCTTGGATCCGCGACCTAATCCTCTTCTTTTTGAATCTGGCTACCCCGACTTTATTATTATAATACCCCCGCTGCAGCAGACCTGCATACTCAGCGAATTTCAAACGCAAAACAACATATTTCCATCCAACAGAACGAGATTTGACATGTTTTGTTAAGCTCCATAAGAATAACATGGGGAATGAGTATGCAGGTTTGCTGCTACAGGTATATAAAAACCTGAATTAAAACAGGTGGTTTTAATTCAATATTTAGTAGACCTGAACTAGAAGACCAAGTTTTATCAAGATATGTTGAAAAATATCCGAGATATAGAATTTTACTTATTTCCCATAAGGTTAACATTGGGACAACGTACTGTGTTCATCAATTTCAATATCTCGGTAAACAATGGACATAGAGCAGTGATTCAAGATACCATATTGTTTGTTTTTTTGAGCTGAATTCAATGGTGCCAAAAAAAATTCGATAAATTTTATTTTCCTATGTAAAAAACTTTAAAACCCATTTTTGGGGAGGTTTATCCCCACTTACCCCCCATTCCGGTCGTCCGATCGGGCTGGTTTACGATTCGTCCGAGGGATTACCACTTTACATGTCTGTACCAAATTTCACTATGATCGGACCATTTTTACGGCCATTTTCACAGACACACACACACACACACACACACACACACACACACAGACACACACACACACACACACACACACACACACACACACACACACACACACACACACACACACACACACACACAGACACACACACACACAGACACACACACACACAGACACACACACACACACACACACACACACATATATATATGTATTTATTTATACATCACATATCAACTTAATATGCCAACTAAAAACGTTTTGGGTAACAGCCTCCTATAGGCGTTTGAGAACAACGTCTGCCCGGCCAGAGAGGGGAATATGGAGATTTGTGAACAACTAATTAACTTTTCCTTTCCTTTTATGAAGTATGGTATTTTTTCAATTGAAATTAAAATAAAACTCTAAATAAGAAAGATTTTTCATGAGAGATTATCAATAAAAGCTCAGGCAATATGAAATAGTAACACAAAAGATAACGGGTTGAAAGTAAAATAAATAGCTGTAATTTTGTTAAATAAATAGTAGTAAACAGATCTTCTATATATAATCTACAACCTATTGCTTATAGTTACTTGGCATTTGTACGACCTGTATTACGATAAATTGGTAATTTTCATATTGCTCACAGAGTAATCAAAGCACAAATGGATATTTTCTTTTCGTCAAATATCAAAAGACGTTTGTAGACATTTTTGTATGTAGCCAAATTTGCAGTTAAACATTGTTTTAGTTAGAATACAAATTTTACTAGATAGTCCATAAAATACTTTGTACGATCTTGAAGCAATTATTCCATCTCAAAATTACAAAAAGTAAGATTTAAAAAAAATTATAAAAACATATTTAGTTACAACAAACCAAACAATATAAAGAAGTTTCGAATCATTTATAAAATAACTATATAAAAGAGTCTCATAAGGAAAATTACACCAGATTGTACCTTGTCTGATATGTGAAACCGTCAACAAAGGACTTTGATCGACAACGTCATCAGTATCCTGCGTACATGAGGTATATTTCCCTATGGTTCTATTGTGTGGGATGAGACCTTATGTCGCACACTCGTGTCTCATCTCAGATGTTAACTGAGAAAAAGTTCCATATTGAAAATTTTTAAGTGATTTTACGTCGTTTTACGTTCAGTTGAAAACGTCGATATTTGAAAATCCCCTCTTTGCTATCACGTAATCTTACTGTTACGTTTTATCTAGCAAACTTTTTAAAGCCGCTGGAAAAGTGATCTAATTACATTACAAATTTAAATAATAAACATTTCGCAAACATTTTAGGCCTACATGTAAAGAACGTTATTCCAATGGTATTTCCTGTTCCTGCCGCCATGAAAACTAACAACCGTTTCGATGGGGCGACTTAATCGACCGGTGTTTTGTGCAGTATCTTGACTGTTCTGTTTGGACCCAGGAATTTTTGTGTGAGGACAGTAAATAAAACAGTTTTTACCCAAATGGCAAGAAAACATAAAAATCATTTATTTTATTTGGTAGAAGAAGCAAATAAAACTATTTTATATCAAAGGAATGAATAGTTTTAATATGCGAAAATAATAAATAGTTTTATTTCGTTTAATAAATTATTTACGAAATTTTGATTTGTTTTAATAGATTATCCCCTTAAATCTTAAGTATGCAGCTTGAAAACTGAATACACTAAAATACTTGCTTATATCGACAAGGACACAAAAATAATTACATGTATGAGTTCTTATACAACAAAACGTATGTTATTAACGAGGCCCACCACTTATAAAACAAATAAACAAAAAACATACAATATCCATCCTGCAATAGATTTTTACTTTTAATATTCATATGCGTAATATTTCAAAGTTGAAACTTAATATTTCATGAAACTATTTTCTTGACATACGAATATTAAGTTAAGAATATAAAGCTGGTTAAATAAGTAAATTTTACTCTAGTGTACGTATTATTTTAGTATTATATCTAAAGTATACTAAAATAGTCAACGCTATCAGCATTCACATGAGCAGCCACATCAGGCATCACTAAACACGAACATGCTATACCGGTACTTCTTATCTATTCGTAGAAAGTTAATTAATCAAGGTATTGTTAATTTAAAATGCTTCGTAAAATTATTTCGAATACCTTTTGCAGCATTTGAATAATTTAAAAAGAAGTCCAGTAGAATATTTCATGAATGTGGTTAATTTTCATTAGGGTGAAAAGGTGTTGCCCCATTGGGCTTGTAAATCACACACAAATTTACATGTGCTTCTTATGGAAGGGATTATTGTTAAAATATTACTAAAATCAGTGCTTTTCTTGTGATTGGATGGACCAAAATAAACCACTTATTATATACTTTTCTTAGAGGAAATCTAATTTAATATTAAGGATAAAAACCTAATAATACCTATTTAATATTTTAAGGAAAACCCTAATAATTGTACACTCAGATAACCCTCCTTCTCCCGCTCAAGGGCTACGGAAGGGAATTTTTTATATGATCACCTTTTAACTAGACCACACAAAGCTGTAAAGTCAGAAATTGTGTTCCAAAAATTGTCCTCTATACCTTTTCGTTGCTTGGACTAAAAACACTATATTAGAGGAGAAAATAAAGGAACAACGATTTATTTTAAATTCGAATATTACGTTAACAAATTAGCATCTGCTTAAAAGAAGCACAGGGAATTAATGTTTGTACTTTTGATACAGAGGTTTAGCAGACCATCCTGTCAGATCGACAGGAAGTTTATCGAGCTCTAGGGAGCAATTTCCCTCTCAAGACAACAATCAAAACTTGTAAGAGACAAAAATCAGTGCTATTAAACTGATTTTTTTATAGCTAGTAAACATAACACTATTTCATCTTCACATAGTAATAAAGTTGTTTACTTGCTCCATAAACTGTTCAATTTAGTACATTCATTTTAAGGATTCTATTTGTTAGTCTCTTTTTTATCAACAATTAATTAATTTATAAAAATACTTTATCAGCGTGGATAATTAAATAAATTACAAGATAAAACCCGAACAATAATATACATTTAAAATAAGTCCCTTATCTTGTGCGCATCGTCGCTCATTTACTTTCACCGTAAAAGATATATTAGAAAATAAAAATGACCTAATGGGTTTTAAAAGTTACAATAGAAGAGATATTTTTGATCTTAGGAATTTTAGTGAGTGCTTTAAAATGGCTAGGATTGAAATAGGTTGCTGTTTTAATTAAAATATGTTTGATTAAGTAGCCAAAAAAGTTAATAAAGGATAGGAAACAGAATAAAAACTGCATTATGAACACTTCATTTGACAATAAAGTGTTAGTGAAAACATTTTATTTGCTACAATTTACTATATGTTTCAAGCTCATTCAGCTATCACCTGATTTGCAAAGATAAACATAAGCTTAACTCATAATTTAAAATTATACAAGTAAATTTTCACCTTTCATTATTTATGGAAACCAGAAAGGCAAACAATATTATCACTCTGCTTAAAACGGCTTTTGCACATGATATTTTTACACTTTCAGCAAAGATACTTATATTAAACATCCCTACCTGCGGCAATCTAGCAAAAGAAAATTTATTCATGGGAAGGTGGTAAGATTCTATTTATATTAAAACATGTGGCGGGTTTGTTTTCAGTTGTGAATATTTAAAGACTGCTGAAAACTTTTCCATGCAAAACTATTTGAACTATATTTGCACATAGATTATATGTAAATTATGAATTCTCATATGAATTTTCATTAGACATCTAGCTATATTGAAACCTTACTGGTGTCTTTTTATTGGTACGTGTCTATCGATACGTGCCTATCGATATAAATTTAACAAAAGTTATTGCAAATGTTATAATTTTGGGCAAGTGCTCTTTTTATCGGCACAGCTTATTCAATCAAACACATATAATCGACTCAACAAATAGTTGCATTTTTGGTATAAAATGATTCAAAAGTCAAGTTCCCCACTTCAGATCAGGTGAGCTAATTCTAAATTGATAAGAAAGGAGGGTCATCTTTCATTAACTTTTTTACATTAAATCCACATTCGTCATCCGATATAGATGAAATTGTGTTTGTGAAAAATGTCTTTACTTGTATCTTCATTGTGATGATGAAAACAAAAATAGTGAAAAAAACTAAATTAGTAGTTTATTATTTTTCGCAACACTATACTAGTAAGTAGCCGATTTCCGCTTCCGTTTCAGTGTGGGAAGTCGCCGTTTACAAAAGAGTACAGCAAATATCAGCTGTAGTGAGGTAACAAATCAGCATTGAGCATTTACCGCACGAGTGCGGTAAATGCTCAATGCTGCCAACTCAAGAAAAAAAATAGTATACCACACAATTTACATACATTATACATATACACAACATACACATTTTAACTATGACGACCATATCTCAATTGTAACTAAACTGGTTTCCCAGGTTGCGACTACGTACAGTTAATAGCGATAAGTAAATGAAGAGCAGTATTATTTAATCAATTGTTGCCGTCTAAGTGACGATAAGACGCATTTCTAGAAAGGCTTACACGGTCGCTGAACAGCAGAGATAACGCTTTTTGTTATCTCCCCCACACAGATAAATATAGTTTTGTTCGTATTTTCTCTCTACAGTTTATTTGATATTTTTTAAATCTTTTAACTTTCATAGAAGTGTTGATTTTTACTTACCCTGTATATTTGTTGCTAGTAGTGTCGCGAAAACTATCGTACACAACTCATCCGGGAAGGTGTTTACGTTGCTCGCATGTAAACACCTACTTCCCGCACTAGTTGCGTAATATACTATTTTTCAAGAGGGCACTTGCTTAACGTCAATGTACAGTAGTAAACATAAATGCTGTAGATTTTATAATTTAAACAACTGTTTTATTTCAAATATAAATAATTAAGTTATCATTTATTGTACTATTTACAAGTACTTTCCTTCTAATGGGAGTTTGGCTTTTGGATTTGATAGTAATTTTGTGTCTAATCCTAATTTAAATAGGTGACACCGGCCTGTGATACTGATTCCCATCCTATTCACACTCTATCCTACTCCTACCTATCACATCATACCTACTCCAACAATCCCCCCACCACAATATAGTTAAATTCTGATGTTTATTTGTACATTTTGTCAACTTCCTGAGCTTTCATCGTAATTTATAACTTTAGATCAAATGTTTAAGTGGCTGTGATTGTAGAATCTATTTTATTGTGTTGCGTAGTTCACGCGCTTCTTTGAAAAAATATTTTCCTTTCTTTCATGACCTAAAGTAGAAGTCAAATTTTCTGAAAAAGAGATTTGAGTTTTTTAGCCTTTTCGTAAGAATTTCAATAAGGTATAACTGGAGACATTCAATTTCAGCAATACAATTACACTACGTGCCGTAAGCATTTATGTGGGTGTTGTAACTCGTTGATTTATGGTTTCCATTTACCAAAATGTAACCACTTCCATAAGACTGAAACAAAATATTTTTAGTGCATTTTAACTGATCATATTTTAGCTCAAAAACATTAACATATTTTAAACTAATTCTTAGTATTTCACAAAAGCAACACTTAAATTATCGAGGAAGCTGGTCAAATCAACTTATTCCTTTTTTGAAAAAAATAATTTTTTTCGCAGCGTTGCTATGTCTTTGATACAAAACTCCATAATTATGTCAACTATCAATATATTGTATAAGTTCAAACATCATGGCAGTACTTGTCTTACGGGTAACGTTAAAAAAGAAGTTCCAAATACACGGATCCACTAAAGTTGTACTTTTTTCCAAATCCGAATTGGCAGAAGTCTCCAAAAATTAAAATCGAAACATAAACTCTCAATCGCCAACAATGAATTTTAAACTATGAACAAAAAATATGTTAAAAATTGAAATAAAATTAAATGAAATGAAAAATTGATTTACCTCGGAAAAATAATAGGATACTTGCATACTAGACTACTTGCATAAATACTAGGATACTTGCATAAATAGACATGAAAAGTTCCCCACATGAGCTTAAGCTTGTGGGTAGGGAGCGAGTTCCTTCAGTACAGTCCATAGTAAAGATAGATATAGATCTATATCATAATAGATAGATATAGATCATAAGAGATGGATATAGATTATTAATTAACAAAATAATAGGTCTGTGCAAAATGTTTTGTTTGTTAGTATAATTCATATGAATCGTAATTCATATTAAATCCTAATACAGTATGTTTCGAAAAACTAACAATCACTAACTAACATCTATTTGCTATAGATGCAAATATATAGAAGTAAAAACATAAAAATGTGTGATTAAAAATACTAATTAAAACCAAAAAAACATATCTTGTAACAATTATACCAATTTTTACGAAGTACAAACTCGTATTTTTAACACTGCAAGGAGTACAATTTCTTATGGCATGAACCCAGAAAGGCTGGTTTAGTAAAATGTCCTTATAGTACTGTGCAATTAGACCTAAACCTGGACATCTAAAACAAAAGTTTCTAAAACAGTGCCAAATTGTTCAATACACATCCCCCATTATCTAAACAAAAGTTTTGTATTGACACTGATTGAGCGTCGGGCTTGGGAAGGAGGGGGTGTAGAAGGAAAAATGAAATGTTTTTCTCTTTTGCAAATATCTTAAAAACGAACCGCTTTTGAGAGGGTACTATACATTGGAAAAATAATCTACATTATATTTCAAACAAAATGATTCCATATATTACCTACCTAACCCGAACGGTTCTTGAGATAATGAGGAGCAAATACAATTTTTTTATTGTACTGTATCAAGCAAATGACTCAAAAGATCTACTCCCAATGCTCCATTTTAAAATTTTCGTTCATTTAAATAACATTTTACCGTAGAGAATCGTTATGTCTAGGGTGGAAATTTTTTTAGTATGTCCATTCAAATTTTTACTTACTGTGTCGAAAAAGTGAGAGGCAATACCTTTTGAACAGAATGTGACATATCATTTTAAAGGGAACGATGAAAGAATATGCATGGTGAGATCTAGAGGTCTCTACGTTGATCATAAGCGTAGTTACAGCAAACCAAACTTTAAGATGTAACCTGCATTAAGGCAGGTCATGACACACCTGGCCTGACGCATCCCCCTCACCACTCCAGCAGTCTGTGACGCCACCGGCACCGAAGAAAACGTGTCTTTTGATGGTGTTTTATACCACATAAATTACTTTAATACCATAAAAAGTAAATAACCATATTTAAACCATGTATATAAACTAATAAACTATTACCATATAATAGATGAACTCGTACTACCATTTTATTTGTGTTGCAACCTTAAATAAGTTTACTATTTTTGTAAAGGAAATAAAATTTCACATTTTTTTGTCTCGACAACTTTTTGTAAAATTTATAGTTTTTGAGACATGTAGCTTTGAAAAATTAAATTAGTTTCAATTTTGAATTGGTAGAAAGTAAAAACTTGAAACTCGGCCCAAAAATTGGTTCAATTAGGCACTTGACTGCCCACAGTATCCGGCAACCTTAGTCATACAACATACGACAAGAGACATGCAAAAGACATCCATGTTTCATTCAATTTCATTAGACACGACACGATGTCTGAGACACTAGTGTGCAACCCACCTAACTTTTATAAAAACTGCTGTAAAATTTCGCAGGATCAACTTACAGACCTCTAGTTTTCCATTCATCTTCTTTTATATAGTGTATTTTATCCGTGATAGGGTTTCTGTTAAAAAAGTTTTTCCTCCCATTATTTCCTCTATGGAGTACAAATTTGGTAGGACCCAAAAATTCCTTCGCTACACTTAACAATTCTATGAAGTGAAATTTTATTTAAATAAAAAAATTCAAAATGAAGGATCAGGAGTAGGTATTTGAGACATTTGGTGGTCAAAAAATAATAATAAAATTATATTTATCCCTCATTACCTTAGGAACCTTTAAATTTAAACATGAAAAGTAAGGTATAATTTTGTTCAGGTATGATTTTAAGATAATTGCACTGTACTATTTGAATAATCACCATAGTAGCCGATAGAATTATTTTAAATTTAGTACTGTAATTTGATTCTACGTACAAATATTTATTCATTAGGACTCTCTCTTTTAAATTCTTAGAAAAATCTGTCAAAACATCTATAATGCAAGACTAATGTTTTTACTAACAAATAAATATATTATTTAAAAATAATATTTATTTTAATGCAGTTCAAAATGATATTTCTTTTTAAAGATTTTAATTTCAGTCGTAATTTTTTGTCTAATGTCATAAAACTATTATATTCTTCGTCCAATGAACTTTTAAATATCGAGTAGCCAGGTATTATTTAGTTTTATAGTACCTCATCCGCTTGACACAGATCTTCGTACCATAATACTTAGATGTAACTGTATAGCAGTCAAAGACGCAAAACGCTTCTTATTGAGACGCGTTTACAGCCATGTTGTGTCGGCGGAAATGATGCCATCGAGCCGTAACGACGTCTTTATTGCCGCGTCGTCCTTATACTTCCTCGCATTTTGGGTTGCACAACAACTTAGCTCTGCGATACATATAGCATAATCATTTATTTATTTTTTTCATAATTTTTTTTGTGGGAATAAACTTACTGATTCATAATTTATAAAAAAAATATGATTCTAAGTAAATAATAATGCTTTTTGATACTGCTTAGCGATATCCTTCCGCTGCAAACTTTTAATATTTATCAAAAACTATAGTCAAAGAAATATCAGAGTGACCAAGATCACACACCACTTTTGGACCGTATAATTACGGACCAATACTATAATAATCGTATAGTATCGACTTAACTCCTAAACAAGATAGATAATTACCAGACAATTACTGTTATAAACAAAAATCCACGTTTTTTATTGTGAAACAACAATATGTTTTCTTTTACATTAATACCTATACTTTGAAATATTTTCTCATTATACGCAACAAAAGTGAAGAGAAAAATCCGATTCAATTTTACTTCATCAGTTAATTTTAAAATAAATAATATACGATTAAGAGAATAAATGTCCTTTAATAAATCTTTTAAAATATTCACACTAAACGAATACTTATATCTAAAGCAATAAGGTGAATGTTATAAAATTAGCACTAACCAATGCAAAATTACCTAAACTGTGGGTTAAACAAAACTTTTGTGCCACGCAGTAAAAATCTTACAAATAAGGATTAATATTTTCTGTTGAAACATTCAATTATGAAGTAGCCATCTGCAGAACTACTGAGTTTCTGCAGATCATTCTGTAACAAACAGTTGCGGGACGTGACTTTCTGCTTCAGTTGAAACTTACTCTTGTTTAAAGTTTGTGTCAGTTATTAAATTTAAAAGCTGTTTTTATTAATTCGGTGGAAAGGAAATAAGTGAAAGGTCAAAATATTAAAGTAATTTGAACATAGGATAATATAAACAAATTGCTTTTGGTTATATATTAAATGTTCCAGCTTATTGATCCCACAAGGGAAGTCCGTTAAAACATTACCGTCAGACGTAAGCTGGGACCAAAACGATTTATTTTGAGGACTCCAGTCTCAAAATTTACTTAAATACTGCTCGTCCATTTTCAGATATATATATATATATATATATATATATATATACCATAATATGTGTATGTGTGTGTTTGTCAGCACGATAGCGCTCGCAAAAATGGTCCGATCGGAATTCAATTTGGCACAGGCGTGTGAAGTGGTGATATTTCGGATGAGTTCGAAAACCAGCGTGATCGGACCATCAGAAGGGGGGGGGGGTAAGAGAGGAGAAACCGTCCCCCCAAGAATGGTTATGTTATACATAGAAAAATTAATGTCTTCTGATTTCGGTTTACACCGTTGAATTCTGCTTGAAAAAACAATAATTTGGTATTTTGAATCATTGCTCTTTGTCCATTAGTTACCGAGATACTGAGAGTGGTAAACACAGTACGTTGTCCTTATGTTAACCTTATCGGAAATAAGTAAAATCTATATTTGACTTATTTCTCAACATATCTTGATAAAATTTGTTTTAAGGGCTTAATGTAAATGAAATCTGATGCATACAAAGTCCGAAATTCCCGAAGTTTCCATTTTTGTTGCAGCTAACCTTCATACTTATTTTCCATGTTATCCTTATGGGAAATAAAAAAAATGTATATCTTCCTTATGTCATAACATGTCTTGATAGAGCTTGGTATATGGCTTCTTCTAGTTCATACCAACTAAATATTTAATTAAAACCACCCACTTTTAATAATCCTGTTGCAGAAAACCTGCATACTTATTCCCCGTTTTATTCTAATGGAACTCACAAAAAATATCATATCATATCTCGCTATATGCTGGATTGAAATTTCAGTATTTGAAATTCGCTGAGTATGCAGGTCTGCTGCAACGGCGATTTTTTTTTTAGTTATTAAAACATTAACCTAGGTGTATTTGACCAAATAAGAGTGGATATAAAAGGTTTTTATCTAGAAAAAAGTTCGAAATATATTTATTAGACTGACAAAGCCTACAACTTTGTTTAATACTTAGTTTATGTGGTTGATACATTATTTTGTCATAATAGCTTTACAACTTATGTTAATAGAGAGATTTCCTTTTGCCAAAGAGATGTTAGAGTTTTCCAAACTCTGTAAAATACAGAATAACACAGTTTCCATACACAAGTCACACTCAATCCTAGGAACATCCCTAGGATTCCGAGGGCGTAAGCAAGGAAATCACGAAAGCTTGTAATGCTGTAGCGAATAGTTGTGTAAAATGTATAGTCCTTGATTTTCAAACGTATGAAAGCTCCACTTAGTTTCTTGACAGCCGATTCATGAATAGAAATATCGTAACTGATGGAGTTGCAATTGGGTAGGCAGTCACATTGCGGTGCGTACTTCAGACAAGGCTCGAGGCAAACTTTGACAGAATCATTGTGTCTCGGGAATTCAACGGGTAGACAACCACATTCATTTAAAGTAGCGTTTGCAAGACATTCAAACAAACAGTGTTTCTGCGTATAAAATTTAAACATGGACAACGAGTTTTCATGTTCGAAGAGACACCCTCGCTGATATGGTCGGTATTGAGCCAAATCATCTCGTGCTAGAATTATTTTTGGTCTGATAACAACTTCATAATAGACCTTTTCACGTATCGTGTGATCCTGTTCAGAATCATAAGGAATCTCATTTGGACTATGAAACATCAAAGAGAGTATGTCTTCATCGTTACTTTTGCAAGCATTTTGGTGGTGTTTGTCTTGTCCGAACACGTCAATGTATATTTTTCTCAAACCGTAAATTGGTACGGTTTCCAGTCCTCCATTGAACTTCATCATCGTGTCATAAGACCACCTTGGAAAAGTCTCAATCGTTTTTTCATTTAAGGGTTGTGTCAATTTTAATGGAGTTACAACGGTTTTCTTTAGAATTTCTTCGTGTCTTAGGCCATTAAAGGTCATGCAGCGTTTATAAAACATGTTGGCGTAAAACTGTTGAAATAGTTTAGTGTTGCATCTGCTTTGGTTTGTACGAATGCCATCGAAGCCTACCTTTAATGTTAAGTAGTCTAATTCACAAGGTGGAAGAAGCTTCTCCGTGTAAATATTGAATTCTTTGCCACCTACCGCCTTGGGGGTATTGTTATACATTAGTCTCCGTAAGACTTGACAGAGATGAAACGCTGATGGGTTTTGGGGTTTACAGAGTAAAGGACACATTTGAAATGCCAGCGCCAACATGGTCAAATCTTCTTGGTTACAACTTGTACTATAATAATTTGTATGACGCTTTGTCCGGTGCTTTGTTATGCATCGTTTTATGTAGCTTGTGAAATTGTAGTCTTGATGAAAGCTGGTCGGCCAACAAATTGTTACGGCAGGGAATGACACGTTCGTAAGACGAACTGGTTTGTTCGAAAGAGCCTGAACAACTGGTGAAGTCTGCCAAGTCTCGTAAGCGTTCCCAATAAAAATGTAACTACAAATAGCACAAAGTGCATTCACTGCCACCCATTGAATGTAATACAATGATTTTCTGTTAGCTAGCATCATGGAATGTTTTGAAGTGCCAATGGGATATAAATGTAATTTAAGTTGTCATCTTCCTTGTTGACCTGAAATATATTTGATCTGATGTGTAGGCCAAATTAGAGTAGATACGAAATGTTTTTCATTCAGAAAAAGGTTCTAAGGAAGTATTAAATATATTTTATAACCTGAAGAGACTAAAACTTCGTTGTTATAGCCTTACAAGTCATGTTAAATGAGGGATTTCCTTTTGCCGAAGAGATGAGAGAGTTTTCCATCCAATCTTGTTGTCCAAAATATCCAATGAATCTTCTCTCTCCTAATTAAACCTTAAACACTGTTTAATACTGTCTTAGCACATCTAGTACTGTTTTACTTGACGGTTTCAATGCTGTTTCAATTCTGTTTTTAGCACGACTAAATTAAGAAATTTTAACTTTCGATTTCAGCACTCAAAATATCGTTATTTTTTACTAATTTATTCACAACAACATATATACACTGAATCAAGTAAATCGCCCTTGCACTGGACTGGATGGTGCAATCATGATATTTATATTTAAACAGTTCTACCACTCGCACGGAACACTCAGTCAACCTGACCAAGAGCAACTGCCACGATGTAATTACTCTTTTCATTCAAACTTAGAATTATTTAAAAGCTTCATGATAAACCTGTTTAGTTTGATGATACATGTAACACGACTATAATATGATGAGTGATCATGATATTCTACAATGTAAGTTATTAGAAGATGTATTTTTTTAATTAGCTGCAGCACCTCCGCTTTCATCAATTACACGAATGCTTTTCTTCCGTTTAAATTAATCATACAGATGCACTCTCATAATAGGCAAATTAGAGTAGAGTTTTCAAAACACCTTTTAATATTTAATTAACATTTAGCAAAGTGGTGAATGCTAATAGAACCCTTACAATAATTTTCAGGAATCTATCTGACTGAATAACGTAACACCCCCGTCGCAGGAGATCTGCGTACTCAGCGAATTTCCACAGGATTTAATTTATACATGTGAGCATTCAATGTATGTAAAGGAAAGAATTGTTTGAATATGTTTTGTACTTGTTTTGTTTGTTTTTGACTATGAAGATGATCACTTGTCCAAGTAAACATGTAATTTGATTTGACGTAAACAATATCTTTGCATAAGAATTAAATGAAACAATTTAGAAACCAGTGGGGGCGAATTTTAGTGGAGTTTCTAAATAATAAAATAGGCGCATGTCCATGCTTGGGACAGTGGATCTCTTCCAGCGATAATTCAGCTCGATCGGTCCAGTTGTTTTTCACGTGATGGAACATCAGAGTCACGCATAAACATCCATACATTTACAATATTAGTAGAATACTAGGTTTACTTTTAATTTGTTGGGGGTTTTGCACTAAAAACTAAAACGGCATGCTAAGTTCGATCATTTAATATTCAGGAATAGTGAACTTGTTTCTTGGTGCTTTAATGTTAATGTTCTTAATGATAAAGAATTTGTAAATACCGTTTTTTATTTGATGATAAATAGCTCACCCTAATATTTTCACTCCTATGGAGGTTTTTTGTAGGATAGTCCAGTTTTGAATTTGATACTGGTTTCAGGTCCTAGATAATTGAATCCAGGTCTTGAATGTTTTGTAGGTTTATCGGGTTTCGAAGCGAGCGCGATCCCTCAGGGCTGCCAAGAAAATTAACGTAATTTTAACGTAATAACAAAGCAAAATAAAACCGACCTAATAAAAAGTAATTTTTTGGCTATTATTAGAGATGACCCTAAAATAAAATACATTAAGACTTAAGAAAAGGCTAAGCACTACTTTTATAAGATTGTCAAATCTAATCAAGTTTGCGTTGCAGTTTGTAATAGTTACACCCAAAACGTCCGCAAATTACTCATGGAAAATAAATAAAACTTTACAGAAAAGCACCGGGTGATAAATTTCGTGGCCATCATCGGCCGATCAGGCACATGGTAACGCCCATTACAGCGCTGTCCGCAGTGTTATTGCCTGGTAATGGCTGATCGCATCGCATCAAATTGTGCGGTCATATTTTACAATGCACTAAGTTGGCTGGTGATGTTTTGTTCTAAAATGCAATAAGGTATTATAACAGATTTGAAGTTAATTTTATTATTACTAACTCCTCATATATATTTATACTGTATAGTAACTAGAGTTAGGTAGGTCGGGAAGCGACACCATTTCTTAATGAAAATATCCCCGCTAAGCAGACTTGCAGACTGAGTTAATTTAAAATGCAAAAAAATATTTCAAACTAAGGTAAGACATGTTTTTTGTAAGTACCTTAAGAATAAAGAGTCTTTTTTTATTCAGTCAAGATAGCAATGTGTATTTGCATAATTTTGACTCAATAAAAACGATTTCGACAAATTTAGCTGCACGCATCATATACAGTGCAAACCTATATGTGTGTTATAACTCCTTATGTGTTGTAGTTATCATTTTCAGATTTATAGTGTAATTGTATAAAAAATATCCTGCAAGCAATTCCCTCTGGAGTAAAAAAAAAATATATTTTCTGGTTATCAAATCATTATCTAGGCCAAAAACAATATTGAATTACTGACTTGAAATTTTCATGTCTACAAAACACCTGGAATGGTTAGCACACAATGATTTTCCATACCATGCCTTTAACAGAACTTTCAATTCTAGGTCTTATATCCTCGATACCAAATATATAGATCCGACCAAACTTGGTAAATGTAATTAAGTTTTAAGGAATCATATAATCATCAATTATTCAAATTACTCTTGCTTAACAAAACCTTTGTGTAAATATCGCGATTTTTCATTTTAGGCCTACTATTATGACCAAAATTACCAAAATAAATCCAAATTAACCCACATAGTTGAAAACATATTATTCACTGGATCGTAATAAATACGACAACGGAACAAGGCTTCGACTTTTAAGTTCCTAAGCCAACATCAGTGACAACAAGGTCATTCCTCGTTTTCTCCATTATATATGCATCGAAATTGTCTATCAGTCAGAAGCGATGCACCTCATTTGATGTGCTGAAATGCTGAATAGTATACCCAGTGTAATAGCCCCCATGATAGCCCCTTCTCAATTTATGAGCGGCTGTACAATTTTTAATGAAGTTTGCTTTTCAATTATTACTTCAGAAATACTAATTATTAATAAGTAATGAGTATTACTTAATGAAACCTTTTACAACATTATTTTTAAATATACGTGACGCTATTTTGAAATATACATTTTATGCAAATATTATCTTCAAAATTATAGCGAAAATGTAAATGCATTCTCAAGTGGTAATTAATGCCCCATCTCGATTACTTTATAATAACTGCAAACCTTAAAAATAAGTTAGGTAACTAGAATGATGCATTTTATTTTTACATGATTTTGGACTTCACCACCAAATAGGGGCTACTTATGTGGTTTTGGTGTTTGAATAGCTATTTATATTGTATTATATAGATTTAAACATTCTATGTTAAGAAAAAAGCATAAGTAAAATTTTAACGCAACATAACATTTATGAGTTAATGAAATGATTCTATCGTAAATAGGTTTTTCGAATGTTAGAGTAATGAAAATAAAACTAATATTAGTAGTACGACTGCATTTTGCGTTCATAAAATTGTTTGTAATGAAACCATAGATACAGAATCTGTGACCACAACGGAATGTTCTTAGCTGAATGAATTCCGTTCCCTAAGGCATACAATTCAATAGCTTTGTAAGTTCCCTCAAAATGATTTCTTGTCCATTTTTTTGAAGAAACTCAGTAAGAGCTGATTTATAACATGAAGAAAACTTGTTGAATGAGTGAATGGTTACGTTTTAGTGTAAAGCAAGCTTAATATTATGTTATGTTATTAAATTTATTTTTTTTTGTTATGTGTTTAATGAATCTTGCCTCATAATATCAAATTCTTATCATCCCGCATAGCAAGCTTTTCTAGTGTTTTAGTGAGTAAACTAAATGCTTTATAAAACTAAAACTATTTTCAATTAAATATTTACCCTTTTTGATAATATAATAAACAAAAACCTCAAACACTCTACAAACTGTTTTTCCTCATGCTGTCTGGCCAGGTGTAAAACTTGTAAATTGTGCTTGAAAACCTTTACATAAAGCAGAGCTCCAAATTCGCTCAACAATAGCTGACGCCCTTGACTGTTAACTTATTCTTCGCTCATTCTGACGCTCAAGGTCTTAGATAAATGCAGTTTGATTAAAACATGACTTGACCTCAACGCTGCTTATCATAACAACAAAGATTTCTTTTAGAGTGACAAAGGTTCGCACCACCAGTTAACTGGCTCACAACTCCTTAAGCTCTTGATTCTCATGATTTAACCACTCATAAAGCTACGTAACTTCTTTGTATTTCCTTGCACTGCGTGACGAAAACAATAATTTTTCCATATACTATGTATAGATTATGGAAAAAAACTTTTTCATTTCCAAAACTAAAAAGAAAGCATTCACATTAAAGTCACGTAAAAATTTTAAAATTCAGTTAGTGTTGCGATACAGAATACATTTTTTGGAAGGTAGGGCAGTAACAGTGATATCTGAGGAACGTGCGTAATTTAAAAAACAGGCTATCACTATTAAAATAGACTATTTATTTAATTAAAATAAATTTGATTTATATGTATTGCAACGAATCAGCGATAGGTGGATTCAATAGCAAATTCACAATAAAAGGTTTTTCAGAAATAACTATTTTCAATTTAAAGCCGAAGCCAAACCAGAATCTTTAATGACCACATAATAAGCCAGCTGGAAGGGTTAACAGTTCTCATTAGCTTGATACATTTGTGCTATTTGGACAAAGTTAGTTTAATATTCAACTATTTGCGTTTTCCAGAATATCTGTATAGCTTAATACGGTTCAAGTTACCGTACTTCCAATTGCATATACCAGTCTTATGCATCTAGTGTAACATTGACTGGTAAAATTAATCTTACTTTTGGGCACCAAATTTTAGTACATACAATTTTCTTGAATATATTGATTACTTTACTGACATATATTTAAGTATATTTTTAATATGTTAAGTCTATTGATTTTTTAACCACCATCATATATCTTAAAACCATATCTTCCAAGCTGTAATATGGAACGAATTCTTGGTGATTAATGCAAGAGAAATTAGAGGTAGACAAGTCCGCATAGTTTGAAACGCCCAGCCTGGCAGTTAGTGGCTCTTAACTATGCAAACTGCATCAGACTTGGCTATTTATGTTGTTATGAGTGCTATTACTGAAACAATAACTTCCTTTGTGCACTTTTGTAGATCTTGTTCGAGTAGTTTTTACAGGTTCTTTATGCAAAGCGTCTAAGGACAAGCACGCAAATATTCTCCAAACACGTTCGTGTAACCAATTTTTGATAATAATATTTAAGTAGTTCAGTATCTCTGAACGCCTTCATTTTTGGAACTTAATACTTTAATGCGCTTTGTTTCAGTAAACGGAAACTTATGGACATCCTACAACTGAACAAAAAAATGTGAGGTTAATTCTATGAAAGTTGTCTATGACAATTTTAATTAGATGTGGTAAAATTTTAAATAACCAAAGAACATTCATAACTGTAGAATATTTACTTGATTCATAACAAATACTCTAACTTTGTTAAGAGCGGAAGTTTTTAATTAAGTGGCATATTTAATAGAGTTATATCTTGTATTGTCTTTTTATTAAATATATTATAAAATAATTTTTGATACATATTGTGTTGAAAGGAACCTTCAAAGAAACAATTCAAAGGTAAGTGAGAACGAAGGGGCTTTGAGCTCTGAAAATATTATGTATTAAATATGTTAAATAGTGTTGATGTGTTAATAGACCCACAACGCACTTATATTTAAATTTTCCGTCATTTTGCCCACTGCACCCCTTTACCTTTTAATTAATGTAAATGAGGCATTGCCCCAATACATGATGGAAAACCTAAGAGTGAACTTTTGATATTAATTGTTTGATGATAATGTGCTAACATCACAATGAAGTGTTGAAGTATAATTAAAGAAATTGATACTTAAAGAAATTACCTTTCAACTAAGAGTGAAAGTTCCTTTCGAAACCATGCACAGAAACAGTTTTATCTACGACCATTGCAATAAGCACCAATTATGGTATTGCAATAAACATTATAATGATATACATTAAAACACCAAAAACCAAGCAGTACTCTAATGACCACTTTAGAGTACTGGAGTCACTTTAGAGTACTGGTTCTAGACCAATGAGAGCTCGGCATTGGACGGAAGTAGTGTCATAATAGCAATTACGCAATTCGCACATCAGCTGATTGTTGCATTACGATTCATGGTTCAGTCCTAACCTCAAATTTTAGTTGACCTATTCCATCATTATTAAAAGTCATCAGTTTTGTTTAACTTCGGGGAAAATTTTGTCGCATATTGTTGGTCGTAGATAAAATAGTGTATGCAACGATTGTATTATGCCTTTAAGCCACTCGTGAGTTATTTAGAACACTCGCTTCGCTCGTGTTCTAACTTACATCTCACTCGTGGCTTAAAGGCATTCATTATACAATCGTTGCATAAACTACTATTTTCCTTCAAGTGTACACTATTCCTCTGCTTTCCTTCGTTATTATTTTAATGAGTGAAAAGGAAGTTTCGAATCGATTGGCATAAACGATTTAGAATATTTTCACAAAATATGACATAGGTGAATTGTAAAAAAATCATGACTGTATTATTTAAAACTAATTGTTTATCTAGTTACTGTCTTAGAATCTGACTGACTTAAAAACTAAAAAAAACCTAAACAAATTAAAACGTTTAATTGCATTATATAGACCAGACAATATGAAATAAAATGAAAATTTTTTTTCAAATAAAGACCGTGAGACAGTGGCTAGAAGTTATGCAGAGACTAAGCATACATCTGGCTGTTAACTAAACACACCGGATCTCTAATCAGCTTAAATTGTAACTCGTGTTACAATATTTATGAGGAGGCAAGTTTAGGTAAGTAAAAGTAGAATGGGAAACATTATATTACATAAATTATCATAACGCATCCATACAAAATTCTATAGTAATTAATTTGTTATTGTTGTTCAATTTAACCAATTTTATGGGAATTTCCGTATATTTTGAAAAGTGTTAGTGTATTTCAGGATTTTTAATCTTTGGCACCCAATAATTTAAAATAATATACAAATTTTCTGACATAAGCAAACTTTTCTTAAAGCATCCACTAAAAAGACAAAATAATGTGATTTGAATTTTTATATCTAAAACATAAGCACTAAAATAATAAAACGAAAGAATGAAAAAGAACAAAATAAGAATAATATAATAAGAAATAGAATATAAGAACGTAAGAAGCTAAGATAGATTTTTGTGGATGGTAAGAATATAATTATTAAGATGAGTTGAATAGGAATCAGTTCAATGTCACTAACAACAACTGATGTATAAATGAATTTTTTTGTTTTATTAAAAAAATGTAATCCACCAAAAATGCTATCCTTCTTTTAGTCTATATATATAATAAATTAGATAAGGTGGGGGTTTTTTTGAAGACGATTACTCGCGATGACGTGATTTTGAAGCAATTGTAAATAAAACTGTAGGCTCAAAATGTAATTTCAAAAACAATTAAAAGTAGTAAACAAACGATGATAACATATTAGTTAGTTTGGGACATTAATATAATATACCAGTTTAAAGGACAATATAATAGTTCTGGTAATCACGAAAGTGCATTTGTCTTATTCATACTAACAAGCATAATAAAAATATGTAACTTGTAGCAAATAAATCATCATTTTATTCTAATATTTGTATCAGACATGTGATTTTCGATATTTTAATTTTTATAATGCCTATTTTATCAACAATAATTTTGATTCCGTGCGGGGAAAACGGCTGAAAAGTGAGAAAGGTTCTTACTGCATTTGTCGGATGGAGATAAATTTCGAAGTTCAGGATGGAATAAAACTTTAGAAACTGCTTGAATCTAAAAATCGTTTTATTTATGAATTTACACTGTACATGATCACATATCAGCAATTAACACAGATTACACAATGATTGTGTTTTAATTTTTTTAAATCGTCATAAAGAAATATCTTAATATTCAAATGAGGGTAATAGTCCGTAGAATTAGCTCAAAAATATTTCACTTTTTGATACCACTTTGAAATTTTTTTTGGTGATTATACATGTAAGAAGAATCAAGAAATCACCGGGAGACACTTGATCACAGGTCAGGAACTCCCTGTAATGACGTCATCAAAATGGCCGCCATAAAAAATGATATGGATCTGTTTAATCGCATATATCTCCATGATCATGTAAATAAACCCCATAAATGTTTATATTTTCAAAAAGATAATTAAATTTTGAACAAAAAGTGTCATTTCGTTAAATTACATCAGACTAGCCGTTTACGAGATAAAACGGCTCAAACTTCATTTTCATCAATTTTCATTGCTTGATATGTCAAAGAAACGCTTAATTCTCCTTCAATACCCAAAAAACTCCATTAATGTATATATTTTCTGAAAGGCAATATAAATCTTAACAAATGACGCCATGACATTAGTTTATGTCAGGCTAGCCGTTTCCAAGATATTTCGACTCGAATTCTTGTTGTAATTTTCACTACCCCATAACAAATTTCAAAGAATCACATATTTCTCCATTATTACCCATAAAATCCCCATAAATATTGATATTTTTGGAAAGGTAATTAAATTTTAAACAGAATAAGTCGTTTCATTAGTTTACCCTGAACTAGCCGTTTCAGAGGTATTTCGGCTTATGTATAATTTTAAAAGTATTTAAAATTGAAGGTTAATGTGCACACGGTGTTCCTTAAGTGCATCACTTAACTTCATAATTTGGTTCTTTGAGTCAAAATAAAGAAAAAGTTTCACGTTTACATAGGTCCTATCTCGCTTCGTTTTCCGTCTGTCGGTCTGTACGTTTTATTTACATAAAACAACGTAGCTTTGAAACGGCTTGATATACTGGGTTGAATTTTTGTGTGGGTACTGAGACTATTACCATCTATTTAAGTATCTATTTAAGAATCAAATTTCTACTTTGTACCGATTCAAAATGGCGGTCGATTATATTTTTCAAAGCCTAATATCTCAGAAACCTTACATTTCATTGACAATTGTTAAGTAAAAAAAGGTACAAAATTTAATTTTCTTTACGTAAATATATAATTTTATATGGTTTATTTTATGAATGACGGAAACAATTTAATATTTTATTTTGTTAGTACACAAAAATAAGGCAAAACCACGTTAATTTTACTGTATTAATTTTTGAAAATGAAAATTCAACCGTTATTCATCATAGAAACCCTGTAGTTAGTACACGAAAATATGGCAAAAACACGTTAATTTTACTGTTTTAATTTGTGAAAATGAAAATTCAACCGTTATTCATCATAGAAACCCTGTAAATATGTATATTCCAAAAAGACAATTAAATTTCAAGCAAAATATACTTACATTAGTATATATCAGGCTCGGCGTTAAGGAGATATTTCATATAAAAACTTAATTTTTATTTCCATTACCCAATATTAAGCTTGATACCAAAGAAACACTTTTATCTCTATTATAACGCATAAAAAACTAGATTTACAATTTCACTTGATCAACTCAATTACTACATCAATAAAACTCTATTTAAAACTTTGAAAACAAGTCATTTTAATCGGTACTCTGGCCCTCACATTCACACAGCAAAGTGTATTTTAGTTCCGATTTGGTACATCGACAGCGAGTGCACATTTCCTGTACTTGCATGCAATTAGTTCTTGTAATCAGGCCATCGTGATTTCACTGTTAGAGGACCAAAGAGGTTTGTAGCCATCTCCGACTTTTTCCCAACCCCATTTACAAGGATCCAGAGGCTGGAAGTTTCTCTTGTGGCAGTTCGTCCAGACAAAAGACTGCAAAGAAGCTCTTTTAGTGTGCTGAAGTAGAGCGTTACTTGTTAGAGGAATATTCTCAATCGGTCTGTTGTGTTTCGTAATCACTATTCGCCTGGCTTCATTCACCGTCTCTGACAAACTTGACGGCTGATACTTTTGTTGACAAATCTTTGTATGAGTAGAAATTCTTGCAGAGTGTCTTCTTCTGAAATGATGGTTGGTGCATTGGTATAGGTGAAAATGCCTCATCTACATCTCTAAATGTCATCCATGCTTTCTATGACTTGGATTTGCCTATTCCGGCAAAACTAGACACAGTGTCAGCACCTGTGAAGACAAGAAAAAACGGCAGCAAATCACATAAATTCTCTGGAATCTTCTTCTGAAGCTCATGGATAGGAATGAATTGAAGACTTTTTCCAGTCCCGTACTCAATCCATAATTCCTCTAACTTTGTTAATCTAGAGAATGAATAAATAGCAATCACCACAACATCGCTACCAACAGTTTTTATTGAGACGTTTGAGTATGTTGAAAGCCCGGAAGCATGCCAAGCGTGCAGGAAGAGACGGCTGTCTGCTTCTTCATGTGACACGGTAGAGATATTATGTTCGACATTACTTCCATCTGATAATTATATTATCTTTCAATGTTGTGAATATCTGTTTTCCTGCAGGTAATCTAATTTTCGTAATGTTATCTGCCAAAAAACAAAATAGGTCTTCTATATTTCTGTCGTTGGCTAAAAAACTTCTAAATGACTTGGGAACTATTACACTTGCCTTTGCATTTATTCTTGGACCACTGCCTCTTAACTCTCTTGCTTCACTTTTCAAACTTCCCTCGATGTACTGGTCAAATACCAAATCAACTCTATTAACTAATTTCAGTCTCATTGATATGTGCGCTTGAAAAACTTTTTCGAATATTGCTGGAACGTTAAAACTGATTTTGGTAATAACATATGCACCAATGCAGCACCAATAAGGGACGAAACGTTAGGTTGATCACTGGTGTTTCCCTCAAGTTCTCGGGACGAATTGATGATGCAGGACACTATATTTTATTTTAACCACTTGACAGAGTATTACACATTTTACATAATGATAACCAAGAAAAATATGCAAAACTCTTCTTGTTTTATGGTTCAACTCAATCTTACACAAAAAGCATTATATATTTTTGTGCGTTATTACAGAGATAAAAGTGTTTCTTTAATATCGAGTTAAATATTATGTAGTGGAAATAAAATTAAGTTTTTATTTGAAATATCTCCTTAACGCCGAGCCTGAGATATACCAATGTTATGATATATTTTGTTTGAAATTTATTTCTCTTTTTGGAAATATACATATTTACAGGGTTTCTATGATGAATAACGGTTGAATTTTCATTTTCAAAAATTAATACAGAAGAATTAACGTGTTTTTGCCATATTTTCGTGTACTAACAAAATTAAATATTAATTTGTTTCCGTTATTCATAAAATAAACCATATAAAATTAAATATTTTCGTAAAGAAAATTAAATTTTGCACCTTTTTTATACTTTAACAATTGTTGATGAAATGTAAGGTTTCTGAGATATTAGGCTTTGAAAAATATAATCGACCGCCATTTTGAATCGGTACAAAGTAGAAATTTGATTCTTAAATAGATACTTAAATAGATGGTAATAGTCTCAGTACCCACACAAAAATTCAAGCCAGTATCTCAAGCCGTTTCAAAGCTACGTTGTTTTATGTAAATAAAACGTACAGACCGACAGACGGAAAACGAAGCGAGATAGGACCTATGTAAACATGAAACTTTTTCTTTATTTTGACCCAAAGAACCAAATTATGAAGTTAAGTGATGCACTTAAGGAACGCCGTGTGCACATTAACCTTCAATTTTAAATACTTTTAAAATTATACATAAGCCGAAATACCTCTGAAACGGCTAGTTCAGGGTAAACTAATGAAACGACTTATTCTGTTTAAAATTTAATTACCTTTCCAAAAATATCAATATTTATGGGGATTTTATGGGTAATAATGGAGAAATATGTGATTCTTTGAAATTTGTTATGGGGTAGTGAAAATTACAACAAGAATTCGAGTCGAAATATCTTGGAAATGGCTAGCCTGACATAAACTAGTGTCATGGCGTCATTTGTTAAGATTTATATTGCCTTTCAGAAAATATATACATTAATGGGTTTTTTTTGGGTATTGAAGGAGAATTAAGCGTTTCTTTGACATATCAAGCGGTGAAAATTGATGAAAATGAAGTTTGAGCCGCTTTATCTCGTAAACGGCTAGTCTGATGTAATTTAACGAAATGACACTTTTTGTTCAAAATTTAATTATCTTTCTGAAAATATAAACATTTATGGGGTTTATTTACATGATCATGGAGATATATGCGATTAAACAGATCCATATCATTTTTTATAGCGGCCATTTTGATGACGTCATTACAGGGAGTTCCTGACCTGTGATCGAGTGTCTCCCGGTGATTTCTTGATTCTTCTTACATGTATAATCACCAAAAAAATTTTCAAAGTGGTATCAAAAAGTGAAATATATTGTTGATTCTGGGAACTAATTCCACGGACTATAATGAATAATTAAAAATATAAGCATAAATGCTAGATTTACATAAATAAATGTTAAAAATTGTAGTGCTAGATAAATAATTTTCAACAATTACTGCGGCATTAACTTAACAACAAATCTTGGTTTTAATATTTACACAAAATACTTGAACACTAATTTAGTACACATTTATTTTTGTATACGAATAGTAAAACTTTCTCTATATTTACACAGCTTTAAGCTATCCACTTTCGGTCTTGTTATTCACCTGAAAAAAGATACATTCAAGTTAATACATTTTTGAAAAAAAGGTATTACTTCTTGAGTACAGCTTTTAATATTCTATTTCACTTAGTATTAATGTAAGTTTAAAATAACTTGCCATCATATATATGTAAGTAATCTATAAAAGGCAAAACCCTGGCCGACTGACTAATTTACTAAATAATCACTAACTATCAAATTTCCCATGCTTATAGAAAACTTAAAATTTTGAACACTGATTCTTTAGGCAAAAATTAGGACAGCTAAATGGTTTTCATCCTGATCTCACTCTCGGACTATACGACGGACCCTCTCAAAAACCTCATATTATACTTATGGCAGAATATAAATCGATGAAATGTTTATGTCGTACCCACTTACTGCAATGGGCACTTTATGAAGTGTCCAACTTAGCCTGGACACTCCATGAAGTGCCCAAATATTTATTCTAAATAGTATAGTAATCAAAATATCAATTGTTCTCTTGGATAACTGTTTGTAAATTGTCACCGTATTTGTAAGCATGCATTCTGTCTTATCTCTTTGTAGTATTACAGTATAAGTTTTATTTTTTATTACGTACCTTTTTTTAATTGAATTTTCTACTTGTTACAGATTTTTCTGTCTGTACTATATGCATCCACTTGCTAGTTGGTCTGTTCACTATATCATGTCTACTTGTAAGAAACACCGTAAGTTCTATTGTAATCAGTCATCTCCTAATTACCTTAATCTAGGCTAAGATAGTCATACTTTGTCAAAACAGGTGTTACGTGTATACTTAAAATAAAATATTATAAAACCAAATAAAAATATATAAAATAAATACATCAAAATAATTATGTTACCTATCGACAGAGAGGAGAGGGACGCCCGGCTGCTGCCCCCGCCCTCGAACGTGTAGATGTGGACCTCGTCTCTGCTGGGGGAGAACAGCACACTCAACTCCTCCTCGCGCCCTGCAGGCCTCCTCCTCTTCGTCAAGTCTATGAACGATGTCTCTGAAACCAACACGTCATCGATGAATGTCTCGTCATGTCTACGAAAGAGGTCTCAGAAACCAACTCTTCATCGATGAATGTCTCGTCAGGTCTATGAATGAGGTCTCTGAAACTAACACGCATCGATGAATGTCTCGTCAGGTCTATGAAAGAGGTCTCGTCATCGATGAATGTCTCGTCAGGTCTATGAATGAGGTCTCTGAAACTAACACGTCATCGATAAATGTCTCGTCAAGTTTATAAGTAAGGTCTCTGAAACTAACACGTCATCGTTAAATATCTTGTCAGGTCTATTGAACGACGTCACTGAAACTAACACGTCATCACTAAATGTCTCGTCAGGTCTATGAACGAGGTCTCTGAAACCAACTCGTCATCGATGAATGTCTCGTCAGGTCTATGAACGAGGTCTCTGAAACTAACACGTCATCGATGAATGTCTCGTCAGGTCTATGAAAGAGGTCTCTGAAACCAGCTCGTCATTGATGAATGTATCGTCAGGTCTATGAACAAGGACTCTGAAAAGAAAACTCGAACGTGTAGATGTGGACCTCGTCTCTGCTGGGGGAGAACAGCACACTCAACTCCTCCTCGCGGCCGCAGGCCTCCTCCTCTTCGTCAGGTCTATGAACGACGTCACTGAAACTAACACGTCATCATTAGATGTCTCGTCAGGTCTATGAAAGAGGCCTCTGAAACCAACACGTCATCGATGAATGTTTCGTCAGGTCTGTGAACGAGGTCTCAGAAACCAACTCGTCATCGATGAATGTCTCGTCAGGTCTTTGAATGAGGTCTCTGAAACTAACACGTCATCGATAAATGTCTCGTCAAGTTTATGAATAAGGTCTCTGAAACTAACACGTCATCGTTAAATATCTTGTCAGGTCTATGAACGACGTCTCTGAAACTAACACGTCATCATTAAATGTCTAGTCAGGTCTATGAACGAGGCCTCTGAAACCAACTCGTCATCGATGAATGTCTCGTCAGGTCTAAGAACGATGTCTCTGAAACTAACACGTCATCGATTAATCTCTCGTCAGGTCTATGAAAGAGGTCTCAGAAACCAACTCTTCATCGATGAATGTCTCGTCAGGTCTATGAACGAGGTATCTGAAACCAACACGTCATCGATGAATGTCTCGTCATGTCTACGAAAGAGGTCTCAGAAACCAACTCTTCATCGATGAATGTCTCGTCAGGTCTATGAATGAGGTCTCTGAAACTAACACGTCATCGATGAATGTCTCGTCAGGTCTATGAAAGAGGTCTCGTCATCGATGAATGTCTCGTCAGGTCTATGAATGAGGTCTCTGAAACTAACACGTCATCGATAAATGTCTCGTCAAGTTTATAAGTAAGGTCTCTGAAACTAACACGTCATCGTGAAATATCTTGTCAGGTCTATGAACGTCTCTGAAACTAACACGTAATCATTAAATGTCTCGTCAGGTCTATGAACGAGGTCTCTGAAACCAACTCGTCATCGATGAATGTCTCGTCAGGTCTATGAACGAGGTCTCTGAAACTAACATGTCATCGATGAATGTCTCGTCAGGTCTATGAATGAGGTCTCTGAAACTAACACGTCATCGATAAATGTCTCGTCAAGTTTATGAATAAGGTCTCTGAAACTAACGTCATCGTTAAATATCTTGTCAGGTCTATGAACGACGTCACTGAAACTAACACGTCATCACTAAATGTCTCGTCAGGTCTATGAACGAGGTCTCTGAAACCAACTCGTCATCGATGAATGTCTCGTCAGGTCTATGAACGAGGTCTCTGAAACTAACACGTCATCGATGAATGTCTCGTCAGGTCTATGAAAGAGGTCTCTGAAACCAGCTCGTCATTGATGAATGTATCGTCAGGTCTATGAACAAGGACTCTGAAAAGAAAACTCGAACGTGTAGATGTGGACCTCGTCTCTGCTGGGGGAGAACAGCACACTCAACTCCTCCTCGCGGCCGCAGGCCTCCTCCTCTTCGTCAGGTCTATGAACGACGTCACTGAAACTAACACGACATCATTAGATGTCTCGTCAGGTCTATGAAAGAGGCCTCTGAAACCAACACGTCATCGATGAATGTTTCGTCAGGTCTGTGAACGAGGTCTCAGAAACCAACTCGTCATCGATGAATGTCTCGTCAGGTCTTTGAATGAGGTCTCTGAAACTAACACGTCATCGATAAATGTCTCGTCAAGTTTATGAATAAGGTCTCTGAAACTAACACGTCATCGTTAAATATCTTGTCAGGTCTATGAACGACGTCTCTGAAACTAACACGTCATCATTAAATGTCTCGTCAGGTCTATGAACGAGGCCTCTGAAACCAACTCGTCATCGATGAATGTCTCGTCAGGTCTATGAACGATGTCTCTGAAACTAACACGTCATCGATTAATGTCTCGTCAGGTCTATGAAAGAGGTCTCTGAAACCAACTCGTCATCGATGAATGCCTCGTCAGGTCTATGAATGAGGTCACTGAAATTAACAGGTCATCGATAAACGTCTCGTCAGGTTTATGAATAAGGTCTCTGAAACTAACACGTCATCGTTAAATATCTTGTCAGGTCTATGAACGACGTCTCTGAAACTAACACGTCATCGATGAATGTCTCGTCAGGTCTATGAAAGAGGTCTCTGAAACCAGCTCGTCATTGATGAATGTATCGTCAGGTCTATAAACAAGGTCTCTGAAACTATCACGTCGTCGTTAAATGTCTCGTCAGGATGAAGGAGGTTTCTGAAACTATCACAACATCGTTAAATGTATCGTCAGGTCTATGAAGGAAGTTTCTTAAGCCACCACAACATCGATAAATGTATCGTCAGGTCTATGAAGGAGCTTCCTAAAACTAACATGTCTTCGTTGAATGTCTTGGTTTCAATGGCTTGCTTACACTTTATTAACTGTGAATGTTTTCTCCTTGGACAGAAACAAAAAAAAATATCATTGAGATTTATGGAACAACTGTGAATGTTTTCTCCTTGGACAGAAACAAAAACAAAAAATATTATTGAGATTTATGGTACCCATGACTTCGCCCATCTTGAGCTGTAAAAACAAAATAATTTGAATTAGCTACTTTTTCTCCTGCACCGTTTTTTGTATCTGTCAGTTGGAATTGGGTTTATTTGTTTACATTCGTCTTCTTGGATGAAACGTTGTTGCAGCTGACTCAAATAATTTGACAAACTAACATACTCACAAACGTTCACACTTAAAATATTAGTAGAATACATTCTTGTCATAGATTTTTATTTTACTTTTTAATATTATTAAAAATAAAAAATTCACTCTAGTTGCTTAGAGTGTTTATTTTCAAATGTCAGTTTTACGATTTGGTAATTATTTAGACTATTGTTTAGGCTTATAAGTTGATTCAACGTTCATATTTCATTATAGGCTTTATAAGAGAACTTTTCAAATATCTCTGCTGGATGCATTTTTTTACTATATATGTAGCATTTGGTTACAAAATCATCAGATGACTGCTATTTATTACTGTTACTATGATTTAATTTGTCTCTTAATATATCTTTAGCAAGTTCCAATCTCGTAGTTGAACATAAAACAGAGAATGAAAAAAAATTAAAATTCGTATCTTCCATATCCTAATGTACTAAATCAAGCTATTTATAATAGTATAATTAAAAATAAATGTACATATATTATGAAATAAAATGGACTTTGAAGCAATGACATACAAGGAAGGAAGCTGCATCATTTAAATTTTGCCACCGAAAACTAATTGAGATGGATGAAGGAAAAACTGATTGATTCAGCATAGACTCAAGCATGTACGCAAATATCAATCATCATATAATATTAGGCCTGTAAACAAGCTTTGATGTTTCCTGAAGCGAGATCTAATAATATTTAAGCAAGGTTGAGTTAATTAGAATTGATAATTGAAACGCCTACGCAAGTGAAATGAAATTTTAAGTGGATATAGGTTGTGGTGTTGGATAAGGATGTGTCTGAAACAGCCTTATACTAGCATAAGGCTAGCCTAAAATTGTTGTCTTATTTGTTGCCTCATTTTTAATCATCAAACCAACATTCCACGGCAGATTATATTTGACCTTTACTTCCGCAATATGTTCCACCTTCGTTCTAGATTTTTAAGGGATAAATTTGGTTCAGTCTCCTTGTACGATGAAAATACAGTAGTGCAATTACTTTAAATTGTATTTGAATATCCTACAACACGTAGTAAGATGAAGCGTCAAACACAAAGGAGAAATTCCTCGCTTATCAAAATAATATGGCATTGTTAAGGAAGGAAACTTTTCCTCCTTAGATATAGTTATTGCGGTCATGTTTTTGCATCCTCCCTTTTCGTCAATGGACATAAGCTCATTTTCTGCAGTTTCACTTTGTAAAAAATCTGGAGCTATGGTTAAGTATGTTAAGGATCTCATATTTCTTTGTGACATTCGCATCAAGAATCAGGTTCAATAGACTTTTAGTTTGGATATTTTTACTTCTCCTCTGAATACTTCACTAAAATGCATACAGTTAATTGATTGTAAGACAATGCAAAATAAAATTCAACTGTAGTTTAGGTTGTGTTAAGTTAGTTTAGGCTAGGTTAGGTTAGGTTAGGTTTTTATATCAATAAATTTTACCTGAATCTTCTGCTAGGGTCGGACAGGACACGTCGCCGCCACCGGACAAGGTCAGGGTCATGGCGGTCATGTCGTCCGCCCCTCCCCCCACGTCGTTGTACTTGATTATGTTCTCTCTCACGTCGCACTCGATGTCCTTCTTGTCGCCTTGCAGCCTCCGCCGGTGGTAGATGACCAGCACGAGCAGCACGACTGTAAGAACAGAAGAGTTTTACTGCTTGTTAGTTTTTCGTTAAAATTGTTATATAAATGTTATAAGAAAAATAATAAGGATTTCATTATTCCAAACACAATGAGCAGAAACAAATCAAAGTTTTAAAATAATTATTTATTTAACGCCATAAGGGTGACACCGAGTGCTGAAACAGACATAGATCACTGTGAGAATAGGCCCTAGGTATAAATATCAAATTCTTTGTTTGAAATTCATTGTTGGTAATGGTGATTTTATATTTTGATTAGGATTTTGCGGGCATTTGCCATCACTGATTAGTAAAAAACAAGTTTCACGACGTTTTGGGATCTGGAATCTGATCCCGTCTTCAGGAGGAAGAAAACCTAGAACATAACAAGATTAGTAACACATAGCCAGGAAAACCTGGACAAAAACACAGCTAAAACAGATAACTGTAAAAGCAGTTACGAAAACAATAAGCTGAAAAGAAAAACAATAACACAAAATAACACAGGAATCACAAGTATCAAGAATCACCAGACAGGAGAGAGCACGTCCACACCCAATCAGAGCTGAGCTGAGACTGGTGGGAGGAAAGCAAATGGCGGCGGCGACGGAAATGACGGTGGTCACAGCCAACCAAATCACGGCGCGCTACCGGTGGCGAAAACCTGAAACAGAGACATGTGATATGCAAATTCCGTGTGTCTGTTTGTGTTTTTAGTTAATTCTTAACCTGATTTTGCCCCTTGGCCTTGCTGCGGGTTAACATGTTGTGAGAATTTTGAGCAGAATTGTTAGTAATTACCCTATTTACTGACACTTTATTTTCCCTGTCTTTCAATTCTTTGTTTAATATTGGTAGCCATACTGGCCTTATTTCAAGTGAAGATTGACTGATTGGTTGGTCTGCTAGTTTTATGTATGAAGCTTCAATTAGTTTTCTTTTGAAAAAATGAGGTTCGCGGTGTACTATTTTTGCTTCGTCAAAATCCATCTGGTGATTTTCAGACCAGCAGTGTTGAGCAATTTTTGATTTATCCAGTAAGCCCTTCCTCGTGTTATCTTTGTGTTCTTTGATTCTAACATTTAAAGGTCTTTTTGTCACGCCATAATATGGCCTAGAGCAATTATTGCAGTTTATTCTGTAAACACAGTTTTTTTTATCCCTGAGTGCCATTTTTTGGTTTGGTTTTTACGAGACATTGCCTAAGAGTGTTTTGTGACCTAAACGCGGTTCTAACTTTGAACTTCCTAGAAACTCTTCTAATTTTTTCCGATAATCCCGGCACATAAGGGATTGACATAGGAACGAATTTTTCAGTGTTTTCTGACTCATTCTGTTTAGCCCTACGGGTTTTGCACTTTCTTATTACGGATTGAGGGTATCCATTCTTAGCCAAATCTTGCTCTACTTTTTTTATTTCCTGATTTAATCCATCTTGATTTGAGCAAATGCTCTTTGCTCTGTAAAATAGTGAGTAAGCTACCCCTTCTTTGACAGATTTTTGATGGTTTGATTGAAAATTTAAGTACTGCCCTGGAAGGAAGAATACTGTTAAGATGCCCTAAAAAGTCTTTTAGTTCATCGTCTCCATGCGGAAATACCACGAAGGTGTCATCGACGTACCTCCACCAAATCTTCGGTTTGAGTTGAGCCAAAGGCAAAGCATTCTGCTCAAACTCCTCCATAAAGATATTAGCAAAGATAGGCGACAATGGCGACCCCATGGCCATCCCCTCATCTTGACGGTATAATTTACCCTCTAGTTCAAAATACCCCCCCCCCCCCATCTAGTTCACCAGTCTCAGCTCAGCTCTGATTGGGTGTGGACGTGCTCTTTCCTGTCTGATGATTCTTGATACTTGTGATTCCTGTGTTATTTTGTGTTATTGTTTTTCTTTTCAGCATATTGTTTTCGTGACTGCTTTTACAGTTCTCTGTTTTAACTGTGTTTTGTCCAGATTTTCCTGGCTTGTTATGTTCTAGGTTTTCTTCCACCTGAAGACGGGATCAGATTCCAGATCCCAAAACGTCGTGAAACTTGTCTTTTACTAATCAGTGATGGCAAATGTCCGCAAAAATCCTAATCAAAATATCAATGTAAAGTTATTAATAGCTTGGTAAAATGCGTTTTCAAAGATTCTATTTTGGAAATTCCTTTGTTGTAGTATTTTCTAATATTAGTTAGAAATAAAAAATACCAATTATTGTTTTAATCCAAGAATGTTGTATTAATTTAAGTTTAAAATAAAATAGAACTTCAGTATTCATAAGATAAACAGTTAAAAAAAGTAAGATTCAAGTAAAAGAATAGCAAATTAATAAAGAAAAACTAGTAATTGTATTATAATATTAGAGCAGGAATGTAACCTCTTTTACCCCAAAATCGGTTATTGGCCTTACCGGACCACAAAACACAATGTTTAATACGCTATTACTGTAGTTCAGTGCTAATGCGCCATGTCATTAGGGTTGCCAACATTACCACTGTTAGCCTCACACGTTATTCAAACTACTCTTTAACTCACTGAATACAAATCCTAACTTGAGAAATAAATTATGTTTTATTTTAGCAGAAATCTTTTAAACAGCTATAAAAATGGTTTTGTACAAAATCAAAATGTAATAACAGGTTGCGCTGTTTTCACATTCCATATACATTTCCAACATTATCAAATATACAGGTTGAGTTTTAATTGCCCCCCCTTATTTTTTTACTTTCTAAAAATAACCATCCCAGATCCCGCCCAAACACTATTGGGTAGTAAGTGCCTCGTTTTGAGGGGGTACTCATTTTCGGCCACCATCTTGGATCCGCCATATTCGATCCAAAATAAATTTTTCAAATGTAAAAGTGGTGTTGTGACCCATCATTTCAAGCTAGATTGTTTCACTGATTACAATGCCGCAATCCGTTTTTTAATATCTCGATTTTTTCTCAAGATATGAGTTCTTTTAATTTATTTATTTTCAACAAATTTTAACATTACAAATTGATACAATAGGCCCATAACCACAAAATAATGCTAGATAGTGACGAATAACCACCATCTGTCATAGTTGAGCGATTTACACTTAACTTTCACCAATGTAATTTTTTGGCCGCCATCTTGGATCCACCATTTTGAAATGAGGTAAGTTATTTCAAATATGAAGTTGGTGTTGTGACCCATCATTTTAAACTAGTTTTTTGCGCCGAATTCAATGCCGCAACCCGTTTTTAATTATCGTGTTTAGTTTTCAAGATTTTGACAAACTTCTAATAAAAATCTCAAAAAATATGAATTTTTCAAAAAAAAGTCTTATAGCTAAAATGGGTTGCGGCATTGAATTCTGCGCAAAAAACTAGTTTGAAATGATGGGTCACAACACCAACTTCATATTTGAAATAACCTCTTTTCAAAATGGCGGATCCAAGATGGCGGCCAAAAAATTTACATTGGTGAAAGTTAAGTGTAAATCGCTCAAGAATGACTGATGGTGGTTATTCGTCACTATCTAGCATTATTTTGTGGTTGTGGGCCTATTTTATCAATTTTTAATGTTAAAATTGGTTGAAAATAAATAAATTAAAAGTACTCATATCTTGAGAAAAAATCGAGATATTAAAAAACGGATTGCGGCATTGTAATCAGTGAAACAATCTAGCTTGAAATGATGGGTCACAACACCACTTTTACATTTGAAAAAAATATTTTGGATCCAATATGGCGGATCCAAGATGGCGGCCGAAAATGAGTACCCCCTCAAAACGAGGTACTTACTACCCAATAATGTTTGGGCGGGGTCTGGGATAGTTGTTTTAAGAAATGTAAAAAAAAGTAAGGGGGGGGGGTACAATTAAAACTCACCCTGTATAGAGGCTAATGTTGAAGGGACTTACATATTTTTGGTACGTTTTTTGTGTTTGAAAATTAAGTATACACAGAAAATATTCTTCGCGCGCCGCGCCGGTTGAAAATAGCGTTGTCAAGGTAGAGGAAATGACACTGCAGAAGCTGTGCGAGTTAGCGCGATAACATCTTAACGATAACAAGCTAAACTGCGCTTATTAAATTATATTTCTATTTTCCCACAAAAATTAATTCGTAGAAACCATTTTTACTACCCAAAAACCAAGCAAAAAACTATTGTTGACGATAACTAAAAATACATTATTAACTTCCATTTCAATTCCATAAATTAATCAATATTATCGCATCTTTACATCCTGAATTTTGACTTTGTAGGGTAGATATCTTTTTTCAAAAAAAGAAACGAAATGTCTTTTTATATTTTCTCTAATTTGTAGTTGAACATTATGAAACTTTTTTTGTCCTTGCGCCTTGTTTTTCCTTTTTTCCGCTTGTACTGCAGAGATACTTAAAATATAATTAGTCTATATCAGAGTTTAGTTTACTTTACTTTAATAAATGCTAATTTAAGTAAGTATATAATTTAAATTATTAAAATAACATTTACGTTTATGATTGTAATATTGTTATGCAAATCAAATAGATCAATTGACAAAAAATAAATAAAAAACAAAAACCAACAGCTTACCTAGCAGTATGACCAGTATGCAGCCCAGGACCGTGGCGAACGCTCCCACCCCCAGCCGCAGGGTGTGCCTGTTCTGCGCCAGCTCGCACTGCTCCCCCCAGTAGTCGTCCGGGCACACGCAGCGGTACTGCAACATACAAGATACAGAAAAACATTAGGGAAAAACATGAACCTTCCATGGTGAGAGATACTAGATATAAAATTTGTTTAACATCTGTTACTAAATCTAACATTCACCACAGTGAAACAATTCATACGTACAAGACAAAAACCATTCGTACATGTTTTACAATATAAACATGAAATTCATAAATACAACATTAATTTACTGGTCCTGAAGCAAAAACCAGCCCCCCCACTCTGAACTAGTCCACAGAGTAGAAAGAACGCGAGAATAACAAATAGGATGTTACTCGATATGGGTTTATATCAGTTCTTAGTTTATATGGAATGTTATTGATAAATTTAACACCAGCTTGAGAGGGCGAACGCTGATCTGCTATTGTTCTGTGCTGACAGGAGTGGTACTTTTCCCTGCCTCTGCTGTTGTGTTTGTGGATGTCAGCTCTCTGGGTTGGAGACCAATTCAGAAGCTAATAAAGAACAGTTCTTTCCATCCTGACTTTTTTTAATGTAGATATCGATTTCCTATAAACAACAAACGAAAAACAACAGCCTACCTGCTGCCGGCTGTCCACCTCCTGACAGACGCCGCCGTTCAGGCAGGGCCGCACCCAGCAGTCGTCACTGGACACGCAGAGCTTCCCGTCCTCCGTGAGCACCTTCCCCTCGCCGCAACTGTGGGGAACATGTCGAGACATTTTTATCACTTCACTTTTGTTGCACCTGCAGATTGTTTTCTGAAATTTAACCTATTTAAACTTAATATAAAGAGAATCATAAACCCTCCTGCTGGGGGTTGAAAGTGATTTTAATGGAGTGAGCGCGACAGCTGTCGCTGATCTTTTTAATTAACAAATAATAAGCAATCATGCCTTAAATTTAGAGCTTCATGGTATAATACAGCTGGCATGAAATTTTTTTCTGACACTTGTTTCTATATTTAAAAAATTTTATCAAACTTTTCAAAAATGTATTAATTTTATTTTGAAACTTTAGGGTTTTTCATACGGTTTTTCGTTCTAAATGGGAAAACCCTTATTCAAATATAAGAAATTGCAATTTTATCTCTATAAAGAAACTGTTTATGAGACAACCGTTTGTTTTACTTTAAAGTCAATAACTAAACATAATAAAACCGCTTTTGAGCTACAAGATGCAATGACACCGTGTAACTTACAAGCAGCGATGCGTGTTCCAAGGGTCAGTATGGGGACAGTTGGCAGAGCCTCTACACAGTGCGGTCGAACACAGTTTGTCAGTAGGGCAGCCCAGGGCGGTGTTCTGGGCGACCAGGGCGGCCGCCCACACCGTGCTGTTGGCGACGGGCGGCAGTGGCAGTGGGCGGGAGTTGAGTCTCACGTCGTCTATACAGCCTGCAACACACACAATGCGGTCGAACACAGGTTGTCAGTAGGGCAGCTCAGGGCGGTGTTCTGGGCGACCAGGGCGGCCGCCCACACCGTGCTGTTGGCGACGGGCGGCAGTGGCAGTGGGCGGGAGTTGAGTCTCACGTCGTCTATACAGCCTGCAACACACACACTGCGGTCGAACACAGCTTGTCAGTAGGGCAGCTCATTCACGAAGCGGGCACGTGAATTTTATGGCCTCCTTCGCTTCTAAGATGATATCAAAGAGTGGAAACGGAATGAGTAAAGATTTCTGATAGCAACTAAGTCGAAGAGGTTTTCAGTAAAATAAGAGAAACCCTAAGGCTTGGTTGTAAGTTAGATAAGGGTCAGATTAACTTGTTCTATTTTAAGAGCCGCAAAAGCACATGTGTTTGAGAAGGTCAACGACATTTTTTGTCGCCTCGAGAATTTGTAAAGATGGTGCAGATACATAACAAATCGTTTTTGAATTAATGAAGATTTATGAAACGATTTTATTTCTTATATATTAGAAAAAATATGTGAGTAATATCTGTAATTTTATGAAAAACATATATCCCCCTCGTTTTTTTAGTGTTCTGTAACGAGCTATCAGAAGTAATTTTGCGACGGTAAATTAATATTTATTTTGGGAAATTATAATTTAATAATTAATACACAAGGCTGTAACTTGATACAATAAGTATGGGACAGTATATTAAGCACGGATATTAAACTTAAAATTTATTTTCCGTTACTGCTGGTAAACATGATCGAAGGGAAACTGAAAATCAAATCAAAGATAGATCTTTACATAATTACATGTAGCTGGTTAAAACTGGGATTTGAATTGTCTAAATACTGATTGAATTAGTGTGATCAGTTTCTAAACGTGATGCGGCAAACTAGTCCCTAATAAAAATTTGAGTGTACCAAAATTTTGATAATGTAGGTAATAGAGGCCCTAATTCATCTTAAGTCGTGGTAGTTTACTATTAAGCTACATTACTCTAATTTAACCCAACCAATTAATTATAACTGAGAGTTTCTCACAAAACAAGTATTTCATAGAAGTAAAAATAAAAACAATAAATAAAGCTATTCTCTTTTTTAAAATGCAAAACACCGAGACCAATGTGCACAAAGCTCATTCTTATAGCAAATATTGAATGGAATAATCAGTGCTTCCAATATCGAATGCTGTAGAAAAAGCACAACAAGAGTCAATACACCATGTACACTGGGGGATTGTTGGTTTAACGGGCACGTGAGTCGATGGAGTATTTACCGTCCATTTCTATTGTCAAGTGTTGGGTCCTTTATTTACAGACTCTCTTTCCATATTTACCCTTTGTAAAGACTTCCAACATTGTTTCCTTCAAGTTTCTCGATTTTCCTGAGGTATCTGAATGTGGGTCAGAAAGCAGTATATAACCTATCGATTTATGGGGAAATATTTTTGTGTGTTTCATTGAAAAAAATATTCCAATCCAAGTTGAACTCATCAAAATTTTATTTTTCAACATAAATAAGTTTGATAAAATTCAACTCTGAATAATTGCTTATAAAGAAAAACCTGATAAAAAAATTCACATTTCCTAATGAATTTTCATAATTTATTATATTATTCAAGATTTATTTATTACTTGTTAATACATGATAGGCATTTGAAGTTGCATTTTCCAGTTATAAATTTGTTCCTCCAGTATTTATCGTAACTAATTAAGTATATATATATATAGATTAGGCTGCTGTGAGATATTTTTGCATGTGCATGTTATCAAGAGTTGGAACTTTTCAATGGAATATATGTTATACGGTACAGTACTCCTACATTGAACTGTGAACAATAAATACATGAAAGCTGTATAAAGTTATTTAAATGATAATGTATAATAATAGACATTGTCTGAATATTTTAACTTTCAAAATCTAGTTCAATTTATCGTTCAATCGACGTAAGGTGTTTAACGGCAAAGAATACGACCGCTCACTATCCTATGCTGGAGTGAAGTAAAGATGGTAAAATTGAAGAGCCTTCTTTAAACTGTTCTAGGATGTCAATAAAATGCATTTAATTTTATGATTATTTATTTATTTCTAACTAGAAACCTACGTCACTTCGTGACTTAAAATAACATACTAAAATAAGTTTTGGTTTCATGTTGTTTATTTATGGAGTTCCGTATTGAAAAAACCGCTCAATGAGGAAGTGTGTGGATTGTCGTGTTTTTTTCTAGAGAAATTCCTTTCATTGCTTTAATGAAATTGCCCGTGGCTAAACTATTTATCAAAGTAAACTTTTAAAACTAACCTATTGCTTAAGATTTGAACTTCAATATGGATAAGAAATTCCTTTACAGAATTTCCGGAGCTCATTTATTTCACCTCATTGAAAGTGTCCATGAATAACGTTTTATATATGAAAAACATTTTACGTACTCGTTTATAACTTTTACACTTTGCTGGTTTTGGCTGAACAACATAATTCATTTTTCATTATTTTTGGGAATTAGCTTACATGGAATTAACTTTCTTAGCGCATCTTTTTGCTCTGTTTAGAAGGTTTTTTTTAAGTAATGAATCTTTATGTTATTTCTACACATCGAAACGTCAGTCTATTAATTATTATTTATTATTATTAATAGACTGATTAATTAATTAATATTAATTAATAAAAATACTGATTAATTAATTCATAATATTTTAACAACAATCAAAAGAAGATATACAAACCACAGATCGACATAAACTAATATCTAAATAAAATGTATACAATTTTAATTAGGTGTAAAATTAATTTCGGCCACGAAATTACTCGTACATTTCCAAATATATTTGGCTTTTTGTTTCGTATCTTACTTGCATTTTTGGCAAATTAAAACCATGCAGATATCACAACTGTCCTAAATGCGAAATTCCTAAATTAAACAAGTGCATTGGTCATTTAAAAACTGAATTTAAAAATTGAGATAAAGTAGGCATGCTGATCATAATCACTGAAATATCCTTCGCATTCCAAGTAAATTTACAAAATAAATGTTTTACCTTTATAATGTATGTAAAATCTTGATTTATTTAATATACATATTCAACTAATATTAGTATATTATGATTCCCAACGTTGAAATATGCATCAATTATTTGTTAGAAAGCCCCACCTCAAGAGCACCTCCTAAGTTACATTTGTTCCTTTTTTTAAGTTTCCTTTTTAGAAAAGAAATGCTGGAAATTAAAATTATAACAAACATTCTGTGGTATAGGTATACAACTTAAACTGTGTAGCTATTTAAAATATCGACCATCTGTTTTGTTATAAACAAATGTCAATTGGTAAAAGTTCACAGGTTTTACAGGTTTTATAGTAGCACTTTCACTTAAATTTCAAAGCCTCCTGTACGAAGGCATTTTAAGCAATATTTTCCAAACCAACAAAAGGAGCATCTAGAGAATAATAGCTTTAATTTGATACCAAGTATGTATGGACAAATATATTTTAAGGGGTCGATTTGGTCTGTACAAAATCCCAGATATTCTTTTAATAATATAGATGCTTTTATAATGTTCAACTTGGTCAAAGACAATTACACTACAGTATACTTTTTTCCATAATTATAAAAGAAAAACATGCAAACTTTTCATATAAATATATGACCAACATTATTAATAATTACCGAGGCTGTTCTTTACCGAAGTGGTAGCCAAGTCAAACTTCAAACTTCTAAGTCAAATTTGGAAGTCAAACTTCGCTGCTCGATCCCAGTGTGGGCGAATTCTGCTCCATCATGAACGCCCACCTCAGCTTGGCATGTGTGACTATTGCCGCTACGGTACCTTGTTGTCTTTAGGTTTCCACACAGGCCTATTGACCCGTAGTGACGGGCATTCAAGGTAAAAAAGATAGATTTCAATATCTTTGAAGGTCAGGCTTACTGACGTGTAGCCGGAAATGTTGGGATTCAAATTTATAAAAAACAAAACAGAGAAGATCACCATGATCTCTAAAAATAATATAAACTCTACGGCCATTCCATGACACTCGCCCAGCTGGTAGTCATGCTCCACCGAGATGATGCCGATATTCGTGTATACGGGCCGACCTAACCTATCCTACCTCAACCCAACCTAACCTAACCACTCGGTTCCACAGGCCTTATGAGATTTAGGCAACCTGAAAATAATAGGTTATTATTATTCTCTTCTTATCTGTCTACAGACCTTGACCTAACCTAGCCTTACCTAAGCTAAACGAACCTTAGCTAACCTCAACTAACACTTATTATACCTTAACTAACACTCATATCTGCCCAAACACAGTAGTATTGGGATTAGTTATATGAAACAGAGATAGTGCTTTCAGCCCAGCTTCTAGCACCTTCCCATACACCCTATTGCCCCCTCTCTTTCTCTCTCGGCGAACCACCTATCTCTTAATTCTTCGAACGCCTGGTCCAGCTGTCCTAGTCAGAGGTTCTGTAAGATTTATGACCCTCTGCCACAAAAAAGGGTACCATCCTACGCAGCAGCCTCCCAGTAAGTTATATTTCTCTTGTTTCAAAAACCAAGCTTACTGACGTGTACCCGGCAACGTCGGGATACGAATCTATTAATAACACTCAATCTCAATACCATCTAAATACCAATAATCTGTACGGCTACGCCATGGCAGTGTCACTCACCCTCCTGGTAGTCGTGCTCCACAGCGAGGATGCCGATCTCCGTGTACTCGGGCCGCCCGCCTAGGTACACGCCCTCCTCGCCGTCCACCACCAGCTGCCGCCGGTCCAGGGCGCCCGTCCTGTTGCCTCTCCGCCCCTCCCCGCCGTCCAGCTCCAGGCTCACCGCCCCTCCGACCCGCCACACCTGGGCCACACTTCGTGCGCTTTATTAATTGAAATTTTATCGTGAAATTTATGAGATTATTTCTTTATTGGTTCTCGATTGGTTTGTTGTGTCTCTATTGATTCTCTATTGGTTTATTGTTTCACTACTATTTTTTTAAGAGTGAATTTATGAGGTAAGGTATGGTTCGGTTAGGTTACAAAATGTAATAAAGGTAATAGAAATTTGATACATTATAGTTTTTTATAATTAAATAAACGCGTTCGGGAGCACGAAATAAGGCAGGAGGCGAAAACTTTTAAATCACTTAATCGTGTTTCAAAACACTCGATGTCAATGTTTTTCTTGGCATTGAATCATTGTTCGGTTTTTCAATAGGGCCATTTCAACTATACGCGAATGCACTACAAACACATTCAGATAGTGAATTTTCAATTTATAACACTTATGAAAATTCACATTTGAGTCTAAAACTTTTTCACTAAAACAAAATACAGTTCGGGATGTTGATTTGCAAATGTGAAAAGTGTTAATAATTGTTTTATTTAAGAAATTAAATTTTAATAGCATCTAAATTATCATCAATTTGTTCAGAATGTCTGGTAAAAGATAATGAATGAGGTATTACAGGGTATTACAAGGTATTGCAAGGTATTTGTCTGAAGGTTTTCCTGTGAGTTAATACATTATAAGGGATATTTTGAAGTAAAGAGTTTCTTTTGACGTTGTATTTTTAAAGAGTTGTTGTGATCCACTGTTGAACCTTAAATGAACCGAGTCTACGTTGAGTTTGAAGTTATGAACATTATATGCTCGCGATATTAAAATACATACTTTAGAGTTATAATGTAAACGACTTTACTTAAACCATCTCAAATATAATATCACCTGATCAATAAATGACCCAATCAAAAGTTAAACGTTAACCGCAGTGCGGTAAATTACCCGCCCCATTTTGTCCTCCTAATTTCGTCAAAGAGATTTTGTTAACTAGTTATGGACTGCTGGATTAGAAAATTCATGCAGCGCCCCTAAACAAACATTTATGTAGGACATTCGTTAGGGAAGTATAAATAAACGTGGACGGGAAAATATTTCCAATAAATTCTGATCAAATATATAAAAAGCTACCCTTGGTTATATGCCTTTTAGCAACTTATAACACAGTGGCAAAGGACGTATAGTCTTTTTATTAAGTTTATGGGAAGATATTCCTGTCAGATATAACTATTATCTGAGATTTAATTTTCTTAAATTGTCACATCATACACTTTTCATCATAAAATGAGTAAATTTAGAACAAATGTTTTTAAGAAGTTCTTAAAACGTCCCCATTATAAATTAGTGGTATTTACATACAAGGATGCTGAAACGTCCGGGAGGGTAATATTTTATACTACAATCGTTTTAGGTTCACTGCTACTTTAAAAATACAAAATATATAGGAACGTACTTGATGGACTCGATAGACATAAGGGAAGACAACCTTTTCCTTAGTGTAAATAAGAACAATAGACGTAGCCAACTTACATAATAATTAACAATGGTGCACTCTAAGTGGATTGCATATTGAGTTAGACAGCCACTACGAGGGTAAACTAACTACAAAGGGATCAATAGTGACACTTCAATGGTTAAGTTATTGTTTTACAGATAACAGCTTTCAGGTACACCAATAATATCCTACACTGTTGTTATTAAAAAGCAAAGTATTTTTGTCGTTATTTATTGATAAATACCTTTTTTACAAAATAATATACTACCTGTACTAAGTATTTACAATTTGCTTCAAGATAAAATGCTACAAATTCACTATTTGTTTTTATGCATTTGAATATTGGTTTTTAAGTGTAAAATGAAAATATAAGTTTATATTTAATATTTACAAAACAATGAAATAATTTTATTTTTATTGTTTTATAAATAATACACATATACTACATACATATAATTTATATACTACATATAAATTATATATATAATACATAAATTATTAATTATATAAATAAATAATATAATACTACACATATAAACAATGAAGTAATCAACTCATACAATAACGAATGGTGTTTCACTCTGGGTGGATTACATGGTGAGGTAGACAAGCACGCCAAGGGAAAATTAATTGCAAAGGGATCTACTGTGACACTTCATTGATTGAGTTATCGTTTTCTAGATAACAGCTTCCAGGTACGCGAGTGACATCCTGCACTGTTGTTATTATTGTAAAACGAGATATTTGAGTTCTTATTTATTTACAAATCCTTTTTTCACAAAATAATAAATTAGGTTACTATGCTAAATATTTACGAGTCGCTTAGTAAACAATTTACTAAAAAAACTTACTCCGTAATTTAATTTTGTTCTTTTAAATATTGGTGTTTATAAATGGTTAAACATTTGAACAACGAACACAATTAATCTGCACACTTATGAATGGTGTTGCATTCTGTGTGAATCACATTTTGAGGTAGACATCCAACCACGCCAAGGAAAAATTAACTGCAAAGAGATCTATTGTGATTATTAATTGATTGATCTGTTTATAACGAGATGAACAATTACGGGTATACTAACAACGTTCAACCCTGTGCTTTATTTTGAAGCTAGTTTTATTTTATTAATATTTTTTCTGTCAGTTTTACAAAGGAACGAAAAGGTAATAGTAGTTTTCATTACTAGGAGCGAAAGTGGCTCTTTTTGGTACGAGGTCGTAATTTACAGGCGAGGCGCAGCCGAGCTTGGAAATGCGATCGAGTACCAAGGAGACACTTTTGCTCCATGTGATGAACAACTATTTTCATCATTATGTATAAATAATCATTTAATCGTTAAAAAATTAGACTACATAATTTTGAGGTTATCCAAAATAGTCATAGTCATTTACACATCTGTTAGTTGTTTACAAACACAAGATAAGAAATCGTTCAACCTTTCAAACGTAACATAAACAAATTTTGACATTAGAGTACGGCAAAATTTACCATATGTTTTTCCAGTACTCCTATTCGAAGTGATCCAAAAACGATCATTTTGCGTACGATTTAGAGAACTAAAAACGGCTGTTTTCGGGACAGTATGATGAAAAAGATTTTTTATCTACGACCATTACAATAATCACCAATAACGATATTACAACTAATGTCATAATGAGGTCCATTATTAAACCAAATACAAACCAGTTGCATAACGTTAACATTATGCAACTGATGTCACTTTATGATACAGGTTCTAGACCAATGGGAGCGCGGCATTTGACGAAAGTAGTGTCATAATGACAATTACGTAATTCGCACATCAGCTGATTGTTGCAGCTTTATTTTAGAATCTATTTTAATAATTAACTTTTTTAATATTCATAATTAACTGTACATTTAACTCAATCCCTACTTACATTTACGGATAAACTTAGTCATAAGGGATATGTTGGTGAACACTGATTGAATCATAGGTTTAATAGCTACACGGTTGATTGAAAAGGGAATAGAATAGCTACCTTGACGTGATGCCATTGGCCGTCGTTTATTTTTATGGCAGTGATACGCAGTTCAGCCTTTGCCGAGTCACTTAGCTTGTAGCGAAATCTCAGTCGGCTCTCTGTGATCTAAATGTAACATGAATTTATTAAAAAGCTATCAAACTTAAAACTACCTCGTTATAAATGTATCTTGACTCATAAAAAAGTAGAGAAAATGGCTTTACTACAACTAATGCCCTTTCACTTTACACTGTTATTTTTTCTGATTCACAAACATAATATTACCAGTGCATTTCGTAGTCGGGAATGTTATATGGTGTATGGTAAGAAAAGATAAATAATTGATTTTATAAATAAGCAAAAAAACGAGCAAAAAGCGACCTATGACGCATTTTATATTTTTCATTATGTTCTTTGCATTGGAGGTGGTTTTGAGAGATTTTCTCTAAGCTCTTGTTTTAGAATAGTTTAAAAACTTTCCAGTACATTTCAAATCAACTCACTAAAAATATGAAAAACCTACTTTACTAATTATTTAGCCTATGGTTATTTTATCTTATGAAGTCCTTTTTTATGATTCATTAAGAGCCGTTGGCACCAAACTGGTTTAAACCATTTTTTCTCTCAACATAAAGTTTAAACTTAAAGTTAGCTATACAGATAGAGCGGAGTTTAACAAACAAATCTAAACAATCAAATAAACCAAATTATAACAATGAAGTTAATCAACTGATTTAACTTTTAAATGCACTTAAAGACTACCTTAAACCTGGTTTAAACTAGAGTGGTGCAAACGGCCCTTAAAGTTTAACCTATCGGTCAAACGTATTGATATTGAGGCAACGTGTAAAGATACACATACACGATACGGAAGCAGTGGTACCAACCTCCAGCACCGCGTACTGGTCCGCCCGCTGGTCCCCGAGCCTGAACAGCTCCCCCGTCTCCTCCCTCGTCCTGAACCTGAGGTCCACCCGCGTCACGTGCAGGTCCGGCTCGAAGTTGAGCGAGTACTTGATGTAGCTGTGGGGCTCCAGGGTGACGGGCTGGGTGGGCTCCGAGCACTGGACTCCCTGGTAGCCAGGGTCGCAGCTGCACCTGGGCTCCCTCGGGCTGCCCACACAGTCGCCGTGGGCGAGGCAGTCCGCGGGGCAGGGGCTGAGGCAGCCCGTGGCGCTGCCGGCGGAGAGGCCGGTACTGTCCAGGTCGTACAGCTGCAATATCGGAGTATTGTGATGGTTACAGATTGTATGGTTAAATTAGAATTAATACAACTATCAGGAGGGAGAGGGTGGGTCTTTTAACCTTCGCCATCGACGGGCAAAGCCCATGAAGGCAGATAAAAACATACGAGGAATTCCGAAATATCAGAAGAACAAGATGAAAATAACAACAAACCAAACTATTCATTCGATAGAAAACAAAATTGTGACAAGCAACCAAAATGCTTATTCAGCTAATGATATACTTGGCGAGGTTTTGCAATCTATTCTCGTTATTTTCGTTTGTTTATATGAGGGACATGCTTGTCGCTGGCAAAAGATAAGTGAAATTTCACTTCCTGTCCCGCTTCATAGTTTTAATTATTCCGCTGTAGTTTTGTGTTTTCAGAGGAAGAAACCGACACTATTTTTACAAGTTCAGTTACAAGAGTTGAGTTGCGAAACCGCTCAAAGGTAATATTCTCTTGTTTATTACATACGTTTACACAATTTTTACTAAGAGAATCAATGAAATTTCCCCGAAAACATTTCAATATACTCCAATTAAAACCAATTTTTAATGAAAATAGTTATATTTTACTTGTAGTTATTTAGATAATATCGAATTTACATATTAAGATTATTACTTATTTATCATGGTGATTAGTTTATACAAGTGAATAATATACAAGTGAATAATATTGAAACGTAAAGTAATAATTTAAACGCTCAATAAATAATTTTGAAACTTTTCTAATTGCAAAATAATTCCTGTTTCGCCCTACAGTTAATGTTTTTTGTCAGGAAAGAACAGTCATTAGTTAACATGCTTATCGAGACATGAAAGATTAGGGGATGGGATGTCTTCTTCTCCCTTACGACTCTATTTTTGTCCAACAGCACTATTTCAAATGCAACTGTAGAATCATCTAAAATTCTGTCAAGTTAATAGTTATTAAAATTATGTTTTTAAAATTAGTATCTATTCGAAATCAAGGTTGAATGAACTATGAATCCGTATTAAAAACCGTATAGTTAATTAGCCACAATCAAGGCTTTTAGTATTTTCATTGTTGAAAAAATCCTCATCCCGCGTTTGGTGCTGCTATATTATAGATCACGCTCAGCCAAGATTTTCATAATGCTGATAAATGGTGAATTACCTTACTGTTATACATGAAGTTTTTTATACAGCCGTCGAAGCTGTGTCCATAAGGCACGTGGTTCCAGCGGTACAGGCGGGGGTTGAGGTCGGTGGCGCGGCGCCCCCCCAGCTGCAGGGGCGCCGTAGGGTTGAGCAGCTCGCTGAAGGGGGGCATGGCGCCCCGCACACTGCAGGTGGGGGCGTCCTTGAGGCCCGAGACTCCCAGGCATTGGTCCACTACCAGCTCCACCGTCTGCAATGGTTATTTTAATTTTATTATTCTTTAATTTCGCAATCACCTAGCTATTAACGAAACGAGAAGAGTCTAATATAACGGATTTATATTATACTTTATACTTTACTTGAGACGTAAAGTATAGTACATCAGCAGTCGACTACAATAAATTACAGCTACAAATATAACTACAGCTACAATAAATTACTACTACAGACCTCAGGGCTCCACCGGACGTCCAGACGGTGCCAGCTGCTGTCGTTCAGTCTTGTCTCCGTGGTCAGGTTGAGCTCTAGAGTCCCGGATCCGTAGTCCATCAAAAGTCTTGGGTAACCGTCCACAAGCTCGATGGATATAAAGTCTGTAAATAATAATCTATTTTAAAATTATTTCTCAAATAGAGTTTGATAATCCTTTTGAGATTTTTAGGGCATCTTTTTTGCGACATGAGCTGAATTTAATTGATTTTAGCCCAAAAATATAAATATAATTAAATTGGTAGGTTTTTAAGTTTAGTCATCGCCTTTTTCCATGAAACAAAAACCAAAGTCGTGTATTCTCGTTTAACTGAGGCCAACATCCCTGGAAAGGTTCAAAGGCATAAAGGTTAAAAGGTCAAAGGTTGAGGTAAAGAACTATCAAAGTAAAGAGTTTGGCTAGCTAACCTTTTGTACTTGAAAAACTTTGAACTTAGTTTATAGTTGAATGGATATATTTTATAAACGAAAGGTTTTTACGAAATTTGTATAAGCAGACAGTATTTCTTAGGCAAACTTACAGCTTTCAACGGAAAATGAAAAGTGTAACAACTAAAAACTGCTAATAATGTCAAAAAGGATAAATTAAATAATAGGCCTACCTTTATTTTCAAACAAAAATTGTCTTTTCTTTTTACACTACACTATATGTAGGCCAAAAAGGAATGTAAATTCTTCAAAACTTATAGGAGCTCACAAATGCTAACAAAAGTAAGAAAGAGCTAATTAGTAAGTGACATTGACATTATATCTTAGTAAAATGTTTCTTTAGATAATCATGAGCGATTTTGGGCTAGTTTCAACCCATAATAACTTACAAATTTATGAAAAAAATCAATTATTTCACGTGAAATTGCACTGATAAGAGGTTAGCTGGTTTTATGACCAGATTCGGAACTAGGTCCAGTTTCAATTGTTGTTCGGCTATGAAAGCAATGACGCAATTTAACTAAATTTGGCCACAATATCAACGGTTTGGACCGTTTCAGTCAAAACGCATTAAAATCTTTGCTGTTTCAAAACGTCGCTTAAGCTGTTCAAGTCGTCTCAAAGCTTGCAATTTCATGCAACCTAGTACAACACGGTCATATTACATTACAAAAATTAAGTAGCTGACTCTGACCTGAGTTCGTCATCCCGCCAGGCTTAGGAGGACCAACAGGCCCGTTGTACACGAGCTGGCCGTCAGCTTTCCTCGTCAGGAACTCGAAGGAGAGGTGGGAGTTCTCGCAGACGCTGAGGGGAGGGTACCAGGCCCAGCCCTCGCCGGCGAAGCTGCGGGAGGTCCTCTGGCACCGAGGCCCCTTGAACCCGCTGGGACACGAGCAGCTGCGGTTGTAAGAGGAATTTGTTATGTTAAGTCATTTGGAATTTTCCGCTAGCTTCTAGAGTTTAAAACTACCCTACATTTTGGGAGGTAAGGAACCCCTCCCCGTCTCCGTTATCAAAGGACTCTTCTTAAAATCACATCCATCCTACTTATAACTAAATAAAATCCATAACAATTAATTGCTTTTTAAAAACTAAAAGACAAACAATAAAAGTATGGTTAGAATTATATTACAGAACATTACATGGACAATTTGTGTCAAGACTATGGTTTCAGTGTGTTGAAAACATTTTCAAAAACATTGCGGCAATAACAGCATCATACAGCCTGTTTGGTGGATGTATGAATCAAAGAAACGTTGACTGCAGCATAAACGAAGCTAAAGAATTGGGTTTCCAAGAGTTGTCTGACAAGTCAAATGACTGGTAATACATTACACCTGAGAAATCCATTGATTGTTGAGTAGAATTTAAAAAAATTGTTCGAGATTATCTGACCAGGCCAAGAGTATCGCCAACCTTTGCACCGTAAAATACCACAATACAAAATAATTATTATTTTAATTATTTTGTTTGCGAATAATTATTGAAATAATACGTACATATGAGATATTTGATCTTTGGATTATGGGTATACTCAGAACAACGATTTTCAAACTAGGCTGATCTACGGACAATATTAAAAACTTTAAAATACAAATACACTTTCTTAAAAATTTAAACTATGCGGAACGAAGGACTACCTGATCCCATATCGGCCCTCGATGCAGCGGCCGCCGTTGTAGCACGGCCTGCTTCTGCAGCTCTCGGGCCGACTGTAGTCCAGGGCGCCACACAGGCACTCCGCCACCGCCACCACCCGCACGCCCGCCAGCACGGTGGTGTTGGCGTTGACCAGGCTCGAGCCCGCGACCTCGAGACGCGCGGTGCAGCTGCCCTCGCAGCGCCGCTCGTCCGCGCACTCGCCCAGCCCCACGCTCGTCATGTTCACCTTCACCGCCTCCTCTACCTGGTTAAAAAATAGTTTTATTTTAATTTAAATTTATATTACATTTTTATGAAGTTACCTGCATGTAATAGGGGGTTTAACTGGAGTAAAACATTACAGAATGACAAACTGTCACATAGCGAAACACATTTAAAGTGGTAGTACATAAACCTCAAGGTCAAGGTTAAGACCCGTTTATATACTACGATATATTACAACGATGTGATTGCATTGAAGTTTATATAGATGCACCGAATACACGCAATGATCTACCATGGCTATGAAGGAGTACTTTGTTTTAATTTTGCCGTCTAATGTCGTGTAAAATAAACTTAAGACAAATCTATAAAATAAAAATCCCATGAATATTTTAGTTTTTTTTTCAAGTACATATATATAGTTATTGATGTGTTTTGTTTTGTTTATTCTTTTTACTCCTTCCTAACATGACTGTGGAAGCAATATGTGGTGATCTTAATATTTATTTAATAAGACTATACTTAAATTCCTTTAAACTAGAAGAGGGCCTAGTCTAAAGAACGACAGCAAAGATGCAAGTTACCGTATATAGCATGCTATAAAATCTGCCCTATAGTGTTCATTAAATATTAGACATTGAAACATATATTCGGTTGCCTATTAATTAAATGAACATTTATAATAACCCTTTTCTCATGGTTTTGGTTTCCATCCTATTTGTGGGATAAATAAATAAAACAATTAATAAAAAATCATTAGCACGAATGTGAAACTAATTTTATGAATTAAGATAAAACATATACCATTAATCATTGGGGAAATGTAAAAAGTACCAAAAAGTATGTCAGATTTTACACCCTACGGAATACAGAACACCGACTATAAGTCAAGCAAGTCAACAAAATAATTAGAGTTGATGGCATAAAGTTTGAAAACAACTAACAAACAAAACTTAAATCAACCATGTGGAGCGGACCATAAACCTCACACAAACTCCCTACCGAGTTTGCATGCAGCATAAGCAGCCCGTCGACGACTTCCCGCCGAAAGTTGGTGACGGCGAACCGGACGTCGGTCTGGGGCGGAGAGGCGGCGACTTGGAGCACGCCGAAGATCGCGACGTCCTCCCCCTCCACCCCCAGCACTTCCGCCAACTTTGTTTGCAACAAAGATAGTTTACTTCCGCCGTTCCGCTTCCTCTGTTGAAGAAGAAGAAGCAAACATTGATTAAAGAACTCGGTTTTCTCACTTAGGACTTTTAATGAGGCCGGACTTTTGTTGCTTAATCAGGTGTTTGCTTTGAAGTTTTGGAAGTGGTGGAGTGACGCCTTGTGGATGTTTCATAATTATAAAGTTTTAAAATGTTCTCTTTGCTGTTGCAATGTAAAAAACTTTTAGGTGGCTTTTTAATACAATTCTAAACTTCAAAAAACATTATTAAAATATTAACTTAGAAACGTTATTTTTAATTTATGTTTTATTGAAAATATACTACATTTGTAAATCTCATTTCGTATTCAGTAAGGAGTTGGAATAGTAGATCAATTGTCATTTGTTGTTTCATTTTTGATAGAGAATTTACGTTATTATAAGTTACATTAAAACCTCTGTCTCCACTGGCAAGTAAAAGAGTAAAAGTAATTTAGTAAGACAGGGGGTCCCCTGTGTGTGCCCGCCCTGAGGAAGAGAATAATAGACAAGTAAATTCTCACAATAAGTAAAAAATCAATAAATAAGAAATCAAAAGATAAGAAATGAATAGATCAAAGTCAATAGATAAAAATACATTAGATAAAAAATCAATTGAATTGGAAGGGAATATTTTTTGAAGAGGGTCACCATTGTTAACTATGAATTGATTATAGTTGCCGTTCCACCTGAAAGTTCAATTTTAACGTTCAAATTTCACGAACCACGTCGAATTTCACGGGAACCTCGATTAGAAACTCTAAAGAGTATTCTGTAAACAGTCTTGTTATCAAAGGACTCTTCTTAAAGAGGTTCAAATTATCAAGACATGAAATATGATTAGAAAAGTTTAAGGGGCGGTTTGGGAGCTCGGGACCAGCTAGTACGCGCCTAGCTTTAGGCGCGCCTAACTTTAGTCCACGTAGCAAAAGTCGGGCTTGGGAGCTCGCGACCAAGTTGAAATGGTTCGGTATCATCTTTAGTCGGTACTAAGTGGCAATGTGGCTAGATGGACGGGGAATCGCGGGGAATTTTGGTTTTGGGGCTCGCGGCGGCAACTGCGAAACACCTGATCGACGATGGCAACAAAAGCGCCCTATGTTGTGCGTGGTGAGGGGAGTTTATAGTCCTCTTTATCATTTTTCTATGAAGTGTTCGGGTAGGTGGATGACACAGTGAGAGTACTTTTGAATTTGTAGTTTTAATTTGTTGTTTTTATGGTTTTTTCAGTTAAATAATTGTGCCTATTAAAAAGTGTTGTTACTTTTTCATTTGTTTTTCAAATTGTTACTGCTACTTAATGAGTATGAAAATGAGTTACAAATAATTTTAATACACTTTTAAAACATTTCAACAAGAATGTTTTAAAACAATTTTAACAAGACTAAAACCAATTTGAACTGTTTTAATACAAGTTATTTGACTTCAAACTTTACAAGTTTTGTTTTCAGTTTTAACACTTTTAAAATTGTTTTGAAATAATTTTAATATGTGTTTTCCAAATTACATGAATACTAGTTTCAATATAAGTTTGAAACATTTTAAAAATTGTTCTGATATAAGTTATTTAACTATCGCCATTGATACAAGATCGTAATTATTTTTAAGTTGTTTTAATAAAAGTTCCAAACAATTTTAAAATTATTTAAAAAAGTTGTTAACTCGTATTGATATGAAATCGTTGCCAAGTTTCGATGTATTGATAACAGTTTTAATACGAGTATGAACTTATTTTTAGCTATTTTTTTTGCTCATTGGGATTTGAGTAAGTGCGAGAGAACATGGCTGATAAAGAGAAGAAGCGAACACAAAATTGAATGGATTGTAATTTTGATGACGAGCTGGTTGTATCCGAGGTGGATATATCCTAACATCGTCCAAATAGTCGAGGTACTCCATGTTGATGTCACCGGCACAAACTCACCCTACACTCCGCACAGTGACAACGCGCCTGGCTTTCAGAGTAGTATAAAACGGAACTCAACTGATAACGACTGCTCAGCGCTTCTGCGCAGTTTCGTTGAAATGTTTTTTGCCTCAATATCTTCACTCTTTTGCCTAAGGGGGGAGCGGGTGTACGTTTCTAATAACGTCAGACTTTAAAGTAGAATTGAATCATGAGTTACAGGGTGTTTTTTCAAACGCAACCCAAAACTTAATTTTATCAATTTAACATTTTATCAATGACGGATTATTTCCCCCCCCCCCAAGATTCCCGGGTTTGTCCCCAATATATAATTTTCTTTGGGGATACATAAAAATTAAGGGCTACGAAAAAATTCACAGGATATTCAGCACCTCAAAACAAACAAATCAAATTTAATGCAAGAAATTCAAAGACGTACCTAGCAACACGTGTTCAGGAATTTGATGGAGAGAACACAACTTTGTACAAATGCCAATTACGGATTGTTTGAATACATATAATGTAAACTAAATGTGATCAAACTTAAATAATAAGTAGTATAAAATGTAAGGATTAATAAAACAATACTGTTTCATATTTATATGTGCAATATTCAATCTTAAAAATGGGTTGCGTTTAAAATAAACACCCTGTATTATTTGCTTAGCTTAACGATGTTAAAAGCCGCGATATTTTGTAACCCTGATTAGTATCGTAAAAAGTGTTTACAATCCAAAATATGCTTTGTTGAATAGTAATTTATAATTGGAATGTTGTGAATTTTGTGTGTATTTGCTATTTTTCTCGTAGCTAAATCATACACCATATTTAGTTACAAAATTGTATTAATTTATTTATCAACGGAAAATAAATTACTATACCCGAATTTTTATGGCCAATTTGTTTGATATTACCGTTGATTAGTCAAAATCTTAACTAAAGCAAAGTAATCTACGCGATCTCTAATACAATGTGAACATCAGGAACCAAAAATTTATTATTTTAAAATATTACTTAAGGGTAATGGAATTGTTGGGAATTTAATGACTAATCCAAATATAACAATCGTTTGGTTAAAGTGAAATTAATAAACAAGATAATTAGATAAAACCAACATGATGTTTACTTAGACCTGCCCCCTAGCAGGTCTAACTTTTGAGCCTAAAATCGACAGTTATGATGACAAAAAAAATGTATTAGGCCCGAACTTGGACTCCCAAACCCAACTAGATTATCTCTTAGGCGTGAGCCCAAGGCTACTTGACTCCCAAACCCAAAAAAGTTAGGCGCGAGATTATCCCTGCGCCAGTTAGGCTCGAGACCAACTAATACCGAGCTCCCAAACCGATTTTTTGGACGCCAGCCTAAATACTGGATATAACCGGTTCTTAGGCTCGGACTAGCGCTAATACCGAGCTCCCAAACCGCCCCTAAAAGGATTAGAAAAGTGCACTTGTTATGAAGGTTTTGTGTTATCGAGTGTCTTCTTACAGTATAGAGGTTCTAAAAATTGTTAAACTATATGAATCTTTATGTAAGTATATTAGTGATTGATACTTCATTTACGGATACGTATTTTGGATAATGTTTGATTTTATTGAATCAAATTTAGTTCAAGGTAAAAATTTGCATGGGAATGGTAATCATAGATTAAATAAACTTAGTGCCATGATATTTAAACTCACCACCAACTCCACAGCCGAGATCCCACTGAGCCTCAGCGAGCCCGAGTTGGTGATGGAGTTGTAGCTCAGCTCCTTCACTCTCACTCTGACATGGGCCTTCACGTTGTTCTGGTTGTGTCTCCTGTCCTGCACCCTGAAGTAGAGGTTGTACAGTCCCCTGTGTGTGCCCGCCCTGAGGGAGAGAATAAAGTAAATTCTCACAATAAGTAAAAAATCAATAAATAATAAATCAAAAGATAAAAAATCAATAGGTCAAAATCAATAGATAAAAATGCATTAGATAAAAAATTAATTTATTTGGAAGGGAATATTTTTTGAAGAGGGTCGCCATTGTTAAAAAATGGAAAACTGTTAGGTTAAGTTAAACTTGGATTTAGGTTTGGTTAGGTTAGATTAGGTGAGTTTGGTTAGGTTAGGTTAGGTAGGATGAGGTTTGGTAATATTAGGTTAGGTTTGGTTGGTTTAGGTTAGGCTAGGTTAGTAAGAAGGGCAATGCCGCGTAGTTTCGGTAACTACAGGTAGCGGCGACACGAGATAACGGCTGATAAGATAACAGTCGATGACTAACCCTGATGTGCACTATGTCCATAAATAAAATCAATAAATAAATCATATATTGAAAGGGGGTTTTTAGAGGAGCGCAGTTACAAATGAAACATTGATTAGTTTACGTTTGGTTAGTTAGGTTAGGTTGGGATTGGATTGATTTTGTTTGGTTGTGTTAGTAGGTTGTACTAGGTTTGAAATTAGGTTATTCTATTGCCAAAGCCGCGTAGTTGAAAATAATCTATTGCACTACAGTAGTGGCGATGTGAGATATTAGATAGCGGCTGATAAAATAACACTTGACAACTGATTGTGACATTAAATGTGCATTAGGTAGATATTTATCATTCATCTATGACTTTTCAGTCTTAGGAAATCATTTGGAAACAATTTATTATTGTAGGTAAATTTTAAATGGCTGTGGCTCTTTTTTAATCAAGATCCTGCATTTTCTTACATGTGATTAGGGACCGAGTCAACACGAGTTTTTTCACTAAGAGTCACTAAGGGTTTTTTTCTGTGTTTCACTAACCAATATTTTTTATTCTTTTTTATGTGATGTTTCATACCTCATCGTCAGCTCTCCCGTGTCCTCGTTCAGCTTGAACCTGTGGTGCTCCCTCGTCTCCCAGCGGAACGTCTTGTCGGGGAGGTCCCAGTCGTCAAGATCTTCCACGAAGACACGTCCTATTGGGATGTCCATATTTTGTACCTGGGCAAAAACACAATTTTTTGATACTGTCCCACAGGTTTTGGGAATCCATACCATATTTTATAATTTTATATTCCTTGAAATTTGAAGACCCTTTAAATTAGTCTCAGTTAATCAGGCCGATTCAATTAATTTACGTACACTTATCTATGCAATCGATTATTTTCAAATGTTGAAAAATGTGAATGGGGACTTAGTTATTATTAGTGGTATAATTTGTTGTTCAAAAGAAAAAAAATATGGATGTCGAAAGTAACATACGAATTCTGCAAATGAGTACTGTCGTAATAATTTAATTACGACAGTACTGTAATAATTTAATTTTTAATTACTGTCGTAATATTAAATAAAATAAAAGATTACGTTAATATCTTATTACCTTATGAACGAAAAGGGGATATTCATTTTCGATCAATACTCATCCCTTGTACTCCACTACTCAAACCCTAAACAATGCTTATGAACAATGCTTATGTATATGCTTATGAAATACATTGAATCTAGAGTCAATGTAATCAGAAGAAGCAGAAAAAGAAGGAAAATAAAAATAAGAAAACAGCGAATCAACTAAAAACGAACAACCATTCATAAAACGATTAGTTAAATCTGGCTCAACTAAATTTGACGAACCTATCGTTTAAAAGTACGTAAAACAAATCCAGAATATATTTGAAAACAGTTGTCCCTATTGTTAAATGAATGTAGTTGAGAAACCTTTTTAATTGATGTCCCTAATAACAGCTTCGAATTTTACAATGAGATGAAATGTATATTTTGGTTCCTGTATTCATTTTAGTGAAAATGGCCAGTTTATGTATCTGGAAATATGTTACCCAAAACAAATAATCAATCTAGATCAAATTTCTTCAAGATGTTGCCAAACACTAAAAGTTAGAATTAAATTTAATGTGATTTACCCTATAGACATAGGCCTGAACTTCCATGCTGCCGGGGAGCATTGGATTATCATTTACATCCCCCACTACGACGGTAAGCGTACTAGTGCTGCTTCTCACTGGCTGGCCGGCGTCACTGATCACCACAGGGACTGGGTACTCCCGCTGCTGCTCCCTGTCGAACGAGACTAGGGAGACTACTCTGGCCCAGTCCTCGGAGCCTGTGGCACACAACAGCATGTAAATCCCCACCACGACAGTTGATGCTCCTCACTGGCTGGCCGGCGTCACTGATCACCACAGGGACTGGGTACTCCCGCTGCTGCTCCCTGTCGAACGAGACTAGGGAGACTACTCTGGCCCAGTCCTCGGAGCCTGTGGCACACAACAGCATGTCAATCCCCACCACGACAGTTGATGCTCCTCACTGGCTGGCCGGCGTCACTGATCACCACAGGGACTGGGTACTCCCGCTGCTGCTCCCTGTCGAACGAGACTAGGGAGACTACTCTGGCCCAGTCCTCGGAGCCTGTGGCACACAACAGCATGTCAATCCCCACCACGACAGTTGCTGCTCCTCACTGGCTGGCCGGCGTCACTGATCACCACAGGGACTGGGTACTCCCGCTGCTGCTCCCTGTCGAACGAGACTAGGGAGACTACTCTGGCCCAGTCCTCGGAGCCTGTGGCACACAACAGCATGACAATCCCCACCACGACAGTTGATGCTCCTCACTGGCTGGCCGGCGTCACTGATCACCACAGGGACTGGGTACTCCCGCTGCTGCTCCCTGTCGAACGAGACTAGGGAGACTACTCTGGCCCAGTCCTCGGAGCCTGTGGCACACAACAGCATGTCAATCCCCACCACGACAGTTGATGCTCCTCACTGGCTGGCCGGCGTCACTGATCACCACAGGGACTGGGTACTCCCGCTGCTGCTCCCTGTCGAACGAGACTAGGGAGACTACTCTGGCCCAGTCCTCGGAGCCTGTGGCACACAACAGCATGTCAATCCCCACCACGACAGTTGCTGCTCCTCACTGGCTGGCCGGCGTCACTGATCACCACAGGGACTTGGTACTCCCGCTGCTGCTCCCTGTCGAACGAGACTAGGGAGACTACTCTGGCCCAGTCCTCGAAGCCTGTGGCACACAACAGCATGTCAATCCCCACCACGACAGTTGATGCTCCTCACTGGCTGGCCGGCGTCACTGATCACCACAGGGACTGGGTACTCCCGCTGCTGCTCCCTGTCGAACGAGACTAGGGAGACTACTCTGGCCCAGTCCTCGGAGCCTGTGGCACACAACAGCATGTCAATCCCCACCAAGACAGTTGCTGCTCCTCACTGGCTGGCCGGCGTCACTGATCACCACAGGGACTGGGTGCTCCCGCTGCTGCTCCCTGTCGAACGAGACTAGGGAGACTACTCTGGCCCAGTCCTCGGAGCCTGTGGCACACAACAGCATGTCAATCCCCACCACGACAGTTGCTGTTCCTTACTGGCTGGCCGGCGTCGTTGAAAATCTTTGATGATGTTCGAGTCATCAAAACCGGGACGAATAAAAATAAGTTTAATTGATATTTTTAAAATAATACAAATAAATAGAAACAGTAAAAAAAAGTAACTTTCAATAAAAAAGTAACTATAAAATCTATTGGTTATTCCACTTTTTATGTAGGAAATGCCCCCTAGAAGGAACGCATAGTGTCCAATTAGATAACAACATTCTGTAGACATTCTCTTATCCGGACCTTTCGAGGCCGTGTGGAATTCGGATTTCTGGTGAAACCGACGTTTCCTGCTAAAATTAATTTATAAGTCCAACAATAAAAATATATATTTTACGGTAGTTTCTCTCTTACATATTTCCCAGGGTAATCATCACTATCGTTCCTATATCACTAAAAAAAATCATAATTTTACTTGAATTGATGTGATCATATGTTTTAGATATATCACAACTGGTCTCTAAACGTTTTTAATAAAGGATCATCTATACATTTCCTGCCGATCATGTCTGGTTAAACTGATGTTTTGGTAAAAATTGTCGGGTTTTAAAGATCCTATCTCCACCGTGAGTAGTCCGGTTAAGTGGACGTTTGGTTAACAGGTTTCCGGATAAGCGGGAATCTACTGTATAAAGATCAGGTTTAAAACTATGATATAATAATTTAAATTAATTATTTTTCAGGTAAAAATCTGCTAAATAGAGTGCCAGTTAAAGGAAGTGGAGCAAAATGGTTTAACGTATTAATTAGTGATGTTTAAAAGAAGAATGTTGGACGGGCTGTTAAGGTTGAACCTGGACAATAGTGAACTTTATCATAGTACAGGTATTGCCCAGCTTCACCAGATAAAAAATACAATATATTGAAGTGATTCACAAACGTATTTATGAGTAGCTTTCTATCTAAAAAGGTACTCTAGGATTATTGCCAACATTATTTTGCTTACCTTTGAAAAACTAACTTTACAAACACATGTAACAGATTATCAACGGATTCCTAGCTAATCAGCTAATATCTCTTAATCAGCTTATCAGCTAATCAGAGCCAACCAGGCTCGCTCCTAATTATACTTACTGTTAGCGCATCATCCTCAACAGATTAGATAAAAAGACATGGGTTATATGTTTATAAAGAGGTATACATTCATAACGCTACAACTCCACTGTAGGAATAAGTTGATCTAAATTGGAAATGTGAATGCCTGTGTGTAAACATTTTTATTACAAATAAAAAATGCTTGCATTGATATGACGAAGGGCAAGAGTAATATCACCTATAATATTGGTGCAAAAAACGATCATAGGGTAAGTGGACTACAGTGTTTTCTGCATCACATTGTGAAAACCTTTATTTTAGGTGTTTACGTGTTTTATTTGTTGTTTTAATTGTATTACAACTTAATGTTAAATTAACAATTGTATTTAATAAATAAATACCTGTTGGTAAATAACAAGTTAGAACACCTCGCATATAATCGATTTAATGTAGTTTCAAGTAGTTTCAAGACACAAAATAACATGGTAAAGTTTAGTCTGTCGACCAGCTTGTCATGGAGTGTTTACTTTCTGTTAAAGTAGAGATGTAACAATAATGTTTATCCTCGAATTTTTTTGATTATTTTTTATTTTATTCATTATTTTGACTTAGAATAACATGCAATGCACACGGTGCTGGAATTTTTTATTTTTTGCTTTCATTAGGAATCTATTAATATTTGTAAATAATGGGATATGACTTTTAGAGACAAATCAGTTGCTATGTATATTGGAGGTAATTGAACAAAGTAGATGAAACAAAGAGTAGAGTAGATACCTCACTCTATATTTCTATGATAAAGCAAATAAACAGACTCTATTAAATCATTTCATAGAACACGGAATTGATTATAGCTAAGGGAGATAATATTTCCTGATAAAACATATTATGTTTTTTAATGGTAAACATCTACAAAATAAAGAATATTTATTGTTATTGGCCATGGTGTTGTTTGTTTTCTTAGTATTATGAGTTTGTTTTGTTATGGTTATTGGGTCCTGTGTTCCATTTAAAAAATGTATATTTAGATCGTATTGTAAGCCTTTTTGAATCATTAAATTGGCTACGAAATTTTGATAAAAAAAGATGATCTCATGCTTTTAAGCGTTTAAGCGTCTTGATTTTTTTATCAATTTAGGTGTAACAAATTTGCAGCTGTTTAATGTAATGACAGAATTGATATTCATCACTTGCCTTAAGAAGAAGTGTACATTAAAAGGAACATTCATGCAAAAATGAAGGTAAATCTTTACATTGTGCATTTTCCAAATGTAAATAATAAGTATATGTCTCGATGATATATTTTTTATTTTCAATAACTGAGTTTGACAATACAGTAATGATCTATAAAGCTCTTCAATAGTCCTCATCCTATGGAGTATTTTTTGCTGAGTTTGACAATAACTATCCATTAAGCTGTGGATTTCAAAGAGTCTTTTTAACAATACCTGGCTCCTGCACGACTCTGAATGATTTCTTGATGGTTTCGTTCGCATTCGGGTCCAACAGGAACGTGAACGGCGGGCCGTTTCCTTTTATCGAGTCGTCAGGATCTACGGCGAACAGCCTGAGGACCTCTTGCGGCCTCTCGTGCTCCAGGACCACGGGTCTGTAGTCCTCCGCAAACCTGACGCCATCGAATTAAACTGAATAATATTACATTTCGACAACACAATTATGAGCATCGAATAACAGACTTGAATTGATATATCCTCTGGCAGTAGGCCCCAGTGAATTCAAATTGGATAGAATAGATTTAAAATTATTTACTCACAAATTGATCATTATATAATGTTTTCCAATCGATTCTTATTTTAGTATACTGTTAATAGTGTATTTAAGTAAATATGACATCTGATAGGTTTTAATTAACGAATAAAGTATTAATTAAGAGGTATAAAATATCTTTTTTGAGCACATTTGTTAATAAAACGAAACAATTCATGTGTTCAGTGGGCATTTTGAATTTACTGAATTGTAATTTAAAATAAAGCAATATCTGTTTCCAAATTAAACCAGTTTTTTTTTTATTCCAGTAACATTTTATAAGATCATATTTGTTAAGCAACTAAAATGTTAAATCTGTTACTAATGCTTGAAAAAAGTCATAAAAATTCAAAGTAAACTACCGGCTATTTATGATCGATGAAGAATTTGGAGGAGTAGTATTGGAGGAAGTAAATAGTTTAAAATAATCGTTTGATGAATAAACGAATCAAAGCATCAATCCGAGTAGTCTTTTAACTCTGCTCTCCCATCACAACAAACCTGGGCGCGTTGTCATTGACATCGTTGACAAGAACGGTGACCGTGACGGTACCAGTCTGCGGCGGGTACCCATCGTCCACGGCCAATACCTTGATCTGAAATGAAACAAATATGAAAAATAAATAAACATAAGTATGTATAAAACGCTATCTAAATTTGAAAGGATAAATTTGAGATTTATGGGTGACCAGTTAAAGTCCAATCCCTATTGAATGACCGCTTTACTTACAAACTTTTCGTAAGCGTTATATTTTGGCTACCTTTTCATGAATTAGACTAAAATCACCATTTAAATACTAATTTTGTCTCCTTATAGTCGTATCTACCTTTACAGTAAAAAGTAGGTAAAATCACAACTGCATTTGGAAAATTCAGGCTCTTTTTCTCCCAGTTTTTTTATCTGCATTTATATTTTGTATATGACTTTGTAGAATCCGAACCGTTCCCAGAAAAAGGCCAAAAGACTTCAGCCTGTTACGTCAGTTAAATATTATTTGAATAAATTGGTTTGTCGTTTACACGTGTAGCTCGAAGCGTTTACTTTGTTTGTTTGTATGTGAAATGTGTTTCCCCTCGGAAACTGTTTCAACAATGAGTTCATATTCTCATGTATTCATCGCTCTTACATTAAAATATAAACATTCTGATGTGTACGTTAATCATTTATTAAATTAAATGGTATGAGGTTATCTTGAAATAAGTTATGTTATCTGGATATTAAGGGTATAAGCCATGTCAAATGACATGGGCAAGTACATCCGGAAGTCCCATGCTAAAAATTAACATTAGTCTTATGTATCACTCGTCACTTGACTCAGACTATAAATGGTAGATTACTGGCTAAGCTATATAAGCCCTCACTTCGAACTGACGATTACAATTACCGGGATTCAATTTGATTATTGCAAGCGTCTTGCTGTTTGAAATGTTCGGTATAGTTTTAATATATGAGCAGTCATACATTAAAGAGAGTTTATTTATGTTTTACTTACAGCAAAAACCAAACATGATTTATGAATTTGATCATTGTATATAACCATTAATAATTTTAACGTTTATGACATTATGGTTAAATTATTACAAAAGCTGCAATTTTTTTAAATGAATTTGAATTTTTACTCATAAAAAATATGAAGGTAAGTTTAAAAACTGTAGGGCAGTAATAAAAGGTGATGGATGGTTATAAAAGCTTTAATCCTTTTCTTCTATACAAAGCTTCTTACAACTAAGCTCTCATGGGATTTATGATGTTTGTTCAACCCTTTTAAAAATCTTGCTACTCTGTACTGATGTTAAAGCAAATAAATGAGTATCATTTAAAACTTAGGAATATGTATTGACAATTTTTCTGCAAATTTTATTGTATCAGTGTATTTGCTTGTGTTGTCTTCAAAACCATAACCTTGGAACATCATGTGTAGTATTCTAAAGTATTGAAAATCTGTTACACTAGGTTTACTGTTTAGGAACCAGTCAACCAACTCACATGGTGAACAGCATTGGTCTCCCTGTCCAGTTTCCGGTGGACGCTCAGTTTTCCATCTTGGCTCACATGGAATTGCCTGTTGCGGTCGGAGGCGCGGTCGATGGAAAACCGGATGTGACTGCGACCTCCGTTGTCCACGTCCTTGGCTCTCAGCTGCTCCAGCACACTTCCGGTGGGGATGTCCTCGTAAACCGTGACTGTGGGGTGCGGGTTGTCGAACTGGGGCGCGTTGTCGTTGACATCCTGAAGTTTGACGACAACCCAGGAGTAGGCGGTGTGGCTGGAGCCTGGCGGGGAGTGGTCGTCCTGAAACAGAGGGAGAAATGTTTGTTATTATTAGTTATTGTTTGTTGTTATTCTAGCCGGGATAAAATTGGGAGCTTAAAAACTTATACGGCTGTTTTTCCAATATATTCATGTACGGGTAAATGTTCAAAGGTTTAACGTTCTAGGCCCAAAATTAGGGAATCAATCTTTATAACGTGCAAAACCCATTTCATATTAACAGTTGGGGAGAAAGCGGTTTAAGGGTACTTCAACTCCGATGGTTATGAAACCGAAATATTAACAGGAAGTGCGGTGTCGTACATGGCAGCCAAAACTCCGATGCCCTATCTCCCTTGTTCGTTGGCTAAAAATTATGATTCAAACGTTTGATCAAGAGTTTTCTCGAAGGTAAAAAATGCAAGCAAAACTCTAAAATTTCCGTTACAATAAGCTTCAAGAGATTTAATTCAATATGATACATTCAAGATGATGGCTTAAAAATGACCACCCCGTTAAAATGATGTATTTTCTATCGGCGGTTCTTTCAAATTAATATCTCGAAATTTGTTGCTTCGAATATTGTTCACCCTACTATCACATTATATGCATTTAAGGTTTTTTTAAATTGGCCTGCAGCTCCCTATTTTAGATCCCTATGTAGATGACTCCATAAAGGTTAGCCTTGGGAAAAAATAATAATGCCTCAATTGTGATCTTTTAATAAATGCAAGTTTATTTTATGAACGGCCGTCATCACCAGGCACAGGTTTGAACAAAGTTAGTGCATAGAACTTGGGCAAGACAAAATATTTGTTTGCCTTGTACTGTACATGACACGAACTTCCTAGCTTGGCAGTGCAATGAGGATAATTTGACAGAATAATGTTGTCTTGCACCAAGTTAGGGTTGTGTTTTTGCATGTTAATATTAGGAGTAAGCTATGATTGTTCATAGTATCATCTTAAATAAAGTATATTCTACAACCAAGCTCCATGTTTAGAAATAAGACGAAAACTGTAATTACCTACGCAAATGTCCGTGCAGTTTATCTTTTAAAATTGCTTATTATAAGTAATTTAGTCATATTCTTCTTTTAAAGTTGGGTTGTATTTACAATACAGATTGCTTAGCAGACCTTTTATCCTTAACAATATTGTTCAATTAGAAGCCATTTATAAACAGTACAGGATGACAATTTTATCTACTATGAAATTAACTTAAAATTTACACTTCACTATGTTACATATAGCATATTATTCAGCTAAATAGAAGGAGGTTTAAGATCTTTTACACTAATCGCGATGGTCGGCTCTTGAAATGGATTGTAAAAGCCCATAACTTAAGTGATTGCTATTTAATGTAATTTAACATTTGCCCAATGTGAAAGCAATTTTTTCGAGAGTGCAAGGATTTTTTAAAATAAATAATATTCGTTTCGACGGCTTAACTTAATCATCTGGATGATTGAATTTGCTAAGAACTTGTAAACACGCCACAAGAAGTTTCAGGTCTACGGGTACAATGACTACTCACTCCGTGTTGGAGAGTTTGCCCGTGAAGTTTTGAATTACTACGTTTACGGCTGTTCGGGTGTAAAATACGACTTGTCGGCCTCTCTGGCTCAACAGTGGGCTTTCATTCCAATTAAAGTTAGGCTTTTGTAAATTTTGTTTGGTTCTTTCATTATTTTCACTTTTTAAATTATTAATATGGGCATATTATTTATGTTGCAGAATATGTTTAAAAGTGCATGTTCATATACAAACATTATTTTTTTGGATGGCTACAAAATCAGGAAATCCTTATCAATAGAATAAATATCTATTGACATTTTAAAAATATTTTTCTTATTTTTGGTCTTAGAGTACACAACTCATTACAAGTGAAATTTATATTCTATTTATAATAAAGATTACAATGAATCCTTACCCAACTCTTAAAAACGATTAGGGCAATTTATTTGTTTTCCTTGGTTACCTTTGAAGTTAAAAAATTTCCCCCCCAAAATGAAGTGATCCTAGATTTTATTTTAACTAATTACTTATGCATACAAAAAAAGGTAGCCCTACCTCATCCACAACTTGTATCTGGAACCTAAAGCCGTTCCTTTGCAGGGGATCCTCAAAGTCCAGGGGCTGGGTCACCACAAGGGAACCAGTCCCGTCAACGTTTGCGATCATGGCGAATTTTTCCGCCCCATACCCACTCTTTTCCACCACCTGTAAATATACTGATATTTATTATGTAGTTATGATTGTGATATTAAGTGAGGTTCTATTAACATTTTCTACTAACACCGACGTTTGAATTTATTTTTGAATATTGTTTTTCTGGAAGACCAGCTGTTACGTAAATTCTTTGTTTTCAACATACGAAATTCAATTATCTTTTATGTCGAGGATAATTATCATTGATGGTGCTTCCTTCTATTGGTTCACAAGCCTCGAACCGGGATGTATTTTTATCTTCATTACTTTTTTCATGTCTTTTTTAATTTTCTTTCATTTCTTAAACTACTGTCTAGCATATCTGTTAGTATAAAAGCTGTACTAATAATATTGAAGTGAGGTTAAGTGCCAGTTGCAGATCTCTTCACGCGGTTGCTTGGGCAAGCTAACCATTATGAATTCAACAAATTGAAAATTTCGAACTTGCAAAATTATAATAGGTAGACTATAAATGCTATTAAATAATGAAATTCACAGCTTCGATTTAACAATTAACATTCTAAAATTAGGAGCATTTTTTAAAAATCATTATTGTATATCCTAATGGTATATTTCAGTTCACAGAGAGGAAAGCGAATTATAATTTTATCATACAGAGGAAAATATTGTGATATAACTTAACAGATTGATGCTAGTTCAGCATTAACTAATTTTCAAATTCATCCTATATTGATATTATTTTAAATAATCGTTACAATTTTCAAGGCTTTTATGTTATAACGAAACAAAACCACAGATGCAGCCTGTATTACACTGTATACGAAGCGGTTGTTCTCGTCGTCGTCTCGCACGGCCACGGTCAAGACGGGCGTGTTGGGTGTGACGTCACCCACGGTCTCCCCAACCTCGGTCACCCATTCGTCCTTGGTGAAGACGGGCACAGAGTCATTGATATCGAGCACCCTTATGGTCACCGTGCCTGTGCCTGGGCCACAGAAATAGTATCCGTGTAAATGAAATTACAAAAATGAGAGGGTTGTTATGATTCATATCTTTTGTAAATAGTTATTTAATGTTAATAATGAAAAACAGAGATAAATTATTTGCAATTTGTGTTAAAATATAATAGGTTTAGGGAGTTAGGACAAAGTTTGGAGACCCTTGATTAAACTGTTGAACGCGTTTCAGTATGAAATACAAAATCGACAAATTTTCACAATATAAATAGACTGATTTCTTTCAGCTTCACTACTTTCACACCGCTCTCCAAATTAAAGTACTTTGAAATCAGTCCCTAATTTCAGTTTTTTCTTTTATTTTTCTTGATGGCCTATTGTGCAACTCCTTTTTTGAATGGTTTGTCCATGTAAATACAATGGTAAAAACCCAAGGCCCTTTTATCACAACCCTGATCAAAATGAAAGCCACTTCAAAATTTAATCGAAGTGTGAATTTATGCTCGGTAATCTTTTGACCTCGGCTCAACGCCTCAGTCGAAAAACGTAACCTCGAAACGAAAGCTTCACTTCATGCAGTCGTAATTAGATATAGCATGATTAAAACTTAGTGTAGTGAGATATTTAAAACTAAATTGAGTACTAAAATAGGGCAATGTAAACTAGTGAAGTTTTTTCCAAGTCAGGAATAAAGTCAACATCATAAGATAAAGCCTTCTAAGAGGCAAGGATCCGTAAAACTTAATTATCCCCACCCTATACGTAAAATATTCCTTTATGGAAGTAATGAAAGAAAACTTTCCTGAAGTTTCTCCGATATTTTACGCTTAATTAAGCTGACAATTCAGAGGCAAAATCCGGTTGGTCTTATTTTAGTCGAGCCAATCTAATGTATCTTGATATTCTACTTCATATTTATTGCATGAACCTTGTATGATATACCTACGTAAGATATTATCGCTCTCGTGTGCTTGGAATTAGATTATAAATTCAAGACTTTATCCTTTTATCCTTTTATCTTTACCTAGAAGTCTACGTCTCTGAAGTAAATTCATTATTAAAAAGGTTTTTGCAGAATATGTATTTTAATACTAAAATAACATAAACTTGAAGTAAAACTAGTTAAGATAGCTGAATATATATATATAGTGGGTTTTAAAAATAAACTGTGTGTACCTTTAATATCAGTAGATATCTTTAAGACGTTTCTGTGCAACCATTAAGAAGAGATGATAAATATACTTTTTTATCCCAGTAGATAATATATATCATCTCTGCTAGGCGGTTGCTCAGTATCGTTTTTGGATTAAACTATTTTTTAAACATTACATAGTTACGATATAATGTTAGATTTACCTTTAAGACCAGCCCCATCGGTGGCAATCACTTGTATGGCGTAGTCTGTAGTTTTCTCACGATCAAGGCAACATATGAGGGTTTTTATTTCTCCTGTATTCGGTTGTATCTCAAAAATCGGCAGTCCAGTGCCTTCTTCTATTGCGTTCTTCTCTATTGAGTATTTTATTTTTGCGTTGCCATTCTCGAATGGATCATCGTTGTCTTCGGCATCCAAGACTATTACTAATACTCCTGAAATATACAACAAAGTAAATAAAAGATCATAAAATGTGCATTAAATATTGGTTAAATCACTACTATAAAAAAGCCAATTTTTAACATTTAAATATCAATATGAAATTATTTATTTGTAAAATTAATTTCTTGATTGCGAGGTTAATAGTTTTAGTTTGTTTCGTTGGATTATTGAAGTTTGTATTGTAATGTGAAGAGTATTATTTATAAATTTCTACTCAATATTTTAATAACATCCACTAACAAAACGTCTGTGTCAATATAATTAGAGTATAATCATTATCAAAATTCAGTCGATCATCAGACGAAATTAATTTGAGCATTATCAAGGTAAGGTATCTCAGAAGAAATTACAAAACGGTAGGCGGTTGAGCAGTTATGGCAATAACACCCTTCTAATACGTAATTAAAAAAATATGTTAAATAATTGTTCAAAAGAGCTCCACAAAAACGTTTTATTTTGGATTATATGTTTCACACATTGTATAAAATTTTAATATCTCATTATTCTATGTATCTTCATACCCTTTGGGCTGTTTTCGGTGACGTTCCCGATGTACTCAGTCTGGGCGAAGTGCGGAGCGTTGTCATTAATGTCCTTGAGGTTAACCTGTACATCTGCGAAGCCGACCAGTCCCTTGCCTCCCTCATCCTGGGCGAAGACGGTGAACCTCCACTGGGGCCGGCCCAAGGGAGGGTCTCGGTCCAGGGGCTGGAGAAACACAATAATTCACGTAGAGTACTATAAATCACATTCATATAGATGTCCCCCTATTTTATTTATCATATTTCCAATGAAAAAATTGATGATTTAAAATAATAAGGTTCCTTGGCTTAAGCGAGAAAGTTTCACGTAAGTCCCTTTTATGTATGAAGGAGCGATTTATTTGCATGGTTTGGTTCATATGTTTCGTTGTGAAACGTGATAAATAAATTGCTATCACGTGATTCACTACTTTAACGAATGTTGTGTCGTATGTGAATTCTGTCGGTGACATTTTTGACTTTAAATATATCACGAAATACTTGTTAACCAGATTGTTTGCATCCAATGTAATGCTAGCTGGGATAATGCTGAAGTTATAAGTGGCAAACATCTGGATTGATTTGAGGCCCCTTTCACAAGATACGTTTTTCATGCGGCTCGTATCGTACGACAAGGAGTCGTGCAACCCACTACCGCCTTAGTTTAGCATATGGAACATACGAAATTGCAGTGCGTCACGCTGTAACGTCGTGTGAAAGCACCCATGAGGTTAGATACAAATAGGAATTGGATGACACATTGTCGTCTCACACGGGTCGCATCAAAACCGCATAGTGTGAAACAGACCTAACTTGTCCCATATCCGGTATCCAGTCTTAAAAGTAAAGCTCTTTTATACACCCGACCAAGTTTCATTTGCCACTGTGCATGGATCCTAACGTAATATTCTGAGAACTTTGAGAATATTTAATCAATAACCTAGTTATGTTTGCGCAGTAAAGATCTTCCTTGTAGCTACGCAGACAGACATATTATGCTCAACAATACTTACTACCCTTATTTAGAAATAAAGCTTATAACAACCTGAAATGAAGTGCAACGTAAATGACTTATTTAAAGAGAAAAAAGAGAGCTCACTGACCTGAAAGAGGTTACAATGAAAACCTTTTAAAAGATATCTGTATAGTTCATCCGTTTTATCTTGAGCTAAGGGAATCGCTTACACCTGAAGCAGTTGGAGTGGAATAAAAATCAACAGATCATCACAGCTGAACTGTGAAGTCATACTAGCCTTACATTATAACATTTTCTAACAGCTGTCAATTGATATCTTTACTTTAATTTTTTAGCATAGTTTATGTTTGTTGAGATTGATTTTTACATCGTTTTTTATCCCTTATAGTTGAGAATAAACAATGTTTGTCAGCTCCAGCAACGGAGTAAGAACTATAACTCATCTTTAAAATAAAAATTGCATTTGATATTATCAAATTGTGCATTGTAATACTTTTGATACAATTTTGATACATAAAAATATGTTTTATCATAAAATTAGTTTGGCCTACCTTTAGAACAAATATTTCTCCGCTGCCCTTGTCGATGGCGAAGTTCCCGGTGGCAGGGTCGTCAGAGTCGATGCCCTGACCCGCCAGGAAGTATACTACATCGGTGGGTTGGTACGTGTCTCCATCCACCGCCTCAACCTAAAAACGGAACCCGACATGTTTGTATTTTTATCGAGTGTGCAATTGACATATTTAGAAAGACTCCCAAAAATGTTGGATCCAAATTAGCATCCAAATTCTTAACTTTTTCGACACGACATAATTAAGGTTAAAATTTCCTAAAATCTTCTGGTCTGAATATAATTCATTCAACATTAAAAGGATTTTAGTTTTACAAACCTCGGATGGATTTTAGTAAATTCTAAAAACTGTTGTTTGTATTTAATAAGGGTTTCTTATACAGGGTGTCTCATCTAAGATGTCTCAAATGGATTGCGGACGAACTAATAGTCCTACATAGATGAAAGAAAATCATTCCCCACTAAACCGACCGCAAGGAACAACATAAAAATATTTTAAGCTTTGTAAAATACAGGGTGTTCCCAAAACCGGGGGTCATGGGTTCGAATCTCAGAATTTTTAAATGTAAACATAAGGTTAGCAGGGCAGTACTTAAGTTTAACTGATACAAATTTAACTGCCTTCAAGATTACACATTTAACAAGGGCTTTATATGATAAAATGAAGTTTTTTGCTTATAACTACAAAACCACCAAAGATAGCAGCTAGGTGTAAATTGAAAGGTGTTGGTATTTGCAAGACCTGATGTAAAATTATGTACTATTTGACATGCTGCCATTTAAATTTTTTGACTTTCAGGGCTACACCAACATTAAAACAAAATAACATGTACTATCAAAAACTTTTATTTTCTAAATGTTGGCATATCGTGTATCAAATTAAAGCTGAGTTTACGAGGATTGATAATTTTAAACAGACCAAAAATACGTTTTCTATTTCTCGATTCTTCTGTTTTGTAGGGTATTCTTTAAATACCAATATTGTTTACGAAAAATGGCCGCCATTTTGAAATGAATAAATATAAGTGAATTCTGTTTTCACCAAATTGTTCGTCTTATTTAGAGCTTTAAAACGATGCATAACATGACGTATGTTTAAGGTTAAAAATTCTGAGATTCGAACCCATGATCCTCGGTTTTTGGAACACTCTGTATTTTAAAAAAGCTTTAAAATATTTTTATGTTGTTTCTTGTGGTCGATGGTTTGATTTTGTTTCATCTATGTATGACTACTACTAGTTCGTCTGCAATCCATTTGAGACATCTTAGGTGAGACACCCTGTATATCTGATTTAACATGATAACAAGATTGATATAGGCAGGTGATGGTTGAAACCACTGATCGTAAAAGAAATCGCAAAGTTTAATATATACGTGATCTACATCTTTTAAGTTGTAATTTAACACCAAAATTATAGCCAAATCTTATTTTACATTTCGTTGGAAAAGTGAAAATAAATTTGATTTGGCTGTTACAACTCATTAATATATCTAAATTAACATCGTTATAGGTCTACGTAGCGTTTGTGAAGAGATCTCCTTGATATAAAATTTATGTTGTAATAAAATATTTTCACAGCATCGTCAGGACACTGCAACCACTATAAAATGGGCAAACTATAATTTTAAGTATTTTTATGCTTGAAAATTGCATTTTTTAAATCTGAGCCTAAAACTTTCAAGTTGTAAGAGAGCGGATTTGTTTAGGTGACAGGTTGATAATTTCATTTATTGTTTTACTTTGAAACTGTTTTAAAAAGATTGTAAAATATAAAAACCGTTAACATTAATAATCTTCTAAATTTGTGCCAGGATGAAATAGGTTTAGAAACGAATCCTAACATGCGACAGCATCAAATTCAACTGACATTTTAACATCCTATCAGGATTGACTGTAGTAATGAAGCATTGAATTAAACATTTCCCAGCAAATGATTTCGAAGTAAGAGGATTATGCTCCGCCATGTCAGTGTGACACGCTTCTGCTAAGCTGATTATTAAATTAAATATGGACTGGAGTAAATCACTGTTTCAACAGAAGAATACTTAGTAACAGATTGATATCTTTATGGATTTTTTTTCTATCATTGCCTTCTTGTTTGTTGACATTGCTCTTACTTAATTTATTAATTGTTTTAGTAATATGTAGAGTTAATGTACGTTACTAAGGTTTGTGCATAGCTAATCTAACAACTTGATAATCCGCAATCTTAAACCTAGTAAAAAGTAAAAAATAAAATTTTCCGTATAATGTTTATTAATTTTACCTGCAGTACAGTGTTATCCATCTAAAACCTATTTGAGGATTTAGTTGTGCTGATTTTATGTGAAGCTGCCGTCTATAGCAATAAATAAGTTTACTCTCACAACAAAAGAATGTTTGATTTTTATAGCATATCTGTTGATTACAATTAATTTTTTCTGAAATCATCCTTTCATATTTCATCACCATTCGGGAAATCATATTTCGGGGCCATTCTGTGAGTAATGCCTACTCATTTATATTTTATAATTTGTATTTAAAAGCTTCCTTATTACAAATATTCGTTTATGACTGTTTTATGACAGTATGATTAAGTATCACTTAACAGTATTTGCAGTGGTTGAATTGTGAATTATAACTGTAACTAAAAAAGAAACAATTCATATCTCTGACAGTAGCGTTTGCAAATGTGAATCTTAAGTCAAGCCACGTTTGAAATCGGATCTGCTGACGTGAAGCAAGATGCTGGCATGTAGAGTAAATCATACACACATTGTTGTATTTAGGTCTGATACGTGAGCAGTGTACGAAACGCTAGAGAGATATTGAAATAAAATATGACTCTAGTTCGCGCCTCTGAATGCCTTAGTAATCTGCGAGCAGTGTTCAACCGTGCAAGAAGCCGAGGCATCGATGGGTCTGACTTACATTAACTACGCATTCACGAGAAACGTTTCATGAAACACAAAATATCTTATTCATGTTGTTAGCCTCCTGAATCGTGTTTAGATTAATATTATAATAGGTTACTGACCTTGTTCCGTCAACGATTCAAAAAAGTAATCCTTTAGGTTACTCAGAGTTTCGACCACAAAGGGGCATTTTCAAACCTAGTCAAACTGTCTATTCTCACTTAATTCAAATGAAGGTCGTCGTACTGTTACAATAAAGTTCACATTTAAAACAAACCATAAAGACACAACACATAACATCGAATTTAATTTAATCATTCCAGCCGGCCGCGTACTAACGAACTGGTTCCCGAGCGTTATCACTGTCCCTCTCTCCCTCCACTACCTCTTCCAGGTTGGCCACCTGTGTCATTTTGGGAATGTATTCTGTTATTATCTCCACACTTTACAGATCTTACATTGTATTTATTGTATTGATTGTATTATTGTATATTGTATTGATTGTATTGTATTTATTGTATTTATCAGATTGTATTTATTCTTCTAAATTTGGTCCTAAATTATCCTTTTGACATCGTTTATATGAATTTTATTTGCTCTTTTTCAGGTTCTCCTCGCTAATAGTGTTACTAATCTCATTATCTTCCAGGTTCTTTTCCAACTGAAGGCGGGATCAGACTCCGAAACGCCGTGGAAAAAGTTTTGCTAATTAGTGAAGGCAAATATAAACTAAAACCGAAATAAAAACATAAACCCACCTTCGCCCAAAAAATTTCAAACAAGGAAGTAATATTGCTCGTTCGATGAGGACCGTGTTGAGTGGGGGTCACCAACAACCCCAGCCCCAGAATTCCCAGAGATAAAAGATTATCCTGGGCTCACCTGCAGTATCTTCCTGGGCAGCCCGCGGCCGTCCTCCTCGGCAATGTCCACGGAGTACGCGGCCTTGGCGAACACCGGCGCGTGGTCGTTGACGTCGGTCACGTGCACCACCACCGTGGTGAAGGTGGTGGTGCGGCGGGCCGTGGCCGAGTAGATCAGCTCGTACTGGAAAATATTTTTAAATTTATTTGTTGTAAAAATAGTCAACTGCCCGTCGGCATGGGTTAATAAGCCTGTGCGGCGATCTAAAGATGAGGTACCATAGCGGCAGTAGTCGCATGGATCAGCCGGAGGTGGCCGCTCATGGTGGATCAGGAGTCGCCCGCCGCTGGGATCGAACCAGCGAATTTTGAAACTGAACGTCATAAAGCACGTTGGAAAGACGTTGGACGTTATTTCTGTGTTAGGAATATTCGCTGTGCCTTTAATATAAGCAAACGTGTGTTCCCCACCAGTGTTAAAACCAAAACGCAATATAAAAATAATTTCTGTATTGGCACGGGAAACATGATTGTTACTAGCACAAGTTGACTATATTGTATTAATTGCGATAAAATAGAAAAGTGTATTCTTTAACAAGAGTGGAAAGTGGGTCATTGCATAACCCAGACCGAATGAAAGTGCGAGAGAAATTATACGTTAAACACAAAGTGCATTACTCCCTCTGGGAGAAAAAAATATTGCTTTATTTCCTCTTTACAAGGAGTAAAATGTAAATAAGCATAACGGTGGGGGAGTGAATAGCATGAAGTAAAATAAACGATACCAAGTAACAATTTTCCTTCAAGCGTGTTACCGTGACGTCTCTGAGATCCTCTCAGTGACACTCATATCATAAAGCAGATATAATTGAGCCTTTATAGAATTTAATCCGAGTGCATAGCACTGTATCCTGTGCGAAACCATAAACATGATAGACTGTGGGTATTTAATCAGACTCAGATGAGATACCGCAGTTTTAATATTTTCGCTAATTTCATACAGGTTTTACTAAAGTCAGTCCTTATTTCACGCCAAATTAACCAGAATTGATTGATTTTACAGCTCAAAAGCAATAAGTATATTTAATAATTTCCCTGAACACTTACATCTTCACTTGCAATCAATACGAAAGTATATAAAACTGTAACAGAACACATCGCAAAAGATCGCGGGATAAATCACGGAAATGTTACAATAAAAGGAAATATCATTCAAATTAATTTGGATTTTTAACATCCAGCTCATTTTTGCTCAATCCTTTTTGTTTTATGCCTCAGTTAAGTAAATTCTTAAGGCTGGTGATTAAAAAAACCTAAATAATCGTATTTTAGAATTACACGGGTAGTTAAGTATAAAAGTATAAAACTTTCTAAGTATTTCATTTTGTACATAGTTGAAGTTTGGGGAGTATTCTGTGAATAAGGAAAACAAGTAAACAAACACCGTGTTTGGATAGTTAAAATTCATTTAGAAAGCCATTAATCAAAAGGATATTTAAAATTTTCGTTATTTTTAAAGGAAATTTTAGTGGGACTTTACAGGGTTGGGTGAAAGTCATAGATTACGTTAAATAAAACATAACATTAATGATGTCCTTTCTCTCTAGGGGTCACTCACTTCTCCGTTCTTTTTAAAATTAGACAAGCTTGTTATTTTCTTTGTGTAGTGGCCTGAACTTAGCTGTAATTTCTGTGGATACGGTGGATCTCATTTAGGAGATTTTTCTTGTAATGAATGAATCTAACGACAAAAGTCCTTCGGAAAAATATCTAATGTGAATAGTATTCAGGGATTAAGACAAAATTTGTGACAATATTGACTTCATAATTTTCTTCAATTTGAATATAACTTCATTTATATTCATTATTAGGCAGCATTCACTTTACTCAGGTTCTCCATTGGACTTGTCATGAGTTGTTAATCATGTATGACAAGTCTTACAACTTATAACTTACAAGCCCAGAAGCATAACCTAACTGTGATGACTGCTGCCCAATTAGGAAAATAAATGTGAAATTCCGTTATCTGTCCACAACTGAAAAACTTGTTTCCACAAGCTTTATAAATGTTATACCCACGTTTTTAGGTACTGAATATTTTGCTAAGCATATCGGAATAATATTTTGATAATTCGGTTGGTATTGTTGCCACTCTTATTTGTTATGTGGTGGACATGCTGATAAAGGTAACGCCAACACAGCACCGCCGTCGCCGTTGCGGCGGCAGGTGGGGTTGGGTTAGGTTACTTTAGATTAATTTAAACCTAGCCTAACCTAATCTAACCTTACCTAACCTCTCGTGTTGCCGATACTACGGGAAGCTGCAACACTAGATAACGGCTCATCTCATTCGGCTGTGAAATCAAGCCGTATGGGTAAAATTTGTTTCTATAATTTGTCTTTTACATCTTTTATTACCTCTACACATCCTATTTATTTGTTATATTAATCTGTGTTGGAAACATACAGTTGTGGGTAGATAATGAAATGTTACCAAATAAATAAATAGCCCTCATGTAAAACCATGTAAAATAAGAATAGACCATCTTCAATTTGAATATAACTTCATTTATATTCATTATTAGGCAGCATTCACTTCACTTAGGTTATCCATTGTCATGAGTTGTTAATCAAATATGACAAGTCTTACAACTTATGACTTACAAGCCCAGAACTGTGGAGAGTGCTTTCCAATTAGGAATAGAATTAAAATGCCCTTAAGTAAAAACATGTAAAATAAGATTAGACCATAGTAAAAGATAGAAAAATATAAAACTAGAAAGGCTCCACGAAAAATTTCTATCCTTGAGTCCTTTTTAAGAGTATAACATGAAAATATTACCTTTTGTCTTGTTTCATAGTCAAGTGAGTCTTCTACGTAGATGTCGCCGCTCTTGGACTCCACGCCAAACACGGAACCGACATTTCCTGATGTGATCTCGTATTTGACATCAGAAACTGTGAAAAATTGGGACATAAATTAGTCAAAACATAATTTATTCCGACAGCCAATCGAGTTTACAAGGTGTATGATTCGTAGATATAAAATTCAACCCTTAAGCAGCTAGTAAATGTTTCATGTTTCAATTTATAAATAGCATAAATGTAAAGCTAAATATTAGAGTATGTAATTATGTAATAGAATTAATTTTTCTAAATATAAATTTCAGTTATTTTTGTTAATTCCATAAGGAATTCAACAGGCTGTTAAAATTCCAATCATTCTCTATCATTTTGTATGTATAATTTGTTTCAATTAACCAAAAGCTCTTGAATACAATACTGTTGTTATAAGGGTCTTAAAAGATAAATGACAAGGAGAGGAATCCAAGATTCTTTGGAGCGAAAAGGAGTTTTTGGACCACTCATAAACTTACCACTTGCTATTTTAATTTCTAAGACAGAAAAATTAAAATCGTCATGGATCTGTTGTTTACCAAGTTCTGCTTGTTTGGTTTTATATAGCTTAGAAATTTATAGGCAAAATTAATTTATTTTATCATTCAAAACAAAGAGGCAATACTTCCCTCCCTCCCCACCCTACCCCAGTCTCCCCTACTGTGGTGAAAGTGGGCTCAGTCAGCCAGAAGACTCCAAACAGAACAGTTGCAATGTAGTGCATTGGTTGTTTTATGTAAAATAATACCTCAAGCTGTCAAGGGACTCTCCTCAAGTTTTAACCATGTGAATTTAAAATCACGTAGGCCTATGAACTATATCTAATATTCTCCTCTCATAAAAACCTCATTTTCTTTTATTTGTTTCTTTGTAGTTATGTTAAAATTGGGAAGTACAAGCTTAATTTAGAATAAATTGATAAACTATTGTATCTGTAAAACCTCTTCAATTTATTCTACCTAGCTCGTACACTGCTTTTATCTGATTTTCGTAATCTGACTGATCTTATTTTGACTTAAAATTAAGATCCGAAGTAACTGCCTCAATATTGATCGACTGCACCAAAAAAACTCTAGATTTGTGGTTATTCTACGCCTAGTTATGTTTAGACAATAAGAATATTCAGTGAGCAGCATGAAATCCAAATTGTGTTGTCACACATCTAAAACCATTTATCCATTTAACCATTTATGAGTAACTCATATTAAACCTATTGTTACTTAAACAGTTTAACTCCATACAGTATTACGGAATAACTACCCTTAGATACTGGCAATAGCCAATGAATCGTTTCAAAGCTATTCTTTTTTTAATTCCACTTTAACTTATCGACAATATTTAACCAAGCCAATTGACAATTCATTCATTAGCAAAGCCTTGTTAGAGATCAATCTTTACTGAGATTCTCAATAATTCTCCTTTAAGCGAAAATAAGTATTTAACTCCAAATTAGGAACAATGAGAGCGCCCTGGCGGATTTCCAAGGTAATTATATTTACTCGAGAGATGAGAGTTGATTATAAATCCGCTGCTCTGGTGCTTAGAGAGAAAGATTAGTCTGGGTCGCTGAGTCCTCGCCTTACCCGCGAGCTATTGTTGCCTGAGCGAACAGTGTTGACAGTTTGCGAGGGTTTACATCGTTAGTAAACAACTATTATCAAACAAACAACGATCATGATTTTTATTGAAGTAAGGGGACTATATTTTTGCATCTGTGTACTTGGAATAATCCTTTATATTGGCGTGGAGGTGTTTGATGGATTTTTTAGTCAAATAGTCTTCTCAAATTAAAGTTCTCTGTTATATTGTGGCTTGGTTAGCTTTCCGCCATTCACAATATAATACATAAAAATTTTCACTGGTGCAGAAACCTAGAAAATTGGGTAAATATGATAATATATATACCTTCCTTACATAGGCGATGGCATTAGATTGTTCTGAACTGTATGAGGGTAATTGTAATTGTTAATGGTCGTTTTCAGCATAAATGTCATTATTTGTGGGTCGCTAATCGAACAAACAACATAAAAGCCAAGAATATAATACTTGAATTATGTTCACATAAAGTTGTTTCTAAAAAGTTACAAAAATACTTATTAACTAATAAAAATTAAGATTTCTTTATTTTCAAATTCCACAGAGCTTTAGTGGAGTTGTTCCTTACATCGAGATAAGCATGTTTTTTTTCAAACCGTAGGTCCTGGGGCTATCCATGCCCTGTGGCACAGGAAAGACCTGTGTCTTTCCTGACTGTCTGTTTATGTTTTCTTTATGTATTAATTCATAAATTTAAGTAAGGACCTATACAACCGATTGTGGGATGGGTACCGTTTCTACTTTTAACCATTCAAAGACAGAAAAATATTTAATATCTAAAATATTTTACAGAAATACGTTAAGTAAAATTATTTGATTTCCTAAACGAAAATACATAATTTTATGAGGGAACGTGAATAACTGGGAAAAGTTACATTTATTAAAATCAATGTAACATGGGTACACCGAAAAATGGGCACCCATGTATAGTACCAAATATGTTTTTCTTGATGCAAGTAACGAAACATTAATTGGTTTCCAAAAAGGTTTGCAAGCCCTGTAAAGTTAAAATGATTCGTCAAGTTTTTTCTTCATAATTAAAGCGTAAATAGAATGATCTAATTAACTTTCCGGTTTTTTTAACACAAAGAACTACATGTTTGTTAAATGGAAGCAGAGAGGTGGAAAATTTCTTTATTTGTTTCACAAAGCAAATGTAACTTCGGGGAAACAATAACAGGCCTGTACTTCACGGTCCATTCATTATCCTCAATGTTTAATTTGCGATCATTGATTTTCGCCCACTCTTTTCTTCTCTAATTCAGTTGAACGGACAGCAATAAATTCTTTCCGAGTTTGTATCTTTGTTTGAGGGTTACATTTATAAGAAGAGTTCTAAATAATGACTTTCTTCGATGAACAACTATTTTTTTACAATAGTAATTTAATGTCTTCTTAGCAAAAAATAACTTGTTCTCATTTAAATGTGAAAAAGATTATATATGCGCAGCAACATAAATGAAATTCAGATTTACTTGATATAAAATAAGTAATTATAGTAGTACATTTTCAATAGGGTATAAATTAAGTTAAACTAAACTTTGAATTGTTTGGAAATGTTAATTTGTTTACCTTACATTACTGTCTCTCGATTATTTCGATTTTAAAAATAATCAATCGACCGGTTTTCACTTTAGTTGTTTTGGTCAGATATTCCCGTTTCTAGTTGACTGGTGCAAAATGGTTAACTGTAACCATGCCGTTAGCAACTGATGTGGTTAACTAACGAGTCAGGAATTTTATTTCCACCCTCCCTCTCGTAAAAAGAACATAGATTGATGAAACACCTATGTAAACTTTGATTGGAGCTGTCCAGAGCAAGCAATTCAAGGAATAAGAGGATATGCTCCGAAATCAGGATTTACTGGTAACTGAAGGCATTTCAGTGGCCGTATTTCATAATATAAAATGAACTAATTATGACCAACAACTATTTTCGAACAAACGAGTTAAACTTATTCCAAATAAGACATAGTGAACAACAAAAAAATACTTGACATGATACCTCATACGACTCCTTTAGATTTTGGATTTGAATACTGAGAAGACATTCCATCTGATTAGCTGGTAGAGAGTTTTACTGCGGCCATAATTTGAAATAGACGTAGTTTGACTGAGAGGTTGCTCGAGTGATAAACCCTATAGAAACAAATACGCGCTCCTTAATTTGTCTATTTACATTAGTTAAAGTAATCTTCATCCCATTAAACAATTGATAACCAATGATTTATCAATGACCCTATATAAAAGTTACTTCCATCTGGGAGCGTAACTAAAAGTTGATATTAGTACTCTCTGTTAGCGGCTTATTTAAGACCTCTTTCAATCCTGGCTCAGACAGAACAGCTGCTCATTATGGGAATGGAATGAATGTTAGTACTTATAGTCAAAACCTTTACTCACAGTTCTCGTGTCCCTCCACGGTGACTCTGATGACAGTGTAGTGAGGCTTGGCGTTTTCCTCCACTTGAGCTTCGTACACAGCCTGCTCGAAGAACGGAGAGCTCTCATCCTTCTCAGAATTCTTCATATACTTGCTGACTGCAACAGTCAATCATTGATATTAGTCTGGATTAGTCTATTTACATTTTTCAGTATTATAGAAAGATTTGATGAAAACGGGGATTAAGATTTAATAAACAATACGGGGATTATTTTAAGCCAAATAAAGATATTTATGACGTCAGGACTTGCTGACCTCTAAAAATTGTAAATTAAATCTTGACGTATGAACTTTTCGTGATGGCGTTATTATTGTTTGATTTTTCGCTACTCATCACTATAATAATAAAAAAAAACTTGTTTTTTATTATTAAATTGATGAGTAGCGAAAAATCGAATAATAAATTGTAAATTCTTACAGATACTTTGCTAAATCGTATTGTAAATCCTATTTACCTGACGAGGCAAATACGAGTAAACTAATCTAAATACAAACTGGACTTGCTTGTTTCTAAAAATTGTAATGTAATTCTTAGAGATGTTTTTTCTTAAAAACTTTACTAAAACTTATTATAAATCCGATTGTAAGGTTTACCTGACGAGACAGATATAAATTAGACTAATCTAAAGTGACTGAGATTTAGATTAATTATAATGATCTTAATTACATTCGTTTTTTACGAAAAATGTAAATGTAAAACTCAGGGACTGTTTTGCTTAAAGTCGTTAGCCGTAAGTTCTTTTGAAATTGGAGAATTTCCAAAGGAAGAACCTCACCGTTATCTAATAATTTGGGCTTCAAGTTGTAAGCACGTTATAGAGTACAGTAATATATTGTATAAGTTGTTTTGTTGATTTTTTTCAATTTAACATACTCAATTAATTTCTTAATGAGTTCGTTTACTTTCAAAATTTTTTTTAACCTAAGCGTATTTAGTGCAGCCCGTTATAATGAACTTGATTTATAACAGAACAATGAACCAGAATAAAGATCTTCTTAACTTCCGTGAAAACCTTCCTTTCCTATTGTTTAGATGATAACCAAGCCGTTTAGACACTTTGGTTTACTTTAATATAAATAAATTACAAATTAACTGCGCAACCTTAATGTTTACAGCATGTTAGTAAGAGTACGATCTGTTTACTAAACTGTTGTTAACCCAATCCCAAAAAACCATTATAAATATATTTATATATAGAACCTTAATAAGACTCATATTACAAACGCAGCTTTAAAATATAACTAATGTTTTGCTTTGCTGGATTTGTTATAGATCCAGTGTGTTTTGACTGCAAGGGATGAGATTTTATAGCCTGTGCTTAATACGCATACCTATAACTTAAAATATCGGGATTTTTATGTATGGGTAAATATTTTAGCTATTGGTAAAGACATTTTTTAAGTTTAGTTTTAAAATATGTCATAGGAACCAGTTTATCGAGGAATTAAAGATTTTAAAAATGAATTGTATTTATATATGTTACTAACACTGTAAAACCTTATATTAATATAGGAACCACAAAAACGTTGAAACCAAGTATATAAAAAACATGCAAGGTCTCAATTACTAGCAAAGACAGCATTTAGCTTAGCCATGACAGTAGGTCTTTTTTAGTTAAATTTAGATTTAACTGTAGATTAAGTGTTGTAGTTTTTATCATAAATACGTTTCACTATTTGCAGAATAACTAGCTACGTATTGCCAATATCCTCTATTTAATCATATTAATCACATGCATTTCCCAACTACGAAGTTATTTATTTGATAATTAATTTTCTACCTAAAATTAAATACCGGGAAAACTAATTAATAATGCATTTCCCAACTACAAAGTTATTTATTTGATAACTAATTTTCTACTTAAAATTAAATACCGGGAAAACTAATTAATAATTATTTTTTTATAATGTTCAATTTGTACTATTGACATAAAGTATACGATTCCACATTATTTCAAGGATATTTAGGAAAATATATTTATATTTTCAACCAGAATCAAACAGAAAACAACAATCTCATGACACCTATCAGACCAGCGCTGAGGACAAACAAGAATTAACGAGCTCACATCGACAGTTTTTCACAGAACATTAGGGATTGGTCATAGTTTCTAATTTCATTTAGCCAACTTAGAATATAAAATTATGTATACATTCTCATACTAAAGAAAACTGAGGGCAACAATTATAATGTTATGTATTATAACTTGAAATTCACCAATAAATGCGTGCTTGTTACTAAGCTTATCCAGTAATATTATTTCAAAAATTCTAAAAATTAATACAGGAATATGCCTTTAAAACACCATTTTAATAACCATAGATTGTTTGAGCAATTGATTAGTAATAATATTGGAAAACAGAGGTTTTAAAATGAAATCGAAAGCTTCCAATGTAATGAAGAACTAAAATTCCTTTTCCACAGTGTCTTTACTTCCTTGATTAATTTTATGCCAATCCTTATCAACAGACACCACGAACCAAAAGACTTGGTCTTTTCGCCACAATGTTTATCTGATAATAAGGTTTTCTCAATCTGAAAAGCTTTGTTCCCTTGGATTTTTATTTCTTGTAATCCTCTCTTCTTCCCTTATATTTTCTTTGCTGTTTTACTACTACTCTCTGTCGGTTCTGATTGACCTCACTTGCAACCTAATCCTAGAACAAATAGTTTTTGCTTATTGGCAGGCAATGAAAACGAAGCTATGGTAAATGTACTGCTAGGAGATACTGATTATTACAAATGTATTTTGTTACTCAGTACTTCTGGATAGTAAAACTATCCGATTTATAATTACTAAACCTTTTAGTCCTAAGTCCTTGAAGCAATTTTCATTCCTTGAAGTACTAAGCTAAACCACAGCTAAACTAAAGGGAACTATTAAATTGTCAAACCGTATTTGGTTGATGCAAAATTAATATTACATAAATAAAAATTAATCAAGTAAATTTCAGTTAAAAACAATATTTCTTGAATATATATGTATGTTGGTGTAGTATTTAATTTGGCAATTTTTGCGATAGAACAAGTCTCACGTAAAACAGTTAGTTGTTGATAAAATCGAAATCAAAATGTAATTATAAATGCGCAATATATGTTAGAATAATTAGTAGCACGAACGTCATGAAGGCAGGCAAAGTGTCTCATTAAAATATCACGAAAGACTTAATTGGTAACAGTAGGGAAATGTGATGAGTTTATAATAGCCAGGAGCTTTCACCCTCTCTTCCCCCCCCCAAAAAACCCTTTATTCAAGTACTTGTATACACAAGGAAGCTTTTTTTAGAATTTCTTAACAATCAAAAGACACATTAAGAAAATACGTCCGTTCATCAATGGGATGTTGATTACGATAAAAATATAATAAAAACAACTGAATCTATAACTGTTTTAAAGCTATTTCTAAAGCTTACAATCATCATCACTACCATTTAAGAAAAAGCTATTCAGCTAAATACCAAATGGCCCTAATGTATAGTGTTAAAACTAAAAAAATATATGTTTAAAATATGTGCACAGGGGTTCTAAAAAAACAACGGACAACAATTATTTCCCATGTACATTTCTTACCAACCTTTACCCCAAAATGTAACTTTAAGGGGGTAACCAGGCCTCTGTTGAATGAATCATTATTTTTAGGACTTATAAATGTAACAAACAAAAAACAAAAAGCCCCAAACCCAAGGTCAACACCATGCCTCTAAGAAAGATACAGACGGGCGTTTAAAAATTTGTAATTGTCAAATGGTTGGAACTGAAACGTTCTCAAATCATTGACCAGTACAACGTAATGGCTAATAATCAAACCCCGAGAGATAGAGGATCCACCGCTCCAAGGAGTTGATTCCATTCCAGCCACGGATGGGCTAAACTTTAGAATCCGTCCCCACCGATAAAGAGAAGTTAAAAATCGATGTTTTCGATTTGGTATAAATAAACGACTTTCTTTAAAAACATATGATTCATTGTTATGATTGTGAAACTTTTTTCAAATAAACAGTCTGTTTTAACCGTTTATTAAAATGTCCATTTCAGTTAGTTATTTTACTATACTATTGTAGTTACAGAAATTGACAAACTTAGGCAGTCAGTCATGGATTACAAAAATTTGCTTTGTTAGCTAATTCAGGTTTATGTGGTATTTCGATGATTCTAGGAATTTAACGTTATTGAAGTGATGGATATGGCAGTGTAACCAACGTGGATGTAGGTAAGTAGCTCGAAAATTCCTATATGTCGTCGAGTAATACTGAGGATAACGTATATGAGGAGCCATAAGTATACTGAATTGCAAGTAAATTACGAACCTAGCATTTCATCAGCAACATGCGTTAACTGGTTCAACAATTCAAGTTTTTAATTTTTCCTACAATATAATAGAAAGAAGGACATATTTTATGCATCGATAGTACCGAAGTGTCGTGCAAAGTGTATTTTCTCACTGTTTAGAAGGTGCAGATAAAATTTATATACTTACGCAGTAATCATGGTTTTGTTATTAAACTAATAGGCAGATAAACATCAATGCTTTAAATTATCATTCCGATGAAAATATCGAAATGTTATTTTGGTTAACATAATTGCGATTGTAAATATCGAAAAATATAGATTTTTAACTTCGATTTCAACAGTGGAGACGGGTTCTAAAGTTTCGCCCACGGATGTCTCCGAGCCCTCGAGCTACACCTTCGCAGCCCTCAACCCGCTGATCCTCAGAAAATTTGACTTTTAAATCATGCTAGTCTTTGTACTTCTCCCTTATCACCGAATTTTCATGGACAACCTTACAGAAGCAAAGTAATCACGGTAGTGTATTTTTTTGGCCTATCCTATGACATGTTATTTTACAGGACGGTAACGTTTATGGGGTCTCGGTTAATGCATTAAACATAATTTTTTAATGTATAGAGGCCTACATATTCTTACATTTTTTGTTAACTGATAGTACTAGTGGCAGATTTTACACTTGTTAGTAACCGTAAAAAAATCCAATAAATTATGATTTACAATTTAGTGTTGTTTAATAGAAACCTAATTTTTCCAAGAGACTTAAGATTTTGTGTAAAATATACACAGAACGCTGTTTGTAATTAAAACCCTTTCCTTACTGCACAACAACTGTTTGTAAGGCAGGGTATAAGGTTGTAAATAAAGTGTTTCTTTACCTTTTTCCAAAGAAGTGTTCATTAAAGTTCTAACGTTCTAAAGCACTTCTATACATTTTTGTTCGCAGCTTCGTTGTGTGTTATTCACCTTGATAAATCAAAATATATTTTTTTATTAAAGATTGCAATTCTGGTTCACATTAATTTGTGATTGGTACACGTTGCTACTTGATGACGTTAAGAAACTGGGATTAACAATTCCATATAATTTTATAATATTTATTTTGTATTACTGATGTTTACACTCTCAGATTTTATATCTAAAATGTGATGGATTTTAAAGTGCTTTATTGAAAAATATAAAATTGTTTACTGGATTGTTTTTACTGTTCAATAATTCTCCACACTGTTATGTTCACACAGACGAGAGCCAGGCTGTCCGAGGGCAGATGCTTCTTGTCCGCAGGCCGTCCGGTAAAGTATTTTATATTTTTATGTACCTGGTATTTTTTAAATATTTAATTTAGTTATTGTAGTTTTACTGACTGGAGACTTATCAGCGAATTCTTGGGTAAATAACTTTTAAAATAAAACCATGAATGTCAAAAATCTAACAGTAGTTTTACTTTTATATGAAAAACAAGGGCAGCCCCCAAAGGTACGTAATTTTATTTCAGTCGATGAAGTAAAATTAGGAGGCGAAAACCATGATTACGTTTGTTTGATTTTTATACACCCTAAATTTTGCTACAGAATTAAACTGCTGCAATTTTATTTCATTGTAACACTAACCTAAAGGGAAAGCAATACTAATTTTCAATCGGTGAAGAAAGATTTTTGATTCTAAACAAGGCTTTTAAAATCGATGTTAGTATTGGTTATCCAGTTCCATAAATTACTACAATTTTATATTATCTTATAACAAATTTTTATCATAAATGTAATTGTGATTCTAATTATCCTTCCTATGAGACATTTTAACTTGCTGTTTGGTTTAAAATAAAGTGTTCTGCACTATGTCCATGCCCCCAAAAATCATAATTTTTTATTTTGTTAAAAATACCACAAAGTATTTAGTTACGATTAATCAAAGAAGGTCTAAACTGTTTTAGAGAGGAAATGGAAGCCATCCTTAACATGTCATCAAGCACCAAAGGAGCTCTAACAAGCAAAAGGAGCCGTTCACCCACAATACCCCCCCTTTCCGACCCTCCCAGCACCACTTGTGAGACACGAGAGAGAGTTCCACTCGAACGAAGTCGAGTCACTAGTTGGCAAATTTAGTATAGGCCTAGTTCATAGGTCGATGATTCCCAAGCATCTTTGCGGATGTTAAACTGCTTTCATTAGACGATCATGCCAAATAAATTCCCGAGCCCTTTTCCAGTAATTATTTTGTAAACTTAAAGATACTTTATTTTGCAAGTAATAAATTAGAAAGGGAAAAGTTTGATGGGGTTAGAAATACATTGGCAAGTTTTTGTCTGCTTACTTGAATTTCATTGCAGTAATGAGTCACAGAAACTGAAGATGTTGAATGTTTCAATGAGTTAAAATGTGTTAAATGTGTTAAAATAAGTTAATACTAAGAGTGTTAAAGAGTAATTATAATAATTTTAAATTTTTTTTTAGTTCTCATAACTTATATGTAAAACTAGCTGACCTGACAGACATTGTCTTATCTTTCCAATCTCGTTTTAACTGAATAAATAATAACATAAATCATGTACCTACATATAGAACTGTATATAAAACATTCATAATTCGCGCATTATATCTCCGGCTACGTGAGTCAGCTGGCTGCAAGGCGTGGGGGAGAGGGGGCATTTTTCTGAAAACATTGTTCTACAGTCCTGCTGTTTGTCAAACGCTGTATTTACCAGAATCATATGTTTAAAATATCATATGATACGGTTAGAAGCGTACTAGCCATAGCCGGAGATATAATGCGCGAACTGTACTGTTAGCTCTTTATTTTAATATTTGGTTCATTTTACACCTTTATGTAAGCTTATTGTACAGTAATAACCTTAGCTGAGCTATATTAGCATTATGAACACACGGTCTACGGTGCCGACTATGTTTTTGTTTACGTTACCTCTATCTAAAAATGTATCAATATTTTTTAATCCCTAGATTTTTATCGCCCCGCAGTAAATATGGAAATACGTAAATAAAATCTAAATAATTATCAACATGCTTAAAGAATACAGAATGAAAGATCAAGGTTTTTTCCCAAACGATCGCATTGGTAATGGCAAAATTCATGTTGACACATCTTTTAGAGACATTACAGTCATTCCCTGTCCACATTTTATTTTGAAGAAAGATGATTAGTAAGTTTGCGACGATTCATTTGTATAAAATGTACAACCCTGGATAAATCATCTCTCCTTTGAGGCATAATTTCCTCTACCCTAAAATTTTAATATCAAGATGGTATTCTCACATATCTCATAAAACCACAATAATAATGGATGTTAATAAGGAACGTCTTCGATGGATAACATGCTCTTTGCGTTGTCGGTCAATTTGACTTATTCGTGTGTGTTTTATATTTTCATTGTGGGTTTCGTACGCATAAATTGTTGCGATCTAGAGGACCAAAATACCTAAATCAGTTCCAGGAAACTAACTGTGATTTATGAACAATCACTAATACTCATAATATTTCCTGAAAAACTGAAAACTAGGTAAACGTTCGATGGAATCGGTTGTGCAATGTGCCTTTTTTATAAACTGACAAACCAGATTGGGATATATCTCCGTTCACCCCAACAAATTTTTAAGTAACCTAAAACTTGTTTGGTCTCGTTGGTTTATAGTTAGTTGCCATCTATCCCTCATCTTGTGCAAATCCTTAGGAAGTAGTTACATCTTAATGTAAAATATTAAACATGATAGCTTTAAATAATCAGTAAAAAATCTTGACGATAGTTTATTTAACAATTTAAGTTTAACATTTTTGGTTCAGTATACTTCGTTACCTGGCTATTTATAATGTTTAAATAGATGTTACTTTTTCATATATTACCGATTTTAAATCTTTAAACAGTTTACGTTTCAAATTCCCCGAACAAAGTAGATAAACTAAACAAAAAATAATATAATTTCTGAGTTTTAAACTGCACAGCTCTTAACCCTTAGATGTTCATTTCGTAGGATAGAAAATTATTCCCTCTCTTCAGTGCGCTAAGTATTGTCAAATTTGTGGAATTCCAAATAGTGAATTTTTGGTTTACATCAAAATATTTGACCATGATTTGAGAAAGATATATCGGAATGGATTCAGATTTAATGTTTCACCACAGAAGGCTTACTTGTTTGTTCAACTTTTAAGGCCAGTAGGACACAGCCCTAAGTTTGGATTTAAATTTAAATTTCATTGGAACGTTGTGCAAACAATGACAAACCCCACAAAAGAAGAACTATCTTTATGGTGTACGGGTTCAAAAGTGTTGAATTACCAAGAGAAATGGGGATTGATTTTTATTTATATATATATATAGAATATAGATAAATATTAAAAATATGCGATAGCAGAAACAAAGAACAATTATTTAAAACTATTTCTACTTATGTATTCATCTTCATTAAAGCATTGTAGTTTAATATAAACGTAAAACAAATGGTACTTTTAAACTAATCATCGCCAAAAATGTACTTGATGGTATTAAGTCGTATTGGCTGTGTGTTGTTTGATGATGAATACGAGCTTATGAAGTTATATGCATGTGTGATTTTTGTTGGAAAATATAAAAAAGAATTCTATTAAATATACTCTGATGAATGCAATTAAAAATCAATATATAAGTTTGTATCCTTTTTAATGATATTGAGTATAAATATGTATATAATATGAATGTAGAAAGATGTAAATTTTGAATAAAATGTTCTTTATATATAATAATAAAGCTTTTTTAACTAAATATTATGTTAGGTTAATCAATTATAGTTCTTAAAAAGCTTTAATAAGAGTTTAAAAAATAGTCATACATTCAAACAATAAGGCAAACATTTCTTGACGTTTTTAATAAAGAATATGGCATAACCGAGAAACTTCAGCTCCCCTAGGCATTAAACTTTTGTTGCAATGTGGGATTCAACGCCGAGATTTTGTTAACATTTCCCAAGCGACTAAAGGTGCAAACCGATTCTATTGTTAATAAACATAATAGCATAAATATACATATTTTAATAAAATAGTTGTTATAATTCAAACCTTAAATAGTACAATTAATTAGACATTCCTGGATAAATGTTTAATATTTAACTGTACAGCCTTTTAAACTCAACTTAACAAAAATACGGAGTAAAAAATAATCAAATTGATTATAGTTTTGCTCTAACATACAGTATATTGGACATAAATATATTTTTCTTAAATGTATTCACGCATATGCTTGGGTACAGTTTCCAGGTTTTAGGTGCTCTTATTATGTTTTACTAGAAGTGGAACAATATCATTATTGTACCCTATATTTTCTAACTTCTGTAGCTAAACTTTACGCATTTAAGAATTCGAACTTGAATAAATTTGAATGAATTTGAATAATTTTAATATTTGAATTTGATAAAAAGAGAGCAATGGTGCTTTACATTAGATGAAATGGCTACAATAAAAGGTAGTCAGTAAGATTGCGAGGGTACACTAGTATGCATTATTGCAAGCCTAAATAAATCACTTCTCCAATTTTCCTTTAAAATATATTATCTCTACCCTTAAATACCCCTTTACAGAAATAACTGTCGTATTTAATAAGAAAAGTCATCACAATGTTTTTTTTCTCAGATATTTTAAAACATATTTTAACACAAAACTCACTTACCCATAATTTATTCTCCTACCAAAGACCATTTTTGATGAGATCGAGTGTTACAGAGTAGTTTAAGAGAGTAGTTTAGTGTTGTATAGTGTTTTCAGCAGATTAAAAACAATAAAGCAAAAAACAAAGATCAGTAAAGCGGAGAGAGAAACTGTCGAATGGTTATAAGTTTTGTTGCTCAATGCAGTATTTTCAAGTGACCAAAAAGATGAAGAACGTCTGAAGAGTGGGGACCGAAAAGTATGAAGTCGGCTTATTACGTAATAATCCTCCTTGGCTTGGAAAGCCGACCGCTCGGTCGAGCTCTATTCAAAATTAAAACGCGGAAGATCCCTTCAATCACCAGGAAGCTATCTCATATTTTCTGTCTTCCTTTTTATTATTCTATTATAAAGGTTTCGAGCCTTGAGTGTTCGTTCTTATGATTTTTACCCCTTTGAAAAATTACTTAGGGAGTTTTCGTAGCAATAATTTAGTAAAAAAACATAACTACCTGTTATATGATGCCTTTATGATTAGGTAATAGCTCCTTCTTAGGTTAAAAATATCCGCACTTGATGAAGACAGAATGTGAACAAAGTACTATCTAAGTAAATAAATAATCTTTCTCTTTAAGGTTTCTACCCATTTTTAACATTTTTATAGAATTGAACAGAAGGGGGAATTTCTCTTACACCAGAGGTTATAAGTTTATTTTAAATTTTATGAACTATGAGTTTAACCTCCACATAAAATTTATACTGTATGAAAAGTAGGAAAAGTATGTAGATTTTCAATGACTTATACACTACGAGAGTTTTAATACAAAATATACAATTTATAATGTTAAGTTAAATATCAATTAAAGATCCTTAAAAAACTCGTTGTTTAAACTCATATCCTAATGAAATTATTTGAGTTGAGAGGTCGTATGATATTTATACAGTTTGGTTAGGAAATGAGGTCAGATTTGGAAAACTACTTGTTCTCAGGACTAAAAAATTGCATAAATTGTTTTTAACATGAAAAAAATCATCGGAACTAACAAAAATTAAATACATCCAATAACGGATGGATTTTTTCAATATTGTCAATAAGTATTCTATAAACGGTTATCCTTATACTTGGTGGACAACAACCTTTAACATGAGATTCGGAAAATAGCACAATGACAATGGGAAATTGTATTCAAACTAAAACGTATTTGACCAATGAAATATAAAAAATCTTTAACACATTTACATTTTACAGGCAAAATGTTTGAAACAAACAATTTATTTATTTGTAGCAGTTATGATTTAGTGTGTTGAATCAACTGTTTGTAATTATTCCATTTCAGTTTAAATCAAAAGTTCACTGTCCTAATTAATTTTGTGATGGATCTGAATAAATTAAGTAAATAAACGTTAAAAATCGCAAATTTGAAAATATCTATGTCAAATTATAAATGGAAGATTTATGTGGAGGTAGACAAAAAATTGCTTTTGAAATTTGCCTAAATTGCGTATTGAAGTTACTTGGTTTGTCATAATAGGAGTGCTTGACTGATATAAGCTACGGACGAACAATTAAAAATCACGTTTGCCTTTTTTATCTATCTACGTTTATTTTACCAGACTGCATAAATATGAATTTCGGTTGAACAAATGTTAGTAACATGAAACAATTTTTCTTAAAGTAATGTTTGGCTGCTGATGATGGTAAGGAAACCATTTGAGGAGAGCATAAAAAGCAGATAATTTATAATAATGTTTAGCTTAATTTGCAAATGTTTTTATAACGGAGAATAATAATCTAAATGATTTATATGGTAATATCTTTTAAACTCCACAGTATTAATTTATTAAATTGTATTAACCATTGTTCCAAATGTATGTATTGCACTAAAAAGAAACTTCACGAGACCATTTCTCAAGTAGGTTCTGCCTTTTATAGGGAAAAGTATCCATCTCATTTAGATTTTTGAATTCACCTTTCATGTTTTTTTTTGTTTCGATTCAAAACACACTGTATGGATACAAGATACCCGAAAACCTATACATAAAACATTTTACTTGACAACTGTAGTTAAACCATAAAGCTCTAAATAACATGAAACAATATTACGGTAAAAACACCCTAAAATCAATTTCAACATAATACCTTTAAACAAATGAAATATCTGTACAATCCCCAAACATTTATTTTGTCTAAATGAAAATTATTGTAATTATAATTATTGTAATAATTGTAATTTTATAATATTAATTCATACTAGGCCTATAATTATAAAATATAGACACAAAAGAGATTTCTTGTAACGCTATAAGTAGGCATACAATTAAGTGATTGGAAAATTTTGTAGGATATATTTTGCTTATCTTGGAGTATTTCCAAGATTATTATATTTAAAAAGGATGGCAACAGTTATTGAATCAAAATGAAAAAAATATGAATGATTATTCTTAAGTAGTGCTTTATTGCAATCGTATAAACATAGTTTTTTCCAAGCACTACCCAGGGTTTTCAAGTTATGCGCTTATCAATATCTATAAGACTTTTTCATCGGTAGAAATTGAATGTAGTTTATATTTCAAATTTATGTTTGCTGCGATACTTCCATTGTGTAAAGATTTCAACCTAACATAAAAAAAACTGTTCCCAAAGTCTGAAGAAGATTCAATATAAGCCAAGATTGTTGATTGTTGGAAAGTAGATCTTATTAGTTTTTAAACAAATCATAGTTTCCATGAAAGAAAATAATTTAGAGTGAATTCAGATACCCAGAAGTTGTCAAAATTCATCATCTTAGGTGAAGTTCCTCAAACATGGGTCTGCTAAATTTCACAGTTTTCGTATAATGGCGACAAACAGATATTCTTGGGAAATTCTTCTGGGCTCATACATTTGAATTCACAATGAAAATTTGCTTTAAATAAATAATAGTACTATGGTCATAAAAACCGGATCCCAAATAATTTACTGTATAAATTTAGTAATAATGCTTATTCGATTATTAGATAAAAAGAAGGAGCGGTTAGTATTTAACTCACCGAAAGATTATTCTGTTTGTACTCAATTACTGGCTGGTATGCCTTATGAGGACTTATTATGCCTGAGGCACCTCAGGACCAAGACCTTACGGCTAACGAATTTCTCGGTTAAATCGACGTTCCCTAAAACACATTAAATAATAACTTCATTGCATACAATAATGGTCTCAAATCTTTCCCAGGAGAATCGCCGATACGGCACTGTCCATTTCCTGCCGATCACATCCGTTTCGTCCAATGTGTTGATATAAGTCGTCCGGGTGAAAAAATGTCACTTCCGTGGAGTGTGGTCCGGTTAAACCGATGTCCGATTAAAAGGTTTGAAGAAAAGTGAGAGTCTACAGTATCAATTTTGTTTTTCCAGTTTTATATCACGACAGTAGCAATCATACCACTAGATACATTACGTTGCATGTTTTCTAAATGTTCACTTTAACCTCATATTACGTGATGGTTTTAATCTGTTGACTACGTCAAATTTGTAGTTTGCTTTTACGAAGTTGGCAAAGAAGATAGAAATGCATACTGTACACCAATGGTAGTATTAATCTAAAAAATTATAATTATTCTGTGTAATACATAAATATTTGAATTACAATTTTGTATTTGCCCTCTAGTTTCGGAGGTTTGCAGGCATGAACCTGCAACTTTAACTTAAGTTAACTTTTTTCATAGAATGCATGAAAAAATAAACAGTTTTTATTTACCTGAGAGTATTAATTATAAACTGACTAATGTATAACGCCGTGTTCCAAATAAACTTATACGGTAGGTTTGTAGTTTATTTTGTTTTTCATGTTTGTAATCGTAGAAAGGTAGCATCCATATAACACTATCACTTTACAAAATTCATACCAAAAATTATAATGAACACCAACGGTTAATTTATTTATTTTAATTACGAAAACAACTTACCCAAGTATGTACTGTTCGTCAGAACCCATAAAACTTTTAGAGGGTCCATGGCCAAGTTAATCCAACACACAAAGTGAAGTTTACATCAAAAAACCTAATAAAACTTTAAACAAAATTATTTATTTAATAAAAAGAAAAGAATTCCTACGCAAAGAAAGGACCGAGCTAATACATATGGAGATGATAACTTGCGGTTGGACGCCGCGCCACTGAGTGTGAAAGGGAGCGTCGGTGGGTGAACTCCCGCCCCGGTCCCTGCCAACCGCGCGCCGCGAAAATACCCACGGGACCATCGTAAACATAGGTGGGTGGATAAAAAGATATGGATTTTAATTTTCTTTGCTCTTGTTTAAAAATTAATCGTGATTTTTTAGTGATACAAATTAGTATTTTTAGATTTAGTTGCAATATCGGTTAGTAAACCAAAACATTGTAACAAAATATGTTTTGATTTTATTAGTGCATGCTATGGTTTTAACATGGTTTCAAGGCCATTGTTGATAAAAAAGACTATGCAATGTTTTATGAAGCCAGATGTGAATAATGAGTAGTTAAAGAACTTTTTTTAAGAAAATGTTTTCGATACATTAATGAAAAGGGGACATGGAACGAATGAAGGGTATTAGTCTTAATAATTTATACTCGTTATACCCATGGTATAAAACATATTGAACCATGTTTTCATTCAATAGTATGATCTAAAAAGGGACTGTTCGGTTTTTAAAAAATAATTAAATTATTTTCTAGTCATACGGACTTGCATTTAAATGTTAAATTTGTTACCGGCAATATAAATCAATGTGTCATTTCCATTGGGAAGAAAGTTTCTAAATACCAAATAAAATTCCAATACGGCCAAAAACTTGTTCTTTATTGTTTTAATTAACTTCGGAATCAAGTTTGGTAAAGAAGACCAGGTGGCAACCGATAATCCAATTATAAAACCTCAGGTAAAAAAACTTTCTTCTAGCAACTGCGAAGGCGTTCTTTTGTAAAAGTTTAGTTTGGTGTTTGGTTTAGGTTGGTGGTTTGGTTCAATATTGAAATGTCATTGAATTCTTTTAAACTTCAAATTATAGTTCTAAAAAGGCTTATTATAATATTTTCGTAGTGTCGGCGTTTTTGGCATTTAGGTGTTACAGCTGTAAGTAATTTGAACAGGTCTTTGGTTAGAGGGATAAAAATTTGAGGACCTAACAATTTACATAATGTATATCAAAGAGTAAATAGTTCGTTCTTCCCCAACTTATTGTATAATTTCTTTAAATTATTTTTGTTTTTCGAACACCACAGCCTTGGAGAAACTTATAGCTCCAACAGTACCATTAGTTATTAATGTATTGAAACATGTAAAGTTTGGTGATTGCCATGCTATGCTGCTTAACACCAGTCACTTGGGGTGAGATAAAAATACTGGTGATTTGTAATGTTGACGTTTACTTAAAATATGGATAATCTTTGTAATATGGGGCATGGGATCAACTTCATATATGCACCAAATTGTCACATTAAACGAGCCCTTCAAAAGAATTCACTACCTGAGGGTTGAATTTTGTAATACAGGGTTTCCTTCGTCCAACAATTTTTATTTTGTAGGTTGGGGTGATAAATACCGAAATTTTACTAAACGGACGAGTTCGTTCTAAGAATGTTTTAATCACTGTTTTTTTAACAATTATAGTAGAGTTTAGATACATTTGCATGGTACTGACCTGTTATTGGGCACTTTTTAATACGAACCTTTTGGCAATTTTGAAATTTTCAAACGGTTTTAACTTTGGTTAGGGGCATGACTTTGGATTTGCGAATTTTTTTTACTCAGCCCTTCAAAATGATTAGTTACTCCAAGGAGTTTTTTACTGAAACATTTTTAGTGATCCCCCTTCCTCAAAAAATTACATATTATAAACAGGGGCCTACGTGAAATACACAGCAAAATGTAGTATTTTTGGTTGGTACCCATGTGTAAAATATTTTTAGCCTAATATTGTTTAGTTTGATAGACATTTAACTGGCCCGGGGATTTTGAAATAACGTATAATATAATCATGAGGTTATGGGTGTGCAGTATGGCAGGAATTCTAACCTTCCTCGTTAGAGTTAGTAACCACCAAACTTATTCGTTAACTTATTAGTGAAGTATATTAGTTTAAATACAATATCATCAGTTAAACTAATATCATTGATTTTATATTCCATCGATGCTCATATACTGAAACTAATAAGCTTACCAATAAGTTTACTAAAAAGTCAACTAATAAGAAAAAGCTTATCTAGAGTGGCTAAAAGAGCTGATCGTGACCAACGTAATCTCACCGTGTGGGTTCAACGTAATCCTTAAAAGTTAGAGTAGGCATTAGGATTCAGTCCTTTCTCAAATTTTTAAAAAATATGGATGACTTTCAGATTTAGTCATTGTTGTCGCTCTAATTGTTAGATTTATGTGATAAAGTAGTTAAGACTTGTCTCGCCTATTACAATTCGTAAACAAACTAGCAGGTACTCTTAGAATTTACCAGCTTAAGGATAACTATTTTATAAATTAAAATATACTATGCGATGTAAAATTTCTAAATATTAACAAACAGACTGGTTTATTTTAATCACAAACTTCTTTTCTACTTTAATTTTTAAGCGCACAACAACGGGTAATCCCAACCCAAGTTGAAATAAAATATGTACAGTTTATAACGGTTAAAAAAGTTATGAATATGTCAAACTCCCTCAAGGTGGACAAATTATATCAATTGGCTACCATTAAACACGTTCTTATTTTGCAGTTTAGTCAAAAACATATACATTTCCGGATTCATTATTACAATTATACACTTGGATAAATTAGTGTTTGAGTTGAAAACAATATCATTGCCTCTTCAGGAATTTGAACTCAGAACTTTTATCGTGCTGTCACATTTTTTTCGGTCAATTATCCTTATGAGAACATTAGGCATAACCCCGGGATTCAAAGCTGATAAGAACGAAAAAACATCGTGCTAAGAGTGAACACTCAACTTAATAGACCGAAAACTGTAAGATAAAACACACTATGAATATGTTAGCCAAATACCTTATTCCTTAAATGCTTTTTCAGTCAGACTGCAGATTAGATCACGCATTTAAGGAAGAAAATGTATTGACGAAGTGGTCTATTTTTTGGAACCCCATCATCTCCGCAAATCCTCTTAAATTTTTATTTTGAAACCCCCATTTCTAGTGGACGGTTACATTTGAAATGTAACCAACCAAGCAAAGAATCAAAAATATAGTTTTAGAACTCCAGGCGGTTTGTAAAAGGCGAGAAACCTAAGTGGCATTTGATAAATACATGATAGATGGTAGAAATAGATATGTACATTTTGATCTTTGATTAAATTGGATTTTTTATTTTTTATTCCTTAAAAGTTTGTATATACTTTCAACGTATATAGTTTTAAAATTAAAAACAAAATTGCTGCAAGTTTGAGTTTTACAATTTGCTCAACCTTAGCGTTTTAACGATTTTTTAAATCCTTACGTAGTACGCATCAACAGACTAAAAAACGTATTTGAGCAAAGTTTCATGGCCCATGCAAGGAATAAATTATTTCAAAGATACAATTGATACAAAGATTTCAAAATCACAAAGCCTTATAGCTTTTTGAAAAACTGTGATCAGTCAGTCAGTCATTTAGTCGAGTCGGTAGAGAGTTTTGACTTATATGTATACATAGAACTCACTTCTGCTGAAAATACTCAGGATATTCTTCTCTTAGTCATTACTATAGGTCTTAAATTTCATGGTATTCTCTTCAAAATTTTCTAAAAATCAATTCCTAACGTTATAACATAGTTATATAATAAATGGCTTACATTAAATACTATTTTTACCACGTAAATCTCAAAGAATAATAATTGCATAGTACCCTAATATCACTGAATATTAATAACTTGTGAAAAGAAATTATGAGAACTTGCAGTCATATTTTAAAATCATGCTTTAACAGCTCAAAAATACTGATTTAAAGATATAACATGGTGTCAAAAAATCCAAAATATATATTTTACTTACAAAGAAACAGACGCGGGTCTTTTCTGTTATATCTCCGCACCTACCTAATCTATTTTCTATAGATTGTGGATTTAATCGGGAATGTCCAAATAATTATTTATAACCTCTCCATAACATATAAGAGAATAGGTTTCCAGTTTTTGTTGAGATCAGAGAAAGGATTATCGCATACAGGCCTCTGCACGCGTCTCTCCCGTTATCGTTTTCTTATTGAGCGCTAGATGTTTTAGTATTGGTTATATCAGTCGATGTTTGAACCTAACCTAACCTAACCTAACCTAACCTAGCCAACTCTTCAAAGACGTTAAGTTGCTCTGGCCACCAGAGTAACTTTGAAGTGTAACAACGTAATAATTAATATGTGTATTTTTTTGTGTTGTGTTACTCAATCTATGTTAAAAAGTTGTTATAATACTCTTTTTCCAACAATTAAAACTTGAAATGGTGAGTAAATATATTATTTCGCAGTATTAGTTCCATCCCGATTAATCCTCAGTCTATGGAGAGTAGTTTGAGCAGAAAAGACCACAGAGGGTTGAAAAAAAGTAAGTTTTTTACGTTGCCACTTCAAACCGGTAGAAATGCGTCGGAAAACCAATAAACGGCCCAGAGGAAAAAAGTGTAACATCCTACTATGAAGTTTTTGCTATACATAATTGCACATGTGTTTGTAAAAAGTGTTTTAACCCGGCACAACTTAGTGTATACCGGTTTTAAGTAAACACTTTATTACTTTAATAAATCATAGATAAAACTCATTTCCAATCGTTATTCCAATTTAACACAGACATTCAAGTCTTTTACAGGATTAAATTGATTCATACATTCAACACTAAAGGACGTTATGTACCTTTCCAAATTGAAACTCGCGGTTTTAGTTAGGTAGCTGATGATAAGGTTAAAAAACTAAGCGCCCTTTTCACTCAGTGTGGATGGATGAATGGATGAATCTTTTAGTGCTAGTTTTAAAGTTTTGTGGGTTCAAAAGCATAAAAAATGGGTTTTCTATATTATTTTTTCTAGATCAAATTTTTAACACACTTCTAGCAGTGATGTCAAACCTAAATAAATTAAATTTGTAGCCACTGAAATATAGTTCAGGTTCAAATAAATCAATATTATCATCAAATTACTATGACAATTATTTGAAAGTGTTTTCTGGAAACAAATTAAATGTTAGAACTGTTGTTTACAGTCAGCCTCATTCTTCCTCAGATAGTTCAATGATAAAAGTTACAATCTAAATCTAATTGAAGCCTAGAACTATTGTCACTGATCCATGAACTTAGCTGAAGGCAGTTGCAAACTCAAATAATATAATTCATCAAAACAAGAACCCAGCGGCGATGATTGGGTTTGGTCGTTGATTATTGGCGCTGAAATGTAAATCAAGTTTTCTAATTTGCATTCAAACAACAAGAAGATGAACGATGAATGGTTAAAACCTAAAGTTAATTTAATTCAACGACAAAATCATTATTACTGACTTATTTCTGAGGAATGGAACCAAATAATAATAATTGACACTACATTTAAATAAGAATGAAATATTTTCCCTATTTCGGAATATTTTCCCTGTTCCATTCATAGAACATGTTTTATTGAGAGGATATAGATCCCCCATAAGAATTAAGTCCATCTTTAAGTTCATAAACTATTTGAAATGCATTGGGAAGTGGTTGGTAATCTGTATATCGAAAACGAGTGGGTTAAAAAAACATGCCAACTAGTTAAAGTGCCTTAAAATGTTATTTTTGTTGAGAATCAAATACAAAATCTATTAAATTAGTGAATTTAATATTAAAAGGTATCAAGGCTGTATAAATAGTACAAAATTTAGTCAATAATCACTCATGTAAATTTATAATTTTTAATATTCTTTTGTTTCATAAGAAATATATGGGATTGCACACTTAAAATGTACACAATACATTTCAGATAGGAAAGAGCAAACTTTAACTGCTCTTATCTTCTTGGATATTGAGTAAGAAAGAAATGTCAAATAATAAATACTTCCTCAAATTAAGCGTAAAAACCAGAAAACGCTATGAGGAGAAAGAAAGAAATGCAGGGATAATCAAAGTTGACCACCTTATTGCAAAATGGTGGGCATATTTTTAAATTTCGAAGTGGCTCCAAAGACATCTTCAGAAATATAGGAGAGTCATCCAAAAGAATTTCTTTGTCAGATTTATAATAAAGAAGTTATTATAAAACTGTATAGTGGGTCGGTGACGCAGTTACTAACGCGCACTCGGCCCCGTTTCTGAGGTGGCAGATCGAGTCCCCATGATGTCGCATACTTTTAGAAGTTCTGCTCATCCTTGTACTGTACCTTGACGTTGGCTGTCCTTTGTCCTTGGCTAGTACAGCCTTTTTCAACTGACGAAATAAAATCACAAATTGAAACTAATGTTTACAAAGACACATTTTCGATATCTTTAAACATTAGAACTGGTAAACATAGAATATAAACAAAAATATCACCTTGTTCAAAGTTTTTTTCATATTTAAACAATGGAAGTGAACTTATATATATATATATATATATATATATTAAGCTCGTTTAAATTTGAACTTTGTTATGTTTAAACTATGAAACGACACTAAAAACAAAAAAGCAGTTGCTACGTGAAAAGGTCAATCAATGAAATCCTTTTACTATTATTTTCTGATACGCAAAAGGCATATTATATGTCATTATGTATATCTAAGACTCCTATAAAAGTTTCTCAAAGTCTGTTAGACGCAGTGTGTAATTTGGCTCTTACTCCGAAGCAATATTTTCGCTGACTCTGAGCTTGTATGCTAGCCCTTACTTGACCTTTCAAAGTGTTATGTCGTCGTCGCTTCATTTGTAAAGGCCAAAATGACAGATGTTTGTAGAGGACTGAACTACAAATTTCACCCTTATGTTGAGTTGAGCGGAGTCTGGTCTCTTACTTATCAGCGTAGGAAATGTTTAAATTACAAAGGAGTAGCAAAATATAAACCGTGTCCTAAAAAATCCTGATCAAATTCAAAACCTCATAAAACTTGTTCAGGTAAACGTTTCGATTTTGCAGGTGATCATGAGATGACTCAACTAATAAAGTTTATTTTAATGCTGTTTGTAAGTATCTGCTGGATACTCAGACCTTTGAACTTAAAAACTTTAACCTACAATAAATAATTGTACACAGAATTCCAATAAGCTGATATTATCAGTCCCAGGACCTATCACCATGTGATTTTTTTTTACTTTTTTTACTTTGTAAACATAAATTGAAACAGAATATGATATTCTTAAATATAGTCTCACATTCCGAATAAAACATATTGACACGTTCTAGAATCGTTGGGGTCAATTTGTTAGGACTGGCATGCCTAATTCCTTATTGACAGTAACATTTTTAATTTTAACACTCTGAGCAACAACGTTGAACTAGCGGTTTTTTTAAATGACGTTGTAAAAAAACTTAATGAGCTACGTCTGCCTGATCGGGTTTTATTAGGATTTCAAATTGATCAGTTCTTTTTGGGACACAGTTTATTCATGACTGACAATGATAAAACTCTTACTAAAAAGTGTTTCTTCAAATCCATTGTTCATCTCGTATACGACATCCTATTGTTATTTTAAGAATATGGCTTTTAATTTATTATGAAACAACAATAGGACCTATTAGTTTTTAATAATACCGCTTTTGATTACCCAAGTTCAATCAGATGAGACAGTAGTAAAATTTAGAAATAATATGAAATAAACTATTGATTTTTTTATATTTAAGTACTATAAAAGTGGTAATATCAACTTAAACTGCCATGTGAATCCCCATAAAAGTATTAAATTATCTAATAGATTCAATATAGCTTTTATTTTTTTCTTGTTGTTCTGTCTTATTAGTATTTTATTGTTACGATCTTTGGCAGTATTATATACATAATTAGAATAAAACTAATTTTTAAACCCTATTTAACTTTAAAGGCCTATTCAACTAATTTTAAATTTAATTTAACTTAAATTTAATTTAACAAATTTAACCCTATTCAACTTTATTTAAGATTTTTCCAAACAAGAAAAGGTGACTGCATATAAGATATTTTTTCTGTGGTTAAAATTACGCATTGAAGAGCGTGGATAGAGTCATAATCGTTACTTACATCTTTCAACTATGTTAAAAATGTGTTAACGCTTTAAATTATGGCATATTTTAATGATGGAAAAACATAAATTTCACAAAAAACTGGATTTGCAGCATTATGATAAGGGGATAAGAGTTAAGGCGATTGGAAAACAACACTTACTGAAACTAGTACAACAATGGGTCTTAACTGTAGTTTTGGCCATCCAAATGGTAATTGATTCTGTTAAGAGCTCGAGGTCAGGCGGTAACAGTTACACGACCAGTGAACTAAATTGACAACTTGGACTGTTGTTTGGACAGAACCGGTAGTAATTCGTTTTGTTCCTTACCTCTGTAAAGTATAACTTTAATATTTTAGGAAGATGTATAATAAATATTATCTTAAACCTTTGTCTTCAAAAACTCTATATTTGAGTTAAAAATTTAATTTCAAGATTTTTAGCATATTATTTTTGTTATGACATTTGAAAAAATTGTATTGGCAAGTGACATTATAATAGCCACCCGTACTTTGGTTTTCGCGTAATCCTTCGTTTGGTGAGAGTACAGTTTCAGAATCAAAAATGTTTCAGAATTAAATTTTGCATAGCGCTCTGATAAGGAAATCATACATAAAACTATTGCAAAAATCGATATATTGCACCCCTTATTAATTACATCATCATAATAGCATAAAACTACCTATATTTCAGCTCTTGCCACTCAAAAGACTTCATTTTTTCAACCAAATTATTTATTTATTTAATTTATTTTGTGCTTAGAATAAAGGAGTCACTGGAATGAGAACAAGAAAAGTGATGTCCTTGTCCACTGAAGAAGTTACTCTTAGCAGTTTAAATTTAACAGCTTCTGCTTCCTCAGAAAACTTTTTAACGCTCGTTGGGGAGTAATAAAGTCAACAAAACACAAAAGGTTTGTTCTTCTACATCGGTGGTATAAATTATCATCGTCCTATTTCATATTTTAAAAATTTAGTATTTTCTGTGATATTTTCATCTTAAAATTTATAGTGCGAGTTGAATTAGCAACTCACTGATTTAGAGACTAAAAAGCCTAAAAACTAAACTCCCGCTGCATCAGAAGGATTAACTACAATATTTGTCTCTGTCCCCTTTCATATAAAGCAGAAACTTGCAATTAACCATTTATTTAATTCAAGGTGTTATGTTATGAATATTTTTTTAATTATAGTCTTAGTTTTATTTTTTGTTGCTTGTTACTAGTTTTTTTGTTTCAATTTGTTTCTTGTTATTGTTGTCAATATTTAGACTGTTGTGTTTTTGATCGCTTTTTTCATGTTAAATAGTATGTAATCCTTGTTATAGTGTTGTTCTATTGATTAGATATCACAAGATTGGCAGTCTTTGATTATGTATTATTATATGGTATTGCCATCTTGATCACAAAGTGTATTTAATTTTAAACTGTATGCAAATTGGTGTATACCGTTAATAAATAAATAAAGTTTTATTTGATATTTCTTATAGAGTTTTTCTTATTTGTATTCAAAACATATATTTGCCCATGTAACAAAAAATAGTGATTACATTAAAGAAACAAAAGCTCACAAAACAACATAGGTAGTAACTATGGAGTTAAAGACACAAAGCTTAATTTCAGTTTAATTTTTTTTATTTACCTCATTTAAAAGAGTCGTTGCAAAAGAGGGTGCAAGAGTCGTGTTCCACTAGTTGGGTTTCCGACTAGAAAGGTCTTAGTACAATCTAAAAACATCCAGCCAGCATTCAGGTATTTAGATATCGTAGTTTTGTAAATATAACTGTAACACTGACTTTAATTTTTTTTATAATTTCCTGGGCTACAAAACAAGAAAATATTAATAAGTTTAACTACAGGATTTGTTTACGCAACTCATTTTTAAGATTGAATAATATACATATAAATATGAAATAAGTATTGTTTTATGGAATTTTACGTTTCATATAATCTATTATTTAAGTTTGATCACATTTAGTTTACCTTATGTGCTCAAAAAATCCGCCAGTGGCTTTTATATGAAGTTATGCTCTCCCCATCAAATTCCTGAACACGTGTGACAAAGAGGAACACGTGTACCTCTTTGAATTTCTTGCATTATATTTGTTTTGTTCGTTTTCAGGTACTGAATATGCTGTGAATTGTTTTTGTAGGCCTTACTTTTTATGTATCCTCAAAGAAAACAATATAGTGGGGTCAAATCCGGGGATCTTGGGGGAAATAATCCTTCAATGATAAAATAAAGTTTTGGGTTGCGTTTAAAAAAACACCCTGTTTATTCGCTCTGTAATTATCACAAGATTAAGTGACAGTTTGAAAGTGTAAACCAAGAAACACCGCGAAGGTGCTGTAGGTAATTGCTCGTCAATGTCACCTCCTGAGAAAGTTCAACCTCAAACAGTCTGCACTTAACAGATCAACAACCGCTGCTACTGGTTTTTGACTTAGTTGTTGGACCTGCTGTGGGTTGAACTAAAATTTATTTATCAGGATTCATTTTAAGTTAGGTTATTAACAGATTGAAGTCTTCGTACCGACCATGACCTAATGTCAAAGCGCATAAGATATTTCACGATAACAGTATTGTGAAAAGAGGGACTGTAATAGCTTTCTCTATTGAGAGACAACAATATTTTCAAAATAGTGAAAACTCTGAAGTGTTTATTTTAATCAAAATTATCTGAAAAGATTTAAGTTTTTTTGCTTATGACAACTCTTTATTTTGGATACACTAAAAATATTTGAGGAATAATTGATCGAAAATGTAGTTCTTGCTTGTTGTTAATCATTACATAATTGTTGATTGTTTTATCATTACATAATAACAACAGTTAAGAAATCATTTAATGCATCATTTGGAGTTAAAATTATATTAATCACGTTGACACAAAGAACAAAGTTGGACATAAGTTAAATGCTACAAATTAAAAGCTTTTTTCAAAGAAACATCCTACTATTAATTGAATTATAATAAGTTAGTTTCAGGGTATTATTAATAATATGATGGCGTATGTCCAACAAAATTTACTTTAATCATTCAAAATTTAAGAAGTTTCATGCTACAATACATGCCAATCCGTAGGTTATCCCTCAAAAAAGTGTACAATCAATGTATCTCATTCGTTATTAGTCATTTTTATTTTTATGTGTAATCGGAATGATGATGATGCCGGGTGACCAAAAAGTCTCCAACTAGAATACGATTTAAAAACATTTGTAAGTTGCAAAATTCTGTGCATCACACACATAATTTAGTACAAAAAATGACAGAAATTCTTATGAAATTGACGACTACCATGATAAATGTTTTCAAGTCGCCAAAATAACAAAATTCTATTATAACATATAAAACCGTATAAATCACAATTCATGTCATTTGGAAAACGACGAGCTTTATCCTTTATATAATTTTAAAGGATATATTCATGGAATCTTTTTGAGGATTGTACATCTTATTATAGGCATTTATTTATGTATTATTAAAATTATTAGGGAGCCATTTATTCAGGTTATGAATAATCAAAAATGGAGCAGAATAAACCAGAAATCAGTTAAAATAAATTTGTGATTACGGAGGAATGAAGCACCTTTTCGGATATCGAGATTGGCTTTAAGCCAACGTATTTAGTCAAATTTTGTCCGTAAGAAATAAACCAAGTAAGGAAAGAGAAAATTTTGATTACAAACGATATTAGGATAAAGTTTGATTCCAAATTTAATAAGGGTCTTTTTAAGTTTTTATTCCTACTTACAAACCCCTAAGTCTGCTCCTTCAGTGATGTGTAGATCTCCAGGACGCCTTTGCTAAAGTTTAAGTATTAATACCCGGGTAATAGACGTCTCGGCATATCTTACTCTCCCTAAGTGATCCTAAATTAGTAATCGAGGAAGAATGAACAGTTTCCTCTAAAAATTCAAACAGTAAATTCCAACATAATAATTACTTAACATGAACTTTTGGTTTGGCCGAAAGAGGTGACCATTTTTGGGAATCCTTCAGTCAGGTCGATTATGAGATCTTCCGACAATTAGAAACGTACACATAAAGTATATAGAGTTTATATTGTATACAGCTGTGAACAATTTAGGAGGTTTTTGAATATGTAAATAAAAAAGTGCACTCGACTATAACTATTTGTTTTCGTTTTATTCTGTTTCTTTATTAGAGTAAGAGACACCGAGTATAACAAATTGTTCTTAAATCAATAATAAAAAATTATATTCATAAATTTTAAAAGTCATAATTGTGAGGCTAAACTAGTATCAGCAAAGGCTCGAGATACACCACAGTTACATTTTAGTTCTACCAAGACACCAGGAAACACTAATCATGAGAAGAGCTCTTAGAACCCATTAACTCTTTCCTCGCTTAGAGGTAATGTTGGTCTATTTGCAGTAAAACACACTTTATGTCTGTCTTTTGTTATTATTTTGTTTGTTTTAACTATATTTGTCCTGAAATTCACATCAGTGTTCAAAATATTTTTTTTAATATTGGACCATTAAGACAACTGACGTTTTAGTACGAACCAATTAATTTGCATTCAACTACTTGAACAACACTTACGATAACATACAGCTTCAGCAGCTACACAAAGGTTTATTGAAACGTGAATCTTGAGGAGGGTTTTTATCGTTACGATCTAGGGACAGAATGACTTATCTTTATATTGTAAAAATATTTCTGGGCATTAACACTGTAGGGGAGCATTAGCCTTGTATTTTCAGGTCATAAAAAGAAAATGTACATTTCCTAATTTTACTTTATGAAACTGCTACTTTAAAAGATCATGTATAGAAAGCTAAATTAATTGTCGTTAAACGTATGCAACAGAATCTACAGAAGTTGATATTTAACTACATGCTTACGATAAGAGCAAGCCAACACTATTGGCTGAGTCAAAAACAGAATCTAAATATTTAAGGCATAGGATCCTAAAGAAACGTACACAACAAAGTTTAAAGAGTATTATATGCCAAAATACAGGCTATAATGGCTATAGCTAAAATACAATATATTGAAAAATCAAAACTATGATGATTTTTAGTCTTTAAAACTTGACTTTGGAAAAAAATAATGTATACATAAACAAAATTATTTCATAAAATTTTGTCGAGGGACAAAATACTTGTTCTTCCCGTTAGGGCAACACTAGTTTTCCTGTTAAAATTTTGAGTTGAGTAATTTTTATAGCATGATTTTGTTTGAATTTGTAGCTGGAATTTAAATTAAAACCCTAATATAATTAGTGTCAATTGTTGACAGTTGACTAACTAATAGAAGTAATTCTTCATATATATGAAAATATGTCAAAAATGTTGTGTGTTGTGAATAAACTAAGATATCGGCTGACAGTGAGAAACAGATTTTTCTCTGTTATTAACTAGCTAGTTGCTATTAACACATTAACTTCTCATTTCATTATTTTTCCACGTAATGTTAAAAGTGGAGGCCTGACTAACTGAACGCTTATAACTTTACAGTGCAGATTATATGATCAAAAGAATTCGTACAAAATTCTGTGCATCACACATGTCACTGTAGTCCACAAAACGACAGAAATTTCAGGAAATTATTGACTACCATGATAAATGTTTACAAATCGCAATAATATAAAATTACATTAAGAAATATAGAGCCGTATAAATTATTCAAGGTATTCACCAAACAACGAGCTGTCTTCTTTATGCATTTTAAAATGTTATATTCCTAAAATATGGTTGAAGATTATACTTCTTACTGTAGGCATTATTTATTATATCTCTAATAATTAGATCATAGAGAGAGATATTTATTCAGGCTATTAATAATCTAAAATGGGACCGAATAAGCTACAAATCATTTACAACCAATTTGTAATTGCGGAGGAATGAAGCGCCTCTTCGAATATCGAGATTGGCTTAAAGCCAACGTATTAAGTCAAATTTTCTACGTAAGAAATAAACCCAGTAAGGAATTAATTAAGGTCTAAAATCAGGTATCATTCATTAAGGTCTAAATAAGTATCAGGTTGGACATGAAAAACCTTTGTTTCATTATTGTTTGCCATCTCTAAATATATTCTTATATACTGCTTATTAAAATTCTTATGAGTTTTTTTTCCTATTAAGATCAAAAATTGTATGAGTTCTCAAAAATTAAAATTACAAGAAATTAGCTACGTCACTAATTTACGGTAACCGACTTAAACCTTTTTTACTAGGTAATGTAGATCGAGGGATACTAACTGAGCATTATGATATACTTGGGGACATGTTTTATACGATAAACATATTTTTTGTAATTTCCAAAATTCTGTGCAAATCATGAAGTAGCGACTTGTTTTAAAGTGAAAAGATCCTGGTTTTAAAGAGCATTTTAATGTAGTCCCACACATTAAATTTTCGTCATCACAGACACTCAAAGATACATGGCTGGAACATCCAGTGCGAAGAAAAAGTAATGATTTTTTACATTGGGAAATATTTTCTGCGCAAGAGGAAAATATTGCATTGTTATTCTTTCAGGCTCCATTTTAATAAGGCGTCAGCGCGCTCAACATCGACGTCGGCGTCATTGCGCTAGAGTTAAATGCGAAGCGGGCAATGGTGACTATTTCCTAGACACTGCGCGAGCTGATTGGGGTCACCGGAATTGTACACCCCGGATTTTTACCCCTCAGAAAAAACGCTACGTCATTTTGACGTCACAGGAAGGGGGGTACAATTCCGGCCGCGAACTTTTAAGATGGATAAATTATTATGTATTTTAATCAACTGTCATTTCACGGTTGGCTGAACAGCTGCATACTTGATATAAATCCAATTAAACTTCTCAAGTCCGACCCCGGAGTTGTACTCCCCGGATTTGTACCCCCCGTGGTCAAATTCTTAAGTCCTACTCCGGATTCTACCCCCCGTATTTGTACCCCCCGTCACCAAATCTTCAAGTCTTACCCCGGATTTTTACCCCCCAGATTTGTACCTCCTGTGCTCAAATCCAGTTTGACCGACCATGGAAATATACTGGGTCAATATTCGTTGTTGTTGTTGACTTTTTTAATTAGTTCTCGTAAATCAAAGGCTGTTCGTTAAATTATTACCTAATATTATTCTACGAATATGCCTTATTATTATTATTATATTGCGTAGTCTTATTCATCATTAAGTAGGCTAGAAAATCTGTCAATAATACGTGATGAAAATATTGGATAAAATATTGTTTTGAATATCTAAATTCATAAAAAAAATTTTAGTTTGATTATATATGTTTCACGTTTATGGTCTCGTATTCCGTTGGGCTGTTTGCCATGAAACTTGGTATAAATATGTAAAATTTCATGGAGGAGGTTTTTAAGCCATTCATTTCGTCCTAACTCAATCGGGGGTACAAATTCGGGTGGTAAAAATCCGGGGTAGTACTTGAAGAATTGGTGACGAGGGGTACAAATCCGGGGGGTACAAATCCGGGGGGTACAATTCCGGGGTAGGACTTGAGGATTTGGCGACGTGGGGTACAAATCCGGGGTCGGACCTAAGAATATGACCACAGGGGGTACAAATCCGTGGGGTACAAATCCGGGGGGTGCAATTCCGGGGTCAGATTTAAGGGAAATAATTTAATTGCAAACCATTTAGGTGTTGATGATTTAATAATGTATTGGGGGGTACATTTCCAGTCGCGGGCTGTTTCTCGAGCGATTTAGGCCCCACCTCCTGTGAAGTCAAAATGACGTAGCGTTTTTTTGGGGGGGTACAAATCCGCTACCCCGCTGATTGTTGATGCGTCAAAATAACCATTGCCCGCTTAACATTTGACTCTGGCGCAATGACGACGACGCCGACGTCGAGCGCGCTGACGCTGTGTTGGAAATGGAGCCTTTCCAGCTAAGTTAACCAGTGTAACTAAACATACCAGGTGATTCGATGTTTAGAAAATAAGTTTTATTAATTTATTCAACGATAAAACTCTTAATTTTTAAATTTGGTTTTTAATAATATATTAGATATATAATATCTAATATATGTTATTGATAATCAGTTGAAGGAGCTGATAATGTGTCGAGTGTCCCATAATAGTCACCCCCCAATCTTTTTATATTTTTTCAAATATCAATCCCACACCACCCCCAAAAACTTTTTTGGCACTTAATACTTCATTTTGAAAGTGTATTCTATGTCGGCCGCCATCGTGTTTCTAAAATAACTTTTTCAAATTTAAAAGCGATGTTGTGACCGTTCATTTCAAGCTAGATATTTTTCTCATTACAATGCCGCAATCCGTTTTTTAACATCCCGATTGGTTTTCAAGAAAGGGTACTTTTTATTAATTAGTTTTCAACCAATTTTAACATTACATGATAAAATAGGTCCATAACCACAAAATAATGCTAGATAATAACGGTTAGCTACTAGTCTCTGTTCACTTATCTCTACTTAATTTCTACTGAAATAAATTGTTCGGCAGCCATCTTGGATCCGCCTTCTTGAAATGAGGTACGTTATTTCAATTATGGAGATGGTATTGACCCATCATTTTAAACTACCTCTTTACGCTGAATAAAATGGCGAAACCTGTTTTCAATTATAATGCTTAGTTTACAAAAAAATCCGTATTTTTTAGATTTTTATCATAAAACTTTTAATATTAGGCTTAAAAAAGCTCCACAATTAAAAATGAGTTGCGGCATTCAGCGTAAAAAGATAGTTTGAAATGATGGGTCACAAGGCCATCGCCATATGGTAATCCATATGGTAATATTTTTCTGTTATAACTTACCTCATTTCAAAATGGTGGTTCCAAGATGGCGGCCGAAAAATTTATTTTGGTAATTGTTAGGGAGTTTAGTAGGACTTCAAACAGTATGCCTCGATTATTTAACTAAGTATGACGCTTTTTAAATGTATAAGTAATTGTGACAATATTTCGTCACTGTGTGTTTAAAAAACATAATTAGAATTCTTTAAATTTGTTTTCAATATAGTTAAACTTATTTATAGGTTCCCTCTTATTTTCAAACAAGACAAAGTATATTTATTCAAAATTATACAGGATATTGCAAGTTAAGACATTAGTTGTTCGCCGTTATCTATTTTGCAGATACCAAACCCATCATAAATCTCTCACTATAAGCTTCTGCTCCCAAGTTTTGGATCGCTACCAACGTGAATTACAAACCCAACCACCGAAGATTAATAGTCCCTTTTGTGAGTAATTGTTTACCACCCTGGATAACATAAGGGAAGACACAAAATGTATTAACGTATCCGAGGACCTTCCTTTTAAACATCGAAAATTTACAGTATTCAAACATAATAAATCACTTACATAAAACTAAAGTATCTACAATAAAGGTTTTTTACAGTTAACCTCAAGTATTACCCTTTAAACTTTCAAAAGTTAAAACGAAATCAAATTGTGTAAACCAAGAAACACCGCGGAGGTGTTGTAAGTAATTGCTCGTCAATGACACCTGCCCTCAATCACGTCCAGTGCACTCATTCAGAACTAAAGTATTTTCATTCAGAATACATATTTTGGCAAAAACTATGTATAACTGCACTATTTACTTTTAAATACTACGTAATTATAGGTAAACTATGTAGTTACTGCATATTTAGCAGAAACTGTCTAAAATGAAACAAATTAATTGCCACATATACATATAGTGTTTCTATTGCATAGTACACTTTGATTTTGTAAGGTAGCAAGTGCTGACTTCGTTACGTCTCATAGAGAGCAGATTCTAGTTTTCTTGAATTTCAAGAATAGTTTTGCGTTTGAGATGATTTGTGAACTGAATCTCAGATCTCACTCAGCGCTGTAGAACAAGCACAACTGCCAATGCTTTTCCTTCCTAGGAAAGATCTTGGATGTTCCAGATTTGACTACCTTGAATCACATATTTGTTATTTGTGAGAAAATCTATATGATTATAAAAATTGTTACCTTAATTTGTATCCTTTTATTTTTATTAATTTAAATACACATACAGCATGTTTACTCATCATATTGAAACTAATCAAGAATTCAACTAAATTTTCCCGAAAAAAGGTAATTGCCAATAAAATTATTTTTGAATTGAGTTTGAGTTTTCTACTTTTTGTAGCTGAAAACAAAAAGTCTTAATATTACGTTAATATTATCTGAATTACTGCAGTAAGAAACAACAAGGCATTGATCTTTCGATGCAACTTCTCACAAATGCACGTTTTCAAATAATTTAACTTCAAGTCTAGTTTTTTAAACCGAATTAGGTTGTAACAAACAGTTTACATTGGCTAGAACAGTAAGATACCTATAATATGAGGTCTGTTAAATTTTGGTCATATTATTAATAGTAAAAAATTTCATATTACATTTAAACATACAGACTCAACCTGCCCATGAATTCCCCTGGCAAGATGCCTCCTGACGGCGATATATTCTCCGAAACGCCAACCCATATTTTACCTGGTAACCTTCCTAGTGTCATTATGTTCTAAAAGTGCTGCACCAAAACAGAAGCCTTCAATACATTTTTTCAGTTATTAGTAAATTAATGTGTTGTTTTATAGTATTTATTCATATGTGTCTTATTATATTAATGATTTCTTGAATTAAATTAATTTGAGCTCAATAACACGTGTACTCTAACTAGTTCATCCTAAAAACAGAAGCTGTTCTGCGGTAATCGGGTTTTAAATAGATATTGTACCGGATAAGTCTGTTTTCAAATCGTTTAAGAGTTTAAAAAGTTTCAAAAGTTGGAAGTTTGGCCGTTTTCAAAAGTCTGTTATCCCTATGAATTCAACATAATGTTCACTTTGCATAATTTTGACCCTTTTTACATATTTTGAGTTATTTCTGTTTTATATTTAGTCCAGTAACTGAAGGCAAAAAACGGCGAAACTGGAGAATTTTCTCGGACAGCATCGATTTGCATGAAAATTTGGATTTTGGCTCTACTTGGCCTCTACTTCAAAGTTAAAAAGGTTTTAAGGGTTGCTTTTTTTCTTAAAGGGGTAAAAACAACCCCTAATAAAATATTAATAAAAATTTTATAAAATATATTTAACTATTGAAGAAATCTCGTAGAAATGGTCCAATCGCAATGAAATTTGGCATGGACGTGTGAATTGATAGTTATTAGAATAAGAGGCAAAATCAGCCATAATGGTCCACCGGAAGGGGGGTAATAGAGGAGTTTTTACCCCTAAAAAGGTTTTTTTTTGGGGGTTATCACATAAAAAATCAAATAAAACTAATTTTTGTTTACATTAATGAATCCAGCTTGGAAAAACAAACAATTATTTTGGATCATTGACCTAACCTATTAGTTACCAAGATATTGATATTGGTAAAGACAAGATAATGATACATTATATACATAGTGGTAAAACACAGTACATTGTCCCGTGTACCTTACAGCAAATAAATAAAATTCTATATCTCGCTTATTTCCAAACATATGCTAATGAAACTTGGTAGGTGGCTTGATCTGGTTGAGATCTACCGCAGCTTAGCTTTAAATCGCCAATTTTTAACAATCCCGTAGCAGCAAACCTGCGTGCTCAACCCACAATGTTAAACTAATGGGAAATAAATAAAATTGTTTTCTTGCTTAATTCTCAACCTATCATAGTAGAACCTGATATGCGGCTTCATTTGGTTGAGATCCACGGAATTCGAGCTTTAAACAATTTTTTTTACACTCCCGTGGCAGCAAACCTGCGTGCTCACTTCCCAATGTTAACCTTATGGGGAATAAATAAAATTTTATATCTCGCGTATTTAATAACATATTTAAATAAAACTTGGTATCATCTGGTTAAAATACACCAGATTAAAGCTTTAAACCACTTTTTTATATTCCCGAGGCAGCAAACCTGCATACTCACTTCCTATGTTATTCTTATGAATAATACAGGCAATTATAAATTTTAACATTACTTCTATGATTTTTAAGATATTCACTTCCTTAAAACTCAGTCGGTCCCACAATCCAATGTTAACTGTATTTTTCATCCAGTAACTGACCATTTTCTGTATAATATGGAAGAATAAACCAGCGATTTTCATGAAAAATTAGGTTCTAACTTCCCTCTTCTTCAAAGTTAAAACGGTTCCAAGGGTTGTTATTCATTTGTAAGGACCCCTATCCCAGTAAATATAATTATCTTGATTGTATTCATATTTCATTAAAAAAATAAATGTCAATAAGTAATAAATTAATTAATTTATAGTTTCGTTCAAAATAGCAACCCCTTGAATAGCTGTAGTTGAAAAACAACTTTAGAATTTTCTATAGCAACTTGGAACGACTAAATATCACATATTTATATGGAAATTCGTTTTCGGATTGTACTTTACCCTTTTTGTCAACGTGGAACCAGCGTCAGGGTCGCTTTTTTACTTTATAGTGGTGAAAACTACCCCTATCCCAAAAATGTGTACGATTGCAGATTGAGTTAGAAAATCAATTGAAAATATCTTTAAACGCCATAAGTATTTTTTTATCTGTACGTGATTAATAGAGAAAAATCTGTGTTATCATTTTGGATTTTCGAAGCAAAGCATAGTTTATTCCATGAGCAATCTGTACTCAATTGTATAATTAAGTTCATTTCCACTCTATTTATTATTTATTATTTATTATTCATATCCACTAGTTGATGGGTGTAATTAACTTAAAACACCGCTTAATTTTAATTTTGACACTAAAAACCGTTGATATTAACACTTCATAACTGTCAGACTCCTACAATTACCATAATAGTGTATCTACACCTTTACCGATTGTCAACAATGAAAGACGTGCACTGTTTCCCTTTCCGCTTGTGGAGGGAAACAGCTGAACCGTTAGCAGTGTTGCCAAAATAGTAAGAAAATATATTCCCGAAGATTTGATATATACTACAAAAAGTAGACGGAAGGTGAACGTTTGAAAGTTGTCAACAATAAAAGCCACGCACTCTTTCCCTTTCCGCTCGTGGTGGGAAACAGCTGAACCGGTAGCAGTGTTGCCAACTTAGTTAAAAAAATAGATGCCCAAAGATTTACATACTACAAAAATTAGATGGTAGGTGAACATTAGAAAGTTATTAGTATTTACAAGAACTTTATAGTAATATAAATAGTTGACAAACTATTAAATATTTTTAAATTTTCATGTTTTCATGGCTACCAACCTATAAAAAAATTTTTGTTATTGAAAAAACCAATCTGTACATTATTTGAGATAATTGTTAAAATATGTACTTGGTTTATCAGCCATAACACGGTCAATTTTTAAGCTACGAAAGTTTTCTAGGTATCATTTTGTACGTTTTTTTAGGATATATAATATCACAGAGTAGTATTTGTTTTTTAACCCTTTAAAAAAACGGGGTGAACTGAAAGGGGCTGAAAATATCAGTAATTATCAACAATTTAAAACTTTGAACGCCTGTATCATCGTTAATTATTGTCAAAAAAACAAAAAAAGGTATAAAAATTTTTATCAAATCAATCGCTACAATTTTTTACTCGACAAAATTTTCCGTATTACCTACAGGTTTAGAGTTATTTTGAAGGAAATGTATTTTTTTGTTATTGCCAAAATTCCCTTTTTATTTTAAATTCACATTTTTTCCAAAAATAAGCTCTAAAAAGAGTTCAAACTTCTTGAGCCTATTGAAAACACATAATTAAAGGGAAATGCAGAGCGGTAAGGATTAATTTCAATTTGAGTCCTAATTGGGGGGTTGATATTTCAGATTTTTATCGCCGAAAAATTATAAACCAACTTTATTTTGATCATAACTCGCTTAAGTTTTACGATAATAACTTTTCAAAAAAACAAAATTAAAGGTCTTTTAATGATCTTTAAGAAATGTTCAGTAGGTTTTCCTCGAAAAACCTTTAGTTTTTTAGTTATTTCACATTGAAATTGTGCGTTTTGGTGTTCGACAAATTAAAACCACTCTTAAACAAGCCATAACTTGGCTCCATCTGGGTTTACAGACTTCACAAGCCCACCATTTTCTTTGTTTCTTTATAAGGTACAATTTGTTTCATTACAACTTTTCCGCTAAACCTCTTAGTTTTTGAGTTATTTGTGGAAAACCATTTGAAAAAGTGGTTTTTTGGGGGGGAAAATCGCCAATTTCAATCGTGAATATCTCGAAAAGTATTAAATTTAAGAACAAACTTTATAGAACAAAATTTGCTTAGAATTGGTCAATATATCCATTTCCGGGCTTAGTTTCAATGTAACAATTTTCACACCCTAGAAGGGGTGGCACCCACCCCCTGGGAAAAAGCAACCCTTAAAATATTTTTAACTTTGAAGTAGAGGGTAAGTAGAACCTAAATCCAAATTTTCATGCAAATCGGTGCTGTCCGAAAAAATTCTCCAGGGAAATGGCCAGTTACTGGACTAATTTTTGAAGTTTTAAGTTCATCTTAATCATTATAGATATTTTCAAAGTGTAGTAAGTCTTTGGACCATGGCATTAATAAAATTGATGGCGCATTTTTAACTTGTTTTTATTTTCACCTTAATTTATGCTTTATAGTTTCGGACACTAAAACATAATTCACTGTTTGTTGCGTTACTAGGTTGAATTATAAAGTTATTAATATTTCATTATTGTTGCATAATTAAGTTATCTTGTTTATAACTAGGATATAGCAGCAATAAATCCAAATTTGTTTGAGTTACATTCATAGTTCCCATCTAAAAAAATACACATAAATCTCTTTGAAGTGTCATTGATAACGGCCAACATGAAATATTTGTTACACAGCACTTACAACCTACCCTATCTTATATTTCAGGTGATTGAACTGTCTATGAATTGAGAATCATAAAATATAAAAGAACGCAACAAACCACACATAAATGACCAACCTAAAATTATTATTATGTTACGTTTTTAACATGGACCACGAACTGATTCTTAGAGTTAACTTAGGCCCCAGCCCCCAGGGACCCATTGTCAAAAACACCCATTGTCAAGAAGCTACTGTCACTTTACAGTCATTTGTCAGCTTGCAAAATATTGGTTTAGCAGAACAAATATTTTCTTTTTGTCTGTACAAGGAATGCAAAACGAGAAGAAGAGCTAAGTGATTGATAACGCCTAACGGTGTTAATATTGCAGTCTGTGAGAATGACACTTGCCGATGATATATCGTAGAGTGTAATAGGCAATATTTTACTTTTATGTAAGTAGACTATCAGATTTATGATATACTAAACTACTCAAAACTCTTAGAAAAAATTATTCAAAGGTTTGTGTGTAATCGAAAAATCATAAGTATTATTTTACATACATTTAGAGAATGTTCAGCGCCAAATACATAGGGTGGCCATGTGACCAACCTAACTGTGCCACCATTGGCATTTCAGAGAATATAAGATTTAGAGACAACTTTAAAGGGGCATATCATCAATTATTTATGACAATAAAAATATGTACTCTATTGTTTGTGAATTGCCGTCATTTTTCAATATGATGAATAACTTTTGGTGTTTTCATCGAACACTATGAATATGATGGTATTTACGGATTATATATACACTTAATTTTAAGAACTAGTTATTCTTTGATTTTTTCCAGTACCCAACGGCTAAGGAGATATGAGCAGGTATATAATGTTTAATTTTCCCTTTGAGATGCATTGGGAAACTGTCTGTAGTCTGCATATAAGAAACTTTTGGGTTTAATAAAACATACCCCACAGTACCTTAAGAGTCATCCCTACCTAGCCAAAAACGTTCAAAAAAACTCTCACGCGGAACCATATAGACGCCCTATGACGTAAGGGAAAATTTTAAATTCAATGTAGTTGTAATGGGAAATGTCCCAACTACTGGAATTGCCTTTTGGAATTTCGATAATATAAATAGTTTTTTTTCTATAGTCAATTTAAAATAGTCAACTTTGGACGTTAATATAACGTACTTTTTTACGTTTTTCAACAATTAGAAAAGCGATTCCAGTAGTTTAGATTATTATTTATTTAAATAATATCGCATAGTATGGATATGTTAAAAACATATGGGCGCTAAATGGGTCCGCGCGAAACCTTACATCGCAAAATGCAATCGCCCTGATTTAGCATGGGCTCTTATGGGGCCGAAGTTCCAAAAGTCGCCGCTAGTATCGCAGAAAAACGAAAACTGCCGTGGGTAGAGAGGACTATTAAAATGTGATTTCGGTTGAGATCCAATCTCAAAAATATTCTTAATTGAGATACACCCATTGTCATGTAATATTTTGAATATTCCTGGACTCCGTAAGGAATGGGATGCCACAATTACAGTGGACACAGTACATTTTAAACGTGAAGAAATCAAACGTGTTAACCGCTCATTTCTCCTCAACCATCGGAGAAAGAATTAACAATTCTTAAAATTTAGCAAAGAATCAATGAACACATCAATGAAAAAACAAATTACCACCAGGCTAGAAAATGGTGATAATTTAAAAAAAATAGGACTCACATTTATGATAGACTTGAAAATATGTGTGGGCGAAGTCCTTCATTTCAGATTTTCTCTAAACACATCGTAGATTATAGTGTTATTCCATACACATTGATTAAAATACTAATTTTTAAATTAGTCTTAGATTTTAAAAAAATCAAAGATAATTTGTAAACTTCTAGAGGAAAAATCTATACATTATTTTTAAATACCATCAAGGTATTTTTACAAACATAACGTAATGTGTCTTTATCTACGACCATTGCTATAAGCACCAATTATGGTATTACAATAAACATTATAATGATATACATTAAAACACCAAAAACCAAGCAGTACTCTAATGACGACTTTAGAGTACTGGAGTCACTTTAGAGTACTGGTTCTAGACCAATGAGAGCTCGGCATTTGACGGAAGTAGTGTCATAATAACAATTACGCAATTCGCACATCAGCTGATTGTTGCATTACGATTCATGTTTGAGTTTACTTATCCCATCAGCTGATTGTTCCACAACGATTCATGGTTCAGTCTGCTTATTTGCCTAACCTCAAATTTTAGTTGACCTATTCCATCATTAGTAAAAGTCATGAGTTTTGTTTAACTTCGGGGGAAATTTTGTCGTATATTGTTGGTCGTAGATAAAATAGTGTATGCAACGATTGTATTATGCCTTTAAGCCACTCGTGAGATATTTAGAACACTCGCTTCGCTCGTGTTCTAACTTACATCTCACTCGTGGCTTAAAGGCATTCATTATACAATCGTTGCATAAACTACTATTATGCTTCCTTTTAGCTTCATCCCCCACCGCCGCTGGTTCCTCTTAGCTTTTTGTATCCTTGGCTATAACGAGGCAAATTTTCAAATATGATTATTAAATTTTTTCATAATGATAAGTTTATGATAATATGTAGAATGTGTAGAAATTATTTGAAAGCGTTATAACAGTTTTTATTCCATACGTCATATTTGTCACAGTGGGTTTTATCATAATAATAATTTATGTTTTTTGCGATTATTCACGAAATATTTCCAACAAACAAAGCAATAATAAAATCTATTCGACAGACTGTTATCTATATTGAATTTAAAGTAAACATGTAATGTGAATATTAGTAAAACAAAGTAATAGTTTTTTTCTAGTTTACTTTGTTTTACTTTCTTACTTTGTTAAGTTACTTTATTTAGTAAAACAAAGTAAAAAGATGATTTTTTTAAGCTAATGAAATTAGCTATTTTTCCGTTGCTTCTTTGTTTCTGTACCCCTCCACTTAGAGGCTTGTTGGCATAGATACTCCTAAAGTTGGCACAGAACATTAGCTTCTCCAAACGGTGCCGCAGCCTTTTTTCAGGTAAACGATATGGGTTTTGTTTGGGAAGTTTATAGGAGAAGTTTAAATAGTTAGCAAGAACCTCACAAAACATTTTAGTTTGGGCTTAAAATATAAGTTTTAACTACTACAATGATTGATATCGCTCATTATTCGTTTTTACTATTCAATACTTACATTTTAGAATATTTTACTACGATTTTTGGCTTGATTAAAAAAAAGAGAGCATTATAATGTGGGACGATTAAGCATTATTGAGTAGAGAGCAGAGTCTCACGTGTTAGACTTACCGCTAGATAAACTTAAGGGGAAGTTTGAAAGCAATTACTTACTGGGGCCTGCTAAGGTTATTGAACAGACACGTAAATTACAATCGGTTTATTACGTTAAACGGTGATGTAAAGTAAGTGAGCCTAGCCAAGACACCTAAATAATGTTTATTAATAAAGTCTAATAAACGATTCCTCCACACTACTGATTTGGTTGGCGGAACTTAAATAACTTGTTTACATAGATCAATAAATGCTTTTTTGGCGTGACAAACATATGAACTGACAGCAGGTTTGGGTGTTTTATAAAGAATTATGACAAGCAAAGGACATACTAAAAGAGAGGAATAAATACTTTTTTTAAATAATTATCTTCCAGACATGGGAGATTTATCCTATTTCCTTACAAAGATCGGAATATATATATACCGGGTGTCCCATAATAGTCCCCCCCCTAACCTTTTCCTAAATTTTTTCAAATATCAATTCCACACCACCCCCAAACATTATTGGTTAGGTAATACTTCATTTTGAGGGGATACCCAATTTTGGCCGCCATCTCGGATCCGCCATATTGGATCCAAAATAATTTTTCAAAGTTAAGCGTTAAGTGTAAATCGCTAAATAAATAGTGATGGTGGTTATTCGTCTCTTTCTAGCATTATTTTGTGGTCATGGGCCTATTTTTATCAATTTGTAATGTTTAAATTGGATAAAAATTACGGCATTGCGGCATTGTAATCAGTGAAAAAAGCTAATTCGAAATGATGGGTCATAACACCACTTTTACATTTGAAAAAAATATTTTGGATCCAATATGGCAGATCCAAGATGGCGGCAAAAATTGGGTACCCCTTCTAAATGAAGTATTAACTACCCAATAATGTTTGGGGGTGGTGTGGAATTGATATTTGAAAAAATATAGGAAAAAGTTAGGGGGGGGGGACTATTATGGGACACCCGGTATATATATAATCCATGTAATCAATGGCGTCTCCATCTGAGAATCACTTGCTTTCCTGAACATTAATGACACATTGATTTATGGTTATAAGTTATAATCCCTTTGGGTAAGCTCTATATCATCTGATGACAGTAGTTCCAAGACATGTAATTAAGAAGGCCAATATGCTATGATTAAATACGCTGAGCGCTCTCAAACATTAATATGTTTGTCCGCAAGCCAAACCTAGATACATATGTCGGTTAATTTACCAAAATTCATTAATATTTGACAGGGAAAATTTAATTTTCATAATAAATCGAACGGTCATTAAACATTAGTCAATGTTTCCTGCATGCCATTTTGTGACGGGAGTATCTAGATCAAATTTTCTTGCGTTATTCACTATTTCTGTTTTTTTACGCTGTGATTAATTAAGATCATTTCTCAAGTTAATGGCAAAAAATCTATGAAATATTTAATATTTCTTATTTTGTTTATAGTTACAATGATAATCAGCAAACACATTTTTGATCTTATGTACAGTGAAATTTTGACAAATGGTGCCTCTTATAAGTATACTATGTGTTATAGAGTGAAAGAGTATTTGTTTTGTTATATTGAAAGTCATAAACATTATTTTTGTGTTGAAGAAACAAGTCAAATGTAAAATGCAAGGAGCGGCAAGAGTTTGTTAGGGTAGACGTATTATATGTAAGGGGACAAAGGCCAAGGGATAAACCCCCAGCCCCAGACGATGAGAGACGGCATCCTCAGTCTACAGGAAGATCCAGGTTAGTGAACATCTGTCCTGGTCTCTGTATTAGTGCGAATTATAAATAAAATACTAAATACTGGTTTATTAATCGTAGTGGACAGTTATAATACTATAAATATTTCAGATATCCCGAGTCTTTTAAGGGTATTTAGTCCAGTCATCATCCACGTCATTAACAATTGCCGAATGGTATAAAATAGAGTATTATTGATTTTTAGAAACAAATCCCACAAGTTTTAGCAATCAATCAGACTTATGCCCCCGGTTTACCTGGTTGGCAGCATGCGATGCAGAGATTTCCATGGAAGACCTTGAAATATAATACCCCTCTATTGAATGTTGGCAATTAGTGCTTCCTCGTGGGAGCTCGGAAGTTTTATTAAACAATTTGGATTTGTTGTACTATATAAGCTAACCCTTCAATAAGTCACTTATTATAAATATTAAATGTGGACGGAGGTAACTCGAGAGAATGGATGATTCTCGGATATTTTATAAATAATACAAAGCTAGAATGTATTGAGACTAACGTCTTGAATCAAACAGTTTGGCTGCAATCAATGCAATAAACTTACCTCTTAATGCGCTGCGGGAAGGTGATTGTTGCCACCTGGCCTCTGAAGCCTTTAGTGGACCGATTACCAGCCAGCACTAACTCTAAACTGAGGGACAACTAGTTAGGCCGACCATTATAGTTGCTTAAGTGCAGGCCTTCTCGAATCTCAAAAACACTTAGGGGGTAAATTGATTCATTTCCTTAACGTTCAGTAAACATATCAAAGTTAAAATGAAAGGTATCAGGAAACTGACACATACTTCCTCCCTTAAAGTCTTTTAAAACCAGAAAACTTATATGATGAAATAAAACAAATTAACAAACAACATGTTATAAAAATCGGTTAGTAATCAAGGGAGATATCGGTTTTTAAATATTTGCCAGAAGAATAACATTAGACAACATACTGCGTTTAGCGCCCAACTCAAATATAAATTATCTCCTCTACCAGTTGACTTAGACAAATTATTAATAATACAGGATTATTTATTTTTTCAAGCCAAATTTAATGGCTGCAAGTATATTTTCTTTAGAAGTTACAGATCTTAGGAAATTTGAAAAACATGAATTTTTAACACTCAAACCCCCATAACTTCTGAACCAAAATGTTTACAGACATGCGGTTGGTGTCATTTTGTTTGTCATCTTAAGCACCAAACACCATAAAATGTTTATCGAAATCGTTAGAGCGATTTCTGAGAAATTAGGATTTTTGTAAGTTTATGGGTTTTTGATTTTCAAGGTTATTTACCACCTTGAAAATCGAAAATTTAAAAAAATGAAAAAAACACATGAAGATCCAAATTTCATTAAAATCAGACCACTGGTGTCGTCTTTAGCTTTGTTTACATGCACACACACATACATCCCCAAACACACACACTCATACATCCACACACACAATCACACACGGACAGACAGACACCACTCCGAAAACAACTTTGTTTGGATTCAGGGAGCACTAGAACAAATATATCCACTAACAACTCAAATTCGAATACCTTTACGAAAACAATACTTTCTCCATATACTATGGTATAGGGGGAGAAAGTAAAATCAAAAACTGTGGAACTTCTGGTGAGAGTAGGTTCAGTTAGTTGCTGAGTTAGTTCAATCAATAAGATAGTTTGAATGGGTTTTAAAATTTGACTGAATTTTTTCATCACTTGGTTATTTAATCAAAAAATTTACTCCTTTATCTAACTATTTTTCCGTTTTTTAAAAGGATGAAATATTTATCAAAGATTTATCGTCTGTTGTTATTTTATCTTATTTTATCATTGATATAACTTTGATATAACTATTTTTTTATGAAGTTTACTAACAATTTCGGTGTAAAATGCGTCTTCAGAACTGTTTTACTATAAAACTATAAACGCTTTACTTCTGTGCGTGTGTAAAGCGTTCTTAGTACAATTGCTCACTAACACCAACGAATAACATCAGTAAGTATAATAAATTAATTGTGGGTTCAGGCTTAATCATTTTGCTCACAAAAATAATTTTTTTATGTGCTAATATTTGATATTGTTGGAAGTTAACCCCCCCCCCCTTGGATTAAGGGATGCGGGTGGTGATTTGGCCTCTGTTCATGTGCTACGTTTTCAGAGCTGCAAAAACCTCACCTTAGAAGCTTTAACTTGAACAAATAATGTTTAAACCTAACCCTTCTTATATGTCCTTTGAGGCATTAAAGAAGGAATTCAATGAAACAGTAGAATTTATTAAATGTAGACTCATTAAAAACGGACAGGAAATAACTAATGTAAATCAAATTGTTAAATTGCTCAAAATAGTTTTGAAACACAATTATTTCAGGTTTAACAACAGATTTATGAGCAGACCTATGGCCTGGCTATGGGAAGTCCACTATCCGCTATACTATCATAAGTTTTTATACAGCATAACGAAGAGATTATCCTAGAAAATCTGACGAAGTTCTGGAGTGTACAAGATATTCAGATGATATCCTAATAATCTTCAACGAAAGAGAGCGAGAGTGAAAAGACAAAATGATGGAGAAATTTAACAGCAACCACCGGAACCTATCATTTACAAATGAATAAGAAGAAGGCAATAGGATACCCTTCTTGATTTTAACATTAAGAGGAAGGAAATATCACCTAGAATTCGACATCTACAGGAAATCCACACAGACGAACACTACATTAAATAACAAATCAATAAACAAATCAATAAAAACAAAACAATAAAACAAAATCAATAAACAAATCCATGCTTTACTGGGTATATAAGATTCCACTGACTGAAGATAAAAAAGAAAAAAATAAATAAATATAAGGTGATTGCGGAAGGTAATGGCTTCCAAACAAGAACCATCAAAGATCTAGCAGTGGAAATAAAGAGAAAAATCAAGTATTTAAGATTTTAAAAATGTCAAGTAAAAAACTAAACTGCAAGAGGTTACACTACAAGAAATATTATCAAACGAAATCGTTTTTCAAATAATTCGAAGTCCTGAAACAATTACTTGTGCATTATTTGCTGTTACGTGTGAATTCAGTTGTTTTACAAACAGCCTCAAGACTTGAATATTCTTTTATCAGCAAGGTTCGGAATGTCTTGTGTGGGTTGTGATACCAGTTTTATTTTTGTATTGCAGAAGATTTAGAACTATAAACCTGTTCAGTTTTTTGGAATTTTCTAAGGGAAGTCAAACCTTTTACGAACCCCAAATTTCATTAAAACAGTATTTTTCCTCGGCTTTGGGTTTTTAGCTGAATGGGTATGATTCACGGATTTCGTATTTCATGCTCACTCAGAGTTAGTAAAACTATTTAGTATGAAATATGTGTTATATATATTGAGTCTTACCTCGGTATGCGTTTACCAAAGTGGTATTCTGGTATATATAGCAATGCAGTTTTTTTGTTTTGGTAGGTCACCATGACAATAAAATATTACATCTTAGAAAATCCTGGACACTCAAGTTGAATTAAATATTATGTTTAAACTTTCCTTAAACTGTACAACCATATTTACAATGCACTTCGTATAGTATTACCAAATAAAAATGTAAGAAACAATTTTAGTATTGCAATATTATTTTCTCACTATTTTTAAGCCACATTCGTTACAGACTTATATAAAAAATTATATAAAGAGATGAGACTAAAATATACAGGTAAAAATAAAAAGTTATATGTTTATGAATAAATGTGGAAATTTTTAACATTATTTTTAGCTTTGCCTTTATGATTAGAGTTACATTTGAGAACATAAAAAATGTTTAAAGAACTGCCAAATTGCTCCATCATCTTAGAAAACTTGAAAATTATACTAAAACAACTTCATTCTATAATGTTTACATATAAGGGTGTAATTTTTATTAAATTACGTGTCTTACAGTTTTAAAAACTTATCTATAATCAACTTCAAAATTCCATAGTTTTATATTCAAGAATATGATATTAACTTCACACACAAAAGGTTTCCTGTATGTTTTTAACCAACGCTGTCGACAAAACAAACTCCACTTCAGCAACAAGGATACTTGGCCAGATTGTTTGCATTCGTCTGTTTACCTCTACCTAATTAAAACTGAGTTAATTGTTTCACAAAAACTGTTTGGATTTAAATATTGATTAATGTTTTTACATTAATAAATGGCCATGTGATCGTTTTGCAAAAAAATATATTTATATTACATGTCTGATTTATTTGGAATATTTGAATCATTTTGTGAATAATGGAAGTTCTCAATAGGAAGAAACAAAAGCTTAGCAAATTGGGTTCGGAAAAACACTAGTAAACCTTCTTAAATTTTTGAATCTCGTTATATGTACATAAAGTGATATTTCATTTGTTTACTCATGAAGGTTTGATACGTATTGCTACGATTTATTTATACCCTTAACAAAAACACAAATTTAATTTTAGTATATTTTTGTGTGTCTATAATTAACATAACTAGAGATCGCCAGTGGTCGAAAATTCGACCAATTTTCAAAGTGACAAACAGGGTGAGCTAATTTTGTAAATGATCCCCGCATACACCAATGCGTTTCAAAATACATTTCATATAGTACATATTTTCCATGTAAACACGTAAGATAACCAAATGGGGGCCAAAAACAAAAGAGAAAGACTCAATCCTTAACTAATTATTTTACTTCACTTCCGGCTTATAACATGGTTTTTAGTAATTAGTATTTTATTAAAATTCCATGTTTATTTTTTTAAGACATGATTATTGAATCAGAGGAAAGTAAATAAACTTCAGTCATCAAATCAGTTTAACCTGTACACCCCTTATCACAGTTCTCTCCTTCCCTCATTCTCTACTTCCCTTCCTTCCAACCTTCTTTCCACTTTTCCCTCCTTTTCTCCTTCATTCTCTTCTTACCATCTCTTCTCCCTTCTTTCCTACCGTTTGGAACTTTTTCCCTCCTTCCCTCTCTTCCTATTATTATCACTAAAATGTAATATATATATTACCCAATATTCCACCAATAAAAACAAAATTTGAATATAATGTGTCCATTTGTACTCCGGTTGCTAGGCCCGGTGACAGGATTTTCAGGCCCCTGTGCAATTGAGAAACCCGCCTTTTTTACTCACTCGATTCTGGGCCCCATTTTTAATAATCTCGCGTGGATCCGGGCCTCCTGTGAGTCCAGGCCCCTGTGCATTTGCCCCCCCCCCCTGTCGCCGGTTGCATGTCAATTAGTACACTGGATGGTAGAAACTTAAGATGGGTAAGTAATGGATGTACTTTTTTCTTCCCTTTTATCAACAAATTTTTATCTCTTACACTTATTTAAGAAAGTAAACTTTATTTTTCCATATATATATATATATATATAAATATATATATATATTATGTAATATGGAACACATTTGAGCATGATATCCTTAATCTTCTCTAGGTAGTCCTGATTTCAATCAAATTTTATATTTTCACTCCATGCCCCAATAATATGTGGCTTAATGTTTCTACATCAAATCTTTACTCTACGAAAAACAGCATGTGATAACAGCTACATATGTTGGTAACTTTGGTTGTTATAATATCACCAAAACAGTAACTCATAAGGCTAATGTTATTTTTTTAAATTTTAAATTCAATTTTCTACATTTCTAAAAGACTAATATAAATTTCAACGGGATTCTGCACATCTACAGGAAAATACAATTCTATTGGTGAGCTTAGATATTTGCTACAATGCACACAGGCTGAGAAAAAAGGAGTACAAGAACCTTATGGAAAAATGCTTGTCTATTATTGTTAACATAATTGATGTATTAATTTTTTTAATATCGTGTAAAATCTATGAGTATGAAAAATTTGCTTACAATATATAATATTATAAACATTTATATAAATCAGTTTGTAAGGGTCTCTCAAGATGCAGTAGTAAAGTAAAATGTCAACCAGAGAAGTAAGAAATTGTCTTACTGAAGTGGTGCATTTTAATAATAGGCCCTACACAATAACATTAAGGATACAATAAAATATAGGTATCATCTAGCTATAAGCAAGAAAACCAAATTAAGCGTGATGTTTCTATTTTGTGGTATTATTTTCTTATCTGAGGCAGTTACTTTAAATTACGGAAGCAAAACTGTTACAAGAAAGCGAGGCCTTGATGTAATCAGGAGCGTTATTTTCAACTAAGGGTTTAATTTTCTCTTTGAAGAAAAACATTTTCATCTACAGTTTTTTGAACCAAAATTAGTGTTTTTAACCCCAAAGATGTTCTATTAAATTTATTATAATCATATCAAATTAGCTCAAAAGTCAATAAATTATAATACTCCCTCTTAAGTATTAGGACTTTATGCAAACCATAAATGAAGTAGATTAGATTTTTCATCTCTAGTCATCAACATTGTTGAATTATATATTTATGAAATTGTAATAATTACTATTATACAAAAATAAGTATCTTATACAATTTAACTATCGAGCAAAGAAAGGTATGAGGCAGGACAGTAAAAAAGTGAACAAAAGTGGTGCCTTGGAGATTCAAACTCACGACATCTCTGCCCAGGTTCCACCCCGCTACCTATTGCTTGACTCCTATTGGCCTCAATAACATTTGTTAAGTGTTTGAGATTTTTGGTTGTTTGAAAAAATTTGAGTTGGTTATCAATAAACAACCTATTTAAGTAAAGTATATGGGCAGTGAAAAATACCGCAAAATAATAATTGCGTTATTATAAAGTTATGTATGGTAATAGAAGGAGTATTTAATAACTGTTAGAACTTTCAGGAACTTTCCTCTATGGTTGGTCACAGGTGCTATGCGATACATGTTTTACATTATATCTGAATATCTTGTCCCAAAAACTGAAAAAATTCTCTCTTGGCATGGACAAAATTCACATTTTAAGTCTCTGTGGTAACCACATTGAAATGTAACACAATAACAATGAAATAAAATAAAACTTTTTTTATGAACGATGTAATGTAAAATAATATAAGAGTATTTCAATAGGTCTGATCGGGTGAATTGGTCAGTCTCTTTATTAACTATATAAACGAACATACTTAATCCTAATGATTTAATTTTAATTTTATGTTGTCTTAAAAATCCTCTTTAATTCATAACTTTTATAATTTATCTACTTTATATTTGTCAAATTCCACTCACCCATCATCGCACAGCCCAAACTGCTTGACCTAGAACCTTGAAACTTTGAATTAACGCTCCTCTCAGGACATAGGAATCTGCTAAGAAAGGATTTTTTTTAATTCTCTCAGGGCTAGGCCTGTGGTACATCAAAGTTTCAATGTTAAACTATATGGAAGCTACTATGTAGTTGTCATGGCAACCTAAACATCGAATCATGAATTCAAGAAAGTTTTTCTGTTTTTCCACGGGTAAAACCGTGTTGATAAACTAGTTGCACATAAAATAGTAAATAGGTCACTCAAAACGTAGGTTATTTTAATTGATATTTTTTATTTAATTCACCATTAAATGTTTGTTTTTTGATTTTTTGGTTTTTGATCCAACCATTAAATTTTGTTGGATTTTTATCCGTTCAAGTGAAGTGTATAGATACTGACGCCAACGTTCAATAGAATTAAATAACGACAGTTATAAACGGTGAAAATTGATTTGTGAGTTTACATTTATAGAATTTTATCATGGGTGGATTTAAGGTGATTGAAAGGTTTTAGGTGGTTTTGATGATTACTCTTCTAGATAAATTTAAGGCTGAATCGATTAAATTAAAAGCACTGTAAAAGCGAATCCCTTATTTCATTTTACTGCAGTTGAACATCATATTATTTTAGACCGTTTATTTACCGACCTACTATAGGAATTTATTTTGTTTACAATGTTCGGTTTGTTTGTATTTGAGCCGAAACCGCATTAAATTTAAATCCGCACTTTTTCTTCGAAAGAGTCTAGATTTATGTTATTGCTATTTAAATTCAGCGCCCAATTCTATGAGGCTTCACTTGCGGAGATTTATTTGTCACCATATTCCTTCAGCGAATGAATCCAAACAAATTATAGGTTGAACTAGCATAACATTTATTGATTTCATTAAAATAAAACTAAACTAAACAGTTTAATCCTTCGGAAATAATTACATTAATATTAATTTTAAATTAATTTAAGATTAATATTTTTGGAATATCCAATATTTACATGGGTCACATGACCTGTGCGTGATCTTAGTTCTTGTGTCTGGCTGCGGAGTCACTTTTAGTGCACATCACTTTTTAAATTAGTACTAAAACTATTTAATCTAATTAACAAAAAAAACAGTTTAAGTAATAAACAAAGATTAACCAATTTTGCGGCTTTATGCAGAAAAACACGGGGATATGTATAACAGTCGTGGTGTAACTGGGCTTCGTAACACCGGTCGAATCGTACCTGACTTATTCCTTACTAAAAGTCACAAAAATAAAAAACACTGAACAAAAAATATGTTTATCAGGAAGGAAAAAAGAACAATATTTTAAACTGAAGTTCTTCATAATGTCAGTGAGCTTTTCGAAAGCAAACACTCGGTTTGGTTTTGGGTGCCAATGACTAAGTTAGAGCTTTGTTGTTGTAAGCAAAACATTTTGACGTGTCACTTATCCTAAATCATGACATAAACCACCCAAAGGATAAAAAAGTTGGCGTGTTTACCCAGTTTTCAATTTGCAATAGGTGATGGATTTATTTGTTTGTATTAAATTTGATTAGCATATGACAGACCTATGTTATCTTTATTTATGTACAGAACTGTTTCAATATTAAACTTTTTGAGAATATTTAATATTAGCTGCTAGAAAAGGCCTATGTACTTTTCTGATATAGTGGCTCTATTCCTGCAAAATTTCAGCTCAGTTGGTCCAGTATTTTTCACGTGGTTAAAAGACAGATATTCACACAAACATCCATACTCTCACATTTATAAAATTAGTAGGATTTCGGAAGCTAGCTTAATTTCCAAATGATACATTTGCAGTTAAGATCATTTATTGAGAATTTCGTTGTTTCTATTATTTTTATCGTTACGCTTTAAAGGGTACTTTGCCACTCTTGCAACGTAAGAGGCGACAAATGTCAAGTGTTATTTATGTTTCGTCTCTTTGGTCGTAAAGGGGGGGAGAGGGCTTTTAATCATGAGCGAACAAAAAAACCGATGATTGACTTGATTATGCATGAGTCTCAACCTTAAAGACCTGCTAGTATTTAAATGCATCTTATTCCTCACACCACATATACATATAATAATTAATAACATCCTTTTTTTGTTAAATTGTCATTAAATAAAGAATTCTTCACAGTGTAAAATAAGGTTGGATGAATTGTAAACTGTAACAAAAACAAATAAATTTCGCACCGCAAGAGGCATTTTAACTAAATTCAGTATCTTCAAAACTGTTAGTTTTTATGTATACATGATAATTTGTAGTCTAAATCGAGCCAGATCATATGGTGAAATTAGATTTAACCAAAACTAAGTATCTTTAGAAAGATACTAAGTCTTTAAACTCTTAAGAAAGGTACTGAGTTCAGAAATTTTTGGGAATCTTTATATATATATATTCATATATGCTATTTTCAGCTCATACAACAGCTTTATGACAACATATAACGTTCTTACAAATCAATACTTATTACATTATAGCGCAAAACAAAACATAGTAGTTATGTACAATAAATGTACAGTTAAAAAAATTGACACTATTCAAAACGTTTAACACACACTGATTTAAAGTCTATATAGGTTTACAACCTATGTGTAATGTGAATTATGTTTCAAATAAATTACAATGCAAATTATATTGATTTATTATTTGCTTCTAACAAATACAATTACTCGGTAAACTGAGTTTTAGACAAACGTATGTTACAGACATCATTTATTGGGAGTTTGCTATGTATTAATATCAATAGATTCGTTAAAATTTAACACGCAATTGATGTACGATTGTACTACATTTTTTTATCGTTTCAGATGCCTAAGCCGCGGGTATTGGCTAGTAAATTGTAATTAATCTGAATGCTATCAACGACGGTGGACTTCTAAAGAGAAAAAAGCTCAGAATAAATGGTTTATCATTTGATTTCGTCGAGTATATGATTTTGTTCATACAGTATTGAAAGAAAAACGTCCATGAGGAATGAAACCTAACCATTCAGTACCCTTGGTGGCGTTAGCTAAAATAATTTGAAGTTACTAAATTAAGATAAAGGTTTACTAGCATGTGTAAGAAATTCTTTATGAAAATATTGAAACAGAAAAACATCCATGAGGAATAAAACCTAACCATTCGGTACCCTTGGTGGTGTTAGCTAAAATAATTTTAAGTTACTTAATTAAGATAAAGGTTTACTAGCATGTGTAAGAAATTCTTTATGAAAATATTGAAACAGAAAAACATCCATGAGGAATAAAACCTAACCATTCAGTACCCTTGGTGGTGTTAGCTAAAATAATTTTAAGTTACTAAATTAAGATAAAGGTTTACTAGCATGTGTAAGAAATTCTTTATGAAAATATTGAAACAGTAAAACGTTTATTTCATCGACAGACCAATGATTTATCCTATCCAGCAACTTTCTCAGTCAGACGTCATATTCCCAGTGGAAGAAGTCGTCACTCTGCAATAAAAGATGTTTTCTAAGCCAGCTAAAGTATTTTATTACACCTTAAAAACAAACCCCCCCTTTTTACTGCCTTTATATCTATTTGCTGCTTTAACCTTGCTTTAGCAATATATCTTAGACGGATAACGAAATTTAACATTCATGTACTTACACATCTGGTTTTAGCAGAAATCAAGTTAATGTAAAATTCACCGATGACAAAAACACAGCATACATTTTTTTAACTTTTAAAATCTATCTAAAATATTAAGCAATAAAATACCAGAGAATACCAGAACAGAACAAACAATAAACCGTTGACCTGCCATCTTCCCACCGACATCAATGACCTGTATTCCTGGAATCCCCGTTCGCAGAAAACCCCTAGAAACGCCTGGAAACAATACCTTCCCTATATCAGCCAGGATTACAACGATTTACAATTGTAGTGCTGAAGTTGGCAAACCGCCGAAACCTAGGTCCACGTTCAAGTGAGACAGAGACGCCGCCGTCGACGGATTCCAATATTGCTGAAATACTAAACTTTATTTGAAAACTCAAGTCAATGCTCTGCTTGGATCTTGAATAATTAGGAATTATACAGCGATTTCTGTACAAAATGTTCAGTATCAGTAATAGTTCAAAAACATTACAGAAGATCGGTGAAATCGTGTTTTACAAGCGATACGAAGTTGAGCTTGCAAAAACGATTAAGCACCGAAATGACACTTTGGCTCCCTGTGATGAACATCGTTTGTATTTACTTTGGAGGTAAGCCTTCAATCGTTAAGTTCTACTCATAAAGTTTTTTTTTTTTTTAGATTAACTGGTACAATGTCATTTAATTTATTTCTGTTTCTTTAAAAAGAGGGTAGCGGCCTCTTTTTAATCTTGCCTTTGCCCCGCCCACATAGACTATTGATCTGTGCGTGGACGTTATCAAGCGAAGACAAGGAGTGAACCGGTACAGTACAAGGGTGAACAGTACTGCTAAAAGCATGCGACAAGCCCGGGTATCGAACCTGCGACGCTTTGAGGCCACAGTTCCGAAGCCGAGTGCGCTACCAACTGCGCCACTGACTCCCTAAAATAAATTGACTAAATTGAATACATTTTCGTTGTTTATGATTGAAATTTTGAATTTCGTGATCCGTGCTTTCAGCATAATACAAATTAATGGCAAATGAACTATGTTTGAGGTTAGAGCACTGAAAAAAAAACAATTTTCTTGGAATATTCTGAGAACAAAATTAGGCTGTTTTCGTACACTATGATAAGATCACTTTTACTTCAAGTTAAAAAGTTTATATAATTCGTGGTAAAACTTACTTCTGTGCTCGATTCATCGTATTGCTTTAAATTTATAGATTTCTAAGAAGAAATCATACGAGAATAGTTCTCTGTTCTGTTTAAGTGTTGTGCGTTTTATTACATTCTAGAGGGTATAAATTGTTTCTACATTAGGTACTTGTTGCATCCTCGTTCCATCAGTAACATATGGTTTGCATTAGAGGTTCCGTTTGAGCCTTCTCTTTGTAGTCTAGGGGCCCCACTGGTGGCGATTGATGCACGGAGGCGTATAGGGAGTTTCTCTTCAAAAATGGTTTCCTACTTGTCTAAGGACAGTTTTTAGCTTGGGTACGCATTTTTTGTATGGGGAGGTTTCTTCCAAAATGGCCGCCAAGATGGCCGCCCAACCAATATGCAGCTTTCGAGAAAATAGCTTATATCTCGGAAAATATGGGTTATAGCTCAATATTGCAAAGGACAAAAAATGCTCAAAACACATTTTTACATACAATAAAAATGTTTTCGTAATGTAGAAAGCTCGCACGTCATTAAAAATTTCGTTCAAAAAATCCAGCGCAGCCCACACAATTTATTTATTTAAATGTGTGAATCAAATGTATCCAACTTTTACTTCCGGAAGCCAAGCCCATGTTATTAGTTGACAAAATACGTGTAAAGGAATGAAAATTAGCTGGGGGGCAAGTATAAAAATGACTACGTCTCCGACAGTGACGTCATCAATACGGCCACTCAGCCCGCAGATCTCGGAAAGACCAAACCGTGTTCAACATTCAAGTAAAATTTTAATTATATAATGCTTATCAAAGGTGTATAGGGGATTCCTCTTCAAAAATGGTTTTCTACTTGTTTAAAGACAGTTTTTAGCTTGGGTACGCGTTTTTTGTTTGGAGAGGTTTCTTCCAATATAGCCGCCAAGATGGCCGCCCAGCCAATATGCAGCCTTTGCAAAAATAGCTTATAACTTGGAAACTACTGGCTATAGCTCAATATTGCAAAGGACAAAATATGTTCACAACACATTTTCACATGCAATAACAATGCTTTGGTACCATAAAAGGCTTGAATATCGTTAACAATTTTGTCCAAAAAGTCCCGTGTAGCCCAGCAAATTTATCTATTTTAAGATGTGGATCAAATGTAACCATCGTTTACCTCCGGAAGCCAGTGCCATGTTATTAATTGACTAAATACCTATAAAACAATGAAAATTAGCTTAGGGGTGAGTATGAAAATAACTATGTCATGGACAGTTATGCTAACAATATGACCTCTCAGCTAATTGTAATAATGTCGCAGATCTCGGAAACACCAAACCTTAACATTCAAATCTCATTTTAGTAATCTAATGCTTAACTATAATAAAGAATTACAGCTTTATTATGTTTTCCCTTTTAACGGTAAAACTTTTTTTTCTGAGGTTGGTAATTATTAATTGTTTAATGAATATTTATAATTTTTTACTAAGATCATCGTTTGCTAAGATACTTTTGCTGCAGCTGCATCGAGTTCCCACATACAGTAGGTACGCACGGTAAAATTAAACAGCATTAGTTAATTTTTAAAATTTGATCCTGCGTCCAGCTAATACGAGCGATTAAATTCACGGTCGATTATTTCTTCTGCGAAGTTATTCCTACGGTGACCTGCAATCCGATCGGTATTTTTTGTCTACCCACCCGTGGTCGGTAAATGAACACGATCGTCTTTCTCAAAAATGTTCCTGGTGTTTACGCGCAATCGAATTTAAGGCCAGTTAGGTCTTTAGTTTCACCCATTTATACACGGTCAGGGAAAAATTCCCGTCCCGTTAGCATTTCAGACCAAGTCGCCTTTAAAATTACTAAGTTCGGATTTTCGGTTCTCCACTGTATCGATTAAGGATAATGTAGCCCTAAGAGATTGTAAAAGATAATTCCAATCATTATGGCACCTTGAAAGACCCCAATTACAGAATCTGGAACAGGCTATCGCACTCTTCCTACATATACAGGTGTTCAGTTTTGCACAGTTATTGCACTTACAAACATGGGGGAAATCTATAGGAAGTTTTTCTGTAATGATTTGTGGAATCCACCCTGATTCAAGTTCAACGTAACCATAATCACTTAGATTCCGTCCTTGCTCTTGATCTTCTAGCAGACTATACCACCGGTTAGCCTGTAAATAAGCCCTCTTGATGTGCAGTACAGTGCTGGATGAAGTTGGTGGAAGTTTTGTGAAGTCTAAAGTCTTCATCCGGTGCTATTTATTGATCCTGAGGTCATCCATTCTTATAAACTCCTTAGATAACATTCTCGTCACAAACTCTTCGGCCTTTTCATCAGTTTCACTGGTCATTTTCTCTTTTCCAAAGTCTTTGATCAGGTAAGCTTGTTGCTCTGCTCCTTTGAGGGCGGCTTGTTTTGTGCCAAACCTGCTAGTAGTGTCACATCCGCTAAGGGAATGGATTGCATGCAGTTCTTTGATAACTTCACTTGAGATTGCCTGGCAAACGTCGTGTATTGGAATGTACCTTATTGATTGTCCTTTTCCAAAAAGGACCCAAAGTTCCTTTAAACCTTGCTCCTTGAATTCTGTGTGAAAATAAAAAACTGCACAAACAAACACATCTTTGTCAGATGAGGCTTTTAACACGCTCTCCGCATGACTAAACTTAACTGCATCATTTATATGTAGAAATATTCTTTCATCTGCTTCCTCATGGTTAGTGCTAATTTTATGGTTTAATTTTAACGGTTAGTAATCATTTTATGTAACTAATCAGTCTTTTATTGATTATTTTAATTTAGTAATCATTCAACTTAATCCACAATATTCGCTTGTCCCAATTGGATCAGGGTCCCAATTATTTCGGATTATTAGGACTCCACTGTATAACTACGTTTTCATCTACCAATTTATGTTTAGAGTTAGTGATATTATAACATTAAACACTGTATTAAAGTTATTACACCAAATTCAGTGTTTATTTTCTAACTACCCTTTATTAATGGCGACAATTTGGTTTTATGTAAAATGTTAAACGTCTAAAAAATATCCTGATCAATTTTGCTCCGTAAAAAATTAATAAAACAATCAATAATTACGAACCTCAGAAAAAATTATGTTTTTACCGTTAAAAGGGAAAACATAATAAAGCTGTAATTCTTTATTATAGTTAAGCATTAGATTACTAAAATGAGATTTGAATGTTAAGGTTTGGTGTTTCCGAGATCTGCGACATTATTACAATTAGCTGAGAGGTCGTATTGATAGCATAACTGTCCATGACATAATTATTTTCATACTCACCCCTAAGCTAATTTTCATTGTTTTATAGGTATTTAGTCAATTAATAACATGGCACTGGCTTCCGGAGGTAAACGATGGTTACATTTGATCCACATCTTAAAATAGATAAATTTGCTGGGCTACACGGGACTTTTTGAACAAAATTGTTAACGATATTCAAGCCTTTTATGATGCCAAAACATTGTTATTGCATGTGAAAATGTGTTGTGAACATATTTTGTCCTTTGCAATATTGAGCTATAGCCAATAGTTTCCAAGTTATAAGCTGTTTTTGAAAAGGCTGTATATTGGCTGGGCGGCCATCTTGGCAGCTATATTGGAAGAAACCTCTTCATACAAAAAACGCGTACCCAAGCTAAAAACTGTCTTTAAACAAGTAGAAAGCCATTTTTGAAGAGGAATCCCCTATACACCTTTGATAAGCATTATATAATTAAAATTTTACTTGAATGTTGAACACGGTTTGGTCTTTCCGAGATCTGCGGGCTGAGTGGTCGTATTGATGACGTCACTGTTGGAGACGTAGTCATTTTTATACTTGACCCCCAGCTAATTTTCATTCTCTTATACGTATTTTGTCAACTAATAACATGGGCTTGGCTTCCGGAAGTAAAAGCTGGATACATTTGATCCACACATTTAAATAATTAAATTGTGTGGGCTGCGCTGGATTTTTTGAACGAAATTTTAAACGACGTGCGAGCTTTCTATAGTAAGAAAACATTTTTGTTGTATGTAAAAATGTGTTTTGAGCATTTTTTGTCCTTTGCAATATTGAGCTATAACCAATAGTGTCAGAGATATAAGCTATTTCCTCGAAAGCTGCATATTGGCTGGGCGGCCATCTTGGCGGCCATTTTGGAAGAAACCTCCCCATACCAAAAATGCGTACCCAAGCTAAAAGCTGTCCTTGGACAAGTAGGAAACCATTTTTGAAGAGAAACTCCCTATACGCCTCCGTGCATCAATCGCCACCAGTGGGGCCCCTAGACTATTGTTTAAAATAAATAATTTATTTTTACATTCAAATACAACTTTTGTTTTAACCATCGTGCAACAACATACGGAAGAAATCAAAGACCAGTTTCTACAGAATTGACGAATTCAAATATATTTAATATTCTTAAATATATTAATATTTAATATATATTTAATAACTAATATTTTTTTAAATCTTGATTTAAAAAGTAATATGATTATACAAATGTTTATTTTATAAAATATTAAAAAGTACAAAATCATTATGTTTAATACTAGGTGGTAAAAATACCTTTTAGTTTTGATATTGTGGTTACTTAACTGGTTTTTTTTCGTAAGAGATGTGATTTTTTTTAGTATATGTTCCTTATTTCCTAAAAGCAACTTTTCTAAAAAGTCTTAATACTATTTAGCTCTCTCAGTGGAAACGACACACAAATTAAATAATTGCATGAAAGCTGTAAGACGTTTGTTTATGACTAAATCGTAACTCCTAGTGGTGTTCGATCCTTGGCCCGCCCGGTCTTCGGAGCCAGCACCATGTGACCTTTGGTTGTTGGGTTACCTGATAAAGAAGGTTTTTGCTACGAAACCTCAAACTTTCACAGATTTGAATAATAGTAAGTAATGAAATTGCAGCAACTCCACTATCCATGGTATGTCAAACCATACGAGTTTCTAAAAACTGGATGTCGGTGGGCATTTTTTTCCACGCTGGAAAGGAGGTTAAAATAGCTCTTACCTGCACCGAAATGCGGGCCCTCTACGCCGCGCCGGCGCCGTTCGCTCCAGTGAGCAAAGCGACGAGCAGTGGTAGACAGCACTGACACCGACAGCACTGACACCGACACCGACAGCACTGATGTCGAGCCCCGCCTCGAGGCGGCTGTGGGAGGCGTACAGAGGTGTCTGTACGTCTCCCTGGGCATACCTGCTAAAAAAAAACCCGCGTGCTGTCACCACATTCATTGCGATCGACCCGAGCGTCTGCTCATTGCGACATCGCAATGTGTGGCCTCTGTCCCTTTCAGGACTCCTCAGATGCTGACGTTGGGCATTACCTGACGATGTCATATATTTAATTATAAACTACATTATTATTACTTTGAAGTGAGATTTTAATTTTACATTAAGTTGTTTTATTTTAATTGCTATAATTTTTCGGTCCTAAACATACGCTGTGAGCAATTCACGCTAATAATAAATTGTATGTCATTTTCATCCGGAAAGCTGGATTGTTTTAAGCACCAGTGTTACTAAATATGGAGATTAACCAATTTTGCGGCTTTATGCAGAAAAACACGGGGTTATGTATAACAGTCGTGGTGTAACTGGGCTTCGTAACACCGGTCGAATCGTACCTGACTTATTCCTTACTAAAAGTCACAAAAATAAGAAACACTGAACAAAAAATATTTTTATCAGGAATGAAAAAAGATAAGAACAATATTTTAAACTGAAGTTCTTCATAATGTCAGTGAGCTTTCCGAAAGCAAACACTCGGTTTGGTTTTGGGTGCCAATGACTAAGTTAGAGCTTTGTTGTTGTAAGCAAAACATTTTGACGTGTCAGTTATCCTAAATCATGACATAAACCACCCAAAGGATAAAAAAGTTGGCGTGTTTACCCCAGTTTTCAATTTGCAACAGGTGATGGATTTATTTGTTTGTATTAAATTTGATTAGCATATTACAGACCTATGTTATCGTTATTTATGTACAGAACTGTTTCAATATTAAACTTTTTGAGAATATTTAATATTAGCTGCTAGAAAAGGCCTATGTACTTTTCTGATATAGTGGCTCTATTCCTGCAAAATTTCAGCTCAGTTGGTCCAGTATTTTTCACGTGGTTAAAAGACAGATATTCACACAAACATCCATACTCTCACATTTATAAAATTAGTAGGATTTCGGAAGCTAACATAATTTCCGAATGATACATTTGCAGTTAAAATCATTTATTGAGAATTTCGGTGTTTCTATTATTTTTATCGTTACACTGTAAAGGGTAACTTTCCACTCTTGCAACGTAAGAGGCGACAAATGCCAAGTGTTATTTATGTTTCGTCTCTTTGGTCGTAAAGGGGGGAGAGGGCTTTTAATCATGAGCTAACAAAAAAAAGCCGATGATTGACTTGATTATGCATGAGTCTGAACCTTAAAGACCTGCTAGTATTTAAGTGCATCTTATTCCTCACACCACATATACTCATAATAAACAATAATATCCTTTTTTTTGTTAAAATTGTCATTAAATAAAGAATTCTTCACAGTGTAAAATAAGGTTGGATGAACTGTAAACTGCAAAAAAACTAATAAATTTTGCACCGCAAGAGGCATTTTAATAAAATTCAGTAACTTCAAAATTGTTAGTTTTTATGTATACATGATAATTTGTAGTCTAAATCGAGCCAGATCATATGGTGAAATTAGATTTAACCAAAACTAAGTATCTTTAGAAAGATACTAAGTCTTTAAACCTCTTAAGAAAGGTACTGAGTTCAGAAATTTTTGGGAATCTTTATATATTTCATATATGCTATTTTCAGCTCATACAACAGCTTTATGACAACATATAACGTTCTTACAAATCAATACTTATTACATAATATCGCAAAACAAAACATAGTAGTTATGTACAATAAATGTACAGTTTAAAAAATTGACACTTTTAAAACGTTTAACACACACTGATTTAAAGTCTATATAGGTTTACAACCTATGTGTAATGTGAATTATGTTTCAAATAAATTACAATGCAAATTATATTGATTTATTATTTGCTTCTAACTAATACAATTACTCGGTAAACTGAGTTTTAGACAAACGTATGTTACAGACATCATTTATTGGGAGTTTGCTATGTATTAATATCAGTAGATTCGTTAAAATTTAACACGCAATTGATGTACGATTGTACTAAATTTTTTTATCGTTTCAGATGCCTAAGCCGCGGGTGTTGGCTAGTAAATTGTAATTAATCTGAATGCTATCAACGACGGTGGACTTCTAAAGAGAAAAAAGCTCAGAATAAATGGTTTATCATTTGATTTCGTCGAGTATATAATTTTGTTCATACAGTATTGAAAGAAAAACATCCATGAGGAATAAAACCTAACCATTCAGTACCCTTGGTGGTGTTAGCTAAAATAATATTAAGTTACTAAATTAAGATAAAGGTTTACTAGCATGTGTAAGAAATTCTTTATGAAAATATTGAAACAGAAAAACATCCATGAGGAATAAAACCTAACCATTCAGTACCCTTGGTGGTGTTAGCTAAAATAATTTTAAGTTACTAAATTAAGATAAAGGTTTACTAGCATGTGTAAGAAATTCTTTATGAAAATATTGAAACAGTAAAACGTTTATTTCATCGACAGACAAATGATTTATCCTATCCAGCAACTTTCTCAGTCAGACGTCATATTCCCAGTGGAAGAAGTCGTCACTCTGCAATAAAAGATGTTTTCTAAGCCAGCTAAAGTATTTTATTACACCTTAAAAACAAACCCCCCTTTTTACTGCCTTTATATCTATTTGCTGCTTTAACCTTGCTTTAGCAATATATCTTAGACGGATAACGAAATTTAACATTCATGTACTTACACATCTGGTTTTAGCAGAAATCAAGTTAATGTAAAATTCACCGATGACAAAAACACAGCATACATTTTTTTAACTTTTAAAATCTATCTAAAATATTAAGCAATAAAATACCAGAGAATACCAGAACAGAACAAACAATAAACCGTTGACCTGCCATCTTCCCACCGACATCAATGACCTGTATTCCTGGAATCCCCGTTCGCAGAAAACCCCTAGAAACGCCTGGAAACAATACCTTCCCTATATCAGCCAGGATTACAACGATTTACAATTGTAGTGCTGAAGTTGGCAAACCGCCGAAACCTAGGTCCACGTTCAAGTGAGACAGAGACGCCGCCGTCGACGGATTCCAATATTGCTGAAATACTAAACTTTATTTGAAAACTCAAGTCAATGCTCTGCTTGGATCTTGAATAATTAGGAATTATACAGCGATTTCTGTACAAAATGTTCAGTATCAGTAAGAATTCAAAAAAAATACAGAAGGTACGGTGAAATCGTGTTTTACAAGCGATACGTAGTCGAGCTTGCAAAAACGATTAAGCACCGAAATGACACTTTGGCTCCCTGTGATACATAGTTTATATACTTTGGAAGTAAGCCTTTAATCGTTAAGTTCTTCTCATGAATTGGTTTTTTTAAATTAACTGGTACAATGCCATTTAATTTGTTTCTGTTCCTTTAAAAAAAGAGGGTAGCGGCCTCTTTTTAATCTTGCCTTTGCCCCGCCCACATAGACTATTGATCTGTGCGTGGACGTTATCAAGAGAAGACAAGGAGTGAGCCGGTACAGTACTAGGGTGAACAGCACTGCTAAAAGCATGCGACAAGCCCGGGTATCGAACCTGCGACGCTTTGAGGCCACAGTTCCGAAGCCGAGTGCGCTACCACTGACTCACTAAAATAAATTGACTAAATTGAATACATTTCCGTTGTTTATGATCGAAATTTTGAATTTCGTGATCCGTGCTTTCAGCATAATACAAATTAATGGTAAATGAACTATGTTTGAGGTTAGAGCACTGAAAAAAAAACAATTTTCTTGGAATATTCTGAGAACAAAATTAGGCTGTTTTCGTACACTATGATAAAATCACTTTTATTTAAAGTTAAAAAGTTTATATAATTCGTGGTAAAACTTACTTCTGTGCTCGATTCATCGTATTGCTTTAAATTTATAGATTTTTATGATGAAATCATATGAGAATAGTTCTCTGTTCTGTTTATGTGTTGTGCGTTTTATTACATTCTAGAGGGTATAAATTGTTTCTACATTAGGTACTTGTTGCATCCTCGTTCCAACAGTAACATATGGTTTGCATTAGAGGTTCCGTTTGAACCTTCTCTTTGTTTAAAATAAATAATTTATTTTTACATTCAAATACAACTTTTGTTTTAACCATCGTGCAACAACATTCGGAAGAAATCAAAGAGCAGTTTCTACAGAATTGACGAATTAAAATATATTTAATATTCTTAAATATATTAATATTTAATATATATTTAATAACTAATAGTTTTTTTTTAAATCTTGATTTAAAAAGTAATATGATTATACAAATGTTTATTTTATAAAATATTAAAAAGTACAAAATCATTATGTTTAATACTAGGTGGTAAAAATACCTTTTAGTTTTGATATTGTGGTTACTTAACTGGTTTTTTTTCGTAAGAGATGTGATTTTTTTTAGTATATGTTCCTTATTTTCTAAAAGCAACTTTTCTAAAAAGTGTTAATACTATTTAGCTCTCCCAGTGGAAACGACACACAAATTAAATAATTGCATGAAAGCTGTAAGACGTTTGTTTATGACTAAATCGTAACTCCTAGTGGTGTTCGATCCTTGGCCCGCCCGGTCTTCGGAGCCAGCACCATGTGACCTTTGGTTGTTGGGTTACCTGAAAAAGAAGGTTTTTGCTACGAAACGTCAAACTTTCACAGATTTGAATAATAGTAAGTAATGAAATTGCAGCAACTCCACTATCCATGGTATGTCAAGCCTTACGAGTTTCTAAAAACTGGATGTCGGTGGGCATTTTTTTCCACGCTGGAAAGGAGGTTAAAATAGCTCTTACCTGCACCGAAATGCGGGCCCTCTACGCCGTTCGCTCCAGTGAGCAAAGCGACGAGCAGTTGTAGACAGCACTGACACCGACAGCACTGACACCGACACCGACAGCACTGATGTCGAGCCCCGCCTCGAGGCGGCTGTGGGAGGCGTACAGAGGTGTCTGTACGTCTCCCTGGGCATACCTGCTAAAAAAAACCCCGCGTGCTGTCACCACATTCATTGCGATCGACCCGAGCGTCTGCTCATTGCGACATCGCAATGTGTGGCCTCTGTCCCTTTCAGGACTCCTCAGATGCTGACGGTGGGCATTACCTGACGATGTCATATATTTAATTATAAACTACATTATTATTACTTTGAAGTGAGATTTTAATTTTACATTAAGTTGTTTTATTTTAATTGCTATAATTTTTCAGTCCTAAACATACGCTGTGAGCAATTCACGCTAATAATAAATTGTATGTCATATTCAACCGGAAAGCTGGATTGTTTTAAGCACCAGTGTTACTAAATATGGCATTAAATAAAGGATCGTTCATCGCAAGAAATGCATCCAAGAAAAAGCATAAAACAACTTAACTATAACAAATATTTTGTACCGTTCTTAATTACAATTAGGTTGCAGTATTCCACGTTTTATTTATTGCCCAAATTAGTGGCCACATCATAATTTTTGGATTAGAGTTTGATTGAAAATCGATTTTTTCAGTCCGTAGTTCAATGTTTACGTTTTTTGTCATATACACCATTAAGTATTGGCGAAAGACAAGTATAGTAAAGAAATTACAGCTATTAAAAATCCAAAGTTCATTCATAACGTATTATGCATTTCCTTTATTAATTATAAAATGATTTTAACTTTTAGATTAAGTTGGAAAAAAATGAAAAATCTATTTAGGATTCATGTTAGAAAATAAAAGGTTTAAACTAAAGTGGATAAAGTTTTATTAGAATAGTAAATCTTCTCGTGCAACCATTCGGTGGATTGCATTCTGAAACTCTCTGTGCTAGGAACTTTATTTTCTTTCTTAGAAACTTATCTTGGTAAATGCTTTTATGATGCCTTGGTTGAAAAATAAAGTTCTTTTAGTTTGTATTTAGTTAAATACAGCATATCTAAATATTATTGTTTGGAAAAATAAAAAGACAAAATTGTAAGTGTAGTTTCGCCACTGACAGTGTAGTAGAGTATTTCAATGGTGGTATTCCAAGTACATTAAGACTTTCGAATAAGGCAACAATAGAATTTTCTGATTATCATGAATATAATCGATGTAAATATATTATCTATATCAATTGCAAATATAATATATCTGGTATTATTGTTGTATTATAATTCTTTTGGAAATTTATGAGACTTAAACATAAATCACGTTGCACATTTCCTTGCTTAAAACCTACAATTATGTTAAAGACAATCACATATTCATTAAGATGAGAGAGTAATACAAAGGAAACAATAAAAAAGTACAGTGATATTACAGATTTCAAATATAGGATTAAAAACCTGAAGATTCAAAGAGAGAGATGTTTTTTGGCTAGAAGAGCACTGTTCCATTTCCTCAAGTGAGTAAAGTGGAAAGAAGTGAGCCTTAAAATATTGAGTAGAACTCGACTATTGAACAGAGTTCCCTTTTGACGTAAGTTTTGATATTTATTCCTCTGTGGACAAATAAACCGTAAAATAAAGCCCTTATTAAATAAAGTTTATTCAGTTGCCTCGAAAGAATATAAGTAAATGATAAAATACAGTATAGTGTATTTGAATTAGGTGATTTGATATGAAAGAGTGTTTGAAAACTTCCGACAGAAGGACAGTTAGTAAACACGTCAAAAATATGTTTGATAATATAAAAATTGACAAGATGACAGGATACAAATATTTTTTAACCACATTATATTGAATGTTTTTGTTATCAAACACAATTTCAGAATCAAGACTGACAGTATTACTTTACTCATCCCAGAGCAGTGGTTATCCCGTACACATTCATCAATCTCTGACGAAGTGTAACAATCCAATCAACTATTCAATCAGATTATCCTGCTCTGTGATTTAAAAAAATTTGCAAATTGAAAATCTTTACGGAGATTTTCTCAATTGCTGTTGTTCTCTTTTGGATGAGAAACAATGGAAAGTAAACTTAAATAGAAAATCAAAATTATTAATAACAAGATTACTGGTGCAGCTTCACTTGCAGTGATATTCTCAATTCCAATAATTACAATTCCCTTTTTATTATTGAAAAACCATGTTTACGCCATTCGGATATTTACTTGATACTTTTACTCCCGTGTTAAATGTTACACACATGTTTAAGAAATAGTAATGTGTGATAAAACACAAAAAATGTTTAAGAGAGTAGAGCTCTTTCCTATAATATAACCTTCTTAAATTTATTTATTTAATTTATAATTAATTATTTTCCTGCAAAACCTCCCTCCGAGCTCTTTCAACGACACCTTAACTTTTACATTTGGTTCAGAACTATAGGAGAAGTCTTTATTATTTTTTAGCGAATTTCCCTTATAGGGAAGAAGCTATTACCGTAGGTCTCATGGTAAGAACTAAGCTCGGGACCACTATAACTTTTCGTTTTAGGGCCCCCAGAAGCAAAAAACACTATTCGTTCGAATATATATATATGTATATATATAAATATATGTGTCTGTTAGCACGATAGCGGCCGCAAAAATGGTTCGATCTTTATGAAATTTGGTACGGACATGTAAAGTGGTAATCAATTGGACGAGTTCGTGAACCAGCCCAATCGGACCACCGGAAGGGGGGATAAAGGGGGATAAACCCCCCCAAAAATGGGTTTTTTTGAGTTTTTCACATAGAAAAAAAAAATTATCGAATTTTTGTGGGTACCATTGAATTCAGCTCAAAACAACAAACAATTCAGTAATTTGAATCACTGCTCTATTTCCATTGGTTACTGAGATATTGAAAGTGATAAACACAGTACGTTGTCCCAATGTTAACCTTATGGGAAGTAAGAAAAATTCTAAATCTCGATAATTTCTCAACATATCTTGTTAAAACTTGGTAAATTGCTTCTTCTATTTCAATCTACTAAATATTGAATTAAAACCACCCAGTTTTAAAATTCCTGTAGCAGCAAACCTGCATACTCATTCCCCATGTTATTCTTATGGAGCTTACCAAAACATGTCAAATCTTGCTATGTTGGATTGAAATATGTTGTTTTGCATTTGAAATTCGCTGAGTATGCAGGTCTGCTGCAACGGGGGGTATTTTTATTTACGGCAAAATACCACCTTACAAATTTGTTACAAAGATGACCATTAATTATGAGCAAGTTTATCACTGTAGTAAAATATTATAATAACAATAATGATAAACATATATTCCAGTAGCCCCATGCATGTTATTGTAGCGATAAAGGAAACTTTAATTTTAGATTTTTTGATAATGGTAACTAAAGCTGAAGGCTGATCTAGAACATTACCAAGAAGAAATTCAAGACTGATCTATAATGAAAACAATGATCAGCAATAACAAATAACAATAACAAAAAGATGGTAACTAACAAAAAATATCATAATCATAGAGAAATCAAGCTTCGAAGATTGGCTGAATACCAACAACGAAATTGTAAATAACTAGCTCAGGTACTAAATAAAGAAAAACCCTGAAATTAGAAATTACTACACGTTAACATATTGTTCAAGACAAAATATAACTAACAATAGAAAACCAAAAAAGAAAGAATAACAGTTAAAAATAAATACAATAATGACAAAAAACAATACATTAACATCTACAACATTTACATTTTACGGAGAATTTACTAAGTTGAGAAAAAGATGGTTACGACAAATTGTTGATTATAATTGATCTTAAGGAAATTATATAAAGAAAACAAGTAACAATTGGAAATAAACAATATAAAACATCTTCAAAAATATGCGGAAAAGGCCACTGCGATTAAATTATCGCTTCCTAAATATCTGCAGACTCTGGCCAAAGAAGTCAATCTGAGCCAAATTTCCGATCCGTATTAGCTGAGGTTGAGGAAGAGCACTGTTGGTCATAGTTGGTCGAGTGGTTGGGGAATATAGCAAACCCCTAGCGTATTAAATGAGTACTAGTGAAAACGCGCTAGTACTCAATATAATATCCTCGGCAGCTTCAAATTAACGTTTTCTAGATGCCCATCTAAGAAAGGGCATCTAGAGTCCTCCACTTTGGTTGAACCTTTTTTCAAAACTGCTTCCCGAGCTCTTTTCTAATTTTACATATATCTGTTCTGAACGAGGAGTCTTGGTAATAAAAAACCCAAGCTTATTAAATACCGGATATCGTATGTTTTATGTTGTTTTACGATGTTTAAAGCAAAAGACTACTGAATTTACGGCCCTTGGGCCGGAAATGTTTTGCCTAAGTCGGAAATCGTTAATTTTACCTTCCATATTATATGACGCTCGTAAACATTAGTATGCGAATACTTTTAAAATGAACTAAAATCGTTTTAAGCATAAAGTTTTGTTTTTAAAAGATCATTAAACTTCTCAAGGTGTACTTTTAAATAAGACCTTTCCACTGTTTCTTGTGGCTAAGGAAGTTGTCAAAGTACTAGCGTCCCTTAGAAAAAACAAAGTAAGACTGTAAATTAACAAAATTTAACTACATGAAGAATTAAGATAAGAGCTGTGATTTTCCAAGATATAAATCTTAATAACTTTAGTATTCGTAATAAAATATCAGGAATATTACCTCTATAAAACGAATTAGGCCTAAATAGTATCTTAATATTAATTAAATACACATTTATTATACCTTTACCTTGTATTTATTAATTAAATACCTTTACTTATTATTTATTACCTTGAAAAATAATATAAGATTATAGTTAATTCATACTTGAACTAGTCATGTGTTTTGTAAAGTTATCAACAACCTCACCTCTGTAGTTTAGTGCTTTCTTAAGCCGTTCATGTCAGATAACAAGAAACCTCTTACGCAAACATTTTTTCATTTAAACGTGATACTTTAAACATTCTGTATTTAATTTTAAATACAGCAATATCCCATTCCTGTGCGGTTACATGTTTTTTTTTACAACAGTACCTGCTTAAGATCTACAGGGACCCCGTGTATTACAGTGCAGACGCACTCGAGTAAATATGGTTAGTCACTGGAAATTTGATTCGCATTTAGTAATGACCATTCTTAAAAATATGATACAGGCCTTTTATCCATAGTTTTAAAAACTGAAATGGCCGCCATTTATAATAAAATCTACTTTAGCTGCTCGATAGAGAATCTCTTAAAACCTTTCTTGGAACGCATCTAGAGCCTATAGAAAATATTGGTGCCCATTTTCATAGCAAAGGAAGCCTTCATAACCTTTGAAAACTGAACAATGACTGCCATATTGAATTGTCTAAAGTACTCTATTTTAGCCTCTAGAGAAAAGATATTTTAAAATCGTTTCTTAGTACGCATCTTGAACCTTTAAACAATATTTTAGCTGAGTTTCATGATTAAAAGTTTGGTAGTTTTTGAGAGTCTGTGATCAGACAGTCGGTCTTTCGATCAGTCAGTTAGCCGTTTTTGGCTTTCATATAGATAGATTATTTCATATTACTTCCTTAAATGAGTTTAACTAAATCTTGTTGAACATTTTATTAGTTATGGCGCCTGGGCCTATTTTACAATGCGTTTCCATCTAGTAATATTAGGAGCTCAAATAATACATGGTTTTCTTAAATTAATTGTGCAGGTTTGAACGCTTATAAAAGATTTACTATACAAGGTAGAAACATACGGTTGGAACCTCTGAATTCTTCAGCTCGAACAGTTTTATTACTCTGTTCTACAAAACAGCAGTTGTAATGAAGTCGGTTAAGTTGTGCACTCTCTTAAAATATTCTATTCCAAACGGTTATTTCTGATTAAATTGAATCTAAGTATGTACCGTTTTTCAGTGAATCAGGATCAGTTGTTTTAGACAAAAGGATTGTAATAAAGCTCCATCTCATTAAAATTACATTACACGTTGGGTTAAACAATTCTTTGGAATTGGTTTTTTATGGAACTGTAATACTTCTGGGAGACCACCTGCATCAGAGGCAACAGTTAAATACTCCCGTCGCAGCAAACCTGGGTACTCAGCGAATTTCCAATAAAAACAATAATTAATCAAATATCACAAAAAGCATATAAAAAAAATATATATTTACATAAAATTCAATCGTTTGATTCACATGTCAAAAATAATGATAAACAAGTTTAATTTGAAAAATATGTATTTCTTAATAAATAGGCTGGATTGTAATTTTTTTCGTTAAAAATAAAAAATCCTATTAGAAATACTTTTGATAAACTCGTGAAATACTCTGCAGGTTTCGTTGGACAACATTCTGCTGCCCTGATACTAAAATACTTGACAAAAAACGTGAAGCGGATATAACTTAGAGACCAATGGACTTAGAGCAACGATTCAAGACACCAAAGTGTTTATTCTTTCAAGCTGAATCCAATGGTGAAAAATCAATTTGATTACTTACATTTTTCAATCTGAAAAAGCCAAAAAAATGTTTGTGTCAAAGCTGCCTTTGCCCCACTTTGGATATGTCGATATGGCCGGTTTACGACTCGTCCAAGAGAACCTGGTTTTACGTTTGTGTACCAAATTTTGTCACGATCGGATGATATTTACGAGAGTTAAAATGCTATCAGACACTCAAAAAATGAAAATTCTATTCCCCAAATAAGCCCATGTTAAATTTTGAAACAAATCGTGATTGTGCAGGTAAAAATGCATTTCCGCAATAAACTCACTTGATATCGAGAAATTAGACATAAAAAGCTACAGCCTACATTGATATAAAAATTTATATGATTGCTGAGGACAATCTGAACGGATATTTGTTGTCCATTCTGTTAAAACGACGGTAATAGCTTATTTCTAAGGAAATTCGCTAAATCATGTGACAAATTTCTTTGGATATCCAAGAAATCATAACATTTTAATAAAATGTATAAAATAAAAATAACAAATCATAAAATGTCAAATATAGGTTTGCATTTTCATGCGTATAAAATCAAACTGTTGCATGGGATAAAACTGAATGACATAAACGTGTGGCGTATGCAAATTACATCTTTGATCATACTGGAGAAAATTAATCATTTTAAAATGGTGTCGTTTAAAATGGGTAGTTTTCAGAAGAGGCAATTTTTTTGTTAATGGTTAATCCTATGCAAAATGATATAATTTACAAACATTAATTGCTTAGAATAATTTTCGAAATATGACCCAGAGCTTGTATAATAGCGCGATCTCAATTTATCATACATTCAATTAATAATATAGACACTTTAAAAGAACAACAAACATATAATATACTGATTATAGGGTGTCCCGGAAATCTCTTAAATAATATTTTTGGGCGTTGTTCGTGGATCATAGACAATTTAAAATAAATTAAAAATTCCAAAATCTCTAAAACTACTCAACAGACGTAATTTTGTTTATTTTTTTACACAAAATTATTTTTAATTCGAAAAAGCTTACTCTAATAAAATGCAACTAGGTATTTGGCTCCATCACCTTAAAAGCTAATTATATTAGATTGTTTCAATTTTATTTTCAAAATGGTGGTTTGAAAAATTCATAAGTAAATACCTCTAAAACCTTGAATGTGAAAATATATTGCAAATAGATAATTCTTAGAAAATTAAATTAAAAATCCATCGATTCCAACATTAAGTATATCGGCTCATAAAGAAGGGATAAACTCATTTTGATGAAAATGTGTCCATGCCAGTATCAATTGTTGTTATGTGTAATCACAGCTAGTGGGCTTAATCAATCACCCGTGTTGAGTTTGTTTGCACTGGTCAACCGATTGAAACAACATTTAGCTGTTTTCGGGTCATTTAAGCTATTCGGCTGACTGGTTGAGTCGAAAATATCTTTGATATATCTAGGGTTGAGAATTCATCTTGTTGGATGGAGGAAACATAAAAAACATAAAAATTGTAAAATAACGAGTTTATTTTTAAACAAACGACTAGAAAATATATACGCCCAAGTGCCAAAGAATTAGACAAATAATCTTAAGGCTTAACAGTTTTGTTTTCATCGAACATAAAACATATCTTTCAAATACAATTTTTGGGAATATTTTTCAAAAAATATTATGACTGTTTGGGTAAATTTTTAGATTACAAAATGTTGAATATTTATTTTGACTTGTCCATGAATATATTAATAATGACAATATCGAGCTACTGTCATCCTTCACTCATCACTCATTCATACTTGGCTTAAAATAACCTAGGTCGCCATTTCAATAATGGATGAAGGTAAAGTATAAAGTATGGTCCAGGATCAATACCAAAACATATTGGTAGAAAGTTCCTGTATATTGATAACAAGTTTGTACTAATCAAGGGTATGATTAATTATTACTATCATCAGTGACAATTTTGACTCACTGTCACCATCAGATGTACAGTGATAAAAAAACATTATTCAAACATTATTTCATTATTTTAGGTGAGTCATGCACCTAATCAATATTTAATGTTCTGAAAAACATAGTACCCTATTATAATTATTATATTTTACATGAATCCCTATAAACGGTATTATTAATACATCGGTTTAAAGTAAATAATACACTTTGACATTGAAAAATAAAGATTCTTCAAGAATTTTAATGCAGTAAATTTTCTTTAGAGCTAAAGTGACTGAAATATGAGGATGTTTACTTAAAACTGAGGTAATAAATAAACTTTGAGAGGCGTACCAAAGTTCTCCTAGCGGAAAGTTCTAGAAAGATGTTTATTAATGTTTTATGAAAAAAACATGCATTAAATTCTAGTTGTGAAGGTGACTTTATCGGTTCAATCCTTCCTTCGGTTACGTTCATATATTCCTTTCAAATTTAAACTTCACTGACAAACTTTCAAAGTTATATCAGGGATCTTGACTGCGTTAAAGACAGAAATTATAACTATTTCAACATAAGCACATTATCTTAAAAAAATCACGCCTTGGAGTTCACATACGAGAATATTTTTATGCTATCAAGCCTCTGTAGAGATGAGATAATTATTTCAATATTTCATTTAATACTTGTGTTTGTTCAAATACTAAAATTATAATACATTTACTTATGTATAGCTGTAACACTATGTCTATAAGTAACGTTGATATTCTTAAATTTAAGCAAGAAACCCATATTTTAATTCAAAGTTTTGTAAAGCCGTTGTAGAGTTTTAGGTTATTATCTATTAATCGACTGGTGAAATGGAGAATTTATTATTCAATTATCGCTATATAGATTATTTATGGATTATTTACAGCCAATCTCTAAAACATATTTCATTATTTCATCCTTCCGCGCTGACTCCTTTTCGATCTCAGGTTACCGTAATTTGCTTACGACACCTCGCTGAATTAAAATCCCCCATACCTATTTGCCCGTTGGCAGTTGAACTGTATTTCAAAAATACATCACACAGACTAGATATTTTGGACTATACGTATAATGCAAGGCCACACTATAATGGGATATTAAACTGACAGGCTCCACCGACAGTCAAATTGTTAACAAAACGTTAGATGCGCCACTATAAGTGTATCCCACATTGTGTAGTTGTATTATTGTTTTTTACACCGGTCCCATTCTGCTCACGTCCAGCCAATAATTGCGCAGCGGGTAATGTCTTCTGGATCGCATACGAAGGGACATCACCCGTCCTAAGGAAAACATAACAAGAATAACATGTTTAGTTCATTATTGGATAGACTCTGAATCACTCATTACACATTTATAAGTTTTAAATTAACTGTTGCCGTCAAGTTATTCTATTGTAGTTTGGACGATTTCATCTGTTTCATATATAAACACACTTCTTCAGGTCAAACGTCAAATTTAAAATTGTTACTCTTCCATCTTCATGACCGTCAAAGCATAAAATCGATCATAGACACAAACATACAAAATTCAATAATTATTTGGGCGAAACGTAAAATAGAAACACGTGACATCACAACTACCGGAACATCACGTGTTTTATATTTTATGTTTTGGTCGAATAACTTTTGTAGTATTTGTCTCGTGTGTGTTTGTGTCTGTAAACAATTTTATTCTTTGACAACCATGAAGATGGAGGAGTATGGGCCGATTTGAATTATAAAGCCCAGTCCGTTCGTAAGATGAATAATAATTTTAGGATTGGGCTTATGGACGTCGTGGGTCTTGTATTTTGATTCGAACTATAATAATTTTAAATTTGACGTTTGACCTGAAGAAGTGTGTTCATACATGAAATAGCTGTAGTCACCTAAACTACAACAAGATCACATAATGGCAACAGGTAATTTAAACCTTTGTATGTAGGCATTGATGGACTCGATGTTTACAGGAATGTATTTCACACGTTGTGGAACACAAACTTTATTAAATTGAGCAGCTTATATTAACAAGTACCATCTTAGTTCACGTTTTACGGTTGATCATGTAAAACCTAATTTGTATAGTTAATTTATCAAAAGAATATTTTTTTCTTTTTAAACAATTGGTGTTTAAAATGTATAGTAGGCGAATAGTGAGTGTGAGGTTTTTAATGTCTTTGTAAAAGTACTGGTTTATAGTCTAAGGAAAGTAGTTTTGGTTGTATGCGATATGGACAAAGCGGGAAAAACCTATTAAACTGTAATTTAAAAATAACATAATTTTAATTTAAATACCATATCAATCATTTTACAGCTAAGGAATAATAAAAACGTGAAAACATTCGTAATATAGTGAATTATCTCTTCATAATTTGATAGCCTTCATCTTCATGCTTTAGGGTAGGGTTAAAATTTAAAATAATGTTTTAGGTATTTGAGCCTACATATGCAATAGGGATCCAACCCACAAATATTAAAATGTTGTGTTTTGGTAACTTCCAAATAAAAGAAACATTGATTTATTTTATGCAAAAAAGATCTGACCAAAATTAGCTTTTTTAAGCAGTAAAATCTTGCTTGGAACCAACCCACATATCTGTAAAGATACTTTCAGGTTTAGCAATAAGGATCCAATGGCTTGTTCTATGAGAGATTACCTAGTTATTACTTACAAGTACAAGAGTAAATTACAAATAACTAGTGAATGATATAAGAAGATTATTGAGTTTGTTTGTAACTTATTTTTTGTATTTGTAGCTTGTTTCTTGTTTTTTGGTTTCAGTTGATTGGATCTTGTTTGCAAAATCACCTGAAAAATGACACAACACAACACCTGTGGCTTGGACCCTCTAAACAATGTACACATTGCCCTAAACGTCTTTATTCAAAAAGGATCCAAGCCACAAAATAATTAATAACAAAGGGAATATATGGACTTTGACATTAAACCTGTCATTTATAAATAGAGGAGAGTAACTTTTATACATACAATGCAAATTTATAACGTTAAAATTAGACAGGAATTAATAATGAAGTAGAAAATTTATCCTTGTTTTTCTCAGTTTGACTATGCAGTGGTTTGGATCCCTATTGCTAAATGAAAGGTCAGAACTGAAAAACTATCTATTCAAAATATTTCATATTTGCTGTTTTTTAATTCACCCTTTTATGGTACCTTTTATGTTGATTAAAATAATAGAGACAGTTTTCTTATCATGTCATGAAAAAAATTTAGTTTAGGCATTAAAGGGGTGCTGTTACTAACTGATTTTTTTTCTGCATGGTTTAACAAAATACTCACATAACTGTCAGAGACAAACATAAAACCACTGAGACATTGACGCATGGGCCACAAACCACTAAATATAATTTCCACTAGCGAGCCCTGGTGGATCCAATGACAAACCGTGACATTTAGTGAGTAGTTTATTACTCGGCGTCCATCACAATTTAAACTCAGAAAAAACTAAACCCTATTCCAATAAGGTTCACGTTCCACTAAATTCTTAGGTCTTTTACATAAAACAAGAAATTATTTACTGTTTACTTAAGGACAAAATGTTTTATAAATTTTAACTCATCTCAGAACGTTACTATTCAAGGCAAATAATACAGATTTTTTTCTTCCGCTTGCCAGGAACTGTTGAGAACGAACTAAAAAATTTCAAAAAAAACGATCGAACAAACGAACTAAAATTAACAAAAACAATCATAAAAATCTTTTTATTAGAAAAAAACTAAGTAAAACTTCATATGTTCAACTGTAAAAGCCCCAAGATTTTACCTGCAACAGCTGCTGTGATCTAAACTATCTTTGCAGGATGGCAAAACTTTGATGAACTAGTCAGAAAAATATGTAATAAGAAATTATTAAAAAGTTATTTTATTATTTAAAAATATTTTGTGTTACAGATAAAAAGAAAAATAGTAGGTCGAGAAAAATTTTAATGCTGACCGTGCAAAGTATTTAAATTTTGTTTTTTTCAGTTTTAACGCAATATGAAATAAAACTTGATGCTGATAAGCCGTCTTGCATCGGAGAGATGTTTGCTTTCCATGAAAACAGACGTCAATCAGTCAAGGGAGTGGCTTTGAACTTATCAACTTGACAAGTTGGCGTTGCACACTGTTTACTTTGACAACCATCAAATTAATATGCGGGCTCAGTAAGTTTGACAACTGAGAGTTTACAGCTATTTCTATATAAAAGGGAGATGATAAAACCTACCTAATTTAAAAAAGGTTAAATCAAAATAAACGGAATAATTGGATAAATATTAAAATAAAAAAATTTAACCTCTAATTAAATTTGTAATTTCAAATAAATTAAAAAACCTTAATAAAAAATGCTTTAATATTTTAAAGCATTTTAAATAAAATCTCTTAAATATTTCATCAATTTAGGAAAAAAATTTATGAAGAAAACGCTAACTTCTAAAGTATTTGGATTTGCCAAATTCATAATGTAACTCTTCCCTCAATTTCCACATTATCACCAGACTTTAACTTGCATTATTATTTTACAATAAAGATTAATTAGCGTTACTGCTGTCTATACGAAAATAAATTAATATAGCATTCATTTATGCGTATTTTCAGCACTTATGTAAGCCACTCGAAGCAACAATAGAGTAGTGAAAGGAAGTCAACCCTCGACGAGACTTGTCATGTGTAACTAAAAGATCCCGCCTCAGATTTAGGTTCCATTCCTCCTCAATCGCCAGAAGAAAACCTCTGGGATCGACTTGTTCGCCTAGCTTAACCTTTCAGACATTTATATCAAATTCGACCCAAAACGATGAATAAAAAATGCCAATAAATATAGGTAAGATACTTTGTGCATGTTTTGACTAGGGCCCTGTATCTGATTCATTTTACATCACTTGGAACTCAGAACTGAACAGAAAACATGAATGAAATTTTCAGGAATCCTCACTATAACGAACCCGCTCAAATGTCCTATGCATAAAATAAAAGATATGAAATAAAACAGAAAGAACACTCATTCCAGTTTTCACGAGAAACCGGTTCACGATATTCCGCTTTGCTATAGCCTCCCAGGGTTCGTGTAGTAGAACTTTGTTTTTACGAAAACTTTTTTTATAAAACTATCTCTGATTAAATTTATAATTTAAAATAAATTTTGAAAACCTAGAAAATTGGAATATTTCAGGAAATACAAAAAGAAATGAAGCTTTCGGGTTTTATTTTTTCTCAGGATTTTAATTTTTGCTCAGTCGTTTAATGTCTTGGAAAAGAGAAAATTCGTATACGGGCAGTATTTAATTTTATTATATTTAATTTTATTTATAATTTATTTTTGGGGACTAAATGACGCTTTTCGTACGAGGTCAAGTTTTTCGACCGAGTCTCTTAAGGCGAAATCTTTAAGTATTCAGCTAAATACTGAAAAAAACTAAATTCCACAACTTGTTTACCTTTAACAGATTTCTCCCGGCGAGGCTTTCAACTCGTTATTGATATTTCAAACAATCAGCCGATTGTCTGCTTCATTTGTGTTTAGGTTAGACTGACAGTATTCAACGTTTTACATATCGAACACATTGAACAAGCTGGTTCTTTTACTCCATTAAGAGAAAAAGAACGTCTTTAGCCCCGCAACACATGTGACATTAACTGCCGTTTTCTTAGCGGTATAACGAAAATAATTTACAAATATCCTCATAAGTATAAACGTTAACAAAAAACCCCAGTAGTGTGTGATCATCAATTAGCCACTATATTTAATTTAGTTACAAAATCAGTCAAGAGTGTGGATTTGAATCTATCAACTTGGAAAGTTTTGCAGACTGCTAACATTGATTATCATCAAAGTAATATGCACGCTCAGTAAATTTTACAACTTTACTGAGGGGTTGCAAATACAGGGAGGGTTGTGGGGTATGTGCGAATTTGTTTAAAATAAGAACTGTAAACGCGCTATTTTAGGCCTTTTAGAGGCATAAGAACATAAAAAATCCAACCCCAGATATCAAAACAGATAATATAGAGATGCCACTTATGAAATCCTATTCACATATTTAAAAAAACACAAAAATAACATTAAATCACTAAGGAAATAGCATTTAGTTTTATAATAATGATGCATAATCCTTCAGGTCCAATAAAGTTATAATGTTTAAATGTTTTGCTGAAACAATTCCTGAAAAACAAAAAGGAATATTTAAAATTTAAAAGAAACCAACTATATTGATTAGGTTAGTATAATAGGTTAAGAATATTAAAGCCTGCATACATCTTGTGAATGAAATAACATCGTTAAGTACAAAAAATAACGTTGCGTTAACCATTGGCCTAAACAAAGGTTTCATTTTTTAATGCAGCGCTGATATAAAATTGTAAAACTTATTTTGAAACGTTTTTTGTCTAGCGGTCCGGAAGTAATTAGGCAGCGGTCCGGATTCGGAACGCGGTCCACCAATTCTTGACCATTAGTTAGGATAGCAAAAATTTATAGTTTTAGATAAATTCAGGAAAACCTTTAAAATTATACCAAATACATAATATAGTAGCCGTTTATCAACCTCCCTAAATAAGGGCTACGTAAAGTAGCAGTTGAAAATAGCGATACGCTGGAAGCCCTCCTGCTAGAAAATATCAGTATAGGGCTACCGAAATTTAGTATTTCAAAATGTAAACTTAAGAGGACATTTTGAACCAGTATTCAACGTTGAAAAGATTTTATCAGTTTTATGAAACATTTTAAAGTATAAAATGCTTGAGTTAATATGTTTTATTTTGTTTTTATTTTTTCCTCCTTCTTCCAAATAAATGAGGACGCTTCGAATTAGTCAAGCTGCTCTACGTTTTTGGTTTACACCATTTTATTTAATCTTTGAGAATAAATGTTATTTATATTTTTACACGGAGTTATAAATATACATTTTAAACTATTTAAAAGTAACAATATATGATATCGAACAGTAGAAATTTGTTTTCCAGAAATAATTTATAAAGGTTTAAGAGTTTTCTTTGTAAGTTTTGATTTTGTACAAGTACATTTATTTAAAGTAAATAGAAAGGAAAATTGAATGCAGAGATCAAAGCAACTTGACTCTTTGTTCTTGTACCCTACTGGTAGTTTTTCTGTGTTAAGTCATTCGCGCCTACATGTTCAAAGTCAGCTGGAGAAACTAATTCGGTTTTATGATCATCGTGCCATAACAAGAAGTATATTTTATTCCATAAAAACGTTTGTTGAAACTTTTTGATTTTTGCTTTCTCTGAGCTATGTATTTTACGGTGAACATAAAATAGAAGTAACTTTACATTCTGGATGATAATTTATGTCACTGCAAACAGATCAATTTTGAATTGGAAAATTGCAAACAATGTGACAGAAATTCTGTAAAATCAATTTTGTCGATCCTTTAAAGGCATTGTAAAGAATCTGTAAAAAGTCTGCAGCCATTAATTAATTTTTGTATGTGTGAACATTTTTGTGTAAATAGAACTATATTCAATTTAAAAATTACGAAAGATATTTTTGTATTATTATTGCCAAACACGCTGATTATTTTATAATACCAGATAAAGTTGTACTTTCATGAACATAAGTTTTTGCCCCACCTGCTTTGTTGAGGCACTTTTTACTCCTTGCAGTGCGTTGTAAATTAATAGTTTGTCTCTCAGCGGAAGTAAAATGATTACTTTGTCTCCCGGCGGCTTGAATGTTGTTGTTGTTTATGTGTTTAGTGTGTCGTCAGATCGATTGAAACGTGGACCAGTAGAACCAAATGATTCAAAAGAATTTATTTAGCCACTAAACAATGAGTAATAGACTATGTCTAACGTAAATGTAATAATATAATGTAGCATAGGTCTCTTGAGTAACAAAATCAAGTCCATGCGATAAATTAAAATCTAAATCAACCAATAACCCACTCGTCCGCTAACTCGCCCAGTTTTACTCGATCGTCTAACTCGACGTGTGTAAATCTACCTTTAGGGCCGTTTGCACCGTTCTGGTACAAACTATCTTTTTAAATCTTAAGTTAAAACTAAAAGTTCGCTACACAGACAAAGTTTAAATCAGATTATAACATTGAACTCAATCAGCTAAGTAAACTTAATCCAGATGATCTTAATCCTGTTTTAAACTAAAATTGTGCAAACGGCCCTAAGAGTCTAATGCACATCTGCATATATGGCGGATCAAAGACGGCGGCCGAAAATGGCCACGTACTCAAAATAAAGTACTTGCCACTCAAAAATGTTTTGGAGTAGTCTGGGATTGATATTTTTTTAAATGTTGAAAACAGATTGGGGGGGGGGGCATTTAAAACTCACCCTGCATAGCTTGGACATCGTTACCTTGAAATTCCGGAACCTTTGAATCACTTGATTCAAGAAGAAAGTGCCACGATTTCTTCTTTTTGTAGACGTTGGTGAAAGGACTTAAAAATCGCCCTGACCTGCTAAGCCCTATAGACTTCACAACTACAAGAGCCATTCTAAGTCTGTCTTTAATAGCCGTTTCAAGCATACAAACTAAGTCCTTAACCACGGTATTTCTAGGCTATTGAAATCGTAAGTGAGATCAGAATCAGAATATTCTTTATTGCCGTAAAACATATTTACATGCATTGGCAAGCGTCGGAAATGCAGATATTTCCTAAAATCTAACAACATATTCTCTCACCTTATTTACATTAGATCTTATCATCTGTGGACTTCTATGGCTCAACTTATAAACATTTAAGAAAGATGTCTTGAGCATATCATGGAAAGTGCAGCAGTGTGTGGTGGAAGGAGCAGTGTGTTTAAGTGAGTTGTTTCAGGTGGAGCCTTTAGAGAGCCAAAGCAATGTAAGGTGTGATAAATCTTCTGGGATGATTTTGGAGTAGCTTTTAATAGGCTTAAGTTGGTACCTTTAGAAGTCCGTCAACATTTATTCCAAACCAAGTATACACTTGTGCCATTGTACATATTAAAATATTGAAAAGATTGAAGGTGAGAACCTTATACTATACTCTTACCCAAAGGTGTAAGAAACAATTGTGCATGTTTATTTTCCCCCTCATTAAAGTCTCATACCATCTTTCTACTGCTATTTGCTATACAGAATGTCCGGAAATTATGGTAAAATATTTTATTATAAGATAGAAGAGGTAAAAATAAGAAAAAAAGTTTATATAAACATAGGTGCTAAAGTGCTTCGTTTTCACTCTGTGTGTTTGTGATTTTTACTTATTTAATCATATCTCACGAACCTCTTAACGTATAAACTTAAAACTTGATATATAGATGACCACTCTTAAGAACTAACTATTTGTAAGAAGTATCAAATTTATACTTTGTACCATTTCAAAATGGCGACTGGTTTTTGTTTTCAAAGCTGAATTCAGAATTCTGCCAAATTCAGAATTTTAGTTTTAGGCGTAGGTTACCTTGATAGGTTGAAGGCACCCTATGCAACTGATTTGGTAACTGGTTTAATATACAAACATGGTATATATAAAACCTTGAAGGTTTATTCTTACTTACATTTCTACTTGTTAGTTATACTGTCTTAAGAATAAAAATTCAAAAAAAAAAACATTAAGACATCCTTAGCGATTACTAAATCATTTTATTAAAGTGTTTTTCAAAGAGTTTTTTACCCAATAGGTTTCAGTGGATCTTAAAGGTTATAGGTAAATGAGTTTAAGTCGTTAAAATAAAAAGTGTTGATTATCAGAGTAAAAAAGGTAAGTTTTAGCGAAATACAGTTTTGTGGCCAAAAAAGAGCAACATTTTTAAATAAATAATTTAACTAAACCAGTATATAAATTGTTTCCGAAAGTAACTGGCTAAAATTGTCAGCACTAAATGCTTAAGAAGATCCATCGGCAAAGTTACAAGAATGAAGAATTGTGAGTGCTTGTAACCCAACCTTTCTTGGCTGAAACCCCAGCATTTCCAAGTAGCTGACTTAACCAAGAGAAGATGTGTGCACATACTTAACGTTGGCGTCGCGTCGATAAAGTTAAGAGACTTGTAATAAATTCTCTTCAATGTGAACTTAGCATAAGGTAACTTAAAATCTTTATCGAATAAAACGTTTTTCGAAACTTTTAATTTTGATTTTATCTCCATACAAAGCAATCGACTTGACGTTTTACCACATAAGTTAAGTAGATGTACAGCGTCAGACAACAACAACCAACCCTAAAAAACAAATGACAAACAAATGACAAAATTGTAAAATAATTGAATCTCGAATAGCATATGAGATAAGTTTGAATAATATCAGTATTTACGTCAGATTAGAGTCAAGTTGATAAGATTACTTCCATGCCATCATGAATGACATTCATACTACATGATGCAATCAAAACATATCATTTATATAAGAAATAAATAGGGAGTGGTTTAGTGTTCCAATACTTAATAAATGAATAAGATGTCTCTTAACAGTTTAAACCAACCATTTATATTATTATGAAAAATAACTGTTATGGCGGTTATTATCCTCATAGTTTTCTTTTAAACAATGTTTAATTTAACAATTCGTTGATTTTTCATAATTTAATTTTATAGGCGTTAATTCAATTCAATTCAATCATTTATTTTCACATAACGTTTACATTAACCAGCAGAGCTGGAGAAACAGGTGAAATTGTCATACACATAATAACTTATAAACAAACTTATACTAAAAAATACAACTTTTAAAAGGATTCATTTAAAAAGGTATTTATATTGTAATAGACTTTATTAATCAGAAATTTCAAAACTTCAGACTTGAATCTTTCAATGTTTTTGACTTTAAATTTGAGGCAGTTTATTGTTCAGTTTTTTTACCAAGATACTGAGGCTGTTTTTTAAATATGTAAACATCCAATTTGTAAATTGTTCATTCTTGAAATAAAAACTAGAAAATAAATTTCAAAATGAATTCCTTAGATGCAGTCATTGTGAAGTTAAATAATGATTGGTTTCAATAATGTTGTTATTTTTTATTTGAAAGAAGAAAACATTTTTCTCTTAGAATTCAACCTATATTAGGTTTTAGTTTTTTTTGTGTCCCTGCAGCCGCTTCTCTTATGTTGTGCCATGTTTATGACGTCATCCCCCAAGACATTTACAACTTGGTTGGAACTGAGAGCGCCATAAATTCAAACTCCCCACGCTATTTCTTATGTACTAGTTACATAAACGTCGGTGTCATATTAAAGGTGCGTAAATGTTTTAGGTCGTCAGGATTTATATTAGCTACAGTTTTATCAGAAGTATTTCGAATAATGTTAAATTTGCTATCCATCAAAATAACAAATTAGGCAAGAGACAGGTCAAAACTGCTCCGTTCATAATGTACTAAATCAACTAACTCATCACAGTCGATATATTATAGTAAGTTTTTAATTCCTCCAACCCCAAATTAACAAAGTAAGAGTTCTAATGCTTGAAACAAAAGCACATAGTTTGTGAAGGGGCCCCTAGTCATTCTTTATCATAGTGCAAAATTCTTCATGAAAACTGGCTTTTAGATATATCATATGTCAATATATACTCGTAAATCGTGGCTTCGATTAAAGCAACAATACCACATGTTTTAATTTAATTTAAATTAAAGTGGTGAATTTTAAGAGGTTTCAGTATTTTTCTCGAGTCCTTGGCATCAACACCTTTAATTTGAGCCCTCTCCCATCATCTTGCGAACGTGCCAAATGGCATCAAAATTTCTTTGCAAACGTTTTGCATGGTTATAGATTAAGATTATAACTTTTCTATTTAACTTAAATGTCTGGTCATAAATTAAGTTGCCACAGAACTGAAAACAAATGTCAAACCTGTTAAAGAATTAAATCCCGAATAGCAAATGAAATAAGTTTGAATAATAACAGTATTTACGTCAGATTAGCGTCAAGTTGATAAGATCACCCAAGTCTTACCCAAATTAGATTTAGCTTTTCCCATTAAACTTCCGTCAAAACATGTAAACAGGATTTATTTGCCAGATTGAATAAGACAGCTAATCGGTTTAGAATTTAATGTAGATTGTTTTCTTTTAAACGGATATGCTGAGTTGTGTTTCCTTTTCTGTCACAGGGAAATGAAAATAAACAGAAATAAAAAAATACGTTAAAGCTTAGGCAGTGATTACCAATTTAAATAAACAAAATAACGAATAAACTTTTTGTGACTTAGGACTGAAACTGATTGATTTACAGAATTCTGCACTGATTTACAGAATTCTGCGGAATCATTAATATTATCATTAATATATCATAATATTAAAACAAAAATGGCATTTAGGTTTCATATCCATTCCTGAATAATTGTAAAGGTTTGAATTATTTAAGAGGGATCGTAATGTAACTGGTTTGAGCCTTGCATTTGTGTTATTTATATCAGTTAAATAAATTAGGTTTGCTAAAATCCTATGTAACTCGGATAGCGGTTTAATAAAATAAGCACATATATTTAGAGAGTTTCATTGTTTTGATTTTTATTTAGATTAAAAGACCTGTTACATTATTTTAGAGCTTTTGACATAAGGATAGCGATCTAAAATGGTTCAGTGGTTAAATTAGACATACTCTTTACCGAAAAAAATTGCGAAGTTAATTTCAAAAGAACGGTGCCATGCACCTCATGAGCGAAATGTAGTAAAGAATGTAATTTCTTTGTTATATTACTATTTCGAATAATAAAAACACAATTTTTATGTAAAAATGTTTGTCTTTGGACATCAAATAAGAGAGTTATATTAGCATTATACATTCGCTCTCACCAAGACAAAAACAAATGACACATTGATAAGGGATATTGTATTAATGTATTGTAATGATTTTGTCCCAAAGGAGAGTTAAATTTGTCGCCATTGCCCGGACTGCCCAGTTGATAACCCAAAGAGAGATCGGATAAGCTATCAAGATCAACTTTACCTCATCAAAGGCCATGGTATACACAGCTAAAAGACTACTTAATAATTTTGAAACCAAGCATGGAAAACATTACAACTGTCAACCGAGGAAGACTTGATTGGGAGTAAGGGCAGTGATTCCAACAACTTATCGAAGGAAGTCCTTTTATTAGGTAGACGTCTAGGTGCTACCACGTCTAGTCGCCACCTAGCGTCAGATCGCCACCACATGAAAATACACCAATGCCGTCAATGTGTCACCCCGTCAGATCGCCACCTTTCTACTCCGAAGAGGTGGCGGGTTGACGTTGGCGTACATGTCTGATCGCCACCTCGCAGGCTTGCGTCAAGGTGCCACCCCGTCAAGTCGCCACCTTTCTAGCCCGAGGTGGAGGGTAGTCGGCGTAAAATCTGTCCAGCGTTATTGAGGTAGGACTGTGAAAAGAAAACCGCTTGCGTATTAATATAGATAATGTGACCGATTAAATGGATGAATCAATTAAAACGCCAATGAGGACAGTTTTAAAATCATGAAATTGACATTAATTCTTACATAAAGGAAATCTGATAGTAATCAGTACATATTAACTGAAAAATTATTTGATGAATATAAATAATTATTAGGCAAGCATGATTTTTGTGATCCCGTTTCCTCAGCCTGTATGCAAAGTGGGGAAAATACAAGCTTACCGTGAGAAAAGTACTTTCCTGTAGATTTGCACAATCCGTAGGCCTAATATGCTATAGTTTTAAAGAATTTTAGACAAATGTAATTGAAATTATAAACAAATTAACATGGACTTTATGTATTGCCGTAATGGTTGCGGAATAACAGCAAAATGTAAACAATTGCAGTCACAGTCACATGTTCTAACTAAGCCTACATATTTCCTTGTTGAATTTCGACCAGCAGGCTATCTCTAGTTTACTCTAATTATGATCCTGAAATGTAAATTTCATTATTTTACATTTTTGTAATACACGTATTTCATCGTTTGTCCAAACTCTTATACTTTCGAAGAAGAAACAATGTGGATTACAACGCAAAAATGAATGATATTATTGTGTATACATTATGGTTTGGTCTCCCTCTTTATTCCAAGGTGGCGATTGGACGCAATCGCACACGACAGATCGTCACCTTTCACGACCGCGTCAAGTAACCACCCCGTCTAATCTCCACCTTTCAAACGGTGGCGATCTGGCGTGGAAGCACACTCAACCCGCCACTTCAAAACCGGTTTAAAATGGTGGCGATCTGACGGGGGGACTACTTGTCGGGGTGGCACCTAGACGCGTTCCCCTTTTATTGCTTCAGGCTTGAACATCCCGGATAGTCAAAGATAAATGCACTTGTACGCAGCTGTGTCTGGTAGCCAGAAATTGAGCAGAAAATTGAAGAATGGCAAAGGAATTCTGCTGAGTAGCTGGGAAATATGTAAATTTACCACCCTTTTACCAAAGTCCTATCCAAGTTATAACTGACAGAGGATTAACCTTGATTTTGCATAATACAAAAATAATGCCTAGATTTTTTAGTATCTTTCAATGGTTGATAGTCAGTAAAAATGAATCGAGGTGTTTTTCATGGCATCGTCAACCACTAGCAAAGTGATTGAAAAGATGTGCCATTATTGTGCAGAGCATGTTTTATCTTGTATTCCTCAGACCCCAAATTAACAAAGAACAAGCTTTAAGTAAAGAGTTATCATACTTGAGACAAAAACACATAGCTGGAAGGGGTCCCTAGTCATTCTTTGGTGTATTGAAAAATTATCCATGTAAACTGGCTTGTAGATCTATCATATGTTAATATCTATAACATAGCTTTGATTAAAGCAACAGTACCACATGTTTTAACTGACCACATGTTTTTTTTTCATGTATTGTAGTCACTGATGGAAGCCCTCAGTTCACAACACTTGATTTTAAAAAAAACTGGAGTCAAGTGGAGTCCACCAGTGGGCCAGAGGTAAAGTGCTGGCCCAGTAAGTCAAACGTTGCTGGTTCGATCCCGGCCGCGGGCGACGCCTGGTCCATCATGAACGTTCACCTCAGGCTATAGCCTATTAACCAGGCATATAATATGACTAAGGTGCCTCGCTCTCTTTCGTTTGCCGCATAAGCTTATTCGCCCATGGATAAAGGAAAAAGGCAGTTGAATATTGTTTTCATATTTTTTGGCCTAAACCACCCACCGTAAAAAGATCTGGTAAAAAGAGTCATCCAGACTATCAAAGACTTATTGAAACAAATGTGTTTTTTTAACAAATTATTTTTATAAATTCGCAATTTTGCTCTTAAAATCATCGAGCTTTGCATAATTTTATGGATTACATCCTTCCATCCTTATCAAAATACTCCACATTTCACTATTTGAGTCACACCGTTAGAAGTTTTTTTTTAATTGTAGCCTACTACAGATTTAAGTCTTTGAAAAACCTCATCCGACCAACGACCAAAACATGAAATGAAATCTAATTTTAAGGCCCACTACCGCTAATACAGGTAAAGCACGCTTATGCTTTGTTTGTAATTATTTGTTCGAACCTTCCGAAATCAAGAGGTATACTGGCACCCTGGTGTGGATTCAAAAGTATTCCTAAAATATATTAGGTTAAGGTTGATAGCAGAATTAATTTCTGTATATGTTGACCATCTTAGTAGAGACATGACTGACGCTGGTTTCCTGGAGCAAAGTGCTGACAATTGGGTTTTGGTGGCGCGAAAATACTTCGGTGTTTCAAATGTGGACGTTCACAGACAAAGCTTGCGCTTCGTCGCACTGGCTGGCTTCTAGTCGCTAGCAAAAGGTTCCGAGAAGCTTGTAATAATGTTTAAAAATTATTTCCAACGCCTTTATGACTTCATGAATCGTAACTGACAGTGTTCTATGTGGTTTGAGTTTGGTAAGTTTCGGTGGTTGTAACCTTTTTACACTGAATGAAAGTTTTTTTATTTTCTAAGACGGGAAGTATCGTTAAAAAGAAAAATAGTCGATTAAATTAGATTAGCCAATAACGAAATACTGAAATTGGAGAGTTGAAATTACATCGTGATTTAAAGTGTCAACAGGAATGTATGCAGCAGCAAAATCCTTTCCCTTCAACTTTGAAACAATATATTTTCACGGTTGATAAGAAACACCAGCTGATTAAGAATAATAGGATTTAAAAGGCGGGACCAGCCTTTATATTCTCATTTGGCCTGATGATGATGACTGGTGTGACCAATCGGAATTAATTGCCATTCTTAGTTTTAATGTATATTTCATTCGGATGTATTGTATGAGAATACAGTATAAGTACAAATGTACAGGAAGCCAAATTAACTGTTCCACTATTTATATGTTTGAAACGGTTGCATTTAGAAGATATTTTAAATAGTGGACTTAGCATACTTCCTTAAGAGGGTAAAAACATGAATTAATTTTTCTTGTAAATAGCCTCCATTTTCCCATACGGCGGACAAATTAAATTTTTGTTATGGAACATCCAAAATTTTACTGTTTTTTGGATGTCACGATTATATTTATAATTACGATGCATTTGTAATAGGAAAAATCTAAATTTAACTGCTCATAACCATTGATTTTAGGAAACAGTTTTAACCAATAAAGTTTTTAAAACTAAGCGTAGAATCCTATAAATTACGCCATAACAGTGCGATCCTTTATAAAAATCTCATTCGTCCGCCAAATTAGAAAATAGTGGCCATACCTAAGAAAATAGAATTCATATTTCTTAATGCTTTCAAAAAGTAGTTGAGGCTCCCCCTTTTAAAGTTTTATTTAAATCTAATAGTCTTTGAGATGTAGGTAGTTTAGTTAAGTTGGATTCCGGTATACAGAACAATACATTACGCTAATCAAGATGTTATCTTCATAGTTTTTATATATATATATATATATATATATAAACAAAGCAAAGCAATTCAGCTATTCTAAGTCGTAAACTAAAATACACAATACCGTTCAATCTTTCATAGTGAGTTAGTAGTCATAAATGTCAGCTATTGAATGTATCTCTTACTTGACCTGGATATTATGATAATAATTCAGTATTACTGTAATGTAGTGCAAATAATTTTACCGCTTCCACATTTGTGTGTGAAAGTATCCTCAAAATATATATCTGGTTGTTTTATGTCTTCCTATTTAATTTAGAGTTTTTACACATCATTATGATATTAGAATACCTCTTAAAGCTTTTTGAAATGCAAAACTTTGATATTGAACAATTCAATTGTTTTAATATCTAGACAATAAGTATAACCGATTTCAACTTGATTTCCTATAGGAAAGAATATTATACTTTAAGTAAATTGTTAAAAATATCTTTATCAGTAAAATATCTGCATTAAATGTGCGATCCTAATAAGTATAGTTTCGATAATCGTTTCTTACTTAATTAAGTTTCTATATTTTTTTCTAGTTTTAAGCTTAAGCTTTAAGTAAATACACTAACTTTACTGTGCAAGAATAATACTTTTTTAAGCATATTATTTCTTGAAAACTAATTTCGGGATTTTCCCAAAATCATTTTTGGTTACATTCTCATAAATTCATAAACATAAACATTCATTCGGCCATTAACACAAATATTAGAGAAACTTTAGTTTTTGTATGACTAGTGCGATAAAAAACGCAACATTTCACCAAATTGGGAACATTAAAAAATGTTATTTAATATTTCACGTTATTTTAGTTGCAACTATACCACAAGTTTTCGTTATTGTAAGAGAAATATAAATTAATAGAAGTTACCCGTGGCTTCGCTCACGTTTAAAATGATAGGGAAATAATAGACATTACCTAAATCATGGCGGTTGTGAGGAAACAACAAATTAATGCGTCGAGGAATTCTTTTACGTTTAAGGTGGTGCAATAATTTTGGCTTGTATTGAATTGAATCTAAATTTCTTACTAGGATTAAAGGGTGGGGGTCAGAGATAGAGATGGAATTAAGGGAAGATTTCAAGTGACTTTAATGGATGAAAGTCTGCCTTGGTCTGCGTGATTGCCTACCTCTTACCAGATATCAGTTCGATAGTTTCAGCGTGATGGAACTAATAAATAATTGGAAAACTCATAAACTTTCAGATTCATAAAATTAGTTAGGAATATGACCATTTAGTAAATATTTAAATTACGTCATGTCTTTCATCGTGTTGAATTTTCATAAATCTTCTCCACAGATCCCCTAAAACATGAAAAAATTATTTCCAATAATAAATTAATTCTTTACGTGAGCTTTATAAAGTAGATTTTTTTCATGAGGGTTTCGAGAGAATCTGCTTTGCTATTATGGCTCTAAAATCCAAAATAACGGGAGAAACTGCAAACTCTAATAATGCATTAATCCATGAAATAAGCGTTTTCATCTTACTTTTTTGCCATTATGTAGTTTATCACCAAAGTTTTTAAGAAAGCAGAAAATTTCCAGAGAATATTAATCTAAGTTTATTAATTAAGATTGTTGTTTTAATGACATATTTAATGACCAACAACGCACTATAAGCATTTGATATAATTAGTTGCAAGAGCAAAGATAAATGAGATTATTTTAAGTACCTGTTCATATCATAATGAATAGAGACGCTTTGTTACGTCGCAGTCGACGTAATATCTGCATACACTAGCGCCGGCGCCGGCGGCGTGGTGAATAGTGAATGCAGCTCATCCCTGTACCACTTAAACGTATAGCTTTGTTGGAAATGTTGTGCATTCTGAATCGAAATTCCAGTTACAAAATTATTTAAAATTTATTACATGATAACACTATCCTACATAACTAAGTAGAATTCATTGGAGGCAGTTTTTCACTGTTCGATGAAACAGGATTTTCTCTTTCAAACCACGTTAATATTGATGAGGCGGGTAAAGCTCCGAACTCATTCAATTTGAGAGCCTCATAACGTATTCGTCTACACCACATCGAATATTAAAGTACAATCAGGGAACAAACCTTTTAATTTAGTATTTAAATTGTTATTGTATAATTGTTAAATAATCTACTTATGTTAACACATAATTTATGAGTACTTTCGATGTTTCCGTACGTACGTGTATATAGGGTGTAATTTACGTGTACTTAGGGTATTACGTAATATTAGGGTAGATTTACGAGTATAGCAATCTACTTATAGTAAAACAATTACGTCAGCAGAATGGTAAAGTCATTCATGACTTTAATATAAATAATATGCCACTTAGGACTTAAGTGGAACGAAAATTGGTTTCATCTTAATCAATCATCATCAGTTATCGAAACTATCGTGCTATTACGTTTATAAAATGCATTTTATTGAACTTAATCTTACAATATATTCTAAACTGATAATAATGCGCTAATATACTAACACAAAGCTCGAAGCGAAAAACGTATATATCGTGTTTATCATTGTTCTTACCTACTAAAGTTTCAGTAATTATAAGTTTAATTTAGCTTCAGTGCATAGCATTTAAATTATTATATTTTACTTTAAAAGCATACAACGGTAAAATTATTTTCCCGTTCACTCTTATTAAAAAAAGTTTTAGTTTAAATTAAAACATAATTCCTTATAACTGTTGTTAGCTCCTGTGTGTGGAACCAAAGGTGATGCAACCCGTGAACAGCCTGCCCTGCCTCTTATTTATGATGCTTTCTAATAATACCCTCTGTTAATAGCTATAACTAAGATTATTTATATAGTGAACGGAGGCCGTTTGAATACATCATAAAAACTATTTTAATTACAGTCAGTTTTTTTTCAAGTAGGCTCAAAAGATAACGATTTCAAGGGATGATGACAGCTACTAGCGCCTGCATTCAAGAGGCCCACAAACGCAAGCTTACTCTACTACACTATTTGACTCACGTTAAACTGTAATTGACAGGGTAATAATCGTTATTTTTATTATTTCAGCTGTTGGTTAAAAACTGTGTAGCTTTGAATATTCTTTTTAAGTAATTAAATATGATTGATAATGTAAATGTTGAACCGGTGTAAATGGCGGTGCAGTTAGAATAAATTAATAAATAGCAACCTTAAAATAAACTATAACAATACCATAATAAGGTGCGAATTAATCAAAATCGTTGAAGATGAGAAAATTAGCAGTTAATGACTTGAATAAAGTTTGCTGAGGCTGTTCCGTTTAATGAAGCTGAAAATGGCTGAGAAAAACTTTTATAAATTGCTTCTAGAAAAGCCTTTATGGTTCATTTACAGCAAGACGGGTAAGTATATAACAGAACATTTATTGATTTAAGAGTGAATATCGTGAAAACAACTTAAGATTTTTGTATAACTAATCTTGACGGTAATTATATGCAATTAACTTGTCACCCAAAATATTTTCAACATTGAGATGTTATTAAAAACATGGTTTTGAAGGTAAATGCAGACGATGTGACTGTCGGGAAGTACAGTTTAATCAGCAAAATCCGATATCCTTATCGTATACTCATTCTTTTCGGTCGTCCGATAAGTATAACCACTGAATATAATTTACTTCAGGCAATTATATTCTGAAATGCATAATAACCTCAGGGTGGCGGAGCTTTGTTCCTGAACGCGGAGTGAGGTTCTCCAGTGACAATAGTTGTTTTTTTTCTGTGGTGGATATCAGTGCAACAACGAAGTCTTGTCAACAACTTTTTATTTAATCACTGCCTACGAATCAAAAATTGACTACAACTTAGTCGTGATTAACTAACTACCTTCAACGAAAAACTATCCTAAAATAGTGAGTTTCGATGTTGGAGGTCTTGTTACTTTTTACAGCATTAAAGCTACGACCGTTTGTTTAACTGTCATCATTCAGTTAACCTAACCTAGTTTAACCTAACCAAGTCACCGGTGCAACGTTAAGTGGAAGTTTTATTATTTTAGGTTAAACTAGCTACCGGTAACCCGCTTCGCTAGGTTGAAAAATCTTATGAAGGCCTAAATAGTAGCTCCAGAAGACGTAATTTGGAAGCAGACATTGTAAAGTCTAATGTAATGTAAAAATTCAATATAATTTTATGTTTCTCCAATCATATATTTGAGAAAGCCGAGGGTGGCATATTTGGTGGTAGCAGTCTTATTTTCCCTTTCAAATAGCACATAATATTCGTTTCCTTTTTTAATTAATTTCTTTGCTATACAATAACTACAGACTTTTTTCTATCTTGCAAATTATTACATTCGGGTGTTAAATATAATCTACATTTGATTGGAATAATGTGTCCTTTGCGGTCCAATTCATAGTTTCCTGTCCTTTTGCAAACAGCTTGTAAATTGTTTAGTTTAAATCAGCGTCTTCTAGCGTTTTCTAGTTACAGGGCAGGCTATATCTTGATAAAAGCAAAATGTTTTAATAAATTCTGAGTATTGTTCATGAACGTTATCTGTACTGTAAACCTCATTCCAGTTTTCACCCTTTAATCTAATTTTAAGTTCATGGAGGCTTTCTCCATTTATTTTTATAGATTCAAACTTAATGGCGGGTTCTGTGTGGTTTAATTCAGTTTTAAGTACACCTGCAATGGCTTGGTGATCTGAGATCAATGGTTCTATTGTCTCAGCTATTTTATAAGCGGTGTTACAAATGAAATTGTCTTGGCAAGTCTCAGATTGTTCTGTGATTCTAGGAGGTCGGTTGATTTTTGTTTCCATGCCATGGCTTTTTAGAATGTTGAGAAACCGGCGTTTTTTATGGTCATCAGTTAAAACATCTATATTATAGTCACCACCTATAACTACATCAGAACAAAGTTTCTTAAAAGTTTCTAAATATTCATCTAGTTTGTCAAAAAATAGATTTAAGTTTCCATCGTTTGGTGGTCTGTATATTGTACCTATTCCAAGTTTTTGTTTTCCGATTTTTACTACTATTTGTGAATTTTCAAAAACTGATTCTTCAGTAAGCTCAATGTTTATCTTAGGCTTGGTTATTTTTATTTTACTGCCTCTACAGAACGAAAATTTATTTTAAGATCAGGGGTGTTGTAAGTCTAAGCATTTATTGTTATGTTCATAAAAAGTTAGAATCTGTAATTTACTTATGTCTTCAATGGATGCGTTGTTGGACGCGTTTCGGCGCTAGACCATCCTCAGTAACTTATCCAACACTTGCAGGTTCACACATTTCCCTATTTTCTTGGCTTCTTTCATTGTCAAGCTGCGTCAATTTATTTAAAATCTTCGATCTACTACACATAACACACACGAAACACTTAATACAAAAACATTAAAACCGTAAGTGCGCACGCGTTTGGGAGCAGGTTCGGAACTCATCACTGCAGACTTCCTTGTGCGATACTTTGATCTCTGACGTCATTCAAGTGTGCCACCCTAATCACTATTCTTTTCTTTTAATTATATCGTCATAAACTGCATTGGTGCCAGTTTGGATCTTTTCGTTTAATATTATCCCCTTGTTTTCTTCAAAACCTTTGTATATAAAAAAAACCTCTTCCAGTCTGTCTAGTTTCTGTCCCTTTGTCAGAACAAAAAAGTCTGCAGTGATAACAACCTCAGTTCCGAACCTGCTCCCAAACGCGTGCGCATGTACGGTTTTTAATGTTTTTGTATTAAGTGTTTCGTGTGTGTTATGTGTAGTAAATAAAAGATTTTAAATAAATTGACGCAGCTTGGCAACTTGACAATGACAATACCCCCGTTGCAGCAGACCTGCATACTCAGCGAATTTCAAATGCAAAACAACATATTTTAATCCAATATAGCTAGATTTAACATGTTTTGGTAAGCTCCATAAGAATAACATGGGGAATGAGTATGCAGGTTTCCTGCTACAGGTATATGAAAACTGGGTGGTTTCAATTCAGTATTTAGTAGATGTGAACTAGAAGAAGCTATTTACCAAGTTTTATCAAGATATGTTGACAAATAAGCGAGATATAGAATTTTACTTATTTCCCATAAGGTTAACATTGGGACAACGTACTGTGTAATACAAAAAATACAAAATTGTTTTTTATTCGAGCTGAATTCAATGGTGCCAACAAAAATTCCATAGATTTTGTTTTTCTATGTAAAAATCTCAAAAAACGCATTTTTGGGGGGTTTATCCCCCTTTACCCCCCTTCCAATGGTCCGATCGGGCTGGTTTACGATCTTACCATGAGACCTACGGGGCTTCTTCCCTATAGGGGAAATTCGCTAAAAAGCAAAAAAATAGGGAACTGTGTGAACCTGCAAGTGTTAGATAAGTTACTGAGGATGGCCGAGCGCCGAAACGCGTCTAACAACACTTTTTAAGGATTCACGTAAGTAAATCACAGATTCATATCACATCAATCCGTAGCTACAAATCATTCATAATAAAAGGTTAGGACTATAATACTATTGTGGTAGTTGTAGTATATTGTAAAAGCCCACTCAATGTAAAAAACTGACTGTCAACCGGGAAAGATATGGCTAAATTAATTTGAATGAATAACACCTAAACCCACCTAAGGCACAGGTTATGGTAGGCCAAAGAGAGTCGGGCTTTACAGAGTAAAATTTGCCCCATCCGTGGCAAACAATGTACTCGATTAGGTGAACGCTTATCACACCACCCGGTGAGGTAAGCGCACACAGCACCCACGTTCACCGAGCGAGCCACTGGTGACACTGTCGAGGACAGCGGCCAATGGTGTTAGTGCATTGTGGGAAATTCAAAGATCTTTAAGGTTACACTTTAAAGGGAGCCGAATTACACTTAAAAAGTGGTGGGTTACACTACTTCGTTTCTTGCACGATGAAGGGAGTTAAGTTATACCAACAAATGTGTTACTGCTAGATTACTTTCTTAGCTGGTAATATTAATCCGAATTAAGTGTAACATGGCACTTTAATTTTTACAGTGTAGTTTACAATTATTTTACCAAATATTTTTTCTCTACATCAGTAACGCGACATATGTAAGCTATCAAGTCTGAAAGGTTGTTTTTCCAAGTGACGTTGATTTATGCAGGAAGTGACAAACCACTGAACATAATTCCCGCCAGGGGCGCCACTGACGGCCGTATATCACATGAGCGGCTGCTTCCCAAAACACAAATGTTTTGCATTCTTCTCAACATTCCGGTTTATATTTTGGAGAACGATTTTAGACATGTACATTGAAAAAATACACAGTGTTTGAGCATTCTAAAACTAGGCGCCATCTAATGAAACATTAATTTACATTTTTTTCATATTTGCATAACATGGATAACTTAATTTATTCTATAAGTGTTTGAACCTTGTTTGTCTTAAAATAATAAGTGTTTATTAATTTTGAATATGTGTTAACGAATTAATTTAATTTATTTCAGTTTCATTCTCAACAATATTTTTAAATGAGTCATTTCTGAGAGAGAGAGAGAGAGAGAGAGAGAGAGAGAGAGAGAGAGAGAGAGAGAGAGAGAGAGAGAGAAAGGGCTAGATAAACGAGAGGCATGTTATTTGAAACAGCCTATCAGTTGTTCAGCCAACTAATTGTGGCTGACCAGGCACACTGAGTTTTCCTGGATAATATACACTCCGACTTAACTCGTCTTCCAGTCTTCAAGAGGGTCTCTGAATCCATCTCAATTCACACGGGTCGCAGTATCCCCAGATTAAGTTAACAATGCATTCTGCTAATTTTTTACTGAAACTTATATAGTGACTTTTATCAAACGTTTTTGTGCACACAGTGTCAGTTTAACTTCTATGGGACTGTTCATCACCATTTGGTTGTAACTGGACATCTTGCAATTTCTTCGCTTCGAGGACGTGAGTTCGAGGTTAAAAAGAACACAATGCATTTTAAGTTGGGGAAAGTAAATATTAAACTGCCTTTATCTCTTCAACCTTTGGTTTTTAGAAAACATGTTTGTGTGTAAAGGTTTTTAAAATTTAGCGTACAATCCAAATAAACCATAAAATTATAGGGTGTTCCATAAGGAAAATCAAAGTTGTCTGCCATATTGGAAAATGGTGGCCATTTACAAGAAAAAGGAGATCACATTTTTGATTATCTTAAAAAAGTAGTTGAATACCTCCTTTAAGGTTTTTTTTTAAATCCATTAGTTTATGAAATACCAATGGTGGCACAGTTAAGCTGGATACCCTTTACGCTATATTGTGAAACTTGGTACTGTAATAGTGAACTACGTTACTAGACCGGTGACTACTATTTTACCGGACGGCAAGTGCGGGATTTTCTTGCGAGTACGGTAAAACTTACCGGGCGTGTGACGTTCCATACTTTACATCATACTACTCAGAAAAAACTTTTTTTATCGTACCGTATACCTTAAATAAACCATTGCGTTTCTCAATCCTTCAAACCTAACCCATAATAAACAACCACTTCCTACAGCTACTAGTGCCGCTGTTCCTTTAAAGTAACCTATAAACATGCATTAATTGTCGGAATGCTACAATCAGCTGATTGTTTTGATTGTTTGTTTCCATTATGTACGTCTCCTAGAGCACGGTAAATTTACCGTACAGTTATCACCAAAGAACAACTTTCCAGCCAAGAGTCCTTACTCACGGTAAACAGATGTTTCTGTGTAATATGACGTAAAAATAGTTACTGATCTGGATTATCTTAGACACAGGATAGCACAAAAAGCTCAAACTAGTATACAAACCGAACAAGCTAGGCTATACAAGCAGGTTTCGTTTAAATTTTTAACTTAAGCATCTGAAATCAGCTGAGTATGCAAGTTTGCTACAACGGGGTTTTTTTAATTTTTTATCTACGACCATTGCAATAAGCACCAATTATGCTATTACAATAAACATTATAATGATGTACATTAAAACACCAAAAACCAAGCAGTACTCTAATGACGACTTTAGAGTACTGGAGTCACTTTAGAGTACAGGTTCTAGACCAATGAGTGCTCGGCATTTGACGGAAGTAGTGTCATATACGCAATTCGCACATCAGCTGATTGTTGAATTACGATTGATGTTTAGTTTACTTATCCAATCAGCTGATTGTTCCACAACGATTCATGGTTCAGTCTGCTTATTTGCCTAACCTCAAATTTTAGTTGACCTATTCCATCATTAGTAAAAGTCATGAGTTTTGTTTAACTTCGAGGGAAATTTTGTCGTATATTGCGTTTCTCAATCCTTCAAACCTAACCCGTAATAAACAACCACTTCCTACAGCTACTAGTGCCGCTGTTCCTTTAAAGTAACCTATAAACATGCATTAATTGTCGGAATGCTACAATCAGCTGATTGTTTTGATTGACTGACTCACTGACTCGCTTCGCTCGTGTTCTAACTTACATCTCACTCGTGGCTTAAAGGCATTCATTATACAATCGTTGCATAAACTACTATTGTGGCAGAACACTTGCATACTCCTCAGTATTGGCCTCGAGCGTGCTGACTGAGCAATTATTTTAAAACATTGAGTGAATGAGAACAATTTCATTGTAAATATGACTCTTCTGCTATTGAGCACCCAAGGGGATTTGAGGTTTTCAAATTATGTTTTATTTCTTTTATTTGTTCTACATAGCAAAATAAATAAAAAAAGAACGATATCGGGGAAATGGATTGAAACTAAGCTGGGCACTGGCACTGTAGTCTATACATTGGCACTGGCCACTAAGCAATTAGATAAACTGATGATTGTTTTGATTACTATTATGTAATTAACATTATTGTTTGACTAGTTCAATGGTGCTGCTATAATTTACTGATGTTTAATTACACATGCAACAATACATCATGTTGGTTGGTCTTGTTATTGATTTGTACGTAGGCAACAAATCAATTTAGAATTAGTTAAGATGAACAGGAAAATTTGCTGTGACTACTCGCCAAATGAAAAGTTAATTTTTAACTAACTTTGGTCTGTTGATTGATTCACCTTTAATTTTTGGAAATATATTATAATAATATAATACACTTTTATTACAAATAATCTACAGCTCAACTACTCTGTTAATTGTTCGCAATAGAGAACCTCCAAATAGAAAGTAGTTGTTATTCAACAACCATTCATCCGCATCCGCGGTGCGATCGCCTCGATTATGAGAACAAACAAAGCGTTCCTGTGGCGTCTGTTACTGGGGAGATATAGTCATTTGTTTTTCTAGTATTTTTTTAAAGTTATCACCTACTAATATCATTGATTAATGTAAATTTCTAGGTTTTGTATGTAAGGTTAATAAAGAGTACCTGGTGGACTGAGCCTTGCTCGGTGTTATTTCATGTTTACCAGTTCATCCAGTTACTATAAAATATTTCAATGTCATAAAATTTATAAATAGAAACCTTTTTTATTTCTCCATTGAATCTTCATCCCACTTGCTGTATTTTCCCTTGTTGACTGTAGATTTCAAACAGTTGTTATGATTACTTCATTTGTTTATACTTTCCTTGTTTTTTCGTTGTTATCACGGCATAGCGGTATCTCGGTAACTATATAATGGTCATAGAACAATGATTCAAGATAGTAAATGATTGGTTTTTTAAGCTGAATTCAATGGTGTAAACCAAAATGACATTATTTAAAATTTTCTACGTAAAAAATCCAAAAAAACCCACTTTTGGAAGGGGTTTACCCCCCTTTCTCGCCCTTCTAATAGTCCGATCAGGCTGGTTTTCGAACTCGTCCAAATAATTACTACTTAACATATCTGTGCCAAATTTAATTCAGATTGGACCATTTTTACGCGAGTTATCGTGCTTAAAGACACACACAAACACACACACACACACACACACACACACACACACACACACACACACACACACACACACACACACACACACATATATATATATATATATATATACAAAATTACTTAAGGGAAATTTTTGCGCCGAAATTGTGGGCGTTTGGAAGGTCACAGGATGATGGGAGGGGGCTGAATTTGAAGGTCTCCATTCCAGGGACTCGGGAAAAATACTGAAATTGCTTTAAGCTTACTATCATGTGATGTTTTGTAAGGTTTTCCTCACTGACCAACAAAGAGTATATATTATATTTTGACTTTTGCAATACAATTGTAATATTGTCAACTGCAATAAAATGATTATTATTATTACTATCAAATGAGAAATAACGTAAAATAGCTGTCATTTATATACCTTACCACCACTACGGTGACCTTTTACCACTGGGATGTAAAAAGGTCTGCTTTGTTTACTTAAAACCAAATGATAGATATAATCATAATTTTGTGCATCCAAAAACATATTTTCTAATAAGGTATTTTGTATTATAGTAAAGAAGGATTATGCTTAGGGGCTATTAGCCCCTTCAAGCCTCTAGTTCAATTATATTTACATAGTCTTCCCTGAAGAAAATCCCACTTCTTTTCACAAGCAATAATTCCGTAGTAAGGTTGTATCCATAAAAATATGGCGTTGGCAGTTTTAAGTTTATTGTGGTGATATCGGTGATTTAATCTGTATGCTCAATTATGATTAAGTTGTAAATGCTCAATTGAAAACATGATCCCCCGAGGGGGCTTTCCTATTGTTTTTGTTGCGTACCCCGTTTTATAAATAACAATGCAATTTAGTTATCACTCAAACATACGGTCGGACGTGAATTTTGTTAATAAGAGAGAAAGCTATAATAAAGATGAGGCGAAATCAAAACTTAATGTCAATAGTTCAAACTTTGTACTTTATTCAGCCTGGACATGGACCAATCCATATAGAGGAAATTAAATTCAGATGCAACAGCTCCAAATTTAAGGAACTTAACCTGAGAATTTCATGCTTGAACACCTTGTAGTTTAAGGGCGTATGCCACTATTGCAACTTTTTTGCGAAACATTTCACACGAAACACAAAATCGTCTGAAACATTTCGAGTGAAACAATGTATTTCAATGGGGCTAAAATTTCGCCTTACTTGCCGAAATATTTAGCGACAGTTTTTATATAGATATACTTAACATGGTTTCGTGAAAGTTTCGCGAAACGAAGTTGCACCTGGTTACACTAATGACATACGGTCTTTTAGACGTGCAGCGATCCACAGACATGCAACTCTGCTTAATTTAAATAAAATAGTGTATTATAATAATATGATTTAGAATTGCCAAGCAGTAATAAAAACTTATTTCAAACAATAATCGTATTTTAATTTATTTACATATTCTTATTTCGCACCCATATTGATCTTATATGCTTACAGACTCGATATAAATATATCACATGATATTACATTTGTTAGGTATGAAAGATAGTTCGTTTTTTTCAATTAGCAATAAGTAAACACAAGAATCAGTGAGCTAGTGTTTTGTGTATTTTAGCTGATAATTTGTAGAATTATTACCTTTATTATTGTGAATATCTTATAATATGGTTTTTCGGAATTGAGATTCGTTTCTACACAAAAAGTGAAATATCTTGCAAACTGATGTTTTGTTGGTTTAGGTTTCCAATTTTGTTGGTCATGTTTTGAAACTATGTTTATATTGTAATAGGAATTGCTCTTTTTATCTGAAACTGTTATAAAATATTTATTTTATCTTGAAACCGTTTAAGACTTAGTGTCTGAATGAGAGCTCTTCCCTAGTTAATCTACTAGGCGTGTTCATGTCCTGGCCCGGAGGCAAGGACTATCTTTCAAAATGACGACTGACGATGAATCAAACTCGGACTTTCCTTCCTTACCTGAGGTACAGAATGCTAAAATGAACAATTTGTTTGGTAATATTACTCCGGTTTCATCATCAAAAGATGACCTAATGTCGCGCAAAAGGAGTCATAATGAAACTAATAATGAGGTCAGTTTGAATAACTCTCCTCAACCGAAAAGAGATAAAACGTCAAAAATTAGGATTTATGAGGTTTTTAATAGAGGTCCGTTTGAGGTAATTATATTAAACAAAAACAATGTTAAAATCAACCCTTTTCGTGTAGGAAAGATCCTTGAAAACCACCATAAGGACATCCTAAACATCACAAGGGCGGGGCCAAAATTGATTGTAAATTGTGGTTCACATACATCAGCTAACAATCTGGTTTTTTCACCTCATTTAGGGGATTCTAATGTATATATTCCAGCTAATAAAGTCGAGGTATGTGGTGTAATAAACATTGAGACAGATATCGAAATAGACGAAATTGTCAAAAATGCACTCAGTTCAGTCCCGATTGTCGATGCATATAGGTTAAGGAAGTTCACTAGGGATGGACCTACTGATACATCTATGGTTAAATTAACCTTCCAAGGCGACAAGCTACCGCAAGAAATCAAACTAAATTATGAAATTTTGCCAGTGAGGGAATATATTTACCCGATAAGACAGTGTTACCGATGTTTTCGATTTGGTCATTCTTCTAAGCAATGTAAAAATAGTCGGATATGTAGGGTTTGTCAAAAGAGTTTCTACGGTAATGATTGCCAGTCACCTCCTAAATGTATACACTGCAATGATCCTTACGAAAGTTCTAGCAGAAACTGCCCAGAATACATCAGACAACAAAAAATTAGGGAACGTATGACTAAAATGAGAGAAAGCTTTCTTGTGGCAAGCAAGTTTTTCCCTAAGCCGTATTTGCCCCATAGGCGAAATTCAAATTACAGCTCATATGCAGACGTTGCTGCAGAAAGTATCCCGACATGTACAAGTACAGCTTATCATGGGTTTGTTTCAAATAATAAGTTTAACTCACTTAGCGATTTAGACCAAGAAATTGGACAAGCTTCTAATGATGAATACAATTTAAATTTTATAAACTCTAAACCTAAGCATCCTAGACCAAGAGCTAACAAACTAAACCACAACTCTATGGACGCTCATTTAAAGAATCGAGTCTTCCAGAATAGGACAACTTGCCGCACAGATGGCCGTAATCCTTCGTTCGCTTTGTTGCAACCTCAACCTCGACGTCTTCCAGACGCTGTTATCGTGGATCACAAAGAACTGTTGAATGAGGCAAGGTTTAAGAAAAAATGTCAAGAGTGGGCGAGTAGGATGGTCGATGCCATTAAACTAAATTTATCGCATAACACTGAACCTCAATATGTCACACTTTCACCAATTATAGAGGACATTTTAAAAAATATTGTGATAGATTTAAGCACTATGAGTCATGCCTCTTTGATAGATGGATAGTTTTAATATTTTACAATGGAATGCCCAATCTCTCACTAACAAGTGGGCTGGATTGGGACAACTGTTGATAAGAAAAAACATACATGTTGCAGCGATACAAGAAACCTGGTTTAAGAAACATCAATGTATTAAATTAACAAATTACTCTATTTTAAAACTTGACAGGAATGATGGGTGGGGTGGTCTTGCATTTATCATACATGATTCTTTAAGCTGGACACAAATACCAGCAAGATCCAATCTACCACCAATTGAATGTCTTGCTATTAAAATAAATTGTATGGATCCAATTTATATTTACAATTACTATGTAAAACCGAATCATAGTGGCTTGCTTGATTCAGTGTGGAGTGAACACATTTTCAATCACGATGACGGTAAATGCGTAATTTGTGGAGATTTCAATGCGCATCACACCTTTTGGGGATGTGATATTTATGTCAACGTGGGAGAAAAATATTTAATGCGATAAATAATTCTAATTTCATTTTGTTAAATAATGGTCTTCCAACGACCGTCCAATTTCCAAACAGGAAATCTAGTGCTATTGATCTGAGTTTGATTACTCCTGATTTATACGCTGAATTAATGACGTGGGAAGTTATGAATGACAACATAGGTAGTTACCACTTTCCTATTTGCATTAAATTTGAAAATTCATTTTCAATTGTCCCTCAACAAAATTTAAATTTTAAAAGACGAAGAAATTTTAAAAATGCGGATTGGGGTAAATATTCTTCTGTGGTGGAAAGCAAATGTGAAGAACATGATATATCCAATAGTCCGATCTGTCTTGAGGCTCTGCTGAAATACATTTCAGATGCGAGTGACTTAGCGATACCATTCACTAAGCCTCCTGTAGCCCCTGGTAGAAGATTCCAACCAAAAACTTGGTAGACAAAGCAATGTTCAGAGGCTGTTGCTTCAAGGCGTCTGGCTTTTAAAAATTACAAGTTGAATATGACTCCCGAAAACTATAGGCTGTATAAAAAATACGAAATACGTGCTAGAAACATCATTAACGACGCTAAGACTAAGGCCTGGGTTTCGTTATGTGCTCAGATGGGCGAAAAAGCAAATATTAATCGTTCATGGAAAATGGTCGAGTCTTTAAAGGGAATAAAACAATTTAAGTCGGACACACCAATGGAAAACAGTGACAACTTAGCAGAAAAGTTTCTTGACATTCCTGCTCCGAGCTATGTTCCGTCCACCACGGAACTAGTTTGCCCAATATTTGACATTGATGATGATCTCTTGGAAACAAATTTTCTATGAAAGAATTTTTGATTGCATTAGAATCTAAGAAGACTGACTCATCTCCAGGTATAGATTGTATTAGCAATTCTATGATAAAACACCTGCCAGACATCGCTAAATCTGTCTTACTTGATGACTTTAATCATATATGGAGTTCTCGTGGTAAAAATATTCCTCAAGATTGGAAAAAAGTCAAAATAGTTCCTATTTTGAAACCAAATAAGGACCTATGGTCCTTATGGTCCAATATGGTTTGGTCTATGTTGAAAGTTCATATAGACCAATAGCTTTAATGTCTTGTTTAGCCAAATTACTAAACACTATGGTTAAGAATAGACTTGAGTGGTTTGTCGAGCATAATAATATTTTGCCATGGTCTCAGTTTGGATTTAGGAAAGGTAGAGGGTGCGCAGACTACATAGCTACATTTTTAACGGACATTCAAGTAGCGAAAACTTACAATATGACAACTGCTGTGGCTTCATTAGATTTATCACACGCTTATGATGATGTTTTTATTCCCGTTTTAATCAAGAAACTATTTGTTATTGGCATCCCTACGCCAATAATCGAGTACTGTTTTCATTGGCTTTCAAGTAGAGATGTACTTCTTTATCAGCGCAACAAGGTCTTACAGAAGAAAATATACAGAGGTCTGCCTCAAGGATGTGTGCTGAGTCCTATACTTTTTCTTTATATATGAGTGATATAAACCGAAATTTGGAAAATTGTTCATCGTTACAGTATGCTGATGACATCCTTTTGTACTCTTCGAGTGAGTCTGAAATTGACGCCTATTAATCTTTGCAGGATTCATTAGATCGATTAACGAAATATGTCAATGATCAAGGTTTGGAGTTTAATGCTGAAAAAAGTAAAGTGATGAATTTTTCTAGAAAGAGAAGTCTTATGAGATACAATTTTTCAATAAGTCACAAAAATGTGCCTGTTGTGGAAAGTCACTCTGTATTGGGTGTAGTTTTTGATCATAAACTCACTTTTAAGAAACAAATTGAAAAGTTACGCTAAGATTGCTTAAAGTCAATTAACATTCTGAAAGCACTTGCCATTGAGTATATTGGTGCTCACCCTAAGTTCCTCTTAACTGTCTATAAATCCATAATTAGGTCTAAAATTGATTACTGTGGGTTTATATATTATAATCTTCCAGTTTCAACTATTAGTCCTCTGAACATCATTCAGAACACTGCTCTGAGGATTATTTTGGGTGCTATTAGGACAACCCCTATTGGAGCATTGGAGAGAGAAGCTGCTATTCTTCCGTTGAAATATAGAATTCAATTCGTTACCGAAAAAATAGCTTTAAAAATTACTACAAATCATCCTGTCTATTTTAAATTGGTTCATTTGGAAATGTTGTGTCACCATCACCCGTTCTGGAGATGTAAACCCGTTCCAGGCTTAGTGTTGGGCTATAGAAGTATGTTGCAGATGTTTGAAAATACTGGTATTGATGAGGAAGCAGGAGTATTAACGTCTATATTTCAGTTTCCGTTCCCTTTACAGACTCATGATTTCTCAATCAAGTTGTACGACCAACTTGAATCAAGTGTGTGCTCAAAGAAGGATACGTCGCCTTTGGTTCTTAGACAAGAAGTGAATAGTATCATTAGTAATTTTACACGACTGTCATCCAAATTGATATTCACCGATGGGTCCAAGATAGATTCGGATGTTGGTGCTGCATTTTTTGCCTAAGACAGTAACTCCGAATTTGCATACAAATTACTTAAATCATTCTCTTGTTTGTCAGCAGAACTATTTGCAATTTATAAGGCTTTTTGTTACATTTCCGACGGCACAGATGATAGTTATGTTATCCTAACAGACTCACGATCATCAATACAAATTATTTAAAGTGGTCTGGTCGGGAAGAACAACGATTGGATTATTCTCAAAATTCTAAGTCTTTTGACATCATCTTTAGCTAACAAAAATATTGTGCTACAGTGGGTGCCCGGCCATATTGGCATTTATGGCAATGAAAAAGCGGATAAACTGGCTAAAGATGCAGCTGCAAGCCATATGCGTCCGGCCGAACCTACCAGGCTTATGTTGAAAACAGATCTTTATGCGATGATCTCCAAGAAAAATGTCAATGAATCTTCAAGAATTTTTGACAGCAGCGACAAAGGTCTGTGGTACAAACAAATCCAGCCTGAGGTGCCCTTAAAACCCTGGTTTGTTACCATCAATTTAAATAGGGTACAAACTACGACTATATGTAGGTTGAAGTTCGGTCATGCCCTGACTGCAGATCGATTATTTTTAACGAAGACCGTAGACTCGCCTTCATGCATGGAATGTGGCTCGAACGAAGATGAGTCGATAGAGCACATTTTTGTGCGGTGCCCTAAATATGCATCAGCCCGGGCAACATTGCTAGCGGATCTGTCCCTGCAGAACCCTCAAGTAGATTTCGATTTGCGAAAATTGTTGATGGTGGAAAATCACTGTTTATGGAAACACTTGATCCACTACCTTTGTACGTTAAAGAAGATTCTGTGAAACTATAATTGGTTTAACTATGACATTAATTTATTTTTTGGTTACTGTGTCACTAATTTAGTTGACTGCCTATGTAACTGTAAATAATTGTGCCTTGGGCTACTTGGCTATTTGCCGTGCCTGTCCTTGTGACAAATAAAGAATAATAAATAAATAATTAAAGATAGTTCGTTTTCTCATGGTGAATGAAAATAACTTGTGTTGATAAGTCAATGTTCCATAGACAGACCTCCACATTACTTATAACAAAGAGATCAGTGCTTACTAAATATGACTTCAGAAACAATCCTGCTGTAACTTGAGCAATCGGTAAATCAAATGAATAGGAATGATCAGGTTGAAATTCACGTTTCTCTGATCAGCAACCCAGCCGAGCCTCGCTAAGTAATTGCTTCTCAAGTTAACCTTCGGTTTACCTAGTGGTAAGTTCAACCTGCGACACTCAACTGATTAACGTCTCCCTGAACAAGGTAAATATTGTCTGTATAGATTTCATTCAACGTGTGTCTTAGTGCCTTTTTTGTGTCTGTCTACGCCAGTGCCATTTTTTACGTTTTTATCGGGATCGGTCCAAACCCGGGTCTTGTTACTATCTCACGGTGTCCTTTTATAAGTTAGCATCATTAATGACCCAATGACAATACGAATTTATATTATATTCTACACGTCAGAATTTTAAATTTCAAAGCAGTAAAATGTAGAAAGCCTTTCTAATTCTCAATAGTTACAAAACGATTCAGCTGTCAAGATCGAGCTACAAACACTACACTCCTACACTCTGCTCATTAGGACTTGGCTTAAAATACCTATCTGGGTCGGTCACATTATTTCAAGAAAATAATAAAACATTGAAAACGCGTTGTTAAGATACGAATCGCTCGATAAAAGTTCATTCCAGTATCCTAATTAGAAAACTTTAAGTTGTGTTTTTGCGATGCTGGCTTACAATTTTTACAACCAAATTCTTGATCAAAACATTGAAGATTGTTTACATAGATTTAGCTTCGACACTCCTGGAGTCTTGTTGGTAAATAAATATTTTAGATATTTCATGAGTACGCAAGATTGCTGAGACGGTACTATTTTATGTCCCTCTGTGTTATAATATATCAGTACAATTTAAAAATATGAAATTAGAATTTTTAGGATATACAAAAGATGTTCGCATCGCTTAAATTATACATATATATATATATATATATATATATATATATGTACAAATTGCTTGAAATTCACCAGAAAACGAGAAATAACGTAAAACATCTGTCATTAATAAGCATTCGAATTTAAAACCGTCTGATTTATTTACATTCTGTTCAAGAGATGTACAGTGAGGCAATGAAAAAATCAATAAGATTGGACCAAGAAAATATTCAAATTTGGACAGCCTAACACTACTGGGGAGAGAAAGGGGTGAAATACGGCAAAGATTAGTTGGATATTATTTTGCCGTAACCCACTTATGGGAAAATATTTATTTACTAACGAGATTCCAGAAGTTTCGAAGCTTAATTTATGTATAAAACCGCACTCGTTTTACCGATAGATCCAATACCAAAAAAAAATAATAACAAACACCTTAAGTAAAATGTGAATTTTCATATATTTAGGCTACACGTATAAAAGAGACAAAGTCCCACTCACTCATCACTAATTAATCTTCTTCTTAGATATTTCATGAGTACGCAAGATTGCTGAGACGGTACTATTTTATGTCCCTCTGTGTTATAATATATCAGTACAATTTAAAAATATGAAATTAGAATATTACCCATTCATATAGAAAGCTGAAATTTAGTACACTCATTCTTTACGCCTTAAATAGGACAACTGGTTTGCATCCTGATCTGACCCTCGTACTTCGCCACAGACCCTCTCAAAGATCCCACATTATCCTTATGGTAGAATATAAATTTTTGGAATGTTTATATTTAAACATACGAAAAAAGAAGAAATTTATTAGAATGTCAAACAAGCTTCCATGAATAGAACATAAAATAAATCACTGACTAGAGACTCTTAAAAGGGTGTCCTTCCTTATAACAGCTGTTATTGAAAAAGCTAATGTAAACAATTTATTTTATCTACCGTATTTTTAAATTTGCCGGGACGGCTTTGTCTTTTAGCGAATTTCCCCCTATAGGGAAGTAGCTATTACCGTAGGCGGCACGGTGAGACTTAAGCGCGGGACCACCGTAACTTTTCATTTCGAGGTCCCTAGACCCCAAAAACACCGTTCGTTCATTTTCATATATATGTATATATATATATATATATATATATATACCTGTCCGTAGGCGCGATAACTTTTGTAAAAAAGGTCCGATCTTGATGAAATTTGGAACAAACGTGTAAAGCGTCATTCATGACTTCGAGTTCGAAAACCAGCAAGATTGGTTTACTCTAAGAAGGTTTTTTTCACAAAATAAAATTTATTTTCAAGATTTAACACTTTTTTATTAATTTTATTTAAATTTAATTGATAAAATTGAATTCGGCTTAAAAAAACAAACAATTTAGCATTTTGAATTATTATTCTACGTCAATCCGTTGCTTAGAAATTGGATAGTATTGGATGTGCTAAACACAGTACGTTGTCCAATATTATTTTTAATTTTCCCTCCAAAAGTGTAGCTTCCCTAGAGATTTTAAAAATACAATTCTGAACATATGATTACATTTTCAGGTGATGAATATTCCATTTGTGTTTATTTTGAATAGTTCATTGATCAAGATTTTGCAGAATGTACATACTATATTAAAAATTCAGTTAATTTAAAAGTAAATGAAAAGAATAGGTGTAGATATAATTTTATTATATAGTTTAAAACCAGCTACAAAAAATGATAACAAGATTTTGCTTGGAAATACTTTAAATCAATTTTAAAAAATATTGGCAATTTACATGAACTTGAACTGTATATATGTCATGGTGTAAAGAAAAAAGAAAGGTGTGTGCACAGTCAGCTGGTATGTCGTAGTTGGGCTCAAGAAACTAGCGGACCTAGCGGTACGATGGCAGAACTAAGATTGTACACATTAATATTTTGATTGAGTTGTATTAACTGATTTGTATTTTAATCGTCGTTAGCGCTAGTTGCGTGAGCCCAACTACGTCACACCAGCTGACCCTGCACACACCTTTCTTTTTTCTTTACACCATGATGTATGTAACCTGAGCTTTGGATGTTGCATTTCGCCTTGATACTATACTTGACTTGCAGTGGCCCAGTCCAAGATTTAAATATAAGGAAAAAATGCCGGCTGGCTGTAAATGGCACAGATAACCCCATCCCTGCTGTTCTGTTAAACATCTTGGGATTTTATTTACAAACATATAACAATTAATATTCTTTTTTATTAAAAATAATATTTTGGTGAAAATGAACCTCAATTACACAATCAACTCTCACCAAATCGGTGCTTGAATTATTTTAAGATCGGTTTAGGTTTATAGAGTAGAAGTATTAGAAGGAAGGCAAGTTAGTACACAACAGTCAATTCTCCCAGAGTAAACAGATAAACAAGTCGAATGGTGCGCGATTTGACTGTTCTCAACAATTGGGAATCAGCTCGTCCTAACTCAGGAGCGGCCTGGCGTAGAAGTAGAACATGGGACTTCGGCTCCCAAGATCCGTGTTAAAAACCCGCCAATCACCAATGGCAATTTGCTATGTGATAATGCCGTAACCTCGAGGGTGCATAGGTATTTAAACTGTAGTGCATGTCCATGAAAACTTCGAAGCCTGGCTCTCGTCTAGAAAAAAAATCTTGACAACTCAAATTGACTAGAGAGCTGAGTGGACAAACTGTTCACTGCTCACCTCATAGCCTGAAGGTTGCTGGTTCAAGCGTATGATGTAGTTGGGCTCGAGAAACTAGCGGATCTCGCGGTTTGACTGCAGAACTAAGACCACACAAAATATTTTGATTGAGTTGTATTAACTGGTTTGTTTTGTAATCATCCTAAGCGCTAGTAACCAGCGCACTGAATCGCACCGAGCCCTAGTAATCGGCCGAACTAGGTGAGGCTTATACATCCATTTCCCTCAGGTAATAATTTATATCAAATAGGAATCTAAATTACTTTAATGAAAACTATTTAATTTAAATTCGTTTAATGTAATCCTAAATTATCATCCGATTATACATTATCTCAGAAACTTAACAACCCTAAAATTACCTCTATCACACGAGATCAGTTTATAGGCTAAATCAAATTAAATTTGTATTAGGCCCTACCTTCACATGTCAAAGTTTACCCAATGGACCTCTTCAATTCGATATCCGAGCGTACAGGTTACAATGTTTCGGTGAATCATTAGGTTTTGCAAGGCCTCACTAAAAGAACAGGCCTTGCTGAAGGACACACTACAAATGCAGGCCATGCTGCATGATTTATTACGTCAAACAAGTAGGCGGTCTGAAAGTCTGGCTCAGGACTCACAGCTGTGCTGATCATCAATTCCTTTGAAATCAAAACAAACAAGTAATTTTGACGTTTAGTGATGAAATGTAAACAGAAAAAACGTAAACAAACAAGGGATATTTGACATTTAGCAATAAAATGTAAACATAGGATGTTAGTTCCCTGCCTACTTGTGTGACGTGGTGCAGCGCTGGGATCGCTGCAGCATGGCCTGTATTTTTAGTGGGGCCTTGGATCGCTGTAGCATGGCCTGTCTTTTCAGTGGGGCCTTGCCTTGCTTCAGAATTCTTGATGTCAAAACAGGAGGCCAGCTGAGAGTCTTGCTCAGAAATCACAGCTGTGCAGCTCATCAGTTTCTCTCAAAACAAAACATGAAAATTTAAATAAACAAATAGTATTTGACAGTCAGTGATAAAATGTATACAAAGGAAGTACATTAATTAAACAAGGAATATTAATTTAACATTTAGTAATATGAATAAACATAGGTTGTTAGTTCCCAGCGTACGGTACTGATGTGAGATGTCGCAGCGCTGGGACTGCTGTAGCATGGACTGTTTTTTAGTGCAGCCTTGGGCTAGATCACTATTCTTTATCTATAGGCCTAAAGGTTAACTCAAATATTTCAATTAAGTTATCGGTAGACTATCTAGATATAGAACTATGATCTTGAATTTAGCACGAATCACCTCTGTTTGACGAATTAATTCAAGAATGTCCTAAATGCCTTGAGCTGTTTTAGTTTTAATCAAACTACATGCAACTCGGAGAAAAATTGTAGTCTCCATGATTTTAGCGAATTTCCCCTGTAGGGAAGTACCTATTCCCGTAGGCGGCACGGTGAGACTTAAGCCGGAGACCATGTTATTTTTTCATTTTGAGGTCCCTAGACCCCAAAAACACCGTTCATTCATTTTCATATATATGTATATATATATATACCTGTCCGTAGGCGCGATAACTTTAGTAAAAAAGGCCCGATTGCGATGAAATTTGGAACAAATGTGTAAAGACACATTCATGACTTTGAGTTCGAAAACCAGCACGATAGGTTTATTATAAAAAGGTTTTTTTTGGCGAAATAAAATTTATTTTCAAGATTTAGCATATTTTTAATAATTTTATGTAAATTTAATTGTCAAAATTAAATTCAGCTTAAAAAATAAACAATTTTGCATTTTGAATTATTATTCTACGTGAATCCGTTGCTCGGGTATTGGATGTGCTAAACACAGTACGTTGTCCAGTATTATTTATAATTTTACCCTCCAAAACGTAAGATTAACCTGATTTAAGGAGATTTTTTAAACACAACTCTGAACATATATGATTAAATTTAAATTGTCAGGTGAATATTCCAGTTGTGTTTATTTTGAATACCCACGAGTTCATTGATCAAGATTTAGTAGGACGTATATACTAATACTATATTAAAAAAATAAGTATTTTAAAATGCAGTAGCAAAAGAATAGGTTAAAATATAATTTAAATTTACCAATGTAATCCCTTTGTTAATTATCCTCATCTATAAAGCTCATGAATGATTAAATATACTTTTTTAGTCCATTAATTTTACAACATATTCAAAACAATATTTTTTATTACACATGTTAAGTATGCTCACAGATAATACCCTGCTACTCGAGTAGTGACTTTAAACTAAATTAATGTAGCCTAATTTTGATTATTCAAACACATCCATTTAGGCATAGTTGATTGTCCCTGATGCACTAAGAGCCCCGATTACATTCAGAGACAACTATACTAGGCAGGGCTTAATTTCTAAAGAAAAAAGTACCGGAGCTATGGCACACCGGGTGGATTTTTATGAACCCCCCCCCCCCAGCATAGGGTGGTCCAGGGGCCCTCCCCCAGAAAATGTTAAAAATTGTGATTAAATTTGGTGCCTTTTTTATTTAACATTTATGACCACTGTGTAACATTTAGGCCATGTTCATTTTTGCGTTGGCTAGGTTTCGAACTATGTAAAGGAAAATAGAGTTGTAAAGTTGACTTAGGTAATTCCCAAATTAGAAAGAGTTGTATACCTACTTTAAAAGAAATCGTTTTATAAACAGTATTAATAAATTACGTGGCAAGGAAAAAAAGGTCCGAAGCCGGTCTGGTGAACTGAGAAATATTTGAGCATGCGCTTCAGTGTGCTCCGGTATCTTAAAAAGTACTAAAGCTGCGCTCCGGTGTGCTCCGGCTGAAATTAACCCCTGGTACTAGGCAACATGATTTTTGATCCTCAAAATTACTTAAACAGCTGATTCCCAATATAAGGTAAATAGTGAATCAGCAGTTAAAATAATTTAGAGGATCGCAATTTCAAGAGGCCTATTATATTCTTTAACAACAGCCTATAGGAAAACTAAATTTTTCCATATCCCTCTTTATATTACAGGCAATTTTTACCATCAACAGTTTGCATGATTTACCTCTGGATAATGCTACTATGATTTTTTTCAACATAATGATAATTAATAGTAAAACACAACATTGTACAAGCAGTGGGGCTATGGAACATTGATTTCTGAAAAGTACCCCTCTTCCCCCTCGCCTTACAAACAGCTGAATTAGCCATAGCCAGAAATCATCCATAGGTAGCCAGATGTAATGCAAAAACTGTACCTCAAAATTATTTTTAACATTGACTTTAATACTAAAAGGAGACTGCTCATTCATACAGATGTTTTAGAACTAGAAACTGAGCACTCATGAAATTAGTTTGGCACTCGTCACTAGAGATTTCGCCAGGAGTGTGATTTCACGCTTAAGATTTTTATCCCTGAAATGGACCATTTTTTGCTTCTATCAGGCTAAAATATGGTACAGGGTTACAAAAGGGATTATATTTTTAACTACTTCGCTGCGGTAGAATTATACCCTGATCTTTATTCCAGTGTGTCAAGAGCACAGACCATAGAATTTTCTTGGTCTGTGGTCAAGAGTAACAGATTACATGTGGCAAAGCCAACATTTCCCGTGCGATATATCAGCTGAGGGTGAAGCTCTTGCACTCTAGTTACCATCACAGAAACTAAGACGACCTTGTTATCATTCTGCAGATCAGGATTCGTTTCTGAAGTGACCCAACGAAGAAGAAAAAAAACTAATAACCATATTTGATTTTACAGGTTATAAAAATTTACAAATTCAATAGTAAATTATACTAGGAATGCTAATAACATATTTATATGACAAAAGGATTTTAAAACATGTGTATATTTCGTGTTATGGAATAGTAACAATAAAAAACTAAATTTAATGTTCCATAAATAACTATAGAGCAGCACGAGTAACTGGTTACTCATGTAGAGTTAAGAATAAGATTGTATTCTTTGAAAAATTATGAACTCGGGGATATAAAACTCATAGCGATCGCATTACAACTGGCCAAAATACGCAAAACGCACCCGGGACTGATCGTTGATTACAGCCGCTGCACTCTGGGCAATGGCTGGCACGAGTAATCACTTGTTTGTGACATAGGGAAGGAGTTAAAACATCGAAACTAGGAGTGAAAAAGAGAGAGGCCTAACAAAATTCTACAGCTACCAGAATGTGCTAATTTTTGTAACATGTGATCGAATGTTTTGGATTGAAAATTTAACATTACCTGGTCTATCTATTTTTTTATCAATATATTTATTCAATATTTAATTTACAATATGATATAAAAGTGTAGTTCTTATAGCAGCGGTTAGATGGAAAACATTTTGTTTTCGAAGACAATTTCGTCTCAATTTGTTAAAAAGTTTTTTAAGTTTTTAAGTTAGAAATAAATACCGTAATCGAATTGAGCAAGGATGCATTTAAATATAAGTACTTGTGAGATTTACATTATTGGTAAACATTTCCTCATTGTGTAGTTATATTTAAATTGTTATAAATAAGCAATGAAGCCTAATTTATTAAAATTTAAAAATCTGATTTTTATCTATCACTTGATTTTAATAAAAATTCACCAACTAAGTTTGGCCTACCTGTGGTGAATAACATCCATGTAATGTATGAAAAGTAAAATTTAACTTGATAGGCCTAATTCAATACAATCAAGTGATACTATTGAACAAGTTCAGCCCGACGTGGTGGTAAACGTCAGAATTTTTGAACTGAATAAAAGTACATTGCAATATAGGCCTACAGTAAGGCGAAACAAAATTAAGTCATAATTTAAATAAAATCTTTAAAATTTCTGTTGATTTTACCTTTTTTAATACTACCTAAAGTAGCTAATTTTAGAGAAACTCATAAATTTTAATAGTATATTACCGGTGGCACACGTTGTCCGTGGGCATACTGAAATCACCATGGGCCTATGTGCGGTGGTACACGCATGATTCGCTGATTTCGCGGCACATGGTGAAGTGGCAAACGATTCACTGTTAGTTATTGCAACCTCCGTACGAGTAAGCCACTTACTGGGTCTTCTGACGAGCCCTTCCACCATTTTTGTCGTTATTACATCACCTTAATCTTCATCTTAACCACATTTATTTATTTTTTTTAAGTTTTTACAAGCGCCATCAGTGGCCAAGGTGTGTCTATACAACACTAAAATACGAACACACCTAATAGCCTAATATAGCCCAGCAAAGCTCCGAAAGCGCTGTGAAAATGCATTGAAGAATCAAATGGGAACAGTGCGTCACCATTGGTACTTGTCGGAGTTTTGGAAAGTTTGTAGTGTACCACTGGTGGCGCACATCAGGGTCACTGCTTGACTTCTGTCAGACTGAACATGTTAAGTTACTATTTTATTAGCCTAAACTTACTGTAAGATATCCTCAAAAAAACCTAAATATAAACCATTACTAATAACATATTTGAGTAGGTTTTTATTACAAAAAAAAACAATTTACAAACCTTATTACTTTAGTTTGCTAATGTAACATAAAAAGATTTAAGAGATCTAGAAATCACCCACTTCAATCATAACCTCTATATGATTACATCTCATCTATTCATTTGATTAGGCTACATATTTCTGGGTGTACATATTTTAAATAACATTTACGTTAATCATTTAATTAAATTTTATTAGACTGTTTAAACAGTTTATCAGCATTGACTCACAAAAACTTAACCTACACATACAAACACAAATAGAAACAGAAACTATAGAACAGCTGCTCAGCTCAGCTGACATCAGACTTGATAAAGAAAAGACAGACATTAAGGGAAATGAAATGTAAATAAATGTCGAAAAAAAAAAATAGCCAAGGAAGTTATACAGTTTGGTGTTCATTTCACCAATGAATGCTGGTATAGCGTCAATTTGTATATTATACTGCAAAGTGTAATAGTTAATAGCTTAAGGATAGCTTAAAAATAGTACAATTAAATATGAAATTGTGTTTGAAATTTTGGAATATGGTGAATGAAAAATGACTTATAACAATCAAAATCATTCTTTTAATAAGATTTACTGTAAAATTCTAAAATTAATGTTAAAATGATAATAAAGTTTTGACATTATTGCTTAGTTATATCATTAAATTTTTATGAAGAAGAAGTTTGCTTGCTGTGCCTTTTTTGTAAATATTAATCATTTATTGGATGGGAGTTTTATTCTAGTATGTTACCAAGACAAACTACTAGCATCAACTCTAAGAAATTTTTGTACATATATGACCGATAACCTTTTTACTAGTCCAACCAAGGCCACACTACAGTGGGGCCTTGGTCCAACCCACGTGTAAATCGGTCAAGTAGTATGGTCAGGTTCACTGTCATAAGCTTCAAATTTTGTTTCCATGTTAAATCTCCAGAAGAAAAGTTTATTTTCCATTTTTTACCCAGTTAACATAAATATTTTCAAAATAAAAATAAATACTGCACATATAAGACCGATAACCTTTGTTATGGTGCAACCTGCGTTCAAATTGTTCCTTTGTTCCATTAGTATGGTCATCAAGCTCTTTGTCATAAGCTTAGAATTTTGTCCCAATGTTAAAAGTCCTTAAGAAAAATTTTATTTTTATTTTTATTTAATTAACATAACATTTTCAAAATTCAAATAAAACCTGCACATATAGGACAAACAATCTTTATTTTGGTACAACCTGCATGTGAATCAGTCCAGTAGTATGGCCAGGCTCCCTGTCATAAACTTTAATAGTCTTCCCCCAGGTTAAATCTCCATTAGAAAAAATTTATTTCTATTTATGACCCAATTAACATAAATACTTCCAAAATACAAATGAAACCTACACGTAAAGGACCGATAACCTTTGTTTTAGTACAACCTATTTTTAAATCGGTCCATTAATATGGTCAGCAAGCTCGCTGTCATAAGCTTAAAATTTGTTCCCTTAAAATCTCTTTAAGAAAAGTTTTTTTTAATATTAAATTAACATAAAATTTTCAAAATACATATAAAACGTGCACACCAATAACGCCAAGGACCAATAAATAACCTTTATTATACTGAACCGCTTTAAGTTATAAAGGATCAATAATCTTTATTTTCGTAAAACCTGCATGTGAATCAGTCCATTAGGGTTTAGCAGGCTCGGTGTCATAAACTTTAATAGTCTTCCCCCATGTTAAATCTCCATAAGAAAAGATTTTCCATTTTTTACCCAATTGACATAAACTTTCAAAATACAAATAAAACCCGCACATATAGGACTAATAACTTTTGTTTTGGTATACAACCTGCGTTTCAATCGGTCCAGTAGTATGGTCAGGCTCGCTGTCAGACTTAACATTTCTTCCCCAATGTTAAATCTCCATCAGAAAAGTTTATTTTTTTGACCCAATTAGTATATATACTTTCAAAATACAAATAAAGACTGCACATATAAGACCAACAACCTTTGTTTTGGTACAACCCACATGTAAACCGGTCCAGTAACGGTCAGGGTCAGTGTCATTAGTTTTACAAAAGTTTTTTAATTTGTAAGATTTGTAATATTAAACAAAAATATGTAAAATATAAAAAAAATAATAATACCACACATAAATTCATCATTAAAATAAATTCCAATAAATAGGGCCTATGTGTCCATATAAAGAATTTAAAAAAATACTACATCTTTGGACGAATGGAAATTCGCTAAGTACGCAGGTCTGCTGCGACGGTTGTATTTTTGTTTAAGTTAGACCCTAACTTAGAATTTTGTTTACATTAAATCAAGGCATGTTCTACGTTCTACGTATATATACTTTCATGAAACAGAAAACTGCTTTAGGATTCGCTAAGTACGCAAGTTCTTATTTATAATCCTGCCTATGAGCCATCACTCTCTACTATACTAGACCAGTCATTTTAAATATTTTTCAAAAAAAACGGGTAACCAAGTGGGACTTTTTACCATATGTTCCTTGATATGTTACCTTTGAAACCCCATCACTTTTTCGAAAATAAAACTTGTGCTCAAGCCGCCATCTTGGAAAATGGCGGCCAAAATATAGTTTTTGAGCTATATCATGATAACTATTAAGTTTAGAAAACAACTTCTTATACAAAAGTTGCTTGGTTTGAAAAGGCCTATAACTTTTATATTTAATGTATTGTTGTACAACAATTGATAAAGCCGCCATATTAGAAAATGGCTGCCAAAAAGAATTTTTTGGCTCGTGCAGCTTAATTATTAATCTTACTAAAAAGGTTACCGAAGAGAAGTTGCAGAGATTTTGATAATCTACCACTTTTATATTTACTTTGTTATTGTAAACTCACAAATGTAGCAATTTATGTTGGAAAAATGGCCGCTAATATTAGTTTATTGACTGGGACTTTTTTATTATTGAATTTACATTAGGTAACTAAATACAAAAGTTTTATGGTTTTACAAAGATCTATAACTTTTGTATTTAACATATTGTTGTGCAACAATTAATAAAGCCGCCATCTTAGAAAATGGTGGCCAAATATGTTTATCTTGGAATTTTCACCTTAAAAATTTTAAAATAACCAAGTTTTAGAACAGCGTCCACAAAAATGCTACAACAACCTGATGCGTTTGTTTTTCCTTTTCATCATTGGATTCAACTTGAAAAAACACACGATTTAGTTTTTTGAATCACTGATTTATGTCCACTGGTTACCAAGATAATGAAAATAGTAAACAAAGTGCGTTGTCCCTATGTTACCCTTATGGGAGAATAAGTAGAATTCTAAATATCGCTCAATTCTTGACTTACATTAATACAACTTTGTATGCGGCTTCTTTTAGCTGAGATCTACTGGTTTATGGCTTAAAATAATCTATTTTTACATTTCCGTGGCAGCAAACCTGCGTGCCCATATACCATGTTATTCTTATGGAGAATATTTTAGCAAATTTACTTTACGTCTTCTACTGAGGATAAGCACTTCATATTATGATGCTTCAACGTGTGTAAATAAAAATTCCAACATAATATAAAGCCTAGTGATAAATAGTATAAACATAAATTCATAAATAAGTATGGTAAAACATTCTCCATAACAATAACATGGTATATGGGCACGCAGGTTTGCTGCCACGGAAATGTAAAAATAGATTATTTTAAGTCATAAATCAGTAGATCTCAGCTAAAAGAAGCCGCATACAAAGTTGTATTAATGTAAGTCAAGAATTGAGCGATATATAGAATTCTACTTATTCTCCATTCTGACACTACAATTGGCTTGCGCCAAGGCTGCCCCCTCTCCCCCCTCGCTTTCACACTTTTCATCAATGACCTGCCGGAGGTGTTGGAGGGTGGTTGTAAGGTTGGGGAAGCCCGAGTAAATATACTGATGTACGCTGATGATGTGGTCCTCTTGTCTCCAACGGCAACGGGGCTCCAACTTATGATAAATAAACTCGAATCCTATTGCGACACTTGGAATTTAAAAGTTAATTTAGATAAGTCAAAAATAATGGTGTTTAGAAATGGTGGTGTTTAGAACTGAAAAATAATGAGAATTGGCGATATAAGGGGAATCGAGTACAAATTGTTAATGGATATAAATACCTAGGAATAACTTTCACGTCAACATTAAATTGGGAAGCTCATTTTTCAGAGAAAGCAAGAATTGCAAAATTGGCTTTGAATTCGGTTTGGAATAATTTAATTGATAGTACAAATATTCCGTTGGATGCCAAGTTTGCCTGCTTTTTTGCTGTAATTAGATCAATTGTTTGTTACGGGGTACAAGTTTGGGGATACACAGAGAGTGATAACGTGGAATTGGTGCAAAGACTATTTTTGAAGCGAGTTTTTCGTCTGCCGTTTAATACTCCTAATTATGTACTGCACATAGAAACAGGGCTAGTAAAACTTAACTTTTTTGCTAAATTGTTGAATTTAAATTATATTATTAAAGTTTTGAATTTGCCCCAAAACAGATTGCCTAGGATTATAGCTAAGGAAATCATAAATAGGAGAGCTAGTTGGTGTAGGAGTTGGGAAACAGAGGCCAGGAAACATGATGTGGTGTTGGACTGGGGGGAGGGGGAGGCGGGCGCGGCAGGCCTGGGCGATCAGCTGATGGCGATATTGGAGGCAGAGCGGGCGGCGTGGTGGAGTGAGTGCGTAGGTCGTGCACTGACATCGCCACATCGCACGCAATATCTAATGCTGGAATTTAACCTTGGCGATAAGAGCGTGTTTGCATCTAAAAATGATATTTCGACGATATCTTGGGCAATAAAGGCCAGGGCAGAATTGGTCAATCTAAATTATAAACCTTGGTTTGCTGACAATAATTACCTCTGCTCTTTGTGCAATTTACATCAACCTGAAACTGTTTTTCATTTTGTCGCGGTTTGCCCGTTGCTTAAAAGTATAAGAAAATTCTATTTTGGCCGTGATATTTTAAATGAAAATGATTTCTTTGAATATCTTAATGGGAAGGATTGGCGATTATTCGGGAAATTTATGTCAGACGCTTGGAAATATCGTTGGGAATTAGTTAACGAATTTAATTATTAAAAAAAAAATCTCAAACAACAAAGAAAAAAATTGAAACAATGTTAGGTTTGTTTAGGTGTTTTTTCCATTGCTAGCCGAAGACTCCATATCAGAAATTTGATATTGTTTTTAGGATATTTCAGATTTGGTTGTTATTTTATCTTATGTTAGGCGCGGTTCTGTAATCGAATTGCATTTTAAAATTTTGTATTTTTTATATTAGTAAATTAATTATTTTTTCAGTGACCAAAAGAAAAGAACAATGTGGTGCCAGCCAGGCAGACGGTCCAAGAGACCATAGCTTTTGTGCTGTTGAGACAATGTTTTGATTTGTGCGGTACTGATAAGTCAGATTATATAAAAATGTACTGAACTATGTATTTTCTTATATTTTATTTGTAAAAATAAAGCACTTTTTCTATCTTTCTCTTTCTTTCTTCTTTCTACTTATTCTCCCATAAGGGTAACATAGGGACAACGCACTTTGTTTACTATTTTCGTTATCTTGGTAACCAGTGGACATAAATCAGTGATTCAAAAAACTAAATTGTTTGTTTATTCAAGCTGAATCCAATGATGCCAATGAAAACTTGGTTATTTTAAATTTTCAAAGGTGAAAATTCCAAGAAAAACATATTTGGCCACCATTTTCTAAGATGGCGGCTTTATTAATTGCTGCACAACAATACGTTAAATACAAAAGTTATAGGTCTTTTGAAACCATAAAAATTTTGTATTTAGTTACCTGATGTAAATTCAATAATAAAAAAGTTCCAGTCAAAAAACTAATACTAGCGGCCATTTTTCCAAGATGGCGCCTGTATTTGTGAGTTTACAATAAACAAAGTAAATATAAAAGTGGTAGATTATCAAAATCTCTGCAACTTCTCTTCGGTAACCTTTTTAGTAAGATTAATAATTAAGCTGAACGAGCCAAAAAATACTTTTTGGCAGCCATTTTCCAATATGGCGGCTTTATCAATTGTTGTACAACAATACATTAAATATAAAGGTTATAGGCCTTTTCAAACCAAGCAACTTTTGTATAAGAAGTTGTTTTCTAAACTTAATAGTTATCATGATATAGCTCAAAAATTATATTTTGGCCGCCATTTTCCAAGATGGCGGCTTGAGCACAAGTTTTATTTTCGAAAAAGTGATGGGGTTTCAAAGGTAACATATCAAGGAACATATGGTAAAAAGTCCCACTTGGTAACCCGATTTTTTTGGAAACCGGGTTTTTTCTTCTAAAATGACTGGACTATACATGCGAGCATATTCGACGATATTGGGCATAAGCCTTCTTAGGGCAGTGGCATCTTGGGGGCTTTGTCAGCGGGGCGCTGAATCTGCTCGCATGTATATGGAGGCCAAATAGAAATACCTCCTGCGTGGGGCAGCAATAGAAGTACTCCCGTCGCAGCAGACCTGCGGACTCAGCGGATTTCCAAAAACATCTTTCTGGTTCATGAAAGTTTAAATTTAAGTTTCAATTAAAGTGTCAAATACCACTGACCTATCATCGCACAGCTCAAACTACTTGACTGAGAACCAACCTTGAAACTTTGCATTGACTTTTTAGGGCTTATCGGCTATTAAAGCGGTTTTTTTCAAAATTCGAAATTTTAAGGGGTTTTTGGTGGGGTTGAAGTTTTGAAATTTCCCTTTACAAATAAAATGGATGAACCTTTGTTTGAATTTTCAATGTTCATTCATTCAAGCAGATGGTTCAAGCCATGGTGTAAAAAAAGAAAGGTGTGTCAGTTTCAGCTGGTGTGTCGTAGTTGGGCTCATGCAACTAGCGCTTACGACGAACCAAACAACAATTGCGAACTAGCAATACAAACCAATTTATACAACTCAATAAAAATATGTTGTGTATGTCTTAGATCTGCAGTCAAACCGCTAGGTCCGCTATTTTTTCGAGCCCAACTACGTCATACCAGCTGACTGTGCAGACACCTTTCTTTTTTTTACACCATGATATACACTACTTAAAAGTTAAATTTTGTTTAGTTAGTTAAATTTAAGTCATCATTAGTTTTTTACTTTATCTGTTCAATCATCAACTCAAAATGTGGTGCTATCTTCATTTAGGCATGGGGAGTTATAGTTTTTATCGTAAGTAAAGCCACGGGCAACTGCTAGTGTATTTATATTTATGACTTTTTGCGGATTCAAATAATAGAGATGTGTAGAAATTGTTTTAAGTCTTCAATCATCAGTTCTTGGTGTCAGTCTGTGTCAGTTACGGAATCGGCCAATACATAAACTCGCCTTAGCTCGCTGAAGGCTTCGTCCCCAGGCCTCCGCTCGAAAGCACTTTTTTATTTGGAAATAATTAATATCCAATGACGCGGTTTTAAAAGTTAGGCGGAAATGAGTATCCATTTGAAATTTAATTCACAAGTTCATGAACTGCGCAAAGCGTATAGAAAAAATACACCAATATTAAAATGAAAAAATGAGCAATAGCCTAGTTTTTTACCGTACAGATTCCTCTTTAAGTAAACCGAAATTTGTTTTGTGTGTTTGGGTGTTTCCAAAACTGATCGAACATTTTGAACATCGAAACATCAAAAAATCAAACATTGTGATCGAACATTTTTGAAAATACACTAAACTTATTTCTTTGATTAGTCATATCATATAATTCGTTTTAACAATAATATTTCAAATCATTTGTTTAAGAATTGCAATAGGAATATAAGAAAACAAAACAAAGCAAAAATATAATTTTAAATAATTCTAATAACCGAGAATGAAAATGAGCAATTTCGAAATTTCATTCGATGGACGAATTCATGTTTCATAAGATGTGCATTTGTATATAACTAGTTTTTACAAACGTGTAAGTTTTATTGCATGAAGTTGTGGAGTCGCAAATGTACCACGCCGAATGTTGTGCTTGTTTGAACAACCATTTGCACACCTGTGAGCAATTATTATGTGACGTCAAAGTTTTAGATCGTCATTCGGTGTACCAACATTCCATAGCTTATTACTTTTCGTAAAAAGGACTTTTAAACACAGATTATTTCGGCATATTTCACCAATTTACCTCAAAATGACATATTAACTCATTTGCAGTACTTTCAAAACCTTTTTCGAGGCGAACTATTACCTCCTTAAAGATTTTAAATTTCATAATTGTTTATAAAAATGTGCAAACTCATCAAAATCTATTCAAAAAATCATTATTTTTTAAATTAACTTTATAAGTTTGTACAATTATTTAAGTTCAAACGTTGATTCTGAAAACACGTTAAAATGCAAAACAGCACTTTCTAATTAATTACTTATCAAAATTCGAACAGTTTGTCAAACTAGTTTGAATAACCAGAATATACTTTCTGATTTAATATTATTAGAATATTTTCCATACAGTATAGTTTAATTTTTTATTTGTCTATAACCCAGTTCAAGATATTTGTAAAAACGCAAATTGCAAAACGACAAATCATACAATAAGATCTAAAACAACGATTATATAAGAAAAATAGGTTTTCGTTTGTTGTCAAGTTGCATTACAGTAGCAAAAAGCTAACGATAAAAGACAAAAAACTCGAAAACTATCATCAGTTTATTGTATGTTAAGTGTAATTAAACTTTATCTTTTCATTTTCCTTTTGTCGACTTGTTTAATTAGATTGAATGGCAAACCAGATCCTCTATGGGGTTCCAATTTTCGCTAGAACTGTACGAGAGGAATACCTTGTTCAGTCAACCTCGTCACATACGAAGGCGTCTATTATATAAAACGAGACGCTCTTGCATTTAGAATGCTACATTTTATTTCAAACACGATTTTAGTTTAGCTTGAATGCGGGTGAGTAATGATTCATCTTCCTCTGACGACAGACGTAAATTGCGGTTCCGTCAAAATTTAATAGTTTTAACCGTTTCTTGAAATGTTTGACGTGTTAGTGTTTGTATAAGTGTGATGACGGATCTTCCACAATATACCGGGTGTCTCACCTAAAGTGAACCAATAGCTAACTTTTTTATTATGAATCTGGCAAAGAACTTCTTATGGGGGACTTCCCTTAATTTTTAAAGCTGCTTCTTGGAGTCACTTCGAAATTTAAAAATATGGCCGCCATTTTCCAATATGGCGGACAACTTTGATTTTTCTTATGGAGCGCCCTATATTTTATGGCGCTTTTGGATTCAACGCTTAGTTTTAGGAACTTTTTATTCCTTCTTATTTTTTCGCAAACTCAGTGGTTCAGGAGATAAGAGCAGTTAAAGTTTGTTTTTTGCCCATTTAAAATGCATTGTGTCCATTTAACTATGCCATCCCATGCATTTCTTAAGGAGTAAAAGCATATTCAAAATAATACATTTCAACGAGTGAATCTCGACCACAAATTATTTTATCATTATATCTAATCTCAACTCACATTTTTAGTCCCTGTTATTCTTTGGTATATTTTATTAAACTCAACCGTTTTCGATATACATACTACTGACAATCCCCCAATGCATTTTAAAGAGGGAAATGAATCTTTACCTGCTCATACCTCCTTTATCATTGGGTTTAAGAAAAAATTAGAAAGAATAAAAAGTTCCTAAAATTAAGATTAGAATCCACAAAAAAGCCATAACATACAGGGTAATCCATAAGAAAAATCAAAGTTGTCGGCCGTATTGGAAAATGGCGGCCATTTTTTAAGATTTCAAAATGACTCCAAAAAGCAGCGTTATAAATAAAGAGAAGCCCCCATAAGAAGTTTTTTATCAGATTTATAATAAAAAAGTTAGCTATTGGCTCACTTTAGGTGAGACACTCGATATAATTTTGAAGAGGAATATATTTTATCCGCTTGATGATAACTTTTTTATATAGACGAGGGCCAGGCTAAGAATATTCCACGGACATGCACTGCGTCGTAATTAGCTTGTTGAGCACCCTCAAGGTTACGGTATTATCACATAGCAAATTGCCATTGGTGATTGGCGGGATTCGAACCCGGGGCCCTGGGAACCGAAGTCTCGCGTTCTACCATTACACCTGGCCGTTCCCCCCATATGATCATTATAATAATAACTTGATAAATTACCCAAAAGTCTTTGAAACTAGAACAGGAATCATTTACGGTACACCAGGTAATGTTATATTTTTCTTTTGTAATATTCAGTAACTCGGAGGCTATTCCATCATAATTTTGTAATTCTTTTATTAATTTACCTTATATAATTTACCGATTTAACAAATTGTACAATCCAATAACCCTACCAAGATAATAATAAAAAAGTAAAGTACGATAGCTCTTTTTCACAAAAAAATATAACTAAGAAAATAATACGATTTATAACGGAAATTTAAAATAAATTGCATTTTTTTAATATATTATTTTTACTATACTGTATGGGTTTATCGCAATACAGATCAAAGTGAACCAATTGAATATAATTTATTGAGGAGGGGATATTATTTTATTACTTCAATCATTAAAATGTATGAACTTGAAAATTCCTTTGGCAGAATACTACTCCACAACGGAGCTAATGGAAAACCCATTAATTCAAATTCACTGGAATATTATCTCCTCGAATATTTCAAAATCAATCATCAGCGAACCGCCCCATGGTATGAGTGAGAGAGTTCCAAATGTTTATAAAAATGTTTAATCACCTTACCTTTTGTATACTAAATACTGGCTATTCCATGGTCACAACTTTCAGACCAAAACAGACTTGGTTGGACTATGTCTATTCATAGGTGCTGATATTCGTTACCTTATGTTATCTACTCCTATTTGTTTGTGTTTTCATCTACCTATATAACAAATATATATTCATTCCAATTCGCAATCCTGATTAAGCCAAAAACATATGGTTATATGGTTATTGTTTACAAAAAATATGTTATCCGCATTTATAAATCTCACTCCATGGTTTCCACTTGAATTCTTAACAATAACCTACGGAGGAGCCATTGGGGCAGATTCGTCTGCTTGGATGAGTTTTTCACATATTTTAAGAACTGCAGAAATAATATTTCTCGAGGATTTTACCCTCCATATTTTCTTGTATCTTGAAACATGTGCGGGTTCTTAGCAGCTTAACTTTTTTTTGGCAAACAAGTTTTTAAGTGTAGCAAACTATTTTGGAATACATGCCAATACTCACCTTTATTTAATTTGGCGTATTACAACGCATTAGGTTGCTAATTTACCCTTCCTTGTATACCGTTTATTTTTTTAAATCCTCAATGAATGAAGAATGAATGAAGCATTACAAATGAAGAAGTGTTTTTTTAAAGTACTGTACTCGTAAAAGTCTCGGACCGGTTCAACAACTGTTAAAATAAATTAGAAAAAGGAAACATCTTTTGCACAGGAGATTCGGTGAAAAAAGGAAAAGTATTTTGCACAAGAGTTTCGGCTTAAAACGCTAGTTTTGCTATATTCGTTATTTGCCCTTGAATTCAGAGTCAAATTCTAGCGCTTTTAAACTATTAAAGCCTCCTCAAAATATGTTATTATATTAATAAGTTGATATACTGGCTAATTTTGATTTAGAGCATGGAATCAGGCTCGGATATATAATATTGTATCTTTTTTATCAAGCCCTTCAAGATAAATAGATACTTGATTAGAAAAAACACTTGAATTTGAATTGAAAATATCTTTATTGTTCATTATTACACACTTTTACATTTATAGAATATCAATACATTACACTGGTGTAACAATAATTGAGCACCCTATCACTAATAAAACACAATTTGAACAATAAAGCCCAGAGGTTATAAAACCTGTGAGGGATCACGTGATTAAGAACATATTTAGTCTCGCAGTGAGATAGAAAACCTGGCCGGTCACCAGTACCACCTAATTCCCGTAACACATTAACTTTTGCACTATTGGTCGACTCCCATCCCAAATTTAGATTTTTGGGTTGGGGGTGATATGTAACCAAAGATTCATGTTTTGTTTGTGCAAGAAATTGCGTGATAACCGATAACCGTTATCGAACATTAGAGTTAAGTTTAAAAGCTATGTAGAAGGTGCTGTTCTTTCTTTGGTAGGCCTACTTATCATACAAATCTCATGGAAGTTTCAAATCAAAATGAATAAAGTTTTCTGGGACTATGATGTTTTTCTTGGATTTTAGGAATTTTGTTTATATTATTAATAGGCCTACCTTCAAAAAACGTATCACTCGAAGGTTTGTAAAATTTGGGGTGACCCGTTCGATTGAACTCGCAATTACGGAACAGAAAGCCACTTAATAAATGGAAAGAAAACAAGTAATTTTCGGTCGTAACTCATGTGAAATGTTTCGAGTGTAGGCCTAAATTAGTAGGTTTAAAAGGTCTTAATAATTGGTTTTGAACTTTTGGGACCAAAAGTCCCATTAAAAAACGGCATTTTCGTAAAAAAGGTCTAAAATTGTTGTTAGAGTGTAAATATGTTATTTACAATATATTATAAAATTAGTTCGGCTGCACTATAAAAATATTCCATTGATTTTTGTTTTATTTAAGGTTTGAATGCCTCAACATAGCTCGTAATTGATAAAAATCGTAAATACGGTTGTATGAAGCTCTGGCCACACACTTTAGTTGACTAACATCGTCAGAGATGTTGGTCAAAGTTTATTCTGTCGTGCTTTATGAACAGTGGATAATTTTGACTTATAATTGCCACACTTCCTTGACAAACCCCCAATCATAAATGGAGGTAGGTCCAGGACCACAGCGGTCAGTACAACGGACAGACATGATCAATTTCTTTACAGTATAGTAAGTTGATAAGTTTAAAACTCTGAAAAGCCACAGTAAGTAACATAATAGAGGTTATTTTTAAATAACGTTAAAATAAGCCTCAAGAACTTTCAAGAGTTCAGTTATCATTTTGGTAACACACATCTTTAATAGCTATGTGTGCGTGTAGGCCTATTTTGTCATGGAGTAAAGATTTTCGCTACACGGTGTATATTTAATTTTATCAAGATTTATCAAAATTATTAAGAAACACAGATTAGAGCTATAACTACACAATTAGCCGTTTTACTTGGGTAAGATAGTAAACGCAAAACATACTGGTACATCCCAAAAAGGTTATGGCTTTGTTTGTATAGGCAAACAGCGGATGGAGTTGAATGCAAAGATCAAAGCGTTTTGACGCCATGTCACTTGCACTGTTAGTAGTTTTTCTACATCATATGTTTCTACCTTCATATTTAATTCTGTGTTTGTTTTTGAAGTCATCGAGATATTAGGAGAATCATGTTTACTGAACCCGAAAGTTCCGTTGACTTGTTCATTCAGGTCACGGTTTGGTTCATGATTACTGAACTTGATTAGGTTTATAGCTTGAGTTTATTTTTAAAGTAGTATATAGGTAGTATATTAGTGGGTAGCCAATATGTGGTGAATTTTTCTTTTATATTTATTATAAATGTGTATTTACATCACCGGAAATGAATTTAGGGTCGTTTGCCACTAGTGCAAGTTGTTTCGCGAAGTACTGTACTGCGTGATTCATACTGTGTTTAAAGCGATTGACAGAAAATAAATACATAGATGTTTACATAAAATCACTTAGTAAAAATTAATTTATTGATTTTTATAAAATGATTTTTTTGTAGACATCTATGTATTTATTTTTTATCAATCGCTTTAAACACAGTATGAATCACCCAGTACAGTATTTCGTGAAACAACTTGCACACAGGTGGCAAACGTACTTTACTCTTCATGATATTTTGTTAAACCAAATAATTTTACTTTTCTGTCAAGTTTGACGAAACAGAGAGATCACTACTGTTTAGTACTACTGCTAGTGAATTAAGCTTCGATCAAAAAAGTGCATCCAGTTTTATTGCTACAACTAATTTTTCTTATCTTTCAAAAATCATAATTGTCAAATAAGAACGATGATTCATCAAAGCACTTTTTTGTATTGGAAGGTTTCCATAAAAAACCTTTTACAATAAACCTGTGTTTATATTCAATAAAATTGTATTTATGTTTGAAATTTCTAAGTTAAATAAATAAACATAACTTACATTGAAAAATAAAATTTTAATAAATTCATTGTAAAAATTCTGATTTTCCAAATATGTATTTTTTCTAACTCAAACAAGGGTGAAATGTATTGAATGTTACTCATCTTTATTAACTTGAATTCATTTACCCAACTGGAACCTCATCTATATTAATCCTCAACCAACACAAATCAAGATTTACAAAGTCAGATTGCCTTTCACCTTGAAGGCTTCTTGGGCTGAATATTAACGAGATAATAACAAAATCAATGGTCTTGTTTGAAACTAATGCTTTGATTGATTATTGTTCGGTAAACAAGTTTACTCTTCTTTATTGAGTGAATATTAATATATCTTTAACATATTATTAGTCTAGCTGGTTTATACTAATTTTTTGAGAATATTTTATTATTTGGCGTTTTCAAACCTCAAGATACAAAATCTGTTTTCCTCCAAAACGAAGGCAAAGGAAAACTAAAATTTAACAATATAGAAGCCTATAATTAAATACGGCTGGATTTAATAAACAAGTAAAGCATATTAATTTAATATTTTATATATGTGACCATCATGTACCTGACCTCATATACCAATCTTACCAAACTTACCAATCTTACAGACGTAATATACCAAAGACCTTACCTATATACTTTGAGGATATGTTTACGATGTGACCACGTTATTTGTGTCATTTCGTAAATTTCGGTGATGGATAAATTAATTGTAGCTTGAGCTATCACAGGAGTGTTGTTACATTTAAGTTGGTGCATTGTGTAGAGAAAAGCGTTGCGTAGGAGCTCTCAAGGAAAAAATGTAGGCAGTATTTTACACAAAAGTGGCCTTCAAAGCACTTCATTAGGTTTCAAAGGCAATAAAAGTAAATCTTCGCTTTGGAAAGGCTCACACAAGCCTTTTACAGCTGAATCAGTCGAATAGCCCTGCAAGTGCCGCCTAATAATCTAGTGTTCGAATAATCTTTAGAGACAAACTGTTATAAGAAAGCATATACAGTAAATATTTAAATAATAAATATTGAAGTCTTTTGTTAAATATATGGCCAGAAACTAGAAATTCAAAGCTAAAATGAAATTTCTTGTGTTCTCAAGTTTAGATTGCGGACATTGGGTACCGAGACAGAACGGTGTACGAAAAATAGTACTTTAGTAAAGACGCACCGCGAAAGAGGAACACGCGTCTTTGTCAAATATATTTTAAGCTATAAAAAAGTCGTTCTATATAGATTTTTTCATCAGATCCCCTTCCTTATATTAACATACGTCGTGCTTTATATTTCTCATATTTTCCTCACAGTCCAAACTTACATTGACCGGGGAAATTCTTCCACACAGTTTACACCTCTTTTAAGTTTTTATGGCAAAACATAATATTCGTATATATATCATTAAAACTGTCAATATCATTAAACCTGTCAGAGAGTTGATTCAGGTGTCAGTTTGGGGGGAGCTCTCATAAGCGAATCTAGAAAATCTAAAGGGGGGCACCACAACCGGGGGAACATGGGGGAATTCTGTAAAATTAGAACCGTAGACTTACGTACTTAGATAATCTAAAAAATGTACAGACATGCGCTGGAACATGCACTGGAACGTTAGAAATCCTTACGAATTGAGGCTAACCCTCACTTGACATTCTGACATTTCGGATTACCCAGGAGTTCTTTTTATTAAAATGTCCTTTCAAAATTTGTTTGTGAACCCAGATTGGTCCTTTAAATAACAAAAACAGAGGGAAATTTCCTGCATTAGTGTCTCTCGTCTATCTTCTATTAATAAATTCGCGTGATTGTTTTTGTATAATTTTCCACATTAATCCCGTCTCATCATGTACCAAGCCATGTGCTACTTGACTTTCACGGCCTTGTTGCCACATCTTCTTATAATTTTATTACCACTCTCTAGAGGGTCAAGAGGGTTCTTATATTTTACTTCACTAATTAAACATTGCTATCAACAATAATAATTTTAAAGTTTGGTGTTAGGGCAACCACATCTGAAACTGCCTTTACGTCTAAACAATGTTCTGTAGCCTCGGTACAACATTTTAATTGCCCAAAGATAAAAAAAATGAATTCTTGGGGCACTATTATTGTCACCCCCTGAGATGAATCCGGATTTTCAGATAAAACCTTTTTATCACCCTCCGCGATTCTCGTCCGAATTCTTGGGACAGCTTATTACTACCCTCCGTGCTCCTACATGGCCGCCCCAAAGAACGCCGCAGCGGTCGGTTTGGCAACGTTGTAATGCTAAGACATAGTAAGCTCACTGCCGGTGCCTAATGTGCTGCTGATTATGTTAGCCCTTAAAGGTGAAACTTTAATAAATTTTCTACTTCCCTCCTGGTTTTGATTTTTACACATTTTTTGCCGCGCCCCTACAAAAAGTCCTTTGTTATAATTCAAAAATGTTTTCTATCGTGTTTTGTTGTTATTATTTTTTTCAACTTCGTTTCTCGACTTGGAGTCTACATTTTTGACTTGGGGTACACCCATGCCACCCTGTTCTCAATGTCAGATGTCATTCTGTAGCTTTACTTTGTTTCAACCCCTCAAAGAGTCGTATAGAGTTGGACTTTCAATTTATTTTCTATTTCATTCGTGGCATTCTTATTAATACAAGCTCTTAAAAAGATCTAATTTTTCAATCGGAGTTCGATGCTACCCTTTGAGATGATCAGACGTAGTTTGCCAATTCCATTCCCCTTTGAATCCTTAATCTAATAAGTAAATGCTTATTTGAATCAGTTCTTTGCATTTATATTGTTTTCATGAATCGTTTTACAAAAACCCTCCGCTCCACCAACCTCTCTCAGCATCCAAACCATTGGATTCTATTCCCTGCCCCTTACCCCACTAATACCAAATAGATCACATGGTGAATATAAAACATTATAATCGGGGTCATGGGGAAACCTAATTTTTTACTTGCAGAATACAAATGTCATCATATACGTTTATAAGAAATAAATTGGACCGGTGGGGACCGGCATTAATTTTATAGAAACTCGTTATATAAAAGAATCATATTTTTCGACCATTCCCAAAACTTACTGATTAATTCGGGACACAAAGTCGCAATCATTTTGTGCCCCGAGCATTTGCTCAAACATTTTCCTCAATTAGCCTTGAGTGTCATTCAATTGGAAGTGAATCAAAGAAAGTACTACGTAGTAAAATATTTGATGATATCTTAACTTGACAACCACCATAGTTTTCTTAAAAATAGTGGAATCCCCATAAAACCAAAGAACCAAATAATTTTAATACATCATATATTTCTATATGACGACATCTTGCAAATAGTTATGATTGTTGGGTTTTGAAATTATAAAAGAGAGTCCTCAGTTGAAAACCACAACGCAATGAATGCAACCGTAACCATATTGGAGATTTCGATTGCGTTAAAAGTGCTACATCATTTTCTCATTACAAGAATGCATTTTTTTCATTTGTTGCATATCAATGCTGGTTTCACATCTCACCTAAATTTGAAATTTTACTGTGGACTATCCAATTCCTGATCTTGTTTTCTACTCAAACATGTTTTGAAATACTCTTTTATTACAAAAGAAACACTTGATGTCTTTTAAAAAATAAAAATCTCTAGACCTAGTCCTTATTTCTAGCTCAACATTTATGTTATAAAGTGGTTTGGAAAAAATCCTTTGATAAACTGTAATTTTACAGGAATGCTGAGATAAAACTATTTCCTATTCAAAAGACGCCCATAAATTTTGTAAAGTCGACGAAAGAGGTGATATCAACTTCTACTGATACATTACTTGGAATCGCAAACGCCTAAAGTGTCTGTCGAGAAACGAGTAACTTATTTCTAAACAGCTTATTTTGCAATCTCTATTAAAATGTACTTTATTACTTTTTATTAAAATAATTGCTCGTAGCTTTATATGTAGTAAATTGCTCAATGCTTAGTTCGTTATAAGTAATCCTACTTATATTAATATTATAAATGTGAAAGTCTGGATGTGAATATCTGTCTTTCAACCACGTGAAGAATACTAGACCAACTAAGCTGAAATTTTGCAGGAATAGAGCCACTATATCAGAAAAGGACATAGGCTTATTCACTTCCTAAAATCCCCTCGGTCTACGCCCCGTTAGAGTCCGTAGCTTCAATGTTTACATTTTATAATTATGTAAACATTTAAATACTGAATTTTAATCAGCTGTGAATACTAAAATTTGACAGTTCAAATACCAGAAGTAAGATCTACTATATATTTTTCAAATACCACTCAGTGGAAACATCGTACAGCCCAAACTACTTGACCTAGAACCTTGAAACTCTGCATGGATGTTCCTCTTAGGGCGTAGGCATCCGCTAAGAACGGATTTTACAAAATTCGAAGTATAAAGGGGATTTTGGCGAGGCCGACGTTTTCAAATTTTCCCATTTAAAAGTATGTTGGACGATTTTTGTTTACATTTTTAATGTTCATAAAACAATCAGCTGGTAGCTTCGGAAATGTATACGTTGATACAGATGATAATAAATTGATTTCTTTGATCATGGCTTCATTGATTTTTGTTGATTTGTTTCAAGGACATAATTATGTACTATATAAAAGTTACATTTAGTTTCTGATAAAACCCACCATTAATTAGTTAAGTGGCACCATCTATGTTTCGGTAGCGGGAGTTACGCAGTTTTAAACGTGAAGAACATACTGCCTATTGTGGCTGAGTCTTGAGACTAAATCCCGGTAAGATGGAAAGAGAAAAGAACAGTGGTTTTTCAGTCACAAATAGAATGTGCTGAAATGATATGATTCTTTGATCTACTTATGTAAAAATTTATAAATTATACAATTCCCTGATTGTAAGTTAGTATTGTACTATTGATTGTAAGTAGTATTTATACTACCTTTTCTACTATATTTTTGTCAAATACCACTGACCTATCATTGTACAGCCAAAACTACTTAACCTGGAACCTTGAAAATTTGCATGGACGTTCCTTACAGAGTGTTGACATTCACCAAGAACGGATTTTTTTTAATTCGAGGTTTTTAGAGGTTTTTCGTGGAGCTGAAGCTTTGAAAATGACCCATGTTAATGTAATGGATGATCTTTTGTTTAAATTTCCAATTTTACTCAATCAAGCATATTAGCTTCACAAACGGATACGTTGTTACAGCTGATTTATAATTTGATTCCTTTTATCATGGTTTTATGGTTGTTTTGATGATTTTGTTAGGTTATTCGTACTATATAAAAGTTACATTTGGTTTAGTTTCGTACCTTATACGTTCAATCATAAGCTCATTATGTGGTACCATCTTTTTAGGCAGCGGGAGCTATAGTTATTTCCTTAGGCCGTCCTTTATGTTTTTAATTACAATCATGCCAGTTACAATAATTTGGCAAATTCCTTTATCATCTAATTCGACGGTGTCCCGGCTTTTCACGGAAAAATAAATGCTACAATCAGTGGTTGATCTTAAATTATTCCTACCCGTCCATATTTTAAGTTAAAAACTAAGTGAATCGAGTTTGAAATACTGCCCACGGATAGCACCATAACTGTTTCGAACATTCAGCCCTTTACTGTACTTAATTGATGCCCTACTAGGCAATGCAGGGACGTAATGGTAAATCTACAAAGAAGTACCTTAAAATCGACACATTTGGTGTTAAAATCGGTCCGGCCGTTTTCGAGTTATAACGGTGAAAAGAAAACCTTTACTATCTACTGTGGTATCCTACATCCTACTGTGGTATCTACATTTTATCCTACATTCCGCCATAAAACAAACATATCTCTACATGACATATTCCTTGATATAAATATTTTCTATTCAGTCCTCTAGATTCTTCATATCAAGGTTAGACGATAATTTTTATCGTGAGCGAAGCCACGGGGAACTGCTAGTAAGAAATATCATTAGGTTTCCATAAGCTTTGGTAAATACATTTTTATTATCAATAATAAAAATAAAATAAATGTCCAACCCTTACATATTTTAAATTAGCACTGTAATTTAATCAAGTACCTGGTGGACCTTTCAATAAGTAGATCCATGCTTGGTAGCTCATAACTAATTGTCTTATATGTTTCTCTATTAGTAGTCACGCGATAATCAGTAGCTTTAATGGTTTTTTTATGGTAAGCTTATTAATAAATGTGTATTATTGTCATATGTTCCTTCATATGACTGCTCCAGTGTTGTACGTTACGGACAAATACGAAACTTTGAGATCGTCTATGGCTATTACCTTTGGTACAACCATCATAAACTGGACAGTTAGGGGGAGTCTTGATCACAAAAAACCTCTCCCGTATTAAATCAGTACTACATTATGCCCCCGGCTACGCATGGAAAATAATTAGTGCTGCAATTTGTGGTTAATCTCTATAGCTACATCAAACCATGTTCATATGATAAGTTATTAGCATCAAAGTGAATTGAGTTTCATCCAATGTCGACGAATAACGCCACTGCTCCAAAATTTCAGTCTCTTAATGTACTTAGGTAAAATTAATTCTGAGACAAATTGACAAATCTACGTAAAAATACCTTTTTATTGACACCTCAAACGTTAAAATTCATTCAGCCGTTGTCTAGTTATGACTCCAAAAAGAAACCCCCTCGCGTATTAATCTATGGAGGTAAAAAAGATGCCAAATGCAATACATATAATATGGACTGTATAGTTCTAACATTAGTTTTGTTTGTTTAAAATTTCGTTGTTATTTTTCTGCAAAGTTAGCAACACATATCTGGCCCCTTGTTACAATTTTACAGCTCTTCAATTAACTTATTCATGTATTTAGATTTTGTTGGCAATATGACCTGCTTTGAACACATTTTTGAATCAGAAATTAGTTATTTTCAGACTTTGAAGGAGTCTTGGCAGCCGGCTTCTAAACAATTACGCAATAAAGTAAGCAATCAAGCACGAATGCAATCAATCGAACAAGCAAAAATTGCTCATAATATAGGAGTATAGGATATGAAGATTCTGATTACAGATATTTGAAAAGATAATTTTCAAACTAAATTCTTTAAATTCAAAACACACTAAAAAAAGACAAAGTATGTACTTTTTTAAGTGTATTTAAATTGTTTTATACGGTCTCCATTTAGAGTAAAAGTGCTCATCATTAGAAACGCTTGAACATGTTCTGGTCGGAGAGTCAACTGCTGCTACGTTGAGTGGAACACGACAGAAGTCGGTGGTGAGGCCCAGTCAGGGGGCTTAGCTGTGACGGTGACACTGTAATCACGTTATTACACTGCTCTTACTCCGTGCAAATATCATAACGGTTCTGATTTTATGGAATGATAACTTTTTAAACCGCATTACTTTATCAGTCTCTCAACATATTTTAATTATTTGGCACAGAAATTGAATCACATTATGTTATTTTTTAGTTGAAATGCTTAAATAATTAAAGGCCTCCATTGCTAATCAAAGTGCTGGCTGAGTGAGTTTGTTGATTTGTTGCTTGCGATAAAATTTGCCTGATGTTAAATACCGAAAGGAATTAAATAAAGCAAATGATAAAACCTGGCGCACGACACGAAGGGGCAAGTCAAATAGTCTTCGTAACTTTAAAATGATTATAAAAATGTTACTTTAACAATTATATGAGTTATTGATCATTAATGTAGGCCTATTTTGCCTAAAATCAAGTTTGTATATCGATCTAGATTCGTGTTCGCGTCAAGTCCCTTATGTTCAGTAGGCTACACATAAAAAGTATGACATGAAAAACTGCTGAATTGTTTATTTCATAACGTACAATTTTATGATCCTCCATACAAAGTTAGAAAGGGTGTTAAAAAGAAAGTAGGGTATTTGGAAAGTCTTTTTGTTGGAAACCCCCCAACTGAGCACAGCGGTCAAATTCGGCCCTACAGCCCTGGCAGCTAGCGCTTGCTTTATTGGAGGATTGAACAAAGCATCCAAATTATTCTTCCTTTGATTGCTTACCAATTATGATGTGTGAAAAATTCAACCCTTTTCTTCGCAAACCTCTCTGTTGTTGGTACTAACAAAAAATATAGCTACCTTTTTATGAAATGAAACATCGGTTATAATTTATTATAAATATTTTTTTATTTGATTTAAGTAATAGAAAGTCAAAAGAATATCTATAAACACCAGACGCAAAAAAACACCATTCGTTCAAATTAGTATACATCCTCGCCGTGTTAGGCCTACGTACGATTTATATCGCAATTCAATCCTAAATAAAATTTATATTAATAAAAACACAACAATATGTCTGTATTAATTTATCTGAATGAAAGTTATAACTTTCCATTTTATTACTGCATTATAAATTGTAAATGTTGTTTTTTATTAATTACATATCAAAACTATCTTTCGTCTAATACTTTGATTACCTACTTAATGATGAATTGGACTACAAAATATAATAATAACAATAAGACTTATTCATAGAATAATATTAGGTAATAATTTTACGAACAGTCGTTGATATATGAGAACAACCCCCGTTGCAGCAGACCTGCACACTCGGGTGCACTGAAATTACGCCGCAAAATCCAGGTAGACGCCGAAATCGCGACATGACCCTAAATTTTGTCCCAGGGGTAGACCGATATTGCGCCGCAGTCCTTCCTAGAATCACATGAGGGAGACAAGCACTGACTCCTCGCCTCGCCTTCGAAGTCGGAACACAGGAATTCCTTCAAAACCCTTCATTATCGCCCCTTGGGCGGGAAGTGGCGAGTGAGCAGTGGGATCAGGCTAAACCTGAAAATTCATACAGATGGCTTACTTTATTGGCTTATATGGAGGTGTTCTACAAGAATAATTCAAGATTGGTTCTCCGGACCAAAATACTTCTACTGGTATCTCCTTTACACCTGCCAAGTGGCTATAAGCTGTATCAAAAAGTTTAGGGGAAGGGGATTTTCCAAACTGCATTCTTAACTTACCACACACACCATTATCCCGAACCTCCGCTGAACCACCCGTGTCGGAAGTGGAAAGGAACTTGCCCTCAGTGTAAGTAGACGGTTCGATGCCCACAGGCTTTCTTATTCCAACGATTATTTATCTTTCAAAACTTAATGCTTTAAGAAATTTGTTGTTGTTAAAATAACCTTTATTCTCATATGTGATATAAATTTAAACACTCTAATGCTATATTTACTTATTTTGTTTGGTTTTATAATTTGTTAAATTTTATTAATATTATTATTTAGTAATAGTATTTATTTATGTTTATTTTATTGATTAATTTTGTAATAAAAATGCCACTCTGGGCTGTAGTGGAGTATCGATTAGTTGTGACCACTGTGCTCAGTTGGGGTATATCCCAAAAATGACCATTGTGCTCAGTTGGGGTGGCCCTTCGAGGGTCATAAAACTAACCCTCATCAAAAATCTGACCGCTGTGCTCAGTTAGGTATCCCCGTTTTGTTAGGGTATCAAGTAAAATCGTAATTACGAGTATACATTTTAAGCACTTTAAGTAAATAAAACTCAAATCCATTTCATATACTGGACATAAATAAATTAAGCTTTTCACAAAACTGTCATACTTTCACATAACTGTTAATACTACTGTTAAACTGTCAAAACTGTAAAATGTTTGAACTTCATTGTTGGCGGTCGTAAGTTTATGTTTTGATTTTGATTTTTGCGAACATTTGCAGTTTCATGACGTTTCGAAATCTGGTATCTGAACCCGTCTTCAGGTACAAGGATCCTAGGATATTACAAGATTGCAACATACAGCCCGGAGGACATGGACAAAAACATAAGTAAAAGAGAAAACCATAAAAGCAGTAAAAAACCTTTTCAATATTTAGTGTTTTTACTGCTTTTACAGTTTTTTTCAGGTCCTCCTGGCTGTATGTTACTAATCCTGTTACGTTCTAGGTTCCTTTCCAGTTGAAGAAGTGATCAGATTTGATATCCCGTTACACCGTCGTGAAACTTGTGATTTGAAGGAAAATGTCTACAACAACCAAAATGAAAACACTATTAAAATAATTACACATAACCTGTGAATTGTGAAGTTATTCTTCATCAATTCGAGGTTACCTTTGACATATCGTGAATGGTTTTCGAGTTACTCTTGACATATCGTGTCACTACAGCCGCCTCTCTAGTGTTGTGCCATGTTTATGACGTCATCTGTCGAGACATTTACCGTCTGGTTGGAGCTGAGAGCAACATAAATTCAAACGACACTTCCTCCATCTTCAATCTATTCACTTCCTAATTTCATAGCTATGACTACATGGCTTATGTACAATCTTTAATGCTGATATATGGTACACTATGCTGATTTTTAACTGTTATGTAAAATATACAGTTTATGTTTCAAGTCTGTTATTAATGCGATAAAATAAAAAAAACACCTGATTTTTTATGTTTTTGAAGGCTTTTACCATTTTGACAATGAAATTTCATACTGTCTTTCAAATGTGATGTCTTTCAAAATGTCTAAAGTTTCCCAATTATTGTTTGATTGCTTCGTTGCAAAGGCATTAACATTTCAAAATATAATTTATTTTGTACACAAACAAACGTTTGTGTTAAGACGACATCATGTTTCTATAAAAAAAACAGGTTTTTCCATTATAAAAGCGGACACTCTAATTCGGGCTATAGTTTTGAGACATCTGTTATAGATAAACGATTCCAAAATATGATATGTTACATCTTACGTTTGGGACTATGATTTATATAAGTAAATCATTGTAAAAACAACTATGACTTAAGCAAACATTAATAAGCAAACTATAAAAACCGGAGCCAAGCCAAATGATACAAGTTTAATTTAAAACGTGGTAAAACAAACATCTCCTTTAACCTCAGGAGGCCAAAGATAATTTTCTTCTCTGCTTGTGCATGGCCAACGCCTAACATAAAAGAGTAAACTCTGGTGTAATTGAGCAAATGTGAAATGAAATAGTGTTTATCAAAGAATACCAGGAACCTGGCCAAGTGATGTTGGCTTTTCTGTGGCTATACTCGCTTTGATGAACATTGAGTCAACAGTTACCTTCTTTTTATTTCTTAGCTGTTTAATTTCCATTCTTATGATGAAAATAGTAGCCTCTATTACAGCAGGTCGGAAGGTGGTTGCTTTTGGTGTACAATTGTATTTATGATTAGATCTAACCTCCAAAAAGAAACGTTTACATTGTTCGATTAACAAAGTATTTATCATAATGTAAAAGTTAGTATGGTCTTCGAAAACGTCATCATAAAGTTAATAGTTTGAGATTAACTAATAAAAGATAATTTAAAATGTTCAGATTAATTTTATTCAAAATATATATGTGAACAACGCATTCAGCATGTACAATCAAGCAATGAAGCAATATTAGAATTTGAGGTCAGCACAACGACAAAGAACACCACAGATTTTTCAGTGCACTATTAGAGGCGGTGACACACTATCACACATTTCCCTGAACAAGACATCACACCACACATCACACCGCGCAGGGAGATAAATTTTTCGCTCCACACATTTCCCCGAACAAGACATCGGATCACACATTCCTCCGAGCGCGGTAACGCGATGGCGGCGGCGTACGGAGCGACGCCGACGTTCGGGGCAGAATAGACCCTGACACACTGTCACACATCATTCAAGACACCGTACCAGACATTTCTTTTATCTTTCGCCAAAAAACCGCCTCCAGAGCGCTCGCGACGATGTGTGGTGTGATGTCTTTTGTGATGCGCGGACCCCTGACATACCATCACACATCCTCCCTTTTGTCCTGTGTGATGTGTGGTGTGATGTCTTATATAATGAAATGTGTGATAGTGTGTCACCGTCTTAAGAGTAATAGAAAAGTGCGATTTTACGTACAGACTTCATTACGTTCTGTACGATTGAATGTATGTATATTTGGCTGTACGTTTGGCTCCTTTGGCCTTCGTCGGTGGTGGGGCTGGATATGGTCGTATTTTTAGAACAAACAGACCCTTTAGACAGGAATATAATCATTGAATATACTACTTATTTGCAAAAAAAAATAAATGACTTAAAACTTTAATATTTTTTGGTCCCAGGTCGAAAGCTCAGTAGGACACATAGGACAAATTTCAAATTCCTTAACTTGGATGTAAAGTCATCACAAAAGGAATTGACGGTGCATCTGAAGTTAAACGAAATTCAAGTATTGCGAATTATCGCCAATCAATCTACTACCAAATAAATTTCTAAATTAACTTGTTATAGATCGAAATTCCCTCTTTTCTTACAAACGAATCTCTTACATAACATCTACTGAACAGCAAGTCTTAAAACGTGCTACGCTATTTAATAATCAAAAAATAATAAATATTTTCAATAAATGGCGCAGCTTTGTCATTAAACTAATTTCAACGTAATCTCTCAAACAGTGAGCGTGACATCTCCTACGCCATGCAAACGCTAAGCAACTCATTTTAAGAATTTTGCAGAACGATAAACAAAACCTGGAGAGAATTATGTATCTCTGCTGCATCTCTACTGTCAATAATATATTCTGGTATGCGATTTAAGTTATAGTATATTTCACTACTAGTCACGAAAGTAGCCCATTTCGGGGCAAGAAAGTGTTTTATTTGCGAGGCGTAAGCCGAGCAAGTAAAACACTATCGAGCCCCGAAATGGCACTTTTTTGACGAGTTGTGAACAGTACTTTTCATCACGATGCAAATAAGTGACCAAACTTATAAAAAATGATCCAACATTTCATAATTTAGTAATTTTTCTATAAGTAAACACAATACGGCTGAACTGTCTATTTTAGTTTATAAAGTCAGCTGGTTGAACTGTCAAATTAAAAAAATTCGTTTGTTTGGGTACGGCAAAATTTTGTTTTGGTACGGAAATGGTTTGTTTGGGTACGGGAATGAAATGTTTGGGTACCGAAAAAGCAGCTGATCATTACTTGTTTTGACGTAGGGAAATCGAGAGTTTTTTAAGATCTCAGCTGTACAGTAACGGGCAATATTCGTATACAGAGTGATGAAAAATCTTTTTCGTTAGTTTATAATTATTTTAACGTGTGTTTTATAGTAGTTTTCATTACTAGGAGCGAAAGTGACGGCTAAACGGCTGTTTTCGGGACAGTATGATGAAAATATGTTTTAACGTTGTAACTAAAATCTAATAATAAAAAAATTAATTTTTATTTTATTAAATTAATTAATTTTGTTTGTATTTATGAAAAGAGTGCTATACCCTATACGCTTGCATTATTTAAGTGTTAGGTGTATTGTAGATAGATAAGGTTGATTTAAGCTACAACATACAGCACGTTACAACAGACTGTTTCTAACCTACATATGTTTCACTCCCACCAAATTCTCGAGTGGAGCTTAATTAATGACAACGTTAATCAGCGAAGTGCAGCTGGGAAATGTTGAACTTGGATCGCTTAGGTTCTACTAAATTCTTCACTTGAATAAAATACTGATTTAATATTTGATTTTTTCAGGCTCTGAGATTAATTTTTATTGTATTAAATTTTACAACGTAGATAAGTAACGTAGATACTGTGAACTACCTTTTAAACCTGTTCAACTGAGGAGCAAAATATGTATATTCGCCAGTCAAATTAAAATCAAATCAAATTAAAACCAGTCAGAAAACGATTGGATCAAAACTATTCCTGTTTCCTCAGATTAATTAGTTTTTCTTCTCCGGAGGCATATTGTTAATGAAGTCTATTTATTGTAACCATTCAGTGGCATTTCTAGTTGATACTTCAGGGTATCCCATAACTAAAAACAAACACTTTCTAATTTTGTTCTTTTGGTCAAAAAGGTCATGTTTCACCTTGTTGGTTATTTAGTCTATAATTCCTTGTGAATTTGTTTAAAAACGTTGACTTTTAAACTTAAAATTATTTAAATACCTGCGTTAAAATAATCCAATCACCTGCAGTTAAATATCAAACTTTTTAACCACTTTAGATACCAACTTCGAACTTACAGGTGTGTAAAAGAGAGCGTACGCCTGTGTTAAATGGTCTATTGAGATCTTTAGGACCTATTTTTGTACGGAATATTAAGTTTATCTTTGTACCGATTAAAAATTTTGGTTTTTCTTAGTTTCAAAGTTCAATTATTCCTCTATTATTTTAAATAGTACTAAAACCAAAAGCAAACAACGAAGTTTTGTCCGTATTTTTTTATTTTAGTTAGAAATGTTTCAAATAAAAACCAGTATATTATGGGACTTAAGATTAAGAGCAAATCGAATAGCATATTTTAGTTAGAATTGGAGATATGATAAAATCTGCAAAATATTCCAAGCCCGAAATTCTATAACAAATGTATAGGGGTGCAATTTTATTCGATTATATTATTCAAGCGAAATTTTTTAATGGATTTCTGCATTTTTATTAGTGTAAAAGTATTGTTTATAAATAAAACCATAGTTACATTACAATTTAAAGGCTTACTTTATAAAGTTGAAGATTTTCGTTGTTATGTGGACATGGGTTTTAACGTCGAAGCTTTATCATCAGTCTTTAGTTTCATAAAGCCTAAGCCAATTGGTTCATAATATTGGTTATCTTTTAATTGAGACTTCATCAAATGTGTTAAAAAACTTTAAGTGCACTTTCACACATACACTATTAAATAAAACTATAATAGTACATGGCCATGGTCGCCTTTATTGACCAAACATCCAACGTTGATTACTACGATCCCGAACAACTACAACAAAATACGTCTTTAGATTTGAATAAAACGTTAATACCCAATATGGTAGATCAAAGATGGCGAGAAAATACCCCCGTTGCAGCAGACCTGCATACTCAGCGAATTTCAAATGCAAAACAACATATTTCAATCCAACATACCGAGATTCAACATGTTTTGTAAGCTCCATAAGAATAACATGGGGAATGAGTATGCAGGTTTGCTGCTACGGGTATATTAAAACTGGGTGGTTTTAATTCAATATATAGTTGATCTGAACTAGAAGAAGCCATTTACCAAGTTTTATCAAGATATGTTGAGAAATAAGCGAGATATCGAATTTTCTTTATTTCCCATAAGGTTAACATTGGGACAACGTACTGTGTTTACCACTTTCAATATCTCGGAAACCAATGGACATAGAGCAGTGATTCAAAATACTAAATTGTTTGTTTTTTTGAGCTGAATTCAATAATGCTAGCAAAAATTGGATAATTCTTAATTTTTTATGCAAAAACCTCAAAAACCCCATTTTTGGTGGGTTTACCCCCCTTTACCCCCCCCTTCCGGTGGTCCGATCGGGCTGGTTCACGAACTCGTCCGAGTGATTACCACTTTACACGTCTGTACCAAATTTCATTAAGATCGGACCATATTGTGTTAACGGCCGCTATCGTGTTAACAGACATATATATATATATAGATATATATATATATATATATAGATAGATATATAGATATATATATAGATATATATATATATATATATAAATTCAAACGAATAGTGTTTTTTGCTTCTGGGGGCCCCAAAATAAAAAGTTAACATGGTCTCGGGCTTAGGTCTTACCATGAGACCTACGGTAATAGCTTATTCCTTTAAGGAAATTCGCTAAAAGGAAACTGTGCCAAAGTGATTAACTAACCCACCCAACAGTGATCAGTGTATTCCCGATCATTATCTCTAAAAAGGTATACAAAAATATTGAGGTGAGTATTTCTTCAAAAAGTCCCAATGTTGGGAAAAACGCCATTTTGAAACCTTATTTCAAGGGGTTTCCCTCGGAACGGTTTTGTTCGATTTGGGATATGTTAAAAATAATATTTTCTTAAGATCATCGAAAACGCTCGTGTTGTAATTTGTTGTAGGTTAAGGTATTTTTATTATTTTCATCCACGGCTTCACCCCTGAGCTGTACGAAACTAGTGTAAGCCTATACTATTTACTGGAGACGTCAAACAGCTCAAAATAAATTTGTTCAATTCAGAACATGAGTTTTAGAACTCAGCTGAGTACAGATTTGAGGAACACTACCCGTCAGTCAATTCAGTGTTTTTTTCCTGTTTTTATAATCATTGACTTTCAACTAAAAGGAGACTGCTCATGCTTAAATGCTTTTAAACCAGAAATTAACGTGCATAACTATTTGAACTAGATATCGCTAGTGGTCGAAAATTCGACCAATTATAAATCGAGAAATAGGGATAGATAACTTTAAAAATTAACTTTTCAGACACCAATGCTAAGTTTATAAATACGTTTCTTACAGGACACATTTTCCACGTAGTCACACAATATAACCAAACGGGAACCGAAAGCAAAAGATAAAGAGTCATTCTTGGACTCCTTTTTTATCTCACCTCTGGCGTATATTTAAGGCATGGTTTACATTCTGGATTCGACTAAAATTGATATTTTACCCATCCCCTACCAATAAAAATCACAATTTCAATGTAATGTCCAGGTGTACTCCATTTACACGCCAGTTAGTACTTTGGATGGTAGAGACTCAATGTACGTTATTCTTTACTTTTTTAATATCAAATTTTAATCTAAAATTCTTAATTTTGTTTTGCATTAGCCATAGTCTTATGTTCTTTGTTCGACAATGTTTGTAAAGCTGTATATTTGGAATAAACGTTTCTTTCTTTCATTCATTCAATCACTTTTCCATTCTACCATTCATTCATTCACTCGTATATTCATTCATTCATTCATTAATTCATTCATATCTTCATCTTATTCAAGCGAGAAAACTTTATCTTCTCCTATTTACGTATAATGGAACAAATTTTTGAATTTTATATATTCTCCAAATAGTCCTGTTTCAATCAAACACTATATTTCAACTCAATTTCCAATTAAAAAAGTGGATTGAATTTGTTTGAAAATGATAATTCTAACCTGAATGTCACTACTTACGTTTTCAAAAAAATAAAAGTAAAAACAATTAGGGCATACTTTTCACATCCATGAATTAAAAAAATCTAACATACCACTGAAAACACTAAAACAATAAAAACTATAAAATAATTAATCATGACGAGGATGCTTAAATAATAAGAACTGACCTTTTGTTTGTTTTTGTTTTGGTTTTATATTTCATCAGATGTCAGAAAAACAACGTATATTTTTACATTGTTTTTACCCACTTTTTGCACTCACATATGTTTCTACATCTAATCTACAAAAAGAAACATGTGTTATTAGCTACATATGATGATATTTGTTTACATTTTGTTATTATTTCATCACCATAAGGCCAATGTTATTTTTCATTCAATTTTCTCCTTGTCTACAAGATTAATATAAATTACAATGGGTCTTTGCACATCTACAGCAGAATACAATTAATTCTATCGGTATGCCTAGATTTTCGGTACGTTGCACAGAGGCTGGGAAAAAAGGATTACAAAACTCATATGGAAAAAATGCTTGTAAATTAATAAAAAAACATGTTAAGAAACAAGAAAATAATAGCATAATATTTATTTACAATGAGAATAATAAGGGAATGAATATGTATGTTTTCTGCTTTGGATATGCGGAAATTGGGGACAGGTCTAAAACAATCGTGAAGCCACGAATGATATTCCACTATTGCCACGAGTTAGCCACAAGTTAGCCACGAGTGACTCTAAAGTCACTGAAAATTTAGTATCTCGTCCATTGTATATGCTGAATAATTTGTTTTTAATATGCAGAATGATCATTTTACCAACGATACTTAGAGGTTAAATGAATGAACGAATGAAAACTAGATTTACTCCTCCAATAATACAGTGGATAAAGGATACATATAATATGCTATTTATATTCATATTCATACTGTATATGTAACTTAAAACATAACAAAATATGGAAACAGCCCACATGGGCATCAAAGCCTGTGCGTGGGCTCTAAAAAAACATGTATGTAAGATGGAAAGCAATTCGTATCTGAGGACTCGACTAAAATGATTAATTATTTAATAAAGTAGTCTTGATTATTTATATATTTATTTTTTATCATTTTCAAGCTTTTTCCAAGTTTTACAGGTCAATTGCTAATATGAAAATTTGTAATACATTTTGTATGAAAAAAAGTAAACAATGTTAATAAACCACCTTAAGTAGATATTTCAAAAAGTTGAGGGTGGGAGGGCCTTGTGATAGTAGGGTCAGGTCCGCCCGTATCTGCTGACGATAAGAGATTCGGCTTCTTCAAAACTAAGCAATAGTAAAATGTCCTTATTCTATTTTTTAAAAACCGATCAGATATTTGCCAGTCGTCTTACCGCTCTAATGAAAATTAGTGCAAGAGACTTTTCCGTCAATGTTGTTCAATAATTTTAAAGGTCTGCCTGATCGGCCGTTCAGCCTTTGAAAACTTTATTACAATTACACAATTTGTCTAGAAAAATTGAAAAATCAATGCACACAATCCCTCACTGGAAGGCGTTTTACGCTTCGAAACCCCGTGAATAATCAACATGAAACTAAAACCTATTTTATTATATTGATTTTTTCGAGTCACGAAGTGACGTGGACTACTAGTTTACTTTGATTGGTCTGTAGGCGTGAAACCAATAACCACTTACAATCCTACCAAAAGGCTGAGGTATGTAAAATATATCAGTACATCGTAAAGCATTTTGAATTTAATAAATGTTTGTAATTTGTGATAATTAATGAGTCGTAGCATAAATTATAATGAAATAATTATGATTGATCCCACCATAATTATCAAAAAACTGTAACCTGCAAAGATTTGCAAGAAATATGAGCTGCCATAATTTACGATAATTATATAATTTGCAACCAACTGTGTGCCAATCAATCACTAAAATCAACATGTTGTAGGCTGCTAACTGTTAAAAGCTGTTAACAAACAACATTTTTTACTTGTGCGAATAACTATTACATGACAATTACGAAATAAATTAAAACACTTGTACATATATCAAGCTTAATTATCCATCGACAAAACTTTAATACGACTCCATCGTATTTACCGATATTTGCAATCGATTGCTCGATGTTAACTAAAATCGATAAGTAACTTAAATTATGGTGATCGAACGTCAAACATGCTTTTTTATGTATTAAAAATTCATCGACATAAATTTACACCATCTTTTAAATGAAAGTTGTAGTAATATAAAGGTTATTACTTTTTCCATGCAGTTTTTTACTATAGAGAATTTGGTTTAGGAGTAAGTCCTAGTTAAATTTATATCACTTTCGCGCATACAAATGATTTCGTAAAATGACAATGGAATGTTCCAAAATTATTGTTGTTGAAATGGTTTTCAATAAATCTCTTCAAAGTCCATTTTGTGTCCAAAATTCACTTAAATGTAGTTATTATTCTTCGGGATCCCAAAAATAGTCCAAAAACGTTTATGTTTTTAACTTTGTATTTGTCTTTATACAACGATAGGAATAGTTGGTTCATACATTTTTCTATTTTCTCTATCTACTTCTTCTGCTTGGATCTTGTCCTTTTCAAATCAAAACGTAAATTATAATCTAAACGTTACATGGCCTGACATCTTGCTTCGCAGCAGTGAGTCGTCGCCGCCGCCGTCGACGTCCAAGGATTCCACCGTAGGGTGCTTTATAGTTAGTGTATATTACGTTTTCTAACAAAGTGCTGTTCAGACTTTGATTGTAACGAATAACCCGTACCCCAATGATAATCAACATTACTTATACCATTTTACTGTTTACAAAAAATCGAATCGTGATTGTTGTTTAAATCGATTCGTGGCGATTTGTATTCAAATAAAAATACTATCACAAATATCGATTATATCGATGGAATTCAACATCAAACTTATGTCTAATTTTCGTTTGACGTTGATGAATATTGTAAAATGTAACTGCCAATTAAGTGTTATCTACTTACCATTAATTATGACAAATTGACGTTTAATTTCACATTTGCGTCTCTCTCAAACTATTCGAACATTCTGGTTCTGAGTTTCAATCGACACCATGGAGAGCCTCCCACTGGTCCTGCTGTTGCTGCCGGTATGTATTTCAAATTCAAAAACCCTTGATTAAAAATGTATTTTGATTTAAAACATAAAATTTTTCTTAAGCTTATCATGGCTGATAATAATACGTTTCATGTTTCATCAAATTATTCCAACTTTAGTTTGATATAATTACTACATTATTTTAACTCACTCAAAATGGCTTAATTTGGATCAAATATAAAAATCAGGAATCATAATTTTAATAGCTTAAGTTGAGAGAATGTTTGGTGTATCTTTGGTGTATCTTTTGGTGTGTGTGTGTGTGTGTGTGTGTGTGTGTGTGTGTGTGTGTGTGTGTGTGTGTGTGTGTGTGTGTGTGTGTGTGTGTGTGTGTGTGTGTGTGTGTGTGTGTTTGGTTATAAATTTGAAAACACAAATTTTTACACCAAAAACAATTAAAAAAAGAAAAATATTTTTTTCTCCACTTTTACATAACTTTCACTAAGACTATTAATGTCGTTTACGGTACGTTTTGTGTCGATATTATGTGAGTTTTGTGTCGATATTATGTGAGTGCGCTACCAACTGTGTCACCGACTCACTAACCGACCCTCACTATTTCGGACTATTCGTGAGGATTTGTGGAGGAATAAACTGCAGGCGTCTAAACATATCTTATACGTGACTAAGTACTAATTCCTTATTTACTTTGGGGGTATAACGATCTTTGTTCCGTGACCTGGATTTTTGTATTCAACTATATTGGCTGTAGATTTTTCAGAATTTAATTTTGATTGACATTTTTTATTTTTTAACTTCAGTTATTAATCGTATATTTGAACTTAAGATTAGAGTATAGCAAGTATTTTTTATGTAATAGCTCATTAAAGAGCTAAATCATCAACATTATGAGAATATTTTATGTGATTGATACCATCACTCCCTATACGTTTAATTTACGGAAGATACATGTATTGTTTATCGGATTTACTCATAACTGTACTATTTTTATATTTTTCCTTATTATTTACGTAAGTTGTATTTCTTACTTTTGTCTATTTTAAATTTTTTTTCTCATTGAAACTAGAGAATTAACATACAACTAAAATTTATATGTTTCATTAATAAACATCTTAGTGGTAGCCTGTTTTCATTGACAATTTTAATTTTTTTCTTCAGCTATGAATTATAATAAGTGTTTTGTATAGAATTTAAGCGTTAAATTATTATAACTTCTGAGATTTGTGAGAATATTTTGTACGGTTGATACCAACATTATCGGTTTATACTAAGACAGTCGCTATATTATTTGTTTAGAGGCTTTCACTCATAATTTTTATTGTTTACTTAATAATTAATTATTTTTACCTTTGTCCATTTTTCATTATCACATTAAAAGAAAAAAAGAGTATAAACTTAGAGTTATTATATATTATTACTGAACATATTGGTGGTATTTGCTTTAATTCTATACGTAGGCGTTTTAATAAACCAAATTGCAACAAACTAATCATAATAATCATTACAGTCCAGTCAACTTCCTCCTAGGAAGATCAATAGCGGAAAAATATGTAAGCTGATTTTGCACAATCGGAAACTAACAAGTCACAAGTCCCTAGCTAAAATGTTCTACCCTTGTCTCTTGTTCTTTCTCCAACACCTCTCGAATTTTCTTAAAGTTAAATTAATGCAGTGCTTCACAAAACTGCTTATATCATATAAATTATTTGAGATATCCCTTTATAGCTAGTTTTTTAATAACTTTGGTTAGCTTAGTATCATACGATTAACTTAACTTTTTTATGTCTATTTCCCAGGTTTTAAATAATTGACTAACAGTTTTTGTCCAGCTTGGCTCACAATTAAATATTGAGAGTTTTTTTAATTACAGTTGGTCGTACGACAATCTTTACATACAACAGAAAAGGCTAATTATTTTATTAGTTATAAATTAATTGAAGTGGTAAACTACCCTGGTAGGTATTTTAAGCTAAGTGTGAATGTATTGTACTAGGGGCCCCATGTGCAAATAGCACATTTTAATATTAGTACCTGGTGGACCGAGCCTTGCTAGGTGTTATTTCATGTTTACGAGTTCATCCAGTTTCTATAAGATATTTCAATGTCATAAAATTGATAAATAGAAACCTTTTTGGTTGCTCCATGGTCCCTTCATCCCACTTGCTGTATTTTCCCTTGATGGCTGTAGATTCCACAAAGCTGTTATGATTACTTCATTTGTTTACACTTTCCTTGTTTGTTTTCGTTTCCATCACGGCAACCCATAAGGTCAATGTTAAAATTTTACAACTTTTAAAATCTATTTATTACGTTAATAGATTTTCTCCGGCCAATTAATTTGCATAAAAGACGTTTTTGAGTCATAAATTACTTATTTCCAGACTTTGAAGGGAATCCTCGGAGCCGTTCTTGAGATCGTTGTGCAAACAAGCAAGCACGCACGCATGCACGATAACATTGCTCGTATAAGAGTATAGGATTCTCATCATACTTAAACAGAAACATCTGTTTTCAGTTCCTTTTTGTTGGCTCGAAAGTTACCCATTGCCGGCCTAGGCCGGAGAAACGTTTTCCAGCCTAGGCCGGATGAATCGGAAGTGACCAATCAGCTGATTTGCAGCAAACCGACGTTTAATGCTTGTTTATTAGATGTTTAGAGGAATGTAGTTGCAGTACAGCATCCGTAGCAAATGTTTGTTCTGTTTGTTATAAGTTAGGTTTGAAGGTTTGAGAAGTATGTTTATGTAAGGACTACGTTATGATTGAAAGTGTGTTTTTTTCTGCGTAGTATGATGGGAAATATCGTACGTTACACGGAAATATCAGACGTTTTGCCGTACCTCCCGGCCCAGTAACGTAATATACTAGTTTGTTTGTGAAAAAAATCATCTGCAGCTAGTTAGTCAACACACACACACACACACACACACACACACACACACACACACACACACACACACACACACACACACACACACACACACACACACACACACACACACACACACACACATTATTCATCACCAATGACTTGTGTTTGAATTTTTTTCTCGTCTCGCACAGCAGTAGGATAACGGAAGTTTTTCTAGAAAGCCCATGTGTAAATTGTGCATTTTGATATTTTTTCTGGTGTTCAGTTAGTCTTTTTCTCTCAGTAGTTCTCTGTTCTTGCCGAAGGTTACGCGTTTTTTCCCTAATCACGTCGACTCGTTTTTCTTTATGCCTTCTTCTTATTACTGTGTCAGGGTTCAGTTTACAATATATTTATCATCTAACGATCATCAATCTTTACCACAAAGAATGATTTACCTGCCTCAGTTGACTAAAATTTTCAATGAAAGTGGCCCCATTTCATTTTTAAAATCTGTATCGGATCTTGGTTACAAATGCAGACAATCTACTTTGTGACTGGTTAAAAATTCGTCTCAAGGTAATCAGCTGTTAAATTTCAATCACATTTTATAACGCAAGTTGGTCAGCACTAGAGCGATGAAAGTGCCCTCTAGAAATAAATCAAAGCCTTGGGGGTCGAAACCGTAAAAGAAATGCCCATGTTAATTATCAGACGCTGGTGCGCTACATTAAGCTTTAAAATGACCCCTCAATCGTAAAAAATCTGTCAAGTAGGTCAGCTGAAAAATGAATCTAACATAAAAAACCCTTATTGTACTAAGTATTCAGATAGTTTGATTAGTACACTTAAAAATCCAAGTGTTGATTGAAATACCTGCTTATTAAAAGAAAACCCAGCATTTGTTATAGATACAGAACATGTGCTGTTTAAGAAATGTTTGTGAAACTTTTCACACCAAACGAATATTCAGTAAATTTACATATATATTTTATATTTTATATATACAGGGTGTCCAACTTAACTGTGCCACCATTGGTATCTCAGAAACTATTGGATTTAGAGAAAACTTTAAATAGGGAACTTCACTTTCACCTTTTCTGTCTCTTGTTATTTTTCATGAAATTTTTTAGTTCCTGAGATATTAAGGTTTAAAAAATTAAAACGGCCGCCATTTTGAAATGGTACAAAGCAGATACTTAAAACTCAGCACAAAGATAGGACTTATTAGCCAACATATGTGTACTAAGTTTTAGGTTGGTATCTCTAGTAGTTCAAAAGTTATGATTAATCATGTGAAAAACACGTTCAGACCGACAGACGGAAAACGGAGCGAGATAGGATATATACTTATATGACATTTTTTATTTGTTTTGACCTCAGGAACAATATCCTAAAGTTTTTCGGTGTGTTTCGGATACACCCTGTACAAACCGGGTGTCTCACCTAAAGTGAACCAATAGCTAACTTTTTTATTTTAAATCTGACAAAGAACTTCTTATGGGGCACTTCCCTTAATTGTTTACGCTGCTTTTTGGAGTCACTTCGAAATTTAAAAATATGGCCGCCATTTTCCAATATGGCCGACAACTTTGATTTTTCTTATGGAATACCCTTTCCGTCTGTCCGCCTGTACGTGATTTTTACATAACTGATTATAACTTTTAAAAGACTTGACGCACCGATATCAAACTTGGTAAATGTATGATGACTAACAAGACCTATCGTTGTATGTAGTATCAAGTTTCTACTTTGTACCATTTCAAAATAGCGGCCATTTTTATTTTTCAAAGCCTTATAACTAAAAAATACCCCCGTTGCAGCAGACCTGCATACTCAGCGAATTTCAAATGCAAAACAATATATTTTAATCTAACATAGCGAGATTTGACATGTTTTTGTAAGCTCCATAAGATTAACATGGGGAATGAGTATGCAGGTTTGCTGCGACACGTATGTTTAAACTGGTTGGTTTTAATTCAATATATATTTGATCTGAACTAGAAGAAGCCATTTACCAAGTTTTATCAAGATATGTTGAGAAATAAACGATATATAGAATTTTACTTATTTCCCATAAGGTTAACATTGGGACAACGTACTGTGTTTACCACTTTCAATATATCGGTTAACAGTGGACATAGAGCAGTGATTCAAAATACTAAATTGTTTGGTTTTTTTAGCTGAATTCAATGGTGCCAACAAAAATTTGAAAAATTGTATTTTTCTATGAAAAAAGCTCAAAACCCCCATTTTTGAGGGGGTTTATCCCCCTTTACCCCCCCTTCCGGTGGTCCGATTGGGCTGGTTCACGAACTCGTCCAATCAATTACATTTTTACATGTCTGTACCAAATTTCATCAAGATCGGACCATTTTTACGGCCGCTATCGTGCTAACAGACACACACACACACACACACATATATATATATATATATATATATATATATATATATATATATCAATTCGAACGAATGGTGTTTTTTTGCTTCTGGGGGTTGCAAAACGAAAAGTTATCATGGATGGTCTGGGGCTTAGATCTTACCATGAGACCTACGGTAATAGCTTCTTCCATATAGGGGAAATTCGCTAAAACTACAAGTGTTATAAAAACATTACAAGCAGAGAGAAAAAAGTTGCAAAATTTAATTTTCTATTCGAAAACGTACACTTTACGAAGTTTGTACCACAAATAACTGAAAACATTAGATTTTTCATTATTTGTGTATGGAAGTAGGAGTTTTATCTTACTTACGAAATAGTAATACAGAGCTAATCAACAATCAGCTGATTTATAATTAAATTAACTTACAGCTGGTGAAGTAGAACAGCTGATCTTCAGATCATTTTTGCATTACTCGTCAGTACGTGTGCACTGTGCATCTTATGCGTTGTTCATTGTAAACATTGTTTAATAACTCAATTTAATTGGTTTCAAAATATTGTTTCATTGCAATAGTTACTTTATTTACTGTGTCATTACATTTGTCTTGAGCGCCAGTTTGTTTTTTCTGTGTAATGAACCGCTTTACGTGGAGGGAATACACGGAGATGCATGTTTTCTGTGGATGAACACACTAACCTAGAATTTCCATTAGCTAATCCACAGACAAAATGCATCTCCGTGTATTCCCTTCACGTAAAGCGGTTCATTTCTCAGAAAAAAAACAAACTGGCGCTCAAGATAAATGTAATGATATAGTAAATAAAATAACTATTGGAATGAAATAACATTTTGAAACCAATTAAATTGAGTTATAAAACAATGTTTACAATGAACAACGCACAAGATGCACAGCGCACACATACTGACAAATAATGCAACAATGATTTGCAAATCAGCTGTTCTACTTCACCAGCTGTAAGTTAGTTTAATTATAGATCAGCTGATTGTTGATTAGACCTGTATTACTATTTTGTAAGTAAGATAAAATTCCTACCTCCATACACAAATAATGAAAAATCTAATGTTTTCAGTTATTTGTGTTACAAACTCCGTCAAATTGTACATTTTTTAATAGAAATTTAAATTTTAAAACTTTTTTCTCTCTTGTCTTTTTTTATAAAACCAGTAGTATTTTAGATATTAAACTTTGAAAAATAAAAATCGCCGCCATTTTGAAATGTGACAAAGTAGAAACTTGATCCTCCATAAAAAATAGACCCTGTTGGTTAACATGCATTTACCAAGTTTGGTATCGGTATGTCAAGTCGTTCAGAAGTTATAATCAGTTATGTAAAAATTACGTACAGGCGGACGGACGGAAAACGAAGCGAGATAGACCATATATTCATATGATATTTTATGTTTGTTTTGACTGCTGAGTAACCTGGTAAAGTTTGGCACAGTACTCACTGGACACCCTATATATAGAGGTTTTCAAAACTGCATGCAAATGAAAAACTGCAATGTAACTTTGTTTTTATTTTCAGCTGTTTCCTCTAGTCTGCGATGCTAATCGTGAGTACCCTGTTACATTGTTTTTAGTGAGTACCGTGTTACATTTTTTTAGTAGTATATTAATTTCACGAAACTTTCTATCATAATGCAAAAAACACAAAATATGCATATAAATTATTATAACTTTATAGTTTATACCGTAGTGTATCTACATACATATACCGGGTGTCCAGCTTTAAGTTTTCCAATAGCTAACTTTTTTTATTTTATGTCTGAGAATAAACTTCTTATGGGGGGCCCCTTTTATTTTTTTATGCCGCATTTAGGTAAGTATTTCAATTTTTGAAATTTCCCGCCATTTTTTCAATATGGTGGACAACATTGTTTTTTCTTATGGAACACCCTGTATTTTATGATGTTTTTAGTTTTTACTGATCATTTTAAGACACTTTTGTACTATGTTAGTTTTTCCTAAAACCTATTGTTAAGGAGATTATGAATAGTTAGTTAGTTAGTTAGTTTAGTTTGATTTTTTTCCCATTTGAAATGTATTGTAGCCACATTAACTGTGCTATCCTATGTATTCCTTATAGAGTAAAAAGGATATTAAAAACAATACATTTCCCCGAGTTAATCTCAACAAAAAAATATTTTTATGATTGAATCTCAACCAAAATAATATTTTAAGGCATTTTATTATTTGGTATGTTTTATTTGACCTGTATTTTATGGTGTTTTTGTATTTTACAGATCATTTTAAGACACTTTTGTACCATGGTATCCTAAAACCTATGGTTAAGGACAGGGCCGCCACAAGGGGGGGGGGGCAACGGGGACAGTTTGCCCCAGGCCCCCGGCTCCCAGGGGCCCCCGAGAGGTCCGGCCCCGCAGGAATTATAGATGTTTGAATACATACCGGAATACCATTACAAAAGTTTGTAAAGAAAAAAACATTCTCACATTCAGGAAACAAATCTTTTTTTAAAATAAATTATTTTTAACATTATTTAAGTGAGCATATTTTTACCGGGCTAGCCTTCAGTCAGTGGATTGATTGGAGAAATAATGTTTTTGAGTTTTGTTTTCACTGGCACCCCTGAATCTGTCCTTATCAGTAAAAGGTCAGCGTTTCACAAACGTTCTTGCCGTGCAGCGCCACGTTGTGTCGGGGACGGGACCGTGTGTCGTCCGATTGTACCTATTACTATTTTACACTGCTTACAGTGGATGGTATGGTTTTTTACACGATTTAAGTATTTTGTTTGATATACAGTAAAAAGATAGTGAACAGTGAATCTATCTTCTCTGCAGAAGCTTTGCAAAACCCTAATCCAAAAGATCTAGACCAGGCTAAATCAAGCCAAGGATTAAGAATATACCAGAAAACAGTAAATGATGGTGTAATAAAACTAGATAGAAGTGTGACTCAGCTTTACAAATCCCTGGTAAAATATTTGATAAAAGACTTCAACCTAGGTTTCCCCAAATTTGTCTTGCCTTATAAGATTCATGGTTTTGCCAATGTCCGTTGCCTCTGGAAAACCACCTTCAGTAAGTTGGCCTTCATCAAAAATAAGTTACGTTCCGCAATGGACGAAAATAATTCAAATCGCTTAAAAATATCAAGTATTGTGCATAATTATGTTAAATCAATCAACTTTGATGTCTTAATCAATGATTTTGCAATGGCTAAGGCCAGAAAAGGAATTATTTAGAGATTTAGACCGTATATTTCTTTATTATATTTTATAAAGATAGGTTGGATCTAATGTATTTTACATGTTCTTTTTCTGGATTCATACGATTAGCCTAGACGTTATTATGAGATAATTTTAGCAAAATGCAGTGAATATTATGTTTTCATGTTAAGGTCGATGTAAAATTAAACTTTCTGTACACAAATAGTATTCTGGGTCATACTAACTTTTCATATGAATTTCTTATCTTAGGCTTTACATTTTAACAATAAAATTAATAAATGAGATTACAATGAGTACAATAGTTTTTTTAGGTATTATCGGAGCATAGCACAGATATATGTTTCATTTGATGCAAATTTTCACATTTGTAAAAAGTGATTAGTGTTCTACATGAGAACAAGGGCCCCCACCAGAAATTTTGCCCCAGGCCCCCAAACTTCTCGTGGCGGCCCTGTAGTTCGATAAGCTTAGCAAGCAAGTTATTCATAACCTCAGGTATTGTTCTGAGCGCCGGCATCGGCTCCTTCAATCGGTACGTTAGCAGCCTATTTCGAAACCCAGCCTCCACGAGCACGAAAGTCGGGCTATCACTGTCGACGGACATTTCATCTGAGGGTTGATGCTCCGTGCTTGGCCCCGGTAGTGGATCTTGCGTCAGCTGGGAAGTCGACGGCTCCTGCTGCTGGGAAGTCGACGGTCTCTGCTGTGACGTTGACGGCTGTGAAGACAGCTCATGATCCACCCCTAGCCGGGCTCTGCGTGATACTTCCTCTCCCCACATCTCATCCCTTTTCACGGGGCAGGAAAACTCTTCATTCACGACGAGGTTGGCTCGACGTGTGAATTGTTTACCACACTTTGAAAAACGGTGTTTTTGCTCAAAGTCCGGATCATGCTGCTCCAGCATATGTCTGTCTAGTCCATTTTTTGTTGTGAAAAACGCATCGCACATTCCACAGGATGGCTTCACCGAAGGCGGTGTTGGTGTCAGCCCCGCTTGGTGCATGTGTCGTTGTCGACCTATGCTTCATCATTACATCCTTGCATGCAGTTGAATATCCGCACAGGACGCAAGTTAGCTTCGGCATAGCGTGTTCAGCCCGGTGACGACGAAGAATATCCCTGGACGTATATACCTTTCCGCACTTTTCGCAGTGGAGCTCCATTCTGAAACACAAAACAAACTTTGCTGTATGGAAACAATATTTAATCGTGATGCTCTCTCTACCGTGTCTCGATATAGAACGTGAACGAACGCTTTCGTACAACACTAGTCTATTTATTTCTGCCATGCGTATTAGCTTGTATAACCCGTGAACTGATCCGAGTTTGACCTAAGCTTAACACTGAATGGCAGTTAGTTGTTAACAAATTTTTAATAAAAATAAGCCAATTCGTTTGAACATGGTTCATCTCAAACATCATATTCAAATAACTAGCAAATAGATTTTTTTAACTAAGGGTAATAATTCCTTTTTTGCTAGACAATTTACTGATTGATGTATAGCATTGATTATTTCCAATTTATAATTTTCACTTTTCTACTGATAAATAAATATCATTGACTTACATTGATAATATCCAATATGCACGTTCAGTAAGTAGTTAGTTAACAAATTTTTAATAAAAATAAGCCAATTCGTTTGAAAATTTTGGTTCATCTCAAACATCATATTCAAATAAGCAGTAAATCGATTTTTGTTAAATTAAGGGTAATATTTTTTTGTTAGATAATTTACTGATTGATGTTGATAGCATTGATTATTTTCAATTTATAATTTTCACTTTCCTTCTGATATATAAATATCATTGACTTACATTGATAATATCTAATATGTCCGTTCAGTAAGTAGTTCACAATTAATCACAGTTGTAACACGATTGCAAAACACTAATAGTCACTCGCAAGCGCGGAACTGTTAGACGGTCTAATCGCGACAAACTCAAACTCCAAACTAAACGTTCAAACAAAGGGAAGGGCCAGGGAGGGTCAGTGTGGGATTTCCCAGCGCTTGAAGACGATGGTTTGGCAACAGCCCCATTTCTCAGAACTAGGCTATGTTCCATTAAAAGCCTGTCAATCACCTTATCTCACTTATTGATCAGAGGGGGGGGGGCTAGGTACTCTTATGCCGGTAATGATCTCTGACATCACGAGTCACCTCATTACGAGCCACCTACCTGAGCCCAAAACAACTATTTCTACCTACTCTTAATCATTGATAAGTTCAAGGTAGCCTTAGGTAACGGTGGAGGAGGTTCGGTCGCGGCAGCGATATGTCAGAGGCTGCAGCAGTGTCTGTGCCCGTATCAGCTGTTCGTGATGCAGCCAGTAGCTGATATGTTGATGCTGGTTCGCACGTCACGTAGGATGACGTAGACGCTGATGCTCCCGTGCTCGTTGCAATGACCTTGTGATCAGCTGATGGTGTCGTCACCGCGGTCGGTTCATGGATAGGGTGTTTGCCGGTGCTATTGGAACTTGCCTTTTTGTGCTTAGTTTTTCCGATACTACTGGGATTTAATTCCCGTCTATTCCTGTAATTCTTGTGTTTAAGGGACTCTTGTATTGTTGGGAAATCAGTATCGTAATGTGACTGTAGAAGTGAAAGTTTATTGTTATTTGTTAAGCTGTTAAAACTTTTAGGTCTGCCTGACAAAAATTCAGGGAAATGGCTTGTTTTATTCCAAAAATATCTAGTGCGAAATGGTTTGGTTATGTGGGAAGCCATATGATTGTGTTTACCAGTTAAATGACTTCCCTGATGGCTCACACGTTTTTTTGATTACGTGATCGTTGATCAGGGCGCCTAAAACATTGATCTATGGTGTGAATGGTTCTTTTGCAATAAGAGCAATGTTTCGAGGATTTTTGACTATGATTTTTGTTGATCCAGCTGGCACGATTGTTTCTTCAATTTTTGACCAACATACTTCAGTGGTGTGGTTGTTTACTTTACATATATGGCAATACCTAGCGTTTTGAGGAGACTGCGTGTTCTAGATGGGACTTTGGAAGGTGATTTATGATTTGAGTTGCAATTAGAGTTGTGGAAACTAGCTCTGTTTTTGGGAGAGGAGTTTCGTGAGTTGTAATTAGATTCACGGGATGAACTTCTACGCATACATCTATCACTTGACCGGTCTCGCCTAGGGTATGGAGATTCATCTCTTTTGTATGGGGAACGTGACCTATATGAGGTTTCATTATTTGGGCTCCTTCACCTGTCTCTACTTTTACGGGTTTCGTTTGTTGCAAGTTTTAGACTGTTTACGGTTTCTGTTAGGTTTCTGATGTCTGACTGTAAGACAGCTAGGTTAGCGTCATCAAATGCTTCTGATTTTGGGTTTGTTTTGGGTGATTTATGTCTCTGATACAATCATGTATTTTTTTACTTTAAAGTCGACCGTGATTCAATTTTGAACAGATTTTCTTTCAATTCTTGTAAGGATCTATTTTCCAGTTTAATTAGCTCATCACAAATATTTGGTTTAATACCCTGAATTACGTATTCAATCACTTTTTTGTCCGTAATGTCGGGATCTATTCGTTTGCAAAGGTGGATAATCTCGAAAAGGAAGTGGGACGGAGATTCATTTTCTCCTTGAACCCTATTTTCAAGCACCGTTTGCAGATCTGCAATCAAAGCTACGGGACTAAAGGCTTTAATTAATTCTTTTTCTAAATTATTCCAATCAATTATTGCATGTTCTTGTTTGTAAAGATTGAACCATTTGAAGGGTGTGCTTCTTAGATGGGTTGGGAAAAGCTCAATTTTAGTTTTGTTTGACCAATGGTTTTAAATTTATTTATGAACTCATGGACGTCTTCTGATAGACCCGAGAATGTTCCAGCTTTTATTAGGGGTAGTTTTTCTTTAGGTTCGTTACTATCCATTTTAGTTTCAGGTGTTAGAACAGCAGGGCTTTGATTTTGTAAATTACTGGTTGGGGTTTTGTTTAAAGAATCTAGGGTTTCTGATTTAGTTGGGTTTAGATTGCTCTCTTGGTTTAAAGTTGCGCTACTTTGTGATCTAAGAAGGGCTTCGTGCTGACTAATTATTTCATTGCCATAAATATTTTCATTAGAAGCATTGTTACTATGGGAGGATGAAGTGGGCAAGCCAAGATGAAAAGGTTCATTAGATTGCATATGCCTAGATGTTAAATATTCACTTTGAGGATGGGGATCATTTTTATTGTTTGACGGGCTTTCTTAACTTGGTTCTAGGATTTTTGACAAATTTAGCAGGTCTCTGAAATTTTCCTTGTTTTTATCTTCTAAGACACCGTAGAAAAAGAGTGTTTCTAAAGCTGTAGCAAATCCTGGGTGTCTTTGTGCCGTTTTAAATACATCTTTGGTTAGGGCTAATTTTAATAAGCACTGCTCTATGTCCATTAGTTACCGAGATATTGAAAGTGGTAAGCACAGTACGTTGTCCCAATGTTAACCTTATGGGAAATAAGTAAAATTCTATATCTCCGTTATTTTTCAACATATCTTGATAAAACTTGGTAAATAGCTTCTTCTGGTTCAGATCTACTAAATATTGAATTAAAACCACCCAGTTTAATATACCTGTAGCAGCAAACCTGCATACTCATTCCCCATGTTATTCTTATGGAGCTTACCAAAAAATGTCAAAACTCGCTATGTTGGATTGAAATATGTTGTTTTGCATTTGAAATTCGCTGAGTATGCAGGTCTGCTGCAACGGGTATTTTTCAAATTTGGAGGGATCATTCCTTTTATTATGATATCAAGGTCAAGTTCACTCCAAGTAACTGACTACTAACTGGCTTTTGCTACTTTAGCATCAGATTATATTAATGGAAGTTGTCACGATTCGGGACAGTTTTTAGCTGTCTTTTAGTGAATAACTTGTTCCCCAATCGGGGGGGGGGGCTGGGCTGGGCTGGGCTGGGCTGGGCTGGGTTGGGCTGGCCTGGGCTGGGTTGGGCTGGGCTGGGCTGGGCTGGGTTGGGCTGGGCTGGGCTGGGCTGGGCTGGGTTGGGCTGGGCTGGGCTGGGCTGGGCTGGGCTGGGTTGGGCTGGGCTGGGCTGGGCTGGGCTGGGTTGGGCTGGGCTGGGCTGGACTGGGCTGGGCTGGGCTGGGTTGGGCTGGGCTGGACTGGGCTGGGCTGGGCTGGGCTGGATGGCAAGGTGGGCGAGGGTGTGCTGGCGACCAACATGAGGGCCACCTATCCCTTCAAGCCCTGTCCTTACATCCATTGGGTAAAGGTACATCTTTCACCCAGTCTAAGATTGACCGTACATACTCCAAGTACAAATTCCTTTGTCCTTTTGCTCCCACTTTATTAATCTGCTAAAGGCTTAGGGCCTTAGGGATATTACAGGCATAGCCCTGGCACCCACCGCACGTCTAATGGGAGCACCAAATAGCCAGTATATATATATTATTTTAATCTCAAAACATAAATGAGTAAAAATTGAAAAAGGTTAGTATGTCATAGAAAATTACAATCAAAATAGAAGGTACGACAAAGATGCGTGCCTCTTCTCTCTCTAAAGTAAAAATATACAGGGTGTCTGTAAAGTCCGTCACCAAACTCCATAACTTGGTTTATTGGGTCAAAATAAGCAAAAAAGTTCCTGTGAAGGTATGTCCTAAAATGCATATTTACCCAGATATCCGCCATTTTGTATTTTTCACAAAATATTTTTTATCTCCGAAGTTTGTGAATCGATTTTTTTTAAACTTAGTATGTACCTATAACTAGTCAAGGTTAGTTAATGAAAAAATAATCAGCATGATCGAATGGTAAATTTCAAAATGGCGGCCGTTCAAAATCTTTAATTTGAAATACCGGAAAAAGGTTACGTAGTACAAAAAAATATGAAGAATAAAGATTTTTAGAAAATTTAATTTGCAGTCTAATGACACCAGAATTATGAAAATCGGTTAATAAATAACTGAGTTATGGTTGAATTTATCCAACGAGGCAGCATAAATTGGAAGGAGAATGGCCCATTATTGCATTGAGTCATGCGCTGACATAGGACAATTACGCTGCCTCAGTAGATAAATTTGACTATAACTCAGTTATTTATTAACCGATTTTCATAATTCTGGTGTCATTAGACTGGAAATTACATTTTCTAAATATTTTTATTCTTCATATTTTTTTGTACTACGTAACCTTTTTCCGGTATTTCAAATTAAAGATTTTGAACGGCCGCCATTTTGAAATTTACCATTCGATCATGCTGATTATTTTTTCATTAACTAACCTTGACTAGTTATAGGTACATACTAAGTTTCAAAAAAATCGATTCACAAACTTCGAAGATAAAAAATATTTTGTGAAAAATACAAAATGGCGGATATCTGGGTAAATATGCATTTTAGGACATACCTTCACAGGAACTTTTTTGCTTATTTTGACCCAATAAACCAAGTTATGGAGTTTGGTGACGGACTTTACAGACACCCTGTATTTAAAATTACTGCATGAATATCTTGGTTTATTTTAAGTCGATAATAATCTATATATTAAAAAATTGAGTTTTCTTTTCCGAGTCCGTTTGGCTCTTCTACTCAACCGATTTCAATAATTGAGGTCTTAAATTAAAGGTATGCATGTGCAGATTTGCCATCAAGCAACCGCATTAATTTATCTGACGTATTACTCGAGTTACGCACAAAAGCAACTTCCTCCTTGTACATTTCTTATGGGAGTTAAATATGGTTTTCCTTTTCCAAGTTCGTTTGGCTCTTCTACACGACCGATCATCACAATTAAGGTCTTAAATTAAAGGGTATGCACGCACAGATTTGCCATTAAGCATCGACATTCATTTATCTAATGTATTACTCGACCAAAACACATAAATTTGTTTATTTCCCGGATTTTGAATTCAATTAAAGATATATTTCCCCAGTTATAATTACGTAATTTTATATGTTTTGGTCTAAGGACTTTCAGTGAAATACCAGCTTTCATTCCAGCTATTGATTATTAAGATCGGACGTACCTGAGGTATGCTGCTGAATTACGAACAACACAAATCTTATATATAAAAATTAGGTTTCTCTTTTGCGAGTCTGTTTATGGTCTGATCTTAAATTAAATGTGGTACAGTCCTGTAAAGTAGTAATTAATCAGACGAATTCGTGAACCAGCCCGATCGGACCACCGGAAGAGGAGGTAATGGGGGATAAACCCCCCAAATGTGGGTTTTTTTTAATTTTTACATAGAAAAACAAATTTTGTCCAATTTTTGTTGGCACCATTGAATTCAGCTGAAAAAAAAATTTAGGATTTAGAATCACAGGTCTATGTCCATTGGTTACCGAGATATTGAAAGTGGTAAACACAGTACGTTGTTCCACTGTTAACCTTATGGGAAATAAGTAAAAGTCTATATATTGCTTATTTCTTAACATATCTCGATAAAACTTTATTTGTGGCGTCATCTAGATGAGCTCTAATGTATAATAGTCAAAAATCCTCGATATTACTATTTTCGTGGCAGCAAACCTGCATACTCATTCCCCCATGTTATTCTTATGGAACTTACAAAACTACGTCAAATCTCGCTATGTTGGCTTGAACTAAGTTCTTTTGTATATGAAATTCGCTGAGTATGCAGGTCTGCACCGGGGGTATTTTAGCATGGTATATAATTAGTTTGAAAATTCGTATATGCCGCGCTGAAATGTCGCTGTCCCAAAAACTTGAGGGCAGAATATCTCACTAAATTCCTACTTTTTCCTCCGTGGAACAATTTATTACCAATTTGGTTGTAAATCGTGGTATAATTGGTTTTCTGAAATTCCAACATTACCGGGCCCAGCTACATGCACCTCTTTTTCAACTTAGGCAAGTGTCGGGCACATTGAAGTTGTGAAGCTGCATTGCATATAACATTAATTTTGTAAATGAAGAATTATTTGATTTGATTTGATTTTGTGTCTTAATACCAAAATTGACTGATGCGGAGCAGCGTGGGCCCTCTAGTTTCTATGAAAATGTATTAAATCAATGGCGTAACCGGGGAAGGGAGCTCGGAGGGTTCAAGCCCCCTCCCCCAAACATAGAAAAATGTTATAAGATATAGAAATGGACTTATCTATCCCAATTTACGGGTGGGATTTATTCACTTTGGAAAATCTTGGCATCACGGGCAATCGGCGAGAAGCCATGCTAAACTTCAAAACGGCGTGAAAAACGATTGTGTGTGTGTTTACAAATCGTGGATAGGGGCCTAATGTGACAAATAAAGAATAATAAATAAATAAATAAATAAACAGAAATATTAGCTTAAAATAAATAGGTTAGTAACCTATTAACTTCATGTCAATTATCAATCCAGTAGGCAAATCATGAATATAGAAATATTAAGTTTGAGAAATATTCAAAAGGCCGTGAAAAAGATCCCAAGAATCCACCGACTGTGGGAAAATGATGAAAGTTACCTTAGGTAAATACTTTACAGCAAAACAACCTTACCGATTGAAGATAGGGCATAATGTGTAATTTTGCCGCATCCAGTCAATCCGAACAAAATTAGGTCTCGGTTAGTTCGGATTGAAGAGATTCTACTGTATAACACTATACTACTATTTACTTTAAATGATCATAATCATTGGGGAAAAGTCAATACCTTATAGGAAATAGGCTTAAGTCTCTCGAGTAAAAAGTCTAGGTAGAAATGGGCTGGGTGAATGGGGGGCACACTTTTCATATATAGCACCAACAGTGAACGGATCCTTGGCATCCCTATGATTACAGGGAAAGCTTCCTTTCATTTTCGTTAACCATGAGGAACACAAAAAAATGCCCGATATAGGGTAGACCGGGGAAATACCAACACCCCAGGCAACTCCGACACCCTAATTTGCGGTTGTAATTTGAGAGTAAAACGCTATTGGATGGTGCTGCTACCTTACGGGAGACACCAGAACCGTCAAAAGAGTTTTTGTCAACAGTCGAAGAGGTTAATTTGTGACGATTTTAAAAATAATTTGTCACTCTTTGATCTAAAATCGGATTCCTAAACTAACTAATATACGCCCTGAGACCTACGGAACTAAGGCATAGTCAGTTAGAAAGTGTATTTTAAAGCAAACATTTTGGTATAGTTGTTTTTTTGTATTGATAGTGTTAAGACGACCTAGGCTTAGAAATCCGCCGTCTTGTCTGGGGTAATGTCGACACACCAATAGGGACAGGTGTTTATATTGCCTATTCGATAAAAATAATATCGCTATGGGGTTTGTAGAGTCTATACATTTCTTCTCATTATTTTCCTGATGTGAGATATGGAAAATGGGCAACAGACAGGGGTTAAGGGTATGAAGGACCCTTTAAAAGGGCAATTTGGGTTGGCTCATAACGAAGATTGGCTAACAGGGTTGCAGCTGAAGTGAAATGCCTGGACTTACACTTCATGATCTCTGTAAATTAGTAATGGAAGGTAACTTTTTCTAATACATATACTTTTTATGTGTATTATAACTTATACTTTACTTTATGTAACAATAAACAATAGGTATATGCATATTTTTGTCACTTCTCTCCTACGTCGGCATTACCCCAAGTCACTGTCCATATTGCCCGGGTCACTGGGGAAATACTGACACCTTGTGGGTAACGAAAAAAAAATTTACACTACTAATCTATACTATATTACCAACTTAAAATATTATTCTGCGGATGATGCCAATTGAATCGAATCCAACGCTAAAAAATATGTGATTAAACTTTAAAAAAATATTAAAATTAAAAATGTCTTAAGGTGTTGGTAATAGAAATGTCCCCGGTCTACCCTAACAGAATTTTCCTGCTGGGTGGGGAAACCTAGATTACAAAATCCCCCTAAAAAAGTTCAAGTTCATAAGTTCAAGAAATTGGAGACCCCTAAACCTAATTTAGAGGGATTCATGTTTCAAAGAAGTTTTTTGGCCCAAAGGATGATATAGGAGTAAATAATGTTTCAGGAGCTCTAGATCGTAGAGAGGGTGTTTTTAGATTTTTCCTGGATCTTAGTAAAGCTTTCGACATGGTAAATCACAAACTGCTCGTTGAGAAACTAAACACATTTGGCATTAATGGAAAATCATTAGACTGGGTGTCTTCTTACTTGAATTGACGTTCACAGTTTGTTCAAATGTCTCACGTTGATGAGCGTGGATATCTTTCGAATCGTATGTCTAAGGAAATCAATGTTTGTTCTGGAGTACCTCAAGGATCGGTCCTCGGACCGATTCTCTTCTTGTTGTTTATAAATGATATTGCTAGCAGTATCCCTGGTATTGACCTATGTTTATTTGCAGACGACACCTCCCTGAGTGTTTCTAACAAATGTAGAGAGTCTCTCGAAATTAACGCTTTCATCGTAACTAGTCAGCTCTTGCAGTGGTTCAGTGAGAATAATCTTCTTGTTAACACGGAGAAGACACAGTTTGTTGATTTTAGGATGAAAACCCCTAATAGTTTGTTTTTTAGAGTCAAATTTTATGATTGGGGATTGTTTAATAGAATCTAGCCAGCAGACTAATTTCTTAGGGCTTGTCATTGATTCTAGATTAAACTATTCATCACACATTGAAAAGGTTTGTAATCGATGAGTGAACGAAGTGAACGAGTCTATGTATCAGCGGAGTTGAAGATTCGTTGTCCGTCACTGTGTGAGTGTGTGAGTGTGTGTGTACGTAACGCGGTAACTAAAAAACCGCTACACTAATCAATTCCAAATTTCGCACAAACGTTAAATATCTCACGGGGAATATGCCATTAAATTATGAAGCATATTGGTTTAGTATTTTTTGAGTAATTTAATATTTTAACTTGCAAAAAATCATCATAAGTTTAACATTGGGAAATAATTTACTTTCGTAAACTACGGGATACAAATAAAGATTGTTTCAAAATAAAAGGAAAATAACAGTGGAATTTAGAAAAAAAAAATTTCACGAAACACTTAAATGACATGCTACATGCCTATCAATTGTTAGTTTTTTAAGTCTACGTTAAAATGTTTATTATTGAAAAAAACAATGCCTAGAAATATAAAAATTCAGATAGATCATTTCTGTTTTGTTGCCTCAGTCGAAATAGTTTATATGAATGACGCTAGATGGAACCAACAGGAACACATTGTCATTTTCCTTTTACTAACAGCTGATTCCATATATTTAAGAGAAAATATTTATTGATTGTTTCTTTTAGGTACAATTAATAAAACGTTAAAAAACAATGAGTAAAGATACTATTGCATGTATAAAAGTACATTGATGAAACAAATGTGAATTTTATCCCAGCAAACGCAATTTTTGTATAAAATTGCGATAAAAAATATATTTTTATAGCGCAATTCGTATTAATAACAAACTTTTGTGCCAAGAAGGATGCATGCGATCAGTTATATTAAGACAAATTAAATACGTATGAAATTGAATTGAGAATGTAGGATGTTGTAGTTGTAGATGTGTAGATTAATGATTTGTTTCCTACATAATTTTACTATACATAATCAAGCAAGAAATTCACAAAAATAATAATTAATTTTGCATATGTAGTAGTATAATTAGTTTTATAATAATAAAGTCATGATAGCCAGATTCAAAAATAAGAGGATTAGGTCGCGGATCCATGGACGGCTCATCATTGGCGCCGTCCTCGTGACCAGTTATTCCGCACCACACAAGCGGATCAAGAACCCGAGCAAGAGCTCATGGAGCTTCCGTAGGCCAAGGCAAAGAATAAGCAAGCTTCTGAAACTGAAAAAGGCGGTCCAAAAGGCGAGGATCCAAAAGGATAAAAACCCGGATCTCTGCGCCACTAAAATTGTATATACGAGACTGATTACGAATGGGGTTGTTATCCTTGCTGGACGGAAAATATGCCCCTGGCAGATCCAGGTTTACTGTGGATTTATCCAATGTCAATGACTACTTTATTGTCCCCCGCCTCCTGGGTGATGAATATGTCCGTGACTACGCTCAAGGGGTTAGATGGTTCGCTTACTTCTTTCTTTAAGTACCCTAAACAGTAACCTGTAGTGATTTTAGAAACTAAACAAATGTAAATGGTATTTTTTCAATGTAAAATTGACGCATAATTAAAAAAATGCTGGTTTACACGGGAGGAAAAAAGCATTCAAATCATCATGGCTTTAAGCCCCCCCCCCATGTTCTTTTGCAAACAACCGCTTTGGCGGGAGGGCGTGGGGGGCGAAGCCTCCCCATGTCCTTTTGCAAACAACTGCTTTAGCGAGAGGGCGTGGGGGGCAAAGCCCCCCATGTTCTTTTGCAAACAACCGATTTGGCGGGAGGGCGTGGGGGGCAAAGCCCCCACACTTTCTTTTTACAAACAACTGCTTTGGCGGGTAATTAGTCGCTGATAGGTTTGTAGAGCTAAGTTTATTTAAATACTATTATTAAAAAAGCATGTAAACCATCATGGCTTTATAATCATTGGCAGTCTAAAGGGGGGGTGTGGGGGGGGCGAAGCCCCCCCATGTCCTTTTTAAAACAACTGCTTTGGCTTGTAATTAGTTGCTGATAGTTTTGTAGAGCTAGGTTCATTTAATACTAATAGAAAAAACATTTAAACCATCATGGCTTTATAATTATAGGTAGAGGGTAGGGGGGATTTTGGGGGGCGAAGCCCCCCCATGACTCTTAGCAAACAATTGCTTTGGCGTTTAACTGTTTTAAGTCGCTCATAATCTTGTAGAGCTAGATTTACATAGTAAAAAAAGCTTTCAAACTAATAAGGCTTCTTAGTCATGGTCAGTGTAATGGCGAAGATGTGGGGGGAACAAAGGCCCCCCATGTCCTTTTGCCAACAACTGCTTTGGCGGGAGGGCGAAGCTCCTCCATGTCCTTCTACAAACCACTGCTCTCTGGTCTAATTATTCGCTGATATTTTTTTAGAGGTTAGTTCATTTAATACTATTAGAGGAGATTATGTAACCATCATGGCCAGTTTAAAGGGGGGGTGTGGGGGGGCGAAGCCTCCCCATTTCCATTTGCAAATAACTGCTTCGACGTGTAACTGTTATTAGTCGCTCATAATCTTGTAGAGCTATAGATTTGCACAGTAGGAAAAAAGCATTCAAACTATCATGGCTTCTTAATCATGGGCAGTGTAAAGGGGAAGGTGTGAGGGGCGAAGGCCCCCAAATCCTTTTGCAAACACCACTTTGCGAGAAGGCGCGGGGGGCGAAGCTATGTTTATTTAATACTACTAGAAAAAACTTTTAAACCATCTTGGCTTTATAATTATGGGCAGTGTAAAGAGGGGGATGTGGGGGGCGAAGCAAACAACCACTTAGGCGGGAGGACGTAACGGGCGAAGCCCCCCCACTTTCTTTATACCAACAACTGCTTTGGCGTGTAATTAGTCGCTGATAGGTTTGTAGAGCTAGGTTTATTTAAATACTATTATTAAAATAGCATGTAAACCATCAGGGCTTTATAGTCATGGGCAGTCTAAAGGGGGGGTGTGGGGGGGCAAGCCCCCCATGTCCTTTTTAAAACAACTGCTTTGGCGTGTAATTAGTTGCTGATAGATTTGTATAGCTAGGGTCATTTAATACTAATAAAAAAACATTTAAACCATCATGGCTTTATAACATGGGCAGTGCAAAGAGGGGTGTGGGGGGCGAAGCCTCCCCAAGTCCTTTTGCAAACACCTGCTTTGGCGTGTGGGCGTGGGGGGCGAAGATATTTAATACTATTAAAAAAACAATTAAACTATCATGGCTTTATAATTATGGGCAGTGTAATGAGGGGGGTGTGGGGGGGCAAAGCCCCCCCATGTCCTTTTGCAAACAACCGCTTTGGCGTGTGGGCGAAGGGGGTGAAGCATGTTCTTCTTACAAACAACTGATTTGGCGTGTAATTAGTCGCTGATAGTTTTGTAGAGCTAGGTTCATTTAATACAAGTAGAAAAAAACAGTTAAACCATAATGGCTTTATAATCATGGGCAGTTAAAGGAGGGGGTGGGGGGGCAAGCCCCCCCCACGTCCATTTGCAAAGAACTGCAATGGCGTGTAACTGTCATTAGTTGCTCATAATCTCGTAGAGCTAGTTTTACACAGTAGAAAAAAAACATTCAAACTATCATGGATTCTTAATCACGGGCAGAGTAAGGGGGGGGGGTCGTGGGGGGGCGAAGGCCCCCCCATGTCCATTTACAAATAACTGCTTTGGCGTGTAACTGTTATTAGTCGCTCATTATCTTGTAGAGCTATAGATTTACTCAGTACGAAAAAAACATTTAACTATCATGCCTTCTTAATCATGGACAGTGTAAAGGGGAAGGTGTGGGGGGCGAAGCCCCTCCAATTCCTCTTGAAAACACCACTTTGGTGGGAGGGCGTGGGGGGTGAAGCTATGTTTATTTAATACTATTTAAAAAAAAAGGATTGAAACCTTCATGGCTTTATAATTATGGGCAGTGTAAAGGAGAGTTGTGGGGTGCGAAGCCTCCCATGTCACTTTGTAAACAACTGCTGTGGCGTGTAACTCTTATCGATGAGTGAACGAAGTGAACGAGTCTATGTATCAGCGGAGTTGAAGATTCGTTGTCCGTCACTGTGTGAGTGTGTGAGTGTGTGTGTACGTAACGCGGTAACTAAAAAACCGCTACACTAATCAATTCCAAATTTCGCACAAACGTTAAGTATCTCACAGGGAATATGCCATTAAATTATGAAGCATATTGGTTTAGTATTTTTTGAGTAATTTAATATTTTAACTTGCAAAAAATCATCATAAGTTTAACATTGGGAAATAATTTACTTTCGTAAACTACGGGATACAAATAAAGATTGTTTCAAAATAAAAGGAAAATAACAGTGGAATTTAGAAAAAAAAAATTTCACGAAACACTTAAATGACATGCTACATGCCTATCAATTGTTAGTTTTTTAAGTCTACGTTAAAATGTTTATTATTGAAAAAAACAATGCCTAGAAATATAAAAATTCAGATAGATCATTTCTGTTTTGTTGCCTCAGTCGAAATAGTTTATATGAATGACGCTAGATGGAACCAACAGGAACACATTGTCATTTTCCTTTTACTAACAGCTGATTCCATATATTTAAGAGAAAATATTTATTGATTGTTTCTTTTAGGTACAATTAATAAAACGTTAAAAAACAATGAGTAAAGATACTATTGCATGTATAAAAGTACATTGATGAAACAAATGTGAATTTTATCCCAGCAAACGCAATTTTTGTATAAAATTGCGATAAAAAATATATTTTTATAGCGCAATTCGTATTAATAACAAACTTTTGTGCCAAGAAGGATGCATGCGATCAGTTATATTAAGACAAATTAAATACGTATGAAATTGAATTGAGAATGTAGGATGTTGTAGTTGTAGATTTGTAGATTAATGATTTGTTTCCTACATAATTTTACTATACATAATCAAGCAAGAAATTCACAAAAATAATAATTAATTTTGCATATGTAGTAGTATAATTAGTTTTATAATAATAAAGTCATGATAGCCAGATTCAAAAATAAGAGGATTAGGTCGCGGATCCATAGACGGCTCATCATTGGCGCCGTCCTCGTGACCAGTTATTCCGCACCACACAAGCGGATCAAGAACCCGAGCAAGAGCTCATGGAGCTTCCGTAGGCCAAGGCAAAGAATAAGCAAGCTTCTGAAACTGAAAAAGGCGGTCCAAAAGGCGAGGATCCAAAAGGATAAAAACCCGGATCTCTGCGCCACTAAAATTGTATATACGAGACTGATTACGAATGGGGTTGTTATCCTTGCTGGACGGAAAATATGCCCCTGGCAGATCCAGGTTTACTGTGGATTTATCCAATGTCAATAACTACTTTATTGTCCCCCGCCTCCTGGGTTATGAATATGTCCGTGACTACGCTCAAGGGGTTAGATGGTTCGCTTACTTCTTTCTTTAAGTACCCTAAACAGTAACCTGTAGTGATTTTAGAAACTAAACAAATGTAAATGGTATTTTTCCAATGTAAAATTGACGCATAATTAAAAAAATGCTGGTTTACACGGGAGGAAAAAAGCATTCAAATCATCATGGCTTTAAGCCCCCCCCCCATGTTCTTTTGCAAACAACCGTTTTGGCGGGAGGGCGTGGGGGGCGAAGCCTCCCCATGTCCTTTTGCAAACAACTGCTTTGGCGAGAGGGCGTGGGGGGCAAAGCCCCCCATGTTCTTTTGCAAACAACCGATTTGGCGGGAGGGCGTGGGGGGCAAAGCCCCCACACTTTCTTTTTACAAACAACTGCTTTGGCGGGTGATTAGTCGCTGATAGGTTTGTAGAGCTAAGTTTATTTAAATACTATTATTAAAAAAGCATGTAAACTTTATAATCATTGGCAGTCTAAAGGGGGGGTGTGGGGGGGGCGAAGCACCCCCATGTCCTTTTTAAAACAACTGCTTTGGCTTGTAATTAGTTGCTGATAGTTTTGTAGAGCTAGGTTCATTTAATACTAATAGAAAAAACATTTAAACCATCATGGCTTTATAATTATAGGTAGAGGGTAGGGGGGATTTTGGGGGGCGAAGCCCCCCCATGACTCTTAGCAAACAACTGCTTTGGCGTTTAACTGTTTTAAGTCGCTCATAACCTTGTAGAGCTAGATTTACATAGTAAAAAAAGCTTTCAAACTAATAAGGCTTCTTAGTCATGGTCTGTGTAATGGCGAAGAGGTGGGGGGAACAAAGGCCCCCCATGTCCTTTTGCCAACAACTGCTTTGGCGGGAGGGCGAAGCTCCTCCATGTCCTTCTACAAACCACTGCTCTCTTGTCTAATTATTCGCTGATATTTTTTTAGAGGTTAGTTCATTTAATACTATTAGAGGAGATTATTTAAACCATCATGGCCAGTTTAAAGGGGGGGTGTGGGGGGGCGAAGCCTCCCCATTTCCATTTGCAAATAACTGCTTCGACGTGTAACTGTTATTAGTCGCTTATAATCTTGTAGAGCTATAGATTTGCACAGTAGGAAAAAAGCATTCAAACTATCATGGCTTCTTAATCATGGGCAGTGTAAAGGGGAAGGTGTGAGGGGCGAAGCCCCCCCAAGTCCTTTTGCAAACACCACTTTGCGAGAAGGCGCGGGGGGCGAGGCTATGTTTATTTAATACTATTAGAAAAACTTTTAAACCATCTTGGCTTTATAATTATTGGCAGTGTAAAGAGGGGGATGTGGGGGGCGAAGCCCCCCATGTCCTTTTGCAAACAACCGCTTAGGCGGGAGGACGTAACGGGCGAAGCCCCCCCACTTTCTTTATACAAACAACTGCTTTGGCGTGTAATTAGTCGCTGATACGTTTGTAAAGCTAGGTTTATTTAAATACTATTATTAAAATAGCATGTAAACCATCAGGGCTTTATAGTCATGGGCAGTCTAAAGGGGGGGTGTGGGGGGCAAGCCCCCCATGTCCTTTTTAAAACAACTGCTTTGGCGTGTAATTAGTTGCTGATAGATTTGTATAGCTAGGGTCATTTAATACTAATAAAAAAACATTTAAACCATCATGGCTTTATAACATGGGCAGTGCAAAGAGGGGTGTGGGGGGCGAAGCCTCCCCAAGTCCTTTTGCAAACACCTGCTTTGGCGGGAGGGCGTGGGGGGCGAAGATATTTAATACTATTAAAAAAACAATTAAACTATCAAGGCTTTATAATTATGGGCAGTGTAATGAGGGGGGTGTGGGGGGGCAAAGCCCCCCCATGTCCTTTTGCAAACAACCGCTTTGGCGTGTGGGCGTAGGGGGCGAAGCATGTTCTTCTTACAAACAACTGATTTGGCGTGTAATTAGTCGCTGATAGTTTTGTAGAGCTAGGTTCATTTAATACAAGTAGAAAAAAACAGTTAAACCATAATGGCTTTATAATCATGGGCAGTTAAAGGAGGGGGTGAGGGGGCAAGCCCCCCCACGTCCATTTGCAAAGAACTGCAATGGCGTGTAACTGTCATTAGTTGCTCATAATCTCGTAGAGCTAGTTTTACACAGTAGAAAAAAACATTCAAACTATCATGGATTCTTAATCACGGGCAGAGTAAGGGGGGGAGGGTCGTGGGGGGCGAAGGCCCCCCATGTCCATTTGCAAATAACTGCTTTGGCGTGTAACTGTTATTAGTCGCTCATTATCTTGTAGAGCTATAGATTTACTCAGTACGAAAAAAACATTTAACTATCATGCCTTCTTAATCATGGACAGTGTAAAGGGGAAGGTGTGGGGGGCGAAGCCCCTCCAATTCCTCTTGCAAACACCACTTTGGTGGGAGGGCGTGGGGGGTGAAGCTATGTTTATTTAATACTATTTAAAAAAAGGATTGAAACCTTCATGGCTTTATAATTATGGGCAGTGTAAAGGAGAGTTGTGGGGTGCGAAGCCTCCCATGTCACTTTGTAAACAACTGCTGTGGCGTGTAACTCTTATTATTCACTCATAATCTTGTAGAGCTAGATTTACACAGTAAAAAAGCATTCAAACTATCATGGATTCTTAATTTTGGGAAGTGTAAAGGCGAAGTTGTGGTGGGGCGAATCCCCCCCACGTCCTTTTGCAAACATCTGCTTTGCGGGAGGGCGTGGGGGACGAAGCCCCTCATGTCCTTTTACATCCAACTGCTTTGCGGGAGGACGTGAGGAGCTAAGCCCCCCCATGTCCTTTTACAAACAACTGCTCTGCCGTGTAATTGGTCGCTTGTAGAGCCATCGATAGTTTTGTAGAGCTAAGTCTATTTAATACTATGAGAGAAAAAGCATGTAAACCATCATGGCAGCTCAAAGGGGGGGTGTGGGGGGGGCGAAGCCCCCCATGTCCTTTTGCAAACAACCGCAAAATGAAGCCCCCCCATTATCTTTTTACAAACAACTGCTTTGGCGTGCAATTAGTCGCTGATAGGTTTGTAGAGCTCGGTTTATTTAAATACTATTATTAAAAAAGCATGTAAACCATCATGGTTTTATAATCATGGGCCGTCTTAAGGGGGGGTGTGGGGGGGCGAAGTCCCCCCATGTCCTTTTTAAAACAACTGCTTTGGCATGTAATTAGTTGCTTATAGTTTTGTAGAGCTAGGTTCATTTAATACTAATAGAAAAAAAACATTTAAACCATCATGGCTTTATAATCATGGGCAGTGTAATGAGGGGGTTGTGGGGGGAGCGAAGCCCCCCCGTGTCCTTTTGCAAACAACCGCTTTGGCTTGAGGGCGTGGGGGGCGAAGCCCCCTCATGTTCTTCTTACAGACAACTGCTTTGGCGTGTAATTAGTCGCTGATAGTTTCGTAGGTTTATTTATCTAGGTTTATTTAATACCATTAGTAGAAAAGCATGTTAACCATCATGGCTTTATAATCATGGCCAGTTAAAAGGGGGGGCGAAGACCACCCATGTCCTTTTTAAAACAACTGTTTTGGCGTTTAAATAGTTGCTGATAGTTTTGTTGAGTTAAAACGGGTCGCCGGAATTGTATCCCCCGGATTTGTACCCCCCAGAAAAAACGCTACGTCATTTTGACGTCACAGGACGGGGGGTACAATTCCGGCTGCGAACTTTTAGGACGGATAAATTATTATGTATTTTAATCAACTGACATTTCACGGTTGGCTTAACAGCTGCATACTTGATATAAATCAAATTAAACTTCTTAAGTCCGACCCCGGAATTGTCCCCCCCGGATTTGTACCCCCGTGGTCAAATTCTTAAGTTCTACCCCGGATTTGTACCCCCCGGATTTTTGCCCCCCGGATTTGTACCCCCCGTCGCCAAATCTTCAAGCCCTACCCCGGATTTGTACCCCCCGTGGCCTTATACTTAAGTCTTATACCCCGGATTTGTACCCCCTGTGCTCAAATCCAGTTTGACCGACCATGGAAATATACCGGGTCAATATTTGTTCTTGTTATTGACTTTTTAAATTAAATTCTCGTAAATCAACGGCTGTTCGATCAATTATTGCCTAATATTATTCTACGAATATGTCTCATTATTATTATATTGTGTAGTCTTATTCATCATTAAGTAAGCTAGAAAATCTGTCAATAATACGCGATGAAAGTATTGGATAAAATATTGTTTTGAATATCTAAATTCATAAAAAATTTGTTAGTTTGATTATATATGTTTCACGTTTATGGTCTCGTATTCCGTTGGACTGTTTGCCATGAAACTAGGTATAAATATGTAAAATGTCACGGAGGAGCTTTTTTAGCCATTCATTTCGTCCTATCTTAATCGGGGGTACAAATCCGGGGGGTACAAATCCGGGGGGTACATTTCCGGGGTCAGACTCAAGGGAAATAATTTAATTGCAAACCATTTAGGTGTTGATGATTTAATAATGTATTGGGGGTACATTTCCAGTCGAGGGCTGTTTCTCGAGCGATTTAGGCCCCGCCTCCTGTGACGTCAAAATGACGTAGCGTTTTTTGTGGGGGGTACAAATCCGCTACCCCGGTTCATTTAATACTAGTAGGAAAAAACATTTAAACCACCATGGCTTTATAATCATGGGCATTGCAAAGGGGGGGGGGGGTGTGGGGGGGCGAAGCCCCCCCATGTCTCCTTGCAAACAACTGCTTAGGCATGTAACTGTTATTAGTTTCTTATAATCTTGTAGAGAGTTAAAAAAGCATTAAAACTATCATGGCTACTTAATCATGAGCAGTGTAAAGGGGAAAGCCATGGGGTTTAAACTATCATGGCTTCTTAATCATGGGCAGTGTAAAGGGGAAGGTGTGGGGGGCGATGCCCCTCCAATTCCTCTTGTAAACACCAATTTTGGTGGGAGGGCGTGGGGGCGAAGCTATGTTTATTTAATACTATTAGAAAAAAGCATTTAAACCTTCATGGCTTTATAATTATGGGCAGTGTAAGGAGGGGGATGTGGGGGGCCATGTCCTTTTGCAAAAAACCGCAAAATAAACCCCCCCATTTTCTTTTTTCAAACAACTTTTTTGGCGTGTAATTAGTCGCGGATAGGTTTGTAGAGCTAGGTTTATTTAAATACAATATTAAAAAAGCATGTAAACCATCATGGCTTTATAATCATTGGCAGTCTAAAGAGGGAGGTGTGGGGGGGCAAAGCCCCCCCAAGTTTTTTTGCAAACACCGCTTTGCGGGAAGGCGCGGGGGGCGAAGCTATGTTTATATACATATATAAAGATAATTTATTAAGTAAATAATAAATTAACACCTTCTTATAATTTACAAGTTGCTGAATAACAATGGTTGCAGAATAACAAAGGTTGATGAATTTTGAAATATTATAAAAAATGTTTGGATAATTAATCATTGGTATTTACTATATAAATGGTTCTTTAAAATGTAAATTGAATATCTGATGGCTGTTGTCGAGATAATTTTTAAAGATTCTTTTGGGAGGTGGAACTGATTCCAGATTTTTTGAAAAAATCTGGAACAGTTCCTCTTGCTCCAACCATCAATCCAATGACTTCTACAATAGAAAGTCTGTATTTTTGTTTAATGTCATCTCTTGTTCCACTATATATATCTTTCTTTTCGTTATGTACTAGAAGTGGTTGATTATGTGCTTTTTCAAATCGGACAGTTGGATCAATATTATATCCATGTTTTTTCTTCTTGTCAATGGCAATGATATCACACCTTCTGATGGATCCATTGTTTTCCACACATGTCACTTCTTCGAAGACTTCAAAGTTCTGCTTTTTCTTCAATTCATTTGCTATGATTGATCTTATTGTGTGGTGGCGTTTATTTCGTAATAGTTCCCCATGGGGGCAAGATCCAAGGACGTGTTCAATAGATTCAAATTGATAAGTCTCGGCGTCAGGACAATGCCTGCACCGGGTTCCATCCTTGGATCTGCCGGGGACTGATCTCAGAGGTGCCACATCACCAATGATTTTCAATGCGTCTTTGTATTCAGAGTTTGACAGTCCACATTTTCTGTGAAAATGGATATTTTCCGATTCGCTCTCTTGGAATAAAATGACGCCTCTACCCTTACGGGGAAGAGAGCACCATTTTTCATACTCTTCTTGCTGTAAGATATTTCTTAATTTTTTTGAAGAGAAACGTTTTGAATCATATACTTCTCTACTTAATCCTAATTTATCTATGCAAGCTTCATTTTCTTTTTCTTCATTAAAATTTTTGTACTATTAGAAAAAAAGCTTTTAAACCATCATGGCTTTATAATTATGGGCAGTGTAAAGAGGGGGATTTGGGGGCATGCAAACAACCGCTTTGGGGAGAGGACGTAAGGGGCGAAGCCCCCCACTTTCTTTTTACAAACAACTGCTTTGGCGTGTTATAAGTCGCTGATAGGTTTGTAGAGCTAGGTTTATTTAAATACTATTATTAAAAAAGCATGTAAACCATCATGGCTTTATAATCATGGGCAGTCTAAAGGAGGGGGTGTGGGGGGGCGAAGCCCCCCCATGTCCTTTTTAAAACAACTGCTTTGGCGTGTTATTAGTTGCTGACAGTTTTGTAGAGCTAGGTTCATTTAATACTAATAGAAAAAAACATTTAAACCATCATGGCTTTATAATCATGGGCAGTGCAAAGGGGGGGCGTGGGGGGCGAAACCCCCCCAAGTCCTTTTGCAAAAACCTGCTTTGGTAGGAGGGCGTGGGGGGTGGAATTTGTGGGGCGAAGCCTCCCCTGTCCTTTTACAAACAACAGCTTTGGCTAGAGGGCGAGGGGGGCGAAGCCCCTCCATGTTCTTTATACAAACAACTGCTTTGGCGTGTAATTAGTCGCTGATAGTTTAGCGTTGCTAGGTTTATTTAATACTATAAGAGAAAAAGCATGTAAACCATCATGGCAGCTCAAAGGGGGTGTGTGGGGTGGCGAAGCCCCCCCATAGCCTTTTTGAAACAACTGCTTTAGCGTGTAACTGTTTTTAGTCTCTCATAGTTATTTAGAGCTAGGTTTACTCAATACTAATAAAAAAAGCATTCATACCATCTTGGCATGTTAATAAAGGGGCAGAGTATATCTGGAGGGTTGCATACAAATGCTTTGGCGTGTAACTGTTTTTAGACGCTCATAGCCTTGTAGAGCAAGGTTCACTCAATACTAATAAAAAAAGATAAACTCATATCATTATGGCACGTTAATCATGGGTGTCGTAAATGGGGGGTGCGGGGGGCCAGGCCCCCCATTTTCTTCGGCAAACATAATTTATTAGTGGCTCATAATTTTGTAGAGCTAGGTTTACACAGTAAAAAAAGCATTCAAACCGTCATAGCTTTTTAATCACGGGCGGAGTAAAAGGGGTGGTGTCTGGCCGGGGGGGGGGGGCGAAGCCCTCTCATGTCCTTTGGCAAACATAATTTATTCGTCACTTATAGTTTTGTAGAGTTTGCTCAATTCTAATAGGAAAAAACATTTAAACCATTATGGCTTGATGAACATTTCGTCAGCTGTTCAACAACAAAACACAAAAAAAACATTTTGTCGCCACAGTGTGTGGCCAGCCTAATTGTCAATTATTTTAGAACTTTTGAAACAATACAAACACGTTGCTCGTAAATTAACAAAATAATGCTTTGGTAATATCTGAGTTCACTCATCCCATTACGCGCAGAATAAGCGTACTCCTAGTAGATTAAGTAGCTGCGTCTTTCTTCTCCGTCGTCTATCTTTTTTTGCAAATAAGGAAATTTTGATGGCGGCGTACTATGGATGTTTTCTTCCACATGTTACATACGGATTGGCAATTTGGGGTTCTGAAACAGAAAATCATAAGCAGGTATTCCGTTGGCAGAAGAAGGCCTTGAGAGTAATCTGCGGGATGAAAAGGCTGGATTCATGTAGGGGAATATTTTCTTCCAACAATCTCTTGACTTTCCCTCCTTGTATATTTTAAAATGTTTGACCTTTTTGATAAAAAACAGACAACTTTATGATTTTCAAAATAATAGTCATTATCATCTTGTGTCGTGCGCGTCACTTTTATATATATAGCGCGAAACCAGGTACTGTCCATAATACCTTAGCAGAGGCCAGTCCTTCCGAAACTTCTGGAATAAGTTTGTCAGAGGGAAACTCAGGATTTGAAACCCCTGGATCTTCCCACTCCAACCCTCATCGCCTTAGCCGACACATCGCTGTTTAACCAGATAAGTATTAACGCTAAGTATTAGGGCATTTTCCGTAAATTAATTGGTATCAGCCAATTATGTTTTAGATAGTTGGGGTTTGGGGTGCCGGGGGGAAAATTCTAGTTGGGGGTTTTTCTGAGATGTGAATTTCTGTGGGTTTCGCCTTTAAGATATTGCACATGTAGCAATATCTTATCTGCGACCCTTTAAGATATTGCACATGTAGCTTCAACAGGAAATATTGCTTCTCATATTGTCTTGCAAACAATTAATTACCTAACTCAATAGTTCATTAAACCCTTATTCAGAATCATAGTAATCAGCGATTAGACCTTTACTTAAATTCAGACAGTTATTCCCAGTCACATGCAATTTAGGCCCTTCTGGCATTTAATATAGTTTTACATGGAATTAATTACTTAATTATTGTTCATCAAAGCTGGCTTAGGTGACCATATGGCAATGGGCACGATCGGCCTCGGGGTAAACCTTCCACCTAGATAAATTATCCTATTCATTTCACAGATAGTAATTTGCTCTGATCAATCCTTTCCTGACAATACAGGATTACCTTATTGTACCATAGATCTATGTTCCACCCTGATCCATATTTAGCTATTTCCAACAATCTATCACATCATCCGACAACCAACAACTCCATCAGTTACAATCTCCGCAACCAATCTTCTCTTTCCATCCCTCGTCACAATACGACACTCTATGAAAAACAAACCTTTTTCTCATCAATAAAACTGTACAACTCCCTTCCAAACAATCTGAAATCAGAGACCAATGTTGGCAAATTTAAAGAAAGATTGAAACTGCTCTTGATCAAAAAAGAATATTACAGTGTTCAATCGTATTATAATGACATAAGTTCTGCTTAATTTTACTTTTAATTCATTGTTTTATTTTGTGTTTTTTTGCAATTGCAGTCACTTGCAAATACAGTAGAGCCCCGCTAATCCGAAATCCAGTAATCCGAAAATCCGCTTAATCCAAAACCGAAATCAGGAAATATTAAGGAATAAATAAAAACTAGGAGTACGCTTATTCTGCGCGTAATGGGATGAGTGAACTCAGATATTGCCAAAGCGTTATTTGTCAATTTACGAGCAACGTGTGTTTGTATTGTTTCAAAAGTTCTAAAATAAATGACAATTAGGCCGGCCACACACTGAGGCGACAAAATGTTTTTTGTGTTTTGTTGTTGAACAGCTGACAAAATGTTCAACAAGCCATGATGGTTTAAATGTTTTTTCCTATTAGAATTGAGCAAACCTAGCTCTACAAAACTATAAACGACGAATAAATTATGTTTGCCAAAGGACATGAGAGGGCTTCGCCCCCCCCCCCCGGCCGGACACCACCCCTTTTATTTCGCCCGTGATTAAAAAGCTATGACGGTTTGAATGTTTTTTTTACTGTGTAAACCTAGCTCTACAAAACTATGAACCACTAATAAATTATGTTTGCCAAAGGAAATGGGGGGCCTGGCCCCCGCACCCCCCTTTTACGACACCCATGATTGACGTGCCATAATGATTTGAGTGTTTTTTTTTAAAATAGTATATTGAAAAAACCTTGCTCTACAAAGCTATGAGCGTCTAATAACAGTTACACGCCAAAAATTTTGTATGCACCCCCCAGATATACTCTGCCCATTATTAACATGCCAAGATGGTATGGATGCTTTTTTTATTAATTGAGTAAACCTAGCTCTAAATAACTATGAGCGACTAAAAACAGTTACAGACCAAAGCAGTTGTTTCAAACAGGCCATGAGGGGGGGGGCTTCGCCCCCACACCCCTCTTTAAGCTGCTATGATGGTTTACATGCTTTTTCTCTAATTGAATTAAATAAACATAGCAATACATAACTATCAGCGACTAATTACAAGCCAAAGCAGTTGTTTGCAAAAAGAACATGGGGGGCTTCGCCCCCACACCCTTCCGCCAAAGCAGTTGCTTGCAAAAGGACATGGGGGGGCTTCGCCCCCCCACACCCCCCTCTTTACACTGCCCATGATTATAAAGCCAAGATGGTTTAAATGCTTTTTTTCTAATCTATGTATTAATACGCAAGCGGTTTTCTTTTCACAGTCCAACTGCAATAACGGCTGGACGGATTTTAACGTTTGAGGTGTCAAATTAACGGGATAGTTATGTAGATTTGTCATCAAGTCTCATAATTTTAAAAAAGGGCGTCACTAAAGTACAGTAATGGACTGAAGTTTCGGAACAGTAGCGCTATTCATGGACATTGAAGCAAGCTCAGTTTACTTTGTTTACAAACTGAACATATGGCCAAGCTCTGAAATAAACCACAGACTGCAGCAATTATAATTAATTTTTTGAAAAGAGCAGTTTTAAATTTACAGCTGGTTTGGCTTTGTTTTCAACAGTTTTCTTTTTTAAACGATTTATTATGTAATTTAGGTTATGTTATGAAGTTTATAAAGCTCTTAAACATTGCAGTTACCAGTTTTACAGTGTAGTTTACGATATCTCATAGTGTTTTTTTGAAGTTATATTAACCTGAGCAGATCTATTTTTGGATTTGGTGCATTTATAATGCCACCAATAAAAAAAAGACGAACATTGACTGGTCGGAGGAGTCGGAAAGAACACGATCGCAACCGCTGGCATCACTCTCCTGATGTAACATTTAATGCTCCTTCCAACCTCAGACCAATGAACAAAAATTTTTTCATTGTGGTGGGTTGCATTTCAAGAATGAAAAGACTGGTAGAGATAATGCGTCGTTTACGCGTTTTTGCCACAAAGGAAAGGTTGCCTGTAAAGACAGCCATTCCCTACAAATCTGTTTTGACGATAATTATCAATGAGGTGCAGCGGCAATCCCTAAACAAAGAAAGTCATTGCTCACAAGCCAGTGTTTGCTCTCGGTCAGCTATATGCTGCTGTAAGCAGAGCTTGATCTTTTTCCAGTGTTAGAATATACATTTCAGAAAAAAGTGGACATAGGGAAATGGAGGGGTTCCCTTAAAAATCGTTTTTATTTACCGGAAACTCCTGCGGTAGATCAAATTAACATTAAAAGTTTCAGCAGTTAAGCCATAATTTTGTTAATGAAGTTAGCCCTTTGATTAAACTTTAAAAGTGTATAAGTAGGCTGATTATTCATCATTCTTTTACTATATGACTTTTGCTCGATTTCGAGCTACGTGTTATCTAGTAGTATTAAATAGACTGAGCTCTACAAAACTATCGATGGCTCTACAAGCGACTAACTACACGGCAGAGAAGTTGTTTGTAAAAGGAAATGGGGGGGCTTTGCTCCCCACGCCCTCCCGCAAAGCAGTTGGATGTAAAAGGACATGGGGGCTTCGCCCCCCACGCTCTCCCGCAAAGCAGATATTTGCAAAAGGACATGGGGGGGGGCTTCGCCCCCCACACCTTTGCCTTTACACTGCCCACCATTAAGAATCCATGAGAGTTTGAATGCTTTTTTTACTGTGTAAATCAAGCTCTACAAGATTAAAAGCGACTAATAAGAGTTACACGCCAAAGCAGTTGGTTGCTAAGGGACATGGGAGGGGGCTTCGCCCCCCACAACTCTCCTTTACACTGCCCATGATTATAAAGCCATGATGGTTTAAATGTTTTTTTCTATTAGTATTAAACAATGAACTTAGTTCTACAAAACTATCAGCAACTAATTACACGCCAAAGCAGTTGTTTTAAAAAGAACATTGGGGGGCTTCGCCCCCCACGCCCTACCTCCAAAGCTGTTGATTGTAAAAGGACATGGGGGGCTTCGCCCCCCAACACTTTCCCCTTAACACTGCCCATTTGCTTATTGTGTTAACGAAGATGAGACCTCGTGCCATTTTATATTTCTCGTTCCGGCTTTATTGTACGCAAAAGAAATGGGGAAATTCGCTAAAACATTATAATCTGCAATAACGGTAGCTTGATTTGACCTGAAGCTGAAGCTATTAATATTACCTACCAATAAAATGGATATTGCAAAAAACTACTACATAAGTATGTATATTGCAGTGATAGTTTGAATGTTTTTTTTACTGTATAAATCTAGCTCTACAAGATTATGAGAAACTAATAGAAGTTACACATCAAAGCAGTTGTTTGTAGAGAGACATGGGGGGGGGTTCGCCCCCCCACACCACCCCCCTTTGCAATGCCCATGATTATAAAGCCGTAATAGTTTAAATGTTTTTTTTCTATTAGTATTAAATTAACCTAGATCTACACAGCTATCAGAAACTAATTACACACCAAAAGCAGTTGTTTTAAAAAGGACATGGGGGGCTTCGCCCCCCCACAACCCCCCTTTAGACAGCCAATAAATATAAAGCCATGATGGTTTACATGCTTTTTTACTAATAGTATTTAAATAAACCTAGCTCTACAAACCTATCAGCGACTAATTACACGCCAAAGCAGTTATTTAAAAGAAGAACATGAGGAAATTCGCCCCCCACGCCCTCACGCCAAAGTGGTTGTTTGCAAAAGGACCTGGGGGGCTTCGCCCCCCCACTCCCCCTTCTTTACACTGCCCATAATCGATGAGTGAACGAAGTGAACGAGTCTATGTATCAGCGGAGTTGAAGATTCGTTGTCCGTCACTGTGTGAGTGTGTGAGTGTGTGAGTGTGTGAGTGTGTGTGTACGTAACGCGGTAACTAAAAAACCGCTACACTAATCAATTCCAAATTTCGCACAAACGTTAAGTATCTCACAGGGAATATGCCATTAAATTATGAAGCATATTGGTTTAGTATTTTTTGAGTAATTTAATATTTTAACTTGCAAAAAATCATCATAAGTTTAACATTGGGAAATAATTTACTTTCGTAAACTACGGGATACAAATAAAGATTGTTTCAAAATAAAAGGAAAATAACAGTGGAATTTAGAAAAAAATATTTCACGAAACACTTAAATGACATGCTACATGCCTATCAATTGTTAGTTTTTTAAGTCTACGTTAAAATGTTTATTATTGAAAAAAAACAATGCCTAGAAATATAAAAATTCAGATAGATCATTTCTGTTTTGTTGCCTCAGTCGAAATAGTTTATATGAATGACGCTAGATGGAACCAACAGGAACACATTGTCATTTTCCTTTTACTAACAGCTGATTCCATATATTTAAGAGAAAATATTTATTGATTGTTTCTTTTAGGTCCAATTAATAAAACGTTAAAAAACAATGAGTAAAGATACTATTGCATGTATAAAAGTACATTGATGAAACAAATGTGAATTTTATCCCAGCAAACGCAATTTTTGTATAAAATTGCGATAAAAAATATATTTTTATAGCGCAATTCGTATTAATAACAAACTTTTGTGCCAAGAAGGATGCATGCGATCAGTTATATTAAGACAAATTAAATACGTATGAAATTGAATTGAGAATGTAGGATGTTGTAGTTGTAGATGTGTAGATTAATGATTTGTTTCCTACATAATTTTACTATACATAATCAAGCAAGAAATTCACAAAAATAATAATTAATTTTGCATATGTAGTAGTATAATTAGTTTTATAATAATAAAGTCATGATAGCCAGATTCAAAAATAAGAGGATTAGGTCGCGGATCCATAGACGGCTCATCATTGGCGCCGTCCTCGTGACCAGTTATTCCGCACCACACAAGCGGATCAAGAACCCGAGCAAGAGCTCATGGAGCTTCCGTAGGCCAAGGCAAAGAATAAGCAAGCTTCTGAAACTGAAAAAGGCGGTCCAAAAGGCGAGGATCCAAAAGGATAAAAACCCGGATCTCTGCGCCACTAAAATTGTATATACGAGACTGATTACGAATGGGGTTGTTATCCTTGCTGGACGGAAAATATGCCCCTGGCAGATCCAGGTTTACTGTGGATTTATCCAATGTCAATGACTACTTTATTGTCCCCCGCCTCCTGGGTGATGAATATGTCCGTGACTACGCTCAAGGGGTTAGATGGTTCGCTTACTTCTTTCTTTAAGTACCCTAAACAGTAACCTGTAGTGATTTTAGAAACTAAACAAATGTAAATGGTATTTTTCCAATGTAAAATTGACGCATAATTAAAAAAATGCTGGTTTACACGGGAGGAAAAAAGCATTCAAATCATCATGGCTTTAAGCCCCCCCCCATGTTCTTTTGCAAACAACCGTTTTGGCGGGAGGGCGTGGGGGGCGAAGCCTCCCCATGTCCTTTTGCAAACAACTGCTTTGGCGAGAGGGCGTGGGGGGCAAAGCCCCCCATGTTCTTTTGCAAACAACCGATTTGGCGGGAGGGCGTGGGGGGCAAAGCCCCCACACTTTCTTTTTACAAACAACTGCTTTGGCGGGTGATTAGTCGCTGATAGGTTTGTAGAGCTAAGTTTATTTAAATACTATTATTAAAAAAGCATGTAAACTTTATAATCATTGGCAGTCTAAAGGGGGGGTGTGGGGGGGGCGAAGCACCCCCATGTCCTTTTTAAAACAACTGCTTTGGCTTGTAATTAGTTGCTGATAGTTTTGTAGAGCTAGGTTCATTTAATACTAATAGAAAAAACATTTAAACCATCATGGCTTTATAATTATAGGTAGAGGGTAGGGGGGATTTTGGGGGGCGAAGCCCCCCCATGACTCTTAGCAAACAACTGCTTTGGCGTTTAACTGTTTTAAGTCGCTCATAATCTTGTAGAGCTAGATTTACATAGTAAAAAAAGCTTTCAAACTAATAAGGCTTCTTAGTCATGGTCTGTGTAATGGCGAAGATGTGGGGGGAACAAAGGCCCCCCATGTCCTTTTGCCAACAACTGCTTTGGCGGGAGGGCGAAGCTCCTCCATGTCCTTCTACAAACCACTGCTCTCTTGTCTAATTATTCGCTGATATTTTTTTAGAGGTTAGTTCATTTAATACTATTAGAGGAGATTATTTAAACCATCATGGCCAGTTTAAAGGGGGGGTGTGGGGGGGCGAAGCCTCCCCATTTCCATTTGCAAATAACTGCTTCGACGTGTAACTGTTATTAGTCGCTCATAATCTTGTAGAGCTATAGATTTGCACAGTAGGAAAAAAGCATTCAAACTATCATGGCTTCTTAATCATGGGCAGTGTAAAGGGGAAGGTGTGAGGGGCGAAGCCCCCCCAAGTCCTTTTGCAAACACCACTTTGCGAGAAGGCGCGGGGGGCGAAGCTATGTTTATTTAATACTATTAGAAAAACTTTTAAACCATCTTGGCTTTATAATTATGGGCAGTGTAAAGAGGGGGATGTGGGGGGCGAAGCCCCTCATGTCCTTTTGCAAACAACCGCTTAGGCGGGAGGACGTAACGGGCGAAGCCCCCCCACTTTCTTTATACAAACAACTGCTTTGGCGTGTAATTAGTCGCTGATACGTTTGTAGAGCTAGGTTTATTTAAATACAATTATTAAAATAGCATGTAAACCATCAGGGCTTTATAGTCATGGGCAGTCTAAAGGGGGGGTGTGGGGGGCAAGCCCCCCATGTCCTTTTTAAAACAACTGCTTTGGCGTGTAATTAGTTGCTGATAGATTTGTATAGCTAGGGTCATTTAATACTAATAAAAAAACATTTAAACCATCATGGCTTTATAACATGGGCAGTGCAAAGAGGGGTGTGGGGGGCGAAGCCTCCCCAAGTCCTTTTGAAATCACCTGCTTTGGCGGGAGAGCGTGGGGGGCGAAGATATTTAATACTATTAAAAAAACAATTAAACTATCAAGGCTTTATAATTATGGGCAGTGTAATGAGGGGGGTGTGGGGGGGCAAAGCCCCCCCATGTCCTTTTGCAAACAACCGCTTTGGCGTGTGGGCGTAGGGGGCGAAGCATGTTCTTCTTACAAACAACTGATTTGGCGTGTAATTAGTCGCTGATAGTTTTGTAGAGCTAGGTTCATTTAATACAAGTAGAAAAAAACAGTTAAACCATAATGGCTTTATAATCATGGGCAGTTAAAGGAGGGGGTGAGGGGGCAAGCCCCCCCACGTCCATTTGCAAAGAACTGCAATGGCGTGTAACTGTCATTAGTTGCTCATAATCTCGTAGAGCTAGTTTTACACAGTAGAAAAAAACATTCAAACTATCATGGATTCTTAATCACGGGCAGAGTAAGGGGGGGGGGGGTCGTGGGGGGCGAAGGCCCCCCATGTCCATTTGCAAATAACTGCTTTGGCGTGTAACTGTTATTAGTTCGCTCATTATCTTGTAGAGCTATAGATTTACTCAGTACGAAAAAAACATTTAACTATCATGCCTTCTTAATCATGGACAGTGTAAAGGGGAAGGTGTGGGGGGCGAAGCCCCTCCAATTCCTCTTGCAAACACCACTTTGGTGGGAGGGCGTGGGGGGTGAAGCTATGTTTATTTAATACTATTTAAAAAAAGGATTGAAACCTTCATGGCTTTATAATTATGGGCAGTGTAAAGGAGAGTTGTGGGGTGCGAAGCCTCCCATGTCACTTTGTAAACAACTGCTGTGGCGTGTAACTCTTATTATTCACTCATAATCTTGTAGAGCTAGATTTACACAGTAAAAAAGCATTCAAACTATCATGGATTCTTAATTTTGGGAAGTGTAAAGGCGAAGTTGTGGTGGGGCGAATCCCCCCCACGTCCTTTTGCAAACATCTGCTTTGCGGGAGGGCGTGGGGGACGAAGCCCCTCATGTCCTTTTACATCCAACTGCTTTGCGGGAGGACGTGAGGAGCTAAGCCCCCCCATGTCCTTTTACAAACAACTGCTCTGCCGTGTAATTGGTCGCTTGTAGAGCCATCGATAGTTTTGTAGAGCTAAGTCTATTTAATACTATGAGAGAAAAAGCATGTAAACCATCATGGCAGCTCAAAGGGGGGGTGTGGGGGGGGGCGAAGCCCCCCATGTCCTTTTGCAAACAACCGCAAAATGAAGCCCCCCCATTATCTTTTTACAAACAACTGCTTTGGCGTGCAATTAGTCGCTGATAGGTTTGTAGAGCTCGGTTTATTTAAATACTATTATTAAAAAAGCATGTAAACCATCATGGTTTTATAATCATGGGCCGTCTTAAGGGGGGGTGTGGGGGGGCGAAGTCCCCCCATGTCCTTTTTAAAACAACTGCTTTGGCATGTAATTAGTTGCTTATAGTTTTGTAGAGCTAGGTTCATTTAATACTAATAGAAAAAAAAACATTTAAACCATCATGGCTTTATAATCATGGGCAGTGTAATGAGGGGGTTGTGGGGGGAGCGAAGCCCCCCCGTGTCCTTTTGCAAACAACCGCTTTGGCTTGAGGGCGTGGGGGGCGAAGCCCCCTCATGTTCTTCTTACAGACAACTGCTTTGGCGTGTAATTAGTCGCTGATAGTTTCGTAGGTTTATTTAGCTAGGTTTATTTAATACCATTAGTAGAAAAGCATGTTAACCATCATGGCTTTATAATCATGGCCAGTTAAAAGGGGGGGCGAAGACCACCCATGTCCTTTTTAAAACAACTGTTTTGGCGTTTAAATAGTTGCTGATAGTTTTGTTGAGTTAAAACGGGTCGCCGGAATTGTATCCCCCGGATTTGTACCCCCCAGAAAAAACGCTACGTCATTTTGACGTCACAGGACAGGGGGTACAATTCCGGCTGCGAACTTTTAGGACGGATAAATTATTATGTATTTTAATCAACTGACATTTCACGGTTGGCTTAACAGCTGCATACTTGATATAAATCAAATTAAACTTCTTAAGTCCGACCCCGGAATTGTCCCCCCCGGATTTGTACCCCCGTGGTCAAATTCTTAAGTTCTACCCCGGATTTGTACCCCCCGGATTTTTGCCCCCCGGATTTGTACCCCCCGTCGCCAAATCTTCAAGCCCTACCCCGGATTTGTACCCCCCGTGGCCTTATACTTAAGTCTTATACCCCGGATTTGTACCCCCTGTGCTCAAATCCAGTTTGACCGACCATGGAAATATACCGGGTCAATATTTGTTCTTGTTATTGACTTTTTTAACTAAATTCTCGTAAATCAACGGCTGTTCGATCAATTATTGCCTAATATTATTCTACGAATATGTCTCATTATTATTATATTGTGTAGTCTTATTCATCATTAAGTAAGCTAGAAAATCTGTCAATAATACGCGATGAAAGTATTGGATAAAATATTGTTTTGAATATCTAAATTCATAAAAAATTTGTTAGTTTGATTATATATGTTTCACGTTTATGGTCTCGTATTCCGTTGGACTGTTTGCCATGAAACTAGGTATAAATATGTAAAATGTCACGGAGGAGCTTTTTTAGCCATTCATTTCGTCCTATCTTAATCGGGGGTACAAATCCGGGGGGTACAAATCCGGGGGGTACATTTCCGGGGTCAGACTCAAGGGAAATAATTTAATTGCAAACCATTTAGGTGTTGATGATTTAATAATGTATTGGGGGTACATTTCCAGTCGAGGGCTGTTTCTCGAGCGATTTAGGCCCCGCCTCCTGTGACGTCAAAATGACGTAGCGTTTTTTGTGGGGGGTACAAATCCGCTACCCCGGTTCATTTAATACTAGTAGGAAAAAACATTTAAACCACCATGGCTTTATAATCATGGGCATTGCAAAGGGGGGGGGGGGGTGTGGGGGGGCGAAGCCCCCCCATGTCTCCTTGCAAACAACTGCTTAGGCATGTAACTGTTATTAGTTTCTTATAATCTTGTAGAGAGTTAAAAAAGCATTAAAACTATCATGGCTTCTTAATCATGAGCAGTGTAAAGGGGAAAGCCATGGGGTTTAAACTATCATGGCTTCTTAATCATGGGCAGTGTAAAGGGGAAGGTGTGGGGGGCGATGCCCCTCCAATTCCTCTTGTAAACACCAATTTGGTGGGAGGGCGTGGGGGCGAAGCTATGTTTATTTAATACTATTAGAAAAAAGCATTTAAACCTTCATGGCTTTATAATTATGGGCAGTGTAAGGAGGGGGATGTGGGGGGCCATGTCCTTTTGCAAAAAACCGCAAAATAAACCCCCCCATTTTCTTTTTTCAAACAACCTTTTTGGCGTGTAATTAGTCGCGGATAGGTTTGTAGAGCTAGGTTTATTTAAATACTATTATAAAAAAGCATGTAAACCATCATGGCTTTATAATCATTGGCAGTCTAAAGAGGGAGGTGTGGGGGGGCAAAGCCCCCCCAAGTTTTTTTGCAAACACCGCTTTGCGGGAAGGCGCGGGGGGCGAAGCTATGTTTATATACATATATAAAGATAATTTATTAAGTAAATAATAAATTAACACCTTCTTATAATTTACAAGTTGCTGAATAACAATGGTTGCAGAATAACAAAGGTTGATGAATTTTGAAATATTATAAAAAATGTTTGGATAATTAATCATTGGTATTTACTATATAAATGGTTCTTTAAAATGTTAATTGAATATCTGATGGCTGTTGTCGAGATAATTTTTAAAGATTCTTTTGGGAGGTGGAACTGATTCCAGATTTTTTGAAAAAATCTGGAACAGTTCCTCTTGCTCCAACCATCAATCCAATGACTTCTACAATAGAAAGTCTGTATTTTTGTTTAATGTCATCTCTTGTTCCACTATATATATCTTTCTTTTCGTTATGTACTAGAAGTGGTTGATTATGTGCTTTTTCAAATCGGACAGTTGGATCAATATTATATCACCATTTTTCATACTCTTCTTGCTGTAAGATATTTCTTAATTTTTTTGAAGAGAAACGTTTTGAATCATATACTTCTCTACTTAATCCTAATTTATCTATGCAAGCTTCATTTTCTTTTTCTTCATTAAAATTTTTGTACTATTAGAAAAAAAGCTTTTAAACCATCATGGCTTTATAATTATGGGCAGTGTAAAGAGGGGGATTTGGGGGCATGCAAACAACCGCTTTGGGGAGAGGACGTAAGGGGCGAAGCCCCCCACTTTTTTTTACAAACAACTGCTTTGGCGTGTTATAAGTCGCTGATAGGTTTGTAGAGCTAGGTTTATTTAAATACTATTATTAAAAAAGCATGTAAACCATCATGGCTTTATAATCATGGGCAGTCTAAAGGAGGGGGTGTGGGGGGGCGAAGCCCCCCCATGTCCTTTTTAAAACAACTGCTTTGGCGTGTTATTAGTTGCTGACAGTTTTGTAGAGCTAGGTTCATTTAATACTAATAGAAAAAAACATTTAAACCATCATGGCTTTATAATCATGGGCAGTGCAAAGGGGGGGCGTGGGGGGCGAAACCCCCCCAAGTCCTTTTGCAAAAACCTGCTTTGGTAGGAGGGCGTGGGGGGTGAAATTTGTGGGGCGAAGCCTCCCCTGTCCTTTTACAAACAACAGCTTTGGCTAGAGGGCGAGGGGGGCGAAGCCCCTTCATGTTCTTTATACAAACAACTGCTTTGGCGTGTAATTAGTCGCTGATAGTTTAGCGTTGCTAGGTTTATTTAATACTATAAGAGAAAAAGCATGTAAACCATCATGGCAGCTCAAAGGGGGAGTGTGGGGTGGCGAAGCCCCCCCATAGCCTTTTTGAAACAACTGCTTTAGCGTGTAACTGCTTTTAGTCTCTCATAGTTATTTAGAGCTAGGTTTACTCAATACTAATAAAAAAAGCATTCATACCATCTTGGCATGTTAATAAAGGGGCAGAGTATATCTGGAGGGTTGCATACAAATGCTTTGGCGTGTAACTGTTTTTAGACGCTCATAGCCTTGTAGAGCAAGGTTCACTCAATACTAATAAAAAAAGATAAACTCATATCATTATGGCACGTTAATCATGGGTGTCGTAAATGGGGGGTGCGGGGGGCCAGGCCCCCCATTTTCTTCGGCAAACATAATTTATTAGTGGCTCATAATTTTGTAGAGCTAGGTTTACACAGTAAAAAAAGCATTCAAACCGTCATAGCTTTTTAATCACGGGCGGAGTAAAAGGGGTGGTGTCTGGCCGGGGGGGGGCGAAGCCCTCTCATGTCCTTTGGCAAACATAATTTATTCGTCACTTATAGTTTTGTAGAGTTTGCTCAATTCTAATAGGAAAAAACATTTAAACCATTATGGCTTGATGAACATTTCGTCAGCTGTTCAACAACAAAACACAAAAAAAACATTTTGTCGCCACAGTGTGTGGCCAGCCTAATTGTCAATTATTTTAGAACTTTTGAAACAATACAAACACGTTGCTCGTAAATTAACAAAATAATGCTTTGGTAATATCTGAGTTCACTCATCCCATTACGCGCAGAATAAGCGTACTCCTAGTAGATTAAGTAGCTGCGTCTTTCTTCTCCGTCGTCTATCTTTTTTTGCAAATAAGGAAATTTTGATGGCGGCGTACTATGGATGTTTTCTTCCACATGTTACATACGGATTGGCAATTTGGGGTTCTGAAACAGAAAATCATAAGCAGGTATTCCGTTGGCAGAAGAAGGCCTTGAGAGTAATCTGCGGGATGAAAAGGCTGGATTCATGTAGGGGAATATTTTCTTCCAACAATCTCTTGACTTTCCCTCCTTGTATATTTTAAAATGTTTGACCTTTTTGATAAAAAACAGACAACTTTATGATTTTCAAAATAATAGTCATTATCATCTTGTGTCGTGCGCGTCACTTTTATATATATAGCGCGAAACCAGGTACTGTCCATAATACCTTAGCAGAGGCCAGTCCTTCCGAAACTTCTGGAATAAGTTTGTCAGAGGGAAACTCAGGATTTGAAACCCCTGGATCTTCCCACTCCAACCCTCATCGCCTTAGCCGACACATCGCTGTTTAACCAGATAAGTATTAACGCTAAGTATTAGGGCATTTTCCGTAAATTAATTGGTATCAGCCAATTATGTTTTAGATAGTTGGGGTTTGGGGTGCCGGGGGGAAAATTCTAGTTGGGGGTTTTTCTGAGATGTGAATTTCTGTGGGTTTCGCCTTTAAGATATTGCACATGTAGCAATATCTTATCTGCGACCCTTTAAGATATTGCACATGTAGCTTCAACAGGAAATATTGCTTCTCATATTGTCTTGCAAACAATTAATTACCTAACTCAATAGTTCATTAAACCCTTATTCAGAATCATAGTAATCAGCGATTAGACCTTTACTTAAATTCAGACAGTTATTCCCAGTCACATGCAATTTAGGCCCTTCTGGCATTTAATATAGTTTTACATGGAATTAATTACTTAATTATTGTTCATCAAAGCTGGCTTAGGTGACCATATGGCAATGGGCACGATCGGCCTCGGGGTAAACCTTCCACCTAGATAAATTATCCTATTCATTTCACAGATAGTAATTTGCTCTGATCAATCCTTTCCTGACAATACAGGATTACCTTATTGTACCATAGATCTATGTTCCACCCTGATCCATATTTAGCTATTTCCAACAATCTATCACATCATCCGACAACCAACAACTCCATCAGTTACAATCTCCGCAACCAATCTTCTCTTTCCATCCCTCGTCACAATACGACACTCTATGAAAAACAAACCTTTTTCTCATCAATAAAACTGTACAACTCCCTTCCAAACAATCTGAAATCAGAGACCAATGTTGGCAAATTTAAAGAAAGATTGAAACTGCTCTTGATCAAAAAAGAATATTACAGTGTTCAATCGTATTATAATGACATAAGTTCTGCTTAATTTTACTTTTAATTCATTGTTTTATTTTGTGTTTTTTTGCAATTGCAGTCACTTGCAAATACAGTAGAGCCCCGCTAATCCGAAATCCAGTAATCCGAAAATCCGCTTAATCCAAAACCGAAATCAGGAAATATTAAGGAATAAATAAAAACTAGGAGTACGCTTATTCTGCGCGTAATGGGATGAGTGAACTCAGATATTGCCAAAGCGTTATTTTGTCAATTTACGAGCAACGTGTGTTTGTATTGTTTCAAAAGTTCTAAAATAAATGACAATTAGGCCGGCCACACACTGAGGCGACAAAATGTTTTTTGTGTTTTGTTGTTGAACAGCTGACGAAATGTTCAACAAGCCATGATGGTTTAAATGTTTTTTCCTATTAGAATTGAGCAAACCTAGCTCTACAAAACTATAAACGACGAATAAATTATGTTTGCCAAAGGACATGAGAGGGCTTCGCCCCCCCCCCCCGGCCGGACACCACCCCTTTTATTTCGCCCGTGATTAAAAAGCTATGACGGTTTGAATGTTTTTTTTACTGTGTAAACCTAGCTCTACAAAACTATGAACCACTAATAAATTATGTTTGCCAAAGGAAATGGGGGGCCTGGCCCCCGCACCCCCCTTTTACGACACCCATGATTGACGTGCCATAATGATTTGAGTGTTTTTTTTTAATAGTATATTGAAAAAACCTTGCTCTACAAAGCTATGAGCGTCTAATAACAGTTACACGCCAAAAATTTTGTATGCACCCCCCAGATATACTCTGCCCATTATTAACATGCCAAGATGGTATGGATGTTTTTTTTATTAATTGAGTAAACCTAGCTCTAAATAACTATGAGCGACTAAAAACAGTTACAGACCAAAGCAGTTGTTTCAAACAGGCCATGAGGGGGGGGCTTCGCCCCCCACACCCCTCTTTAAGCTGCTATGATGGTTTACATGCTTTTTCTCTAATTGAATTAAATAAACATAGCAATACATAACTATCAGCGACTAATTACAAGCCAAAGCAGTTGTTTGCAAAAAGAACATGGGGGGCTTCGCCCCCACACCCTTCCGCCAAAGCAGTTGCTTGCAAAAGGACATGGGGGGGCTTCGCCCCCCCACACCCCCCTCTTTACACTGCCCATGATTATAAAGCCAAGATGGTTTAAATGCTTTTTTTCTAATCTATGTATTAATACGCAAGCGGTTTTCTTTTCACAGTCCAACTGCAATAACGGCTGGACGGATTTTAACGTTTGAGGTGTCAAATTAACGGGATAGTTATGTAGATTTGTCATCAAGTCTCATAATTTTAAAAAAGGGCGTCACTAAAGTACAGTAATGGACTGAAGTTTCGGAACAGTAGCGCTATTCATGGACATTGAAGCAAGCTCAGTTTACTTTGTTTACAAACTGAACATATGGCCAAGCTCTGAAATAAACCACAGACTGCAGCAATTATAATTAATTTTTTGAAAAGAGCAGTTTTAAATTTACAGCTGGTTTGGCTTTGTTTTCAACAGTTTTCTTTTTTAAACGATTTATTATGTAATTTAGGTTATGTTATGAAGTTTATAAAGCTCTTAAACATTGCAGTTACCAGTTTTACAGTGTAGTTTACGATATCTCATAGTGTTTTTTTGAAGTTATATTAACCTGAGCAGATCTATTTTTGGATTTGGTGCATTTATAATGCCACCAATAAAAAAAAGACGAACATTGACTGGTCGGAGGAGTCGGAAAGAACACGATCGCAACCGCTGGCATCACTCTCCTGATGTAACATTTAATGCTCCTTCCAACCTCAGACCAATGAACAAAAATTTTTTCATTGTGGTGGGTTGCATTTCAAGAATGAAAAGACTGGTAGAGATAATGCGTCGTTTACGCGTTTTTGCCACAAAGGAAAGGTTGCCTGTAAAGACAGCCATTCCCTACAAATCTGTTTTGACGATAATTATCAATGAGGTGCAGCGGCAATCCCTAAACAAAGAAAGTCATTGCTCACAAGCCAGTGTTTGCTCTCGGTCAGCTATATGCTGCTGTAAGCAGAGCTTGATCTTTTTCCAGTGTTAGAATATACATTTCAGAAAAAAGTGGACATAGGGAAATGGAGGGGTTCCCTTAAAAATCGTTTTTATTTACCGGAAACTCCTGCGGTAGATCAAATTAACATTAAAAGTTTCAGCAGTTAAGCCATAATTTTGTTAATGAAGTTAGCCCTTTGATTAAACTTTAAAAGTGTATAAGTAGGCTGATTATTCATCATTCTTTTACTATATGACTTTTGCTCGATTTCGAGCTACGTGTTATCTAGTAGTATTAAATAGACTGAGCTCTACAAAACTATCGATGGCTCTACAAGCGACTAACTACACGGCAGAGAAGTTGTTTGTAAAAGGAAATGGGGGGGCTTTGCTCCCCACGCCCTCCCGCAAAGCAGTTGGATGTAAAAGGACATGGGGGCTTCGCCCCCCACGCTCTCCCGCAAAGCAGATATTTGCAAAAGGACATGGGGGGGGGCTTCGCCCCCCACACCTTTGCCTTTACACTGCCCACCATTAAGAATCCATGAGAGTTTGAATGCTTTTTTTACTGTGTAAATCAAGCTCTACAAGATTAAAAGCGACTAATAAGAGTTACACGCCAAAGCAGTTGGTTGCTAAGGGACATGGGAGGGGGCTTCGCCCCCCACAACTCTCCTTTACACTGCCCATGATTATAAAGCCATGATGGTTTAAATGTTTTTTTCTATTAGTATTAAACAATGAACTTAGTTCTACAAAACTATCAGCAACTAATTACACGCCAAAGCAGTTGTTTTAAAAAGAACATTGGGGGGCTTCGCCCCCCACGCCCTACCTCCAAAGCTGTTGATTGTAAAAGGACATGGGGGGCTTCGCCCCCCAACACTTTCCCCTTAACACTGCCCATTTGCTTATTGTGTTAACGAAGATGAGACCTCGTGCCATTTTATATTTCTCGTTCCGGCTTTATTGTACGCAAAAGAAATGGGGAAATTCGCTAAAACATTATAATCTGCAATAACGGTAGCTTGATTTGACCTGAAGCTGAAGCTATTAATATTACCTACCAATAAAATGGATATTGCAAAAAACTACTACATAAGTATGTATATTGCAGTGATAGTTTGAATGTTTTTTTTACTGTATAAATCTAGCTCTACAAGATTATGAGAAACTAATAGAAGTTACACATCAAAGCAGTTGTTTGTAGAGAGACATGGGGGGGGGGTTCGCCCCCCCACACCACCCCCCTTTGCAATGCCCATGATTATAAAGCCGTAATAGTTTAAATGTTTTTTTTCTATTAGTATTAAATTAACCTAGATCTACACAGCTATCAGAAACTAATTACACACCAAAAGCAGTTGTTTTAAAAAGGACATGGGGGGCTTCGCCCCCCCACAACCCCCCTTTAGACAGCCAATAAATATAAAGCCATGATGGTTTACATGCTTTTTTACTAATAGTATTTAAATAAACCTAGCTCTACAAACCTATCAGCGACTAATTACACGCCAAAGCAGTTATTTAAAAGAAGAACATGAGGAAATTCGCCCCCCACGCCCTCACGCCAAAGTGGTTGTTTGCAAAAGGACCTGGGGGGCTTCGCCCCCCCACTCCCCCTTCTTTACACTGCCCATAATCGATGAGTGAACGAAGTGAACGAGTCTATGTATCAGCGGAGTTGAAGATTCGTTGTCCGTCACTGTGTGAGTGTGTGAGTGTGTGAGTGTGTGAGTGTGTGTGTACGTAACGCGGTAACTAAAAAACCGCTACACTAATCAATTCCAAATTTCGCACAAACGTTAAGTATCTCACAGGGAATATGCCATTAAATTATGAAGCATATTGGTTTAGTATTTTTTGAGTAATTTAATATTTTAACTTGCAAAAAATCATCATAAGTTTAACATTGGGAAATAATTTACTTTCGTAAACTACGGGATACAAATAAAGATTGTTTCAAAATAAAAGGAAAATAACAGTGGAATTTAGAAAAAAAATATTTCACGAAACACTTAAATGACATGCTACATGCCTATCAATTGTTAGTTTTTTAAGTCTACGTTAAAATGTTTATTATTGAAAAAAACAATGCCTAGAAATATAAAAATTCAGATAGATCATTTCTGTTTTGTTGCCTCAGTCGAAATAGTTTATATGAATGACGCTAGATGGAACCAACAGGAACACATTGTCATTTTCCTTTTACTAACAGCTGATTCCATATATTTAAGAGAAAATATTTATTGATTGTTTCTTTTAGGTACAATTAATAAAACGTTAAAAAACAATGAGTAAAGATACTATTGCATGTATAAAAGTACATTGATGAAACAAATGTGAATTTTATCCCAGCAAACGCAATTTTTGTATAAAATTGCGATAAAAAATATATTTTTATAGCGCAATTCGTATTAATAACAAACTTTTGTGCCAAGAAGGATGCATGCGATCAGTTATATTAAGACAAATTAAATACGTATGAAATTGAATTGAGAATGTAGGATGTTGTAGTTGTAGATGTGTAGATTAATGATTTGTTTCCTACATAAGTTTACTATACATAATCAAGCAAGAAATTCACAAAAATAATAATTAATTTTGCATATGTAGTAGTATAATTAGTTTTATAATAATAAAGTCATGATAGCCAGATTCAAAAATAAGAGGATTAGGTCGCGGATCCATGGACGGCTCATCATTGGCACCGTCCTCGTGACCAGTTATTCCGCACCACACAAGCGGATCAAGAACCCGAGCAAGAGCTCATGGAGCTTCCGTAGGCCAAGGCAAAGAATAAGCAAGCTTCTGAAACTTTTTTTTTTACAATATTTTTATTTTCTCAATAACAATAACAATTTTACAAACAGAAAATATGACTAGCTAACCTATACACAAGATATTTCAACAAAGAAAAATTATTATAAAACAAAATAAAAATGTCCTCACTTGCCAGGCTGTTACAAACATTTCAAAAAAGTTAGAGAGAAAATAAAATAGGGCCTCATTAGGCAATGCCTGATTTGAGGTTCCTTCATTTGTAAATAAAAATTATAATAACGCTCAGAACTAATCCAACAAAAAAATAAACATTTTCGGTCTTTTAATCATAAATTAAAAATAAATAATTCAAACAAAAAATGAATATTCCTACGTGCTATAGAACTCAATATAATTTTTTATATAACAATTAAAACTATAAAATAACATAACCTAATTATGAATGCTATTAAAAATAATATTCTTATTGAAATTAATTTTGATTTATTACACATGTTTGATCCTGCAAACCGCACACCGCACTTATGCCACCAGGCGGCTCTGGCACCTCTCTGGGGGCCAGCCTCCGGAGTTGGTCTCCCCAGGTGCCGTCAAAGCTCATTGCATACAATGCTTAGTCCCTGTATGGCACAGCCCTCCAAAGTGTGCATTCAAAAATAAGAAAATAAACTAACCTCCCATGACTTTAAAGTTGGTTCAATTAGTGAAATTAGTCAATGTTGAATTTGTAACAAATTATCTATATCCTCTAACTGAAATAACCATTTTTTTACTTTACTTAAAAAACTTCTAATATTATGGGCATACTTTATATTTTCTGGTAGTTTATTAAAAATTTTTGGCGCAATAAAATTGTAAGTTTTAGTGAAAAATGTGTTTGAAGGCTTCGGAACGAAAAACTGGTTTGCGTGTCTGAGTTTTTTTCTATACTCATTTTCATTTTGCGGATTATTCCCACTTTTGAGATAAAATATCTTAAGAACTTTAAAAACGAATAAATATTTAAGTGGAAGTATTTTTTGTGATTTGAAAAGTGGTTTTGATGGCTCGAATCTTTTCTTATTTGTAATCAATCTTAATATATGCTTTTGCTGTATAAATAAAGGTTTTTTATATGACTCGTAAGTGCTTCCCCAAAAAATTATGCCATAATCAAGTCTGCTTTGTACTAAGGAAAAATATAACATTCGCAATACATGACTATTACTTAGGTTTTTTAAAAAATAAAAGTATCTTAACAAATTTTGAATTTTTTCTTTGAGTTTTTTTGTGTGTATTTCCCAATTTAATTTACTGTCAACATGAAGACCAAGGTATTTTATACTATCAGCTTTTTCTACAACAGCACATTTTTCAATGCAACAAATATTTTTGTCTAGGCAATCCGAACATTTATATTTAATACTATCAGAAAAATTAATGTTTTTCTTGAGACTAAAGTTAATATATTTTGTTTTTTCTGGGCTTAGCAATAAATTGTTAACGGTAAACCACCACTGGAGAGCTTCAAGATCTTTTCGCATTGCCCTTTGAACTAAATCCCAGTTATTTTCTGAATAGCAAAGTGCTGTGTCATCAGCAAAAGAAGTTAAATTTCCATGAAAATTCGCTTGACAGAGATCATTTATATATATTATAAATAGTACTGCCCCTAATACCGAACCCTGTGGAACCCCAGTTTTAGTAATTTCAGTTTCGCTCAAAGTCAAATTGATTCGCACGCATTGTTTTCTATTTAATAAATAACTTTCAAACCAGTTGTATGCGACCCCCCTAACCCCAATTTTATATAGTTTTTGAAGCAATATTTTGTGGTTTACAGTGTCGAAAGCTTTTTTGATGTCTAGAAATAACCCACTTACACATTTACTTTCATTTAAACCCTCATAAACATCTGTTAAAAAATTTAACAATGCATTTTCAGTATTAATTCCAGCTCTAAAACCAAATTGTTTTTTGCTAAAAAAAGCAGTATTTTCTAAAAATGAAATTAGTTTTTTCTTCATTATTTTCTCAAATATCTTAGAGAAGGACGACAACAGAGATATCGGTCTATAATTATTGCATTTTGATTTTTGCCCACTTTTAAAAATTGGAACAACTAATGCACTCTTTAAAGAGGCTGGGAAAATACCACTCTCAAAACTGTAGTTTATTATGAATAAAAGAACATGCAAAATATTTGAGGAAATTTCTTTGATCAAATAGGAATTGACACCATCAATTCCTGATGATGTTTTATTTTTTAAAGCTTTTATTACAGTAATCAATTCGTCAGGCAAAACTGGGCCAAGAAACATTGATCTAACTTCAACTGGACTATTAAAAATTTCTTTGTATTGTAATGAATGAAAAGTGTCATCGGTATCTAAGGGTTTTAAATCTAAGTTGTTGACTATATTTATAAAATACTTATTAAACTCATTTGCAACCGTCAATGGATCATCAACTAATACATCATTAATTTCTATTTTAAAAGAATTTTCCTTAGCCCTTGACTGACCCGTTATTTGATTTATTAAATCCCAAGTTGCCTTAGAATTTCCTCTACAAGTTTCAAATTTTTGCTGATAATAATTGTCCTTAAGTTGCTTTATTTCAGTATGAAGCTTATTTCTATATCTTTTAAAATATTTTTTTCAAATTTTTATTGTTTGGGTGATTTTTAACCAATTTCAAGATTTTATTTCTTTTCTGTATTTTTAGGCAAACTACATTATTTATCCATGGCTTTAATTTTGTGACTTTTTTATTTATTTCACACAGCTGTACTTTACTTTCGTTTATAGATTTCTTTAAAATGTTGAAAAAAATATCAAATGCAGTTGAAGCATCAGTCGCGCTATACACGGCAGACCAGTCAGTGTTGGCCAAGAGCTGATTGAGCCGCGCGTAGTCGGTGCGGTAGCGAGGCACGGCGGGGGGAGGGGACGACCCAGGATCGCCACTCGCCGCCGCCGTCCCCGCCGCCGCCACGCTCACCACGACTCTTATCAGCGAGTGATCTGTAATGTGCGCGTGTACGACAGACGCATCCACCTCAATCCTGCTCTGTTTCCCTACTCGTATGAAAACGTGATCTAAACAGGTTTCAGATCGCTCTGTTATTCGGGTCGGCTCATTTACAAGGCTTTCAAATCCGTTACTTGCTAACAATATTTTATAACAATCAGTGGAAATATTACAATCTAATAAATTAATGTTGACATCCCCTACCAAAAATATGTTACTCATGCTTCCAAAAATACTATTTTTTTCATTAAAATACTTTTTTAACTCGTTATTAAATGCATCTACTGAAAGAAATTGAAATCTGTACACTGCTAAAATATGAAACAGTTGTCCAAGAAATTTGAAAGATATAAGCAAAGTGTCTGCTGTTACACAATTAAAATCTAAACAATTAATATCTGATAAGATATTTTTTAAATAAATAATAATACCACCTGCTCTATAGTTGTCGCTACATCGCACATGCATTAAATAATTAGGAATTTCATATAAACATGCTTCATTTGAGTTAATCCAAATCTCTGAAAGAATTATAATATCTGGAACTTGTTTATAATTTGATAATTCTACAATAAAAAGGTCGAAGTTTTTTCTCAGACTTCTAATATTCTGATGAATAATTACTAAGGTATTCTCATTCATGCCTGCAATAGTCTGATGGAATCGTCAAAACACTGCAAAATAACATATTGCTTTACTTATATTAAACGACTTCATACTACATTCATTATATTTCAATTTACAATTCATTACCATAACTATAACATGAGTTCGTATTTACTTTTTAAAAACAATTATTAACAAAATTCATTAATTTAACATATAAAAGAAAAAACGTATCTGTAACTATGTTAATAGTATCAAATAAATAATAAATTAAGCATGCATGATATCCATTTTATTTAATTTTTCGAATGAAAAACAACAAATTAATTAGGCAATTTTATCGATATCAGCCTGGCAAGTCACCTGTACCACAGTTGATCCATCTTCCTTCCGCATGAAGATTTTCCCCCCGCGGACCCACAGATGCCGGAAGTGAAAAACAGAAACTGAAAAAGGCGGTCCAAAAGGCGAGGATCCAAAAGGATAAAACCCCGGATCTCTGCGCCACTAAAATTGTATATACGAGACTGATTACGAATGGGGTTGTTATCCTTGCTGGACGGAAAATATGCCCCTGGCAGATCCAGGTTTACTGTGGATTTATCCAATGTCAATGACTACTTTATTGTCCCCCGCCTCCTGGGTGATGAATATGTCCGTGACTACGCTCAAGGGGTTAGATGGTTCGCTTACTTCTTTCTTTAAGTACCCTAAACAGTAACCTGTAGTGATTTTAGAAACTAAACAAATGTAAATGGTATTTTTCCAATGTAAAATTGTCGCATAATTAAAAAAATGCTGGTTTACACGGGAGGAAAAAAGCATTCAAATCATCATGGCTTTAAGCCCCCCCCCCCATGTTCTTTTGCAAACAACCGTTTTGGCGGGAGGGCGTGGGGGGCGAAGCCTCCCCATGTCCTTTTGCAAACAACTGCTTTGGCGAGAGGGCGTGGGGGGCAAAGCCCCCCATGTTCTTTTGCAAACAACCGATTTGGCGGGAGGGCGTGGGGGGCAAAGCCCCCACACTTTCTTTTTACAAACAACTGCTTTGGCGGGTAATTAGTCGCTGATAGGTTTGTAGAGCTAAGTTTATTTAAATACTATTATTAAAAAAGCATGTAAACCATCATGGCTTTATAATCATTGGCAGTCTAAAGGGGGTGTTGGAAGATTAAAGTAATTTATAGTCGAAACAAATAATTGAATTCAAATGTTGTGATGACAGCTGATGGTGTATGTTTTTGTTTACTTGTTTTGATGTTAAAGATAGTTTTTATATAAAGAGTCTTTTAATTTCATGTAGAATAAAAAGGTTTAATTTAATCGTTTGAGTATTAATCGTTTTAAGTATCAATCAGTAAATTCAATAAACAGAAATATTAAAATGAAAACAACACTTTTTTATAGTTTTATCAAGTTGTTTTCAGATAATGGCGACCGTGACAGGATTTTACCTAATTTTCTTAGATAGGAATTGAACTGATTGAAACTGAAATAAGATGGAAATAACTAAACGAAAGAAATGTAGAGCGGCAATTCGAAGAATATTCACAAAAACAAAGAATGAAATTGAAGGTTTATTGAAAGATAAAGGAACTATTGATTGGATAAAGATAAAAGCATTATTAAAAGTATTGGATTATCACAACACATCACTACTGAAGGAAGACACGGCAATATACAATGACTTATTAGAGGATGATGGCACACCTGAAAACGAGATCGATGAAGAAATGGAAAGTCAAAGGGAATATCAAATTACCTACCAAATGATCAAGGAAGAAGTCGAACAAATACAAATGGATCAGGAACGGGATGTAGAACGAGCGTCTGTCGTAAGTTTGCGCACACATGGGACAGAGCAGGTAGGCCCGAATTGTTCATATAAACTTCCATTGATTAAATTTAAAGAGTTTGGTGGGGATTTGAAAGATTGGTTACCATTTTGGTCCCAATTTTCCAAAATAGACGGGGATTGCTCAATTAATCCTAATGACAAATTTCAATATCTTCTCATGGCTACAACACCTAATTCAGTCGCAAGAGACGTGGTTGAAAGCTATCCAGCCACAGGTGAAATGTATCCGGAAGCAATTAATGCTTTGAAATCTTGTTTTGGTAGAGATGACCTACTTACAGAATATTACATTAGGGAAATGTTGAAAATTATAATTACTAATGCAACGACCTCAAAGAAAGTTTCTGTATCCGAGTTATATGACAAACTACAATGTCATCTAAGAAACTTAGAAAGTTTAGGTGTGTCTTCCGACACTTGCGCACCCATTTTATTACCATTAGTTTCATCTTGTTTACCGGAAGACGTTTTAAAACTTTGGGAAAGGACAATTTCAAAATTTTCTAGTAGCCTCTCCATTGGACAAAGCAAAACTTCCAAAGACCTTCTTGAAAACTTACTAGCGTTTTTGAAAGGGGAAATTGAGGGAGAACAAAAAGTTAAGTTAGCTCTTACGGGGTTTGGTCTCTCATCTCAAAAGTACAAAGAAAGAGAGAGGTCCCAAAAGATTTCAGATAACCCCATAAATAAGTCTGAAATATCTACAGCTGTAGATTTAAGTAGAACTACTACAGTTCAAATCAGAAAACCGGTAAACTGTATATTTTGTTCCTTACCACACAAAGCTCAAGACTGTATTAAAGCTCAGTCAATGTCCTTAGAAGAAAGAAGATCTGTAGTCAATAGTAAGAGAGCTTGTTTTTGTTGTTTAAAGGTAGGTCATGTAGCTAGTAAATGTAAGAACAGACCTAGGTGTATTTTGTGTAAGAAATCTCACTTTGTGATTATGTGCAATTCATCCCTTCCTGATGAAAGTAATAAAAGTAGCTCCAGTGGTAATCCAAGCCAGGATCAGGTAAAAGGGAATCAATCTCTAGCTAATTTTAACTCTTGTAATATTCTATTACAAACTTTGAGGGTCAATGTGCGAGGACCTAAGGGTGTTCTTACAGCAAGAGCTATGATTGATACGGGTTCCCAACGGTCCTATATTTAATCCAAAACAGCGTCTATGGTAGGATATGAGCCCACAAGTCAAGAAACCGTGCAACATTCTCTGTTTGGTGGGAGTTTTTCTGATGTAATTTGTCACAATATTTATAAAATATATGTTGAAACTTTAAATGAAGATTATAGTTGTAATTTTGATGCATTGGACCAATGTAAGATCTGTGGGAACGTTTCGTCTATTCCAAGGGGCGTTTGGTTAGATGAACTTGCTGCTCAAGGTATTGAACTTAGTGATCTGGACTCTTGTGGACCTATTGAGATTTTAATAGGGGCTGATATTGCAGGTAAACTTTTGACAGGTGAACATAAACTACTAAATTGTGGGTTGGTTTCCGTACGAACAAAGTTAGGTTGGACCTTAATGGGTAAGATACCGGAGGAAAAACATAGAAGAACAAATTTGGCTACTTTAGTGACGACTATGTTTACATCAGAAGCTAAGATAAGTGACTTGTGGAATTTAGATTCATTAGGGATACGGGATCCGAAAGAAATGTGTTCAAAACACGATTTAGAAGTTGAGTGTCAAAAACATTTTTTAGAGACTGTAAAGGTAACAAATGAAGGACGATATGAAGTTTGCCTTCCATGGATTGACAGTCATCCTCCACTTCCAGATAACTATGAAATAGCAAGTAAAAGACTAACTTCAACATTGAAGAAATTGAAGGCTGAAGGACTGTACGATACGTACCACTCTGTATTTGATAGTTGGTTGGAAGAAAACATCCAAGAATGTCTACGACAATCAGCTAAGCAAGTTTCTGGACAGACATCTGATAGAACAGAGACAATTGAAGATTCAAAACCTCCATCTCAAGAGTCGAGTCTTAGAATAAAATATTCAAGAAGTGGAAGGGCGATACGTATACTCCTCTCAAGTTCGAATCACAAATGTAATACGTTATATGTGAATGAAGTTCATTTCTATTTTTGTTTGGTGGGAGGATGTTGGAAGATTAAAGTAATTTATAGTCGAAACAAATAATTGAATTCAAATGTTTTGATGACAGCTGATGGTGTATGTTTTTGTTTACTTGTTTTGATGTTAAAGATAGTTTTTATATAAAGAGTCTTTTAATTTCATGTAGAATAAAAAGGTTTAATTTAATCGTTTGAGTATTAATCGTTTTAAGTATCAATCAGTAAATTCAATAAACAGAAATATTAAAATGAAAACAACACTTTTTTATAGTTTTATCAAGTTGTTTTCAGAGGGGGGGTGTGGGGGGGCGAAGCCCCCCCATGTCCTTTTTAAAACAACTGCTTTGGCTTGTAATTAGTTGCTGATAGTTTTGTAGAGCTAGGTTCATTTAATACTAATAGAAAAAACATTTAAACCATCATGGCTTTATAATTATAGGTAGAGGGTAGGGGGGATTTTGGGGGGCGAAGCCCCCCCATGACTCTTAGCAAACAACTGCTTTGGCGTTTAACTGTTTTAAGTCGCTCATAATCTTGTAGAGCTAGATTTACATAGTAAAAAAAGCTTTCAAACTAATAAGGCTTCTTAGTCATGGTCTGTGTAATGGCGAAGATGTGGGTGGAACAAAGGCCCCCCATGTCCTTTTGCCAACAACTGCTTTGGCGGGAGGGCGAAGCTCCTCCATGTCCTTCTACAAACCACTGCTCTCTTGTCTAATTATTCGCTGATATTTTTTTAGAGGTTAGTTCATTTAATACTATTAGAGGAGATTATTTAAACCATCATGGCCAGTTTAAAGGGGGGGTGTGGGGGGGCGAAGCCTCCCCATTTCCATTTGCAAATAACTGCTTCGACGTGTAACTGTTATTAGTCGCTCATAATCTTGTAGAGCTATAGATTTGCACAGTAGGAAAAAAGCATTTAAACTATCATGGCTTCTTAATCATGGGCAGTGTAAAGGGGAAGGTGTGAGGGGCGAAGCCCCCCCAAGTCCTTTTGCAAACACCACTTTGCGAGAAGGCGCGGGGGGCGAAGCTATGTTTATTTAATACTATTAGAAAAACTTTTAAACCATCTTGGCTTTATAATTATGGGCAGTGTAAAGAGGGGGATGTGGGGGGCGAAGCCCCCCATGTCCTTTTGCAAACAACCGCTTAGGCGGGAGGACGTAACGGGCGAAGCCCCCCCACTTTCTTTATACAAACAACTGCTTTGGCGTGTAATTAGTCGCTGATAGATTTGTAGAGCTAGGTTTATTTAAATACTATTATTAAAATAGCATGTAAACCATCAGGGCTTTATAGTCATGGGCAGTCTAAAGGGGGGGTGTGGGGGGGCAAGCCCCCCATGTCCTTTTTAAAACAACTGCTTTGGCGTGTAATTAGTTGCTGATAGATTTGTATAGCTAGGGTCATTTAATACTAATAAAAAAACATTTAAACCATCATGGCTTTATAACATGGGCAGTGCAAAGAGGGGTGTGGGGGGCGAAGCCTCCCCAAGTCCTTTTGCAAACACCTGCTTTGGCGGGAGGGCGTGGGGGGCGAAGATATTTAATACTATTAAAAAAAACAATTAAACTATCATGGCTTTATAATTATGGGCAGTGTAATGAGGGGGGTGTGGGGGGGCAAAGCCCCCCCATGTCCTTTTGCAAACAACCGCTTTGGCGTGTGGGCGTAGGGGGCGAAGCATGTTCTTCTTACAAACAACTGATTTGGCGTGTAATTAGTCGCTGATAGTTTTGTAGAGCTAGGTTCATTTAATACAAGTAGAAAATAACTGTCCATTTGCAAATAACTGCTTTGGCGTGTAACTGTTATTAGTCGCTCATTATCTTGTAGAGCTATAGATTTACTCAGTACGAAAAAAACATTTAACTATCATGCCTTCTTAATCATGGACAGTGTAAAGGGGAAGGTGTGGAGGGCGAAGCCCCTCCAATTCCTCTTGCAAACACCACTTTGGTGGGAGGGCGTGGGGGGTGAAGCTATGTTTATTTAATACTATTTAAAAAAAAGGATTGAAACCTTCATGGCTTTATAATTATGGGCAGTGTAAAGGAGAGTTGTGGGGTGCGAAGCCTCCCATGTCACTTTGTAAACAACTGCTGTTGCGTGTAACTCTTATTATTCACTCATAATCTTGTAGAGCTAGATTTACACAGTAAAAAAGCATTCAAACTATCATGGATTCCTAATTTTGGGAAGTGTAAAGGCGAAGTTGTGGTGGGGCGAATCCCCCCCACGTCCTTTTGCAAACATCTGCTTTGCGGGAGGACGTGAGGAGCTAAGCCCCCCCATGTCCTTTTACAAACAACTGCTCTGCCGTGTAATTGGTCGCTTGTAGAGCCATCGATAGTTTTGTAGAGCTAAGTCTATTTAATACTATGAGAGAAAAAGCATGTAAACCATCATGGCAGCTCAAAGGGGGGGTGTGGGGGGCGAAGCCCCCCATGTCCTTTTGCAAACAACCGCAAAATGAAGCCCCCCATTATCTTTTTACAAACAACTGCTTTGGCGTGCAATTAGTCGCTGATAGGTTTGTAAAGCTCGGTTTATTTAAATACTATTATTAAAAAAGCATGTAAACCATCATGGTTTTATAATCATGGGCCGTCTTAAGGGGGGGTGTGGGGGGGCGAAGTCCCCCCATGTCCTTTTAAAAACAACTGCTTTGGCATGTAATTAGTTGCTTATAGTTTTGTAGAGCTAGGTTCATTTAATACTCATAGAAAAAAAAACATTTAAACCATCATGGCTTTATAATCATGGGCAGTGTAATGAGGGGATTGTGGGGGGAGCGAAGCCCCCCCGTGTCCTTTTGCAAACAACCGCTTTGGCTTGAGGGCGTGGGGGGCGAAGCCCCCTCATGTTCTTCTTACAGACAACTGCTTTGGCGTGTAGTCGCTGATAGTTTCGTAGGTTTATTTAGCTAGGTTTATTTAATACCATTAGTAGAAAAGCATGTTAACCATCATGGCTTTATAATCATGGCCAGTTAAAAGGGGGGGCGAAGACCACCCATGTCCTTTTTAAAACAACTGTTTTGGCGTTTAAATAGTTGCTGATAGTTTTGTTGAGTTAAAACGGGTCGCCGGAATTGTATCCCCCGGATTTGTACCCCCCAGAAAAAACGCTACGTCATTTTGACGTCACAGGACGGGGGGTACAATTCCGGCTGCGAACTTTTAGGACGGATAAATTATTATGTATTTTAATCAACTGACATTTCACGGTTGGCTTAACAGCTGCATACTTGATATAAATCAAATTAAATTTCTTAAGTCCGACCCCGGAATTGTCCCCCCAGGATTTGTACCCCCGTGGTCAAATTCTTAAGTTCTACCCCGGATTTGTACCCCCCGGATTTTTGCCCCCCGGATTTGTACCCCCCGTCGCCAAATCTTCAAGCCCTACCCCGGATTTGTACCCCCCGTGGCCTTATACTTAAGTCTTATACCCCGGATTTGTACCCCCTGTGCTCAAATCCAGTTTGACCGACCATGGAAATATACCGGGTCAATATTTGTTCTTGTTATTGACTTTTTTAATTAAATTCTCGTAAATCAACGGCTGTTCGATCAATTATTGCCTAATATTATTCTACGAATATGTCTTATTATTATTATATTGTGTAGTCTTATTCATCATTAAGTAAGCTAGAAAATCTGTCAATAATACGCGATGAAAGTATTGGATAAAATATTGTTTTGAATATCTAAATTCATAAAAAATTTGTTAGTTTGATTATATATGTTTCACGTTTGTGGTCTCGTATTCCGTTGGACTGTTTGCCATGAAACTAGGTATAAATATGTAAAATGTCACGGAGGAGCTTTTTTAGCCATTCATTTCGTCCTATCTTAATCGGGGGTACAAATCCGGGGGGTACATTTCCGGGGTCAGACTCAAGAGAAATAATTTAATTGCAAACCATTTAGGTGTTGATGATTTAATAATGTATTGGGGTTACATTTCCAGTCGAGGGCTGTTTCTCGAGCGATTTAGGCCCCGCCTCCTGTGACGTCAAAATGACGTAGCGTTTTTTGTGGGGGGTACAAATCCGCTACCCCGGTTCATTTAATACTAGTAGGAAAAAACATTTAAACCACCATGGCTTTATAATCATGGGCATTGCAAAGGGGGGGGTGTGGGGGGGCGAAGCCCCCCCATGTCTCTTTGCAAACAACTGCTTAGGCATGTAACTGTTATTAGTTTCTTATAATCTTGTAGAGAGTTAAAAAAGCATTAAAACTATCATGGCTTCTTAATCATGAGCAGTGTAAAGGGGAAAGCCATGGGGTTTAAACTATCATGGCTTCTTTATCATGGGCAGTGTAAAGGGGAAGGTGTGGGGGGCGATGCCCCTCCAATTCCTCTTGTAAACACCACTTTGGTGGGAGGGCGTGGGGGGCGAAGCTATGTTTATTTAATACTATTAGAAAAAAGCATTTAAACCTTCATGGCTTTATAATTATGGGCAGTGTAAGGAGGGGGATGTGGGGGGCCATGTCCTTTTGCAAAATAAACCCCCCCATTTTCTTTTTTCAAACAACCTTTTTGGCGTGTAATTAGTCGCGGATAGGTTTTTAGAGCTAGGTTTATTTAAATACTATTATAAAAAAGCATGTAAACCATCATGGCTTTATAATCATTGGCAGTCTAAAGAGGGAGGTGTGGGGGGGCGAAGCCCCCCCAAGTTTTTTTGCAAACACCGCTTTGCGGGAAGGCGCGGGGGGCGAAGCTATGTTTATATACATATATAAAGATAATTTATTAAGTAAATAATAAATTAACACCTTCTTATAATTTACAAGTTGCTGAATAACAATGGTTGCAGAATAACAAAGGTTGAAGAATTTTGAAATATTATAAAAAATGTTTGGATAATTAATCATTGGTATTTACTATATAAATGGTTCTTTAAAATGTTAATTGAATATCTGATGGCTGTTGTCGAGATAATTTTTAAAGATTCTTTTGGGAGGTGGAACTGATTCCAGATTTTTTGAAAAAATCTGGAACAGTTCCTCTTGCTCCAACCATCAATCCAATGACTTCTACAATAGAAAGTCTGTATTTTTGTTTAATGTCATCTCTTGTTCCACTATATATATATCTTTCTTTTCGTTATGTACTAGAAGTGGTTGATTATGTGCTTTTTCAAATCGGACAGTTGGATCAATATTATATCCATGTTTTTTCTTCTTGTCAATGGCAATGATATCACACCTTCTGATGGATCCATTGTTTTCCACACATGTCACTTCTTCGAAGACTTCAAAGTTCTGCTTTTTCTTCAATTCATTTGCTATGATTGATCTTATTGTGTGGTGGCGTTTATTTCGTAATAGTTCCCCATGGGGGCAAGATCCAAGGACGTGTTCAATAGATTCAAATTGATAAGTCTCGGCGTCAGGACAATGCCTGCACCGGGTTCCATCCTTGGATCTGCCGAGGACTGATCTCAGAGGTGCCACATCACCAATGATTTTCAATGCGTCTTTGTATTCAGAGTTTGACAGTCCACATTTTCTGTGAAAATGGATATTTTCCGATTCGCTCTCTTGGAATAAAATGACGCCTCTACCCTTACGGGGAAGAGAGCACCATTTTTCATACTCTTCTTGCTGTAAGATATTTCTTAATTTTTTTGAAGAGAAACGTTTTGAATCATATACTTCTCTACTTAATCCTAATTTATCTATGCAAGCTTCATTTTCTTTTTCTTCATTAAAATTTTTGTACTATTAGAAAAAAAGCTTTTAAACCATCATGGCTTTATAATTATGGGCAGTGTAAAGAGGGGGATTTGGGGGCATGCAAACAACCGCTTTGGGGAGAGGACGTAAGGGGCGAAGCCCCCCACTTTCTTTTTACAAACAACTGCTTTGGCGTGTTATAAGTCGCTGATAGGTTTGTAGAGCTAGGTTTATTTAAATACTATTATTAAAAAAGCATGTAAACCATCATGGCTTTATAATCATGGGCAGTCTAAAGGAGGGGGTGTGGGGGGGCGAAGCCCCCCCCATGTCCTTTTTAAAACAACTGCTTTGGCGTGTTATTAGTTGCTGACAGTTTTGTAGAGCTAGGTTCATTTAATACTAATAGAAAAAAACATTTAAACCATCATGGCTTTATAATCATGGGCAGTGCAAAGGGGGGGCGTGGGGGGCGAAACCCCCCCAAGTCCTTTTGCAAACACCTGCTTTGGTAGGAGGGCGTGGGGGGTGGAATTTGTGGGGCGAAGCCTCCCCTGTCCTTTTACAAACAACAGCTTTGGCTAGAGGGCGAGGGGGCGAAGCCCCTTCATGTTCTTTATACAAACAACTGCTTTGGCGTGTAATTAGTCGCTGATAGTTTAGCGTTGCTAGGTTTATTTAATACTATAAGAGAAAAAGCATGTAAACCATCATGGCAGCTCAAAGGGGGTGTGTGGGGTGGCGAAGCCCCCCCATAGCCTTTTTGAAACAACTGCTTTAGCGTGTAACTGTTTTTAGTCTCTCATAGTTATTTAGAGCTAGGTTTACTCAATACTAATAAAAAAAGCATTCATACCATCTTGGCATGTTAATAAAGGGGCAGAGTATATCTGGAGGGTTGCATACAAATGCTTTGGCGTGTAACTGTTTTTAGACGCTCATAGCCTTGTAGAGCAAGGTTCACTCAATACTAATAAAAAAAGATAAACTCATATCATTATGGCACGTTAATCATGGGTGTCGTAAATGGGGGGTGCGGGGGGCCAGGCCCCCCATTTTCTTCGGCAAACATAATTTATTAGTGGCTCATAATTTTGTAGAGCTAGGTTTACACAGTAAAAAAAGCATTCAAACCGTCATAGCTTTTTAATCACGGGCGGAGTAAAAGGGGTGGTGTCTGGCCGGGGGGGGGGGGCGAAGCCCTCTCATGTCCTTTGGCAAACATAATTTATTCGTCACTTATAGTTTTGTAGAGTTTGCTCAATTCTAATAGGAAAAAACATTTAAACCATTATGGCTTGATGAACATTTCGTCAGCTGTTCAGCAACAAAACACAAAAAAAAACATTTTGTCGCCACAGTGTGTGGCCAGCCTAGTTGTCAATTATTTTAGAACTTTTGAAACAATACAAACACGTTGCTCGTAAATTAACAAAATAATGCTTTGGTAATATCTGGGTTCACTCATCCCATTACGCGCAGAATAAGCGTACTCCTAGTTATAAAGCAATGATGGTTTAAATGCTTTTTTTCTTATAGTATTAAATAAACATAGCTTCACCCCCCACGCCCTCCCGCCAAATTGGGTGTTTGCAAAAGGACTTGGGGGCCTTCGTCCCCCCCACACCCCCCCCCTTTACGCTGTCCATGATTGTAAATCCATGATGGTTTAAATGGGTTTTTCTATTAGAATTAAATGTATTAGGTCTACAAAAACTATCAGCCACTAATTACATGCCAAAGCAGTTGTATTAAAAAGGGCATGGGGGGGCTTCACCCCCCCACACCGCCCCTTTAGACTGCCAATAAATATAAAGCCATGATGGATAACATGCTGTTTTACTAATAGTATTTAAATAAACTTAACTCTACAAACCTATCAGCGACTAATTACACGCCAAAGCAGTTGTTTGTAAGAAGAACATGGGGGGCTTCGCCCCCCAGGCCCTCACGCCAAAGCGGTTGTTTGCAAAAGGACCTAAAAACAACCGCTAAGGTTGTAAGGTTGTAAGGTTGTTTGTAAAAGGACGTAACAACAACCGCTAAGGTTGTAAGGTTGTAAGTAATGATGGTTTACATGCTTTTTTACTAATAGTAAAATAAACCTAGCTCTACAAACCTATCAGCGACTAATTACACAGCAAAGCAGTTGTTTGTAAAAAGAACATGGGGGCTTCGCCTCCCACACCCTCCCGCCAAAGCAGGTGTTTGCAAAAGGACTTGGGGGGCTTCGCCCCCCACACCTACCCCTTTACACTGCCCATGATTAAGAAGCCATGATAGTTTGAATGTTTTTTTCCTACTGTGTAAATCTAGCCCTACAAGATTATGAGCGACGAATAACAGTTACACGCCAAAGCAGTTGTTTGCAGAGAGACATGGGGGGGCTTCGCCCCCCCACACCCCCCCCTTTACACTGCCCGTGATTAAGAAGCCATGATAGTTTGAATGCTTTTTTTCTACTGTGTAAATCTAGCTCTACAAGATTATGAGCGACTAAAGACAGTTTCACGCCATTGCAGTTGTTTGCAAAGGGGCATGGGGGGGCTTGGCCCACCCGTCACCCCCCCCCTTTAAACTGGCCATGATTATAAAGCCATGATGGTTTAAATGTTTTCTTCTAATAGTATTAAATCAACTAACCACTAAAACAATATCAGCGACTAATTACACGGGAGAGCAGTTGTTTGTAGAAGGACATGGGGGAGCTTCGTCCCACACGCCCTCCCGCCAAAGCAGTTGTTGGCAAAAGGACATGGGGGGGCTTCGCCCCCCACCCCCCCCCCCCCTTTACACTGCCCGTGATTAAGTAGCCTTATTAGTTTGAATGCTTAATTTTACTGTGTAAATCTAGCTCTACAAGATTATGAGCGACTTAAAACAGTTACACGCCAAAGCAGTTGTTTGCAAAGAGTCATGGGGGGGGGGGCTTCGCTCCCCCAAATCCCGCCTTTCCACTACCCATAATTATAAAGCCATGATGGTTTAAATGTTTTTTCTATTAGTATTAAATGAACCTAGCTCTACAAAACGATCAGCAACTAATTACAATCGAAAGCAGTTGTTTTAAAAAGGAAAAGGGGGGGCTTGGCCCCCCCCCACACCTCCCCCTCTAAACTGCCCATGATTATAAAGCCATGATGGTTTACATGCCTTTTTACTAATAGTATTTAAATAAACCTAGCTCTACAAACCTATCAGCGACTAATTAAACGCCAAAGCAGTTGTTTGTAAAAAGAACATGCGGGGGCTTCGCCCCCACGCCCTCCAACCAACGCAGTTGTTTGCAAAAGGACATGGGGAGGCTTCGCCCCCCACGCCCTCCCGCCAAAGCGGTTGTTTGCAAAAGAACATGGGGGGCTTTGCCCCCACGCCCTCCCACCAAAGCAGTTGTTTGCAAAAGGACATGGGGGGCTTCGCCCCCCACGCCCTCCCTCCAAAGCGGTTGTTTGCAAAAGAACATGGGGGGGCTTTGCCTCCCATGCCCTCCCGCCAAAGCAGTTATTTGTAAAAGGACATGGGGGGCTTCGCCCCCCACGCCCTTCCGCCAAAGCGGTTGCTTGGAAAAGAACATGGGGGGCTTCAAGCCATGATGATTTGAATTTTTTTTCTACCTTGTAAACCAGCATTTGTTTTAATTATGCGACAATTTTACTTTGGAAAAATACCATTTACATTTATTTAATTTCTAAAATAACTACAGGTTACTGTTTAGGGTACTTAAAGAAAGAAGTAAGCGAACCTTCTAACCCCGTGAGCGTAGTCACGGACATATTCATCACCCAGGAGGCGGGGGGCAATAAAGTAGTCATTGACATTGGATAAATCCACAGTAAACCTGGATTTGCCAGGGGCATATTTTCCGTCCAGCAAGGATAACAACCCCATTCGTAATCAGTCTCGTATATACAATTTTAGTGGCGCAGAGATCCGGGTTGTTATCCTTTGGGATCCTCGCCTTTTGGACCGCCTTTTTCGGTTGTATTAAGCTTCTGCTTATTCTTTGCCTTGGCCTACGGAAGTACCTAGAGCTCTTGCTCGGGTTCTTGATCCGCTTGTGTGGTGCGGAATAACTGGTCACGAGGGCGGCGCCAATGATGAGCCGTCCATGGATCCGCGACCTAATCCTCTTGTTTTTGAATCTGGCTATCCTGACTTTATTATTATAAAACTAATTATACTACTATATATGCAAAATTAATTATTATTTTTGTAAATTTCGTGCTTGATTATGTATAGTAAAATTATGTAGGAAACAAATCATTAAATCTACTCATCTACAACTACATCCTACATTCTCAATTCAATTTCATACACATTTAATTTGTCTTAATATACCTGATCGCATGCATCCTTCTTGGTACAAAAGTTTGTTATGAATACGATTTGCGCTATAAAAATATATTTTTTATCGCAATTTTTTACAAAAATTGCGTTTGCTTGGATAAAATTCACATTTGTTTCATCAATGTACTTTTATACATGCAATAGTATCTTTACTCAGTGTTTTTTAACGTTTTATTAATTTTACCTAAAAGAAACAATCAATAAATATTTTCTCTTAAATATATGGAATCAGCTGTTAGTAAAAGGAGCATGACAATGTGTTCCTGTTGGTTCCATCTAGCGTCATTCATATAAACTATCTCGACTGCGGCAACAAAACAGAAATGATCTATCTGAATTTTTATATTTCTAGGCATTGTTTTTTCAATAATAAACATTTTAACATAGACTTAAAAAACTAACAATTGATAGGCATGTAGCATGTCATTTAAGTGTTTCGTGAAATAGTTTTTTTCTAAATTCCACTGTTATTTTCCTTTTATTTTGAAACAATCTTTATTTGTATCCCGAAGTTTACTAAAGTAAATTATTACCCAATGTTAAACTTATGATGATTTTTTAAATATTAAATTACTCAAAAAATACTAAACCAATATGCTTCAAAATTTAATGGCATATTCCCTGTGAGATACTTAACGTTTGTGCGAAATTTGGAATTGATTAGTGTAGCGGTTTTTTAGTTACCGCGTTACGTACACACACACTCACACACACACACACTCACACACACACTCACACAGTGACGGACAACGAATCTTCAACTCCGCTGATACATAGACTCGTTCACTTCGTTCACTCATCGACAAGGAAAAACATTGATTAAGCGTATTTCTGAAAATTATTGTACGTTTCAAAGATCGAAAATGTAATAAACAAAACAGAACAGTGTTATTGAACGAAGCTGGTTCCTCATAGCAGAACTACGGGCGACAGTGCGACATTGTCGCAGAAAGAAGACAAGGCCTGCAGAAAGTTCAGCCTGACCGACAGGTTGTTTTTTTAATAGTGGTGCACCTGCACTGTCGTCTTGGGCCGCGGTGTTGTCCGGTTCTCTCAAAACCATTTCTACGATTTGCTGATCGGTAAAAAATCTCGAATTCTCGTACCGTGATTGGTGTGATTCGGCGTTTCGACGCTTAGTTTATGTAATTGAACGTAGTATTTAATAATTATCTTTATTTTAATAACAGTTCGCTTAATCCGAAATATTCGCTAATCTGAAATAATTGGGACCGGACCCATTTCGGATTAGCAGTGACGGATCTAGGGGGGGGCAGCGGGGGCACCTGCCCCGGGCGCCAGCAGTACCTCGGCGCCCGCGACTGACTGGCTCCGATTAAGAAAAAAGTGAAAAACTTTGGTTTACAGTCTAATTTTAGTACAGTACAACCTCGACAACAAGACACTCGATAACACAAAAACCTTGATAAAAAGTGCACTTTTCAAGTCTCCTAAATACTTTAATGACACTTAATGTCTTGTTAACACGAACCTCAATAAGAAAACTCCCTTGATAACGATACTCTTTCCAGAATCCCCTTGAGAGTATTCTTATCAAGGTTCTACTGTAATAAAAATACATATGGTACTTTAACGAATTTTTTTTGTTTTAACAAATTATAATAATAAACAAATTCATTAATTGCCGTATACTGAACGTATTTTTGTCCAGTTTAATAGTTATTTGTGCATCTAGGTACTAAAGTGCAACTTTTTCTTCCTGAGGGAAACTGTTGTCGCCCGATGGCGGAGCCGAGGGCGACAATTTCCCGAGGGAGAAAAATTACTTTAGTCCCGTGATGCACACAAAGTTTTTCCTCCACCTACACCATTAACAATAACTAGGTATAACACTGTAACTTTACCTTCAGATGATCCTTTGCTTCAACAAACTGCATTACAATCACATAGCCTATATAAATAAATAATGCAAGGTATTTAGGCTTTAATTTTAACCATTTTATTCACACTCTTCTTTAAAAATACCCTAGGCCTAACTTATTTGCTCACAAATATGCAGGAATATAGCCTAAACTACAACAAACTCAAAATGGATACGCTAATACGCTGTCCTGTAGACAACGGAAACGGACGCTCGTATGCTGTGACTCTCTTCAACATAGAGAAACAAATTGAAATCGACGGTGTTGCCATATTTTCTCACTGTCCACCGCGGCGTTGCCGGATTTCTTCCCATGTATTTCTTATGAGATTACTTTTAGCCCCATGGGACTAAAAGTAGATTATACTCACTAAAAGTGAGTATAAACTAGTACTTTAGTATTATATTCCAGGGACTAAAAGACGACTATAGATAGTAGGTGGAGGAAAAAGTATTTTCTACAAGGAGCAGCTGTAGCGTGAGGCACTCGGCGTCAAGCCGAGCGATAATCGCGAGGCTACTTTGCCACACTTTATATAGACTTTAGCGTCCACGGCTGAAGGGCAAGTCAGTCTTGTGTTTTTTCCGCTAAATTAAGGTTTTTTCGCAAAGAAGATGAAATATATTTGAAGTGGATGGTGTATGAGTAAATGGAGGACGGATGTATTATTTATTTATTTGTAGCTCCTGTAGGAAAGTGATCATCCCGTGTTCATCAGTCAAACGGATGAAGGTCACAGAAGTTGTACTAACAAAAGTTGGTCACAAACCACTTACGGAAGGACGAAAATAAATGTTTGGAATCGTTTGGATTGTCAATTGCACAATGCAATTGTGTGCTATGTTTGTGCTATGTTAGCATTGTTAACATTGTTTGTGCTATGTTTGGTAACGAAATGCCTTAAAAAAGCGTCGTGTAATACGAATCTGTGTCCCATTTGTGTCCTATCCTATTTCCACGATCGGCAAATAAGCGTGATTAAATTTTACGGTCGTGTGTTTTCTTTTGCGATTAATAAAGATTTGTGATCGTTTTTCGCAAACCTACTTCCGCCACTGCCATGCCGCGCCGAATAAACGCGCGAACGGTAAATATGTACGGCTATGTAAATATAAAATTAAACGGCTCTTTGCTTATTTTGAATATATTCTTGCGATCGGTAAATACGCGCAATGAAATTTCACGGTCGTTCACATTTTTTGCAAAGTTGTACCTACCTGCGATCGATAGCCTATGTTCCGCGGACGGTAATACAGTTGCCCGAGATGATTGCTCATCTATCAATCAAAGACACATTAGAAATTATATAGCATTCTCGTGTTTGGTGCCGAGAGGGGGGCGCCAAACGCCGATTTTGCCCCGGGCGACAGTAGGTGTAGATCCGTCACTGCGGATTAGCGAATATTTCGGAGCTCCACTGTATTATGACTTATTGTCAATGCTATAGCTGTTATAGTCTTACGACAATAAAGAGTTTGACTTTGACTAGGCCCCCAATATAAATATCATGTATTATACATTGAAAATACATAAATAACTAGTCCTCTCTCAAGGTTGCAGCACCAAAAATAATTGATTATTGATCAAAAATGTAAACTTATTAAACGTTTTTAAATGGAATTTTGCACTCTATCGGCCTCAATTATAATCCTCTAAAAACTTTTGGTAGAGATGTTATTTTCTACTGTCTGATTAGCCAGTTAGGCTAGGGAATGAATTAAGAACCCCATTTAACTTTCTGAGGAGATAAAAGCTCAAACTTTGTTTTTTTTTTTTTGTTCTGACATGTGCATCAATTTAAGCCTAAAATTTTAATTCGCCTTGACATGACAGCATGCTGCCTGACTACTCTTTTGACTGCTTGGTATTATTAAAATATAAATAGAGGTACAGTTCGCGCATTATATCTCCGGCTATAACTGAGTCAGCTAGAAGCAGGTCACGAGTGGCAAAACTGAGGCTCAGCGTGGTAATGGCGAAGGTCAACGGGTGGATGCGAGATCCCGGCTTGTCCCTGGCAGTCAGTAAGTCGGAGATCGTCGTCCTCACCAAAAAGAGGATAAAGACTGTGTTCATGGTGCAGATAGGTTACGTCGCACTCGAGACTAAGCCTGCTGCAAAGTACCTGGCAGTCATGGTCGACAGCAGACTGTCTTTCGGCGAGCAGATCCAGTGCGCCGCCGACAAAACCGCTAAGGGTGTCGCTGCCCTTGGTAGGCTTATGCCCAATGTCGGCGGTCCTCTCTCCTGCAAGCGCCGCCTGCTCCAGTCAGTCTTGCTGTACGGGGCGGAGGAATGGGCTCACGTACTCGAGAAGCGAGTCTTCCGAGACCGGCTTGCCCGAGTCCAGCGCCGAGGAGCTCTGCGGGTCGCTTCGGCCTACCGCACAGTCTCCGAGCCTGCTGTGATGGTGATCGCCGGAGTCATTCCCGTCCTCTTTCTCGCGAGGGAGAGGCAGGCGATTTAACGGAGGATGCCTGAAGTGGGCCGGGAAGCAGCTGCCAGGGAAGAGCGCGATCGCAGCTTCGACTCCTGGCAGCGCGACTGGGAAGCCGAGCCGAGGGGACGTTGGACCTTCCAGCTCATACCTTCCGTCCGACCATGGCAGGACGGCGAGGTCGATTAGGGCCTACTACGTGACCCAGTTTTTTTCTGGGCGCGGGTACTTCCGAGCCTATCTGCACCGGATGGGCAAAGTCGCGAGCCCGCACTGTCTGCCTGTCTGCGTGTCTGCGTGTGTGCGTGTATGCGTGTGTGTGTGTGTGTGTGTGTGTGTGTGTGTGTGTGTGTGTGTGTGTGTGTGTGTGTGTGTGTGTGTGTGTGTGTGTGTTTGTGTTTGTGTGTGTGTTTAAACAAAGCTAGAGACGACACCAGTGGTCCGATTTTCATGAAATTTGGCATCAAGGTATAAAGCCGTGGTATACAGTTTACAGTTTACAGTTACAGTTTACAAAATCTTTATTTTGAAAAAATATACGTAACATACAAAGTCAAGTGCTCACAGAGCACGCGTGACTTAACACTAATCTTTAAATTAATTATATCAATAGCTCAATCAATAATAATGAGATACGCGGTATCTACAGGCGTATTTTACTTTTTTAATTTTTGATTTTTAAGGGTATTTACCCCATAAAAAACCATAAAAAATTACAAAACTCCAAATTTCTCAGAAACGGTTCTAACGATTTTGATAAAAATTTCATGGTTTTTAGTGCTTAAGATGACAAACAAAATTACACCTCCCGTATCCCTGTAAAAATTCGGGTTTCAGAAGTTATGGGGGTTTAAGTGTTGAAAAATTCATATTTTTCAAATTTCACAAAACCTGTAAACTCTAAAGAAAATATACTTGCAACCATTAATTTGACTTGAAAAACTAAATAATCCAGTATTTTGAATCATTAGTTCACGTCAACTGGTTGCGGAGATAATTGATAATATTTTAGTTCGGCGGTAAACGCAGTATGTTGTCCAATGTTATTCTTATGGCAAATATTTTAAAACCGATATCTCCGTTATTTACGAACCGATTTTGATAAAATTTGGTTTATATTTGTGTGATAATTCATCGTTAATATATTTTATTTGACTATATATGTTATCTGGTTTTAAATTACTTGAAGGGAGAAAGTATGTGTCAGTTTCCTGATACCGTTTATTTTGCATTTTAAATTCGCTGAGTAAGCAGGAAGGCTGCAACGGGGGTAATTTTTCAGTCCATTGGTAGTAAGATTGTAATTTGTTTTGGAATTCTTAGAGAGAATTTTTTAAGTTGTAATCTTTAGGTTGGTACTACAATAAAGTCCCACAAACCTGGACTAATGTGGATCAAACGGTGTCCGGGTTTGTGAAATTTCCGAGTTATCGAGAAATGAGTAAAAATAAGAAAAAATAAAAATAGTTTCTGTTATTTCTATAAGAAATCATTTATTTATTGCATAGTAAAAAATACAAAAAACTACATTATCAGTTGCAAAAAAAACTTAAAGCAAAAGCAAAACTGTTTTATATGTGTCACACCATGCTCTGGCCTTGAATCTCACTGTACTTTATTGCTCTGGCAGGCTTTCCGAGTTATCAAGAATTCCGGGTTATCGAATTCCGGGTTTGCGGGACTCTACTGTATTGTTTAATATTTTTTAAATGCTCACAAAGCATTCGTTAAGTTGTCTTAATATAAAAATTGTTAGTACTAAGTTCTAAAATGTATGAAATGTATGTTTCAGTGACGTATTTAATCAACGATGACGACTGGGAGACGATAGGAGTGCTTAGTCCATCTTCTGGTGTTTATTGGCAAACCGGCTCTAATCATTTGGCATGCTACGAAACTACTGCTCGGTTTTCGCTCAGGAGACCCTCACGAACTGGTCAAATGGGCGGCTTCAGTCACACACATATTGTGGCTATCTACCCGCAAAGGAGTTTTCAGGATTCGAATGGGGTAGCCTACATCGCTGCTAACAATTGCAATGAAATAACACAGAATGTGTATGCCAATCAGAACTCAATCGGTGTCATGATATCTGGTGGAAATTACATGTACAATAATCGGGAATGGATACCAACACGTACAAGTTTTGGAGCCAGCGCTTGGTCCAATCAACAAGCGATGTAAGTATAATAATACCCCCGTTGCAGTAGACCTGCATACTCAGCGAATTCCAAATACAAAACAACATATTTCAATCCATCATAGCAAGAGTTGACATGTTTTGGTAAGCTCCGTAATAATAACATGGGGAATGAGTATGCAGGTTTGCTGCTACTGGTATATTAAAACTGGTTGGTTTTAATTCAAGTACCGGGGACCGAGCTTTGCTCGGCTAAAATAAAAACAACCTGCTGAATCAGCTGTTTCAGTTAAATTGTCCTTGACTATTACACAAGCACTTAAATATAACGGCGTTTGAGCAATGTATCAACGCCTTTTTAGAGCTGTTCCTTCAGCTTTTTCTGTTCCCACAAAATGGAGTTGATTTGGTCTCGTTCAACACTATCGACGACGTACTGTCGTAACAGGCGGCCACCGAAGTGAAGTGCCGTTGAAGATGACCGTAACCTATATTTTCTGTCGCTTCGTTGGAGTGCAGTGGTCCTGCGATTGATGGTCGGAACGCTAAGTGGCTCTTCACGAATTTCAAGTTTTGATATGTTAGAGTGACGGTTGAAGCGGTTGGCATTATTTTGGTCGAAAATTTCTAGTCGCCTTGTGGATAAACTCATGGTAAACATTTACTTTTTCGTTCTTTCACGACACGGTCGATATCCGGGTAGTTCTGGTTGGCGTTGAGCTTGATGACGGCTGATACTTCACTCGACGTGGCCACGTTAGAGCGGTTTGGGTCGAGGCCGGTGGTGCGCGAACCAAATTGACTTTCGGTGGCTGAATTCCTTGAGCCCCCGGTGGCTTGAGCATTTTTTCTTCTTTTGTGACTTCGCGCACCATCATGAACGCTTTGGCGGATGGGTTATCGTCCCGCACGATTACCTTGAGTAACTGTATCAATTCTAGGCTCATGTCGGCGTTAGCAGAAATTCGTTCGTCGACGGCATCGGTAGGGTCGAGTAAAATCATCTGCTTGTTGCACGGTCTTTCGCACCCTCCTTGTGCATCTTGCGTCGACCGATTGGCGATTTTCTGTCGATGATAGATCTGGCCCCAACGGTGGAACAGTAGATGCCTCTGGTGTTGCTAGTGCGGTCGACTTTAACATTGAACGATGCAAACGCGAACATGAAGCCGAGCTTTCATGTGCTAGCCGCAAAGTATTTGGAAAGGGCGTACTTCATTTTCGCGGTATACGGAGAGCTAGGTAGAGGGGTTGCATGTTCTGCGTGGTGGGTTCCTGGGGCTCTCAGGTATACGCATCATCTGTGCGGTGAGGGGTGGCGGAAGCGGCATTCAAATTACTAAATACTATATTTATTGAAGGTAACAAACCTGCCTGAGATGTCAAAAAATGTTCTCATTACTGCGAGACGCGTTTCGCACCTTGACAATGCATCTTCGGTCGCTGAAAACCTATACTATACTTCTTCACACATTAGACGTGTTTGTCACAGTTCACACGATGGAACACAATCTCAACATTTAAAACATTTATTAGACATATACGGACACTTATTATATTAACACCAAAACGATAAAAACGATAAAAAGTTTTACTGCCGGCGCCGGCGCGGGTAAAGGACATATTCTCACGACTTCCGTAGGCCTACTAAACTCATTGCGAATCTTGTCTGTCCAGTTCAGAACACGTCATTCAGTCAGCTGTTATCAGTGATGCCCCTTCCCCTCTAGTCTACTATACAAATGGAAGGTGATTTTGTCAGTAAAATCCTCTTTGATGTTTAGTATTTTGTCTTTCCCGAATCATGAAGCAATTTTAACAATAGAAAATTCCTCCCATACTTTAGTTTTTTTTAGCATCATTGCATATTTTTAATGTGTCCATAGATTGCTGAAAATTGATGTTGTGGAGAGGGTTCTCTTTTAAATGCTGTGCGACCTTAGAAGTTGGATTTTTTTGGTTCCTTGCACAGTGCTCCTTAAACCTATCCTTAAAAGTGCGATTGGTCTGGCCTATGTAAATGTTATCGCATTGCTCCCCAGCATTACATTTTATAAGTTAAACACCTCTTTGTTTGTCTTTGCTCTGATCTAAATTTGGATTACGTGTCTTTAAACTTTTATTTACTTTGTTTACTTTGTACCCAGGCAGGAATGCTTTTTTATAAACACCGCCGACATGCTCTGAATATTTGTTTTCATCATACTGTCCCGAAAACAGCCGTTTTTAGTTCCCTAAATCGTACGCAAAATGATCGTTTGTGGATCACTTCGAATAGGAGTACTGGAAAAACATATGGTAAATTTTGCCGTACTCTAATGTCAAAATTTGTTTATGTTACGTTTGAAAGGTTGAACGATTTTTTAACTTTTGTTTGTAAACAACTAACAGATGTGTAAATGACGATGACTATTTTGGATAACCTCAAAATTATGTAGTCTAATTTTTTAACGATTAAATGGTTATTTATACATTATGATGAAAATAGTTGTTCATCACACGGAGCAAAAGTGTCTCCTTGATACTCGATCGCATTTCCAAGCTCGGCTGCGCCTCGCCTGTAAATTACGATCTCGTACCAAAAAGAGCCACTTTCGCTCCTAGTAATGAAAACTACTATAACATACTTGAATGGGAAAAATGTTTGTTGTTGTTTTAAACTGTTTTAATTGCCGTCATTCTTAATTAGCAATTTGAATCTACATTTCCTTATCATGTTATCTATCAGATCCGTTGAATAACCATTATTAAAAGCAATTTGTTTGATTCTAGATTTTTCTTTATCAAATTCAGCAGGCGAAATACCATATGTAACAAGCCTATGCACCATGGATCTGAAAGCCGCTAATTTGTAGGACATAGGATGATTTGATTCAATCGGAATAACCAGATCAGTTTGTGTATCCTTTCTGTGGACGCCAAATTCCAGTCTATTGTTCGATTTAATTACTTTAACATCTAGGAAAGGTAAACATTCATTTTTCTCTGTCTCCATTTTGAATTTAATCGACCTTTGAATACTGTTAAGATGATTACGAATAACGCCTGTTTGTCTAGCAGTTCCCTTTACAATCAAAAAACAGTCGTCAACGTATCTATATATATAAAAAAACTAGAAGAACCCGTGGCTTCGCTCACGATTAAAATTATACATACACTATCACCCATGAATTATATAGTTTTGCTTTCCCATTTATTTTTCTTATTGTAAAATCTAATGTATGTAATGTATCTACTTCTTTGAACATATCAAATGTACTTCCATGAAGCAAAAGTTTTTAGAAATTCGCTCTTAGTACGAAGGTCTGCTACGACGGGGGTATTATATTCCTGCATAAACTGCCTGTACATAAAAAAATGTGACCATATCCAACGCCCCACCAACAAAGCCCCAAATGGTGTTGCTGCCCTGGGTAGGCTCATGCCCAATATCGGTGGTCCTTCCTCTTGCAAGTGCGTTTTGCTTGTGTCGCCTGTCCAGTCGATCGTGCTATCAGGTGAAGAGGATTGCGCTCACACACTCAAGAGGCCAATTTACAGAGACGAACGCCGAGAAGCATTTAATGGTTGTTTCCGCGGTACCTGAGCTTGCCCTGATGATGATCATGGGGCACAATATAAGGAACGGCACCCTTGGCTTTTTCGACGGCACTTTGAATCTGCTCGCATATGTTACCCTTAATTAAAACTTTATTATGCACCCCCGTCACAGCAGACCTGCGTATTAGAAATCCTATTTATTTCCTTCATGAAGGCATACATGTTAGAGGAATCAAAGAAGTTAGCTTGAAATTTTATTCACTGTAAAAGATCATTTTCTTAAGGTTTTAGGGTGCACCTTGAACAAAAAATTACAATGCCACTCCAGCAATTAATAAAAAGTGCTGTCTTACGTTTTTAGACTCTATATTGAGCAAAACGTTTGAATGAGCCGTCCCGGCAATTTTTTTAAAGTGTTGTAGGTAAAATTAATTCTTTACAGTAGCACACTCTTCCTCTTTAAATAGCAGTTAGTTGTCATAAAAAAAGTCCTTCAAGTATAAGTGATCAGTGATCACTGGAGTCCTTCAGTAATCAGTTATTTATTTTATGTTATACTACATATTATCAGCATTTTATATAGTGTATTGCACTTTGAAAAAATGCAAAAGTCTAATTCATTGACCACCTGGCACCAAGTAACAAATCTTCATTTTAACAAAAATACAGTTAAATAGCAGAAAGAAATACCATTAATTTACATCACCTGTTTTAAATTTTACTTTCATATGTTTTGTTAGTAAACAAATCTAACTCAAATTATTTCAAAATCCCTGACATGGGTACCTTTAAGACGGTCCCAGGGCTAAGCCCTGAAAGTTATCACGAAATTGAAGGTGTATAAACCTACTCCATGAAATACTACATGTATGTACCAAGTTTCGTGGCCATCGGTCCAGCGGTTTTTGTGTTTATCCCTGCCAACTAAATATATATATATATATATATATACCAACATCCTCTTTTATACTTATAGATTTTGTTTTTCTTTTCCGAGTCCGTCCGGCTCTTTTACTCAACCGATTTTCATGATTGAGGTCTTAAATTAAAGGTATGCACGTGCAGATTTGCCATCAAGCATCCGCATTCATTTATCTGCCGTATTACTCGAGTTATGCACAAAAGCAACTTCCTCCCTGTACATTTCTTATGGGAGTTAAATATGATTTTCCTTTTCCGAGTTCGTTTGGCTCTTCTACTCAACCGATTTTCATAATTGAGGTCTTAAATTAAAGGTATGCACGCACAGATTTGCCATCAACCATCGGTATTCATTAATCAACTGTATTACTCGACCAAAAAACATAAATTCGATTATTTCCCGAATTTTAAATTCAATTAAAGATATATTTCCCCAGTTCTAATTGGGTAATTCTATATGTTTTGGTCTAAGAACCTTAAGTGAAATACCAGCTTTCATTTGAACTATTGATTATAATGATCATACGTAACTGAAGTACGCTGCTGAATTCCGAACAACACAAAAAAAATTGTTTTTCTTTTCCGAGTCTGTTCGGCTCTTATACTCAACCGATTTTCATAAATGAGGTCTTAAATTACAGGTTTGCACGCGCAGATTTGCCATCAAGCATCCGCATTCATTTATCAACTGTATTACTCGACCAAAAAACATAAATTCGATTATATCCCGAATTTTGAATTCAATTATAGAGATATATTCCCCCAGTTATAATTATGTAATTCTATATGTTTTGGTCTAAGAACCTTCAGTGAAATACCAGCTTTCATTTCAGCTATCGACTATTAAGATCGGACGTACCTGAAGCACGCTGCTGAATTCCGAACAACACAAAAACAAATTTTGTTTTTCTTTTCCGAGTCTGTTTGGCTCTTCTACTCAACCGATTTTCATGAATGAGGTCTTAAATTAATGGTATGCACGCGCAGATTTGCATCAATCATCCGCATTCATTTATCAACTGTATTACTCGACCAAAAAAAAAAATAATTCTATTATATCCCGAATTTTGAATTCAATTATAGAGATATATTCCCCCAGTTATAATTATGTAATTCTATATGTTTTGGTCTAAGAACCTTCAGTGAAATACCAGCTTTCATTTCAGCTATCGACTATTAAGATCGGACGTACCTGAAGCACGCTGCTGAATTCCGAACAACACAAAAACAAATTTTGTTTTTCTTTTCCGAGTCTGTTTGGCTCTTCTACTCGACCGATTTTCATAAATGAGGTCTTAAATTAAAGGTATGCACGAGCAGATTTACCATCAAGCATCTGCATTCATTTATCAACAGTATTACTCGACCAACAAAACATAAATTCGATTATTTCCCGGATTTTGAATTTAATTAAAGATATATTTCACCAGTTATAATTACGTAATTCTATATGTTTTGGTCTAAGAACCTTCCGTGAAATACCAGCTTTCATTTCAGCTATTGATTGTCACGATCGGACTACATAAAGCACGATGCTGAATTCCGAATAACACAAATAGACATAATCTTTTAATTTTTCATAAATATACATCTCACTTTAATTTTTGTGATCTCTCCTTAACTTCTTTACCATATGTTCATGGAACATATGATTAAATAGCCTTTCAATTTAGGACTGACACTTAAAAAGTTTACACTTCTATGCGCTGGCGCTGGTTTTTTTGTTTACTAAAATCTTTACAACAAATTTATCTGGTCTTTTAAATGGCACAAGGCTTATTGTACAGAAAATGCATGAGAATAGTTTAGATTTGGAAATAATAACGGAAAACACATTGGACAACGTGTACTGCTACCGCGCATTGATCTCTCGCCTTCAGATAGGTACAACTGTGCCATTTTCTTTCAAGCGAAGACAATTCCCAATGAAGATCGGATTTTGTATTTCAATTAACAAGGCATAGGGGCAAACAATTAATCGAGTTGGAGTCTACTTGCCTGAACCAGTTTTTAGCCATGGTCAGTTGTACGTCGCCTTATCAAGAGGACAATCTTTCGACAACGTAGAGGTGGAAAAAAACCAAAAGGACGAAGCACTGCTAATATTGTATGGAGAGAAGTATTGTAAAGGCATATGATATAATATTTCTATTTATATTTTATTTGTTATTTATTATTATGGTGTAATTAAACAAATTATTATATAATAGGCATTTATAATTTCAATTATTTGTTATCACTGATATTCAGTTTAGTAAATTAACTTTTCATTTTCTAAAACTAATTTCAATGCTGCGGCGCAGCACGGGTCCTCTAGTCTACAATAAAATACAATCTTTCGCCGTTGAGGATTTACTTCATTGATAATATGGTCAGTTTCAAACTTTTGCAAGTACACCTCAGCAGGTAGCGCAGATAATGGACCACCCATAGGAAGGCCATTTGGGTCAGAATAAAATTGTTCTTTCGAATCAGCGGGATCAGCAAACATGTTTGTAACTTCTTCCTTTTCTAGAGATAACAATGTCCGTGTTTACGTCCCATCTTTCCAACTGGAAAGAATTGGCCTGCTTCGAAACGTCGATCCTTCCCTTTCAGAAAATGACATATATGAAAATTTGCAGACTTCAAACAATGTCACTGTTATCTCTGTGAAACGTTTGTCGAAAATCGTGACTCAAGATAACGGACAGAAAACATCAAAACCTTTGTCCCTTGTAACTGTGAAATTTAAAGGGAAACAGTTGCCAGAATTTGTGTATCTATTTTACACCAGATGCCCTGTAGAGCTTTATGTTTCAAACCCTATTATTTGTTTCAAATGCGTCAGGTATGGACACACTTCCAGAAATTGTAAAAGTTCTGCAAGATGTCCAAATGGATGTCCGACCGACCACAATCACAAGGATTGTCCTCAAGCTCAAACCCCTGAATGTCTATTTTGCAAGGGTCCTCACTCGTCCATTGACAAATCGTGCCCTGAGTGGAACATTCAAAAATAAATAAAAGAAACAATGGCCTATCGTAACATTCCTTACTCCGAAGCGAAACTCTTTCTTTTTCCAAAATCGACAAAACTTCCAGTCTCTTTTTCTAAGATATTGGATATTAACAACGATAAATCGTTTCCCGAATTGTCTCAGAAATCTTCAAACCAGCTTCGACACTCGATTCCTATTCCTGCTCAACCTCGCCTACTAAGCGGACCTCAACCTTTTACTAAGCGCCCAAATCCTGTCACTCCTGAATATACTAATAAGTACTTCAGTCAATTCCAACAACAAGGAAATCCAAGTAAACCTGTAATTTCTTCACGAGCACATGAACCTACTGACTCCAGTCAGTCTGATAATGTATCAACACTTGTCTTAAACTCTCTTTCTCTATCCAAAGATAGTAAAATCAGCGTTGAACACTTATTATCTAAGCTTCAACCTGTTTTAAATATTGATTTAAACCAATTTTTGACAAGTATCCCAGCTCCTGATGTCTCGTCCGATGACTCGTTTTAACACTTTCACTCTTATTTACCTTTACACAATGCAAGTACACCTCATTTGATAAATCTATATTAAGTTCTGTGTATTCTATACTATTATGAGCAAGGATCGCAGAACCCCCTCCACCCCTAGTGGGTAAGTTCTGTTGATGGATTCCAGAAAAAAATACATAATTTTTTTGTAAATTTCCATATTTCACCTGTATTAGCGAATTTCCTTAAAGGAATAAGCTATTACCGTAGGTCTCATGGAACGACCTAAGCCCGAGACCATGTTAACTTTTCATTTTGGGGCCCCCAGAAGCAAAAAAACACTATTCGTTCAAATTTATATATATATATATATATATATATATATATATATATATATGTCTGTTAACACGATAGCGGCCGTAAATATGATCCGATCTTAATGAAATTTGGTACAGACGTGTAAAGTGGTAATCACTCAGACGAGTTCGTGAACCAGCCCGATCGGACCACCGGAAGGGGGGTAAACCCCCCCAAAAATGGGTTTTTTGAGTTTTTTACATAGAAAATTAAAAATTATCCAATTTTTGCTAGCATTTTTGAATTCAGCTAAAAAAAAACAAACAATTTAGTACCTTGAATCACCGCTCTACGTCAATTGGTTTCCGAGATATTGAAAGTGGTAAACACAGTACGTTTTCCCAATGTTAACCTTATGGGAAATAAAGAAAGTTCTATATCTCGCTTATTTCTCAACATATCTTGATAAAACTTGGTAAATGACATCTTCTAGTTCAGATCAACTAAATATTGAATTAAAACCACCCAGTTTTAATATGCCCGTAGCAGCAAACCTGCATACTCATTCCCCATGTTATTCTTATGGAGCTTACAAAAACATGTTGGATCTCGCTATGTTGGATTGAAATATGTTGTTTTGCATTTGAAATTCGCTGAGTATGCAGGTCTGCTGCAACGGGGGTATTTTTGTTTTTATGACACTAATTTCTGGTCTGGAAGCTATGAATACCGCAAATCTGAAAATATTGCAGTGGAATAGTAATTCTGCACTCTGCCATAAAGGTGAAATTGAATTTCTATTGAAAGAGCATTGCAATAACATTGCTGCTCTTTCAGAGACACGATTTAATCCATTTTATGTTGTTACTTTTAATAACTATTCAGTTATAATTGATGACAGAATCGCTAGGGGTGGTGGGGGTTCTGCGATCCTTGCTCATAATAGTATAGAATACACAGAACTTAATATAGATTCATCAAATGACTTCATAATCAATGAGATTAATGTAACTGGAATTCAGGTGAAACTATACGAAGTAAGACTGTAAACATATTTTCTGTTTATGCTCCACCACCCCATAAGGTTGACAATACAATGTGGACACAATTATTCTCTAGCTTTAATTTGCCATTTATGGTTTTCGGGGATTTCAATGCCCATCACATGTCCTGGGGAAATGATTTCAATGATTCCAAGGGAAACGAATTACATACATTTGTTGAAGATAGTAATTTAGTAGTTTTAAACTCTGGCGCATATACTTATTATTCTGGATTCCCATTACGAAAAAGCGCAATTGATTTATCTATTGTTTCTTCGTCATTGGCAGCATCTTGTGACTGGGACATTTTAGATGGATGGAGTGGCAAGCAACATATTCCTATATTAATTAATTTCTGTTACAATCCCATCGTAGGCCTGCCTAACATCACGAATCCACCCTCTTCTAGTCTTCCTCCATCCAGTGAATCTTATTGGAGCTTCAAGAGGGCAGTTGGAAATTGTATTCAGCTACTGTTGGCACTTTGATTGACACTATCAATTTCAATAATGATCCTTTAAAAATATACGATAACTTTTGTGACTGTTTATTTACTGCGGCAAATGCATCAATTCCTAGATCTAAACCATCAAGAAACAAATTTGTACCCTGTCCATGGTGGTTAACTGAATGTTCCAGACATATTTCAGAGAGGAGAGATGCTTTCATTAAGTATAGGGAGCATCAGACTCGAGAGAACTATTTTAATTATAAGAGAGTCGCTTCAATTACGAAACGATATATTAAATCCTGTAAGAAGGATTACTGGATTCAATTTTGTAACAAAATCAACCGAAATACAGACATATCTGAGGTGTGGAAAGTAGTGAAGAATCTCAAGAGTAAGTACATAACACATAATGCAAAGTCACGAAATTTAAAGTACTTGTCGGAATGTTCTGAGGAATGTTTTGTGAAATATTCACCACTATCCGCAGAATTGCCTATTCCTGTTCATGAAGACCATGCTACCACTCAAAATTTGGGATTATTAAATGATTTTTGCCTGGATGAAATTAACCTTGCTCTTCCCAATTTAAAGGATGTTTGTCCTGGCCTGGACAACATTCATAACTCATTTTTGAAAAATTTATCCCAAAAAGCGGTTCAACTGATTTTGAACATTTTCAACCACCTGTGGAACGCAAATCTAATTCCAAGCACCTGGAAGGAATATTTAATCGTTCCTATTCCAAAATCAAAGAAAAATCCTCATCTAGCTGAAGGATAGCGTCCCATTGCAATATCATCGTCCATAGGAAAATTGTTCAAAGATTACTCAAACATAGATTGCAATGGTGGGCAGAAAGAAATCACTTATTTTCTCGAACCCAGTTTGGATTTCGCTCTGGAAGAAGCTGTGCAGACAATCTGGCTATTTTATAAACAGAAATCCAAATTGCATTTACCTAATAAAATTTCTTGGTGGCTGCATTTTTGGATATCAATGGTGCATATGATAACGTGAATCTTAATATGCTGTCAAAAAGATTATCCTGCATAAAAATTCCCGCAAAAATTGTGAACTTAATTTCCCTACTTTTTTCTAACAGATCGCTGCGATTAAAATCAGTGTTTGGACAATCTGAATCCAGAATTACCAGCAAAGGAATTCCACAGGGCTCGGTGTTAAGTCCAATACTATACTCGCTTTATTGTGGTAATCTTAATGTGATACTTTCCCATCACGTGAATATACTTGAATTTGCTGATGACATTGTCCTTTACACAACGAACAAATCTCTTGTAAATTGTGAAACTATTTTAAACAATGCTCTTCGTGATATGCATGATTGGGGATTGAATAACGGGTTGGAGGTTTCTTCTTCAAAATCAGCAGTTTGTGTTTTCACTCGTAAACACAACCCTCAAAATGTTCGAATTGAATATAACCATCAAGAAATCCCATGTAAAGAGCAACATAAATTCCTAGGGGTTACTTTTGATAGGAAACTTAATTGGAAACTACACATTAATCAAATTTCTCAATCCTGTTTCAGAAGAATGAATATACTGAGGTCTGTGTCTAGTATGCAATGGGGAGCCGACCCATTATTATTGCTAACGTTATATAAATCACTAATCCGTTCAGTTCTGGATTATGCTTGCTTTATTTTTGGTAATGCCAACACTGTTAATAGGATAGCTCTAGACAGGATACAGTACAGTGCCTTAAGGACATGCCTGGGATTGATGAAATCTTCCCCATGTAATGCGATGGAAGGTGAAGCTCGAGTTATGCCCCTGGAAATAAGAAGGCAAATGTTGAGTGACAGATACCTGTCTAAATGTTTACTTCTCCAGAAGTACCATCCTCTAAAAAGAAATCTACAGAAGTTGGATTATATTTACCAACGATCTTCATACTGGGAAAACAAAAAAAAAACTCCTTTACTTCTGGTTAGTTATCAACATATGCTTAATGACCTTGCTATCAATACAAACGATCACAGCTACTTTCATCCAACTTGTTTTCAGATGAGCTTAAACTACTTTATGAACAAGATAGAATTTGTTTCCTTTGATTCTTGCAAGCAGAATTTCGTTAATAAATGCTTAGCTTTAAATGATGAATTTAATCATTTAATAACTTCAAGATGGCCAGATCACAAAATGATCTACACTGATGCTTCAAAATCACAAGAACCCTCTTTCACTGCTAGTGCAATTTTTCACTATCAACGTAACTTCATTCAATCTTTTAAGATTAATGACATTTTCTCAATATTTTCTGCCGAAGCCATTGCTATCCTTCATTCATTATTTTACATTGAAACCTTGAATAAGAGATTATTTGTCATATTTTCGGATTCCAAGAGTGTATTATTGTCTTTAATGAGCAATAATGTTGGTCTTAAAACTTCTCCTATTATTCTTCAAATTAGGAAATAATATTACGATTTGTCTTTGAAAGGATTCTCAATTGCATTTGCATGGGTCCCATCGCATATTGGGATACATGGAAACGAAGTGGTGGATAGAGCAGGGAAAACAGCTTCTGTCCAAAGTCTGTCATATATCCCTTAATTTTTCGACATAAAAAATCTGTTTACATCAAAAGCTTCCAAAAATTGGCAAATTACCTGGGACTTAACTTCAAAATTTAATGTAAATCGACTTTACCAACTGAAAAAATATGTTTCTATCCTGCCATGGTTTAGTTCCTGCTCAAAAAATAGAAGATTTATAGCCTCAATTTGCAGAATAAGAATCGGCCATACATATACAAACCTCCATCTTTCCAAAATTCATGTGCTTCAAAATTCTATGTGTGATTGTAATAACGATTCGGCCAGTCTAGATCATTTAATTTTTGCATGCCCTCTAAATGACGAAGAATCAATAAATACTTTATTCAAGAAGCTTACTAAATTAAAAGTGAAATTTCCAGTGAACATATTAACATTATTGGAAGAAATGGATGAAATGTTTTGGACTTGATTTTAGACTTTATAGTTAATAAAAACATTTCGATTTGATCAATGTGAAATTGTGACTTAAATTAAGTGTAATCATTATTGTAAATTGTTGTGGGCCTTTCTTGGGTAAACCCTAGGCCGTAATAAAGAAAAAAAAAGAAAAAAATTTCCACTGAACCACTGTTTTAGTTCCACCACTACCGTCTTTCGGTCTTCGGGGATGGGGCGCTCTGCGGCCCGCGCCCCATCCCCGAAAGACGGTACTGGTGGAACTGGAACAGTGGAACACTGGAACTGGACTCTGGAATAGTCAGTGTCAGGTGTCAGTGAATTGAGTTGTTGAATGGTTAGCCTACTGTTTTGTTTAGTTTTTAGTGACACGAGGGCTGCCGTCGTGTAATCAGTTGAGTGGAGGCATGTGTGTTGAGTGTAGTATATGATAAAATGTTTTTATTGTACATGTATTGTATAATATTGTATGTTATTTTTACATCGGGTGTCCCACAATTTTGTTTTATTAAAACAGTTAAAAAATGCACAGATTTTTATAAGCTTTGCGAGTGTAGAAATAGCCTAAAAAAACTATTTAAGGGTGGTAAATTTTCAAATTTTTTCCCGGACCCCCCGTTGCTCTGGGGGGTGAGCTCCCCAGACCCCCCCAGTCGGCGCCCTCCAAAGGCCAAACATGGCACCCTCCTTATGGTGTCAGTCCGCCCCTGCTCAAGATATCCTGATAAAACATGTTATGTGGCTACGTATAGTTTAGATATATTGGATTGTAGCCTATGATACATCATTTTCAAATTTCTGTGGCAGCAAACCTGGATTTTTTCATACTAATCTTATGGAGAATAATTTATTTTTGAATAGAAATTGTGGGCGATTGGCAAGTCACAGGATGAGAGAAAAGGGCTCAAATTAAATGTTTTAATGTCAGGGAATCAGGAAAAGTACTCTAATTTCTTAAATGTTGCTAGAAAACAAAAAATAACATAAAATAACTGCCATTTAAGAACCAGCCCGTTTTTTAGATCCCGTTTTTTATTGGGATCTAAAACATCTACTTTGTTTACATCAAAACATGTGATCTGATGTTTGATTGAAAGCCTCATGGTGGATACAGGAATATGGCTTATTTAAAGACCAGGTAACTAAATATGTCAAACAAATGTACTATAACGAAAACAGATTCAAAAACCAGATTCGAAAACAGATTCTGATGATTATGAAATTTATCACAAAAACTTAACAGCTGGCACTTCCCTATATGATTAAATTGGAAAAGCCAGCTGTTTTGAAGTTTTGAACAGTGCATTTTCGTGCCAAGTATAGGCTATTATTTTTCTATAGCCTTTTGATCCTAAATAACCGGTATCAGGAAAATAGCACATACTTTCTCCCTTCAAGTCATTTAAAACCAGAAAACATATATAGTGAAATAAAAAAATTAACAATTAATTATCACACAAATATATACAACATTTTATCAAAATCGATTAGTAAATAACGGAGATATCGGTTTTTGAATATTTGCCATAAGAATAACATTGCACAACGTACTGCGTTTACCGCCACACTAAAATATCAACTATCTCCGCAACCAGTTGACGTAGACTTATGATTCAAAGTGCTAGATTATTTAGTTTTTCAAGCCAAATTTAATAGTTGCAAGTATTTAATGCCCGAGCAATAGCCTTTGAGAGGAAGGTTTTCACCTCGACGTTGTCACCGATGGCGGATTTGACGGCAGCGGTCACGTCCGCCTTGGTCGTCAGCTCGTCGAGGTCCCTCACCTCCAGCGTCGACTTGGGTTCGAGAACGCGGACGGTCGCGTTCAATTTTTCCAATACCCTTTGTGCTGTGTCAGGAAGTGAAAGTATTGCAAGCTATGGTACATAAATAAATCTACCTATATACCGGGTATCTCACCTAAAATGAACCAATAGCTAACTTTTTTTATTATAAATCTGACAAAGGTCTTCTTATGGGGGAAATCCCTTCATTTTTAACATTAATTTTGGAGTCCCTTCTAAATTTAAAAATACGGCCGCCATTTTCCAATATGGCGGACAACATTGATTGTTCTTTTGGAACACCCTATACTTTATGGCGTTTTTTGATTTTACACTTGATTGTTAGTTAAATAGAAAAATCATTCATATTAGATTGGCCCCCACAAAGCACCAAAGTTTAGAACCTTCAACCCTTCACTGAACTTAAGTTACGTTAAAACCTTTATTATAATGTTGAGAGGTAGGTTGAGAAGGAATTTCTGCAAATCTTCGCAGAAATGCCTTTAAATTACTTTACATCTGATACATTCAAATTCGTCCCATATTACAATGACAAGCTCCAATTTGGCTCAAACTCTATCTCCAAGTCCCAGCCTACAATCAATACCAGAGCCCAGCTGTTGACCTTAGCTCCTCTGATAATTTATTGATGAAGCCAATTGGTGGATTGGGCCTATGAACTTTACCCACTCTCAGCTGAAGATGACACTATTCTGTTGAAACATGTCCTGAATTGATTCATGTTAATGTTTGAGCTGTTTGACGGATTTCAAACTAATTAATTCAGTCTTACATTAATCACACAGCTCAGGGGCTACAAGCATGGATAATAATAGTAAAAACCCTGTGTCTTTACTAACACTAGTAATCAACAAGGTAGAGTAATGGTGTTTACAATCTTACTTCTAAGCTTAATTTTTAATTCTTTCTAACAATTGCCTTGTTTCGATTTAAGGATTATTAATATAATGGCATTTTAATTTATTAATGAGTTGATTATGATTCTCCAAATGTTTGAGTTCTTCTGGCAATGAATTTAACAAAGTTAAGAATTCTATATTTTTGAACATTTTTAACCATAACTATTGAAATATCTTAAAGTTCTGAATTACCTCTGCCTAACATTATATTATTATTCTTAATACACTCTTATTATTAACGTTTTATATATTACAAAGGATACTATGCTTTTGAGGAAATATTTAGAAACAATATGGAACTACCATGCTATTTAAGTTGGGTGGGAGTAAGAAAGGCACTGTTCTGAGAATTTGTTATAAGAAAGTCGCTAATAACTACACAAGATGATTTTTTTTCAGTCCGAACCCCACAGCTATTACTATCGGGGCGACTCGACAGGGCGGTGCCGTTACTTCCAGCAGCCAGTCACACCAGCAAAGCCGCGCATCAGCAAGGCAGGGGGGAAGCACAACTCCCACAACTCCCACAACTCCCGGTTACTCCTACTCTTCTACTTCCCCGAGTGTCAATGGACCCAACTACAGCGGCTACTCCTCCTCCTCATCAAGCGGGAGTGTCACTGGACCCCGCCGGAGAGGAGGATATTGAGTTATTGTAATTCTCGCTATGAAAACAGAATAAACTCATTAAAACTAGTCCTTCAAACGAGCACTATATTTCCTTGATTGTCTACTTAAACAATGTTATCCTACGATAATGGGTTATTTCGCTAATTTTTCACTTTATTACAGTAGCTCTCTTTTTTATATTATATAAAAAAAATATTGTCCTTGCGATAGTACATATTTTCGATATAATGTTATTTATATTGAGAGTCAGCAGTACCTCTAGCCATATTGGGTTTTAGCCCCATAAGAACAATGCTATTTTCCTTGAAACATAGTTTTGAACAATAATTACTTGATTGCTTTAAATTATATGACTGTGATTCTTGGATATATATTTGTTATTAATATTTCGTACCGAACTAACTGTAAGAAAAAATTTGAAATATGTCCAATATATATCTAAAAATGTACATATAAAATAGGTAATTTTGTACATTTATACTGTTAATTATTTAAAAAAAACTGTTCCTTATTTCAATATATAAATCCCACAGATCAGTAAATATTTGTATTGCCTTGAGTTGTTACAAATTTTGTAGTTTTTGAGTGGGAAATAAAGGTATAGCTACTGTTGAAATGATCATTGTTCTTATGGAACAAACCCTTGAAAGGCGGCAGGTATTGCAGCAAGGCCACGCTAAAATAGTGTAGTTTGGCTTTGATTGCAGGCTATTATCTTTAATAACTGTTTGAAAGTTAAATTAAAATATACAAAACTGGTAACAATGAGAGTACAGGTAGCCAGGTGATAATGTCCAACTGGTAACAGCTGGAACTCCCAGACAAGACCCGACACTCAGTGACCATGCAACACCTTGTTCACTTTGGTTAGAAATTAAAAAGTAGGTGTACATATATTTTAAACGTTCATGTTGTGTTTTTTTTTTTAATGTAAAGTGTCTCTGTGTTAACTTTAACTATGACCGTTATTTGAAAATTTCAAGTTGTTTATGGATCTGAAGATGACAAAATAATTTGGATAATAAATGACGAAATAAATAATGGATAATGGATAATCTGTAAAAGGCTAGTAGTTGCCCGTGGCTACGCTCACGATTTAAAACAGCTGATCTTGCCACTGCTCTTAGAACTGTCAAATTAGTACCCAGAGCTGTTTACATTTCTGTGTTTGAATGTTTACATCCTTATAAAATGTAAACATTGAAACTGATGTCGTTCACGGGGCATAGCCCGAGGGGAATTTAAGGAAGTGAATAGGCCTATGTGTTTCCCAGGTTCAAGATCTAACTCTGTATGAAATGTCAACCCAGTCGGTTCAGTATTTTTCGCGTTCATTTGCCACATCTAAACATACATACAGAAACCACCTCTTCTTTATAACAGTATAGATGGATAGATTACACGATTGCAGAAAGGACCACAAGGCTGACAAGCTAATTAACTTTTTTATTTCGTTCCCACAGAAAATTGCGTGTCGGCGTGGTGTGCCGTACTTGCCGTGAGGTGTGCTGTTCAAATTAATTGCTAACTTGAAGTGGCATAACACTGTATAACCAGTTGAAAATTGTCATAATGTGCATGTACAACACTTTTGTGTACATGAATACGTTATCATTATATTTCATTGTTGCATTCAATTTTAAATATCGCACCACTATCAACGCCCTGTAGCCACATTTTACAAAGCCTCGACTTTGAAAGTTTCCAAGTTTAGCCCGAGTTACCGATTACTGATTATTTCTGTTTACTGATTTTTACTTTCTCCCCCCTATACATAGTACATGGAGAAAGTATTATTTTAGTCAAAATTTTCGGATTTGAGTTGTTAGTGGATATATTCGTTTTAGTGCTCCCTGAATCCAAAAAAATGGTTTTCGGCGTGGTGTCTGTCTGTGTGTGTGTGTGTGTGTGTGTGTGTGGATGTAAGTGTGGATGTATGTGTGTGTGTGTGTGGATTTTTTTGAATTTTTGATTTTTAAGGGTATTTACCCCATAAAAACCCATAAAAAATGACAAAAATCCAAATTTCTCAAAAACGGCTCTAACGATTTTGATAAACATTTCATGGTTTTTAGTGCTTAAGATGAAAAACAAAATGACACCACCCGTATGTCTGTAAAAATTCAGGTTCAGAAGTTATGGGGGTTTAAGTGTTAAAACATTCATATTTTTCAAATTTCACAAAAACTGTAACTTTTAAAGAAAATATACTTGCAACCATTAAAGTTGGCTTGAAAAACTAAACAATCTAGTATTTTGAATCATTAGTCTATGTTAACTGGTTGCAAAGATAATTGATATTTTAGTTTGGCGGTAAACGCAGTATGTTGTCCAATGTTACTCTTATGGCAAATATTCAAAAACCGATATCTCCGTTATTTACTAACCGTTTTTGATAAAATTTGGTATATATTTGTGTGATAATTAATTGTTAATTTGCTTTATTTCACTATATATGTTTTCCGGTTTTAAATTACTTGAAGGGAGAAAGTATGTGTCAGTTTCCTGATACCGTTTATTTTTGTAGAAATGAGTAAACACTAGACAGCTTACGATTTGTACTTATAAATAAACGGTACCAGAAAACTGACACATACTCTCTCCCTTAAAGTCATTTAAAACCAGAAAACACATATTAGAGTGAAATAAAACAAATTAACAATTAATTTTCATACAAATATATACCAAATTTTATCAAAATCGGGAAGTAAATAACGGAGATATTGGTTTTTAAATATTTGCCATAAGAATAACATTGGACAACGTACTGCGTTTAACGCCGAACTAAAATATCAATCATCTCCGCAACCAGTTGACGTAAACTAATGATTCAAAATACTGGATTATTTGGTTTTTCAAATCGAATTAAATGGATGCAACTATATTTTCTTTAGAGGTTAGAGATTTTGTGAAATTTGAAAAATATGAATTTTTAACACTTAAACCCCCATAACATCTGAACCTGAATTTTTACAGACATGCGGGTGGTGTCATTTTGTTTGTCATCTTAAGCACTAAAAACCATGAAATTTTTATCAAAATCGTTAGAGCCGTTCTTGAGAGATTTGGATTTTTGTCATTTTTTATGGGTTTTTATGGGGTAAATACCCTTAAAAATCAAAAATTCTAAAAAAAATGAAAAATACGCCTGGAGATATTACGGCTTTATACCTACATGCCAAATTTTATGAAAATCGGACCTCTGGTGTCATCTCTAGCTTTGTTTACATCCACACACACACACAGACAGACAGACACCACGCCGAAAACCACTTTTTTGGATTCAGGGAGCACTAAAACAAATATATCCACTAACAACTCAAATTCGAAAATTTTGACGAAAACAATACTTTCTCCATATACTATGTATAGGGGGGAGAAAGTAAAAACAATAAGAGATCGCGTGGCTAAATATCCTTTACTTTGTGTTAAAAGAAGCAGTCGTATGGAAGCAAACTTGACTGTTTGGTACGATTTGTTTGATCACTTGATTGGACAGTCACGCTTCGTCACAGATTGATGGATTTATGCGGAATAACAACTAGGATGAATATGTCCATTTACCAATTGAATCGCAACACCAATTGTCTGAAACAATCGGGAGTTTTAAGATTTTTATGATTGTTTAAGAAAATAAAAAAAATCTACCAAATTTACGTAATAAATTTGAATAGGTGTAGAATGAATGGGCCACATAAAGCCAGGCGAAGACTATTTGTTTAACACGCAGCTTTAGTGCAAACATATGTTATCGTTGGAGGGGGGACTCAACAGGTACCTGAAGTTAGCTCTATTTGCCCGCTTTGAGCTCTCCAGTACACGGGGAGAAACCAACTAGATGACAATTTTTTAATTATTTTTCATTTTTAAATGAACGTTTGTACATGTGATTAGGTGTACTTACACGTGTTACTTTCATAGATCCGAGCAGTCATACAGCTAAGGTAAACGCACCGGTCTCTATGTTTATGACTTCATAAATATGGGGATTTACTTATATTATTGATTGTACATGGTTCTAAATTTAGTTTCGATTTCAAAATTATCATAATAAATGGGTTTTCCATACGTTTTTAGCTATTTTTTTAATTAACTCAACCCTTATCCATGTATACCATATCCATCCCCTATGTATGTATGTATATCCCTTATCCATGTGTGCCTGACACTGAAGTAATCTTAAACCCGCCATCAATCAAACTATAAATTTTAGTGTCCAAAGTTGTCTTAAAGGTGCATTTATATGAAACATTGAACCTGATTATTTATATACTATTACGAATACCCCTAAATTACAGGAACCCAAATCTACCCCATTAACGATTCTGGTAAGGAGAACTACGAAAAGCTATGGTGAGCCTATTGAAAATTTAAACCAACCTTCATTTTTAGCGAATTTCCCCTTTAAGGAACATGCTATTACCGTAGGTCTCATGGTAAGACCTAAGCCCGAGACTATAATAACTTTTCGTTATGGAGCCCCAGAAGCAAAAAAACAATGTTCGTTCAAAATTGTATGTCTATCTTGCTATATATATTTTTATAAGTCTATATATATTTTAGGGGTGCTGAAAAGTCCCGGAACGGCTAAATATTTTTTGAACCGAATTGGTTTGAGAAACCAAACTTTGCACATCCACTCCTATGTAAAAAAAACTACTTTCTGAGGTGTTTACTGACTCTTGGCCCCCAGTGGGGGACGGCCCACAAGGAGTCGGTACAAAATCTTCAATGTAAGCATAGGTCAATATGCACATCATTTTAAAGGGCTAATCAAGTAGAGTTAAATGCCGCAAACCGCACTTCAAAAGGTTCATTCATTACAAAATGGCGGCTGATCAAAAATCTAAAGGAAATACACAGTGTTCGCTTAAAGATTGTTTAAAAATTGTTTACAGACTATGTCTAAAGGATCTAAACTCCGGAATCGTGTGTCAGACCTAAAAGCCTATCTTTTAGGGTGCCGTAGAGGATATTACCTCCAAGGGGGGATGGCCCACAAGGAGTCGGTACAAAATCTTTAATGTAAGCATAGGTTGATATGCACATCATTTTAAAGAGCTAATCAAGTAGAGTTCAATGCCGCAAACCGCACTTCAAAAGGTTTATTTGTTACAAAATGGCGGATAGTTAAAATTTTCAACTAAAATTCATAAACTTAGGTTTGTTGGGAGGGGAGGTGGAAAAAAGGTTTGAATAAATCAAATTGCGTATCAAACCTAAGCCTATGTATTTTTGTTGAAAACTTAAATCGCCCGCCATTTTGTAACCAATAATCCTTTTGATATGCGGTTTGCGGCATTGAATTTTACTTGATTAGACCTTTAAAATGATGTGCATATCGACCTATGCTTACATTAAAGATTTTGTACCGACTCCTTGTGGGCCATCCCCCCTTGGAGGTAATATCCTCTACGGCACCCTAAAAGATAGGCTTTTAGGTCTGACACACAATTCCGGAGTTTAGATCCTTTAGACATAGTCTGTAAACAATTTTTAAACAATCTTTAAGCGAACACTGTGTATTTCCTTTAGATTTTTGATCAGCCGCCATTTTGTAATGAATGAACCTTTTGAAGTGCGGTTTGCGGCATTGAACTCTACTTGATTAGCCCTTTAAAATGATGTGCATATCGACCTATGCTTACATTTAAGATTTTGTACCGACTCCTTGTGGGTCGTCCCCCACTGGGGGCCAAGAGTCAATAACCACTTCAGAAATTACTTTTTTTACATAGGAGGGAATGTTCAAAGTTTGATTACTCAAACCAGTTAGGTTCAAAAAATATTTAGCCGTTCCGGGACTTTTCAGCACCCCTGTATAGAGATATATATACAGGGTGCCTGGTCATAATTGTTAAAAAAGATTTGTGTCAAACAACTTTGGAATAGTGACAAAATGTTGCATATTTGAGGTTCCGTACTCTTCCAGTAAGGCAAAAATACATAAAATAACATTTTTTCAAAATTCCCCTACTTTTGTTGGGTAAATGGCATTAACTGCACTAAAATTTATTTTTTATGGACTTTATTGTATTTTTCAGAATCCTCATTAAATTTCCCAAAGGAATAATACAAACATTTTGGGGTTCAACATACTTAAGGCCTTTAACAGTGGGTTTAAAGTTTAAATTTCCGTTTGTCGATAAAAATCAAACAGCATTCATGGTGTTACTTCTATGTTATAATGGATTGTAGGAGGTGTCAAATATTATAAAAAACTTCTCCATTTAATTAGCTTTAAAACGAAGTATAATAACCCTACTAGTGGATCCGAGCGCACGGAATCGTGCGCTACTCTAGCAGAGCGATAATTCAAATGGCGACAAATTTAAAACACATTCATGCTAACACGATCCGTCTTGAGGGTTATGTTTACACAAATTAAAAAATAACAGCAATTAAATTATCCAGCTGATCAAAATGTAAACAATTATGTTCTTCATAAGGATAACATGGGAACTTTAAAAGCCAATGGGGCAAAGCCCAAGGGACTTTTTCAAAAATGTAAGGCCAGTTTGCAAATCTACGCGACACGCTCTTTCCAATGAGCCGTCAATGATCAAAATCGGTTAAGAAATGACGGAGGAGTTCATAAGACAAATTTCGTGTTGGCGTATTAATTATATAGATGATAGTCTTATTTTTTATTTATAAATTAAGGTTATGTGTGGAAAAACACTGTAAAGTTAAAATTGCATGGTGTGTAAGATTAAATAAATTTAACATACAAGCTGATGTCTTTTGACATTTTAAGAGGTTAATGATAAATGACAAGTTAAACTGTTAAGCTAACTTTTCTAAGGGATTTATTCATAATTACCTTAGTATCATAACATTACATTTTCCCATTAAGTAAAGATAAACATAAATAATGAATCAAAACGATATTTCACGACCATATATCACATCCCAAATAATTTTTAAATGTTTTAGTTATAGTACTACTATCCTGATGGAGATATACTATTCTGATTGAGATAAGAGTTTTATCTGCACTGGAGAAATATTACCTTATTGGTTATCTGATGCCCACTGAAATGATAGAATCGAATGAAGTGAGGTATTTCACTGTGCACATCAATAGACCACAAATGATAAGATAACAATAAAATATTTTCTTTCAATTTTTCAAATGTATTTAAAGGAGAGTTTGGGCAGTCATATTGGACAGTGAACAGACAACAATGTCTTTTCCTAACCGTGAATATGCAGAAATGCATTTTGTGTACGGTTTATGTAATGGGAACGCATTAGTGGCTCAAAGAGAATATCACACTCGATATACTGATCGAACTATTCCAAGCTCACAGGTATTTACCAGCGACTGCTAGAAACCGGCTCGGTGCAAAAAAAAAAAAAACTAAAGAGGTGGGTCCAGGTCATGATGTTGCTGTAGAAGAAGAGATTCTTCAAATGGTGCAAGAAAACCCTGGGACAAGTACAAGGCAGCTTGCAATGGAAACTGGCATGTCACGATGGAAGGTCCATAAAGTTTTAAAAGGTAATCACTTCCATCCTTATCATTTTACAAAGGTCCAAGGTCTAGAGCCCAGTGATTATGAGGCCAGGAGAGACTTCTGTCGATGGCTCCTTCAACGTGACATTGAAGAGCATCATTTTTTAAAAAGATACTATGGACTGATGAGAGCCGATTCACCAGAGAAGGTATTATAAATACTCACAACATGCACCTTTTGGAACGAGGAAAATCCACGAGCAACGAGAGAAGCTTCTTTTCAGAAGCGATTTGGCCTCAATGTTTGGGCAGGTGTTATAGGGGACCAATCCATAGGACCTCACATTTTTGAAGGACATTTGAACGGCGTGACATACTTGGACTTTTTACAGTACACCCAACCTCAGATGCTCGATGAAGTAGAGCCAACATGTAGAGCAGAAATAATATATCAACAAGACGGTGCACCTCCACATTTTACAGAATATGTTCGTATGTGGCTCACCCAGAACTATCCAGATTGGATTGGGCGTGGGGAGTGATTCCTTGGCCTGCTCGATCTCCGGATTTAAGCCCTTTGGATTTTTTCGTGTGGGGCTACATGAAGAGTGAAGTGTATGCAAGTGAAGTAAACAGTGTAGATGAATTACGAAACCGAGCCATAGCAGCTGCGGAAAAAGTAAGAGAGAAACTTACTTTCAAAGTTACTGTGGGCGCTATGCGAAAGCGGGCGAGAGCTTGCGTGAGACAAAATGGAGGGCACTTTGAACAGACATTGAAATAAGAGTGGATAAGGTGGATAATGGATAACAGACATTGAAATAAGGTGCTAAACGGTTTTTAAGTGTTTTTTAAGGTTTTTACTAACTTATAGGTTTTTACTAACATTTAAAGATGTGTCTGATTTTACTTTAGCCAAGTTTTGTATTTCAAAATCATTTTTTAATACTTGTCACATTACAGTTATGTGTGAACAGTGTGTGTGTTATTTTATTTATGAAACTGAAATTTTTTTATTTCTAACATTATTAGCTTAAAAGTTTCTTTCTAAGAAAACTCTTGGCAAACGTCTTCATCTCTTCTGGCGTAAAAGCTCCTAAGGGTAAGTTAAATTCACCCCCTTTCCAATGCACGTTTTTTAACCTAATTATGTTTATCCAAACATAACTTAAATTTATAGACAGAAAATTAGAACATCATAGGGTTATTATACATTGTTTTAAAGCTAATTAAATGGAGAATTTTTTTATAATATTTGACACCTCCTACAGTCAATTATAACATAGAACTAACACTATGAATGCTGTTTAATTTTTATCAACAAACAGAAATTTAAACTTTAAACCCACAGTTAAAGACCTTAAGTATGTTAAACCCCTAATATGTTTGTATTATTCCTTTGGGATATTTTATGAGGATTCCGAAAAATACAATAAAGTCCATAAAAAAATAAATTTTAATGCAGTTAAAGCCATTTATTCAACAAAAGTACGGGAATTTTGAGAAAAATGTTTTTTTTCCTTACTGGAAGAGTATGGAACTTCAAATATGCAACATTTTTTCACTATTCCAATGTAGTTTAACACAAAACACTTATGACCAGACACCCTGTATAGTAGATCCCTTATCTACTAAGGGTTTATCACCATTATCCCCCACCGATGGCCCGATCGAACTGATTTTTTAACTCGTCCGAATAATTACTTATTTACAAGTCTGTGCCAAATTTCAACCAGATCAGATCATTTTGGCTCAAACTTGTAAATAAGCTGACTTATTCGGACGAGTCCAAAAATCAGCACGATCGGATCATCGGAAGAGGGTAAGGGGGATAAATCCTCCAAAAATGGGGTAATGGAATTTTTTACATAGAAAAATTAAATTTATGCAATTCTGGTTTAAGAAATTAAATTCAGACTGAAAAAACAAATAATTTAGAATTTTGAGTTATTGTTATGAATATACACTAGTTACCGAGATATCGCTTGCGGTAAACGCAGTACGTCGTCCAAATGTTAACCTTAATGGGAAATAAATTTCGATATGTCACTTTTTTCTCCTATATCTCAATACAATTTGTTATATGGCTTCGTCTAGTAAATATCTACTGCATGAAGCAAAAAATCTCTCAATTTCACATTTCCTTGGTCGCAAACCTGCTTACTCATTTTCCATGTTATTCTTATTGAGAAAATTGTTATGTGCTCAGTTTAGGATTTTAAGTTGGTTTTTTCACTGGATTTGAGGCTCCGTCTAAATGATTAATCCGAGCATTTGAATTTCGCTGAATATGCAGGCCTGTTCCAACGGGGAATTAAATATTGTAAGCATTATAAGGCAAAGTTAAAAAGGAATTTTAGCCATGTCGGTCACTGATGTTTACCTTATATATGTTTTTTTCTTTATTTCCTTCCTCACTTACGACATTTTATACAAGAGATACAAAACTGGGAAAACGGTTGTAGATGTTAGCTTTAGGATTTTTAGGAACGTTTAGATAAAACGTTTTGTAAAGAAAGATTGTTATCTTTACATGATTTCACATATTTGTTAACCTACAAGTTAAGCCTCTTGGCCTTAAAGATCGAGGTATATGAATGAATGCAGGGCGGGCTCTACCATATAGGCGAACAAGGCGACCGCCTAGGGCGCCAGGACCTGAGAGGCGCCAAAGGGGGCGCTGATCGGCCCCGTTTGTCAAAACATTAGGGTGCAAAAAATTTTATTTTGGAAAGAAAAATTATGAAAGTAGCCTAAATGCAAATTCATATTTACATTTTATTAAATTATAAGTTTATATAATTAGTGAATAGTTCGCAGGAACATGCTCTGCTTGTTGCTTTAAACACTTTTAAACTATAAACTTATCTCTAATAGTGGAAAATCCTACCCTTTCAAACTTATGATCATATACCAAAACTAAGCATGCGACATTCTCTGCACTCTAGGCGCTCTCGCCGTTATACAGTATTTGAGGTTCCTTTTTATCTTGAGAGCCAAATTTCAAGACCGGTCCACTGTAGTCCACCATTTTCCCAATGCTGGCAAGTAATATGTGTTTTTTCGTTTTTTTTTTTTGTAAATTATTTTTATTGATAACTTGCCTACAAGTTTTTTAATTGTTTGAGCTGTATATTATTTATATTTTTTTATAAATGTTCGAAATAATACACTTTATTTATATCCTTAAGTTACTTAAACTCTACTAGGTATGCTGAGAAATATATTATTTAAAATTTTCGTTTCCAAAGAACCAACTCCATCTCAATTCTATAAGCACAATATTTCAAATGGTACCTTGTCTATTGAGCACTCGATGTGCAGTCTCGAATTAAATGGAGTGCAGTAAAAACGTTGGAGCCGAAAATTGACAATGAATTATGACAGTATATTTGACTTTTTCGTTTTTATTTTCCTAATAACATGGAAACCCATGAGATCCAATGTTATATGTTTAATTTTTACTCTCAAATTCCTTTTATCACCTATGCAATTAGATCTTTTTCTAGCGATGTGACTTGCACAAATCACGCTTTTAGTCAGAAATAAGCTACAGCATTTTCATAATTTGAAGGAAATATTTAAAGCAGTTTTTATAGACAATTGTACAATCAAGCATAAAGTCAAATATCCCACATAAGAGTATAGGCCTATACGTATGATGATACTGGCATACGTACACGGTTACATACACGGCATACAGTGTATGTAAATTGTAATACAACTTCAAATTCACTGGTTTTGTTGTTGGCTACCAGGAATTGCTATTTAATTAATGATAAAAAAAACAGCCCTGGTGACGCCCCTGAATAGATAGGGGCAAATTTATTGTTCACAATTCAATAAATTGGATTGCTTAAGACGGAAAGGGTTTTCATTAATTATGGTACTGGTTCGAACCCTAAACCAAACTTTCCAGTTTTAAGCGTTTAATTGGGTATACCAAAATTACACGGTTTCACTTTCCTTTCATTTCAACAAATATTAACCTGTAAACAAGAAACTTCGAGAACAAAAAAAACTGAAGTTTCAAAAAGCATAATCTTGAAACCGCACTAAAATGTACCTTGAATTGTTTCATTACTTAGTGTAATCAAAAGTCTGTTCTTGGGTTTTTAGTGTTTTATATTTAAAGTAAGTAAGAGTGATAAGGGAACATGCACTGATCGACCCCTCGACTCCAATGACCCCAAGCAACTCACACACTAATTCTATCTGCGATTTTACCGTGGTAGTAGATACTAATCAAATCAAACAATTTAAGTTCCCAAAAGTTACGTATAAAGTACTAAATCAAAGTCGGAGTTAAAATAAGTAATTAATTCTTAAGAATACAATAAAACTTGAATAAAACTGGACTGTAACGGTCTAGCTAAACTTAAATTAGACATACGCTTAATACAATTGCATAATACAATTGAAAGAGAGATGACAGACATACTGAATTCTAAAAAAAAAAAAATAGAAAACTCAAAAGAAATAAATAAACAAATAAATAATGAAGTAAACAAAATTTCATCTTAAAATATATTAACTAGCAAATCCTTCATAGGACGAATCAATTTATAACTTTATTGTAACTTAATAAAAATTATAACAATAATATGCCAATATCTCCTGAAAAAACATGACAAAGAATTAGGCGAAAAAAATTTTAATTCATCTACGATACTACAAGTCTCTTCTCGTTTCGTTTGTATACAAGTACTTATTAGTTATTTGTGCATCTAGGGACTAAAGTGCAACATTTTCTCCGCGAGGGAAACTGTTGTCGCCCGATGGCGAAGCCGAGGGCGACAATTTTCCCGAGGGAGATAAAGCACTTTAGACCCATGATCCATACAAAATTTTTCCTCCACCTACACCATTAACAATAATTGTGACAATATAACCTTACCACCATGTGATCTTTTTCTCCTTTAAACTAGGCTAGATTAGAATCGCATATAAATATATAACAAAACCATTTATAATTATGCAATTGAAACAACCATTTATTCAAACTTCCACACTATTTTCAACACTATTTTTTCTAAAGTATTAATTTTTTTTAAATACCTCCCAAAATTCGTTGGTAAGAAACGATCATGTTTATAAAACGTTCGGCCGTTCGGCATATTGGTAACAAGCTCTAATCAGGTGTTTTTATATTCAGTGTTGCCAACTTCATTCATATAAAAAATTATTACCTGGCTATTAAAATGCATACGGTTTTGTTTTCTTAAGTTGAAACACCGAAGTTATTGAATTAAATTTAGAGTAAGCAAATGAAAATCGACAGTGTTGCCACATTTTCTAACTGTCCATCGCGGCGTTGCCGGATTTCTCCCCATGTATTTCTTATGAGATTCCTTTTAGTCCCCTGGGAGAAAAATTAGATTACTTTTAGTCCTGTGGGAGAAAAAGTAAGTAAGTAAATCCCATGGAGTATAAACTAGTACTTTAGTATTCTATTCCAGGGACTAAAAGACGACTTTAGATAGTAGGTGGAGAAAAAAAAATTAATCATATAAGGAATTAAAAATAATTTTTAATTGATTATTACAATTTATTAAAAAGTACTAAAATATTCAATGTGTCAGTAATCGGATTTTCCCATGGTACATAAGTTTTTTCTCTAGCCCTGATAGTAATGTACCCTTTAACTGAACTGTTAGGAAGTGGGGGGGGGGGCCTGAATGAATGATCTTCATCTAGATTTATTTTCCCCGCGGATAGTTGTAAGTTACTCGCCGAGACCTCTCGATCATGAGTCCAAGATGTTAACCACTAGGCCACTAACACACCCCAACACTCGACTTAACACATCTCAATTCTGCAAGACAATTCTTATACAAATTCATAATAAATCGATTATATAATAATAATAGCATATATATAATGTCCAGATGTATAATATCTGATTATAATGATACATAATTTATTAACAGAGTACCCTTTTTTTAATTTAAAAAACATTTATTTGACGACTAGTTTCAAATCAGAAGATCATAGTCATGTCATAATAACCTCACTTTAAAATTCAATCTTATAATAACCTAAATAAATATTTACAATTCATGTGTTTCTACAAATAGATACAGGTTTTGGGGAATATTCATATATCTTTCTAAATGTATATTTCTAAATATTTATTTTTGTCTTCTCTTTCCCAAATTATAAATTTGATCGAAGATTGGATTTTCTCGATTAATATTTATTGTGTTTAACAAATTATTAGGGTTCATTTTATGATTAATATATATATGAAAATCTTCTTTTACAAATAGTTTTTCTTTTTCTCTTTCATATTCTAAAACAGTGAGGTTTTCTCCAATATTTTTGTAGCTGTGTCTTGTTTCTAATAAATGTTCTGAGTAATTAGACTTCATCGTTGTTTTGTTTCCTGACTTTAGGGCTTGTATGTGTTCTTTGAATCTGGTTTGAAAACTTCTACTTGTTTGACCAATGTAATATTTTTCGCATTCGCTGCAATTAATTTGGTATACTCCAGCTTTGTTTATGTCATTCGTTTTGTTTTGAGTTCTATTTTGTATTCCATTGTTTATCATTCTACATGCGTTGTTTTTTGTTCTGAAGCTTGTTTTAAAGTTGGATTTATAGAATGTGCGCCTTGCTGCTTTATTTATCCTATACTCTTATATGAGCAATGTTATCGTCCGGCCGTGCGTGCTTGCTTGTATGCTTGCTTGTATGCTTGCTTGCACATTTATCTCAAAAACGGCTCCGAGGATTTCTTTCAAAGTCTGGAAATAAGTAATTTATGACTCAAAAACGTCTTTTACGCAGATTACTTGGCCAGAGAAAATCTAATAACGTAATAAATCGAATTTTAAAGTTGTAAAATTTTAACATTGGCCTTATGGGTTGCCGTGATAGCAACGAAAATAAACAAGGAAAGTGTAAACAAATGAAGTAATAATAACAGCTGTTTAGAATCTACAGCTATCAAGGGAAAATACAGCAGGTGGGATGAAGAGTCCATGGAGCAATAAAAAAGCTTTATATTGATACATTTTATGACATTGAGATATTTTATAGTAACTGGATGAACTGGTAAACATGAAATAACACCGAGCAAGGCTCGGTCCACCAGGTACTTATTGTATTAAATGGAATACATATGAACTCTTCTTTTGGTTTATCTGTTGATAGTTCTTGTTGGTTTCTCTTCTTCAATTTCTTTTTTATCATTTTTTCAATTATGTTTTGTTTGTATCCGTTTTTTATTGCCAAGTGTATGATTGTATTCTTTTCTTTATTAAATTTATTTTTTGTCATAGGGATACTGATTAGTCTGTGGGTCATAGCATGAAATGCAGCTAATTTATGTTGCCATGGGTGGTTGGAGTCCGATGGTATTATTGTTTCAGTTGTAGTGGGTTTTCTGTAGATTTCAAATGAGTGTTTATTTTTTTCTTTTGTAATTGTTATGTCTACATTACAAAAACCCACTACAACTGAAACAATAATACCATCGGACTCCAACCACCCATGGCAACATAAATTAGCTGCATTTCATGCTATGACCCACAGACTAATCAGTATCCCTATGACAAAAAATAAATTTAATAAAGAAAAGAATACAATCATATACTTGGCAATAATAAAAACGGATACAAACAAAACATAATTGAAAAAATGATAAAAAAGAAATTGAAGAAGAGAAACCAACAAGAACTATCAACAGATAAACCAAAAGAAGAGTTCATATGTATTCCATATAATACAATAATAAATAAAGCAGCAAGGCGCACATTCTATAAATCCAACTTTAAAACAAGCTTCAGAACAAAAATCATCGCATATAGAATGATAAACAATAGAAAACAAAATAGAACTCAAAACAAAACGAATGACATAAACAAAGCTGGAGTATACCAAATTAATTGCAGCGAATGCGAAAAATATTACATTGGTCAAACAAGTAGAAGTTTTCAAACCAGATTCAAAGAACACATACAAGCCCTAAAGTCAGGAAACAAAACAACGATGAAGTCTAATTACTCAGAACATTTATTAGAAACAAGACACAGCTACAAAAATATTGGAGAAAACCTCACTGTTTTAGAATATGAAAGAGAAAAAGAAAAACTATTTGTAAAAGAAGATTTTCATATATATATTAATCATAAAATGAACCCTAATAATTTGTTAAACACAATAAATATTAATCGAGAAAATCCAATCTTCGATCAAATTTATAATTTGGGAAAGAGAAGACAAAAATAAATATTTAGAAATATACATTTAGAAAGATATATGAATATTCCCCAAAACCTGTATCTATTTGTAGAAACACATGAATTGTAAATATTTATTTAGGTTATTATAAGATTGAATTTTAAAGTGAGGTTATTATGACATGACTATGATCTTCTGATTTGAAACTAGTCGTCAAATAAATGTTTTTTAAATTAAAAAAAGGGTACTCTGTTAATAAATTATGTATCATTATAATCAGATATTATACATCTGGACATTATATATATGCTATTATTATTATATGTTATATTATTATATATATTATTATTATAATATATAACATATATATTATTATATGCTAGCTAATTTATGTTGCCATGGGTGGTTGGAGTCCGATGGTATTATTGTTTCAGTTGTAGTGGGTTTTTGTAATGTAGACATAACAATTACAAAAGAAAAAAATAAACACTCATTTGAAATCTACAGAAAACCCACTACAACTGAAACAATAATACCATCGGACTCCAACCACCCATGGCAACATAAATTAGCTGCATTTCATGCTATGACCCACAGACTAATCAGTATCCCTATGACAAAAAATAAATTTAATAAAGAAAAGAATACAATCATACACTTGGCAATAAAAAACGGATACAAACAAAACATAATTGAAAAAAATGATAAAAAAGAAATTGAAGAAGAGAAACCAACAAGAACTATCAACAGATAAACCAAAAGAAGAGTTCATATGTATTCCATTTAATACAATAAGTACCTGGTGGACCGAGCCTTGCTCGGTGTTATTTCATGTTTACCAGTTCATCCAGTTACTATAAAATATCTCAATGTCATAAAATGTATCAATATAAACCTTTTTTATTGCTCCATGGACTCTTCATCCCACCTGCTGTATTTTCCCTTGATAGCTGTAGATTCTAAACAGCTGTTATTATTACTTCATTTGTTTACACTTTCCTTGTTTATTTTCGTTGCTATCACGGCAACCCATAAGGCCAATGTTAAAATTTTACAACTTTAAAATTCGATTTATTACGTTATTAGATTTTCTCTGGCCAAGTAATCTGCGTAAAAGACGTTTTTGAGTCATAAATTACTTATTTCCAGACTTTGAAAGAAATCCTCGGAGCCGTTTTTGAGATAAATGTGCAAGCAAGCATACAAGCAAGCATACAAGCAAGCACGCACGGCCGGACGATAACATTGCTCATATAAGAGTATAGGATAAATAAAGCAGCAAGGCGCACATTCTATAAATCCAACTTTAAAACAAGCTTCAGAACAAAAAACAACGCATGTAGAATGATAAACAATGGAATACAAAATAGAACTCAAAACAAAACGAATGACATAAACAAAGCTGGAGTATACCAAATTAATTGCAGCGAATGCGAAAAATATTACATTGGTCAAACAAGTAGAAGTTTTCAAACCAGATTCAAAGAACACATACAAGCCCTAAAGTCAGGAAACAAAACAACGATGAAGTCTAATTACTCAGAACATTTATTAGAAACAAGACACAGCTACAAAAATATTGGAGAAAACCTCACTGTTTTAGAATATGAAAGAGAAAAAGAAAAAACTATTTGTAAAAGAAGATTTTCATATATATATTAATCATAAAATGAACCCTAATAATTTGTTAAAACACAATAAATATTAATCGAGAAAATCCAATCTTCGATCAAATTTATAATTTGGGAAAGAGAAGACAAAAATAAATATTTAGAAATATACATTTAGAAAGATATATGAATATTCCCCAAAACCTGTATCTATTTGTAGAAACACATGAATTGTAAATATTTATTTAGGTTATTATAAGATTGAATTTTAAAGTGAGGTTATTATGACATGACTATGATCTTATGATTTGAAACTAGTCGTCAAATAAATGTTTTTTAAGCTAAAAAAAGGGTACTCTGTTAATAAATTATGTATCATTATAACATATTAGTAGCCCTAATCACAATAATAATTTTTTCAATATCTGATTAATATAATTCATATAATATTTCTCGGTTCTGTCTATTAAACGTATTGTGTTTACCGAGACATTGAAATTGGTAAACACAGTACGTTGTCCCAATGTTAACCTTATGGGAAATAAGTAGAATTCTATATCTTGCTTATTTCTCAACATATCTTGATAGAACTTGGTAAATGGCTCCTACTAGTTCAGATTTACTAAATATTAATTAAAACCACCCAGTTTGATGTCCCTGTAGCAGCAAACCTGCATACTCATTACCCTTGTTATTATCATGGAGCTTACAAAAACATGTTTTAATCTCGCTATGTTGGATTGAAATATGTTGTTTTGCATTTGAAATTCGCTGAGTGTGCATGTCTGCTACAACGGGGGTATTATTTTACTATTTTATAAAAATAATATATTTGGCATTTATTTGCAAAAATACAACTATTGATAGTAGTAATATAATGTCATAATTAAATATTAATGTCATAACGATTAGCATTTATACGTCTTCCTAAGCCGGTTACTATTGATAAACTTTTATTCGTTTGGAGCCGAATGGTACAAGTGAAGTTTATAATTAAATTTGAGAAAAGTTAAATGAAGGCAGTTAATCTAGTAACCGACAATATCTCGGATTACTTAGTGAAACTGTTTTCTTGGAATTGTTTTCAAACCTACAATTTATTTAATTTCTTTTAACATATGTAAAATTAATAAATTTATTTCTAATCTGTGTATGTATCTATATACGTATATATTTTCAATACTTTTATAATCTAAAACAATTAAATTAAAACAAAAACATTTCCCAACTCATATAAGTTAATATTTTGAATATACATCGTTTTCAAAACAAAGCTGGATAACTAAAAAGCTTTGCACCATGCAACTTGACACAAGTATCTTTTCAGGCTTTTTGATGCTTCCTAAGAAAGGACTTTTAAATATTTTCTCTGGAAAGACTAAAAGAGAGTAGGTTATAAAACGTAAAATGGCGGCCATTATTCAATTTCAAAAGGTTATGAAGGTTTCTTTGGCCATGAAACTTGTTACAATTATTCATTATAGGCTAGATGCATACTGAGAGAGGGTTTTAAAACAATTTCTCTCAAAAGGCTAAAAGAGAATAGATTATCAAATTCAAAATTGTGGCCATTTCAGTTCTCAAAAATATGGCCTAAAGGATATTTTCAGAGAACAGAAAACGTACAAAATCCAATCTACTCAAAATATAAAATGTACAAATTTACTACGGCCACCTAAAATATATTTTTGTCACATGCCACTTAAAAACCCAGATGCGTTGTACGGACACCCGAAGCACTGTATTGAATTCCCACTTTTGTAAAATGCTTTGTCCGTCTAAAAGAGAGTAATTCATTTTACAAAGCCACTAAGTGACATCGAAGTGATTTTTCAGAAAATGCAAAAAACTCATAAAACATTTCTTCTCGAATTAATGTACATGATTTTAATGTTATAATTTTTGTGAAAATATATAAAACCATTCGGCATAGTATAAATCATGTAACATAGCTAGTTAATTAGTTATGTTTTAAAATTGCAAGTAGTTATTTTTGCAGCTCTTTCTTACAACTAGTTTCTTAAGTACTAAAACTAAAATCTTGAAATGCGCTATGAACATTCCATTTAGCATTTGGACTATGGACTGATTTAGCTTACGACCAAAAAGCAGAAAAAACGCTATCCACTAGCGCTTCCGCGCTGTGCTATCTTGCTGATTTAGCATGCAATTAGACCATTTTTGCTGGTGGTTCCACCCTCGTTTGAAATGAGAATATGTGACGTTTTCTTTGAACAATTTCCCCTCAAGTTTAGCAACTTTTATGAATTATCTTCCTTCCATTTACCAACACAGATTGAGAGATAACCCGGAACATAAAAACCAACAAAGAGACGCGAGGGGCGGGTTTTTGATTTAATATAAAATCTGAATTTAGCAAATTTTTAAAATAAACCGAAAGCTGTAAGAAAAAGTAGACAGTGAATGTATTTGGCAAAAACTGATTTCCTAAAAATGTTCCTCATTCCCATCGGATATCAAGTTACTCATTTAGTTAATAGAGGCGACAATTTATTGAAAAAAAATAATATATTTTATGGAATTGAAATCGCCATGCCCTTTGCAAACCCTTCTAAGTGAAAAAATCAATCTATAACAAATTGTACCGTTATGTTAGCAAAGATTTAAAATATTTAATTTTTAAATTATCTGCGAGGTATTAATTTAATTATTCGTATTTAAGTTTTATTCAAAACGTTTCATAGAAACTTCTTGTACGTCAAGTATCATGCCAAAAAGAAATTACGGTATTTGATTTTTAAATGTCGAATTCTTTATAAGAAGCCTACCTCTTTCTTTTAATTGAAATCAACTAATTGTTTGGACGAAAAATCATTCTCTAATCAAGCCAGGAAGTTAGGCCCTTTTCGTTGCGAATATATCCTGGCCGCAGGTTTTCAACGACCTAAAATATGCGAATTTCACAAATATTCTGAAAAAATACTTTTTCTACTTTTTCATAGTAAAAAAATCGTTTCTTATGATCTTTATTGTATCAAGAGAATATCTTTGACAGAAGCTGCATGGTCCCATAGAATGAGAACATAGGATATGTGGGATAGGAAGAGCCCAAACTATTACATCCGGAAGTATTCAACATAACTAATAAACCTTACCTTCCAAATTAACATAACAACAGTGTTAAAATGCAAAGGAAATAGGTCCAAATCTAAAAAATAAACCTTGCAGCTGGTTAGGAAACATGCATTATTTTTACATTTATAATACTCCATCCCTGAAAGTAAGAAAGATTTAAAATATTATATTATGTTGATGCCTCTTTGATTTAATGTGCATTTTACAAGCTTTTAAATTTTATTTTTAACCCAAGGATTAAATTACTTGTGCGACACGCAATTATGTTCAAATGTTATATAAAAATACCCCCGTTGCAGCAGACCTGCATACTCAGCGAATTTCCAGTACAAAACAACATATTTCAATCCAACATAGCGAGATTTTACAGGTTTTTGAAAGCTCCATAAGAATAACATGGGGAATGAGTATGCAGGTTTGCTGCTACGGGTATATTAAAACTGGGTGGTTTTAATTCACTATTTAATAGATCTGAACTAGAAGAAGCCACTTACCAAGTTTTATCAAGATGTGATGAGAAATAAGCGAGATGTAGAATTTTACTTATTTCCCATAAGGTTAACATTGGGACAACGTACTGTGTTTACCACTTTCAATATCTCGGTAACCAATGGACATAGAGCAGTAATTCAAAATACTAAATTGTTTGTTTTTTTGAGCTGAATTCAATAGTGCCAACAAAAATCGGATTATTTTTATTTTTCTATGTAAAAAAACTCAAAAAACCCATTTTTGGGGGGGTTTACCCCCCTTTACCCCCCCTTCCGGTAGTCGGATTGGGCTGGATTACGAACTCGTCCGAATAATAATTACTACTTTACACATCCATGCCAAATTTCATTAAGATTGAACCATTTTTACGCGAGTTATCGTGCTTAAAGACACATATATATATATATATATATATATTTATGAAAATGAACGAATAGTGTTTTTTGCTTCTGGGGGCCCCAAAACGAAAAGTTATCATGATCTCGGGCTTAGGTCTTACCATGAGTACTACGGTAACAGCTTCTTCCCTATAGGGGAAATTCGCTAAAATACATTCAGTCCTCAAACGTTCAACTAATGTAAGAATTATATTTTCAATATCAAACACAAATTCAAATTCGCGCTGCCCAACAGCTGTTAAGTAAACAAATATATGTAAATAAAAACAAACGTATCAACTGCTCAGCCCTTTTCCTTATGATTGAGTAGCTTTTTGAAGGGTTGTTTCTGGAGCCAGCTGCCATTGGTTGTTGGGCTATTAATTAACAATCCTGTCTAAGGAACATGCCAACCTTAGTCAGTAACAAGGCTACAAGATCGCGCCACTATCATCACGATCATCACACTCATCCTTCACTCATATTCAGGGTAACGTCCTCAATGAGGTACCTGTCTTATTAAAGTGTTAAAGTGATTAAGTGATTAAGTGATTGTGCCCTTAGTTACAATTGTATCACAAAACTAATATTTTTCCTAGAATCCTCTCTCCAAGACTTTAGTTCAAGTATATGGGTTGATGGGTGCCTACTTATTCCTTAAAAGTTTCGGATAATTTAGGCTTCTCATGCCTTTGGCTATTTAACACCTGTTCAAGTAACTATGTCATTATTAGCTTTTACGTAAATAATATCTTGGCTTAAGGTCAATATAGAAACACTCTTGGGCCTCTGAGAAGGAACCCATTTGAGTTGACATGTAATGGATAACTTGAAAACCTTCTCCACGAAATTTTACATATACATACCAAACTTCATGTCAAACGGTCCAACGGTGTCCTCATTCATAAACTTCAAATATATACACATGTATGCATACTTACAAACCAACGTCCTCTTTCATAAATATATATATGTATGATGTGCCTATAGGAAATTAGGTTTTAATGTTTTTGGGATTTTCTTAAGTGTGGAAAATATGTTCTATTATAGCCATAAAATAAAGTTAAATACCCCCGTTGCAGCAGACCTGCATACTCTGCGAATTTCAAATGCAAAACATCATATTTCAATCCAACATAGCGATATTTGACATGTTTTTGTAAGCTCCATAAGAATAACATGGGGAATGAGTATGCAGGCTTGCAGCTTCAGGTATACTAAAACTGGGTGGTATTAATTAAATATTTAGTATATCTGAACTAGAAGAAGCCATTTAGCAAGTTTTATCAAGATATGTTGAGAAATAAGCGAGGTATAGAATTTTATTTATTTCCCATAAGGTTAACATCGGGACAACGTACTGCGTTTACCATTTTCAATATCTCGGTAACTAATGGACACAGAGCAGTGATTCAAAATACTAAATTGTTTGTTTTTTCGAGCTGAATTCAATTGTGCTAACAAAATTGGATTATTTTTATTTTTCTATGTGTAAACCCCAAAAAGCCCATTTTTGGGAGGGTTTATCCCCCTTTACCCCCCCTTCCAATGGTCCGATCGGGCTGGTTTTCGAACTCATCCGAATAATTACTACTTTACACGCCTGTGCCAAATTTCATTCCGATCGGACCATTTTTGCGAGCGCTATCGTGCTTACAGACACATATATATCTACAAATTTAAACGAATGGTGTTTTTGGTATCTGGGGGCACCAAAATGAAAAGTTATGATGGTCCCGCGCTTAAGTCTTACCATGAGACCTACGGTAATAGCTTCTTCCCTATAGGGGAAATTCGCTAAAAGTACTAATACTGTTACTTTTTAATCATTGTGTAAAAATATTGAAAAGGGGTACAATATTGTTGGTAATATACATTTAAATAAAGTATATTACTGTATGGCGTTCTCTTACATAAGCATCAAAACGTGTTGCATTAAAATTGATGTAAGAAATTAAAACATTGGATGAATCTATTACAGATTAGATCTACGAGTTACCAACAAATTAAAGATAAAAGATAAAAAGATTAAAGATAAAAATTGTTTTCCAAAATTGAAAGTATTAGGCATTTCTACCGAAATTAACCGAAATTCTTATCAAAAGCTATTTTCAAATCTTGGTGTCATTTTGTGAGTAAGGACAAGCTTATTTTCCAGGCAGCGTCAGCAATCCGGATGTCTGGAATGTTTATCTTACTATTTTTCAGAAAAACAAAGCCTTAAAAATTGAATTCGAGGTGTAGGTTTAACTGACACGTGTTTGTTTTCTGTGTTTTTCAAATCCCTTCAATTAGTAATATGATGGAATAAGCAAAATAAAAATTAATTAGCATTTATTTTTTCAATTTATGTTTAAGTTAATGTTACAAATCGGAACAGATTTATTCAGCTTATTAACTGGAAGACTTTTAATAGCAACTGGATATTTTTAAAAGGAAAAGTAGTAATACCTTTCTAGTACTTAGTACTACTAAAACTTGTAAGTGTTCAAAAGTCCATTCCAAAAAAAAATGTACAAGGACAAAACTACAGCCTGATACAGCTTTGCCGGTGATGACAATGACATTGTTTTGATTCCATTAACGATAGTTTTGACCTAGTTTTCATCATTCCAATCATTTTCCAATCATTTTTTACTCACCCTACTGAGCAATGTTATACTAAACAACTAGATATTGGAGCAATGTTATCTTGTTTTGCTTGTTTGCACAACTATTTCAAAAACGGATCCGAGGAGTTCCTTCAAAATCTTGAAATAAGTAATCTATGGCTCTAAATCGTGTTCCAAGTAGATTATCTGGCCAAAGAAAATCTAATAAAACAGTAAAATTAATTTCAAGTTTTAAATCTTTTACATGGGCCATACGAGTTGCCATGATAGCAACGAAATAAACAAGGATAGTATAAACAAACAAAGTAATCTTCACAGCTGTTTGCAAACTACAACCATCTTGGAAAAATATAACGCATGGGATAAATATTCCATGGAGTAATAAAGTTTGTATTTATCAATTTTATGAAATTGAAATAGGTATTTCATAGTGATTGGATGAACTGATAAACTTGAAATAATAACGATCAAGGCTTGGTCCACCAGGTATTTAATATAAGCTTTAACATTGACTCACAACATTATAATAAGCCATAATTAGTACACAATGTTCTGCTGAAACCCCCTGCTGGTTTTAGACAACTGTGCAAAAAATATTACCCTTTATCAATGATGAAAGATCGTGTAACGCTCAAAATTTAAACATAAAATCAACCTTCCATCTAAATTTAAAAATGTCATCTACATGGACTGATAAAACCACAATCACTTGCTCACTGCTTGCTTTCATAATTTATGTATAGTAAATATTGCAATTCCCCCCCCCCCGCATGTGCCATATTAAGCGCTTGGGAGGCTGTAATCTAGAAGAAAGAAAATTATTTTGATTTTTTACTTTGAACCTTAAGATTTACATTGATTATAACAAAAGTAAATGCAGATAATAATATATATATATTTAGTTTATAGCCTATAAGATTTTTACATTAATAGTTTTGTGGATTTTGCTGTCATTTTCCATAACTGATTAGCAGGTCAAGGAAAATTTCGTGACGTTTCGGGATCAGATTCTAAATCCCAAAATGTCATTAAACTTCTTTTCACTAATAAGTGACGGAAAATGTCAGAAAAAAAACCCATGTGATAATATAAATTCACTATCATCAACAGCCATTTTCAAAAGGATAAATAATTATACATGATTAAATTATTTAACTTTTATAATCCATGCAATACAACCTATTTCCATTGTAGTAGCATTTAATTTCTAAAAATGTTCATTAGTATATACGAAATCGAAATTATATTTTGTAATGCATATTAAAGATGTTAAAAAGCCTATCCACATTTCCGTTTCAGTTTGGATAATTTATTAATTACTTAGTGGTTTGAAGGAGAAATTCCCCAAAAAAAATCAAATACATTGAACCGATTAATATTAAATACAAAACATTGAAAATGCGGTAATATATGGATGCCCTAGATATTTTCTTCCCTGTTACCACTAGATAACTCGGTAACAATTTGATTGATTTTAACGTTTGAGATGACAATCTTAAATTATTTTTACATATATTTGCTGGTACGGCTTAGAGTTTAAGAATGGGCATTACTTAAGTACAATAGAGGGTTAAATCTTTGGGACAATTGCGCTATCCTTCGACATTTAAACAAACTCAACTCACTTTCTTTTCAACACATGAACATGGCTTTAAAAAGTACTAAAAGTTAACCTCAGATTCCAGTACTTATTATTCATATAATATATATATATATATATATATATATATATATATTATTTCAAATCCAACCCAAAAATGTTAACAACTCGTGGTGTCATGAAAAGACCGAAAGAGTGAAGCTTGTCTGTAGCTTCCAGCTGGCTCAAAAATGTATCTTGGTAATTCAGAGGGTATTTATTTTGGAAACCTCCTTTAGGCTACATTTTACTAAATAAGCTAATGGATTAGGGTAAACCCAGAAAAGGGACTTCTAGGGACGTCCCAAACTCTGGCTCCCCAGGCCAAATGGGGCGTTATACTTAATCGCTGTCAGACCTGCTATGGATAAAGGTCTACACAGATTGGTAAGCTAATGCAATTTTTTGATAGTTTTTCTTGTGGCGTCAAGATTGTTGGTCTGTTTTGCTGCCCAAATTGACTGGTCAGCGAACAAAAGTAATAGCTACTGGAGGATGACGAACGTAACAGCTCGTTATTATCTCCACCAAGAACGTAATAGCTCGTTTCTTGGTGACGAGAATCTAGAACAAACACGTGTGAGATACAAATTCCGTTGCCTGCTTGTGTTTCCATTGCTTGCTTGGTTGATTTTGAAGCTATTGGTGGCAGATATGGCCTCATCTACCATATCTGTTCTTTGAGGCCTAAACATTTGATAAAGAGCAACATTTCTTTGATATTAGTAAAATATGGGTATCAAAAAAGTCAACAAACTTAACGCCGGCCAAAAAAACGGGCACGAAAGAGTGCATTGGATCGCCGGTCTATATTAGGTAAAGGTAGGTACTTATTCATAAACTATGGGGAAGCTTATGAAGTTGTCATGACAACCTAAACATTGAATCATGAATCCAGGGAGGTTTTCGGTTTTTTCCGTGGGTGAAACCGGGTTGTCAGCTAGGGACGTCCCAACTCACTACAATCTGGAGCGTCATATAATAGCTACAACAATAGCAAACAATCTTTCTAATCAATCTTTTTTTTTTACACATACGTAGCAAAGTGGATTGCCTCTGAGCATTGAGTATATACAGCGAATTGTCGTAAAAGTGACGTATTGTGTAAATTTATCTACAACTACAATTATAATATTTATTTAAAAAAACTATTTATATAAAAATAAAAATATTTATATAAAACTCTAATTTTAAAAAATTAACTCCATGGATGACTGACTGTCTTTGCGCTAAAATTGAACAGAGTAAAAGGTTACATTCTATTTTAAAATCACAGCCAGGTAATTAATTATTTGAGGAATTATTATCATAGATTCAGGAATAAATTAAAATTTGATATCAGAAAACGAAAAGAAAGCTATTTTGCAGCCACGTTTGAGGCAGAGGCTGGTAACGTGAAAGCACAGTGGAAAATAGTTAATGTATTGATTAAAGTACCAGCAAAAAACCATGAAATTTCTAAAATAAATAATAATGGATAAACTGCAAATGACCCAAAAGAAATTGCAGCTTTATTTAATAATTTATTTCTTAACATTGCGGGAAATCTAATACATAAAATTAAGAAAACTGACCTTACCTACACAGATCTTGGAACTACATTCAGGAACAAATATATTGGTATATTTTTTTTCCTGACTCCCACCTCCGCTGACGAAATAAGAAGTATTGTTACCCCTCTGAAAAATAATAAAGCTCCAGGGTTTGACAGTATAACATCTTTCTTTTTCAAATCTTACTGAAATCGGTTCTAGAAAATGTAATTGACGTTTTAACTTACCTTGTTAATCTTAGTCTACAGAAAGGGGAATTTCCATCGTGTCTCAAAACGGCTGTAGTAATTCCACTGTTTAAAAAGGGTGAACCAGACTGTCTTTCTAATTACAAACCCATATCACTTTGATCTATTTTTTCAAAAATCTTAGAAAAAGTTGTCAAAAAGAGATTAGTAAGTTTCTTAAAATATAATAAATTTTTCATTGTAAATCAATTTGGTTTCAAGGAGAATCTATCAACAGAAATGGTCCTACTTAATTTCCTTGAAAACATTTATGAAGGGTAAATAATGGACTTATTTGTGCAGCTATTTACCTTTACATCACAAAGACGTTTGTTGCTGTAGATCATAACATACTTTGAGTAAAATGTGGCTTGCTGGGGTTAGGGGATTGCCATTTAACTGGTTGAAGAGTTATCTAAGTAACAGAACTCAATTAGTAAAGGTTTCGGGTCAAGTAAGTGAGGAGGGGGAAATATAATATGAAGTTCCTCAGGGGTCAGTTTCAGTTTTTTTTAATACTTCTTCTAATTTATACAAATGATCTCTGTGAGGCTAATTTTAATGGTAAGGTAACTACATTTGCTGACGATACAGCGTTAAGCTATAAATGTGAAGACATTAATAACCTTTTGATAAACATACACGCAGATTTGAAATGTTTAGAATTCTGGTTTTGAAAACATATTTTAACTTTAAGTGACAAGACTAATGTGATGTTTAATATTAAAAAAGATATAGTCTCTAGTAATAAACTTATTTATCACAAATCTGAGTGTCTTGGTGGTTCTAATTGTATTAACTGAATTGAGATTGAGCAAGTTAAATATATGAAGTATCTAGGGCTGGTGATTGATTCTAAACTTTCCTGGAAAAATAAAGTTAAATGTATAATATGATTCTAAAATTGTATTTCTTACGTGACATATGTCCTAAGAAACTGCTCATCACCTTGAACCACGCCCTAGTTGGTTCGTGGTTAGGGTATGCACTTTCCTGTTGGGGAGGGACATAGTAAGAATCATATGTAAAAGATTTAGATCAATCATTCCCAACCACTTTTTAAACAATTACAAATTCTTCCACTTAGACATTTATACGTATATAAGGTCTTAGACTATTTTTTACTAGATGTGTAGCAAATCGTTCGAATACTTCAAGGCCTTACCAATTGCGTACTAACCATAGTATTGCACTTCCCAAACAGAATTTGACTCTTTACCAACATTTTTATACTTACAGTGCTATAAGATTGTTTAACATTACTTATGAGCTGATATCATTAAATAACGATAGCACACACTGCTTGAAAAAACTAAAGAACTGGATAAATAATCTTGAGAATGTTGAGGATTTGCTGAAGCCTCAAGTTTAACTCTTTTCTATATTTGCTATGGTTGATTTATTCGTCTTTTTTGTAATAATTTAAGTTATTGAATTCCTTATTCCTTATAAGATGTATGTCAAAACATGATTCTCAGTTTTTGTTTTGTGCTAGATCGTTATGTCATTATTTTATTTTGTATATGCAGTTTATAAATTAAGAGCACATGCAGTATTGTATTAAGTTTTTATATATTATTTATGTAAAATTTTGCTTGGCACACATGTTTATTTTGTTGTTTATAGTTAATGTTCAACAAAGGGGCCCCGAATCGGGCATAGCCTAGGGGCAACCCAATTATTCGCCAATTTGAATGTATTTGTTTTGTTAGCACTTAACATACCTTTTGTATTGTCATATTGTATATGTATGTACCACAATTGTATTTTTGGCGAATAAAGAATTTTTAGTATTATTATTATTATTATTATTATTATTATTATTATTATTATTATTATTATTATTATTATTATTATTATTATTATTATTATTATTATTATTATTATTATTATTATTATTATTATTATTATTTTCCCGTGTTGGGCCGGGACAGAATGTCCAACAGTATCCCCTGCTTGTCGTAAGAGCCGACTAAAAGGGGAGGGGGGCGCACTGGTCCTTTTTCGCGTCTCCTTTTCACAACTCCATTCTCCGTTTCATTTCAATAGCCCGGTTGTTTTTCTAAATCATTCCGGCCTACTTGCCGGGGTGACTCTGTGTTCTTCAGCCTCCATTGCGCTGGAGGTCTAGGACGAGCAGAGGGTACAGCTTAAAAACTGGATTCTGCACCTCCCAGGCTGCCGGATAGTACAGGGGCCCGGGTCAGCTCAGCCAACTGACCTGGCTGCCCTATCAGCCGGCGAAAATCCCCTTGGCCGTGGCGGTGCCGGTTGGCGACCGGATAGGGCCCTGCTACGGTCACGGGGGGGCTCTGCCGAGGCCACTGCTCGTCTGGGGCCGCCGATGTTTTGGAGGCGGCTGAACGCAGGTATAGTTGCTCCGGTGATGGGTCGGTCTGACATTCTCATAGGGAAAAAAAAAATTTTTGGGGGGGTCAATGCCCAGTCTCGGGGGCTAAGCCAGACACCATGGACACGGCAGAAGGGAAAACGATTCAAAAGGTGCTCGAATCAAAGCGGGGTACCCTAACCCCACAAAACTCCCAGCAGCGTTCTTCTCTGAGCGGGCTCGACGAAGGGGTGGCAAGCCCCTTCGAAAGAAGATCCCGTCTCACGAGATCGCCCCCAGTCCGGGTCAAGACACCTGCATCATCGGTGGCCAGAACATCCGTGGCCGCCGAAAAGGCACCCGCTGAGAACAACGAGCCGATGGACGCCGACTCGTCTCCCTTTGACGCGGTCATCGCGCTCGCCAGGCAGCAGGAGGAGGAGCACCTTAAAAGTGCTTCGAAACCCTCGCTGTAATGAAGGGCGCCGATGAGAAGGGCGCCGTTATCAAGGGTATGAGGAAGACCCGAGCCGGCGACCTACTAGTCGAACTCGGGGACACCTCTCAGAGTAAGTCTGCCTTCAGCGAAGACCTGAAGAACATCTTGGGGGCGAACGCGACAGTCCGCGTTCTCGAGCCCAAGTCTACGCTGGAGGTGAGAGACCTCGACGAGTTGACAACCGAGGAGGAGGTGACCGCTGCCGTCAAAGCTGTCCTCGGAGAAAACGTCGAGGTGAAAACCTTCGTCTCGAAGGCAAATGCTCGGGGTCAGAAGGTGGCAATCCTGACGCTGGGAGCCAGAGCTGCTGCGAAGCTCCTGGAGAAGGGCCACCTTAAGGTATGGTACGTGAGCTGTCGGGTGCGTGAGAAGCTCGTGGCTTCCAGATGTTTTAAATGTCTGGGGTTCGGTCACGTCGCTAATCGCTGCTCTGGACCCGATAGAAGCAAGCTCTGCTTCAAGTGCGGCGGCCAGGACCACAGGGCCAGCGCGTGCAATGCAGCGCTGTCCTGTGTTCTGTGTACAGAAGCCGGCTTGAAGGGCGACCAGGTCAAGCATTCCGCTGGGTCTGGTCGTTGCGGGCAGTACAGGCGGGCCATCCAGGAGCTTCGCCAGAAACAACAAAAATGATCAGTGTTCTGCAACTTAATATGCAGAGGAGCAGGACAGCAAACGACTTGCTGTTCCAATTCGCCACGGAGCAGGGTGCTGACCTACTGCTTCTCAGTGAGCAGTACCAGAACCGACGCTCCGCGCAGTGGTTCTCGGATCCCTCCGGCACTGCGGCGATATGGATATTGGACCTCGGGAAGGTGCCTGTTCTCGATTCCGGATCGGGCAACGGCTTCGTTTGGGTGAGGAGCAGGGGTTTCACCGTCTTCTCCTGTTACCTCACGCCAACCAACCGATCGGAGACTACCGCCACATGGTCGATTCCATTGAGGATGAGATCATGAAAATCTCTGGCGGGGTCATAGTCGGTGGCGATTTTAACGCAAAAGCCGTGGAATGGGGTTCCCCGCGGACCGACACTCGAGGTCGTTACGTCCTCGAGTCGGCTGCCAGGTCGGGCCTCTGTATCCTTAACACGGGCGGCATTTCCACCTTTCGCCGTCCGGGGTGCAGAGAGACGATCCCTGACATATCCCTTGCCTCTGAAGGGATTGTCCAGCGGATCTCCGACTGGCGTGTCTGCGAGGAGTATTCCTCTAGCGACCATCAGGGGATCCTCTTCAAGGTCCTTCCCGAGGGTGCGCGCTTGCACGCTGAACCTGCTCCTCTGGCTCGACGCTGGAACACCAGTCGTTTGAGCAAAGACACTATTAAAGAAGTAATCAAAGACCAGAGCATTGTGAATTTCACAGGTGCCGAAGATCTGGCAGCATCGACGATGCGTCTCATCGCGACCGCGTGTGAGCAGTCGATGCCCGGAGTTTCCCGCCGCCACAGGAAGAAGCCGGTTTACTGGTGGACGCCTGAAATCGCGGAACTCCGGAGGAGATGCCTTGGTCTCCGACGAGTTGCGCAGCGAGCCAGGAACAGCCCTGATGCAAATGCCAGATCGGCTGAGCACAGAGCGGCCCGCCGAGAGCTCCGCGGTGCCATCAACCGGAGTAAAGTCAGGTGCTGGAAGCAGCTGTGTCAGGATATCGACAACGACCCCTGGGGGATGGGCTACAAACTTGTAACCCAGAAGCTAGGGGCTCGCTCACCACCTGCGGTCATGGAACCACAAGCCATGGCCGTCGTCGTCGATACACTGTTTCCCAGCCACCCAGTTCGGCCAGTCAGGGAATTCGGAGAGGTAGGCGCCTTCCCAGTTTTCCGGGAAGAGGAACTCACCGCCGCCGTCCGATCCCTGCGACCCAGAAGAGCGCCCGGTCCCGATGGCATTCCGGCGGAGGTGCTCAAGCTCGCTGCGGAGGTGAATCCAAGGCTTCTGCTCGATATGTTCAACGCGTGTCTGGCGGAAGGCGTTTTCTTTTCTTCGTGGAAGGTTGCCCGCCTTGTTCTTATTCCGAAGGCGAAGAGCACACCGGGGACCCCTTCTTCTTTCCGACCCCTGTGTATGCTCGACACGGCCGGGAAAGTGCTTGAGAAGCTCCTGCGTGTCGGGCTGACCGAGGCCATCGTCTATGCGGGGGACTTGTCCCCGCAGCAGTACGGCTTCAGATCCGGTCGCTCTACCATCGACGCTATCCAGGAGGTAGTTGAGGCAGTGCGGAGGGCGGAGGACCACAACCACTGGTCGCGCCGCGTGGTCCTTCTCGTCACGCTCGACGTGAAGAACGCTTTTAACTCCGCCAGGTGGAGCGATATGCTGTGGGCGCTTGAGCATACGTTCCAAGTTCCCTCCTACCTCCTGCGTATGTTGGAAGCGTATTTGTCAGACCGCGTTCTGTTGTACGACACGACCGAAGGTCAGCGGCGCATTCCCATCACTTCCGGGGCTGCGCAGGGGTCCATTCTCGGACCAGATCTCTGGAACGTGTCTTACGACAGCTTGCTGAGGCTAGACATGCCCGATGAGACCCGCCTCGTTGGCTATGCTGACGATGTCGCTGCCTTGATCGCTGCGAGGAACGTCGAGCAGGCAAAACTGAGGCTCAGCGTAGTGATGGCCAAGGTCAACGGGTGGATGCGAGATCACGGCTTGTCCCTGGCTATCAGTAAGACGGAGATCGTCGTCCTCACCAAAAAGAGGATTAACACCGTGTTCCCGGTGCAGATAGGTGACGTCACACTCGAGACTAAGCCTGCTGCAAAGTACCTGGGAGTCATGGTCGATAGCAGACTGTCTTTCGGCGAGCAGATCCAGCGCGCCGCCGACAAAGCCGCTAAGGGTGTCGCTGCCCTTGGTAGGCTTATGCCCAATGTCGGCGGTCCTCGCTCCTGCAAGCGCCGCTTGCTCATGACTGCCGTCCAGTCAGTCTTGCTGTACGGGGCGGAGGTATGGGCTCACGCACTCGAGAAGCGAGTCTACCGAGACCGGCTTGCCCGAGTCCAGCGCCGAGGAGCTCTGCGGGTCGCTTCGGCCTACCGCACAGTCTCCGAGCCTGCTGTGATGGTGATCGCCGGAGTCATTCCCGTCCTCTTTCTCGCGAGGGAGAGGCAGGCGATTTACCGGAGGAGGCCTGAAGTGGGCCGGGAAATAGCTGCCAGGGAAGAGCGCGATCGCAGCTTCGACTCTTGGCAGCGCGACTGGGAAGCCGAGCTGAGGGGACGTTGGACCTTCCAGCTCATACCTTCCGTCCGACCATGGGTGGAACGGCAGCACGGCGAGGTCGATTACTACGTGACCCAGTTTCTTTCTGGACACGGGTACTTCCGAGCCTATCTGCACCGGATGGGCAAAGTCGCCAGCCCGGACTGTCTGTATTGCCCCGGCATCCCAGACACGTCCGAGCACACTTTCTTTCAGTGCGACCGTTGGCACGTCCGCCGAGCCTCGCTTTCATCTGAGATCGGCGTGGTCGTCAGCCCAAACAACATCGTCGGAGCTATGCTCCAGGGAGAGGGCAACTGGAACTGTGCCCAGCACTACGTCCAGGCCATTCTTCGGGCGAAAAAGGCCGACCTCGATCGGCCTTAATCCTCAGCTTTTCCCCAAGGAGGTTGCCCTAGTGGCGTAATATCAAAGGCCTAGCCCGAAGTAATGTGTGAAACAGTTCCAGGCTAGTGTCCTCGGTGCCGAGGGAGGTGGTTTAGTCGGTAGTTCACGGGACATCGAGCTCGTGGGAGTCCGACACTACTGAGGGGACAACGAGCCCCTCAGTGTGCGTAAACGCATTCCACCTCCTACCCCAAAAAAAAAAAAAAAAAAAAAAAAAAAAAATTATTATTATTATTATATATCTTGTTATTGTGTCATTTTAATATTCAAGAGTCATTTAACTATTTATGTTTTTTTTTTTACTCATATAAGGACTTGAGAAATTTTGTGGCAAATTCTGTTGAACAGTTAATTAAAACCTACTCTTTTCTGCAGTGAAATTAATTGAGAAAGTTTTAGAAAGTAATCCTGCCCAATTGTCTGCTGGCAAAATTTAGTGTCGTTAACAGCTTTCTAAGTAATTATAAACTTATAACAAGATCCTTTTAAATTGAGCTCTCTTCCGTAACACGATTTATATTTGCGAAATGGTAAAAACATCTAGTGTATAAACTATCTAAATTAACTTTTTTTTTGGATTGAAGTGTTATTTATACGGCAAACATTGTCATGCCTTTGAATATTTACCAGAGATCCCCTGTTAAAGTAAACATATTTATATATTCATCATATTTTAACAATAGGAAATGGCCAAAACAATTTTGTAATGTTTACCTTTTTTACTATGGACTGAAACGAAATTGTATTCATTGCTGAAACTGACTATTAGAGGTCACGGGATCTATTCCAATCTGCCCTAGGTTGGGAAGAACCTCAAACATAGCAAGAATAGTAACACACAAGCAGGAGAATCTGACCATAGACATAGCTAAAACAGAGAACTGTAAAAGCAGTAAAAACACTAATACTAAAAACAAAAACACAATATATCACAGAAATCACAAATATCACCAATCAGAACAGGACGCGTCCACACTCAGTCAGATTAAAGGAAAGATTGGTGGGAGAAGATGGAACTGGCGGAGGCAAAGGAAACGGTGGCGGCCACAGCCAACCAATATGCGACAACTTCCGGTGACGAGAATCTGGAACAAACACATGTGAGATACAAATTCCGTTGCCTGCTTGTGTTTTTTGTTATTTTAACCTGATTTGGCCCTTCATTACAGTTCTCTGTTTTTATGCAGGTTCTCCTGGCTGTATGTTGCTAATCTTGTTATGTTATAGGTTATTTTCCACCTGAAAACGGGATCAGATTCTAGATCCCGAAACGTCGTGAAATTTGTTTTTACTAATCCGTGATGGTAATAACATTGTATAACATATTTATATATTCATTGTATCATATCACATCCAACATATTTCATTAACGGTAAATGGCCAATACAATTTTGAAATTGTTACCTTTTATTACTCAGGAAAGAAAGCGATTCAATAGAGGTCGCAGGATCTATTCCCAACATTCCCTAACATATTTACAGGTTTTGAGCACCCCCTAAAAATGTTTGTGTTACTCTCTTATAAAATATCTTAATCATGCCATAATGGGAAATGGTGGTTATTTAAAAAAATGGAATTCATATGTTTTATTTACATAATAATAGGTGAAGTCCTACGTTTTATATTTTTTCTTATAGCTTCTGAGATGCTATTGGTAGCACAGTTAAGTTGTTCATCCTGTGTTATTAGTTTTCAAGCATTATTTAATGATACACTATAATCAATATAAAGAATTGGTTTTCCAAGGAAGAACACGATTTTAACGTATTCTCTTAATTGGGAAACTTGTTTGGAGAAAAGACATTGAGAAACATGTTCCAAAGATATGACGGTTTTACGTTCTAACCGGGAAAGTTAACTGTGGAGGAACAGGGAAAAGAAGATAAGGTTAGCTGACAACTTTCAGTTTCAGACCGAAATAATTTTACAAAAAGTTTATCTTTAACTTTATTGCGACAAGGGATGATTATGTGAAAGAATTTTTTATAACTCTCTGGTTTGAAAAACTTAGGAGCAAAAAGATTAGTTTACTTGTATTTTAACATCACTGCAATCGAATATTTTTTTTTATTTTATGTTATTTAATTTAGTAAATAATGAAAAATACTGAAAGGTTGGTTTTTATGTTTTCAACTACAAAGAGGAAGGTGAATAATCTATTGAGGGCTGCGCTTATGGGGAAGTGCTTCACTCCGTATTTTGCTCCTAGCTCTACAGGTCTGAATTTCTTATATATTTTCGTATAAGAACTTTGACTAGCCAAGCTTTATTTATACGGACACATATTACCTATTTTTATGGGAATGATAAAAATGAATGTCGCCCTCTCCTACCTATACACTTAAGTATAAATGTGCTATTTATTTAATCATGTAAGTTAAATTGTAAATATCTTCAGGAGGCAGCAATAAAAAGAAATAAATTTGTATTGAAGATCAAAGTCAAAATAGTGAAACCCTTTTTAGCCTGTATTAATTAGCTCATTTTATTGAGATATATATTAGATGGATAATGAAAGCCATGAGTACTCGTTTATTGATTTAGTTCGTATTCCTTAATAAATATATAATTCTTTTATATTTATTTATATTCTTATATTATTATATAATATGATAAAAAAGTACTCATTGTTTTTAATTACCTATCGAATAATAATAGTATCCCTAATTATAGTGAGCACAATAAATCAATATACCGGGTGTCCCATAATAATCCCCCCCCAAACTTTTTCCTATATTTTTTTCAAATATCAATTCCACACCACCCCCAAAAATTATTAGGAAGTTAATACTTCATTTTTAGGGGGTATCCAATTTTGGCCGCCATTTTGGATCCGCCATATTGGATCCAAAATAATTTTTTTCAACTGTAAATGTGGTGCTGTGACCCATCATTTCGAATTAGATTTTTTTACTGATTACAATTCCGCAATTCGTTTTTTAATGTCTTAATTGGTTCTCAAGATATGGGTACTTTTAATTTATTTATTTTTAACCAATTTAAACATTACAAATTAATAAAATAGACCCATAACCACAAAATAATACTAGATAGTGACGAATAACCACCATCAGTCTTTGTTGAGCGATTTACACTTAACATTCACCAATGTAATTTTTTTGGCCGCCATCTTGGATCCGCCATTTTGAAATAAGGTAAGTTATTTTAAATGTGAAGCTGGTATTGTGACCCATCATTTCGAACTAGTTTTTTACACCGATTTTAATGCCGCAACCCGTTTTTAATTATAGTGTTTAATTTTCAAGATATTGAAATTTTTCTAATAAAAATCTCAAAAAATATATACTAAGTTTTATAGCTAAAAACGGGTTGCGGCACATTGAATTCGGCGTAAAAAACTGCTTTGATATGATGGGTCACAATACAAACTTCATATTTGAAATAACTTACCTCATTTCAAAATGGCGGATCCGAGATGGCGGCCAAAAAATTTACACTGGTGAAAGTTAAGTGTAAATCGCTCAACAATGACTAATGGTGGTTATTCGTCACTATCTAGTATTATTTTGTGGTTATGGCCCTATTTTATCAATTTGTAATGTTTAAATTGGTTAAAAATAAATAAATTAAAAGTACCCATAAATTGAGAACCAATTGAGATATTAAAAAACGGATTGCGGCATTGTAATCAGTAAAAAAAAATCTAATTCGAAATGATGGGTCACAACACCACTGTTACATTTGAAAAAAATTATTTTGGATCCAATATAGCGGATCCAAGATGGCTGCCAAAATTGGGTACCCCCTCAAAATGAAGTATTAACTACCCAATAACGTTTGGGGGTGGAGTGGAATTGATATTTGAAAAAATATAGTAAAAAGTAAGGAGGGGGGACTATTACGGGACACCCCGTATACATATCCGCGAATTAAACACCTCATCATTACAAATAATCGAATAAATTACTGCGCTCTGTTCCCTTGGGATCTTGCGTTCATTTTGCGTTGATTCACCAAATTGAATCTCTGAGGGAAGCTAAAAAAACAATGTAAATGTAAATGAGAGCTTGGCGTTCATTTTAATTGAACAAAACCATTACAACTTATTGTCTGTTCAAACTAAAGCTCGCAAAATCAAATATTTCATTCCTTAAAATTTATCATTTTACTTTTTTCAAACTAAGAATATTATTTTTACTACTAATGTTTTTACTGGGGGGGGTCAGAGGTTTTGAAAGAACATTGGTTGAGAATAAATGTGGAAGAATAACTCGACAAATTTTGATAGAAGTGCGTCCGTTAGAGTGCCAAAATACCAGTTTGAACTCCTCATGAGACATTCAGCAAATTTATATTTTCGTTAATATCTGGGTTGGGTTCATCCTTCTATAATAATGAAAGATGGCAACTAACAAGGACCATTGGGGGGATTATATTTAATAATTAATAAAAGTACAACTATAATGAATTGAAAAATTTTAATGAAATAGTAAACTTTAATTTGAAGAAAGTAAGAAGAGCAAGTACATTTATTTACCTGACTGTTTCACAATTATCTGTCCTGTTAATGACCAGCTCAACTTTTCTTTTATTACAGTTTAGCCGTTTTTTAGCGAATTTCCCCTATAGGGAAGAAGCTGTTACCGTAGGTCTCATGGTAAGACCTAAGCCTAAAACCATCATAACTTTTCTTTTTGAGGTCCTCAGATGCCAAAAACACCATTCGTTCACTTTCATAAATATATATATATATATCTATATATCTATATATCTATATATATATCTATATATATATATATATATGTGTCTTTAAGCACGATAACTTGCGCAAAAATGGTCCAATCGGAATGAAATTTGGCATAGACGTGTAAAGTAGTAATTATTCGGACGAGTTCGTAAACCAGCCCGATCGGACCACCGGAAGGGGGGGTAAAGGGGGGTAAACCCCCCCAAAAATGGGTTTTTTGAGACTTTTACATAGAAAAATAAAATTTTTCAAATTTTTATTGGCACCATTGAATTCAGCCCAAAAAAACAAACAATTTAGTATTTTGAATCATGGCTCTATGTCCATTGGTTGCCGAGATATTGAAAGTGGTAAACACAGTACGTTGTCCCAATGTTAACCTTATGGGAAATAAGTAAAATTCTATATCTCGCTTATTTCTCAACATATCTTTATAAAACTTGGTAAATGGCTTCTTCTAGTTCAGATCTACTAAATATTGAATTAAAACCACCCAGTTTTAATATACCTGTAGCAGCAAACCTCCATACTCATTCCCCATGTTATTCTTATGGAGCTTACAAAAACATGTCAAATCTCGCTATGTTGGATCGAAATATGTTGTTTTGCACTTGAAATTCGCTGAGTATGCAGGTCTGCTGCAACGGGGTATTTTATCATTCATGAAGGCCAAATATATTGACTGCGATGCGGTTTTTTAAAACTATCTGACCAAACATGGAGTATTTGTATAAAATTGATGTAGTCGCATATTTGATACGATTAACAAGGTTTGCCTGAGGCCAGCAAGTTATTATTTGTTAATTGGTTGATAAAAACATTAATTTTTTACCTGTTTCTTATCAATTAACAGTTAAGTGTCGAACATGAAAAAAATATTTTACATCATACTACATACTGTGTGTCCCAAAAGTCCCGGACCGATTCAATATCTTTTAAAGTAAGCCAAATATCAAAACAATATTTTGCATACCTTTTAGTACTAAAAAGAACTACTTTTCGATGTATGTGTCATTTCTGCCCCCGCCCCCAAAATTGGATTTTGGGGGGATGGCCCCAAAATTTTAAATGTAAATCCCCATTGTGCGACTGCTTATTTTAAAGGGCTTGTTAAAAGAAACACAATGCCGCAAACCGGAGGTCGATATAATGCTCCTGTCCAAAATGGGGGCCATTCAAAAATTTAAAAATGTTATGCGTCAATTAAAATTTAGTATTTTCTATGTTCAGCAATTCACATTTAAATCGAATAAGAACTACCAGAACTCATATTAACTACTTAAAAGATACAAAAATAATAATTTCTTGTTGTCATCATCAAGGCTCAACCCTCCAAAATGGTTTGGGGGGGTTGTCCTACCAACTCCAATATCAACTCACATCGTATGACCACTCGTTTTAATATGCTAAATGAGTAAAAAAAATAAGTCAAAGCTTGTTTTAATAAAATTTCAAAAAAAAACTAATTATTTTTGTGGCGAATATTTGGTACTTCATGTACGAGGGTTTTCCTAAAAGATAACACATAGACGACCCTCCGCAAGTATCGACCTTTGCCGCTGAGCCAAAGGTCGCATCAAGGCGGATACTTATTAGTAACTTTTTTTACTAAATTGAGTATTTTCTGTGTTCGACAATTCACATTTAAATCGAATAAGAATCACCAGAACACATTTTAACTACTTAAAAGACAAAAAAGTAATAATTTCTTGTCATCATCAATGCTCAACCCTCCAAAATGGTTTGGGGGGTGGAGAAACCCTACAAAATTTATAAGTATTAGGTAACTTTTTTGAAATTTCATTAAAACAAGCTTTGGCTTATTTTTCACTCAGCATATTAAAATGAGTGGTCATATGATGTGAGTTGATAATGGAGTTGGTTGGACAAACCCCCACCCCCCCCCCAAACCATTTTGGAGGGTTGAGCCTTGATAATGACAACAAGAAATTATTATTTTTGTATCTTTTAAGTAGTTAAAATGTGTTCTGGTGGTTCTTATTAGATTTAAATGTGAATTGCCAAACACAGAAAATACTCAATTTTGATTGACGGACAGCATTTTTTAATTTTTGAATGGCTGCCATTTTGGACTGGAGCATGATATCGACCTCCGGTTTACGGCATTGTGTTTCTTTTATCAAGCCCTTTAAAATAAGCAGTCGTAATATGGGGGTTTACATTTAAAATTTTGGGGCTACCCCCCCCAAAATCCAATTTTGGGGGCGGGGGCAGAAATGACACATACATCAAAAAGTATTTTTTTAGTACTAAAAGGTATGCGAAATATTGTTTTGATATCTGGCTTACTTTAAAAGATATTAAACCGGTCCGGGACTTTTGGGACACACAGTATAAACATCTGTTTTCTGTGCCTTACTCTTATCTGGAATTTTTCTTTGCCAACCACTGTACGGTAAATTTATCGTGCAGTGCACCGTAAATCTACCGTGCACTAGAAAACGGAAATAATGGAAGTCAACAATCAAACAATTAGCTGATTGCAGTAAACCGACGTTTAATGTAGGTTCTATTTGGTGCTTTGGTATTATACGGAGGCCACCCCTATACAGCGCGCTGCGGCGGTTATGTTAGCTTAGGTTGTCATAGATATTTTCGAAATACTGTCCTCGTTTCATTTAGCACGATGAGTAGTTAGTGTGTCATAATCATCAAGCACTTATCAGCGATTATGTGCAAATTGTTCTCTTTCAATTAGTGTTTCAATAATTGCTG